>OV815288.1:4534116-5845818 GCA_929108145.2 Limnephilus rhombicus | reverse complement strand
ACAAAGCCCGCAAGATTATTGCTTTATTTTAAACAAGTCGTGTTTTATTAAACATTTTCGCAATTTTCGCATCGATTTTGTCCCTGTAAATGTTAGCGCTCTCCCCTAACATTCGTAATTTCGTATCTCTCCATCTTCTTCTTTTATAGCCCGGTTGCGGAGCCTTAAGTTATTGCGGAAAAATTTACAGTATTTCTTTAAATCTGTTTTAGACAGCCCCCAAGAGATTTTTGCTCTATTTTAAACGAGTCAACTTTTATTAAATATTTTCACAATTTTCGCTTCAATCTTACCGTTTTAAATATTAGCGCGCTCTCTCCAACATTCGTAATTAGTGTAATTACATATCTCTCCATCTTTTCGGCTTTATTTATTTATTTATTACAAACGGCATAAGTATGCCATAAACATTAATTACATGTCACAAATTCATATTCAAAATATTAGTAATGGTAAAACAGTGTATGTATAACAGTTAATTGTGACGATACATTGGGAAGTGACACCAGAGATACATTTACATGCAAAAATCTATAATAGAAATAAAATTAATAGTGATTAAAAAAATATGATAGCATAGCCGTCTTGTACCTCTGTTCCGTGCAGTTAAATAGATCTATCACATCTGCATATCTATTAGTAACTTCATGCAACCTAGGTAAAAGTGAGTGTTTCGTATACTCAGTCCGATTATTGTTACATTTAAAAAGGATTTTAGAACGAGTGGTTCTCGTGGGAATATGAAATTCAATGAGCTTAGTTAGATCAGGACTGTCTATTCTACCATTTACAGTTTGAACATTAATATTAAGTCTGATATAATTCTTCGATCTGTCAGTCTTAGTAAATTTAATTCTTTCATCAAGTAATTATAATTTATGTTTTCAATGGGAATACCGAGGTTAAAATTAATATGTCTTAAGAATTTGTGTTGAATATTTTCGATTGAATCTGAATGTATTTTAAAATGGAGGGACCAGATCGAGGAGTTATATTTGACTTGACTACGTACTAAGGATGTATACAAAATTTTTAAAGTTGAAATATTCTTGAAACCTCTGGAATTTCTGGAATTTTATGTTTAGGATTCTCATTTCAGCCCTCCAGTTGCCTAGCCCTGCTTTAGTCTAGGCTGTATTTACTAACATTGTCTATCTACCATAAAATTGTTGTATTTTAGTATTTATGCACCGATAAGCACCGCTCCACTGTTATTTGCCGCCAACAAAGGCAGACATCGTTCGACATCTGTTGATCATACATTGCAGCAGGAAACGAATCAGCCTGATGGTTATTTTCAGTTCCGTGAACCGGAAGTCGCTCTCATCCTTTGCGGGCATTTTTAGCACCCCTTCAACAGTACTTGCGAAGCCTCCAACCCTAATAACACAACCTTCTGTCGAGTCTTTACCGAGTTATTTCAGCCAGGTGAGATAATTGGTTCAACTTCATTTTGCACAGATCTGGCCCGTACCGAATTAGATGCTTTTAGTTTAGGTGGATTGTTTATTTAATGTTAGGCACGAGTTGGCACTGTGTATGGAATGGGTTCCGTTTGAGGTTTTCATTTATAATTATGATCGGTTGTTTATTGAGGTTAACATGCCTAATTTGAGGGTTGATGTTATGAATAAGAAATGAATGCCACTAGAGACGCGCCTTTTATATAATTTTTTTTCTGTGTTTATTATCAAAAAACTAACTAACTAACTAACCATCACGCCGTTTCCACAGGGGTAGGCAGAGAGGACGGACCGCCAAACAACTCGATCTTGGCAAACATTCCTTGAATCGTTTACATTCATACACCGTCTCTACTATGCTTCTGACTCTTGACATGGCCCGACTGAAGTATCTGATTCACTTGGTCTTGTCATGTCTTTTTTGAGCGTCCTCGACTTCTTCTGCCATTCACATTTGCGTCATATATTCTCCTTACACTCCTTTCCTCGTTCATTCGCTCTATATGCCCAAACCATCGGAGCGCCCCTTTCTTAACCTTACACATTACGCTTATAACAGCCTTGCATTCTTTGCGGATCTACACGTTTATCAGACGATCGTACATGGTTTTAACACACATTCGCCTCAGGGATCTCATTTCTACAGCGTTCAGTCTACTTTCATCCTTCCTCTGCCACTTCCATGCCTCACTGCCATACATCAAGGTAGGTACCAGTACTGCATTATGGGATTCGCTTCTTCGGACAGTTTTTTTGTTGGTGCCAACGGCGTTCAGTCCTCCATTAATAGAGTTAGCTGCATTCACTCTTCTTTCCATTTCTCGTAAAGTCTGGCTCTGAAATGAAATGAAGTCGGGCTCTGTGCCCTCTGGTTGGAAAAAAGCGATCATTCACCCTATTCCAAAGAAGGGTGACCGCTCCAACCCAGCTAACTACCGCCCCATAGCGATCACATCAGTTCTGTCTAAGGTGATGGAACGTGTGATCAACGACAAACTGCTCACATACCTCGAGAAGAATAAAATTATTAACGACCGTCAATACGGATTCCGGCGGAACCGCTCTTGCGGTGATTTTCTCGCGTATGTGACACATGTTTGGGGGCGGTGCCTGGAACGTTTCGGTGAGACCCAAACGGTTGCACTGGATATTTCCACGACCTTTGACCGGGTTTGGCACCGAGGGCTTGTCAACAAACTGTCTTCTTACGGAATTCCCGCATCCTTGTGTGCGTGGATTGCCGACTTTTTGAGGGAGAGGTCGATTCAGGCGGTTGCTGACGGTTCCTCGCATTCGATAAATGCTGGCGTCCCACAAGGATCGGTTCTGTCACCGACTTTGTTTCTGTTGCACATCAATGACCTCTTGTCATGTGTACCGATTCATTGTTACGCGGATGACAGTACAGTCCACGATAGCTTTTTGTTTGACCATCCCCCAAAGGGCACACAAACTCCAATAGCTCGGAGGGCTTTGAAGCAAAGAATGGACGGTTATCTTGAGAGTGTTTTCTCTTGGGGTAAGAATAATCTCGTCGAATTTAATGTTTCAAAGACCCAATCATGTTTGATAACGTCTAAAAGGGATCGAAATGAAAATCTAGCCTCCTTCAACGGAAGCAATCTTCCGAACAGGACGTCTATCGATATGCTTGGTGTAACTCTAAGTGACCAGCTCAGGTACGGGGGCTCCATCGAAACCAGAATTAAGTTAGCCTCTCAGAAACTGGGCGTACTGTACAGGGCCCGCAGATACTTTAATAGTACACAACTGCTAACCCTGTACAAATCGCAAGTGCGCCCCACGGTTGAATTTGGCAGCCACCTCTGGTCTGGAGCACCAAAATACCTAAAAAAAAACCTTGACTCTGTGCAGAAACGGGCGGTCCGTTTGATAGATTCTCCCATCTTAACAGACGGACTGCAATCTTTAGAGCACAGGCGTCAAGTGGGAATGCTGTCCTTGTTCTACCGGTATTACAATGGAAGATGCTCCGAGGAACTAGCGTCATTGATCCCCTCGGCACCGGTGCATAGTCGGGAAACACGCCAAACACGCGCCCAACATTTGTACACGGTTGACATTAGTCACATGAGAACGGGTCGTTTCTATGACTCGTTCTTGAGTTCAACGGCTCGGCTGTGGAACGATTTGCCGGCCTCTGTGTTTCCTCCCTCCTACAACATGGGTCTCTTCAAGACCCGTGTTCACTCCTTCCTTTCCTCAAAAAGACCCTCCATACAGCATCTTCAAAGATGACATAGGCCCTGAGGGAAGTTATTTTCCTCAGGGCCTCCTGTGTGGAGTTAATGTAAAAAAAAAAAAACATACTTCCCAAATAAACAAATCCATCCACCTGCTCCAAGTATTATTATCAAATATCGATAATTATTTCACAATAAAATAAAATAAAGAAAAGAATATCTCTTGGTATTGTTATAAATCGGCAAATATTCATGCACTGTAAGCTCCGGTTTCAAGAAAGCATTTTCAAAGTTTCTGGATAACTTTTTCCAGTTCAAAACGTCACGCCATTTCCGTTATTAGTTTTTGGTTCTGAGCCAAATCCTACAATTCGTTCGACCCTTGAATTCATGGTTCAGATCCATTTTTCTTCTACATAAACTTCTGATTTCCAACTAAAGGAGCAGAACTCCATTTAATTTGGGCACAACCGCCTGGGAATTATTTACTGTAATAGCCGATGCCTCTACCGTAGGTCATCCCAAGTGGTTCGCAATTTTTGGTAACTGAGCAGGGGTTCATCGGGTGAGGTGTGTTTCATTCCTGCCCACCCACCAGCTGCGTGGCGGGACAGATTCGGAAAAGTCTGCTTGGGAAGACCTTTTCACCTATCCAGTTGGTCTCTCTTAACCCATCGTTTTGCACTGAAGAAGGAGGGTTGGATTCGTACGTCCGTCACTCCCGGAAGCATGGCTCATAGATTCCAAACCACTCTTCATACCTTTTTTGTTCCCGAGGGAAATTATTTTTCTCATTGCCTCTTTGCGGTGTTAAGAAAATTTCCAGTTTTGTCAATTCTTAGCAACTCTTAACCATCTGAAGCAAACAGTTCTATTTAGTAGATATACCGTCTCACCTAATCTACGGGAAACTTCTGTTTCTCTTTTCATATAAGGGAAATATTGAAGGTCACTAACCAGCGGCTGAGAATTCACATTTCTTCGAAAGATATTCTTGCGATCATAGCCTTTCAACTAACTGTACAGGGCGATTCATTTGAGAAATATGAATTATTCTCCAAACCAGCTTTTTTAAATAATACCTCTATACAGATTTTATTTCGTTCGAAATTTGTTTTGATATAAAACTACATTCAAAAATGCTCAAACGCGTGATGTTAAAACTATTAAAATGATGTATTTTTAATAAGTATTTATAATTTTTCAATAATGTCCAAGCAAAATAAAAATGTAAAAAAACTGAATTAGTTAATTAGTTTGGAACACCGTGAATAAATAGACAAACTGAAGTATTTTCGTCACAAAACACGTATCTACTCCGATTTTGTATTTAATGATTTTATTGAACTAACATTTAAATTCTCAAAAGTAGTTTTCCAGGATAATTTATTGATTTATTTTAATGCATGATTATATGATTTGAATGGTGTGTTGCATAGTACAAAATTTTGTTTGAAAATTTAACAAATCTGCCAACCACCAACGGTATAACCTTATTACACTATAAATAAACATATTTTTGGAAATTTTTAATTATAAATTTTTATTTTTATTTTTATTTTTATTTTTTATTTAATATAGATATATAGTACAGTGGTTTTATATAAATTACATATCGGTATACAAATTATTTAAATTTGCAATCTCACCAAAGAAGAAACTAGTTCTTGTACTTGATGAGCGAGTTACACTAATTATAACAGAAATAGAATAACATTATGCAATAGGTAAGTATATAATGGGAACAATTGAAACTTCTGGATTATCTATAAGTGTAGGTGTACATACATGAGATACGGTTACATACTAAAATATTGTGCACTTAAGTGAAATTCGAAAAATCTAAATAAAATAGAGATGAATATAGATTGATAATACATAGAAAGAAAGAGAAAAACCGGTAATTATTAAGTTAATTATTCCCGATGAAGTGTAGCTTCAGTTTGAGTTTCAGTTTATTGATGTCTTTGGTTTTTTTATTTCAATCGGAAGGTTGTTGAAAAACTTTATTCCTAAATAGATATAATTGTTTTGCATTAGTTTGGTATTAAATTTTGGTATTTTGAAGTTGTCTTCATATCTTTTTGATTGATGGGTTTCAAATTTTTGATGATATTATCTTTGTAAATTTGGATAATTGCATTTTTCTTGAAGATATTCTCTACTCGAGGCACCGTAAAATCGGCGAAAAGCGTTTCTGTTGGATAAGTGGAGGGTTTTTTTTTAGGATTGCTTTAATGATTAGCTTCTGGATCACTTTGATCGGAGTTAGAATATTGTTGTATGACCCCCCCCCCATCCAATAATTCCATATTGAATTGATGATTGGATTAGTGCATAGTATACTCTTTTTAGATTGTTGAGTTTTAAAATATTTCTTAATCTTATGAATATATATATACATTTTCTGATACGCTTAACCAATTTGCAGATATGGCTCTTCCACTTCATATGTTGTTCTATTATTACTCCGAGATATTTAATTTCTGATACTAATTTCAATGTTGAACAGCCTTGGATACATGTTATTTTAGTGTTGGGGATTTTTTTTAGTTTATTCATTGAGAAGTGTATGTAGTATGTTTTGTTAGTAGTCAATGAGAGAAGATTTGTGTCAAACCAATGTTTTAAGGTGTTCATGCTATTATTTGCTTGTTCGTTTGCTCTATTCCAGTCTATCCCATTCACTATGATAGCTGTGTCGTCGGCATATGATATTATGTCTGCGTTAAGTGGTAGTTTAAAAATATAGTTTACATAAATTATAAATAGTAGGGGGCCAAGGACTGTGCCTTGAGGTATCCCGAAATTACTTGTTAGTGGTAGACTTAGGAAGTTGTTTATCTTGACTACTTGTTGTCGTTCAAATAAATAGCTTTTTATCCATTTTAGAGCTTTATCGTTTATATAGATAATTATTTTTAATTTACTAGATAAAAGAACAGTCTTCGGAAATCAATTTATATTTTTTATGTTATTCCCCCTTAAACGGTTTGTATTTAAGTTTGGGGAATTTTACAGAAAATCAAATAAAACATTGACATCAAATGGTCAACCAGCGCAATTATATTTGTTGACGTTTGAAACGTCTCCGTAAAAAGCCGACTCAAGGTTCGTTTCAGCTTTTGAACAAATTGCGATAAGTAGAAATGCGTTAATGTCATGTTGTTTTGCGCTAATTGGCCACTTGATTGCAATGTTATATGTGATTATCTGTGATTAGCTAAATGCACCAATTTAAGTTTGAGATTGGATGACTTGCCTTTCCGCCCACAATGCTGATACCCAGTGACGCATTAGGCACCCTGCACACGGCCACCCGGCGTGGCTTGCCCCAGTGGCGGCTCACCATATCTGCCTCGCCCCCCGGGCTGACGCACTTCTCTCTGGACACCGTCATCGCCGGCACTGGGACACTGATAATTAAAAAATATACAAAATCAGATCACATTTGGTTCAATAGAAAAATATAAGTTGTAACGAATGATTTTTCACAAATAATAAATTTCAATTAATAACTCCTATTTTTAATAAATAGTTGTACATAAACGATTATTATTTACGATAATCGTACATGGACGATGCAGACACAATTTAAATTGACGACAATCGCACGTACATTAGGGTGGGTCACGACTGTATGGGAAAAATATATCTTGTTTTGATTTGCCTAAAAGTGATAAAATGCTGTTAAATGGAGATATAAAATCACATATTTTTTAAAATAATATTTGGATGCCATCTTTTTCCTCCGGATTGACTTTGAAATTTCACATAATAGAAAAAAAAACCAGCCTTGTTAAATCCTAAAAAAATGTTAGATAAACCATTAAAAATGAACTATTTTTAATAAAACACGAAACAAAGGGAATATTTTCATTTATATTAAAAAATATATATTAATATAATTCAAATTATCTCAAGACAGTGTATTCAAATACGAGCAAAATCCTTTCTACTCTCAAATTTCGGCATTATTTTGCCAGACTCAATCTTGGGACTTTTTGTGAATGATTTCGTAAAAATATACTAAATTTGCTATGGACGATAACGAAAAATATGGCTTAAAGGATTTATAATAACTTTTATATACACTACAAATAACCACTTAAAATGAAAAATTTTAAAACTTTGAAGTGAATCCGGAGGAAGAAGATCGTAACAGAAAATTTTAAACACGTCATTTTGAACCCATTTGGCAACCTTTTATCGCTCTTAGAATTTTAAAATAACATTTTTTTTTTAAATGACCCACCTACCTTAACGTACATTTGGAAACTAATTAATTCAAGTAATCAAAAAGATACATTTCATCCAAGATAAAGAACACAACTAAAGTACTTATAAGAATGCCTTCAATAGAAATTTCAAATGTACATGAAACTTTTTCCAAAAATATACTGGATGAAATCAAAATGGCATAAAACACAAACCAAGTTTAAAACACCGTATTTGAACAAAGAAACTACATAATATATTTTGCAGTAAAACCCCACAGCATCCTTCCACCACATATAAAAAGGAATTGAAAAGTACAATTAAAGTCTGGCTGAAAGAGGTCAAAGAAATAACTTTAAAAGCAGCACTAATAACAAATAAGTAATAAGGACGCAAGTAATCAAATGAAATTAAATAACTTTAGTCCGCCTCAGCACAGGACACCCTAGCGAGGAGGAATAAGATAAACAAAATATATTAACTTGTTAATATACGAGTAGGTACCAGTTGCAATTTAAACTGTTATTCTTCAAACGTGTTTATGGTTACCGAAACCGTATTATGTATTTTCACTTTTTTAAATACATAGCCGCCAATAAAAAAATAAAAAATAAATTTGAAACATTAACGAAAATCTTGAATTACGAATTAAAATAAAAAAATGATAATTAACCACGAAAATTCATCAGAAATTATAATTGATAATATTCGCACATTAACGACTTTTTAATAATCGTAAGATTTTTTTTTTTTTTAATAATTGTAAGATTTGACGGCTTCCGTGGTCGAGGGGCAAGTCTCTCGACTAGCAATCCGGAAGACACGGGTTCAAATCCCGGCGAGAGTAAATAAATTTTATTTGATTATTATGTGTTATCATTATCATTACATAGTATAAAATGAAGTCGCTCAAAATGTATGTGCGCGTTAATCCTTTAAACTACGCAACGGATTTTCATACGGTTTTCATCAATAGATAGAGTGATTGAAGAAGAATATTTATATGTAGAGAAAAGCCGAGAAATTCAGAGAAAACATATTTTTGTGCGATTTAAAACGGCTGGCGGGCCGTACTATAGTCACTTTTGAAATTCGTTCTACGGAAGAAATTGGAAAATAGATGTCCTAGAGTAAGTAGGTATTTGATTTTTCCTTTTCAAATATCCAGTGTTGCATTACAAGCATTGTATAATTAGTGGCGAGTTAATTAGTTTATATGTATGAAACATGCTTATTATAGTAGAGAAAAGCCGAGAAATTCAAATATTCAATTCAGGCAGCTGGCAAGCGGGTTGTGTGAATTTTATAAAGGTTGGGTAATGGCGTTGTGTTTCGTTAGCCACAGCAACGTGTGGCCGGGTCTGCTAGTTTAATAATATATAGCACATAATCTCAGTACCGCCCCGATGTAAGACCGTTATTCAGAATTGAAACGGCTTTAGCCGTGTTTGGCGTCCAGATCCGAATTGCCAGATGCTTCTCCACCTTCCTCTTCCCCATCGCCTTCCCCTCCCCACTTCTTAAGCTTCGCAACACACCCCAATTGAGGATGTCATGGTCTCACGGTTAGCACTCTGGTGAGGTATTCACATAGAAACGATAATTTTTCAATTGTTTTCCAAATCCTGTTTGAATGAAAGTAATTTAGCAATATAAATTAGAACATAGTTTATTGATAGAAAAAATGAATTTGTATTAGAGCTGTTATCGATTTATAGCTTGAATCTCAGAGAGAATTATGGATTTTTTCGAAAAGAGGAATTTTTCGAATGGGATTTTTTCCCAAATTTTTAGGAGAATTTGGTCACAATTTCGAGAGAAATAAAGCAATTTTCGGGTTGTTATGCTTTCTAATGGTTGAATTCCTTATCCCTGCTTTACACGAAGTATCACTGTCCCGAATCACCACACGTACGGTTTTAAACATAATCCCTTTAGTTTGTAGTCCGAGTCTGTCTGCAGGGATGTGGTTAAAGGTTAACGTGATATTTCAGTAAACAAACGTTAACCTTTTTACCGCCATTAAACTTGACTCCTCGGATTCACAGCTTCAATGTTCTTCCAATCGATATTTAAAAAACTGGCTTCGTTTTGGACATGAATCAGAAAGTAATTGGATGCTGGCCAATAATTTAAAAGCGTTCTGACGAATATTGCAATTTTGAGCATTAGAGGTTCAAGTGTCTAATATTTAGTTAATATCGTTTGTACGTAATATGTTGAATTGTATAAGCTTATCTTTAATGTCGTATGATCAACTATTAATCGGTGACGTTATGGCAAAAGTTGTTATGTCGCTTTTGGAACAATTTGGTTTATTCTCACAATTATTAGAGAATAGTCCTAGTGGTAGAGGTGTGGTTGCAAAACTGCAATTTTCTATCAATACATGAGATATTTTCGTGTGACTAAACTCGATGCGTCGATTTCACAGAATGTGTAGTTAAGAGATAATAATGTTATAAGCTCGTGCAGTTTTTCGTCACCACACACACATCCAGAAATATTGCTCCTATAATATGTGAGGGTAGTATAAAACTCAGTAAAAAAGTTAATATAAAAATGTGTGGATTCGAAGAAAACGAACTGATTTTCGGTTTAATGATTTATCACACAATACTTCTATAGATTTAAGAGGGAAGGAACTACGCATGTGGAGGCAAAACATGCTAAATAAATCTGCATTTTGTAGCTTAATCACATACACTTGTCAAAAGAGCAATATTTGTCTTCATTTGTAGATCTTTACAGCACAAATTTCTGAAAGAATATTTAAAACATCCTTTGATCCTGCTATTTCATTAATTATTAGAGTATTTCCTCTCCAGTAAAGTTGGGTAAACCAGACAAACCTACTTTTACCATAATCCTGCGACTTTAATTTAGTGTCAACCAGAGTAACATCTTTAAAATCGTTTGAAAGTATGGGTATAGCCTATTCGTAAGTAATCACAGTCTGGTCTAATACAGAACGTTTTGCGATAAATACATATTGTTAACCTTGGGCATTTACCTAAGACCATCATCGAACAGTATTAATACGGTAACGTCTGCGTGGTTTAATTAAAGAACCCGGCTTCGAACGCATGACTGCTGCCGCGCTATATAAACATCCGTGTACGTGAAATTTCAAGCAAAGCTACCGTTGTAATTCGGTTTCGAGTTCAAGAATTCGTCTTCGTCAAAAAATGCCACCACTTCGTCAGCAGCTCGCATGTGGAAGGTATATGTACAAGTACTACAGATTTATAGAATTTAAGTATCTATTTATTTATTTATTCAACGCCCAGAGGGCTTTTACATGGTTGGTAGTACAATAAATTCATGATAGTTGATTTTTTAACAGATAAAGAAATAATAAAAATAAAATTAGTTAAAAAATGCACACAAGTCACAAAAATACAAAACAAATATAGGTACTGCGATTTGTTATTTTTCGAAAATACAGATATGTTTAGGAATAGTATTGGAATAAGTTTTTTACAAGTTCCACAAAATTCGCCAAGTTGATATTAAATATGTCGACATCACCTAAGTACTGATTCCCCATAGTGTGAAATCGTTGTATAGGAGAGTGGGCAATGTAGTTCCGCTTGTGAATGCTGCAGAAGAATAGTGTATTTTGTCGCGTGGTTACTGTCGGTATTCGTAAGTTTATGAGTCTTAGGAGTTCGCAACAGTCGAATTTAGAGTTAAATATTTTGAATAAAAATGTTATTAAAAACGTTTGTATTTTTAGAATATTTAGTAATAGATCATATTTTAAGTCTTCTAGTGGGATACTTAATTTAAAATTTATAAAACGCAGAAACTTTTTTTGTAATATTATTAACGTGAATTTTGTAAGATGGAGACCAAGCTACCGAGTTATATTCAATTTGGCTTCTAACTAGAGATACATAAAATAGTTTAATGGCTTCTATGGAACTAAAGTTTTTAGTTGTTCTTAATACGGAGCCTAGTGTTTTCATACCTTTGTTCATAATTTGGTGGATATGATTGGCGAAACTAAGTTTTTCATCCAAAATAATTACAAGATCTCTCATTTCCGTGACTCTGTCTAAAGCTGTGTTATTGATGGAATATTCGAATAAAACAGGATTTTTATTTTTGAAGAAAGTCAAGGTTTTATACTTTTCTACATTTAAAAATAAATTATTTTGAACGCACCAATCTTTAAACTTACTAATATTTGACTGTAGTATATGGCAATGATTAATATCTGTTATTTTATTGCAGCTTGATGTCATCAGCAAAGAGCAATACCTCTACATCATTGAAGCAATTGGTTATATCATTGATGAAAATGAGGAACTAAACCGGGCCAAGGTGACTACCTTGAGGTAGGCCACTAGTAGCCCAGAAAGCTTTCGAGATCCAAGATTTTATTTTGACGAACAGTTTACGATTTAATAAATAGCTAGTAAACCATTTTAGTATGTTATCCTTTATTCCTAGAGCAAATAGTTTTTGGATTAGTAGTTTATGGGATACTTTGTCAAATGCCTACGAAAAATCTGTATATATGCAGTCGACTTGTTTATTTTCAGAAAAATATTGTATTATAAAGTTTTGAAATATTGTTAAGTTAGTTGCGGTAGATCTACTTTTGATAAAACCGTGCTGTTTTTGGTCAATTAATGTTATTAATTTGGGATAGATTTCATAAAGGACCAGTGATTCAAAAAGCTTAGGTAGTACTGACTGTATACAAATGGGGCGATAATTGGCTATATTAGTGTCGTCTCCTTTTTTATGGATAGGTGTAATGAAGCAAGATTTCCAGCGGTCTGGAAAGTGCCCAAGGGACAAGAGACGGTTGAATAATAATGTGAGAGATAATATATTAGAGCATTTTTTTAGGAATATTGGTGAACTGTTGTCTGGGCCAGCGGATTTGTCAGTGTCTAAGGAAAGTAATTTCTGTTAGCAACATTTTTGCGTGATATGGCAATTTGTTAAGTGTGTAGTCTTGCTAAATTTGTATTCAGGTATTTTATACTAAATGGGAAATTTTAAACTAAATGGGGAATCATCATATGATTTTTTTTGCATACAGCGGTGTTCCGCAAGGTTCCCACCTCGGACCTATATTATTTATCTTTTTTGTAAACGACATTTGTAATATTTTTAAAGACATCGACGTTCTTATGTTCGCAGATGATTTGAAACTTTTTCAAGCAATTCGAAGCCTGGATGACTATTATATTCTCTCAGCAAACTTGTCACAATTAGTTGAGTGGTGTAGCGATAACATGCTATACCTTAATGTTAATAAATGCATAGCTATGAAATTTTTTTAAATAAAAAATACTTTTTTTTTTCAATTACACAATCAATAACTTCATTCTCGAATCTGTTTCTGAAATTAATGACTTAGGTGTTATTATCGACACCAAACTTAGCTTCATACCACACATTGATAATATCTCAAAGAAGGGTTTAAAAATGTTAGGTTTTGTACTAAGAGTGGCTAAAGATTTTAAAGACATTAAAACATTAAAACTTCTGTACACATCACTAGTGAGGAGTCAGGTTGAATATAGCTCAACGGTGTGGTCTCCTCACTATGACGTGCATTCTCAAACAATAGAAAGAGTACAAAAAAAATCCTAAGCTTTTTAAATTATAAACTAAAAATACCAAAAGAACAATTAAACTTCACTTATCTACTGCAATTATCCAATCTATTAAATTTAAGTGACAGAAGAACTGTTTTCGATCTAGTTTTTTTTATTTAAAATCTTGCATAATGCAATTGACTGCCCTGAATTCTTAGCGCTTATAAATTTTAATGTGCCAGCCAGAAATACAAGGTCAGTACTACCGTTTTATTGTGACAATACTACGACTAGGGCACAATTCAATATACCACTATGCAGAATTCAAAACTTGGGTAAAATGTATTCGCACATAGATAATATGTCACTGATACACTATAAACATGAAATAATAAAATCCTATTATTTAAATGCTCAATAAGGATTTTTTTATTAATTTACTTCATTGACTTTAGTAAAACTTTTTTTCGTTTTAATCTAAAATATTATAATTCAAATTGAACAGTTTCGAACTCCTGCAACTTACGAACCTACTTACCAACACATAGCGGTTCACGCTATGAGAAACCAAGAAGTACTTAAGTGTTTGTTATTCATGATTATTGTTGTAAGTTTGTAAACACATCTGCTTTACAATTTTTGTTCCTTGTATATTTATATCATGCATGTATTTTTTTTATTTTTAATCGCAAATTTATTGTATTTATTTCTCACTGTACTTTTATTTATATTGTATTTTTCTTTCTCGTGTTAAAATTGCATATATATATTTGTATATATGCAATATATATATATATATATATATATGTATATATAACTGTATATATATAATTGTATATAAATTGTCTTTATATATTTATGTAAAAGCCCTCTGGGCGTAAATTAAATAAATAAGCTGGATGGACAGAGTTACGAGAATGAAGATGTTAAACAATAAAAATCCAAAAACTTCAACATCTAGGACAGGGGCACCAATTAATTTCATTAGGGGTCCGTTTGCGAAAATAATATGACCGTCGCGGTCCGGAAGGGAAAAGCCTAACCCCCCCCCCCTCCCCATTTGTGGAAAAATCCTCATTGTTACGGCCGTAATTTTAAAAGACATACATGTTCTCAGGCTAAAAAACTATGGTCTTTATAAGAATCAAATTTTCATTTATATCGGCAGTTAAAAACCCGCTCTGCCGGTTTTTGCAGCTTGACCCTGCAGGCGGCTTTTAGTTCTGCTTCGCCCAGTTTGGGTGCAGGTAACCATTTTATAAATCCAATAAGAAATAAGAACATGTTCCAAAAATAGCCAATTCCTCGGATCCACTCGTCCACTACGATTCAGTGACAGCTAGTCACCAATTCGTCGAGACAAACAAACCATGACAAAGCAAGCATGACAGGCAACGACGCCGTATTATTCACAAGTATTACCAGAATACAGACGTACAATACAGAAGGTAATCATCTAGTATTACCGTCAATCTTTCCATATTCGGAAGGATACTTTCTGACCCTCAAACATACAGAAACCACTGTGAAGACATCGAAACAATTTCCTCAAAATATTTTCACTCGAAAATTGTTATCCTTGGAGATTATAACTTACCAAACCTAACATGGAAAGCAAAAAACTGTGGTCTCATCACAAACGTGAAAGTGAAAACGATCGTGCACGTGAAGTTTTGGGCATGGTAAACTTTCTAAACTTTCACCAACATAATTTTATTTATAACTGTAACAATCTCTTATTAGACTTAGCTTTATCAAACTATCCTAAAATATCTGAAGAACTTTCAAATGATCCACTCCTACCAATAGATAATCACCATCCTCCCCTATACATTAAATTAAATATTACATGCGATAATGAAAGAATACCTGTACAAAGAGTCCTAATCTTTAAACGAGCCGACTTCGACTCAATTAACAGCCATCTCTCAAATACAGACTGGTCGTTTTTATCTGATAAAAACATTGATGAATCTTTAGACCAACTTTGTTTATACTTTTCTGATATTATTGAATCCTATGTACCTTTTTATACACCGAGAAGCTGTATCTACCCGGTTTGGTTCTCATCAGAGCTTATTGTCTCTCTTCAGCAAAAGAAGAGTCAACACAAAAAATTCAAACAAAGCAAATCCATAAGTGATTATCTAAATATTGAATCTTTAGCGAAACCAGGAAAAATGTAAAGATCTTTCCAAACAATGTTACCAAATGTATATAACCTCTATCGAGGACACTGTCTTTAAATCCAAAAATCTTTGAAAATTTCTTAAAAAACTAAACAATGAAAATACAGACTACCCGCCAATAATGCCAATGAATGGAACCAGTGCAAAAAATACACAGGACATTGTGAACCTTTTTTCGGACTTCTTCAAAAATGTATATGATGAAGAAACTATTTGAAAGATAGCTTATAAACCAAAGCAACATATTACCACGACCTCCAGCTTTAAACAGTTTTTCTACAAGAACGGCGTGAGAAACCTTATTTAACGCCTTATCTTGAGTATTCTTCTGTAGATCCACATCTTGCTTGCTTCAAGTCGCCTCATCAGTTCTTCAGTAAGCGTCCATGCTTCCATTCCATAAAATAATACCGATAACACGTAGCATCCAACCATTCGCATTCGTAATCCAAGGTTGAGATCATGACTGCTGAATATCTTTTTCATGCGGATAAAGGTTGCACGAGCTTGCTTAATGCGGCGTTGGTTTTTAACCGAAGGATCCCATCTTTCATAAATGGCAGCCCAAATATACAATACTTTGTACATTCTCTAGTTTCGTTCCCGCAATATACAGATTTTCATTCAAGTCAACTGCGTTATTTTTGCTTATGAGCATGTATTTATTTAGAATTTGTATTTAATGCATGTAATTATTTAATTTGTAATTTTGTATTTATGTATAACTTATTTAGAAAAACCAATAAAAGTGCTAAAAGTTTGCTTAGAAATTAGTAGCCAAGATGTTTCTAGAAGAGAATTTGAATGTAAGATTAATTGAAAAACTTCTGTAGCGTCTTTTTAGACAATAATTGATAGTAGTCGTAACAAAAACCATCAGAAAGTTAAGAGAACTAAGTTTAATTTTTGTCGATTTTCAATATTTCACCTATGTAGGGGTTGAACAAACGGTTGACATAAAAGTGTTAATAGTGTTCGATTTTCAAATTAAATTTGTTGATTGGATTGCTCAGTTAGGCGCGGTGCGGTGTGCAAGCACCAACATATACTATTTGCCACCGGTATATTCAATTATTACATTTGTACAGGGTCTCTCTTCTGTGAAGTGATGCGTTAGGAGTTAGGACTGTTCGGGCATACTTGTACCTACACCCAATTATTCCTCCTGTCCGACGTACCTACCTATCCTTATCTATCCATCTTTCCATTGTCACCGGTTAAAGATTGATTTCTAACCATGAATCTTCAGTGAAATTTCATCCTCCGCGCGGTAGGGACAGCCAAATACTTTGTATCGTCGCCTTTAGATCGAAACCTGGATCCGAGCAAGGAAAGTGTTTTCAATCGTGGAGTTTTTTCTTTGGTGCATGAGTGTGGGACCCCGGGACATCACCAGCAAGGTAGGATCATCTTGTATTCGGTTGACATCCCTTTTTTCCTCTTTATCCCTTTCGTTCCATAGTGGTAGGTAGAGATTTTAGACTCCGCGGAAGAGATAACATCTTCCAATAGCTATCGAAACAAGGACTCTTAAGAGAGGGCTAAATTCACTGCGAACTACTTGCGCATAAAACTTTTCGTTTGGAAAGTCGGCGGTCCCTGCAAACAATAATTATTTCGCTTCGTTTGGTATGTTATGACAAAATATTTCGGAGCAGACTTCAAATACCATGATTGAAATGAAATAAAGCAATTTGAAGTGATGAAGTAAACGTTCATCGGTTAATGAGAAGATTTTTGTATTAATTAAAAATAATTTTGAGGAAGATTATTTTTGAAGTTAAACTTCTTTACGCACGCTTGACTTGGGAAGTAAGATGGTGAATTCGTGACCAGGGCGTTACGAAAAGTGTGATCGGGCGAGGCCAACGGCCAGGCGAGGCGAACGGAAGCTGAGAGGGAGATATAAGTTAGTGAAGTTTTACTTCAGTCGTGAGGTTTGAAGCACACTCGTTTTTAGAAAGCGCTTTGGATTGCCCCCGAACCGTATCGATGTTTCCAGAAGCGGCGCCTGTATTCAAATATATGCAAGCGAAATTACTAGAGCTCCCGTCAGCCGTCTGGCATGGACGGTACGCGACTGAACAGTAGGTACCTAGTTCATCGAAACAGAGTCGTGGACCTACCTACCTCTCACGCATTCCAGAAAAGGTACGAACCATTGTAAGCTTGCAATGCACAGTTCTAGCGCTTTCGAGTAACTAGCCGAGTGATGATTTACTACCAATACTCCACTCGTCTGGCCATATAAAACGCGCCCAACAACAGCGAAAGGACCAGTGTGTTCGTTCAACTTACCGAAGCAGTCGCCTCTTCTATCCGCAATCAACCTTGACCCAGTGTGTAACTTCGTTAGTACTATTTAATATAGTAAGACTGTTACGCTGACCGTGTATGTGTGATTACAAATTATAATTATTGTGGGAACTCATTAAAGGTTTTTTTATCACGCAACCTCGTTGTTCTTCATTTAACCACCAGCCTACACTGAGTACCTACAAAAGTAAAACTTCTTTACGCACGCTTGACTTGGGGAGTAAGCTGGTGAATGCGTGACGAGAGCGTTACGAAAAGTGTTATTGGGCGAGGCGAACGGAAGTTGGGAGGGAGATATTAGTGATGTTTTACTTCAGTCGTGTGGTCTAAAGTACACTCATTTTTTTTCATTAGCTTCACACAGAAGGTCCTGAGGAAAAAAATTCCACTTAGGGTCTATGTCATCTTTGGGGATGCTGTGTGGAGGGTATTTTTAGAAAATTAAGTAGAGGAACTTCTGGAAAAGAAAAGGGTATGATGGGTAGGTAGAAATCGGGGGGAAAGTGTGTCCAGGAGTGACGGACTTATGAATCCTTCGGTACAAGACGGATGTTCCGCGGAGTGGATGTTGGTTGGAGATGTCAAAGGGACTCTCTCAAACATTCTGCAGAAACTTCAACTCATAAACCCGGACACCCCTGCTAAGTCACCAAACGTAGCGAACCTTTGGGGTGAACTATGGCAGAGGTGTTGGTTATCTACTAAATGGTTCCCGAAGCGGCGGTACCAATACCTGCCCATAAATTGGAATAATTAAAGAAAAATAAAAAAAGGCAACGTTCGCAAATCGGACTCGAACCTAGGAACTCTTGTCTTATCGGGACACGGCGCCCCAACTTGGCCATTGGGAACAATATTTTTTCAGTCATTTTTGTCGATCTCATATTTCTAATTCAGAATTAATAATATTATCCTCAACTTTTTCTGGGTCTTATTCTGTTTCATTTTTCGTTATAGATTTATTAGTATTTTCTCCTTCTTCAATGATATAATATAACGTTGATGGGTATAACCTTCAGTAGTTAGGTACTAGAATTAAAAAGATATTCTAATGAAAATATAAATAATTAAAATTTACCTTTTATCAGAGGCAAATTCTTAGAATGGAAAAGTTACGCAGTGACGACTTTCTAACTTTTAAATGTATAATATAAAAATGAATCGCTGAATGTGTTGCTAAGCGCATAACTTTCTAACGACTGCACCAAATTGGATAATTCTTTTTTTTGTGTGTTCGTTATTGTCAGGGGGAGGGGGGGAGGTGGGAGGGAGAGGGAGGGCGGTGAAAGGAACCCCCCTTACACCATGCGAGCGAAACCGCGGGTAAAAGCAAGTATTATATAATTTTTTCTTGAAATAAAAGTCATTAAGCAATAATTAGAATCGGTTTCGAGGGCTTAACAAAATATATGCCGATAAGCAAAAATAACGCATTACGAAAACCTTTATATTGCTGGAACAAAACTAGAGAAGTTACAGAGTATTGTTTACTTGGGCTGCAATGTAAATGATAGATGGGATTCTTCGTTTGAAATCAAATGCCGCATTGAGCAAGCTCGTGCAACCTTTTTCCGCATTAAAAAGATGTTCTGCAATCATGATTTCAACCTTGGATTACGAATGCGAATGGTCAGGTGCTACGTGTTTTCGATATTATTTTATGGAATGGAAGCATGGACGCTTACTGTAGAACTAATTAGCCGACTTGAGGCATTCGAGATGTAGATCTACAGAATAACATCTAAAATAAGCAGGATGGACAGGGTTACGAATGAAGATGTTATGGTTTGGATGAATAAAGAAAAAGAAGTTATCAAAACTATTAAAATCCGAAAACTTCAATATCTTGGACATTTGATGAGATATCCAGAGAACTATGAGATCTTGCATCTCATAATGCAGGGAAAGATTGCCGGAAGACGGGGCCCTGGAAGAAGGAGAACCTCATGGCTGAAAAACCTGAGACAGTGGTTTGGCCAGTCTACCGTAGAGCCGTTCCGGGCCGCAGTAAACAAAGTCCGCATAGCTAACATGATAGCCAACGTCCGTTGAACGGACAGGGAACAAGAAGAAGAAGAATAAAATAATATTACAAAATGTCAAAATATTTGTACTTGACTTACACAGTGATTCCTAATATTATTTGGAGTAGAAAAAGTGGACGAAATTTTGTTCATCGGAGATATTTTTTATGTTTTTGGTTTCTACAAAAATATTTAAAAAAAATGGTAAGTATTGGTTAGTTGGAAGCTGGGTAAGGGGTTGGTTGGTTACACGAATGAGTGACCAATGAAGACACGTGGAAGATTTTTTTGTTTGGTTTTGAAGAAAAAAAATTGATAAAAAGTCATTAAAAAAGACTAAATATCATTAACACCTGTATATCTTCTTTTTTATATTAAGATAAAGTGTCTGTGTCGAACGGGCGGATAGCAGACAGGTAGCGTGATAAAATAAGGTTTTACCATCACACCACACCAATGTAAGCTTTAGCTCGGTTTTGCGAAAATATTTTTTTTTTCAAATCAACGTTAAATAGGGATATCAACTCTAATTTCGTAACTTTAGAAGTACCATTTATATATTCGCAATATGTTTGGTACTCACAACATAATAAAAGAGCAACGCATACAGACTAGCAAACTATACCTAAGTGTAATGTAATACCACCTTTGGACAAAGAAGATCGGAAAATTTAGCAAAGATTCGCTGGACTTGATATATTTTATTTATTTATTAACCAATACATATAATATACAATTAACCAATATATATATATAATATTAGTGGTAACAATACCTCACTAATTGAGAAATTCTCGTGTTTAGAGAGGGAGCACTATCAGATTGACAGTACTAGACTCCGCTATTCGCACAACATATTTCGATTTTGACCAGTATGGGCATTTAATATTAAAACTTACTGATAGGAGATGTTTTTGCCGGGTTTGAAACTTGGCTGATAATTAAATAATATCGGGCAGCGCAGCGCGCCTTTTGAAAACATTCTTTCGTAAGGCAAGTCGATAAGTTAGGGCTCTCAATTTTAGAATATTTATACGGAAATATCTGATATTTTCTCAACGTATTACATTAGGTTACCTATATAGTGTAATGTGCACTAGAGGTGAACGTTCAAATAGCGCAATATTATTATAACGGAACTACTATTATCATAGTTTCTCTTTAATTTCTCTAATCAATTTGGGAGACGGGTATGGTTGAACAAATGTGAAATCTTTAGTCTACGATGTCCTTCCTTGTTTTTTTAGTGCATGTAATTTTAACAGTTTTTTCTTATAGTCCGAACTTTCTTTCTGAAATCGCGATGTAACCATAACAAGAAGTGTGTTGTGGGCGTGTCCGTGTGCTCAAAGTAAGCTTACATTTATTCTTAATTTCTGAAGAAATTGGTCAAACGCTCTCTAAAAAACCGAAATTCTTTCTTACACAGATGATCAATATCATTAGCCCGTTTCTGCCTAGGAGTCGAAAGGCGTTGGTCGGTCAGTTGTCCTTCCTTTGTGTATGTTGATCTTACACTTCTTATCAACATATTCAGTTGCATATATATTTATTTTTTAGATTAACTTTACACGTTAATATATATAAAATATATTCACAATAATTTCCTTCAGGGCCCACGGCATCCATGGGCGTGCTATGAAGAGGGGAGAGTACATTCAAATTAGCGTTTATATTGCTGAGCTTCTACAGCAGGGGTGGGGAACCTTTTTAGTGTCACGGGCCATTTGAATGTTCATACTTTAACCCGCGGGCCGCACTCCAATTTCCGTTTCGGGGAGGGGGGGGGGGGGGGGGGGGTCACATTTTCGAATCAAAAAACTGGTACTTGGTACTAAAACTAATTTAAAAAATAGTTACGTTACTGCCAAAATCTCTTTGATTATAGCTACACTCAGAACATGCAAATGGTTTTCCTAAAATTCTGGCTGCACATAGTCTGCAACCAGAATTTTATAACTGCACTTTGAACGCGAGAACAGTTTCCGTCAAAATTCCGTTAAATCACAACTGATATTTTTCGGTACATTCTGAATACGGGACTAGTTGCAATTTAGATTAAATTTGCATGCGTGGAATTAAAAGTACACTCAGGATATGAAAATTTCTTTCCTCTTATTCTGGCGGCATAAACTACGAAACTAGAATTTAATAAATGCACTTCCAACATAAGAAATGCCCAGATAAAATCACACCTAATGCGATTTCGTTGCATTCTTAACACATAACCGGTTTTAATTACATTTAATTTGACGCGGGAATTAAAACTATACTCAGAACGTATAATTGCTTTCCTCCAATACTGGCAGCACATATTCAACTACAAATTTATAACTGTACTTCACACACAAGAATGGTTTCTTACGAAACGCGTTAGCGAGATACAACCCCACCTGGAAATTTTTCGTTGCATTCTAAACACAAAACTGGTTTTAATTATAAAGTGCGTTTGTACGCGGCGAATTAAAACTCCACTCAGAACATGAAAAATGGCTTTCCTCCAATTCTGGAAGCACAAAGTGCGTACTTTGTGAACCAGAATTTTATAAATGCACTTATAACGCGAGGAATGCGTCAAAAAATGAAACACCACCGGGAATTTTTTCGTTGCGTTCTAAACACAGAACTGATTTCAGTTATAGGGTGAATCTATATGCGGGGACTTAAAACTACTGAGTGTAGCCATTTTACTGAGTACATGTAAATGGCTTTTCTCGAATACTGGCAGCACAAAAGCAACTAGAATTTTATAAATGCACTTCAAAAACGAGACGGGCTTCTACGAAATGCTGCGTAAGCAGACGAAACCACACACAGAATTTTTTCATTGCATTTTGAACACAAAACTGGTTTTTCCGTGAGAGCTAATTGGATTGTGAGTCCCCAGCTTTACTTTGCAGTATTAACTGCACCTAGAATACCAAAATGATTTTGCCTTCGAAATGCGTTAGGGTTTGCAGATGAATCCGCAACAGGAATTTGCATTGTGAACAAGATTGGTTTTACCTTTAGAATGAATCTGCATAGGAGTCCACTAGTCAACCAGCTTAAATTAAATTGTACTCTGATCGCGCGAATGGTTTTTCTACATTTTGTAGCAAATTTATGGTTAGCAATATAATTTTATATTTATTTAACTAATTACAATAAATTACATGTAATGTTTTTTTTTATGCCAGAAGTGTTGCAATTATTATGGCATTAATGTTTGTATTATATACAAAATGTTAAGGGACGTGCTTAACTTAATAACAAATTAAAATAAAAGTAAAATGGGAGGTTTTATCACGTTTTTATTTGTATCTAAATTACTTGTTAGTAACGATTTTGTAATAACGTCTTAAAAATGCATCGAAACACCGTGAAAAAACCGTCCCGTTCTGTGTAATTTTTTTGTGGTTTTTCAGCAGGCCGCACCATAAGTGTCCGCGGGCCGCACTAAAAGGCCTCGCGGGCCTCAGGTTCCCCACCCCTGTTCTACAGGATGTTAAAGTCACTTGACTTGCTGATTCCAATGATTCTTGACATTACTTGGAGTAAAAATTAAAATCAAATTTTGGTCTCCGTTAACTTTTCCGATGACTTTTTTTCAAATTTTTTATCTTCAAAATCAAAGAAAAAATCTTCCGCATGTCACTCAGCCGAGTAACAAACCAACCTCTTACCCCGCCCCCAACTCTCCAACGTTTACAATTTTACAATATACAATATATAATATTTGTATGAAAATATTTGTTATTTTCTCCATGTTTTATGTTACGTCACCTTTGTAGTGTAATACGCTCTAGAGGTGAACCATCACAAACGGCGCTATATTATTGTAACGGGACTACTATTATTATTATTATCAATATTTAATTTCTCTTTACCGATATCGGAGGTGGTCATGGGTACCGGCGCCCGGGAAACAATTGTTGGATAACCGACACCCCTGCCATAGGTCGACCCAACTGGTTCGCTACGTTTAGTGACTTATTTTATTATTATGCAAACGAACAAAAGTAGTCTGTCAAGAAAAAACAGCTTTTTCTGAAATTGACAACATTTTACAAAAAAACTTAAAATTGCTGTGAATGTTGACCGGTTGGAGATAAATTTACATATGTTTAAATATTCTAAAAGAAAATTATTTAAAAATAAAAATAAAATTATTTTATTTTTATTTTTAACTTTGTGAGTAAAACCTCAAATTGTAACATTTAATTAAATGAAGACAATATAAGCGAAACTCTATCGAAAATCTGGAAACAGAAAAATCAGAAAAAGATATTGACACCTCTGGGACTTGAACCCAGGACCAGAAAATTATTTTTTTTACAATTTCTTTCCAACAAATTTCTTTCATTGACAAATATTTTAGACGATATGAAGGAATGTTTAATGAAAAATGTAAGGTAAAATTATTTGTTTCGAAAATAACTACATTTTTGGAGCGTGTAACTCAAAAACGGCTGGGATTTCGAAAATTACATTTATAATAAAAGTTGTAGATAATTATATGAGATTTTACTTATTTTAAGAAAATTTTCCTCTGCGACGCTCCATTTTTTAAATATAACTATAAACCCGAAAATTTGGAGCTCCCCCCCCCCTCTCCCCTAGCTCGCCAACTAGACGTCAGGACTTTTAGTATGTTCACACCCTAAGCACCCTGAACAAGTTTCTGAAGGAATCGCTTAGGTTCCTTCTCACGCACTCTACACCTCCTTCCTTAACTGGAATTTTAACATTGTCCAGGTTCTTTAAGCACCATTGATATGATTATTTTTAAATGGTTATTGGGTTCTTGGGTTATGAATAACCTAACAATGTTTGAAAATCTTCAACTACCACCACAGTAAGCGGAAAATGTTGCTTGTGTCGTGATGGAGGACTTAGCCATTTAGGGTGGGGCTCAAAGAGGGTAACTCACAAAAATGGCTCTATACAAAGGGGTTAAGTGCACAAACTTCGGGTGGTGATTCTACATGACTGTAAAAAAGTAGAAGGTAAAAAATAAGGTAAAAAAGACATAAAACTTTTTTAAAGCGTTTCAAGGTAATTTTCGGGTAAAAAAAATTGTGTTGCTTTGTACAGAAAAATGAATATTCTTCTATGAAAAAATATTTTTGTATTGTCAAAAAAAACATTGGATTTTCGAAAAAAGTTATTCTATTACCCTTTTTACTTCTTCTTGTATATGTGGAATGACCTCCCGAAACTTGTGCCCTTTACCCCCGGACACTCAGTACAAACAATGAGAGAGATGGCGGGATGTAAGTAATAAATAGATTTCTTATGATAATGTATTAAACGCCCTCAAGGCATTTTTGTTTAAAACGGCAAAAATACAAATATCATTAAAATTTTCGTTTGACGGCAGCCCTGAACAAACATCTACCTAAAAGTGTTATGGATAGCGTTGGATTTCTGCAGTAAACAAATTATAAAACATTCATAAAAAGGTCAAACTAAATACTTAAGCAATATAGTCGGTTTTAGTAAACAAGAGAAACTTTTATTGACTTACATTTACGGTAGATTCTCGTATATCGGTATGATACTAGAATGTTTCTGTCGATAGGTGATAGGTATGAACGAAAGATTGTCGAAACGCAGCGCGCCGCCGCGCCGGTAGTATGCATCCACCGAGTAAAAAGAAATTATTAAATGTACGAAATCATGTGCAGATCGGAGATCTAACCCGGATGCCTTCTACATAATCCAAGTACTTACTTACACAGTAATTGTACATATTACTTGTCTTATACAGAAAGGACTATTATACTACAAGACATTAGGTATTATTACCTCAGTTGGAATGCGTTGGATGTCAAAGTTTGCAAAGACGATTTCTAATTATCTTTTTTACCAATTTCTGATTTTGAGGTTGAATCTTTTGTAAAGTATATTAGATTAATATATTTTAATTAAAAATATTTAAATAGGACATTACTTACCATTTTTAAACATACCTAAACATGCAAATAGAACATGATGCAACTACCTAGGGCATAATAATTCATTGTACTAGATTCTAACTAATGCAATTCTGTGCTCTGGCAACGTTGCATTTAAATATTTTCCATAAAAATATGACGAACTAAAATATTTTACATAAGATTGAACCGCAAATTCAAAAAAGTTAAATGGATTACCTACGAAAAGTCGTCTTTGCAAACTTTCAGAACATGGAAAGGCGAAGTTAGAACTCTATCAAAGCGCCGCAAAATAAAAACAAACGTATTGTTAGAACCTTGTAAATTATTTTTTTATTTTTTTTATTTTATTTATTTATTTACATATGCATATATATTACAATACATTACAATGTGATACTTTGTCTGTCCAACTGGGCAGAATACCCGTTTCAGGACAGCCAAATTGTATATTTAGTTCATAATATTCTTAACAAAGGAATGGTTTCGTTCAAGATATCACGGGAATTTGCTTCTGTCAAGACAACTTTTGAGAAAATTAAGAATTGTATATAATTAAGGGATGGTTTCTTTATGTCTTTAAAAGAATCGCAAAGATGTGATTTTTTTCAAGGTCAATTTGGAGTTTTGGATTTGTTTTCTTTAGTGAGATCACAAGTAGGAGATTCTTTTCAGGCCATTTAAGAGAACATTTACAATTGCATAGTCAGAATTTACACATTTATAAAGCAATATTTGACTTATGAATTCCCAATGTATTTATAACTATATAATTTTAATAAAGTACTATAATTTTTAGAATTTCTTAAATAGTAGAAATTACACAATTATAATCCAACTAAATGACAAATGATTTTTCAAGCTCGTTTTCGAGAACATTAATTTATTTAGTTGTTTATTTATTTCTTTTATTTTACGCCCAGATGGCTTTTATATAAATAATAAGGCAGTACCTCCATCTTTTACATGAGAAAACAAATAGTTTAGATAAAGTTACGATGAGAATAAAAAGTATATAAATTATATAAAAATACAGGCAACAAAAATTTAGTACAGTGAGATATATAATATCAATATGTTACGATTAAAAAAATACGTACATAATATAAAAATCCAACCAACAAATTTAAAAGTAAGTGATCCAAGGTTTGCAAAATTGCAACGTTAACCGTGTCTTTTACACCTTTAAGTATGTTTATTTGTGTCTTTTACCGTGTCTTTTACACCTATAAATGGAGGTCGATTTTAAAATTTCCCCATGCAATTATCTACTCACTGTCGAAAATAGAACACACATAGTATAGAAAATTATTTTTGTTATAAGTGAGCATACGAAATGATTTTGCATTCAATGGTCATTTAAAAAAAAGTGTAAATTAATTTAAAAACTTAGCCGGGAATTTCAGTTTCCGAAGCATTTATATTAATAAACAAATACGTAACGGAGGGCTACACGTCTGTTTAGCAAGCCGTCTGGACAGCGAGTGGCGCATATTTGAAAGGCAAATAGCTTTCACGCGCGATAGAGAGAGACAACTGTCATAATAATGAATTAGAATTAAACGACGTAAGCGAATGTTCTAGAAATATTTAATAAATCACGGCTTTTTTAAAAAAGAGAAAAAATCTCGCGGGCATTTTCTTTAGTATCATTTAAAGAAACATTGTGAATTTTTTCATTCATATAACTTTTAAAATAATCGAAAAAATCGTGTAAATCATAATTTTTGGAGTATACTTTGCGATTAATTTCTATCGAGGGAATTTCATTAATTTCGTTTCGGCCCGGGGATTACCTTTTAAGAAGAAAGAACAACATATATTTTTTTAAGAGCTTAACAACTTCAAATGTTTAAGGGGGATATGTAAGAAATCGGTAGAAATTCGGGTAGTAGAGCCTTAACAGTTGTTACAATGTGGATGTATGTAGAACTCCTTTTTGCATACATAATGAACAATAAGTTGGCATTTGTTTTTTGTACGTAATGGAAAATTTTTATACACAATGAAAATATAAGTTGGAATTTTTTTTTAAGGTACATAATGAAACATAATGTGAATTGTCATACATAGAGAAAATATAAGTTGGCATTTTTTTTTGTACATAAAGAAACATTACGTGAATTTTCCTTCATAGAGAAAATATTAGTTGACATTTTTTGTACATAATGGAAATATCGTAACACATACCTAAATCTAGTTAATAGTAAAATGTTTTTTAAGTTTTTGTTAAAAAAATTCATAATTCCTTTCGGATTGTATTTCTTTAGGGAGTTCTTTAAAGCATGTTATGGCTGAGTATGTGTAATAATATTGGGCTGTTATTGTATTAAGTTTAGGGATTATTATTTGTCCTAAGGTTCTCGGCCTGGTGCTAAATGACTTTGTTGTTAGTTTGGCTTTGTGGATTTGAAGTAATGCATTTTTTTGGTAAATTTTATTTAGCGGTAATACTTTGAATTCATCGAATAATTTTTGGGTTGAATGGTCTAATTGTTTCTTTAGAATAATTTTGATGAAACTTCTATTTACTATTTAAATAGGGGTTAAGTTGGCTTTATACGCTCCTCCCCAGCCTATTGAGTCTATTGTTTCGTTGTCATAAGTTATTTTATTTATTTGTTTATTTTTATTACCGTTGCCAATAATGTTATTAATTGTAGCCCAGACTTTTTTGTTATCTTTACCACTATCTTCAATTTTTACCTAGAAGTAGTTTTCTTTTGTTTTTTTAATCAAATTTGTAAGATTGTTTCTGAATATATTTATTGATTTATTTTTGTTTTATACTAAGAGGGATTTTTTGCATAACTTTAACCCATCAAACCTTGGTAGGACGTAGGATATTACTAGCCACAAGCATCGTATTCCATCAGAGCCTCTGAAGGACAGATCTGACCGGAGCGTCCATAAAACTATTTAAATCTTTTTTTCTACAATGCCGAGATCCTTGATTAATTCAGCATAGGCAAAAAAAGAACGGACCACTATTTAAAAAATATCAAAATCATCGAATTTACTGAATACACCCAACCTAAACCTTGAAGATAAATCACAAAAGTAACTGAAAACCCTCTCTCTAAAACCCAATTTGCCCCAGCGTAGGATCTCCTATTTAGGACTAAGAAAATGTTCTTCATCCATTTTTATACTTATAACTGGCACATCTTCTTGAAAATGTCAAAATTATAATATACATTACAACCTGCGGTCGAGAAGGGAATACAAAGCAAGTCAAGACATGATTTATCGGATCGAGAGAGCTGCAACGGATGTTAATTATTAAGAGCGTTTAACCAGCCAGCGGACGA
Source organism: Limnephilus rhombicus (assembly GCA_929108145.2). Classification (NCBI taxonomy): domain Eukaryota; kingdom Metazoa; phylum Arthropoda; class Insecta; order Trichoptera; family Limnephilidae; genus Limnephilus; species Limnephilus rhombicus. The sequence continues at coordinate 5,816,614 of OV815288.1, read as the reverse complement.
AAATCCACATTTCGTCGAAAGTTGTTCTTACGATCGTGCAGGGCGGTTACAATGAGAAAGATCAATTATTCTCCGTACCAGCTTTTTAAAATAATAACTCAAAATCGAATTTATTTCAATACAAATTAGCTTTAATTTATACCTTCATCCAAGGCGTGATGATAAAACTATTAAAATAATTAATTATTTTTTGATTATAAGTATTTATTATTTTTCAATAATGTCTAAATTTAATAAGAATGCTAAAAAAATCTGAAATATATTAGTTTGTAAGTGCGCAAATAAATACACAAATGGACCAATTTTCGTCAAGAAACACATGTACGTACATATTTTTTAATGATTTTATTGAAACTAAAATTATAATTCTGAAACATGCGTTTGCCAGATAATGTATTGATTTATTTTACTGCATGATTATATTACTTGAAATGGGTGTGGTATAATACAAAATCTTTTTTGAAAATTTAACAAATCTGCCAACGACCTATGGAATAACCTTATTATACTAAAAATTAAAAAAAATAATCAAAATTTATTACATGCGAATGCTAGATAAAAGAACAATCTTTCGAAATCCATTTATAATTTTTTGTGGAAAAGAGTCAATTCGTCTAAAATCTGATTTGAAAATGACACATTTCTGGTTTTCTCTGGTAATGCCCTCTTAATAAGGCTGTGTCTGCGAAGGCTGTACAAAGATGCGCGAATTATTGCGCTTCACACACACTGTTCAAAACTGATTCACCCCGTTGGCGTGATACAGGAAGATTGCAGAAAGATAGAATAAAAATACTAATTTCTTAGTCTGTGTGTCTTGCACAACACTGGTTCAATGAACATAAATTTGCTTTACAAATTGGATCTGATTTTGCGAAAATTTCCGATAAGTGTTAAGTTATAATATAATATTTGTAACAGAAATAAATTTGGGATGTGGGTAGTGGTACCATCGCCATGGGAACCATTTATTAAATAACCAATGCCATAGGTGACCCCAAAAGGTTCACTACGTTAGGTGACTTAGGGTGCTCGGGTTCGTGGGGTGAGGTTTGTCTTAGCCGTAGCGGCGGATGCTTTTGCCGACCTTTTGGCCTCTCCAGCCGGACTCTCTTAACGCATCGCCTTGCACAGCAGTGGGAGGGATGGGTTCAAACGTTCCCTCAGATTCTGACCCAACCCTAATACTTTTTCCTTCCACCAACATCCTCTCCTTCCTTCCCCTAAAAACCCCTCAACACAGTATCCCAAAGATAACGTAGGCCCGAAGGAATTTGTTTTTCCTCAGAGCTTCCTGTGTGGAGATCATGTATTTTTTTTTTGTTTTAAAAAAATTCATTTTCAAAATTGGAACTCAAGTATTAAATTAAGCTTGAAGCGGTCGGCAGTAAGGATGGTTCGCAACACAACTCTGTCTTGGCACACAGTCCTCGCTACAGTCACACTGCATTCCCCTGTCATTCTGACACTTGACATTAAAAAAAATGTTTTGTAATTATTTTTATGCGGGCCCACAGGTACACACTGAGCAATCGGGGTTTGCTGTGAGGCTGAAGGAAGTGGAGAAGAGCAGGAGATGGTTAACATGGTGGGGAAGTATCTAACTATTCAAATCTTGTCACAAAACATGGCTAAAGTCATTACACGCAACGTTTCGATTCCGAATTTCGATCTTTTAACAGGGCGATTATTAGCAGTTTTCAAATAGTGTCACGTTATTCATAAACACGGAATAGGTACTTTTATAAAAAATAAAAATAAACGGCTTGAAAACTAACTACGGCGAGCAATCATGCTTGCATAAGACCATGCCTATCTTGTCATATGTTGGAAGCATGATAAAATTATCAACGACCGTCAATTTAACAGTACAACGTAACGAAATAACACTTGGCATCACTTGTTATTGTCAGCCATTCCTATCCTATTCTAACAATATTACACTCGTACAGAAATACATAACACTATATTGTACCATAGAATATAGACGCCGCATCCAATTTATTGAAGAGCACGGGAGAATAATAGAGTTCGTTCACAATTTACGAAATCATACTATCAACTCTGTCTTTTTTTACTAATGGTACTGTTATGGTACGCCCAAACGACAAAGAATTCAAACTCCTAATTCGCCGCAAACTACACAACACCCTGCTCCCCCCCTGTTCCCTGCTTCCTACTTCCTATCCCATCCGCCCACCCGCACGCGATCCCTTCCACCAGTTGAGCATTGCGAGCCGCCTCGGGCACACGTTAAGCCCGCGCGTGGATTCCCACTGTTCGCGCCCGGCGTACTATCGCTCGAATTGTACTCAAATATAACCTGCAATGTTAATTCAATAACCTACGGGTTTAGCGCTGATATTTCACCATGCCTGTGTAAACTTCGGTTCTGTCCTAAACTCGGGAGGTCCCCCTGGAAGCCGGAAGACGAACACCCCCCAACATCATGTAAGCTGTACAATTGTTTCCTCATTTGATTGTGTCCTTTAACGATAGACTGTAAACTCCCGCGCAAAGCCATCACTCAGAGAGTTTCGTTTAGGGATCTTGAGGTTATAAACACGATAGCTAGGATTGTGTAGTATGTATTTCTTGTGTTGAATTGTACTGTAATGACCTATGTACTGTGTTTTAAATTTGCAATACATGAAACTAGTTAACTCAATCCTGTTATTATTCTGCTACGGCAGGAGGGTTTCCTAGAGAGGGAGTATCCTGCCAGACGACTGAGATGCGAAGGAATTTCTGAAGCCTCGAGCGACCCACCACCTGAATAGAGGGTAAATCATGCCTCCCCTGAGAGCTAGCTTGGGACATGTTTGGGGGCCCGCTCCTAACACTGGCGTCCATAGTGGGGCCCAGAATTTTTTTTCATTTTTGCCATTGTCTCAGTCGCCTTACGGAGTGCTCCCTGTCGAAATCTTCCCCGCATAGGAACTGTTTGTAAACATTGATTGTACTGTGTCTTGGTGTTTTATACCCAGTGAATAATGAATTCTGTGGGAAACCACAGAAATCCATGTGCAAGTTAAGTCCATAACGCAGATTTGATTGCAATTATAAAAAAATTGCGTCAAAGTTGAAAACATGGCCATTTTGTATCAACCAGAAAGACGGCAGCATTTAAACCGCGAATCTGACTGCGCACGCGCCGACCCCTTTGTTCACAAAGCAGCGGACGAGCAACAGTAATTCGCGCCAAATCAACGGCCCGATGTTTCACGCGGTAAATACATACCTAATCTCTGAGTTGCGCGCGCACCCACGCGCATCGAAGCACAAAAGTGCGTTTATCGCGCCAAACTCCAACGGCAAAAATCCGTTTGAATCAGGCAGAACAATTCCCTGTCACTATGCAGTGTTTTGAATAATAAAATCGCCCTTCTGTCACTAAGGTCGGAAGCAATGGAGATCGCTATTGTAAATTTGGTTTTGGAATTCCAATTACCTTGTGGATTCTTTAATTAAAAAATCTCACACTCACGTTTTTTTTGCACAATATACCGATCGGCCCACTTGTTGTGTCTGTCAAATTAGTACCACGTATATTTCACCAAATGGACAAAATAATGACTTTCTTTCCACATTCTACGTTATAGGTACCGCATTTTTTTTTCAGCATAAGTGTAAAGTGAATTGTGTTTTTTTCCTTACATAAAAAAAGTGAAATAATAATAAAACCAATGATTGGTTCCTTGAAAAAATAAAATAATTTTAATGTGGTTTCGTAACAAATCCCATATTCAGTTATTTTCATCCGGAAGTTTGTCCTTATTTGCCAGAAGAGTGCCTTTTGTGAATTTTAGTGCCTTTCTCAGTGCAAAGTGGTTTGTGAAAAATAAAAAACCCGTTTTCTAAAGGTCAGTCCTGGCAAAATTTTTTGGAAATAAATAAATACTTGTGAATTTCACAGTTTTCTCAAAAGTGGTTTGTGAAAAAATAAAAAACCCGTTTTCTAAAGGTCAGTCCTGGCAAAATTTTTTTGGAAAAAAAATAAATACTTGTGAATTTCACAAGTTTTCTCAAAGTGGTCAGTGAAACACAAAAAACCTTTACTACTTAGGTCTTTCCACGCAAAATTTTTTCTTGTGCCTTCCTTTGACAAAGATTCTGGTGTCATATATACCAAATTGTAGTATGGAATACAGTTTTCTATAACTATTTTAGAAATACCAACCAGTGATTACCAAGTGAAAAGTGCCTCACAAAATTAATTTTGCGTTTACTAAAAGAAGACCCCTGGCAATTTTTTTCACCACCTGGGAAACTCACAATGGAAAACAATCAAGCTATGGCATCATCCAATTTGGGCATCATTCCCAACGTGCACAACTTATCCAAAACTCACTTACAAACTGCTTTAAGGGATAGAGGACTCTCGCCATCAAGCAAATCTAAACCTACATTAAAGGCTTATGCACTTTTATTCAACAAAAAGTACATTAAGAGAATAAACCTCGCCCCCTCAAGCGAAAATAATTCACGCTCGGCTACGCAAGTTTTGAATAATCTTGTTCCTAACGAAGAACCTATGCCACAAGTAATGATAAAACAGGACATCGCACCCACCTTGACACAAGATAAAACCTACGATTTATCCTCTTGGAAAATCAAATATAATGGCGTCTCCGATGTACTGGATTTCATTGACCGTATTGAAGAAACGGCTACAATCAAAAATATCCCATTCGAGATTCTACGAAAAAACTTCATAGAACTCATCTCCCCAGAATTGATACCCTGGCACCGCATTCAAAAAACTAAATGCAAAGATTGGAATAAACTCAGATCTGCCCTAATCTCGAGCTTCGGAAAAACGGAAGCCCAGCACCGGATCAAATTATCTTTACTATCTATTAAACAGCTAGTAAATGAACCTGTAGCAACATTCATAGAAAGGGCTGAATCCATTAACATCAAGCTTTCACATCCCGTTTCGGAAGCTGAACTATTACCAGTCATAACTGATGGCCTTTTAAGCAAATACGAGAACATCATTACCTCACAGAAAATTGCATCCCTAGCCCAGCTAAACGAAGTCTGTCTCCTTCTGGAATCGTACCAGGATAGGAAAAACATAAAGAATGTGTCAAATAATGTAGTTGTGCCAAGCCGTTCGTCTGGTTTAAAACCAGAATTCAACAACAAAAAAGTGTGCTCTTTTTGCAAAAAAGTAGGCCATCTGGCCACTACTTGTTTCAAGCAAGCAAGGTTTCTGGAATCTAAGGAACCCCGAACTTTCAAGAGGCATCACTCTAGGGACCGCTCTCCTCCAAGCGACGAACTGCGCAACATTTTCAAGAAATCAAGGCACAACATGGAAAGGTTACAAAACCCAAGCGATGTCAGACCTCAGGTGGATTTCTCCAAGCCCCCACCAAATTTCTACATGAAGAGGCCAAAAAACTAAATAATAACCTCTCAGGCACCCATTCTGAACCAAGGTCTAAAGAATGGACTGATTGGTTAGCACACATTAAGTATTTTAACCAGACCTTAAATGTTTCTTCGGTTTGTTGCAAACAAGCTAAAGATGGGAGACCCTATGCTTTTTTCTCTGTTAACAATGTGCCCTTTTCCGGATTACTTGATAGTGGTGCATCTGTCAGCTGTCTTGGCAACAATGCTCACCTGCCTTTTGTTAACAGTGATTTTAGAATTTCGCCCCAATCAACACACCTGACGACTGCGGATAATGTTTCCCAACCGGTCATCGGTGCCCTTGCCCTGCCAATTAATTGTAACAATAAAATAGTTACAATCAATTTTCTAATAGTGCCCTCTATATCCCAGAATTTCATCCTTGGCGTTGACTTCTGGAAGGCATTCAATGTTGCTCCCCAAGTATTTAATACTCTTGGCAAAACCTCCACTGCTGCTCAAATTAGTGAAATCCGCACAATAATACCTCACGAAAATTTAAGCACGGACCAGGCTCTCCAACTAAAAGAAATGGTCAATAAATTCGAGTCAATATCTTTCGAAAAATGTGGATTAGGTTTGACAAATTTGGTTGAACACCATATCAAAACCAATGGCCCACCCATCAAGCAACGTTATTACAACTTAGCCCCCCAAAAAAACTTAAACTTTTAGAAAACGAACTTGATGAAATGTTAAAAATGGGTGTGGTGGTTCCCAGCAGAAGTGCATGGACCAACCCAACTCTTTTGGTTTCTAAAAAAGACGGCTCTGCACGTTTCTGTCTCGACAGTAGACGTTTAAACTCTTGCACGGAAGCTGATGCGTATCCCTTACCTCACGTTCACGCAACCTTAGACAAGCTGCGTAACGCCAAGTTCATCTCTTCTGTCGATCTCAGCAAAGCGTTTTGGCAAATACCCTTGGACGCAGAATCGTGCGAAAAAACTGCTTTCGTTGTACCTGGTAGGGGAATGTTCCATTTTAAAAGATTACCCTTTGGTCTAAAAAACAGCCCCGCCGAGTTACAAAGACTGATGGACAAACTTTTCGGTCCTGAAGTCGATAACAGCCTGTTTTGTTACCTTGACGACCTCATCATCGTCAGCGATACCTTTGAAAAACACCTATTAATGCTGGAAAAAGTTTTTCAACAACTCAAGTTCGCTGGTTTAACCATCAACTTGAAGAAGTCTGAATTCTGTAAGTCCCGTCTACGTTATTTGGGATTCATTATCGACGAAAAAGGTCTAAGAACAGACCCCGCTAAGGTGGAAGCCATGGCAAATTTTCCCCGACCCAAAAACGCGAAGGAAGTCAAAGGTTTCCTTGGACTTGCAGGTTACTACAGGAGATTCATCAAAGACTTTTCCACTATCGCAGCCCCCTTAAATAAAATTACCGGCATCCGTAAAGGTGTCAGCAATTTCCGATGGTCTGTCGAAGCTGAAGAAGCGTTTACAACTCTAAAAAATGCCCTTCAAAAAGCTCCCGTTCTGAATTGCCCGGATTTTGCACTCTCTTTTACCCTCCACACGGATGCCTCCAATGTAGGAATCGGTGGAGTCCTTACTCAAGAATTCCCAGATGGCGAACACCCTGTAGCGTATTTTTCCCGTACATTAAACAAACACGAGAAAAACTACGGAATTACCGAGAAAGAGTTATTGGCTGTATTGGATTCTGTTCACCATTTCCGCGGTTACATAGACGGTAGCAAATTTACTGTAGTTACAGACCATAGTAGTTTGAAATGGTTGATCTCTTTAAGTAATCCCTCCGGTAGGCTCGCTCGTTGGTCCTCCCGTTTGTCTCAATACAATTTTGATGTTGTTCACCGTAAAGGCGCGGACAATATTGTTCCCGACGCCCTTTCAAGAATTGAACTAGCTTCATTAAATGTTGACACAATTGCCCCCCCTCCATCTACAAAAGATGAATGGTACTTGAAAATCTTCGAAGGTTGTAAAAATAACCAACAAAAGTTTCCTAATTTTATCATAAAAGAAGGACAACTATACCGTAATTGCAAGGTACCACTATCCATCCTCGAAGATTACTCGTGGAAACTTGTCGTTCCCCTCGAAGGTAGAGAACAAATAATTATTGACAATCATAGTGCTCCCGACTCCATACACCCAGGAAATTTCAAGACGTATAAAAAGATCTCCTTGAAGTATTACTGGCCTGGTCTCTTCAAGCAAATTCGCAATTACATCTCTAAATGTGAAACTTGTAAAGCCTATAAACATAGCACGGCAGCACCTGCCGGCCTAATGGGTAATCCCAAACGTGCCGACAGACCCCTACAATCATTGTCAATGGACCTCGTCGGACCCTTTCCCCGAAGTTATGCCGGACACATGCACATACTTAGTGTAGTGGATGTTTTCACTAAATTCTGTTGGATCTTTCCTTTAAAAAGAGCCAACGCGTCCGCCATCATCAAACTTCTGGAAAAACACATTTTTATACCTTACGGAACACCCAGAACCGTAATTGTTGATAACGGAAAACAATTTATTGCCCAAGAATTCAAAGATTTTCTTGCCAAATACGGAATCAAGGATATTTACTATAATACCTTGTATACTCCACAAAATAACACCGTCGAACGTTATAACCAAACAATCAACACAGCTCTGGCTATTCTAGTTGATAAAGATCAACGTACTTGGTGTAAAAACCTAGATAAAATTCAGGCTGCAATGAACAACACTGTTAATCTGGCCACTGGTTACACACCTTTCTTCTTAAAACACGGTATGGAACAAGTTGTTCATGGTTCTCTACATAGGAACACAAACTTTCCTACGTCAATTGCCACCACAAGCAACCCTACCGCGGACTATGCCCATCGTCTGGAAGAACTGTCGGCCATCTACAGTGAAGTCACTGATGCTTTGCTCCTGGCTCATCAAAAGAGTGCGGACAGATACAACCTACGTAGGAAACATGTCACCTTCAATACAGGAGACATAGTTTGGAGAAAGAACAACACACTTTCCCAAGGAGCCATGTATTTCTCTGCCAAGCTGGCACCACGTTTCGTGAAGGCCAAAGTTCTAAGAAAGATATCAGATCTAGTGTACTCCTTGTCTGACTGCTCTGGAAAACACATTGGTAATTACCATATTAAGGATATCGCAAAATCTGGAAGTGAGGAGTCAAGTAAAACTGCCCCCACTATCTCAGCAAACTTAAAATGATCCAGTGTGTATCACCACAACCTTTTTGTAAGCACACCAAGTCTTACAATGGCCGGCGTGTAAAGTGTCAATTACATGCCCACCCTTTCGTTGATAAAACGAATATTGTTAAAAAATCATTTTTGTAAATTTATGTACAATCCACGGTGTAGTTTGCCCCGTTCATGTTCGTGAATTGGCAACCACCGTAATTTTTGTCTCACACGTTTTTTATTTTTTTTCTTTCCTTTTCTCACCTGTTCCAAAATTGATCACTTTAGAGCAGAGACACCCCTCGAGTGACAGTGTTCGGGAAGTCATGAACCCAATCATTGCCTCTCAACCCCTCACACTACGCAACGTTCATGCCATGGCACGCTTTGCCATGTAATGCAATATTGTAATTTTCACCATTTTTGTTTGTTGTTTTTTTTCATCATATCGGAAGGAATCTCTTCATTTTTTTTCTTTTTATGTTCTGTAAATACTGGAGCGTCGTTCTAAAATCGATTTGGTAAACTCCAAAGCGTTAAATCACGACCCGTGACTAGTAAACCATCTCAACATGCTCCATATTCTACCCATCATGGTAAAGATAAGTGGTTACTCACATAATCACATTCCTTGTGTATAGTAGTTTTCAATTTTTTCTCAAATGTCAAAAATTGATGGCGTCCTACCCGAGCTCTTTGCTAACAAATTGGATTTTGACACATCCATTTTGAAATCATATGTATATAAATAAAGGAAAAGCCTTTAAATTGGTCTTTCCATCCTTGTACAAATCCTCATGGACTCGTTTCAACTAAAGTACGTAAAACCAAATACTCGGTCTTTTGTTGTTATAAGAAGTCCTCGATTTGTCCCTCTTCACAACATGTATGTCTTGTATTACATGCTTCAACCCTTACGGAAAAGGTTAATAAAACCTAACGGCAGCCCTGATTTCCGTACATAAATAACCGCAGTTTAACGTAAATCATCAATGTTTTGTTTGATCATCGTTTTACAAACATAGGCATTCAACTCCTGTTTCGCCATTTAACCAAGTATTTGCAACCTAAATTGCACATAACCTGGTATGTTGTAACCGCACAAAGGGTATGTAAAACCACAATTGGTCCCTTTTATTTGTCCCCACTGAAGTTTGCTGCAATAGACAGTATGTAAAACCATGTAGGTCTGTCTTTGTTTGTCACATGGTGTAAACAGAAATGTACTCTGTCATCACCCCGCCTTTATAACATACGAAGTGACATTAAATTGTTTACCTCCTTGTTATCCTATCGTACGCTCCTGGGCTACGGAGTTAGTTAATCTAACAAATCTTTATAAACTGTGTTAAAACAAGCATAGTTAACGTTTATTGTGTTGTATTTAAACGTAACCCTGTTACATTATAGGAGAGATCCTTAGAACATCCACCATTATAGGAGGGATCCTTAAAATACCTGCCGCGATACGAGAAGTTCGTCATAATCACTTTTTTCTCATAGCTAAATGTTATTGAGCTGGTCGTGTGACATATTTGTCATGAGAACCATTTTGTACATTCTATTTTGGTCGTGTGCCATTCATTTGTCATGAGAACCATTTTGTACATTCTATTTTGGTCGTGTGCCATTCATTTGTCATGAGAACCATTTTGTACATTCTATTTTGGTCGTGTGCCATTCATTTGTCATGAGAACCATTTTGTACATTCTATTTTGGTCGTGTGCCATTCATTTGTCATGAGAACCATTTTGTACGTTCTATTTTGGTCGTGTGCCATTCATTTGCCATGAGTACCACCCTTTTCGTATAACCTGTTCCGGTCGTGTGTCATTTATTTGTCATGAGTACCGCTTTTATGTATAACTGTGTATAAACTCTGTACACGAGACGTGGAGACGTAATAACAATACTTACCGTGATTCGTGTGAACGACATAATATCGGCTTTGCTATCTTCTTTAGGATGCATTGTATAAACTCTTTGACTTCTGTCTATAATTGAGTTATATCTTGTATGTACTTACATATTTTGTACACTATACGTGGAGACGTTAAAACACTTACCATGAGTCGTGCGAACGAAATAATATCAAACCCTTTGTGTGCGATCTACGAAATGTAGTCCACAACCCTTTGTTGTCATTCAACGCCAATGCCCGTGGACTTCCTGTTTTTTTACTTCTTTGCAAAAAGGAAAGAAGCCCAGGAATATCTACTATCCCAAAAGGACTAGTTTTCAGCTTCACTGTCAATTATGGGGCATAGTGCTGTGGGAGTTAATCGATTGAGCACAAAAAACCACCTAACTCGTTGTCTGGAGAACGAACAAGAAAACCCCCAGGTTTGTGAAATTGGAGCAAGGGTCTGTCTTTTCTCACAATCATGTAGAAGTTTTTAAAAATGACCCCTAATCTTTTGCCCAATACACGCGAAAGATTAGCCTCTTTGATATAATGTGTATTCAAATGTCTCCTCATCCTTTTTGATAAATGTAAAGAGTCAGGAAATCTGCTGGTTGATTATGTTTCATTTTCACATAGAGTTTGAATCGGAAATTAGTCCAGTCTCTAGCAAGTTTCGCAACTCGTCTCCCTTCTCCCCTCCTCCTCCCATTCCCCATGTTTCAGACTTATGTTATGAAGTGTAAAATCTGTCGTTGACCATATCTCGCCCTCACTTGGAGTTCGAATAGGTAACTGTCCGGTTATCTACAGGTTTTCCCCCTCAATCTCTGCATATGTCTCACCAGTTTTTTTTTCTCTCTTTTCTCAATTCCACGAAACACATTCATGAATGTTGGATATGTACGATATGCACTTGGCGTACCGTCTGTCTCCTTTTGACAACCTTTATTCATGAATTGGTTTCCCTTTGCCGTGACTAGTTCACGATTCTTTGTCTCGTTCTTTGAAATTCTACAAAAATGTTACCATCTCATGTTAGCATAGGCCATAGAGGGCCGGTTGTTTCTTAACCAAGACATATTGTCACTAGGCAAACGCCAAGTCATCCTGGCAAAGGAAAATGTTCATGTAATCACAATTTAGTTAGGAATCTCTCTTCGTCACTCTCTGGGTCGGTGGTTAAAATTTCGTTATTTCATTATCTGGACACATTTTGTTTCTCTCCAAACCTTTTCTTCATTGGTCCCTAGGCAGGTAAACTTCAAGAATTTTGCTCTAATAATAATTCCTCCCGGATTTAAAAAGAAGCCCAGGCGGATGTCATCACCAACAGCCAAGCTGAGCTTCACTTCCTGACAGCACGCGCTGTGGTTACAAGGTCTCTCCTGCTGCCATTTTCTACGCATTTGTTCCTGAAAGCACAGACCATACCGCCCATACGTATGTTGTCTTGTCGTGCCACAGCAAGCTGAGTTGTCCCACTATACTTTATGACACTCTAAACTACCTTTTGGGCACGCTAGCTCTTAGGTTTGTTCTTACTCTTGCTATCAATGCCAACCTTGTCGTCTCTTGCTCTGTCATGCAGTGACGCATATATCGTCATGTGTAAACCATCATTACCTTGACCCACCAGTATTCGCTGAATGCGCACCAATACAAGTTATCTTGAGCTACATTATGCTTCAATAACCATTATATACGATCCGTGTTTACCATAATAACACTTAGGATTCGCACTGGCATGTCTGCAGATACTGGATTCTTCTCTTCAATGACCTCTGTAACCATAGTCGCGGCACAGCAACCACAGTCTCCACTTCGTGAACTTCGACGTCTTCGACAAAACCAAGTGTTTTCTAAGGCCCAAGTGTACTCCTGAGCGTTGTCTCAAATGGGTCCGATTACAGTGACAATGTAATCCTTAGAATCCGTGAAGTCACGTCCTTTTCTTCGAAATTCTCCGAAACCAAACAAATCCACGCTTCACAAAGTTAGCTCCAAGACCAATGAAACCTTAGAATCACACACTTTTTTCTCTTCTCTTGTACAAATGTATTGTCATTCTTTCAATTGCTTAACCATGTGTATTGTCATTCTTTCAATTGCATAACCATGTGTATTGTTATTTTCAATTGCATAACCTTGTATGTTGTTTTACACCATGTACTTTTCCCAAATTTGTCTTGTCCAAACATTGTATGTACCCCCACCCATTCCCTACAAACATTGTGACCCAAACTATAGCATAAAACTGTATGTTCTAGCTAGGAAATCTCTCAAGCAACGAATCTCTCAAAACCCCGATGGAAGCATAAGAGGATTTTTTTTCCCTACAGCTCCATTGCCACGTCGCTTTTTTCCAAGCGCGGGGGGAAGTGTTATGGTACGCCCAAACGACAAAGAATTCAAACTCCTAATTCGCCGCAAACTACACAACACCCTGCTCCCCCCCTGTTCCCTGCTTCCTACTTCCTATCCCATCCGCCCACCCGCACGCGATCCCTTCCACCAGTTGAGCATTGCGAGCCGCCTCGGGCACACGTTAAGCCCGCGCGTGGATTCCCACTGTTCGCGCCCGGCGTACTATCGCTCGAATTGTACTCAAATATAACCTGCAATGTTAATTCAATAACCTACGGGTTTAGCGCTGATATTTCACCATGCCTGTGTAAACTTCGGTTCTGTCCTAAACTCGGGAGGTCCCCCTGGAAGCCGGAAGACGAACACCCCCCAACATCATGTAAGCTGTACAATTGTTTCCTCATTTGATTGTGTCCTTTAACGATAGACTGTAAACTCCCGCGCAAAGCCATCACTCAGAGAGTTTCGTTTAGGGATCTTGAGGTTATAAACACGATAGCTAGGATTGTGTAGTATGTATTTCTTGTGTTGAATTGTACTGTAATGACCTATGTACTGTGTTTTAAATTTGCAATACATGAAACTAGTTAACTCAATCCTGTTATTATTCTGCTACGGCAGGAGGGTTTCCTAGAGAGGGAGTATCCTGCCAGACGACTGAGATGCGAAGGAATTTCTGAAGCCTCGAGCGACCCACCACCTGAATAGAGGGTAAATCATGCCTCCCCTGAGAGCTAGCTTGGGACATGTTTGGGGGCCCGCTCCTAACAGTACTTCAACCACACTATATTCCCTTTACACCACATATATTCGCCCGCACTTAGAACACTTGTACACCGATCTGGACTCCTTTATGCCAAGCCCATATTGAAAGAATTCAAAAACAAACATTTTAAACACATAAATTATAAACTAAACTTACACATCTCAAATTACACTGAATCCATTAAATTTCACAATTTAAAATCCCTCCAAACACGACGTCTAATTTTTGATCAAATCCTATTTAAAATTCTAAATAATGGCCTGGACTCAACAGAACTTACCAATTTAATTAATTTTCAATTCCGTCAAGATCAATCCGACAATCCGATTTATTTTATTTACCCTCTTGTAGAACAAATCCTAGAAAAAATCCCCAATTCCTCGAGTAAATGCACAATATAATAAAAAATTTCACAACATTGACATTTTTAGTAATAACTTAAAGAAATATCGATATGAAGTAACGCTTACGATCGATTATTAATCCAAGAGTATGGTATGTATCTGGAGCATCTCATATCCTTTTTCTATATTCCCCTTCCTCTCCCCTTTCTATAACCCAAAATTAATTTTAAGATATTAAAACATCATTTCCGATGTACTTTAGCATAAGAAACTTTTGTGGCTTAACTTCAGTTCACTTGTATATTTATTATCACTGTATATTATAGTAGCGTTTGGGGCGCATTGGGCGACCTCTCCAGCCGGACTCTCCCTGCCCATCGCCTTGCACCGCAGTGGGTGGGTTGGATACATACGTCCGTCACTCCTGGAAACTCTGAACCCCAGCATCCTACCCACCCCTTATACCTTTCCCCACCCAGACCCTCCTTCCTCTCATATAAAAAAAACCCAACAATTAAAATCATGAACTTGCAACCTACAATAATTAACGTCATTACAGCGGCGAGACGTAAGCGTCCCCGGTGCGGGCCAAAACTGTTGGTGAATTACACCAACATTCGCGGCCTGCACACCAATTTAAACTCTGTCCACTACCACCTTTTTTCTCAACGCCCAAACCTACTTTTCCTGTCTGAAACTCAGATAGCTGAGCCTGTAGACACCTCCTATCTGGACTGCCCGGGCTTCACCCTCGCAGGCAAGTTCAGACCTAAAGGAGGTGTCTGTCTCTATAGTCGAGCTGACGTCAACTGTGTGCGACTGTTGAATCTGGAAAACTCCAGATTCGACGTAATGTGGGTACGCGTCAATCTTGTCAGTACGGTAAGATTCTACGCGTGTTTATACCACTCACCGAACCTTAGCGAATCAGACACGTCCGAGCTCTTCAAACACTTAAGCGACACTATTGATGACCTCTTGCCCCGCTACCCTACTACCTACTCTACCCTACTTGTTGTCCTGGGGGACTTCAATGTTCATAACGAACCTTGGTTGAAGTTCTCAGGATCAACAGACTCGGCTGGACGCCAAGCGGAATCCTTTGCCCTTTGCTACGGATTGGAGCAAATGGTTCAGGAGCCTACAAGGGTTCCTGATGTCCAGACTCACCGTTCCAATCTGTTAGACCTATTTTTAACTACTGTGCCACACGGTTACAGGATTGAAGTCACAGCGCCTTTAGGATCGTCCGACCACTGCCTGGTGACGACACCAATCCTTGTAAATTTCAGACCACCAAACTAGAGGCTGAAGAGAAAAGTGTGGCACTATAGGTCAGCAGATTGGTTCGGTCTGCGGGCACATTTTAATGCTTTTCCGTGGTCAGCTGTCTGTTTTCGGACTTCGGATCCCTCAAGATGTGCCCAGGAAATTGGTGAAGTCATCACATCCGCGATGGATGGCTTCATCCAATCTACTGTTAAGGAAACTGGTGTAGGCTCAAAGCCGTGGTTCAGTCGACAATGCGCTGAAGCAGTGCGACGAAAAAACGCGGCTTACCGAGCCTACAACACATCTAGAATATCCAAAGACAGAACAGCTTACAACAAAATGGCAAAGGAAACCAAGAGAATCATAAATAGGTCAAAATTCGAGCACGACCAGCAGATCAGCAGAAAGCTGACTGCATGCCTGCATGGCAGCAGGCAATTCTGGTCGCTTGCGGGCTCAATAGGTCGCAATTTCTGCAAATCCAGTCTGCGACCTCTTACCAGACCTGACGGCTCACTAGCAAACACCGCCACCAAAAGGGCTAACTTACTAGGTAAAATGTTTGCGGATAACTCAACCCTAGATAACCAAGGTGCTGTCCCGACGTCAGTTCCTCACTGCGGTTTTCGTATGAAAAAGCTGAGGATCCGGCATCGGGAAGTACTATGTTTTACGAGGGCTTGATGTTAATAAAGCTAGTGGGCCTGACGGAATACCTGCCCTGGTACTGCAGAGGTGCGCTGCAGAAATAGCTCCAATTTTGACGAAGCTTTTTAAAATGTCCCTGAAGACTGGCTCTGTGCCCTCTGGTTGGAAAAAAGCGGTTATCCATCCTACTCCAAAGAAGGGTGAACGCTCCAACCCGGCCAACTACCGCCCCATAGCGATCACATCAGTTCTGTCTAAGGTGATGGAACGTGTGATCAACGACAAACTGCTCACATACCTCGAGAAGAACAAAATTATTAACGACCGTCAATACGGATTCCGGCGGAACCCGTGCGGTGATCTTCTCGCGTATGTGACGCATGTTTGGGGGCGATGCCTGGAACGTTTTGGTGAGACCCAAACAGTTGCACTGGACATCTCCAAGACCTTTGACCGGGTTTGGCACCGAGGACTTGTCAACAAACTGCATTCTTACGGACTTCCCGCATCCTTGTGTACGTGGATTGCCGACTTCTTGAGGGAGAGGTCGATTCAGACGGTAGTCGATGGTTTCACCTCTTCCTCACACTCGATAAATGCTGGCGTCCCACAGGGATCGGTTCTGTCTCCGACTTTGTTTTTGTTGCACATCAACGACCTTTTGTCATGTGCACCAATTCACTGTTATGCGGATGACAGTACATATTGATATGCTTGGTGTAACCCTAAGTGACCAGCTCAGGTATGGGGGCTCCATCAAAGCCAGAGTAAAGTTAGCCTCCCAAAAACTGGGCGTACTGTACAGGGCCCGCAGATACTTTAATAGTACACAACTGCTAACCTTGTACAAATCACAAGTACGCCCCACGGTTGAATTTGGCAGCCATCTCTGGTCTGGAGCTCCAAAATACCCTCGACTCTGTGCAGAAACGGGCGGTCCGTTTGATAGATTCTCCCATCTTAACAGACGGATTGCAATCTTTAGAGCACAGGCGTCGGGTGGCAATGCTATCCTTGTTCTACCGGTATTACAATGGAAGATGCTCTGAGGAACTAGCATCATTGATCCCTTCGGCACCGGTGCATAGTCGGGAAACACGCCAAACGCGTGCCCAACATTTGTACACGGTTGACATTTGTCACATGAGAACGGGTCGTTTCTTCGACTCGTTTTTTGAGGGAATTTTATATAATTTGCGTTTCAGCGCGGGCAAAGTCTAGATATTATCTTCAAGAATAACGTATATTTTTTAAGAGCTTTAAAACTTACCGTGTTAAAGGGAAATATGTAATAAATCGGTACAAATCCGGGTTGCGGGCCCTTAAGTTTTCAAGTTATGTATAAATAATACTTACAGTGTTTTTCAAGTGTTTGCTTCTGTGAAAATGCAAATGTGATTACTGCAGACACATTAGTCTAGGGATATTTATATTTTAATTTATAACATATTATTACCCACAAAAATATTTTATAAATATCCTGTTTTTGTCTCAAATAAATAAATAAAATTAAAATGCTGTTTGTTTCTTACAAAAAATAAACAATTTAAAATTTTGTACTGATACGCTTTACATTGTATGTTTGAGTTTTTTATGCGAAGAAGAGATAATTATATGGCCACATCTTATAAGAAAGTAGTTCAAAATCCGAATTTAATGTAATATGAAGTGATTAACTATTATATTTCAATTTGGAGTTAACTTATTAAGTTTACTGAAAATAAATATTCTTCCTAGACTTTTTTTTTAAAATTGACTCCACATAGGAGGCCATGAGGAAAATAATTTCTCTCAGGGCTTATGTCATCTGAGATGCTGTGTGGAGGGTCTTTTTGAGGAGAGGGAGGAATGAACATTGTTCTTGAAGAGACTCATGTTGTAGGAAGGAGGAAACACAAAGGCCGGCAAATCATTCTACAGCCGAGCTGTTGAACACAAGAACGAGTCGAAGAAGCCACCCGTTCTGATGTGACAAATGTCAACCGTGTACAAATGTTGGGAACGCGTTTAGCGTGGTGGCGAAGGGATCAATGACGCTAATTCCTCGGAGCATCTTACATTGTAATACCGGTAGAACAACGATAGAATTCTAAATATTGCAATACGTCTGTTAAGATGGGAGAATTTATCAAATGGACCACGCGTTTCTCACAGTCTACAGAGTCGAGGGTATTTTTCAGTTATTTTGGAACTCCAGACCAGAGGTGGCTGCCTAATTCAACCGTGGGGCACACTTGTGATTTGTACAGGGTTAGCAGTTGTGTACTATTAAAGTATCTGCGGGCCCTGTACTGTACGCCCAGTTTTTGAGAGGCTAGCTAGAGTGGAAGATACTCTCAGTATCGCCCTGGTGTAAGACCACCATTCAGAATTGAAACGTTGCTTGAAATGGCTTTTAGCCATGTTTGGTGACCACATCTGAATAGCCAATTACTTCCCTACCTTCCTCTTCCCTATCTCCTCCCCTCCCCACTACCTTCAGCCTCACAACATACCCCAATTGGGGATGCCATAGTCTCACTGGCTCCAGACGGGAGCAGTTTGAACTCTTGTGCGGTATTCATGTAAAAAAAACTCCGGCTTCGATGGAGCCCATACATCTGAGCTGGTCACTTAGGGTTACACCAAGCATATCAAAGAAGGGGCTGTTCGGAAGATTGCTTCCGTTGAAGGAGACTAGATTTTCATTTCGATCCCTTTTAGACGTAATCAAACAAGATTGATTCTTTGAAACATTAAATTCAACGAGATTATTTTTACCCCAAGAGAAAACACTCTGAGACTTGCAGAAAAGTCATCAGATGTCTCATATTAAATACAAAAGGGATAAATTTACCCAAGACCCTATCTAGGTAGCATTTAGTTCGAGATGAATCTTGCAATCACAGATAAATATAGCAGCCAATAAAAAATATGCGATGAAAAAATGAAGATACCGTTGGTAGTTCTTAGTCGAAGTATGGTACAGTTAAATATGGCCGAATGGGATAGGTCTCAGAGAGCATCGCTCCGATAAGGCTAAGGCCCTGGTTCGATTCTTAGATGCGGTAGTAAACATTAAAAAAGAAGCAGAAGATGGTTTAAAAAAGAGTAATTAAATACGAATGTTAGAAGGAGTGCTTTAGTCTTAAAAAAATGATTATTGTTTGTGAAAATATTGAATAGAGTTTAAAATAGAGCAAACATCTCTTGACAAAAGAAGCATTTAAAGATACACTGTAAAATTTTCCATATCTTTAAGATGTTAAATAACAGCACAAAATGTATTTATAATAATTTTCGGACTATACTTTGCCATTATTTTCCATCGAGAGAATTTCATGTAATTAGCTTTCGGCTCGTCCAACGTACAGAAATTATCTTAAAAAATAACATATATATTTTTTAAAAACTCAGAAATTTAAAGCCTTTAAGGGAATTGTGTTATAAAAAGGAACAGCAAATTTTATGAAAGCAGTATGACAGTATAAGGGTTTGATAATAATTTACCTTCTGTTCGCGCCTTTATTGTTACATGTGGTTCTTTCTAAAATACCTTGTGTGCCCTCCGCCTCAACAGTTCAGTTGAATTCTCCTCGCCGCGAAGGACACATGTCCTAAAAACCGTACCGCATTTCCAGTTGTAATAATCAAACCGCAAACAGAACTTTAAAACTCGCAGCTATTCGCAAGTACCATCGCCACGCGTCATCCATTCTCGCTTATTATTTCGCGATCAAACGTTCATTCCCAATCGCTCTTCCCTTCCAAAATCTCTCCCAAACTAACATACCTACCTTTCCAGTGAACACTGAACGATGAGGGAAGCAGTCTGGGTAAGTGCGATTAAAATATAATAAAATAGGTAAATAAGAACCGCATACAGTATACAGTCCACAACATCCACGCAGCATTTGATCCCTCGATCTTGAGAGGGTGATTAAGGTGTTAGACAATTAAATGTTTTTCTGCATTACTGGGAGCAGGGAGAACCAAACAAACTGCTTTCCGTAACTCTGAAATTTTAGTAATTTTTTTAAAGATATATCGGTATTCCCCCGCGCTTTTCTATTAAATTCAATTTTGCGATAACATCCAGCAGGCAGCAGCCGACAGTACAGTCACAAAGGCCTTAATTGAAGAACAATGCGAGTGCAATTCCAGTCAATGATTGGACGCGACTTCGTTAGCTTAGGGAAAGTGTTTGAAAGTGATACCTGCCTATTGCGAACGTGAATAAATTGAAAAAAATATTATTAAAAGTTTTTTTACCTTCTGCGAGTATTTATTAGTTTATCTTAATATATTAAACAAAGTCGGGTTAGTTACACTATTTATAACTCGAGAACGGCTCAACCGATTTTGATGATCTTTGATTTTTTTAGATTTGTCTCCGCCTCAGATAACATAATAACTATTAAAACATCGCAAAAATTCACGAAAAAGAAAGTTATGACAAAAATTAATTTCCTCATACATTTATTATGGAACGAATTTTAATCTTTTGAAAGAGCTGCAGGAATATTGTGGTAGGTAGGTATAATATTGAAGTTTGCTTGAATTCCAAAAATTCAAAAACGTCAAATGTCAATGTGCTGATTGTTTTTCTTTTGTTCTTAAACATATAATGCTGCCTCTCTTTCTTACACACTAAATGTCAACAGTCGTAAATGGGACAAATGGTGAACGTATGTCTGCACAACTCCAGGAAAACAGCCACTTCTTTTCAAAACATTCAAGGCGCATTGTGACGTGGGGTATCTATTGCAATTCGGTGAAGTCAATGAAATACATCTGAAAATTTGTCACAAAAGTCAGCGATATGGCGGTTTTTGGCGTTAAAACTACAAATAAAAAACGACGAAATCACACGCTATCAAGTTTGTGAGCTACAATGAGGCGATTTTGCGTATATTCTCATTCCCCATTCATGAACGACATTACATTGTTGTATATTTGGCGATGCATCTGGAGAATGATCAACGAGTTTATTTCATTACATCGATTGTTGCCAATCGTGCTGAAACACCTCCAGCAACAACATTGACCAGTTTCTTTTCGATTTGCCAATGCGATCTGTTTGCCCGGAGGTTGCTCTACTCTGAGATGCCACGTTATTACACTTTGTCGAACGCTTTGTCGAAGAGATTTCCACGTCGGAAGCACGGCGATGTGGTTACTGATCATCCGGTTGTGCGTTCTACCGATGTTCTTGGTCGCATTTACACAGTTCATGTAAAAAAGTAACAAATGTTTCTACTTTTAGTTGTTGCTGGTGAATGTTCGTGGGCCGACATCGTTTGAATCACAAGTCAATGGTGTAGTGTGCCCAACAATTCGTGTTGCATGTCAGCAGATCAATTTGCTCGAAAACGATACTTATTGGGACATGACAATCACTGAAGCAATTAATTCTGCATCTCCAGTCTGATACGCAAATTATTTATCTATCATTATTTCGACATGTTTCCCATCGAATCCACGTGAACTATGGAACAAGTACAAAGATGTCAGAAGACATTTTACATCGAATTCGTGTTAGTTCAGGGAATCCTGATCTTGAGGTGAATGAGGATATACATAAACAGGCTTTGTTTTTGATCGAAGACATGTGTTACCTCATGTGCGGCAGTTTGTTAGTCAAGTTAGGAATAACAACGCCAGATCGACGCCAGATGAATGCAATGAAACTTGCAATGAATGATGCTTTCAATCAAGAATTGGTACGTGAACGTGAACATGATCAAGATGCATTGAACCAATCAGTTTGAACGAATGTACCACTGTTGTACCCCCAACAGAAGGAAGTGCACGATACGTTAATGAAGGCTGTTGATGATGGAAATGGTGGCTTTTTTTTCCTCAATGCGCCCGGTGGAACTGGGAAGATATCTAACGACTTTAAAACGAAAAATGTTGGATATCACAAGGTGCTTCAATTTTTTTTTTCTTTACGTGAGCTCCAAACAGGAGGCCCCGAGGAAAACAATTTCCCTCAGAACGTATGTCATCTTTGGGGATGCTGTGTGGAGGGTTTTTTTAAGGAAAGGAAGAAGAGGAGAGTTCTGCGAAGGAAAAGGGTTTAAGTGGTGGGTAAGAATCTGGGGTTCAGTATGTCCTGGTCATCCTCCTCCAAGACCTAGACAAACCTCACCCCATGAACCCGGGCACCTATGCTAAATCACCAAACGTAGCGAACCACTTGGGGTGACCTATGGCAGAGGTGTTGGTTATCCAATAAAGGTTCCCGGGGCGGCGGTACCCATTCCCGCCTCCCAAATTGAAAAATTTCCAATGAAGGGAATCGACCCAAGTGCAACCCACCCAATAAATAGTTTTAACAGAAAGTAGTAGGTACAATAATGCCACGTGAATCATTTCGATTCGCTTTAATAAAGCAAATGTCTTTCTGCCACGTGAATTACATTTCTTAATTCATTTTGAGTATTAATTTTAATTTAAAAAAATTTAAATTAATTCAGCTAATAAGTTAACACAACAGTTATCGATTCTTAGGCGGTACGAAGTTCGCCGGGTCAGCTAGTTTAATAATATAATATCAAATGGAAAGCTATCAGGAGGATGGTGAAATACCCCCTTATTCAATTTAGGGGTTATTTCACTATCCTCTTCATAGATTATCCATACGATTTATTTTGACAGCGTGCGTGTTCGAAGGGTAAGGCTCTTGACTCGCAATCCGAAGGTCGCGGGATCGAATCCCGGCGTGGGCATATAAATTTTGTTTGATTAATTTGTGTTATTTCACAATTAATTCATTCAAAATAAATATATTATATATTTGCGGCACTTTCCAGAGTGGAAGGTACTTTCAGTATCGCCCTGACCATCATTCAGAATTGAAACGTTGCTTGGGATGGCTTTAGCCGTGTGTGGGTACCAGATCTGAATAGCTAGGTACTTTTTCTCCTTCCTCTTCCCCATCTCATTCCCGTCCCCACTAACTTCAGCCTAACAATATATTCCGATTGTTGTGAGGCTAAAGTTATCACTGGCTTCCGACGAGAGCATCTGGGACTCTTGTGAGTTACTCATATATAAAAAAAAATTAATCTGAGTGAGTATTTCGCCGTTCTCCTCATAGCTCATAGCTAATCCATCCATACGATAGCGAATTGCAGAGCCGAAGTTAACAGCTAAAAATAAAGCATCTTTGTAAATTTCACGACGTCAGTGCTCACCGTTGGATAATTATCTCTGCTTCAGATGTCACACGAATAAATAATCTGCTTTATAATTACAAGCAAGGTACAATATTCTGAAACTCAGTATGTTCAAACCACGTCTGTTTCAAGATTTTTTCTACATACATCTGTATACATTTTAATTATTTTTTCTCACCAACAGCTACGAAAGAAGTCACCTTTGTCGTCATCACATTAATGAAAAGGATTCCCTGGTGCTTTATTACTCTCCTCTATTTATAGAGCCTTAATGCTTAACTGGTTTCCATTCAACATGTTACGTATTTGTGCATATTAATGATGTAAACAATGCCGATACAAACGATCAACCAGTTTTTCTATCATTCCGCGTAATCTCTACCAACTAACAAAATCTCTGAAAACCACAAACAAAGTTTTTGAGAATTCCATTACGCACTGCACATTATCCTCATTTGGAAATCAGGTTTCATCTGACTGGTTATTTTCATTTGAACGACCTTTGTGGTCGAATTTTGTGTTATTTCACATTTCAAAGGAACGGCTGCGCGGCCCTTTTCATACTAAATTAAATTTGGATTTAATGTCATAACACTTAACCAAAAAGAATAATTTGATTTTTGATCAAAAGGTACAAAGGTATAGCAAATATTTATAACGGTTGTGTATTCCTTTATTTATTTTAATTTTAATTCCTAAAATGAAGACGATTAATGAATAACAAATTTTCACGATTTTAGCCCAATCCACTAAATAAATATAATCAAATATAAAATTAAACATCTTATAAAAAGGATCTATTGGGTCGAAATTTTTAATTTATGTAGACAAATTGTGTGTTCCAAAATAAATCTGCCGTTTTTTAATTTAAATTCACGGTCGTCAAAATGCTTTCTTAATATTTTATATTTACCTACATTGAAAGTAGGGCAAAGGTATTTTTTTGAATAATTTTCATGAACTCACAAATAATTGACAAAGTTGCCTCTAAAATTATGCAAATCGATTGATTAATGACCTACATTTAATATTTTAAATAATAAACAAAGAAAGTAGTCTTTGCCCGTACTAAATATTTCTACACCTTTCGATTATAAAAGTAATTTATTATTATTTTTAATTTATAAAATAACGTTTAGACAAGATTTTTATGCATAGCACAAAGGGTAATTTGACAAGTTTAAGTATTTCCCCAATAAATGTAGTCATAATTTGTCTCGACGCCACCTAGCAAGGGATTTAACACTTAAAATGTCTCTCTCGCAAAAATAAAGTTGGTTGTTTTCAGGTGGAAAAAATATAATAAGCAGTAATTGTTGAATGAAACACTAGTATATATTGAATTATTTGGCGGGTATTTGATAAGCCCCCATAGCTCAGTGGTCAAGAGCAGCTGACCGGCAATAAGAAGGACACGGGTTCAAGTCCCGTTGGCGGCAAGTATCTTTTCTCGGAAGATTTTTCAATGTTGATGAGTGTTTCAGGCTGATAATTATTGCTTATAATAATTGATAAAAATAATTATTCAGTTTTGTCTAATATTTTGGCGTCAAATCCAAATTATGCAAAATTAATTAATTATGATAAAAAAACACATATTTGTTGCACGAACGGTAGATACTCTCAATTTTTCTCAGGTTAAAGACCACGTTTTGGAATCCAAACATTGCCTGTACTGGCTTGAGCCATATTTGGTCACCTGATCTGCGTAGCCTGGTACTACCCGACATCCACTCTTCCCCCATTTCCCTCCCTTCAGCATCAAAACCTACCCCAATTATTAAGGATGACATAGTTCCACTGTCTTCAGTCTTCAGACAGTTGCAAGCAGTTGAGTCTTTTGAGCGGTATTCACGTAAAAAGTGTGCATTATAATATGCAAGCCTGAGGTGTGTAAATAACCCCAGACCCTCTGGGCTTAATACCCAAAGATATGATTATGAAAATCTACTTGCGCGAACAAAATATCACAAGGAATGACAAGCAGACAACTCCAGGGAAAATAACAGATCCACCAACCTTGTTTTGTAGTTATATGCAGCTTGGAGGCCTCCGTAATCTTATCCGCTTAAAATTCATATCTGTAATTCCTTTTGTGACTTGAAACTTGCACAAGAGATGAGATGAGATGTCAATTAATACACAACTAGTAAGTTTTCACAATGACAAGAATAATTTCCACAAAACAGACGATGTCAGTTATTCATTTGTTCGGATTCTATTTTTAAAAACAATCCATTTAGGTGTCTAAGTTAAATCCAAAGGGTGAGTAACTACCATTCCTGTGATATAAATATATTTATTTAAATTTTCGAACAAACAAAATAAACATATTGTAATGCCTAACCAAAGTGTAACTAATATACACCTGTTTAGTATAACGTATCTATAATCTAATATAATCTATAATATAAAAGTAAATACATTAATTAATTTAAACAGATGTACAGAGAAATTCCAAAAAAGTGAACGAATGGTGGTTAAAATAAACGAGAGGATTTAACTAGAAAATGTTTAGTTGCAAATTTACAAATAACATGTTCATTTACAAATACAAACTATTCACCAAAGTCAAATTGCATACGAAACGGTAGTTTTATTAGTACCGCAAACCATCGCATTTCCCTGCAATCCTTTAATGGATTATTTATTCATTTAGTGATTGTAAGTAAAGCAAGTTTTAATAAATTAGACTAGTGCCTTAAAATTATGTTACACGATAATATAAAGAATTACAATAATATATTTAAACCCAGTATTAATCCCTGCCTAGTAAAAAGCAAGTAATAAATTACAGATTAATTTTAGGAAAACAAAATGTTAGAAATTTGTGGTGGAAAATTTGGTATGAAACAAATGAAAACTTCAACGGAACTGCATTCATTTCCAAGCCTTTGTAGCCTTTGGACTGGGGAATGAACGAAATAGTTTGTATTCGACGAATAAACAAAGAACAGCTCTGGAACCTTGTGTAACGTTTTGGTACTCGGAACATTATTAGCTTTGTTTAAATATTAAACTGTTGCTATCACTATCGCTGTAATCCTTTTCCCCCTCCCCGAATACTGACCGAAAACTACGTACTTCTGCACCTGACGCAGTAAATCTTCTGTAATATAAAAATGAATCGCTGAATGTGTTGCTAAGCGCATAACTTTCGAACGACTGCACCAAATTAGATAAAGATTTTTTTTCTGTGTTCGTTATTGTCAGGACAAGGTTTTTCCGGTGAGCTCTGGCATTGTGAAATTTATATTAAAAAAATGCTATTGGTGGCACGCGAGCAAGCGGCTATTGCTATGGAAAGCGGGAGGGAGGGAGAGATGGGGGAGGGGGAGGGGAATCTGGGAGGGGAGAGGGAGATCTGAGAGGAGGGAGGGGAACTCAGGAGGGTGGTTCGCGGGACGGTGGAAGGGGGGGGAGTGGAGTGGGGAGAGGGAAGGTGGAGGTGACGGAGTGGGAACGCGAGAGGGGAAGAGAACGCAGGAGATGAAGGGGAGGCGGAAGGGGGACGGGACGAATGGGAAAGGACACTCAGGGAGAAACAATTTTTTTATTAAATGGCATAGCAACGCATGCCGGGACCAGCTAGTGCCTAATAAAATCGCCAAAATCGAGATTTTGTATGCCCCATTTTTCTTCCCCAAAACTGGACCGATTTTTTTTACCAACTGTTTTAGATGAAAATATTCAATGTCTTTTCGTTTTATATTAAAAAATAATTGCAATAGTTTCAAAACAGTGAAAAATTTCCGCCCGTTTCCTCGTTTAAGTCAGGTGCATCTATTAATTATCAATCTGGCATTAACTAATTTATATATACTTGTAAAAGGACCAAAGTAGCTCACGGTTCAAATTATCTTAATTTATTAATTTATTCAACGTGTAAGGATAGTTTAAATTTTAAAAACCATAAAAATTTGTGTTGAACTCACTCAATTTTTAATTAATGTGCTTTATTAATGGGGACCAAACAGTGGACTTGTATTCTAATTTGCTTCTTACGAAGGTAGTGACGAGAATTTTAAAGGAATAGAGCGATCTTAAAAAACAAATACCTAACATTTCATGGCTTGTACAACATTGTAATATATTTATTAATTAATATTTTTGTTGTAATATATTTATTCGGGCTCTTTTATGCTTCGATGCTTTAAATTCATAAAAAAAAATAATAACATCAATCAATTTATCAGTTATTTTTGTTCCTTTGACGATGCATGCCGGAAGTGTTTGCAGCACATCAAAGAGCCGGATGTAGGAAATAGGAAATGGGACACCGAAGGCTGTGTTTCGTTCCGTTCCCATTGGAGGCTCCGCTCCACTTTATTGGGAATAAATAACGAGCCGTAACCCGAACATGTAACCGGAAATACGGGACGGCCGGAAGAAAATAAAGCAGGGGACGCAACCGGGCGGCACACTTCAACATTATTTATTACGGCCATATTGGAATATATTAAACTTGTATATATATAAAAAAACACATTACATATACTTATGTACCCAATTGTCAGTTTTTTTTCAAGTGTTGCGTATCCTCTTTCTTAGCCAACGTTTCGAACAGGGTTACAATGTCCATAATCGCGGCAGCTGTCAAAGAAGGTGGAAGTGCATCAAGGCATAATACCCTAAAATATGATGTTTGGCCGTGAAAATATCAAATCATATCTGACTGGAATTATTTATAATTGGATAAAATCCAATAGGACTGTGAAATCTTTAATTTGGGGCTTGTTGTTGAGTTGATGGAAGTTGGGAAGGGGAAAAAACTGGAAAGAGGAGGGTTGGAAAGTACTTTGGCTATTCAGATCTTGTCTCTAAATATGGTTAAAGCCATTCCATTCAATCTGTGTTCTATCATGAGGGCGATTCTAAGACTGCATATTTTTTTTTTTTTTTTTTTTACAGTGAATACCGCACAAGAATCTCAACTGCTCCCGTCTGGAGCCAGTGAGACTATGGCATCCCCAATTGGGGTATGTTGTGAGGCTGAAGGTAGTGGGGAGGGGAAGGAGGTGGGGAAGAGGAAGGTTGGGAAGTACCTGGCTATTCAGATCTGGTCACTAAACATGGCTAAAGCCATTTTCAAGCAACGTTTCAATTCTGAATGGTGGTCTTACACCAGGGCGATACTGATAGTATCTTCCACTCTGGAACATGCCGCAAATATACTATATATGGTTTTAAATGAATTAATTGTGAAATAACACAAATTAATCAAATAAAATTTATTTGCGCATGCCGGGTTCGAACCCGCGACCTCCGGATCGCGAGCCAAACCTGCGAGCTGATTGAACTTCTCATGAATTATCGGAAGAGAACCGCAAATGGCGCGAAACGCTGCTTGCGGTTGCTTCGTTCCTTTCCTTTAATTTGTAGCTTAGCTCGCGCTCGTTTCGCAAATGCACACAGCATAAGAATATCTATAACGGTTACAATGTACAAATGAATATATACCTATGTTCTTTATACAGGGTGTTAAGGGACGTACTTGACTTACTTTAACCAGTGATTCCTGACATTATATGGAGTAAAAAATGTAAATGAAATTTTGGTCTCCGGGGACATTTTTGATGTTTTTTTTTTTTTTTTTTTTCTACAAAAACATTAAAAAATGGTAGTTGTTGAAGAGTTGGAGGCGGGGTAAGGGGTTCGTCGGTCACCCGGCTGAGTGACCAGTGACGACACGCGGAAGAATTTTTTTTTTGTTTGATTTTGAAGAAAAAAATTTTGAAGAAAAAAAAAAAGTCACCGGAGACCAAAATTTCATTAACATTTTTTACTCCTAATAATGTCAGGAATCACTGGTTAAAGTAAGTCAAGTACGTCCCTTAACACCCTGTATGCTTTAACTTCAATTGTATGACAATAAAATTGAAAACAATTTTTTGAAGTAAAACTTGTAAGCTGGTGAATGCGTGACGAGAGCGTTACGAAAAGTGTGATCGGGCGAGGCGAACGGAAGTTGAGAGGGAGTTATAGTTAGGGAAGTTTTACTTCAGTCGTGTGGTCTAAAGCCCCCTCGTTTTTTTAAAAATCTGAATACCGCACAAGAGTTCCAACTGCACGCAACTATCTGAAGGCATTTGTTAAATTGTGAGGCTGAAGGTAGTAGGGAGGGTGGGGGGAGAAGGATAAGAGGAAGGTGAGGAAGTATCTGGCGTTCAGAAGTAGTCATCAAACACGACTAAAGCCATTTCAAGCAATATTTCAATTCTGAATAGTGGTCCTGCACCAGGGCAATAGTGATGGTTTATTCCACTCTGCATATACGGTATATATTTTTTAAAGGAATGACTTGTGAAATTACACAAATTAATGAAATAAATTTTCCTATCCGCG
The DNA here is from genome assembly GCA_929108145.2 of Limnephilus rhombicus. Classification (NCBI taxonomy): domain Eukaryota; kingdom Metazoa; phylum Arthropoda; class Insecta; order Trichoptera; family Limnephilidae; genus Limnephilus; species Limnephilus rhombicus. The sequence goes on along the minus strand of OV815288.1, from coordinate 5,787,200 downwards.
TATTTTAATCCGCGACCGCAGACTTGCTAATCGAGAGCCTTACCCCTCGACCACGAAGGTCCTCAAATTTGCTCTAATCAAGGAATAAATTGGTGCTGATAATAATGCTTTCCTGCAATTAAAAAGGTTGTGTACCCCTGATTTAAAGGCTGTATAGAGGTTATACGGGCACGTGACTCGGTTCATGGTTCACCTGACCTGTTTTCGTCTGTTTTCGATTGAATAATGGAGTATTGTTTTTGAACCTGTTATTCGTTGGGTTCATGATATTGTGTGTTGTATTATAAAACATTTCTATTAAGCCGTTTTTGCAGGCTTTCAAATACAACGGATTAAGGCACGGGATTAAAAAATACATATATATGTGTACAACTTGCTTGCTAACACATTATTTTGCTAGAATTACTAAGGATTCCTCGATGTATTCAATACAAAATATTTAAATCACTATCTAATCAACAAACCATTTTACTAACAAACGATAAACAATATTTCTTGTAAACGAATGATTTCGATTAAACTATGTACATAGGTTGTTGTGTATACCTCTCAAGAGGCATTCACAACTGCTCCTTATGGTCTGGGGCCTGAGGGATTATGGGTCTTCCCAATTGGGGTATACTTGCAGATCCTGTCACCGTATATGGCTAAAGCCATTTCAAGCAACTTTTCGTCCTTCGATTATGGTCTTTCAGCAGGACGATATTGAGAATATGATGTACCCCTTCATCGCTTCCTTTTTCAATGTTTTATAATCGACTAATAGCATATATACGTTCAAATGGTAAAAAGGCCTTTGTTTAAAATCGCTTTATTCTAATCTCAACCTTCTTCAGGAAAATGAGATGATCCGATGCTCTGTAGGGAACCCGCTTGAACAGCGCGGATGTAAACTGTGCGCCATAATGTTAAAGCGTAGTTTTTTTTGTTTATATGAAGCAAGGGTGACCGCTCCAACCCGGCTAACTACCGCCCCATAGCGATCACATCAGTTCTGTCTAAGGTGATGGAACGTGTGATCAACGACAAACTGCTCACATACCTCGAGAAGAACAAAATTATTAACGACCGTCAATACCTGGTGGTGCCTGGAACGTTTTGGTGAGACCCAAACGGTTGCACTGGACATTTTCAAGGCCTTTGACCGGGTTTGGCACCGAGGACTTGTCTACAAACTGCCTTCTTACGGACTTCCCGCATCCTTGTGTATGTGGATTGCCGACTTTTTGAGGGAGAGGTCGATTCAGACTGTAGTCGATGGTTTCACCTCTTCCCCACACTCGATAAATGCTGGCGTCCCACAGGGATCGGTTCTGTCTCCGACTTTGTTTTTGTTGCACATCAACGACCTTTTGTCATGTGCACCAATTCACTGTTACGCAGATGACAGTACAGTCCATGATAGCTTTTTGTTTGACAAGCCCTCAAAAGGCTCACAAACCCCAACGCCTCGGAGGGCTTTGCAGCAAAGAATGGACGGTTACCTTGAGAGTGTTTTCTCTTGGGGTAAAAATAATCTCGTTGAATTTAATGTTTCAAAGACCCATTCTTGTCTGATTACGTCTAAAAGGGATCGAAATGAATATCTAATATCCTCCAACGGAAGCAATCTTTTGAACAGGCCCTCCATTGATATGCTTGATGTATCCCTAAGTGACCAGCTCAGGTATGGGGGCTTCATCGAAGCCAGAGTAAAGTTAGCCTCCCAAAAACTGGGCGTATTATACAGGGCCCGCAGATACTTTAATAGTACACAACTGCTAACCCTGTACAAATCACAAGTGCGCCCCACGGTTGAATTTGGCAGCCACCTCTGGTCTGGAGCTCCAAAATACCTGAAAAATACCCTCGACTCTGGGCAGAAACGGGCGGTCCGTTTAATAGATTCTCCCATCTTAACAGACGGATTGCAATCTTTAGAGCACAGGCGTCGGGTGGGAATGCTATCCTTGTTCTACCGGTATTACAATGGAAGCTGCTCCGAGGAACTAGCATCATTGATCCCTTCGGCACCGGTGCATAGTCGGGAAACAGGCCAAACGCGTGCCCAACATTTGTACATGGTTGACATTTGTCACATGAGAACGGGTCATTTCTTCGACTCGTTCTTGTGTTTAACAGCTCGGCTGTGGAATGATTTGCCGGCCTCTGTGTTTCCTCCTTCCTACAACATGGGTCTCTTCAAGACCAATGTTCATTCCTTCATCTCCTCAAAAAGACCCTCCACACAGCATCCCAGATGACATAGGCCCTGAGGGAAATTATTTTCCCCAGGGCCTCCTGTGTGGAGTTAATGTAAAAAAAGCAGATACTTTGTGATGTGACATTATAATTTATAATAAAACATTAACTTTGTAAACACCACTTTAATTTTTTATACTTTATGCCGACCGGGTTTCTCAGGGCAATATAGTATAGTAGTTAGTAGGGTATTATACTGCCCTGAAGAAGCTACGGTTGTAGCGAAACTCGGTCGGCATAAAGTATAAAAAATTAAAGTGGTGTTTACAGAGTTATTGTTTTATTTTATATTAACGGATTTTCAATACTTCGTTCGTGTGGAAGCACTTTATGGAATATAAATATATTATTTATTACATTAATTGCCTTTATACAGCAAAAATAACATAATAATAATAATATTTCAAAATAACCGTAAATATTAAAAATGTGCATACGTTTTATTATGTCTCGAATGCCGATATTAGTTTCTAGCTAGACAGATTGCCCGTTCTAAGGAACCAAATGCTGGTGAAAAATGCTATGATATGAAAATAAACGTATATTCCAAATTACAGTACCTACCTACAGAGGAAGATTGTAAGGTAAAACAAGGAAGCTAAAAAATTAGAAATGGATAGACCATCAGAGACAGGCTGGTAAAGGGGATGGGGATGGAGGCGTCTACTAATATCTACAGGAATTCCAAAAAATGAACAAATCAGACTAATATCTATGAGAACCAAAGTGAGGACGAATATCTACAGCTCAAACTGTTGACTAATATCTATGAGAACCAAAGTGAGGACGAATATCTACAGCTCAAACTGTTGACTAATATCTATGAGAACCAAAGTGAGGACGAATATCTACAGCTCAAACTGTTGACTAATATCTATGAGAACAAAAGTGAGGACGAATATCTACAGCTCAAACTGTTGACTAATATCTATGAGAACCAAAGTGAGGACGAATATCTACAGCTCAAACTGTTGACTAATATCTATGAGAACCAAAGTGAGAACGAATATCTACAGCTCAAACTGCTGACTAATATCTACGAGAACCAAAGTGTGGACGAATATCTACAGCACTGGCAGAGGTTGGATTTGCAATTATGTATAGCATATTGGAATAACGTAATATTGCATATGCAGTTTAAAAAACTTAATTTATGTATGTAAAAATCCCTAATATCGGACTATTGGACACATTTAGCTGATTATTAAGGATTTGGGTTTTTGTTTTAACAGCTTTCTTTATTTCGAGTGCTTCTAAATTATTTAGTCTGTTACCATGACCATTTCTATGTCAGTTAGGTAAGGTTAGGTTAGGTTAGGTTGTGGTGCCGTGTGTTTCGAAATTAATAAATATCTTTGTGTTATGATCTTTATGTTTGTTCAATAAATTATTGTCCTCGTAAGCAGCAAAAAACGTAATATTATGCAAAAACTTCATGTACGTACTTTAAACGTTTAAGCCTTTACGTAATTAGTAATTACGTAATTGAAGTAATTTATGCTTTTCCGTACAACCTCTTGCTCAGCTGCCCTCTGTAGATATTAGTCCAACCTACGCTCCATAGATATTAGTCACCACTGGGACCGTCATAGATATTCGTCCGACCTTAGCTCTGTAGATATTAGACCTCACTCTAAATAAAGTTCATAGATATTAGTCCAACATATGAGCTGTAGATATTCAACCGACATACAGGCTGTAGATATTAGTATTTGGGTATCTAGCATGGTTGATCGATATAGGTTTTATCGAAAATATCGGTAACTTGTCATCGCTCCCGAGCACGACTGCAGACCGCTAACGAACAAATAAAAGTTCACAACGACTAAGGGTTCATAATTTATTTGACCTAAACTGTTATTTGTTCGTTAGCGGTCTGCAGTCGTGCTCGGGAGCGATGACAAGTTACCGACATTTTCGATAAAACCTATGTCGATCGACCATGCTAGGTACCCTGGAGTCATGGTGATGAGTAGGGCGTAGGCGGGAGAGGGGTAACAACTTTAAAATCGAACTCTCGGTTAATTCTGTTTTTTTTAAATTTAGCATTTTTTATTATTTGATTTTGATATTATATGTTTATTTATTACTTGGTCTTCTGTAGTTCTTGTGTCAATGTTTAGTATCGATTAAATTTTCGACAAATTCTGAAAAACTCCTACTTGTTGATTGTTCTAATACCTTTCGAGCGGTTTTACATAATATAAAGATTGGCAGGTAATCGTTGCAATTAAGTTTGTAGATGTCAGAGCGGCTCAATATATCTTCTTTGTCTTAGTCAAAAGGTATTATTAATAAAGAAGCATATTTATGTGTTTGCATAGTGTGTATTCACTTTAGTCTTTATTTATGCAGAACGAACAGGTTTGAGAACATTATAGCAACTAAAGATGTTTTTGAAGACGTAGGTATATCTCGTACACTAATCAGGATTGCTTTTCAAGGTCATACACTTATCTGTTATAAGTTTTTAGCAAAATATTTTTAATGCAAAAATACATAACGCTGCGAATTATGTAGTCGTAATCGCTTCTTGTGCCCTCCCATTTAATTGAGTTTAAGGTTATTTCGTTTGTACACTCCAACGCATTTTAGTAAAGCTGTGTTATAAAAAGAAATAAATGACTTAATATAATAGTAATTAATAATATCTACACAACTGTTAACCCTGTACAAATCACAATTGCGCCCCACGGTTGAATTTGGCAGTCACTTCTGTTCTGGAGCTCCAAAATACCTGAAAAAACCGTGAATTCTGTGCAGAAACGGGCGGTCCGTTTGATAGATTCTCCCATTTTAACAGACGGATTGCAATCTTTAGAGCACAGGCATCGGGTGGCAATGCTATTCTTGTTCTACCAGTATTTCAATGGAAGATGCTACGAGGAACTAGCGTCATTGATCCCTTCGGCATCGGTGCACAGTCGGGAAACACTCCAAACGCGTGCCCAACATGTACAAGGTTGACATGTGTCTTTACGGTTGACTTCTTCTCCTCAAAAACACCCTCCTCACAGCATGCCAGATGACATAGACCCTGAGGAAAATTATTTTCGTCAGGGCCTTCTGTATGGAGCTAATGTTAAACAAAAGAGTGCTATACCTACTTATTAAAATTAAAAATATAATGTAAATTAATTAAGTAATGTGGAAAGAGAGAAGCAACGGGTCGATAATTTACACAATTGTTTGGATTCTATTTTGAATAGGTACTTTAGTAGTTACACAGCCCCGATGAAGACATTACTGAATGGGATACATTAATTTAATCATTAACTCAAATAAAGTGGTATCTTAACATATAAACATTTTTACTTTTTTAACTTTATTGAAAAAGTTAATTTAATATTACCATGTAGTATTTAAACTTTACTGCAACAAGAAAACAATAAGAAGAAATTTCTATAATAGAATATAATAAACAAAATAAATCATACCTTCTTCAAAAACACTCGCAGATTCAACAGAAAACCTAAACATTTATAAACACAAAATCACTGAATCACATTTGAATGTTTTCACTATAACTTTTAAGCAAAACGAATCACAGATGTTTGACAAAGTAGCTAATTGAATAGAAAAACACAAGTTAAATTGCCAGAGAAATAATATTGAAGCTTTGTCGCGAAACTTTAAATGATGACTCCAATTCTAAGATTTGAAACATTAAATTGTTGAATTATTGTGAATAATCAACTGATGGTTGCACAAGGTCTGCTTTTAACTGGATATAATATTGCTAATATTATTTGTTGTAAGGAGTTGATTAAATTAATTAGGCGGTGGTAACTGACGTCGTTCTGATGCTGAAGCTACGGAATAGTCGTCTCCACGAGGAATGCGCCCAGTCGGTAGTTCAGAGGTTTTGCTTTGACGTACTGAATTATAATCACATTACACATTCTACAAGGTGAAACTACTTAGTTTTTCGCAGGGGGGGACTAAGGATATGTGATTTTTTCAAGCGTTATGGCGAATCCTACACGTTCAATATTTGTTGTGATCTTTCAATATTTATCAAATGTTGTGATATTTATTGAAAGTGTATGACACGTACCTTTGCTCAGTTAGCAATGAAATTCCATATGCATGAGCTCTCATCATCATTTCAGGGTCCTGCGTTGGATAAAAGAACTACTATCTGATGTAAATAAAATAACTCACATTAAACAAAATGTACTTGTTATTATTGACAAGCAAAAACATAATCTACATAAATACCTTTGTAAACTCAAAAAATGTAGAGAGGGAGAGAGAGATAATTCAGTTATTTTAGTAGAACCTACTCCAAATGATCATTCGTAGCTTGCGATAGTTAATATGGCGCACCTCTTCCAACCCCAGCGACAAGGGCTCCAGACAGCTGGAGAAGAGTCCCAGAGCTGCCGTTTCACATGCCCATAACACCGTGAAGGAGCCGAGATTCCAATCCACCCACAAAGGCCCGCTGATCACAATGCGTCCGATGGCCATCTCTGAGCATTGAAAGGATATAACCCGCAGTTCTAGACTGTTGATGTCATTTAAGAAGCGCCTGCAATCTTCTTCAAAGTTGTCCTCGGTTATATTGGATTGTACGTGGCTGTAAACACGCCCGACCAAAACATCAATTTATCAAGCTGTGATCAGTAAATCCCGATGGCTATTTATCGGTGGGTTGTTTGCCGCGTCATTGCGAGCGTCAAGCAATATTTCTTCACAGCACCAATTTGAAGGTGTAGTCGCCTAATATTGCAAATTTACACAATCATTTACGAGTATCAAAATTCCTTACAAATCAAACTTCCGACCAATTCATTGATCTGTCATGACGTGGCCCTAATAACATTTTTTTCTTTAAAACAATCGAGCAACGTCCAGGCAACTTGAATTTGTTCTCAGTCGTTCCAACGGCACGCCGAAATTAATAATACTCATTCTGAGCAAGAACCGACTGAATAACTACCATGAAAATAATTACGTTACATGTAGGCTAACGTATTGATGGATTACAATATGGATAACCGATGTCAGATTCCTGAACTCACAATAAATATTGAATTCAGGAATCTAGATATCTGTGATCCATATTGTGATTTTGTGATCCATGAATGCGCTAGCCTACATGATAAATAAATATCACAATATTTATTGATCGTGTAGGATCACAATTTTTTTTATTATTTATTTAATACAAGAAAGTAATTTTTTTTTGTACAAGTTTTATGTAGTCCCACAAAGCTGTCATATGACGGCTTGTCTGTAAGTTCTACCAAATAATATATATTTTTAAAAATTTTGAATACATTATATTAGTAATATGTATATATTATTTTATATATTTATATATAAACTAATATATCTCAGTGTACCTAAATACAAATTATTAGGCAGGTACATTGAGATGCTTAGAGATATATTGATTCGTCACTTATTAGCCAACATTTAGTGTTTTTGGGGCAGGGTCTCTCATTATTATGAGGTTTAAAAATTTTATTGAATTTATTGAAAATCTCTGTAAAATATTTAAGCGTTCGGTTTCCATGCTTATTTGTCACTCTTGTGTGAATCCTGTGGTGTGATTATGAACCATTTGCGTTTTGTACTTACTTTCTTACTCATTATCCATTGTAATAATGAACCAGAGAAAGACCCTTTATTGGAAGTAGGCCCTCAGAACCATACAGTAGTTTTAGATTACTTCTTTTTTTGTAAATATTCTTTGATACACTTTTTTTATTATAGCAGTTTGTAAATTTTGTATATATTTAATATAAATAATGATTGTGTGGCCCTAAGTTCGTATTCCATATCTAAGGATGGGTTCGATCATAGAAAAATAATTTTAAGAGTACAATGAGGCAAAACAAATTTCTAGTTAAAAAACAACTGGCTAAAGATCGGAGCTGGTTACAAATTTGAGCCACTTGTTTATCCTATTTAATTTTTTTGTCTACTATTAATCCCAGATAAGTTTATTATTTCGTTAAGTCAATTGTTTAATTATAAATAAATAATTATTAATAATATTTAACCTGTAGGCTTTCACTCTGAACCGTTTTGATGGATCACAATCCATCGGTATGGGTCGTGATAAATATTGATCTACGCCTACGCCTACTTCCTATCCTTTCCCAGGAGTAAGGATGGAAAGGAGTCGATTTCGACAGCTTCAAGCTGTCACCGCTGAATACACGGCAGTCAGCGTGCGTCAAAAGAATTTTTTATCTACGAGAACCGCAGATTGCTATGCAATCACTGCTTGTAGCTGTCGGTATTTACTGCTTTTGGCAGCTCGTGTATTCGCAGCCTTCCCAGCTTTAATCGCTTTCATACTTGCATCATTCATGATATACTCTTCTCTTATTTTGACTTTTGAATTTGCCCAATTCAAGAATTTGATTCACTTCATCGTTACGTGCACTTTAGCGGTGAACATATATTCTCATTTTTCCTTTATTTCGGAGCCGTGTCTTGTGCACGTAGTAAGTAATATATTACGTCTCACAAATTATTACGTACAAGACGGGAATACAATACACAGAAAACTCAAAACGAACTTTTTTTCGATCTTTGAATTTTGTTTTTTTTACTTGTTCCTTCGGGAACCAGGGCGTTAAAAAAACATTTAGATAAAAAAAAACTTCGATTCATTTTAAAAGCTAATATCAACCCACTCCAATCGATTATTTCTAACATTTGACCTTAAAAAATTCCATTTTTACTCGATTTACCTACTCGAAAACGAAAGCCCAAATCAAAAAAAAACTTTGAGTACAAAAACGACTCAAATAATATTCACCAATTTCCCTCTTGTTCTATGATTTTCGTAACATCGTAGGTATTAATGTAAAAATAAATAACTTATAGCGCCCTTTCAACATTTCTCAAAGGAGCAAAACTTGTATAATCGGTCAGTATTTTTTAATATTCTTCTTCTTCTTCTTTATGTGCCGTATCAGGTCCCCCCGACGTTGGCGATCACTTCTCTTACTGTGGCGATCACCCTTCAAAATCAGAGAGCGAGGTGTAATTTAAGTATGTAATTTAAAAATGTAATAACCCAAAAACACGGAGAACCCTGATAATAATAAATACCATAGTGCATCAATATTTGTCAATTAAGCCCTAAGCAACAAGGTGGGAATAACCCAACATTACCAAAAGAAAATATCAGTAATAACAAACCTTTTCAATTATACAAATTCATATATATGCATTTAAAGTAATCATATCGATTTAATATGTAACATCATTCATTATTTTAATAATAAACCTTGTAATTACCTCTATGAACCTTAAATTAACAAAATAACTTATAATACCTTAAAATTAACAAAATAGAAACATTCATTATATAGAGACAGTGTTGTGTACCCCTGCCGAAGTGTGTATAAATACCGTAACGTAAGAATTTTAACTACCAGTCGTCGATGAAACCGGTCCTGGTGAAATACAGAAGGGACGTACTTGACTTACTTTAACAAGTGATTCCTGACGTTATTTGGAGTAAAAAATGTAAATGAAATTTTGTTCTCCGGTGACTTTTTTTGGTGACTTTTTTTTTTCAATTTTTTTTTCTTCAAAATCAAACGAAAAAAAAATTCTTCCGCATGTCGTCACTGGTCACTCAGCCGGGTGTCCGACGAACCCCTTACCCCGCCTCCAACTGTTCAACAACTACCATTTTTTAATGTTTTTGTAAAAAAAAAAAAAATCAAAAATGTCACCGGAGACCAAAATTTCATTTACATTTTTTACTCCAAATAATGTCAGGAATCACTGGTTAAAGTAAGTCATGTACGTCCCTTAACACCCTGTATAATAAGTGGAAGAAAGTAAAAAGTGTTTTAATTTCAAATTCTAATACTCTTGAAAATGTTTACTCTTTAATATTGTAAAATGTAAATATGTAGTCCAACCCATTAAAGATGTGGACACCTTTTTTATTACATTTTATCATTCCAAGAAGATTGAGGAAGACTTTTCAAATATTAGTGGCGAACGACAAAGTGACGTAATTGTATGACGCGGTTATTGAGATTGTTTTAATATAAGCTCCACACAGGAGGCCTCGAAGAAAATAATTCCCCACAGGGCCTGCTCCATCTTTGGGGATGCCAAATAGAGAATTTCTTTAGAAAGGAAAGGAGATAAAGTTCTCGAAAGGAAAAAGGTTCGAAGGGTGAGTAGTAATCTGGAGGTTAGTGTGTCTAGGAGTGACGAACGTATTTTTTTTTTTTAATTTATTTAATAAATGTTACAAAAATTACATGCTTTTGTGTATTCTATAAAGTTTTTGTAAAAAAATATACATTATTTAATATGTCTCACACCTTTTTTTTAGCAAAGCTCGTGTTATAAAGGCGGAGACAACGAATGTAGATAATAATTTTTATATATGTTTAAATAATATTTAATTTTTTTAAATATTCATATAGATCAATTAATGGATAATTAACAGTATACAAAGAAAAAAATCGTATATATCATATAATATACATCTATAATTCTATATATATAAAACATATAATAGAACGAATGTAGCAGAAAGAAGAGATAAAAAACAGGAGAAAAATAAAGAAAGAAAAATGATATCAGATATTACAATTGTGTTTAGAAATAAAATATTATAAGATGTAGTGATTGTAATAAGTTAAATGGAATCCTCACAATCAAATACACAATTGCAAACAAAATAAGAAACTACGCAATTATTTAGAACGATATAAAACTTTCTCGCCTTACAACACTTGAAAATGACTTATTTTGCAGTCCGTATGGTTATTATTAGTCCCTATCATTAGAAGTATGTAGTTTCTTTAATTTGGGAGGCGGGAATGGGTACCGCCGCCCCGGGAACCTTTATTGGATAACCAACACCTCTGCCATAGGTCACCCCAAGTGGTTCGCTACGTTTGGTGATTTAGCAGGGGTGCCCGGGTTCATGAGGTGAGGTTTGTCTAGGTCTTGGAGGCGGATGACCAGGATATACTGAACCCGAGATTCCATCCCACCCCTTAAACCCTTTTCCTTCCCAGAACTCTCCTCTCCTTCCTTTCCTTAAAAAACCCTCCACACAGCATCCTCAAAGATGACATAGGCCCTGAGGGAAATTATGTTCCTCGGGGCCTCCTGTGTGGAGCTCATGTAAAAAAAAAGTATGGTATCATAGCATGGGAAAATAGTACTGCATCTGCACTTGATTGAATCCTAAAGGCACAGAAAACTTTTATAAAATTAATACCTAAGCTACCTCTAATTACGGACTCGAACTTAATCTTTAATATTATGACGTATGGCAGATATATTCAAAAACAATTCTCACGCATCTATACACAAATATACGTTAATACTATGCAAAACCAATATACAAACGAGTAACCTATGGAACCTTGAACTTATTAGAAGAAATCCACCACTTCATCAACGACTGCCACAGCATGGACACATGACCGTCGCGTCGTTTGCAAAAATATTTTACTGAATAGAGAAAAGTTTTGCCCCAGTTCGCTCCTGTCCCCCTGTTGTCATGTAGTTATCGATAAGGCGGTCAGCGAAGCCCCATACGATTCTGTTACCCACCCCTAACGGAGGGGGTGGCCCATTTACTCCCCCGAAGTCCCCCCGCTGCACATGTACAGCAGTACCTCCCACAAAGTTGTACGGGTGTACGTTGTACAGTTGCTTTATAATGTATACGAGCTGGACACGTGCTGCTGTGGAAACCCGAGTAATACAAGAAATATAACGCTTTTGCAAGTTGGCGGCGATTGAACGTCCACTTATTTTATTTACAGGGTGACCAAAAAATAAATGAACGAAAAAAAATCGTATGGTAATGGAGAGGGAAAGAAAAGTTTCGACTCTTGTAATAATTTGTTCTCAGTTTTTCGTAATCGAAACATATTCGTGCCATCGTTTAAAAAGAAATAATCATTTCTGATTAAAACGGATCGAACATTATGCAAAAGATTTTTTTCAATGCCGAAAGCAAATCTGACAACATTGGTGCATCTGAAAAGCTGAAAACATCGGAGGTCATAAGGACATTGGAGGTTATCCACCACTTTACCGCCCTGGTACAAGTAACAGATGGTTACTCCTTCAAGGCTCTCGCAAAACGAAGCTACATTTATTTATTTTGAACGAATCTAGACCCCCAGTGTCCCTGCATACGTTGTAAGAAAGCACTATGCAATGACATTGAAACATGATTTCCCGTTATTACTTTGTTTATTTATGGTATTACACAACACAATGTCAAACAGGTATGGAATGTAAACATGATCAGCATTACTAAAAAACGTCATGTATTTTAATGTAAAAACATGAATGTTTCTTTGTTTGTTCCTTGTACGTTCCTATATCATTCATCTGATTGTGATGAAACTTTGGTTATTTGATGTCCGCATGCCTATGATGGTTTCTATATATATAATAGTGAGCGCTGGCGGTGTGAAATTATTTCTTATATTCCGCCAATTGCGATGAAACGGTGGTGAGTTATTGTGCGCCCGCCCGCGAAGGTTTCTACATATACTGGTGAGCTCTGGCATTATGAAATTTGTATAAAAAAATAATTGCAATAGGTGATTGTTGTTTGAAAAGTGAGTGTATATAGTTTAGCGGCAGGGTGGGAAGGAGGTAGGGATGGAGAGGCAAATTTAGGAAGGGGGAAGGGGGAAGGGGAGACAGAAGGATAGACGGTAGTGGAACGGGGACGAATTAAACAGGACACGATGGAAAAAAATAATCTCTTTAGTAAAGTATTTTATGCAATTGGTAAACAAGCGTGTATGTGAAACCCTTACTACGAAATATAGTTCATAGAAAGATATGTACATTGCCTATACAACCAAAGATTCTTGTTTACGTGTTGTAAACACTGATATTAGTCATCATCATTTTTACATAGTATAAAATGAAGTCGCTCAAAATGTATGTGCGCGTTAATCTTTTAAACTACGCAACGGATTTTCATTAGGTTTTCACCAATAGATAGAGTGATTGAAGAGGAATGTTTATATTTATAATACATGTAAATTTTATTAGAGAAAAGCCGAGAAATTTAAAGAAAATATATTTTTGTGTGATTTAAAATGGCTGGCGGGCCGTACTATAGTCACTTTTGAATTTCGTTCTACGGAAGAAATTGGAAAATAGATGTCCTAGAGTAAGTAGGTATTTGATTTGAATTATTTTATTTGATGAAGTCGCTCAAAATGTATGTGCGCGTAGATCTTTTAAACTACGCAACGGATATTCATGCGGTTTTCACCAATAGATAGAGTGATTCAAGAGGAAGGTTTATATGTATAAAAACATGCTTATTATAGTAGAGAAAAGTCGAGAAATTCAAATATTCAATTCAGGCAGCGGGCAGCGGGCAGCTGGCAAGCGGGTGGTGTGGATTTTATAAAGGTTGGGTAATGGCGTTGTTTCGTTAGCCACAGCAACGTGTGTCCGGGTCTGATAGTATCTAATAATTTAGAATTTCGGAATTTTTCCAAGTTATTTTAATTGTCCAATATATTTCTTACTTTCATCCTTTCTCTGCCAGTTCAATACCTCATTGCCATACATCAGGGTAGGTACCAACACTTCATTGAGGACTTGCTAGCTTTACTTCCTTGGACATTTTTTTGTTAGCGCCGTTCACAAAAAAGTGTATTTTGTAATCTCGAATATATAAATCTCATGACACGGTGTTTGTGAATTTTTTTTTTTATGTATTGGCAGGTATAAGCTTAGGTTTTAAGGTATATTTCATACCGCTAGGTGATTAAGGTGTCCCTATCCAGAATTTGTTAAATATATTTTTTAAATTAAATTTTTTTTTTATTTGGCAACAAAAAATACCTATAACCCCAAATTTATCCCTTCCTACCCCCACCCTCCTAATTTTTTTTATCGTGACCCTCCAATTTTTTAATCGCGATTTTAGTATTTTTGTATGAACAAATTCAACCGTCACGTCGTTCGTATTTCAAACAGAGAGAAATTATGTATGTTGTTGGATGACAGATGGCGCTACCTCCACCTCATCGAACTTTCATTCACACATGCGCAAGTCATCCATGGGGAGCGTTGCGTCATTATGTCCGTTACTTTAATGGAATACATTGAATTGAGAAAATGAATGGTTGGTGTTTTTTTGTTTTTATCGGCGCTCCTTTCCTCTTTCTGTGATAGATCCTATTCACGCCTTTATTGTTACATGTGGTTCTTTCTAAAATACCCATTGTATACCCTCTCCCATAATTAGTTGAGTTGAATTCGCCTCGCCGCAAGGGACACAAGTCCTAAGAATCGCACCGCTTTTACTTTTTAGTAATCAAACCGCAAACGGAACTCTTAAACCGCAGCTATTCGCGAGTACCATCGCCACGCATCACCTATTCTCGCTTATTGTTTCGCGATTAAATGTTCATTCCCAGTCGCCATTCCCTTCCAAAATCTCTCTAAACTAACATACCTACCTTTCCAGTGAACACTGAACGAAGAGGGAAGCAGTCTGGGTAAGTGCGATTAAAATATAATAAAATAGGTAAATAAGAACCGCATACAGTATACAATCCACAACATCCACGCAGCATTTGATCCCTCGATCTTGAGAGGGATAATTTGCTACCCGCCGCAACAGATCCCATCCCCTGAAACTTACAATACATTCGTTATTTTTTATTTAACAACCAAAATATTCAATAGAAATAATTTACATGGCAGAACAACGTTTTCCGGATCAGCTAGTTGAATTATAATATTATTGAATGTGTAAGAGAAAACTTAAAATTAATGGAGTTCTTCAAAATTAAACTTATAGCAATAAATAATAACAGTATGTTTTTTTCCACACAAACGAAAAAAACTGAAGGTTCAATAACCTTTATAATTTGTTAATTAAATATATTTTTAGTTTCTTATAAAGTGGTACATATTGTAGTACTGGATATAAATTAAAAATAAAATATTTGAAAGTGAATTGCAAGCTGGATAGATAGCATGATATTATTTGATCTAGTCCCAAAGGGTTATTATATATTTTTAATCCATTAAGTAAAGCACACGCGATCTACTAGTCACCCGGTTCAAAAACGTCACGTGTTTTTTATAAATATTAAATGTGGAGGCGGTTAGAATTAATATGGTACAGAACCTTGCAAAACCTGCATTTCCTTGGAAGTGAAATGTTTTGCTTGAAACAAGATGAAATATTAAAACGTTGAAGCGCGCGGTATTTGGTTCGACGCACGGATCCGAATATTTTCTCCCTCATACGCACAGCGCCGTCTCGCTCGGCGACTTTCGGCTCACCACCCGGAAGAAGACACCCCATTGGCCGAGCTTTCCCCACCCCTCCGTAATCGGCCGGCACTACCCCGCCCCAAAGGGTATATTTTATTTTATTTTATTTATTTGTGTTCAAAAAATTTACAACATTACAGATATTTTATCTAATTCATTGTGAGTACCATTTTCACAGTGAGAATGTAGCGCCAAAAACCTTACAAACTCATTGAATTCAATCAAACGTTCTGATAGTAAACGGATAGAGTAGATGTTACTTTCCGTTCCTTTCTTGAGCGTGAAGGGCTATGGTTTATTGGTATGGTTTGATATTTGAAAAAACCACTAGTTGAACAAAATATAACACCGTACAGGCCTATATGAAGCCAGGGTATCCGGTCTCCTGGTTACATTACTTGTCGGGAAAACCTTAACCCAAATAAGAGATCACGGGTCCTCTGTTGAGGTTATTTCGCTTAGTGTTAGCGTTTCATTCCATGACACGTAGATTAGTTACAGTCCCTTTATCAAATACCAACTTTGCAATAGAACTATCTACGATCAAACAAATCGCAATAAATAACGGTTACAACCCAAATACAGTCGACAACATTCTAAATAAAAAATTTAAAAAATTATCCACTAGTAAATTTTTATACAACAGTCCACCTCATAATAATAATATACCAAGTAATAATAATCAACCTCATCAATGGCGTAGAATCCTGTACATCAATAATTTCTCTCAAAAAAGTGTTAAAAATCTCCCATCAGAAATCAAACCAGCAGTTTACACTAATAATAATATAGGCAAACTTTTAATGAACGGTAAGGATAAGGAAGACACTCTATCTCACTCGGGAATTTACTCACTTCAATGTAGTGACTGCGCATTTTTTTTATATTGGTAAAACAGCGCGCAACATAAACACCCGTGTCAAAGAACATCTTCGATGTTTACACAGCTCTGGATTTTCAGAATTTGCAAACCACTTGATTGAAAACGATCATAAATTTGACAAAAACGCTGGCGCCAAACTTATTCATAAAAACAACATTGGTATAAGGTTGGATAATTTAGAGGCACTTGAACTTAGGAAAGCCATAAACACTAATAGTAAGGTATTAAATAACCAACTTAATTTAAATAAAAATCCCATACTAAGATTGTTCCCTATTGATAAAGAACACGTCCGTTCCCTTCCCAATTCTCCATCTATGCCTCCTCCTTCCTCCTCCACTTGACGAGTCCAGCCCATTTTTGGTAAATTATATATTATAACACAAATGTAACCTAATGTTAGTAGAGTATTATACTGCCCTGATGAAGCTACGGTTGTAGCGAAACCCGGTCGGCATAAAGTATAAAAATAAAAGTGGTGTTTACAAAGTTATTGTTTTATTTTAAATTAATAATGTTACATCACAAAGTATCCGCTTCATATGAACAGATATATTTACCGTTTTTTGTGGTTTTTAATAAGTTTTAGTCAAGTTATAATAACAAGAATCATACTTTGAAAATTGAATTGTCAAAAAGTATTTTATATAAAACATGAAAATTCAAATTTACTTTTAAAGGATTGTATTTTATGAGAATTTCATAAAACTGGTGTGTTTATTAAAGATTAATATCTAATACATGTGTTCCTAAACGTATCAAATAAATTAACGTCTTTAGAGAATCTGAAATCTGTTTTAAAAGTCGGTATTATTTTTTAGGTTAGTTTGTTGGCAATAAAAAAACTTTAAAATTTTTTATTATTTTTTTATTGTATGCACGAGGAAAAAGTGAGGTGACAATTTCGTTCCAAATTCATTATATAAAAGGACAGTATTTTTAAAATTTTGTTTTTTATAAATTTCTCTACACTTTCATCAAAAATGTTTTGGTAAAAAAAACAACGTTTTGGTAAAAATTCCATTTTTTTTTAATCTTAAAATATGGCAGTTTTTTAAAACTAGAGTATATTTCAAATGCACAAATCTAAAAAGTAATTTTATCAAGTTTTAATAAATGGTATTTGTTTTTAAGACACCATCAAAAATAAGAAATATATAGAACATTCAAAATACTTTGGAAAAATTCCAAATTTCGTTCAGACATTATTAATAAAACAGAGATAAACTACCCTCTCAGGCCGTGTAAACAATTGTATTTTTTCCATGAACAATTTTTTAATTAGTAATGTTTTCACATCCGCGGCCGTTTGCAAATTGAATAAAATTTTCACTGGTTTTTTTAGTTAGGCTGTAAGTGATTTTACTTTGTGCTACAACTTTCCTGTACTCTTTTTTTACTATAAACCTGTATATAAGAGAAACAAACTGACCAACGCTGAAATACTATTTTCTTGTCCCTTACCTTAACCTGCCACAACGTGTATTCAAATTTTTCACGTCTGCTGTATTTTTTTTTAAAATTCTTATGTAGGTAACTGAAAATACCTTACGATATCGCAAAGCGTTATTTTGCTTTCATAATGATAATTACACGGAAAAAAATTCTAACAAAAAATGTATGTATTTAAAAGTGAACAGAAAAGGCTTAGATAGAGAGGTAAAAGCAGATTGGGTACCGCCGCCCCGGGAACCATTTATTGGAAAACCAACACCTCTAGTACACCAGGTCACCAGGGGTGAGGTTTATCCGGGTCTTGGCGGCGGATGTGTCTGCCCACCAGCTGCATGGCAGGCCGGACCGGGAGAGAATGATTGAGGGAGTACTTTTGACTTATCCAGCCGTGCTTGGACACATGCCCTTGAGGTGATTTTTCACAAAAACGGCGCTATATAAATTATCCAAATATTATTATCGTAGTGAGAGAGATTGATTCGTACATCCGTCACTCCTGGACACACTAGCCTCCATATTCCTAACCACCCCTAATACCCCTTTCCTTCCCAGAATTTCCTCTCCTTCATTTCCCAAAAAGACCCTCCTCACAGCATTTCCAAAGATTCCGCCTCCTGAGTGGAGCTAATGTAAAAAAAAGATGTAAATGAGGGAGAGAAAAAATATACTCGATAACTGTGAGCTTTAGAAAGCCACGGGGTATTAAGTTCAAAACTTTAACACGTGATTTCTGACATTATTCGAGATAAAAAAATGTAAAAAAAACTGTCTCCTATAACTTTTTAGATGATTTTTTTTTAAAAATATGTTTTTTAATTTAAACAAAAAAATAACATGACTTTACGGTTCACTCAGACGAGTAACCGCCCAATCACTCACCCCGACCCTAGTTGTCTCATACCTAGTTGTTTTTTAAAAATATTTTTTAGTTGGAAAATAAAAAATTGGGGGCAATAAACCAAAATTGTCGGTGGTGATTAGAAGTTCTGTTCTGCGTGTTCTATTAATTTTTATTTTTTTAAACATTATTTCCACAAAAGAGGCCAAGAGGAAAATCAATCCCTCCGGGCCTATTTCATCTTTGGGTATGCTGTAGGAAGGTATTTTTAGAGAAAGGAAAGAGATGAAGTTCTGGACAGGAATAAGACGTGAGGGGTGAGGGCCAATGTGTTCAAAGTTAACAACGTGTGAATCCACCTCTCCCACTGCGGTGCAAGGCAATGGATCGAGAGAGGCTGCAGAAAAAAAAGGTCTCCCTCAACCACTCTCTTCCGATTCGGCCTGCCACGCAGTAGGTGGACAAAAACAATCGCAGCCAAGACCTAGACAAACCTCAGCACATAAACGGGGCACCCATGCCACCACCCGCCTCCCAAATTCTAAAGAACAGATAATTTCACGTTTACAGTCCGATTTCCTTACAGAGAAGACCTATTATGTTAAAAGCTAAACGCTTAAGGCTCGTAATGGTTCCTTTGCCATTAAACATTCCCGCAAATAATGCAATTTAAACGATGGAAACAGTACACGTGTCCGATCCCAGAGTTTTCTTCATGTAAACTTAAACACGTGTCTTTGCATAATAATATAACATGCAATGAAACATGCTCAGTACCATTTCGTAGGGTAATTATCACCTACTAGGTAACTCCGGAATCAATATTTTTGGGTTACACACTAATCATTTATTTATTTATCGCCCAAAGGGCTTTTACATGTTTGGTACAACAATTAATTCATGACAGATGATTTTTAAACAGATAAAGAAATAATAAAATAAAAATAGATAAAAAACACACAAGGCATAAAAATACAATAGGTTTACATATTACAGATAAGTTTAGAAATAGTTTTGGAACAAGTTTTTTACAAGATCAACAAAATTCACCAAGTTTATGTTAAATATGTCAACATCACCTAAGTACTGATTTCCCATAGTGTGAAATCGTTGTATCGGAGAGTAGACTATGTAGTTCCGCTTATGAATGCTACAGTAGAATAGTGAATTTTGTCGTGTAGTTACTGTCGGTTTTCGTAAGTTTATGGAGTTGCAGGGGTTCACAACAGTAAAATTTAGAGTTTAAGTATTTTGTATAAAAATGTCGTTCACTAAAAGCATAACTCTATTTCCTCTATAACTCTATGAATGCTACAAACGGAAAAATTGTAGCGCAATGAAATCATCAGGTTATTTGAATATGTTTTTGTGGGTATTTCCAAAAAACGGTGAAGTTTAATTCTATAATTACGTAACTCTAGTTACCACAAGTATTTTTCTATGTTTCAATTAGTCAACTAGAGCAAGTTGTAGCACTAAAAATTGTGGCATTGCTTAAGTTGTAACAACTAGGTACTACATTTTTGTAAATAAATACATTTGTTAAAAATTGAGATACTACCAGCACCTATGGGTTGCTTGAGCAAGCTCCCAGACGTTGATATTTCGAATGGTGCGAGGCTTGGCTGGACGCTGAGTGTTCGCAGCCTGTTTTAACTACCAAGTACATACTATGGAGGAAGCCATTTTTTTTGTAGATTCTTTAAATGTGTGCAGGTTTTTACATTATAAAAGTGCTAGCATCCCATTATTATCGCTTCTTCCCAACGCAAGTTTTAACAGTAAACAACTGCCAGTGTTTGGCCCGGTGTATTGACACCGTATTATAATACATTTATAACATGTCCAAGTGAAATAAACAGTGAAGTTTTTTGCAAGGATAATTATTTTATTTAAAAGGACCCCTATCAATTTTGAACATGGGCCTTACGATCCGGATTGCAATCAGAGGACTGCAATAATATAAAAAAAACAAGAACCAGCTGCCAATTAATACAGATGACCAAAACCACAATTACCGGAATCACAAAGATGAACAAAGGAAGACTGGATTCACATCGGAAATGAGATAAGTTTTTAGTGCCTTCCCACCCATACCCATTCCTTAATATCCGTACAGAACTCATTCGTAGTTTTTTAACAAGATTAATCCCATAAATATTGTATTGTAAAAAATAAAATCACTACCCACGTAAAGATTTTATGCAATTCATGATTCTCAATTAATGATTGAACATTAGGTTCTCAATTAATAATTGCCAGGAATATTGTCGTTGTTGTTTTTCAGGCGGGTAGCTTCTCAAATAAATAAATACGCATTGTCGGAACACATTTTATCAGGGATTAAGCTACGAAAAGGTATTTGTACACAAAATGGATAAGATCAAATCTTTAATAGCCAAGAGAGGCGTGATTAAGGGGAAATTGACGCGTTTCGCGGATTCTATAAACTCCTTGTCCGCGATTGAAATTAAACTGAGGTACGACCGAATAAAGCCATTGTTAGATCAATTCGAATCTATACAGGACGAAATTGAAATTTTATCGGATGAGGAACTGGAAAATTCTATTCAGCGCGAGACGTTTGAAAATCAATATTTTTCAGTCCTTGCTACTGCTAAAGGGGCGATGGACTCAATTAACGAGGGTAGAGTCGACATCAAACTCCCAACTCTCCAATTGAGAGAATTCGATGGGAATCAAAAAGATTGGGTAAATTTCGTTGAAACCTTTAAAACTTTGGTTCATAATAACAGTTCCTTGAGCAACGTCCAAAAATTCTTTTACTTACAATCTGCGCTGAAAGGGAACGCATTGAAAATAATTAGTAATCTAGAAGTTTCGGAATTAAACTACCTATCGGCTTGGGAATTGTTACACGACAGATTTGCGAATCTCAGGGCTACCGTACATAAACATATCCAAACTCTATTTCAATTAAAGGATATGAAACATGAAGAGCCTGTAGCATTAAGGTATTTAATTGATGAAACTAATGTCAATTTGAAAGCGTTACAAAACATCGGAGTTAAAGTAGATCATTGGGATCCTTTGATTATTTACATAATTTCAAATAAATTGGATATAGCTACCCGGAGAAATTGGGAACAATATACATTGCAAGGTGAATTACCTACATTAAAGGAATTCATAAAATGTTTATCTGCTAGGGCACAAGTATTGGAGCTTATGAATGCTTCAGAGAAAAAATCTTCTAACCTACATAAAATGCAAATAGGCAACAATAATAACAAAAAAGATTCATCGGTATTCTTGGCAATAAAGGCAAACAACTGCATTTATTGTAATGATAAAGGTCATCAAATTTATTTTTGCAAAAAATTTCTAAAATTAAAATTACAGGATAGGATTGATGCTACGAAATCAATCCGGGCGTGTTTTAAATGTTTGAGGTTGGGTCATCAGGCACAGAGTTGCAAGACAAACCTAACCTGCAAAATTTGTGGCAAGTATAGCCACAATACTCTATTACACAAGGAGGTACCTCCGCCGGAGACCTCAAATATGGATGCTAATAACGAGGTTATAGTGTCGAATTTTTCTGCATCGGAAAAGGCAGAAAAAATAATATTATTGTCAACCGCCTACATAGGAATTGTGGGGGCCAACAATAAAATGTTTAAAGCTCGCGCCCTGATTGACTCTGGTGCGCAGAGTAATTTTATGAGAGCTGATTTTGCTAATAAATTAAATTTACCATGTGAATGGATAAACAAACCCGTGTCTGGGATCCATAATAATATCACACACATAAAAAAGAGAATTTCAGTGGAGATGACTTCGCTTAATACGGATTATAAACGCGAAATATCATGTCTGATTTTACAGGAAATTACAACCAATTTACCACAAGTGACAATGGCGAAAAAAGAGTTCAAAATACCACCAGGACTGGAGCTGGCAGACCCGAACTTCAATATAGCTGCACCCATCGACATCCTGTTGGGCGCGGAGAGCTTCTGGGAAATGCTAAACAACGATAGATTGAAACTCGAGTCAGGACCAACGCTTCAACGTACACAACTGGGATGGATTGTGTCCGGTCCTATCAACGTGTACCCCAAACAAAGGCCTGTATCAGATTTTTGCAGTTTATCTATAAATAAGTTGAGTCATCAAATAGAAAAATTTTGGAAATTGGAAGAGATTAATTCCACTAAAATTCAAACTCAAGAAGAAAAGGCTTGCGAAGCCAGTTTTGTAAGTACTCATACTAGAGAAGATGACGGTAGATATGTAGTAAGTTTACCGCGTCGGGCATGCATTGATCAGTTGGGAAACTCATTGCTCACTGCCGAAAAAAGATTTAAAAACATAGAAAGAAAATTTGTGTCACATCCCGAGTTAAAGACACAATATGTAAAATTCATGCGTGAATATGAAGAATTGGGACACATGGAGATGTGTGACCAGTCAAAAGGGGATCGTGACTCCTATTTTTTACCGCATCACGCTGTAGTGAAAGAATCCAGCACTACTACTAAAGTGAGAGTCGTTTTTGACGGCTCCGCCAAAACCTCAAATGGAATTTCCCTCAATGAAGCCTTGATGACAGGACCTGTTATACAAAAGGATCTATATAACCAACTATTGCATTTCAGGAAACATCAAATAGTCATGACTGCCGACATCGAGAAGATGTACCGCCAGATTAACATTTGTGAAGATGACCTGGACCTACAGAAGATAGTATGGCGCGAGTCGCCACAGGATGTGCTCAAGCATTATCGTCTGAAGACTGTGACTTATGGACTGGCACCTTCCTCCTTCTTAGCCACAAGATGCTTAAAGCAAATTGGTATGGATAATAATTTAATTTTTCCTAGAGCTAGTCAGGTCATAGAAAATGACTTCTATATGGATGACTTGTTAACGGGAGCAGATGAGCTGGAATCCTGTAAAAAATTAAAAGAAGAATTAATCAGTATCTTGTCATCGGCGGGGATGACATTGAGGAAGTGGAGGTCCAATGCGTTGGAATTGTCAGCCGAGTCGGGCCAAGCTAAGTGTGCCGATTCAGGCGATTCCGACAAAATTATTACTGACAATCCAAAGACTGAGAAAATATTAGGATTAACATGGAACAATGAATCTGATTACTTTTCTTATGTAATAATGAAGCCATCAGGTCCAACCGAGAGCAAACGAGAGATATTGTCTTGCATCGCATCAACCTTCGATCCATTGGGACTCCTAGGGCCGATAATAGTCATAGCCAAATTGATAATGCAAAGGCTGTGGCAGTCCAAAGCAGCATGGGATGATCAGTTACCTAATGAAATATTAGCACCCTGGAGGACCTACCTGCAAGATTTAATTCAGCTAAATGTGTTGAAAATACCAAGAAAAATTATTTGCAAGCAAGCAAAAGAGCTACAGCTACACGGTTTTTGCGATTCGTCTGAGAAGGCTTTCGGAGCCTGTATCTATATGGTGTCAATGGACCACAGCGGTAAGTGGCATTCACACTTAATAACATCCAAATCAAGGGTAGCACCATTGAAGTCTATTTCACTGCCTAAGTTGGAGCTATGTAGTGCTGTACTACTGGCAAAATTAATGAAAACTATAAAACAAGCATTAAATATAATGAAGATCAACACATATTATTGGTGTGACTCTACGATAGCGCTGTGTTGGCTGAAAGGTCAACCTACTCGTTGGAGCACTTTCGTGGCTAATCGAGTAGCCGAAATACAAGAACTGAGTGATCCAGATCAATGGAGACACGTATCATCATCCGACAATGCAGCGGATATACTTTCAAGAGGAGCTACGGCGGATAAACTGATAAATTCTACAATATGGTGGAATGGACCCAATTGGTTGACCGACGGAGTCAACGATTGGCCTATATCGAACATTTCCTGTTCAAACCCTCCGGAGCTCAAGAGTAAAAATATTCTTTTATCTACTGATATTCAAGAATGGGAAATATTTGGAAAATTTTCCTCATTTATCAAATTGAAAAGGGTTACAGCATATGTACTGCGGTTTGTGAATAACTGCAGAAATATTAAAAGTAAAATTTCAGGTAATTTAAGTGTAGCTGAACTAGAAGCAAGTTTGAATTGTCTACTGAAATCAGCTCAGGCACATGCCTTTCAAAAGGAGTTGAAGACATTAAAAAACCAGGGAAATGTCAACAAAAATAGTAACTTAAAATCTCTTCATCCCTTTTTATGTGATGGTCTTATATATGTGGGCGGTAGATTAAGTTTAGCTACACACCTATCGTACCAACAAAGACATCCAATTATATTGCCAGCTAAACATAAGCTAACCGAATTGATTATACGTCACTATCATTATGTAAACTTACACGCAGGACCTCAAGCGCTATTAGCTGAAATAAGATTAAGGTTTTGGCCTATTTTTGGGAAAAATACTGTTAAAAAGATATTACATAAGTGTATTGTGTGTTTTAGGTGTAATCCTCGTATTGGTAACCAGATCATGGGAAGCTTACCGAGCGAAAGAATCACACCGAGCCGACCTTTTGCTATCACGGGAGTCGATTTTGCTGGACCGATTCCAACCAAAAGTGGGCCACTGAGGAGAGCTCCACTCGTGAAATCGTATTTATGTATTTTTGTTTGTTTTTCCACAAAGGCGGTTCATTTGGAATTAGTTTCGGATTTATCTAGCAATGCTTTTTTGAACAGTTTAAAGAGATTTATATCCCGTAGGGGAGAACCTGATAAGATCTTTTCCGATAACGCTAGCAACTTTCGGGGGGCCAGTAATAGGCTCAAGGAGCTGTATACCAGTTTGAGAGAGAACAACGACAAGATTCAAAATTATTTAGCTAACAGAGGTATTGAGTGGAGGTTCATAACCCCTCGAGCCCCTAGTCAGGGAGGGCTGTGGGAAGCTGCGGTCAAGTCAGCAAAGTTTCATTTGTATAGAGTCACTAGTAATTCTGCTTTAACCTTTGAACTTTTGTATACCTTAATTTGTCAGATTGAGGCCTGTCTAAATTCCCGTCCATTGACTTCCTTGTCTGATGACATCCACGATTACCAACCCCTCACCCCAAACCATTTCCTCATAGGCACTAAATCCTCTATCATTCCGGAGAGAGATGTCCGAGCCATACCAGACAACAGGCTGACCCAATATCAGAGAATCCATGCGCTAATGTTATCCTTTTGGTATAGATGGAAGCGAGAATACTTGATGGAGCTACAAAAAAGGACGAAATGGCAAACCAGTAATCAACGGGCACTGCAAAAGGATGATCTGGTTATTCTGAAGGAAGATAATCTACCTCCACCATTATGGAAAATGGCGCGAGTTATATCTACACATCCCGGCGCGGATGGTGTAGTGCGAGTGGTTACCCTGAAAACCCCTCAAGGAATCTTTGTCAGGCCTATCACAAAGATATGTCTAATGCCTCTGGACCCGGAAACTGAACCTGTGACGGACGCCCCGGACCCTTCCGTCAGTCCGGACTCCCCGGACGACCATGATGAAACTTTTTAGGGTGAAAATATTAAAAAAAAAGGACCCTTTAAAGATACCAATCCCAGGAACAACATGACAACCTATAAATTGATGATTGATTGCACCCCGCGCTGTGGTGCTTATATCGTGGACTGCACCCGGAGAAGATCCTAACCAATGGACTTGAAAAAAAAAAAGACAATTGTGTTGTGTTGGGTTGGGTTTTATTATAATATTATTTTGTGTTGGGTTGTGTTCTATTATAATAGTATTTTGTGTTAAGTTATTATTTAAATATGTAAAAAATTTTTTTTTGGTTAATTGAAGTTTATATAATTAGTTTAGGTTAATCACCTTAAAATTCAACTTGTGAATGTACATTTTTAAATAATAGTATAATAAGCAGTGCAGGATCATTTAGTTTTGGCTGCTAATTTATAATAGGTAAAATTATTTGTTAGTATTTGTACGGTATTTAGAGTTAGGATTTGTGTTTTTTGCTTTTGCCTTGATTGTCTTCCCCTGTTTTTGTTATGTTTTCTTGAAGGGTTCTTAAATCGGCATAGGCGATTTAGAAACCCCGAGGCGGAAGCTATGTTAAAAATTGAGATACTACCAGCACCTATGGGTTGCTTGAGCAAGCTCCCAGACGTTGATATTTCGAATGGTGCGAGGCTTGGCTGGACGCTGAGTGTTCGCAGCCTGTTTTAACTACCAAGTACATACTATGGAGGAAGCCATTTTTTTTGTAGATTCTTTAAATGTGTGCAGGTTTTTACATTATAAAAGTGCTAGCATCCCATTATTATCGCTTCTTCCCAACGCAAGTTTTAACAGTAAACAACTGCCAGTGTTTGGCCCGGTGTATTGACACCGTATTATAATACATTTATAACATGTCCAAGTGAAATAAACAGTGAAGTTTTTTGCAAGGATAATTATTTTATTTAAAAGGACCCCTATCAATTTTGAACAACATTAAAAATGATTAGCTATTTTCTTATTTCTAAAATATAAGTTTTTAGGTTTCCAACATACAAATCTACGATTTCACCATTCTAATCAGTAAAAATATACAACCACCGATTTATCAGATTGATTAACATCTTACAATTCAATTTAGCTAGTTATAATAATTACTCCCCAAGACATGATGCAATGATACACGTTCTGAAGGAAGATTTAAGTTTTAACCACCTGGAAAAGAGCAGTTAATAGAGAACTCCAGTACAATTTTTTTAATTTTTTTAATGAATAAAGACCCTCAAACTTAAAAAACTGCATTTTTATTTTTATAGTTAGTTTTAATAGTTAAAATAATTGTCAAAGTTTTAATTTTTCAAGACCCCCGAAAACTACCGTATCTATGGTGGATTGTGTGACGTCATCACCCACCGATAGTTTTATTTAGTTTCAAGTTGTCATTTTGAATTTGAATGGAAAAATCGAAGGATCAATGGCGGAATGACTTTAGGATGACTTTAGGCGTGAGAAGTCAAGGCGTTTTTTATTCAAGATTAATTGCTTTTCATAAAGAAAAACACAACTCATCGCTACTGTTATTGTATTTTACCAAAGTGCAATATAAAAACAATAAATCATCATTTTTATTGCAAATACAAATGACATCGTAAGCCGTCGAATTTTGTGTTCAGGCGTGACTTTGTACATTGTGTTATGTGTAACACATACAGAAACACTGGTATTTATAATACACTGATCATGACGATTGTGAAATAACTTGTTTAAAATGCCCTTGATACTATAAACAATTCGAAAATACGATTGATGTATCGTAAACCAAAAGTCAAATATGACCTGTTTATGACTATATTTAACCTTAAATATAGCCCGTTTCCGTCCCCATTCTAATTGTTGAGGGCCTAAATAATGTTTTCAATAAACACAACAACTATTATTTATCTAAATCTCTTTAACAATATGAAAATAACCAAAAACACGAAATGTTGAATGGCGTACGTGTCTTACGTGGCCTAAGATTTCAAATGTCAATACATAAATATACCAAACCACCCACTGTCAATACAACTTCAACCCGCTATCACCAGCTGAATAGTTAGCAGTGACGTCACCACTAACCATTTCAGTAATGCCGACTTAACGCTGTGTTTTTTCGAGAGGTTTAAAAATGCACTTTTTAATAATTTTTTAAAAACTCTGCGCTTAATAGATATTATTAAATAAAAGTTATATATTCAGAATCAGCGTTTATTGGTCTGTATGAACATATTTTTTTAAAGCCATAATATTTTTCACTGGAGTTCCTTATCGTCAAAAGATCGCAAAATGAGCTTCGTAATAAGGGTATTTTCGAAATTATTGAAATCTGGTGTGGTGAAGAGAAAAAAGCGTGATGTACATTCACCCGTTACCCGATTGTACCACGCGTTTCCGGATACCGTGTCTATACTACTAAAGTATTACTAGTTGAAGTATTACCCGTGAGAAAAAACGCAGTAGTAACATGACTTGTCAAGAAAAAACTGAGAATGGAAAGAGCTCTTCGAGTCTTACCTTCAGCTTTTAAAGAACAAATAATAGAGTCACCAACTTCGATCCTAGCAAATAATTATAAATTGTTCTTCACTTACACCAAATAAACCTTATATTATGCAACACATACACCTCATTGAAAATTTAATAAATGACTTTTCAAAAGAGGTGAAGTTGATTTCATTCCGAGTTGTCCGGTCACCAATCAACCACCCTCTTTTATTTCATTGCAGGATTGTAGTATTTTATTCATTCATTCAATTACAAATTTTACCACTATGTAAAATCAAAATATTACAAGTAACTTTTAAATAACAGAATATTTTCGTGTAGAGTGCACAAATAAACACATTAATAGCTGAAAGAGATACCCCAGGAAGAAAAGAGTTATTTTAACCATTTTCAGGTATTTTCAGCTTCAGAAATATCGAACCGGAAACGAACCCTTGAGTAAATAAGAGGCAGCGTGTTACATAAAAGTATTTATAACAAGGTGTGTGCACCCTATTATACACACTCTATTTATGGTTTCGGTGTGTGGCACCTCTAGTGCTTGCCCATTGACATTTGGGCATTGGTAATATTTCGAGCCCTGCAATATTTTTGAATGCAAGAGTTACGGATCCTGGACAAATTGAAATCAGGAGATTTGAAAAGAGATCTCATCATTCTTTGAACTGCAGCCCAGAGCATTGGGCGATCCTCTGGACCCAAAGACGACGAATCGACTAAAAATCGCTACGATTAAGATCATAGATGTTGGAAGTGACTCCGCCATCTTGGAAGCTGACTTTAAATCATCCTGGGAGGATGATTGGCCTCTGAAGTCATCAGCCTGTCCTGCTTCTGGATGGTCATTTTGGCTTATAGCCAATGATCTGCAGCCCTGCCATTCTCACGATGTGAGATTCCTTCTACAAAACGATGAGTTTTCGACAAGCCACGCTTCAGCCACACTACGACTTATCACGGTATCACCATTAACCTATTATCTAAGCAAGCCCTTTATGCCAGACAGTTTTAGAATTAGGATGTCCTTTTTTTAATTCACAATATACTTTTTTATTTCGAATACCTTGTTTTCGTACTAAAACCTAATCATTAAAATTGAAATTAAAACACTTTTTAACGTTTTCATCCTATTATGGACATAATAGGATGAAACTGTACTGGTGAAATAAATAAGTGGAAATAAGTTAAAAAGTGTTTTAATTTCAATTTTAATACAATATAATTCCACCACGTATAACACAACAATAAATAAACTTATAAAACCTAATCCTTGTATTTGGCATGTGGAGTCCTCATTGCTCATAATAATCAATATTTAAATAATCTACATTGTTGCCACTTCATCCCAGTTAACAAGTGAACTCACCTGGTTCAGGTTTCAGGGGTTCATCACACGATGGGGTGACTATTTGAAATGTATTTTAGGTATGAAAAGGGTGAAAATTAATTGTACTGGAGAGCAATGAATACAATTATCGAATACTTGCAATTTCTCGATTTAGTGCGAACACAATAAAAAAATCACAACATGAAAGAAAAATAAAACATCTTTCATTTCCAAAGTTCACAGCATATAATGTTTGTCGGCAGGAGGAGAGAAAACAGTATTTATTGGCTTATCTGTTTAACTTAAAACAATAAAAGTTCATTAAAGGTATTAATATTAATCCTATTTGTAACAAAAGTAAAAATTTAAATTAAATTGTGTTTGATTCCCAAAGGTGTCAATATCTTTTTCTGATTTTTCTGTCTCCAGATAGTATTTTTTGGTGTTATTATACATTGTCAGCGTGTATTGAGTTGTTATTTATTCCCTTTCAATATCGGTTCGGCTGTCAGTATATCGATACAAAATCGCCGGAAGTTACGCCTTTCGATCCTATATTGTAAAGTTATCGATTTCTCTGGGGTGATGTTCCAGTAACTCTCCCATCATTTACAATTTTGGAAGCGGGTATTGGTACCGCCGCCCCAAGAACTATTTATTGGATAACCAACATCTCTGCCATAGGTTATCCCAAGTGGTTAGCTACGTTTGGTAACTTAGCAGGGGTGTCCGGGTTCATGGGGTAAGATTTGTCCGGGTCGTGGAGGCGGATGTGTCTGCCCACAAGTTGCATGGCAGGCCGGATGTTAAGAGTGTGTTTGAGGGAGTCACTTTGAGTTATCCAGCTGTAATCTCCCGGAATATCGCCTTGCACCGCAGTAAGAGTGATGGTTTCATACATCCGTCACTCTTGGTCACACTGACCTCCAGATTCCTACCCACCCCTAATACCCTTTTCCTTTCCAAAACTACCTCTCTTTTCTAAAAAGACCCTCCACACAATATCCCCAAAAATGAGGCAGGCTGTGTGGAGCTAATGTAAAAAAAAAGAATCACAGGGACCCACCCTTCAGGGCCCTTCAAAAAACTAACGTCTCAATTACAAAGACGCGACGTAGAAATGCAATGAGATTTTTTGAAAGGTTCGTTTTCATACAAATTAATAAAGTCACGGTGAAGTGATCCCTTTCCAGGAAAACTTAATTATTTTCTTAGAACAAAAGCACACTTCACCGTGGCAAGGTTGCCACGGTGAAGGTTATTTTATGCACTGTCAAGCGTTAGCATTTTTTCATAATAGAACGCTGATTAACGAAGAAAACAACACCTCCTTCCTATTTCCTTGAATTTACAAGTTTCAAGGATTTTTTTGTTTGTTTTTATTTATTTCTTATTTTCATTATTTTTTTATTATTTTAAACTACAGTACGACGAATACAACGCTGTTTTTGTCGGACAAACTGGCCGGTCGTTTAATACTGGATTCAAAGAACACATGCGATCATTTCAAAGTAATAATAAAATACCGTCACAATTTGCCATACATCTCCTAGATAAAAAATCCCTTACTTAGTGATAATAATAAGCGAACTTCCTTATACATCCTAAATAAAGGCCGTAAACCAATGACGTTATATAAATAGACTTGCCATAGTCTCACAAACTCAAGATAAAATGTGGCAATTAATCAACATTCTTTTGTTTTCAGCGATTTTCAATAATTTCTTAATTCAAAAGTTATCCATGTTTGATAAAGATAGACGCTTAAAGAATATATGCATATGGACGAAACAAAGATAGAACGCGGGCGGCATTTTCGTATTCAAAATTCAAAAGTTCCGTCGAATACTGTCTCAAGGCCGACTAAAGTAGGAGGCCTGGGCACCAGTCGAATTTTGAGGTGTCAAATTTTCAAGCTATAGTGAACAACGATAGTTTGCAAATGGCGTCGATTGTTATTGTATTTGTTGTTTCTGCTGATTTGTATGTTGTTTTACCGCAGGCAAGTAACTAGAGAATCATTAATTAGATTATTATTATAAAAAGTAAATTTTACTTAGCGATAGCATCGACTTTGTAATTTGGCTGTTGCGCATCCAGACCTGTACTTTAGTAGGCCTTGAGTTCTCTAATGACGCATAAAATCTTTGGGCGGAAAGCAATTGTATTATTTATATAATCGATAATAATAAGTAATTTGCATGTATTTGCGAATGAAATGTTATTCCTTCGCTTTTACTACTGTTTACCGTGTAATGGAAACATTTTCTCATCACACGGGAGGGAATTTTTGCGCTTTTTAATGCAATTTACTTACTGGTAGGACACGACCTTACTCGACGCGTGGTAGTTTACAATTGTCTTGTTGGCTTCCCACTTTGAGATTTTTACCACGCGTCTACAGTATATAACGTCCCGTAAACTCAATCTTTTAGAACAGTTAGAAATTTACAAAAATTCTAATAAATAGAGAGTGACTTTTATAAATGACCAAACAAATATAATTCTCTCGCCACTCTTAGGTATATTTAAGCCAAGTTCAAATATTAGAGGTCACAAAAATATTTAAGTTGCTGGAAAAGTCTTCGGTCACCATTTGGGAATAACTCATTTAACCACTTTTAGTCAAATTTAAACATTGCAGTAATTGGGGTAACTTTAAAGTGTAATAACCATTGAATTTTCAACATAGAGATATAGAGATGGGTATCTTATATTTGTACATTTTCCTTTTTATTGTTTTATTTCCCTTTAAATTTTTATTTTTACTCTTACCTAATAATTTATAGTTTGTACTTTAATACTTTAGAATTTACTTTTATACATGATAGCTTTTATTCACTACTTATTTCCTTACTTTTTACCTATTTTCTTAAATTTTTACTAACATTTATACTGTTATTCTTCATGTTGTTGTACTATTTATAGATATGTATATTATGTTAATGGCACGTGTTGTGCCGTATATGTGTAAATAAATAAATAAATTTTATTCGGAAATCAATAAGGGCATAAGGTAATTAAAATAAAAACAAAAGGTTTTTCATAATAAATACCTACACATAAGTATATCGTCTGTAAGTGGCATGACCAGAGTCTGATAATGCCTTCAGAAGGCGAAACAGCTGTCACTCATAATAATAATTATATGGCAGAACTTGTTTGTAAAAAGCTGTTTTTTAATGAGTACCTATATTATTGAATATAGAAAAGAAATAAAAATATAAATGTAGTTCTATAAATTAAACTTAACAATAAATAAATCTGAAGATATTATTATCGTCACCATTGCCTATTTTGCACACGTGTCTCGGCCTAATGTCATTTTAGCCTATGTTATTTATTGTACCCTCTTGGGTATTACGGAAATGCGAGACTTGCCCCTCGTTCGATCTTATCGGGTCATGCCTGTCACGCACCATTCATTTATCCTGTAAAATTGATTACATTAAGTATTTAGTATTACAGTATTACAGACGTCGTATTATCATTTACCAGTGAGAGTTTTAATAGTAAAAGTTTTTTTCAAATGTTTTTTGCTTTCACCCTTTAAGGGAGTTCTAGTTCAGTGTTCTGCAAACTTTTTGGGTTCAAGGTACACCTAGCAAATCAAGAAATTTTAGAGGTACACCAAAGAAAAAAACCAATGTTTATTTAATATTTATTATTAAAATCAATGTACTTAATATGAAAAAAAGTTTAACGAGAAATGTGAGCCTACTTATCTGAGCACAGGAGACCAAAACTTGGAACACTCGTTGATAATGCTGCTCTCATCTCTTCGTCGATAATCCTCAGGCGTTCTCTTTTTTTAATTTAATCGTAGTTTTTGTGTTAATTTTATTTTATTTATTTATTTATTTATCTATAAAAAGGACATGAACATTGGTTTTTTATGCCTGTCTCACTATTTATATACCTGTATTAAAATCCTAATTCACATTAGTAGGTCGTGCCAAATAAGAGACCTGTAACAGAAGTTTTGAAAGCAGTGGATACTCATTTTTTTAATACGCAGCCCAAAATGTGCTAGCTCTGTTACGGAAAATTGTAGTTTTAATGTCCGATCCGTTTTTAGCTCCGTGAATTCTTTCTGCTCGTTTATCGGCACGTATCCAAGGGATATGCTATCGTTAGAATGGATTTCGTACCCGGTTCACTCTAAGGAAAATATGAGTTCATTTTTTCTGCTAACAGCTCCAAGTGTTTCACTATCAAATCCTGCACTTTTTTCTGAATCGGCAGCCTTGGCATTTGGGAACATTTAATGAAATTTTCCCAAATTGTTAGTAATGACTAACATTGGTAGCGTGGCTGATCCATAACCCTAACTTAACGTGAAAGCTTTCAATATTTAAATATTATTGAATTCCTACCTTGCCTTTTTTGTTGAGGTCGTTTAAATGAGCAAATGTATCCGCCAGATAAGCAAAATCTGAATCCTGGGTCTGTAAAAACTTCTGGGTCTCATTT
Source organism: Limnephilus rhombicus (assembly GCA_929108145.2). Taxonomy (NCBI): domain Eukaryota; kingdom Metazoa; phylum Arthropoda; class Insecta; order Trichoptera; family Limnephilidae; genus Limnephilus; species Limnephilus rhombicus. Next base: position 5,752,700 of record OV815288.1, on the reverse strand, counting down.
TTTAGCTCGCTTGCGGTGAGGCACACCAACTAATGTCCACGGTACACCAGTGTGCCGCGGCACACACTTTGCGGAGCAATGTTCTAGTTCATCATTTAAAAGTATGGAGAGAGCAGAGATGAATTTTTATAGTGATTTTATTAAAATGGACAAATTTCATATGAATGATTGGATTCGGATTTTGACTTAGAAGAGACGAGATTTTGAATGGTACGGAGGCCAGTTTAGGTAAGTCTTGATAGGAGAGAAGATATTCGTTTAGAGAGGGATAACCAAAAAATATGTGATTTAAAGTTACCACTTCTAGACCACAGAATGTTCAGTTTGGGGAATCAAAGACTTGGTTTTTAAAATGTCCAATTCTCAGGTTTTGATGATATAGTTTTTGTACTGAGGCATATCAGGCTCCCTTGGATTGACCAGCATTGTCCCAAACATTGCGAGATCTATCTTTGAAGATGGAAAAATTGTCAGGTAGGGGAATGTGGTTTTCGAGGGTAAAAATAGGGTTCGGTGCTCCTTGTTTTGCTAAGGAATCCACAACTGTTACCCACCATGTCAACATGTCCAGGAATCAAAATCAGAGTTATCCGCAAAATCTTTCTTCTCGGAAACGCTACACGTGAATCATATTAAATTGAATATTCATAAAATATTTGTTATTTAAACAACCACTATTATTCAATTTCCGCTTCACGTAGGTTAAGTATTTTCCTAGAAGAATAATAATCATTTTATTTAGGTCGAGAGAAAACAAGTCCCCGTCGCCGTCGGATAAACAAGATTATAATAATTCATAAGTCGAATAGAGTAATGACCATCACGTATACATTTGTACGGACTCTTGCGAAAAGTGGCCTTAATTGATTTATTATGCTTTCAAGGCAAACTTTCGCTATAATTTACAGTAGATCTGAAATGATGTATTCAGTATCACGTGCATATTATTAAAATGGGCACATGGCGTCATCTCATTTGGATGGGGTTCTAACTGACATTTTTTTCAAATATGACCTTTGAATGTGAAAGCATTTTTTTTTAATCATTTCTATATCCGAAATAATTTTCAGAACCATCTGCGTTGTATTTTAGTAGATACTCGTAGAGTCTATCAGTTAAGAGTAGATAATAATAATAATGGAACTATTAAATTTGTAGGCTGGCAACACCAATTTAACTTTCAAATATTCTTTCAAAACGCTATGACACTGAATGTACAAAACACTGTAAGAAACATTTTTTTGTTCTTAAAAAAAAAATGATTCGAAGATGCACTGTTGTTAAGGTACCGCATAAATTTGATTAAATAGTGTTTTATAAAGTGATTTACTTTCATTTAATATAACATAAATTTGAATTTAGCATTAGGTAAAAAGGAAGAATCACTAAAATGATGAGTTTAGTTACACCACTTTTAGGTTTGAATGAGTTAAATATATACAGATCTAAAATTAGAGACTTGATCTAAAACCCGGGCAACGCTGCAGCTGGGTACTTAAGCTAGTATTAAATAAATCTGAGCAATTTCTAACTGTGCTTTTAATTTTTACTTTAATATCGTTATTCCACATTGTACTAATATAAATTGCAAAGGTATAATATACCTATATGCAATTCTAATGTTGAGAGTAGGTATCAAAATTGCAATAATTTTTTTTAATTTTTAACAAAAAATGAAGGTTGCACAGCTTTAGTTTGCCATTTTTAGTATTGCCATTTGATCAACAGTGGCGCCCTCCTATGTTTTCTACTCTTATTTGACAGACTGTATATGTATGACAAAGTTCTAACAGCAGTTTAAATAATAATTTTTTTTACAAGGGTCTGACATTACTTAAACTCTCTATTTTGTTTGTAGCTGACAGTTGATCGTCATCCATGTTCTAAGGTTCCAAAAGATGAATTTTCGTAATCTATTTAACAATTTAATTTAATTTCTGAAATTAAAATGTTCCGTTTAGGTAAAAAAGAAATGAATAAAATACGTCCGATCAAGATTGAACTGTCAGACCAACATCAAGTGAAACTGGTTCTTCAAAAAAAGGCGATAGACTACCAAAATGTCAGTATCAAAACCAAAAAAGACTTAACGTGGGTTCAGCGCCAAGAAATTCAAAATGTATGGAAGGAATTAGAAAACCGGAAAAATAAGGGAGAAAACAATTTAACTATAAAATATATTAACAATTCACCTAAAATTGTCAATGTTCAACCAAAAAACTCCAGCCATATAAACGCCTCATCTACTACCAGAACGTCAGGGGCCTCAGAACAAAACTAAAGGAGTTCAGAGTAAATGCTCCATCTTTCTCAAACGATGTCATCATACTCACTGAAACCTGGCTAACATCATCGATCTTCTCAGCGGAGCTTGGACTACATAGTCATCATGTCCACCGAGCTGACCGGAGTCAGAATACTAGCTCCAGTACAAGAGGAGGTGGAGTCCTGATAGCAATCCGCAAACACATTAATTCGAAAATACTTAAAATAAAAAATACTGATGTAGAACAATTGTTCGTATTGTTAAGTGGTGATTTTAAGAAAACTATTATTGGTACTGTTTATATCCCTCCTAATTCTGACATATCAATCTATAAAAAACATTGTGAAGATGTTGAGTTAGTAATAACAAAATACCCAAATCATAAAATAATTATTTGCGGTGATTACAACCTACCTAATTGCAATTTTAACAATTTAGACAGTAACTTTAATTCAATACCAGCAACCGCCTATGAACGAGAAATTCTAGATATGTCTTTACTTTTTAATTTAACCCAATTCAACCATGTACGTAATATTAATAATCGTGTTCTTGATCTAGTTTTGTCAAATGAGAGCAATGTGATTATTAATAAATCATTGGAGTCTATTCTCCCGATGGACAACCACCATCCCCCACTAGCAATAATTATCCCTTGTACTAAAAAAGGCAATCAAAAAATTTCAACTCCTACGTTTAACTTTAAAAATGCGAATTATCAGGACATAAATAATCGTCTCCACAAGGAAGATTGGTCATTTCTTAAAGAAGGCGATATTAATAAAAATATTGAATCATTTTATCATTTGCTGGATAAAATTATTTCAGATCTAATCCCACTTATTCATTTCAAAGAATCAAAATATCCGAGATGGTTCAATAAAGAACTTGTTCAATTAACTGGCCTTAAAAAAGTTTTACATAAGAAATATAAAGAAGACAGGTCTTTATCAAATTAACTTGTATTTAAAAACATTAGAAAAGATTGCAAAATCTTATCAAAAATTTGCTACAATTCTTTTATTAATAATGTTGAAACTTCAATAAATCATAATGTAAAGTATTTCTGGAACTATGCAAAATCAATGAAAAATAACAACTTTGGTATACCCGCCAACTTGGAATATGCAGTTAAAAAGGCCAAAGACACTCAAAGTATCGCTGACCTTTTTGCTGATTTTTTTAAAAGTGTTTATGAATGTGATACACCAGTTTCTGCTAGTACAGTATCAAATTTTACCACTGATCATAATCTTAATTTATCTTGTATCCACATAGAATATAATGATATACTGACTGAACTTAAATTACTAGATCAAAGTAAAAGCGGTGGACCAGATAAAATACCTCCTGTTTTTCTGAATAATTGTGCTACCAATCTTGCGTATCCCTTATTTTTGCTTTTTAATCAGTCTTTACGAACAGGATTTTTTCCTATTAAATGGAAATTCAGCTACCTAACACCTATTTTTAAAAAAGGTGATAAACACGAGGTGATTAACTATAGACCAGTATGCCTTTTATCAACAATTCCTAAAGTTTTTGAAAAAATTCTTCTTAAAAAAATTATTTTCCGATTAAACCACGTCATTTCTCCTGAACAATATGGTTTCTCTACTGGAAAATCTACCCTTACTAACTTATTAACGTATCAAAACTATATATCTGATTCCATGTCTAGTAAATGTCAAGTTGACTCTATTTATACCGATTTGAGTAAGGCGTTCGATAAAGTTAATCATGAGTTATTGCTGAATAAACTGCAAAAACTCGGTATAGGTGGTTCACTATATAAGTGGTTTAACAGTTACTTGATCAACAGATTACTGGCTGTTAAAATTGATGGTACATTTTCGTACAAATTCACTGCTACGAGTGGTGCTCCTCAGGGGTCACATTTAGGTCCAATCCTGTTTTTATTATTTGTTAATGATGTGTTATATATTTTCAATGATGTTCAAGTATTAATGTTTGTAGACGACCTGAAATTATTTAAAGCAATCAGAAACATTAATGATTGCCATATATTGTCAGATAACTTGTTAAGATTTATTATATGGTATCATGATAACCGCTTGCAACTTAACATAAGCAAATGTCAAATTATGAGGTTTTATCGAATAACGAATCCAATATTTTTCGATTATTCCATTAACAATATGTCGTTAGTATCTGTCTCGGAAATCAATGACTTAGGAATTTGGTTTGACACGAAACTCAACTTTATCAAGCATATAGAAATAATAACCGATAAAGCTTTGAAAATGTTGGGATTTATTTTAAGGATATCTAGTGTTTTCAACAATGTCAATACTGTAAAAACATTATATATGTCACTCGTAAGGAGTCATTTAGAATAGAATTCCACGGTTTGGTCCCCAAATTATGAGGTTCATTCACATGCGATTGAAAGAAGCCAAAATAAATTTTTAAGATATGTGAATTTTAAAATGGGCATTCCTAGTGAATGCCTAAATTACGATAACGTACTTTGTTCATTAAATTTAATAAAATTATCCGATCGTAGAATCATTTCCGATTTAACCTGTTTGTATAAAATCATAAATTGAATGTTTGATACCCCTGATTTATTATATGTAATTTCTTTTCATACTCCAGGCAGGCCAGTCACAAGACAGTACCTACCATATTATTGTAGTAATTCTAAGTCAACAAGTCAATATTATACTCCTATGCGAAGGATTCAACAGCTTGGAAACAAATACTCCGATGTTGTTGATATATTTAGTACATCAATTTTATTATATAAGCATTCCTTATTGAAGTTTTTTTCATCAAATAGGGGAATATTTTGCTAAAGCTATTAAAATTGCCTAACACATTGACAGTATTTTGTTGGCTGAAAGAAAAAAAAACTATTTCGGATTTTTTGTATTTTGTACCTACATCCTGTTTGGTTCAAATTCAATACCTAATATTTTTACTTTGTATTTATTTTTGTGCAAGTGTTTTAAACAGTAGTTTCCTGCACTATTTACAAGTATAATTTCGTTAATATTATTATATATATATGTATGTAAAAGCCTAAATAGGCGTAAATAAATAAATAAATAAATAAAATAAAAAATTTTAGAAAACTATTTGATCATATTTTAATGGAAAAATATTTAAATAGCACGTGTTCATAGTTTGGACTTACATTAGGGATTTGTAATTAGAATCTTGAATTAGAGCAATGATTTATTTTGCTCTAGCTGGTTAAATATGATTCTATTTGCATGTTTGGGATCTTCTAAAATGGTAAATATATGTCATATTTAAATATTTTCCTTTAAAATATGTCCAATTAAAATACTTTACACAAGATTCAAACTTAAAATCGGAAATGTTTAAATAGATAATGAGAAATCTTCTTTGCAGACTTTGACCCCTCATATCTCAGAACAAAGTGAAGTGAAGTTAGAAGCCTATCCAAATGAAGTGACGATGGGTAGACAGAAATACAAACTATGGAACAGACGAGCATGTGAACTGATGAATTACACAGGTCTGCAAATGGACAATTTTAATTTTTTTTAAAATGGTAATGGATGAATTATATGTATTTCGGTATACTAAATTCGAGTATGCCATCCATTTAGACCCATCGCGTAAGGATTTTCCGCAAAGTGGAAATTAAAATATAGGCAAAACCCGCCTTACACTACTTCTATAGGGAATGTCAAAAGAAAAAAATCATAAAATTATACAAATTTAATTAATTTTAAGTCATAAAATATTTTTTTTGCATTATATACAATTATAAATCTATATAAAATCGGCTTTTTTTAGTTTTGAAGCTTCCTTCTGTGCTTTTTCTTTTGTCGGACGTTATATTAAAACTGTTGAGGTCCACTGGAGTCACCTACTTGAAACTCGTCACTAGAACTTTCTTCTGATTCACTTTCTGATGATGGCAAATCGTCTAGACTTTGGGGTGCTTGTGGTGTAGGAATGCCAGGTCCGTGAGAGACTGGGCGGAGTGCAAAATCCATGATTGGGTAACAATTTTTTTTTTTTTGGTACTATACCCTTGCACATTGCACGAACAAAAGTAGCAGTCATCGCTGTTGTTTTGAGGCTCTTTCCAGATCATGGGAACATCAAAACGAAAAGATTTAACTTTACCTTTTGACCACATCTAAGTCCTTCAACACACCCTGAACAAACTCTATGCGGAGCCCAAGATTTGTCCTGGTTACACTTATTTAACAAAAACTCAGAAAAATTTGCATAACCTCTTGAAGTAATTTTTGAAACGCACGTTATGAAAGTTGGAACAGAAATAAATAAATGAAAGGCATGGAAGGGAGTGGGCAACTTGGGAATTTCGGCATTCTCTCATCATACTTACTATGGAAAATCCCGATATATACGATTCAACGCTGACTAATTTTATCGTTATGAGTTACTAAATGTTTTGTTTCAATCTATAAAATATAACATTATCTTATAATAAGTTTAAATTAATAAAATAAAAATATTTCGGCAATAAACCCCGTTTTGCGCCTTAAGATAGGCGATCCCACAGTATTTTAAGTTTTCCGGAAAAACCTTACGTGATGGAATTTTTTTGATAATTTTCCCGAATTCAGCAAGCAAAAATACATGGGAATTACCAATTATTTCAATGAAAAAAAACAGTCGCGGACCTGTGTTATTTAATATATAAATTTCATTATTTGTGGCGGGCGATTTGTATACTAATCTACAGTTGCTGAAATTTTGTATACTTATCCTTCAAATCAATGGAAAAGTAACTATCTTCATGAAATATCGAAAAATCCCCTCATCACTATTTCCTAACCCTTAAAGCAGTATTTTGATTCTTTTGATGCAATTTTGTACAATTGACGTTCAAAGTAAGAGGAAAATTACTGTTTACATCAGATTTCGATAAACACTGCTTAAAACTCGTATAATAATAATAGCATGTATAATAAGAATTCCCTGACATGTATAATAACAATTCCCTGACATGTATAATAACAATTGTGTACAATTGACGTTCAAAGTTTTAATCTGAGATTGATGACACAAGATCATACTGGACCTTCAAAACACGAGTAAAGTTGAAAAAACACCCCATGCACTTTTAGCGTTTTTACATATTATTGGGGATTATATTTACATATTATATGTATGTCACCCCAAGTGGTTTGTCACGTTTGGTGACTAAGCACGAGTGCTCGGGTTAATGCTTTGAGGTTTTTCCGGATATTGGCGGCGATTGAGGGAGACCTTACGTCCTCTCAACAGGTCTCTCTCAGAACATCGTCTTGCACCGCAGTGGGAGGAATAGATTTATACGTCCTATACTCCTGGACATACTGAACCAAGATTCCTATCCACCTCTCCACACACAGTCCCCAAAGATTGTTTTGAAAGATTGTCAATATTGTTTTCCTCAGGGCTTTTTGTGTGGAGCTAATAAAAAAAGCTCGGATTTGGGGTGATTGTCTGATATTTCTTCAAGACATATCACTTCACTCACTCCTTCCTCTCCTGAAAAACACCCCCCACACAGCATGCCCAAATATGATATAACTCATGACATTATGAAATAATTTGCCTTAAGCCGGATCAACATATGCGGGATTTGCCGAGTGCCGATTAATCGGCAAGTGTTCGGCTTCGTATTCGTCAAATAGTGAGCATGTCTTTTAGTTTTTTTTATGGGAGCGAGGCGAGCACTGACAATCTATGCTCGGTGATTTACGAGCATCCATCCCCACTACTCGCGATTCGGCAAATAATCGGCTCGGCACTCGGCGAGTCCCGCATATCTGGATGCGGCTTTAGAGCCTCTCCTGTATGAAGTCAATGTGAAAAATTAGGTGCTGTAAGTAAAACATTATTTTAAACATTTTCCTTCATTCTAATATTGCACAGCTATTACTTTGATTATGATTGTTTGGGAAGTCATTGCAATTGCCCATTTCTCAACGTCATTACTACCGCTACATCATTACTCTACAATAATGCTAAAGTCAAATTCTATTTCCATTGCGGAACATATTTTTTAATCCATTTATCCGTCCCTATAGCGACATTTACCGAATTGATTTGAATAACAACATGGTCTAGCACAGTGGTCCCCAACCTTTTAATCACCGCTGAGCGGTCAACGTTTGATAATTTGACCGCGGCCCGTGGAGTGGGGAGGGGGATGGGGGGGAGGTGTTCACTCATCAAGACTCCACAATATTAAAGAATAGTTACTGAATGATGTGTGTTTCGTGTGGATGCGGATGTCAAAGGACCTTATGTTTTGAAATATAGGTGAAATTATTTATGTGCTAGAAAGGAGACCTTGAAAACCCGCAAGTTTACGCAAGTTAAAAAAAAAACAATTTTCATATACCTGCTGCAACTATTCATGTTCTCAAAATTAACATTTATAAGTCCACAAGCCGTCTCACAGTGAAGAAAAAACATTATCCTTTTTCGACTGCGACTATTCGTGTTGTCGAAAGTGACTATTTCAAATCCACATGCTGACTCACTGTGGAGAAAAATCTTTTTCATGTTCTGAAATTTTACAAATAATGAATAAAAAATTACAAATTTCAAAAAACCAAATTTTTTGAAAAATGTATGACCACATGCGATACTAATGTGCTAGCGGAATGAGTGTTAACCAGACACTGATCATAAATATACCAAACAGACTGATGAACTGGCGCGGAAGTCCCGGCTCACAAGTGAGTGACGTGACGATTGGACTTCTCCTCGCTTTATGCGAAAAGTCGCTCGTTAAGGGAACATTTTTTTCAAAACCTGTCTGCTCGTTATGCGAATTACTCGTTATGGGAGGTGCTCGTTATGAGAGGTTCCATTGTATTTTTTGTGGATAATTATTTAATTTTTCATTGTGAATGGTCGATTTTTTTACGTAATTTGGATTTTTAAGCAGTTCCTTGCGCGGCCCAGTACCATTTGGTCCACGGCCCGCTACCAGGCCGCAGCCCGGGGGTTGGGGACCACTGGTCTAGCCTGTCGATGTAATTCCATCAGTCATAGTCCAATTCCGATGGCTATAAAACGAACCTATGACATATACTGTCGTCTGAACATTTCAAATAACTGCACACAGTCAAAATACATTTTCCATCAACTCCAATGCACACCAGTTCACGTGGAAGAAAATTCAATTCGTTTTAGGACGAGAGTTCGTTTTGACACATTCATGACATTAAACTAGCCCGCATGCATCGCGCTCACAATGAAATAATGTAATTGTAACATTGGATTCAATTTGAGCATGTCACTTTGAAGCGCACTGATGCGCATAATTCAAAAGTTACGTGAAAGTTGTATGGTAGCCACGAATTCGGAATTACTAGGCATCTAAAACTGACAGAGGAAGCATAAAAAGGAATCTGATTACAGCATATATTAGATTCCTGTGGCCTACAAACTTTATAGAGATGCAGAGGGCCATAGCTGTTCCACGAAAATTAGGTTTATTATCTTCATTGTCACAGGTCTTGCACGAAAATGGAAAAGACAGAATACCAGCATATCGAATGCTCATACATAACCAGAAACCCATAGAAATAGAAGCATTTTTGAAGTGAAACTTCTTTAGCGCCGTTAGTGATTTTAAATTCCGATGAAACGGAAATGTGTTACATAAATTTATTATTTGACGGTCTTCGGTTCTAATACAATGCGGTAAATTCACGACTACGCGCGGGCCTCCAATAGCGTCGCGGCATTAAGCGCCTGACTCAGCGCCCAGAAAGACATCCAGCGAACGGAGGTTCGAAACCTACCAAATCCAAAAAACAACATTTTTATTTTTGTAAAATCAATTTCCAATCTTCAAACCACTTTAAAATAAACAGGCAAAAGAAAAGAAAGCGACATCTGGCGACTTTCTAGTTTCACTTCTACTGCGTGTGAATTGCACACCCTGATTTTTTCTGATTCGTAGTCTTTTATTTTATCAAATTAAAAAATCCGATTGGTGAATAGAATATTTATTTAAGTGATCATTGTTAGGCGAATTCAGCTTTCACATAATAGATTTAACAAAAAAACTAACAAGTAGGTACCTAACACAAATAAACATAAAACTTTGCACGAACGCATATCAATTGAAGAGATTTAAAAATTCAAACCCGATGTAAGCGTATATTAAAAGTTCATTTTTTTCAGAACACTACAAAATAAATGTCTATTTAGAGTCTATCAAATAAGAGTAGAAAATAAAAAAAAATTGAACTACAAAATTTGTATGCTGGCAACACTAATTTACCTGTCAAATATTCTTTTAAAGTGCAATCACACTAAAAATGCAGAACACCGTATATACATTTAAAAATACATATTTTTGTTCCTAAAAAAAATTAAATCGAGTAAGCACTGTTGTTAAGGTACCTACTTAATGATATAAATTTGATTAAAATGTGTTCTAAAAAGTGATTGGCTTCCATTTAATTTAACATAAATTTGAATTTAACAGTAGGTACCTAGAAAGGTAGAATCATTATTGATGAGTTTAGTTACACTACTTTTAGATCTGAATGAGTTAAATATATTCATATCTAAAATTAGAGACATGATCTGACAAAGCTAAAGCCTGGACAACGCTAGTAGGTACTTGCTAATATTAAATAAATGTGAGCAATTTCTAAAGTGTGCTTTATATTTTAGGGAGCGTTCAAGTATTATGTAACGCAATTTTTGAAAAATTTTGACCCCCTCTCCCCCCCCATGTAAAGTGCTGTAACGTTTTTTCGTACCCTCCCCCCCCTAAACGTTACGTAACGCCCAAGTGACAGTTTTTACCTGAAAGTCACACATTCCGTATTTTTATTTTTTTTTTATTCGTATTTTTGCAACCCTGGCGATTTTTTGAAAATTTCAATCTGAAAAATCAGATCATTTTTAATAAACCGGAAAGACGGGACATTATTTTATGGGTGAAAATCATTTAAAAAAATATATCGTTTTCCACACGAATGGCACAGGAGAATAACGAGGCATACCAAAAATATTATTATTATTATTCTCATAAATATATTTTTCCTTGATCCATCTTATTGATCATAAATAATTATAATGTTCAACGTCTATATTACTAACTCAAATGTAATATTATACTTGTAATTGTAAATTATAATAATAATAAGAATGTTATAAAATTTGATTTTGTTAAAATCCGCACCATTATCATTATACTTCTAAAACACGAACGGACAGCGTAAAATGTACGGGGTTCTCTTCAAAACATCTGTCAAAAAGTCAAACCAAATGATAAGTTCGCAGAGAACAAACAATAAATATAGTGAACGTTAAATGTCAAATTCAAAAATTCGCCTGAAATCAAAGTGATGCCATATAAAAAAAAATCAGTGTGGAATTTTACAAACATTTTCGGAAACGGAACATTTTCAAGTAGTGACGTCACGAGCCCAAATAATGGATTTATTTATTTAAAAATAAAAAAACTGTACATTTCAAAAAATTTTTACTAACATTTTCGTAATCTTTGTAAAAAAATCTATCCACACGATTTTTTCCAAGTCGTTATGAAATCCATGAAAGTGGCCTATTCTAATTTGTGATCAGTGGAATGAAAAAAGATTTTTTAAATTTTTAATTTAAATGTAGGTTACACAGACTGTACGTCAAAAATTAATTTTGAATGTTTGAATAGCCAATTAATTAAACTCTTTCCCCGAAAATCATACACAAAATTTTCAAATACCACCAAGGCTTAATATTGGATATCGTTAAAATAATAGTGGGTTAATATTTATCATACTGACACACGTCCTCATAACTGTACTCATTTGCTCATAAATGAGCATGCTTGTTTTGAGCGTACTCATGAATAAACATGCTCAAAGCCAGTAAAAATTAACCGTACGTGCTATTTTTTGTAAGAATGTTCTTGTCAAATAATAAATGTCAACGAGTAGAGTCAGTTCTCAGAAAATTTCATTTGCCCAGAAGCCTGGAACTAAAAAAAGACCTTATTGCTTGCAACGCAAGTATTTAAGAATCTCTTGATGAAATAATGATGATTTGGGTCCAAGATTTGGATTATATACTTAAGAGTTATTTCGTGCAATGTTATTTTTATTTAGAGGTGAGCCTTTGTTCCAGAGATATTACGATAGTAAATCACAAAAATGCAAAATTTTTCATCTCCGCAACGGGTCACTTTCGATATTTTTTCGAATACGTGAACTGAGATCGGATCGAACTAAGCATGCAAGCAAGCAAGTCTGTTCACACAAGCTTAGATCATTTCCCCTTCCACCCGCGAATCCAGTAGAACGCTCGCAAATTAACCGGCTATTGATTTGTGAACTTGCTTATTTGAGCTTGCTTAATTCTAGCGACGCCACTGATGGCACTAAGTACCATTTGCTCATTAGTAGTATGCTCTCGTCCTACTAATGAACATGTCTCTTAGTACCATTAAAAAAAAATCAGAATACAAAGATTTTGATTAGGTAATGATGTACTATAACGTAGGACTACTTGGGGTAAGAGGGACTGCGGTGTTCCAAATTAGATACTATCGGTGTACATTAATACATTAAAAAAAATGATTTGCTCTTATTAAGTGACAGAATCGTGAACAGAAATATCATAATATAGAACAGAGTTAAAAATCCTACCTTTCGATTCTGCAAGGGAAGAATTTCAAGGGACCTGCCGACTTCCTTCTATCTTTATGGGATCCTGGAACTTCTAGAGCAGCAGTCACAGGCCTGCTTTCTCTTCTTCTGTAAACCTTGCTCATGATGGCTGGAGCAGAATGACTTCTCTCTGGAAGCCTCTTCGGAGGCTCCAGCATTTCTCTGATCACTGCACAGAATTTACACTTACTGGCTTCGGAGTAATAGGCCTGGGATAAAGCATACGCATAATTCTCTAGGAAACACTGATGGCAACCCATGACTGGGTAGTTTGTTTCTTGATCTGTTGAATCTTCACTGGGCTGGCTCACGTTTTTAAGGAAGTTGCTTGTTCTGCTTCTCCTTACTGCCCTCAAACTCATTTCCACAGTTTCTCTCTTGGCTTTTTCTTCATCTTCAAGCTTCTTTTGACGCATGTATTCTTCTAGACATTCTGCCTGGTCATTATAGTATTCTACTACTTTTATTCTATGCACCTTTTTGCTTTGTTTTTCTACATTATCACACTCTCTCTCAGCTTCTTTGATGTTTGATTTATTTTTTATTTCTAAATTGTGTACACTGTCTTCAGCATTGTTGTTATTTAAAAGGTGAAGAATGGAATCTTTACCACCCTTTAAATCATTTTTGATCAGTACTATCTCAGCTTTCTTTCCCTTTACTTTTTCAATATTGTTAGCATTAATACACTCTCCATTGTTAAGTTTATCTTTGACTATAGTTACGTTTTTATTACTTTTATCTTCCGTTACTACAATTTCCTTAATTTTCTGAACAGCTTCTAAACTTGGGACGCTGTCAAAACTTTTGGTATTTGCGTTGTACTCTGGGGATTTATTTAACTTATCTGATTTGTCAGAGTCGCTGACTTCTATGTTATTATTTATTAATTTATCATCGACTCTCAGTGATAATGAGTCATCTTCTATGCACGTATCGTAACCTTCAATGTCATGGTCGATGTACTGCAAACTGTTTTCGAATAAGGCATTTCTCAAAGACTTGACCATGTTTGCTTCCAGAGTGTCTGGAATGTTTTCACTTGGTGTTGCTATGATTGAGTTACAATCCTTCCAACTTTCATCACTCTTCAGACTATCTGGATTAAATACTTTTTCAGATTTTGAAGACTCTTCTACGTCTGTATCCTTCCAAAAACTTATTCTTTCTAAACCAGTTGGGGTAACAGCAAATACCATTTCATCAGAAGTTGATAAGTCTCTATTTTGATCCTTTGACAAACTTTTTCTTCTCTTTGCCGTTATACCATTCTTATCTTCTTGAACTGTAGTAAATTTATTTTCTATAGTTTTGGTGAATGAATTAAGTCTAGCTAGATTGTCATGTTCATCTTCTGTGATAGTCATATCTTCGTCATTCCCATCCAAAGAATCGTCAGATTTCCTTAAGTCACTAAGTTTATCACACTGTCCACCGTTATATTTAATATTATCACTTATCAGATCCTTGACGGCGTAGAACTCATTGTTAGGGTCATCTGAACCCATTATCATTCTGTGTCCATTTTTACTTTTATAATTTGGGAGATTATTTTTAAGTCCATTGTAGGGTAGAAGCGCTGTATCGTTTTTCATTTCTTCGAAGCTAAAATCTTCGAGGTTTGACATGTCATCTTCCCTGAGAGAAGGGTCCTCAGGTTCCAAGCAGATCTGGACCACCTCCAGACATTCCTGATACTCCTGAAGACATTCATGATATGAGTCAAAGCCAGTGTGGTCATCCGATCCAGCGGAGTTCATACATTCCTTTAACAAAACAAAACACAATAATGAATGTGTAACAATTATAAACAGCAATAAAGTTTTTATTTTTAATTTTTTTAACTTTATGAGTAAAATCTCAAATTATAATATTTAATTAAATGAAGACAATATTAGCGAAACTCAATCGAAAATCTGGAGACAGAAAAATCAGAAAAGAAATTGGCTCCGCTGGGACTCGAACCCAGGACCCTTTGCTTATATGGCAAGAGCTCTACCGATTGAGCTACGGAACCCATATCAATTCGGTCACTTTTAACTATATCATGCTTCGACTAAGAATTATCAACATTGTCTTCATTTTGGCTGCTATCTTTATAAATGATTGCAAGATTCAACTCGAACTAAATGCAATCTAGATAGTGTCTGGATAAATTTTTTTATCCATTTTATTTTTAATACGCGACATCCATTGACTTTTCTGCAAGTCTGTGATGAATATTTATTTTTAATTTTTTAAACTTTAGCCAATATCTTTTCTGATTTTTCTGTCTCCAGATTTTCGATGGAGTTTCGGTAATATTGTCTTAATTTAATTTAAAAGCAATAAAGTTCTTTAAACTTGAGGCAATATAATTGCTACGGAACCAATATTTTTCTATCTTCACATACTTATGTGAAGATAGAAAAATATTGCTGTTCAATTCGAACTTAATGATAATGCTGATTAAAGAAAACACCGATAGCTTTTGACAAATATGTTTATTTGCATAATTTTCACACGAGCAAATCGCACAAAAGTCTAGTGCCATTATTCATAAAATATCACAACATACACAAATTGTTTTGAAGAACGGAAAACAGACATCATTTTTTTAAGCAAATGTAAATAAAACCGGTATATATTGCAACAGTAATGGTAGTAGATAAATGAAAATTTTAAATTGAGCAGTACCTTTTTATAAACTAGCAGTATTTGTGTGAAGTAATTTCACGAGGTAGCAAAATATAAATCTATAGCAAAAAATTTTTTTTATCACAAACATTTTTATTAGGTACTAAAATGGGCTTGGAAAACTATATGTATCTTTTAGTAGGACGGTATTATAAACTGAAATTGAAAATCAGTAATATTATGTATATTATGTATTTAGGAAAAAACTTGCATTTTAAACACTCAGGAAACATCCAGTACATCAACTTACATTTATCAACAAATTACAGCAATATTTAAAATTGGCTAAACTACAAATTTACCACACCAGTTTTGTTTTCACAAGTGAATAGAATTTACAAATGCAAAGAAAATATCACAGAAAGCCTTAAAATTAAATCACATCAATAAACATTCAATAGACAACGATTTTTATTTACTTTCTTATCAATTTTTTGATAATAATTATTCTAAGATATGTTTGGTTTCATAAATGTAACAGCATTCCTGCACTTGATTTCCATAAATAAATAATAAATAATATAGGTAGAGTCAATCAAATAAGAGTAGAAAATAAAAAAAATAGAACTGCTAAATTTGTAGGCTGGCAACACCAATGTACCTGTCAAATATTATTTTAAAGACCAATGACACTGAAAATACAGAACACAAATACAAATTTAAAACAATTTTTTTTGTTCTTGAATTTAACAGTAGGTAGAAAGGAAGAATCATTAATGGTGAGTGTTACACTACTTTTAGATCTGAATGAGTTAAATATATTCAGATCTAAAATTAGAGACGTGATCTGAAGCCTGGACAACGCTAGTAGGTACTTAAGCTAATATTAAATAAATGTGAGCAATTTCTAAACTGTGCTTTATATTTTATTACAATACCGTTATTCATCATTATGTTAACACAAAATTGCAATGATATAATAATAATAATACACCTATGTATAGCAATTCTAATTTTGAAAACAGTGGAATGAAAAAAATATTTTTTTCACTTTTATGCCTTTTTAATTTTTAATAAAAATGTAGGCTTAGATTACCACCAAGATTATATTTTTTGTATAGCCATTTGAACAATAGTGGCGCCCTCCTATGTTTTCTACTCTTATTTGAAAAACTGTACGCCAATCCACTAGTGTTATTATTTGTTTAACCATCACTTACGAACAATTCTCGACTTGTAAATATTGCCTGTTTTAACCGCAATGCTAATCATAGTAATAAAGTTGACGACTTATTACTCAACATTTTAATAAGAGGTGGTGAAACACCCCGGAATGGGTACAAATATAGGATCTTCGGAATTTTTGCACTTATCCACCTGATTAATGTGTTTTAATGTGTTGTATCTCGAACTGAAGCTAAATTATTTATTATGTTATTTTCAAAAAAATTATAGGATCGATAATAGTACAAATATTGTTTTTAATGCCAAACTTGTTTAATTTTGCATTATCATGATTTGCTTTACTTTTAATTTTTTTGTAAGTTAATTCCGATATAAATTATTCAATATTTATTCATGTAGGTATTTGGTTAATTTTCCATTTAAATCTATACTTATTTATAGAGTTATTTTCTGACATCAAATTAAACTACATACATATCATATTATGAACAAGTGAATTGACAATTAATTGCATATGCATAAGCTCATCTTTATACTTTCACAACATTTCGGGCAGGATTTTCTAAACATCTATTTTACTTATATTTAAATAAATGAAGTACAGCAACATCAAAAATATTGACTTCTTAGGAAAATGTGACCAATAAATTTAGGTACAGCCGCACAAAAAATGGATAAATATTTTTTTAATGCGTATTTGTATTAATTTATGTAAGCTCAATAATTGATATGATTTATTTAATTCGTCTAAACGAAATTTACTTTATAATATACAAAGCGGCACCAAAGTCCTCACTCTATTTCCTAACGAGAAGAACTTTATTAATAACCACTGAATGGTTTTTGACCACATTTTGGCAAATTTGCCAATACCCTCGAGCGTTCACTGGCCAAAATGTGGCCAATTTTAAGGTATATTTTTAAACATTTATTGGAATTATTTCAAATTCAGATAAATTTGTACAAAACAATATTAAAATTTATTTGTTATTGACATTTGGCGAACTAAAATTTTCGGAACATTTTTCATTATAAATGATTGATCATATTATGTTTACGTGTTAAAAGTTATAGTGAATAAATAGATATAATTATTATAAAGCAATTATTCCGCGTTTAGATGAATATTATGGCGAACAATGTTTTGTTAACATGTATTCTGCTTATGTGTGTTTCATGTGTCAAATTCGCAATGACTTAATACGCCTTTTGCAAAAATGAGAGCATCTTCCGGAAGGTGGTGACTTTGAGCCACCCTTTATGAAAAAGATAGGAATGCACACAGACCAAGAAAAGGATAGACATGCCATATGCCAAATCTGGGTGTCATTATGACGAGCTGCAGTACCACGTGACAATCATTTTGTTACCAGGTAGGTTCCAGAATTGCTTGAATAAAGTACATCAGTTTTAACTCTTTGAATAACTAGAACCTGCGCAGAAAAGTAAAATTCGCTAAAGTAAGGTAATAAAAACAGTTTAGAATAATAAAAACAATGATACAATAAACTAATTTCTATAAATAATGCAGGTCGTTCAATTAGAGTTAAGGCGACCAACACTTAGTTGAAATGGCACGTATATCGTTTACACTTCTGATGCCTTTGACTGTGCTGAGAAACATGAGTTTATATTGAGTACGTCATCTTATCGTTTTTAGCATAAAAGGGACAACTAGTAAAATATATGTTGATCGAATTGAAATATTCGATGATTTTTTAAAAAGTTAATATTGAAAATTAACTTCTTTTCAATTTCATTTGATTTTTTTTTCTGAAGTCAAATACCAAGTTGGAAATGTGTTTTACGTACAATGCATCTGCGTTAGTACTGTGTTCTCACAAGCCTTCGCTTTGACGCACATGGAAGCGAATAGTCTTATTATTATTGTAGATAATAAATTGTAAGCACTGTAGAAAAAGTGTCAAGAAACGAGTAACCGTTGAGCAATACTATAATCTGGGTTTAGACGCCCTACCTCGCTGTTCCCAACGAGGCTTAGCGTTACTTACACTAATCAGTACCCTTATAAGTTTACACGGATTAACTTCGACTCATCGTTAGAAAGTTGAACTGTCAATGTGATAAGTGCGTGGTTTTTATTTTGAATTTTTGGTGTATGGTAATAATTATGAACTGTTATTAAAAAAAATGGATAATGGCCTATAAAATGTTATCAATGGTGTAATTAAATAAAAATACCGAATATAGAAATACTTAAAAATGACGAAGACATTTTTAAAAATATATTTAAGATGACTTTTGGAACAAATTGAAGAGAATCTTATAGAAAAGTTTTTACGAACTACCAAAATATTGCTTTATAAAAATGTTTTTTATATAACCAGGGAACAGAAGTGAAACAAAATATTTAATTCTTATTGCCATGAAGTTAGGGTCAGATGGAACATGGTTATCTGTGTTAGCAGCCGAGTCAAACTTATTTAACAAAATATCACAAAAACCTTCCTAGAAGGTTTTTTTCTTGCAAGTAATGAAACTATCAAAACTGTTACATTGACTATTTCTTACGTTTCATTTTGGAAAATGACCAGCAAAACTTTAGTGGTTCTCAAAAATGTTTGCGAAATGCACATTATACAGAGTGTTAAGGAATGTATTTGTCTTTCTTTAACCTGTGATTCCAGACATTATTTGGAGTAAAAAATGTGAATGGAATTTTTGTCTCCGATGACATTTTTGATGCCAATTTTTATCTTCAAAATAAAAGACAAAAATATTTCTTCTACATGTCATTACTGGTCATTCAGCCGAGTAACCGCGCAACCCCTCACCCTTAACTGTCCAAAAACTAGTGAATTTTTATATTTTTAGTAAAAAAAAAAAAAACATAAAAAATATCAATGGAGAGGAAATTTTCATTGACATTTATTAGTCAAAATAATTAACAACCTTTACATTTAGACAAATATTCAAGGGTTACGAACCACCTGACAATATATGAATTCCTCCTAAAAACGGAAAGTGGTAGCCGGACATGGACGGCTAGTATTGAATAAACTACACCAAGATGGGAACCAGATGAGAACTTGTCCACTCGACTGCATATTATTATGCAATATAAAATAGTTACTTAATAGCTTGTGTAGATTGACACATCAAATAAGAGATATATCGATCGTCCAGTTGATTAGTCAGACATCTCCAAACACTTAGTTTTGAGATATCGAGGAAAGCAATATTGGAATGCTCATCATAAAACTAATATTATTTTCACGTATTTTCATTTTACGTATTAAATATGCTATAATATAATACTGGGAAGCATGATGGTCCAGTACAATAGAATGACATTTTCAAATATCTTACTAGTGACCCAGAAAACCATCAGCATTTAGTTTGAATCTCTTCAATTTTTCTGCATTATAATTTATTTGGTGGTGTTTACACTTTTACATATAACAGGAAACTCAACTCAAACTTCGATTTTTCGAAGATGTCTGACTAATCAACTGGACGTCGAACATAATGTAATACATTTGTCAAGACTGTGGATCAAATATTAGATTTGTTATTTTATATTGGTATCTTTTAAAATTCATTAAATTAAACTTGTATTTAAGAAACATCTCCAATGGGCTCTTTAAAATTCTGAATTATTTTCAGCTGCTTTTGACGCGAAATTCTGTCTTTCTTGCTGTAGATTTTCTTGATGTCATTCTGGAATCTCAGTAGCAGCTTGTAGGTTTGTAGGAGGGCCTCGTAATGCTGAAAATTAAAGAAAATTGTACTGAAATATGTAACATAATTTTTTAAATCATGCAAATAGAAAATTTACTACCCATTGTACACTAAAGGGAATAAATATGAGTTTCATTTTAACTAAAAAACATTTTATATTTTCGTTTTGAATGATCACGATTTTTGCTTTTATTAGTAAATTTTCTGAGAAAATGTTTGAAAGTTTTTTTCACGATTTGAATTTATTTTATTTATTTATTCCCTTTCTTGGACAATTGGAATTTAGATTAGAAATGTCTCAAAATGACAAAAATGCGAATTTTCTATTACATTAAAGAGATTTGCTACAAGTAATTAATTATGAAGAAGGATATAAAAGTAATACATTTTACAAACTTACTGTTCCTTTTTATTTCATTAATTTATACCATTTCCTTGAGTGTACAATATGGTTGAGGACTCCTGTCGGGATTTCCCGAAAATACAATAAAATTATTTTAGTTAAGACTCGAACCGGAAAATTCCATTGGGGAACTTGGCACGTTAAAATAAACAAATTTCTTTGATTTATTCATAGATGGCACTAGTCGTAAAATAGGTATTTTTAGATTTTCGAAAATAATAACTGCCAGAATTTTGACGAAATACAAAGTGTGTACAAAATATTCCACGAAAACATTTTTATTGCATTTGAGTATAATTTTTCATTGTCATGTCATGTGAAGTCGGGACGAGGTATCATCTTTTAAGTAAGAAACTGAGAAATATTTATTTATTAATTAATGTATTTATTTATTTACCTGGCTACTCATACTGTCGTTACGTTTACATCTATCTCCACTTCCTAAGGAGCTGGTCGGTAATGGTTTTGCAACACCGATTCTCACAATTCCTGCAAAAAACATACTCGTTAGATTCTAAAATGGTCTCAAACAATAAATGCACAAGAATTATTATTTGATGCAATAGCAGCCCAAATAAACGTCTGAGGCTCTGGGGATATTTTCCGTACCTTCTGTGCTGAGTTAACACAAATAACAAAATTATATGTTTTAGTGGAATTCATTATATTTATAATAAAGGATTTCAATATTTAAGAAATTGATTTAATCGATTTATTTAAAAAAAAAGCTTATTTATAAATAAGTTCCACTGAAAAAAAAACCCGTTCACAGATAGCAATCGGTTCCCCGGCAAAACATTAAAGCATGTATCCAAATTATGTATAATCAAACATCTCCTTAAGCCTCGATTACATTGAGCGAGTTAAAAGCGGGTGAATCGGCGAGTGAAATTGTTATGACACACAAAACTGTCTACTCGTTAAGTAGCGACAATAGCAGCTAAAATAACGCCTCCAGCGTGAACCAATTTGGTCGACATTTTGTAAAAAGCTTGAGGTCGCCGCTAGCGCCACACGCTGGTCAGTAGCAAAAAAACGGCTCCCGCGCAAACTAATTCTGACAATTGCAAAATTAGCTGTCGGTAGGCAGCCATCTTGAGCAAGTAGCGAGTAAAGTTGACCATCTTTCAACTTTTTTCGTAGATTGTCCACAATCTGCTAGTTAGATAGTAATACGATTACACTGAGCGAGTTTACTAACAGATAGTGAATTTCCCAGATAGTAGCTTGTAAACTCAATGTCATCGAGGCTTTACCGCGCATGCTCAGATCTAACCCCCGCCTTTCTTTTTATATTTCTTTCTTCTACAAGACAAATTTCCTCCAACAAAAACCATGCCCATACCTTTAGGCGCCGCTTTGAGCGTCCTGACTGCTGTGGCTAAGGAGGCACCAGCCAACGGAATCCCGTTGACGGAGAGCAGGCGGTCCCCCGGCCTCAGGAGTCCTCCCCGAGCGGCCGCGCCCCCTGGAACGACGGAGCGCACCACGATCACGGTGCCCCGAGGCTCGATGGGGTCCTGGAATTAAATTGAATTTTATTTTTAAAGAATAAACAATCGCTCTTATCTCTAGTCTGCTCACCAACTGCGTGGCAAGCCATATCGGGAGATAATAGTTGAGGGAGACCTTTTTCTCTCCAGCAGGACTCTTTCGAGATCCAGGAAATTTCAGGACCCACTCACCATACATTTTCCTTCTCAGAACATCCTTTCCTTTCTTTCCCTCCACCTTCATGACCTAGACCCTGAGGGGAATTATTTTCCTCAGGGCTTCCTGACTGAAGTTAACATCAAGTTGTCATCTCAAATGCGAGAATTGATTTCTTTGTTGAGATTGGTAGAATTCGTAAAAAAAAGAAGCTTGTAACCTGCAAAATCTAAAACTCTTCAAATAATATCAAACCAAATCCCGGATTCGGAACTATCAGTACATCCGGAAATAACGAGTCTACCAACTCTGTCATCCCAAACAATTCGTTTGCTGTCATTTCTTTGTGTAACTGACATTATATATTAATGTTTGTAAGTCAAAAACAGAAAAAAATAACTCGATCGGTGAGCTCTGACACAAAAATTCAGAATTTATACCTACCCATTGAAGGAAGGTGAACTTCAGAATTCCAGAGAAAAGACGCCCAGGAGAGTTATTTATTATTGGCAAGTAAAAGGTTAGAACACGAGAAGGTCAATAAAAAGTGTTGGCAATACGGGAAAAGAAAAATATAGCTAAAACGCAAGAAGCTTATCGACGATTTGACCCAAAGACTTTTAGACGAACGCAGAAGGTACAGGAAGAACTTATTATTGCTTAGCACAAGGTAAAAAATCGAATTTCATTGAATGGAAAAGAGATAATTTTAAAAAAATTCGGAATATGGTAGTTTTTAAAAGTTGCAACATTTCAAATATTTTCTGGATCATTTAAGAGGAACGCCGTAGCTTTTTTCATACAAAATTTTAATTTGGATTAGAGGCCGAAATACCCAGTTTTAGGGTATTTTTTTTGTTCAAAAGGTATAGCATATAACTGGTGCGGATTATTTGTGTTTGGCTACTTTAATTGAGTTTAAAAATTATAAAATATAGGGCATCGAAGAATTCAATTTTTAATGATTTTAGAAGCAACTTGGAAAATTATTTGTGAGTTTACGATAATTAAAAAAAAAAAAACAATTTTACTTTAACTGTGTAAATGTAATGAAAATGATTGCATTTTGATGGATATAAATTTAATTGACATAAAGTTTTTGTTTAGACTTACGGATTTCAATATTACGTTTGTGTGAAAGCACTATGAAACCAATACATGATATACGCTGGAACAAATACTTGTTTTATATAAATAAAAAAATCTACCAAAAATTTTTTTAAAGCTGTTTATTTTTTTTAAATTTCAGTATATGAACACAGTAGATAAGGTAAGATTATTTTTTTTTAATTACAATAATCAGAATATTTTTAAATTATGTAATGAACAACCAAAAAAATGCCAGAGTTGCTTCTAAAATCGTGCAAAATTGAATTTAAATAGTATTTATGTATGTATAATGTATATTATAATTTAGAACACATAATAACATTGTATATCATAATATATAACATACAACCAACCTTGGTCGTACAATCAAGATTAATAATAGTATTCCAAAAAAAAAACGAAAGAATATTTTAAGAGACGATAGTACAAACAAAATGATACAATAAAATAGAAAGAAAATACAAATAAATACGAGAAAAATCCCAAATAGTGGATGAGTGAAAAAGTGGTAGAATTACTTAAATAAGTTTCTCTCAGAATTACCTATCGGCAGCAGAAGATCAATGTATTCAAAACACCGGCTCATAAAACAGTCAATTGCTTAAGTTCCAGGATCTCCAGTTAAGTCAAGATGTTTGTTGGTTTACCTGGTAGTCAAGTATGGAGAAACCCAGTCCCCTCTCTCCCTTGGCGAGGTCTATAAACTCGGGTTGGTCACTCCACATGGCCAGCCCGCTGACTGGCTCCAGAGATCGAGATCTGCTTTTGATGGAAGGGTTTCCTGAATAACAAAAAAATACAATACTTATTGAGGTCAATCTTAAAACTTCTTTCATATGCTAATTTTTGCGACTGAATCTGACGTGGAAGGGAAATCATAAATATTTGTAGATGAAAATACATAGATCTATCAACTCAAATCCAATTTTTTGTAGCTATTTTGTTTTGCAGACGATGTGCGTGACTGCATCAATGTGTTAACGATCGCAATGTGCATGTCCCTCTTAACTTAACCTAACTAAAATTATTGTTGTGGTATATAGTCAGGAAGCTTAACTGACAGCCTTGCCAAGGTCGACACTATCAATTCCTTGTACCGAATAAGAACACAAGAAAATTTTTAGCATTTTTCTGCAACATATACACAACCAAATGTCAGAAACATTCACACATCAATAGGATTCCCGATGTTGGCAACAAGTTCAGGGGTAGGAATTATTAATATATTTGACTCCACTCATAGAATTAAGCGTAATCTATACCAGCATTACCGAATCCTACAGATTATAATAACACATATTTCTTGTAATATGTAATATATATATTTCTTGTAATATATATATTACAAGAAATAATTTTTTTTTATTTTTTTTTATTATTGCATTAATGTGTAATCTACAAGATCTCATTGTTTGATTCACATGTTTAACATCCTATTTTTTTCCTGAATTACACACTCATGAGAGTTGTCTTTTAGACAATTTTTCATTTGACACCACGGACCTCGAGTATATAATATTGTCAGAAGGTCATAAAATATCTGCTTCGCAAAAATCCACATAAATTGACTATTTCTGAACATATCCGAAAACAAAAACTGTTTTTGAAAGGTGATAAAATACGCTGTCAAATTTTATTATTAAAAATAAACAGGCGAATTTTTTAAATGTAACTTTTTTTTAAACATTAACTCCACCAAAATAATTTCCCTCAGGGCCTATGTCATCGGAGATGCTGTTGAACACAGCCGAGATGTTGAACACAAGAACGAGTCGAAGAAGCGTGACAAATATCAACCATGCACTTGATGGGCACGCGTTTGGCGTGTTTCCGGACTATGCACCGGTGCCGAAGGGATCAATGACGCTAGTTCCTCGGAGCATCTTCCACTGTAATACCGTTAGAATAAGAATAGCATTCCCACACGACGCCTGTCCTCTAAAGATTGCAATCCGTCTGTTAAGATGTGAGAATCTATCAATCGGACCGCCCGTTTTTTGCACGGAGTCGAGGGTATTTTTCCGGTATTTTGGAGCTCCAGATCAGAGGTGGCTGCCAAATTCAACCATGGGGCGCACTTATGATTTGTACAGGGTTAGCAGTTGTGTACTGTTTAAGTATCCGCGGGCCCTGTAAAGTATGCCCAGTTTTTGGGAGGCTAACTTTACTCTGGCTATTTAATGGAAACATGAATATGTTTTAAAAATGAATAACCCTCTTCCATTCTGTTCTTATAATGTATGTAAAAGCCCAGCTGGGCAGAAAATCAAATAGAAAAATAAATAATTATGAATTTATTAATGAAGACCTACATCATTTCGGCCTGTAAGATTTTCTTCAGACAATAATATTACCACGGCAGAGTATGTACATAATATGTCTCTAAAAAAAAACTAAATTCAAAAGTCCCTGTAGACTTGAAAGGACATTTTCATTCTCCTAAATAGCGGTTTCAATAAACCTGTGTGCGTACTATTGCTAGGCTCGTTTCACATTGAAGCGAAAAACAAGTCAGATTTCTAGTAAATTAGGTCGTATGATATTGACTATCCGTCCATCATAAACCCTTTCACGATCGTGACATTTCGATCAGAATCATTTCGATTTCCTGCTGCTAAATACTAAGGCTCCTTTGCCAATCAAGGAATCTGCAATTTTCCAGTGGATTGCCTCCAATATCAAACTGTTCTAGCGATCTGGAAATTACTTGATGCGAACCGTAAAAAGTATCGGAAAATTAGGTTCCTAGATAATAAGAAGAAAAAAAATTGTATCTTAAATACTAATTCCATATGATGCTTTAGTAGGCACCTAGTTGATTTTGAAAGAAGCATTCTTGATTTAACTCGACCGTTTCGCATTTCGTCTGTCTGTTAAATTAGTTTGTACGTTCCATTTCCGAACCAGGATGGTGGCCGTTTTAATGATTCAGATTATTTTTTTCAAATTTGAAATGTTAGGGTTTATTTGTACTTTTTATTAGCATTTTTTCCGTACGATGGCGAATAAAGTTAAAAAAACTATAAATTTTTCGAATACTGACAGGTGATTTGATGACAGGTGACTTTGTGATGGCATTTTTTATTTTATTAAAAGTCAAATAACTTTGTGTACAACACTTTATTTTTTATTACCAATCTAAATGTT
This sequence comes from Limnephilus rhombicus, assembly GCA_929108145.2. NCBI lineage: Eukaryota > Metazoa > Arthropoda > Insecta > Trichoptera > Limnephilidae > Limnephilus > Limnephilus rhombicus. The sequence continues at coordinate 5,725,960 of OV815288.1, read as the reverse complement.
TCGTGAACAATGTTCACATCATCAGGAGTACGCTGAAGAACTAATGAACGAAAGAACTTTTACAAAGAGTAAAAGAACATCTTGGGGCTTTAAATGGTAATGGCGAATCTGAGTTCGCAGGCCATTTGAAAAAAAATGATCACACAATTGATTCAAACTTAGGACTTAAAATACTGCATACGGGTTATAAGGCATCGCAGATAAATAGTTTTGAAATATTAGAAATAAGGAAAAATGTTAATACCAAACAGATCTAATTAATAAACTAAAATTTTTTATGAACCCTCTTTTGAATATTTTCCACTTAACCGGTCTTTCCCTTCTAATGATATTGTAATCCCTAATTCCAATAAACTTCCCCCACTATTACCCCTCCCCCTTCCTTCTACCCTTTCCCCTGTTATTTATTCTGTAATCTGTATTTAATTTGTGACTTCAATGTACATTTACTCCCGACGAAGTGAACATTGTTCACGAAACATGTAGATTGTGTATAAAAAATAAAGTGATTTAAACACAGTTACTTGTCTTTTCATTAAATAAGAAATTATCGTTGAGATGTTGAAGTTTCTTGGGAAAAATTATAAAATTCCTTAATTTAAATAAAAAAATGTTACATAAACTACAAGATTTATAATTAAAGAGGTAAGATTTTAGAGAAAATTATTATTTAATTTTTAAGAGAAAATGGTATTTGGGTTAATAAGTAGGTTTAATAAATAAAACGTTTAAAAGTAGGTTTAATAAATATGATGTTATTATTTTATGGTAAATTTATATGAAATGAATAATGCAACAGAGAAGAGCGAAACCATAATTAATTATTTTATAAACAAAGTTTATCGCGTACTGAAACAATTTCAATACGAAATATTTAAAAGAAATGAGCTTTGAAATCAGATTACTACCATTTTAAGAGTGGTTAATAAAAATATATTAATGTACGCCATTGCAATTTAAAACATCCTTTTAATAGAGTGAGACGTTTTTTCCTGAATAATATCTACTTAAGAGAAACGGTTGCGCGGCCTTTTTCATACAAAACTTAAAACTTAAATTTGGTTTTGAGGCCAAAATACTTAAGCAAGCTGAAAAGTTATTTTTTAAATCAAAAGCAAGTATCTAGTACGGGTGTGTGCTACTTTATTTATTAATAGAATTGTAAATATAAGCCATTAGAGGAAAGGTGAGTAATAGTACGGAAATTATTAAATGATCTTCTTGCCCAAAATTAAAATATTGTGAAAAATTCGTTTGTTCGTTCGTTTTTAATTTTAAATTTTAGCCCACCAGAATTATGTAAACAATTTATTCTTTATATCTCATTATATTTACATCTCAGTTAAGGCAAAATATTGTTTTACGTAATTCCAACTAACTCACAAATAATTGCCAAATTTGCCAGTAAAATAATGAAAAATGTAATCTTTTAATGCTCTTTATTATAATGTAAACCATAAATAAATAAATTATCACAACATATCCGTACTAGATATCATAAGTATTGAGTTTGGTCAAGTATTTTGGCCTCAAATATAAATTTAAATTCAGTACAAAAAAGGCCTAGCAGCCGTTCCTCTTAATGCGCGTCGTTTTGAATTTCACCCAATAATTAAAAGGTTTTACTTGGTTTTGACCACAGACAGTGCCGATAAGTTAAATTAGTTCCTGTCAATATCAGGGAAGCTTTAAAGCTTCTAAAAGAAAATTATCTCGTCGAAATGAGAAGCCATCAATTCTACTTACTTTTAAATTATACTTTTCTCTCCATTCTTCGCGTAACGTCACAAAACGAAATATATTTTGTGTTTAGAAAGAACAAAAATTACAAGGACATCTCTTTTAAAAACAACAAAAACAGAAAAGTTCAAGTCAATCAATTTTAAAGGTGGTACGTAGTTTAGGTTTTAAGATTATCTCCGATGCTACATCTATCACAGAAAAAATATGTTTGTTGCAGGATTTTTTGTGCGATTATCCATTTTTTATTTGGTTAAATTTGTTTAGTCCTGTTCAAATATGTAGTATAAACATCCAAGTACAGAAAATCCTGTCAAAATGCTAGTCGTGTTTGTTAGTATAGTTCCACTAGGCGGTCAACCACAGAGAAATCGATAGTTTTACAATATCGGATCAATTGGCGTAACTTTCAACGATTTAATATCGGTATATCGAGCACGGTTTTATTTTTGACTGCCGAACCGATATTGACAGATAATACATACGAAATTTATATACGCGGCAACATTGGTGGAATTTTCCACGAATTCCATAAAAACATTCCGAAACGTCAAACGCCAATCGATTACTCGAAAATATTAATCAATTGATAAAGTTGAATTGAAATACTAACCTAAATATGCAATGGTAGTCTTTACAGCATTTGCTTTTTGAAACTAAACGGTAGTTAATTAATTAATGAGGTCTTTAGTCACACTTTAACCATTTTAGTTTCTCAGAGATCGAACAGAATAAATTGATTGTGTCTTAGATGCATTATTTAAGTACATGTATAGCGTATACAACTTCTTTCAGTTCTAAGAGCTTCGTTCGTTCATTCTGTTCATTAAATAAGCCAGTAATTTTGCATAACGAACGACATTATTAAAAAAAATATGTGTGTATTAATGTTTTAACCTAAAACTTACCTTATATCATGAAGGCCGTGCTAAAATTTATCAATCGTCGAACGGAATATCTTTTAACAATCGTTGAACGTGCTCGTAAATATTGATAACTGGCCATAGATGACGGATTTGATCAATTTCGCATTGATATAAGGTTTCATAGATCGTCCATGCTAGACCTCTAGAGAGCAAGAGCTTTGGGACAATTGCGAGCTATCAAATCATAGTCATTTACACGAAGACTACCGTTCACCGATCTCTAGTTTTACGCAATCCCGAGCTTGTGGTAAATGATGTCTTGTTACTTACGAGTAAATGATTTTGAAATTTCAGTTCTGACAGCGCAATATCACTGTTCTTTGTCATTGCATTTCTTCCATCATACTGCGAAAAGTTTGAAGTTTGGTTAGAACAGTGGTTCCCAAACTGTACCAAGTCGCGGCACCCTTAGAAAATTTGAATTTTCTGGCTGCAACCCGGTCATATAATGTCTATCTGTGGTAGCCCCACCAAGAGCACAATTCTCTGGCCACCACCCTCCTCCCCAGTAGGAAAACTTACAAAGAAAATGCAAATATAATTACAAAAAACCGTTTAGTGCAACGGGTGAGCCTGCAGCTCGCTGCACAAATTTTCAAACGGGGGAATAAGGCTTGATACAGCTACTCTCATTTCTTTTTCCACATTTATTTTCGAGCGATATTTGCTCTTTATAACCGCAACTGCTGAAAATCCAGCTTCGAACAGATATGAAGTAGCAAAGGGAATGAGGACCCTTACAGCTTTTGCATTTAGAATCGGATACTGATTTTTGACTGATATCCAAAACTCCGTCAAATCCGAACAAGCGTATTTTGTTTTTAGGCTGCTGTCGCTCGAGAGGCCAATTAGATTTTCTTCTTCCTGCGTAGCAAAACCTTGGGGAGCTTGAGCACGGAATGGATCTTGGATCCACACAAACTTCTCCACTTGGTCTTCTGCGAAGTACTTTGCAAACCAGTCAGTTAACTGTGATAGGTGAATACTGGAATGGAATATTCCGTACTGCCTCGATGGTCTCGATGCGACACGCGGCCGCTGTAAGCGCAGCACCACTACCGTTTCCCCACTCCTGTGCCTCCCATCCAATCTGTTCCCAGAGCGCGGACCGGCCTCGCGGGTGATTTTCCATCCCATAAAATGTTTGAATTTGTTCATGTCAATTTTGATTTTTAGTAAAGACATCAGGGGCGCCTCACCCCAGATCTCTGTCCGCGGCACCCACTTTGGGAACCTCTGGGTTAGAAGATGCCACGATTTCTGCCACTTTATAGAAAGTTGATGGTTCGACCAGGACAAATAGATTTATCTGATGCCGTACTAACCTAATATTGTAGATGCAATGGTGGCGTTGGTACTGCAGGCTGATGTGATTGAGCTTTCGGACTTGGCTTTGATCATCCGTTCTGGTGGTGGAAGAAGATTCTGCAGACTCCCTCCGAGAATATTCTAGAAATAAAATAAATAAATTTCATTCACCTAATAGCTGTCCTGTTAAATTGCAGAAACGCGTAGGTCGGGTGTGTACAAAATTCAGCCAAATTGTTTGAAGAAATCATCACCAGAATATTGCTGAAGCTGAAGATCTTTCGGAAAACCGAAAAAACCTCACATTAACGGAATGTGGAGATTACCATAAGACGCGTTCAAATAAAGGTCATTCACAATATTATTCGATAAGCTCCGCTTCTGAAAGCTTTTTTTAACATCAATTCCAAACCAAAAATAATTTCCCTCAGGGTCTATGCCAGTTATTCCCTCAGGGCCTATGCCTATGGAGGGTATTTTTGAAGGAGAAGAAAGAGTGAATACGAGTGTTGAAGAGACCTATGTTGTAGGAGGGAGGAAACGTAAGACAAATCATTCCACAGCTGAGCTAATGAACTCAAGAACAAGTCTTTAAAGATGCAATGATATGAGTGAAAAAGAAATTTATTTTGTATTTTTAACTTTATGAGTAAAACCTCAAATTGTAATATTTAAATAAATGAAGACAATATAAGCGAAACTCAATCGAAAATCTGGAAACAGAAAAATCAGAAAAACATATTAACACCTCTGGGACTCGAACCCAGGACCTCTTGCTTTCTTTGCCCGGAAAGCAAGAGGTCCTGGGTTCGAGTCCCAGAGGTGTTAATATGTTTTTCTGATTTTTCTGTTTCCAGATTTTCGATTGAGTTTCGCTTATATTGTCTTCATTTATTTAAAAAGAAAAAGAAATTATTACATCTTTATCTCTTTTTGGACACTACTATAAATGGGTATTGGTACTGGCCAGAAAAACTGTACTTTAAGGCAGACATTCACCTTCCGTGGTTCTCATTGGATAATAGAACTAGAAGATAAAGAAATATGTAAATTTACCCTAGCAGCAAAGGCAGCTCTGTGTTGAGCAGTATCGATGAGGGTTCTTCTCTTGGGTCTTCTAGCGCATACCAGGCAGACACTTGCTGGCAGTTGCTTTAGAGCCCGCACCACCTCCAGATGGTGGAGACCCAAGAGTTTTCGTCCGTTTACCTGGAAAGTAACACATAATGGTTTTCACTCATATAAACAGTGAATAAAAATCCTGCAAAAATTTTAAATTCTTCAAGAAAACAATCATTTTACGGAAATTATTAACATTGCGGCACTAAATCATAGGTTGGGTTTTCTGATTCTCAACAAAAACGTTATCTCTTCTGGCTGCGGTCCTTCGTAATTCACCTCCAGTTTCGAATTCTTCTCGTCCTACTTCAATCCTCTTCCACACAGCCTAGTCACCTCTTCCTCAACCTGCCTCTGGGTTCCTTCCACTGGGGTACCCACTTTGTCGTAGTCTTTAGCTTCCTATCTTCTGGAATTCATTCAACATGATCAGCCCACTGCAGTCTTTGGAACTTGAAACCTACAGAATTTTATAATGGTCTTATTCTCGATTGATTTTTGAGTTCATCCAGTTCCCGGAAATTAGGAGAAAATTATATTTTAAGTGGAAAAAGAAGCGTGTGTATTTTATAAATATTTTTTCTCAAGGGAAAGTCACGCAAAAAATTGAAAGATAACAAAGACTAGAAAATAAATACAGACATCAAAATTCTGAATCAAATTGGACCGTTCACGACATGTCGACAGGTATACTCTCATTTTATACTTCCCTGCGGATATTATGAATTTCACCACGATATCAGTTAGAAATTGTTTTGTTCAAACCTGATTAGTAGTAGGATGCTTTGCTCACACAGATACTTCTTACTAACTCTCCACGAAGCTTCTTTAACAGTATAAAGTCAACATAAAAAAAATATGTGCCATTACTTCTAACAGTTCATCTCCCGCTCTCAGCTGTCCGCTTCTTCCGACCGGACCGTCCTGCAGGAGGGATCTGATGTAGTGATGGGGTCTGACTTCTCTCCCTCCGCGGACTTCCACGGTGCCCTCTAGGGAGATGCCCAAACCACCTCCAGGCTCCTTCATCATCATACCAACCTGAAAAATTAAGAAATACATTTTATATAAATAAGTTTTCGCCTCATATTTTAATAGTCTCCTTAATAAATCGTTAATCTTTTTAAAAGTATAAAAGAACCAATATGGCAGAGCATCATAAAATTAACTGGAAATCTAAAAAAGCTGGCGCTGGTGTGTTTTTATTTATTTTTTAAGATTATTTCCACACAGGAGGCTCTAAGGAAATAAAGGAGGGTTCTGGGAAGGAAAATGGGTTTAGGGGTGGGTAGGAATTTGAGAATCGACGAATATTCTGCCATAGGTCACCCCAAGTGGTTCGCTACGTTGGGTGAGGTTTGTCTAGGTATTGGAGGAGGATGACCAGGACACACTGAACCCCAGATTCCTACCCACCCCTTAAACCCTTTTCCTTCCCAGAACTCTTCTCTTTCCTTTCCCCAAAAAACCCTCCACAAGCATCCCCAAAGATGACATAGGCCCTGAGGGAAATTATTTTCCTCAGGGCCTCCTGTGTGGAGCTCATCTAAAAAAAAAAATCAATAGTGATTTAGGTATGAATCCATCCCTCTCACCGCGGTGCAAGGCGATATGTAGATAAAGTCCGGCTGTAGACGACAAAAGGTCTCCCTCAACCAGTCTACCTGGATATTCAAATCTGATTACAAAACACGACTACAGCCATTTCGAGAAACATTTCGAACATTTTTTTTACTTTAGCTCCACACAAAAGGCTGTGAGAAAAATTATTTCCCTCAGAGCCAATGCCGTCTTTGGGGATGCTGTGTGGAGGGTCTTTTTAGGAAAGGAATTAGCGGAAGTTCTGAGAAGGAAAAGGGTATGGTATTGGTGGTGGGAAGAAATCTGGGGGTCAGTGTGTCCAGAAATGATTGTATAGTGGATGTGGACGTATGAATCCATCTCTCCCACTGCGGTGCAAGGCACGGTAAGAGTACGGCTGGAGAAGTCAAAGGGACTCCCTGAACCATTCTCTCCCTATCCGGCCTGCCATGCAGCTGGTGGGCAGACCAGTGCTAAGACCCGGACAAACCTCACTCCATGAACCCGGGCACCCCTGCTTAGTCACCAAACGAAGCGAATTACTTGGGGTGACCTACGGCAGAGGTGTTGGCTATCCGATAAATGGTTCCCATACCCGCATCCCAAACTCTATCCAAAAGGAAGAAAAACTTGTACTTTTAAAAATATTAAAAAAAATAAATTAAAAAGGTAACTCCTGAATCTGGTGAATATTTAAGTACATTTCTCTACAGATAACTAGAAATGAAATATTCAGGAACTCAATTGCAGTTTCACACGAAAGTCCAGTAAATCTTTGTTATCGATCTAAACCCAACGGCCATTTCAGCTGGTGTTATGCAGCAGAGAAGTAGTTAGTCGTAAGTTCCTTTCTAAAGCCAGCCGAGGCGAGAGAATATGCAATTATTGTGCATCTGATAAAGCCCAGAAGAGCTGCATACAACTGCACACGTTTTAATGCTGTTATGTCAGGGAAATGGTCAGGCGTATTGCATTTCCTGTTGCAGTCGGAATTAATTGACCTTTTATGCACTGTAGAAAAACAAGTGATTTATTTTTATAATTAAAAATGAAAACAAGCAACGTTTTATGGACAAATTGTTTAAATATTGGTGCAAACAAAGTGATTTGTGTAATTAAAATGATGCCACAAAATGATATTGCGATTATTGAAGAAGTGATTTGAAATAAATTAGGAAATTATTAGGTCCCAACGGCCGAGTCGGTTAAGGCGCCGCTACTCGCATTTCTACCGATTTCTTACATATCTCCCTTAAACATTTTGAAGTTTTTAAGTTCTTAAAAAAATATATGTTATTTTTGAAGATAATTTCTAGATGCTGCCCACGCCGAAACGCAAATCATATGAAATTCCCTCCATAGAAAAAAATCGTAAAGTATGCTGCGAAAATACGTTTGTTTCGGTTATTTTACAAGTTAAAGTAGTGAAAAAATTCACAATGTTTCTTTTAAATTATACTTAAGATACGTTCTACGAGATTTTTACTCTATTTTAAACGAGTCGTGTTTTATTAAACATTTTCGCAATTTTCGCATCGATTTTTACTCTTTAAATGTTAGCGCTTTCCTCTAACATTCTTAATTTCATACCTCTCCATCTTCTTCTTTTTGAGCCCGGTTGCGGGCCCCTAAGGCGTTGTCCCGGTAAGACAGAGATCCTGGGTTTGATATATAGACATCCAAATTTAATAGACGAGAAGATAAAGATGAGGGGTAAAACCAAACTATGGGGGGGCGAGGAGGGGAAATATGACTGTGATTCGTTAAAAACTCAATCTGACAGTATATAGGCATCTCGCATTATAATATAACCATAACTTTCGTACAGTGACACAGAGAGCACATTCAAATTTGCGCTCAATACTAATTAACAGTCTACAGTTGTTTTAAACAGTGAAACAGATAATATAACGAGCCAGTGACTTATTGCAAGTTTAAAGAAGTTGTAGTGCAAACCTGCTGGATTCTAAAATCATAACTGAGTGAGCATTTCAATATTAATAAAAGTCAAAACAATAAGTATTATTGTCACCCAAGCTACTACCGCCCGACCCGGCCCATACTTTCAAGTAGTTCAAGTAACTCCACCTTAAATCCAGGCTTAACCATCGTCCATTTTTCAAAAAAAAAAAAAAATTTTAACAAAATGGACTCCCAGGAATTTATCAGTCAGGCGAGAAACGCGGTTGAGGCTCTAACCGATCTAATAATAGACCCCAGTAGCAAACTGAACAAAGATCAAATTGCAAAAATGATTCCAAAAACTAATGCTATTCTTGGAACCATAGCGCAAATGGCTACAAAAATGGCAGCACTCGAGGGCGAACTAATAGCTTTCAAAGCATTAACCAACAAACCTAACCCATTAAAATCTACATGTGAAGCGGCCGATGAGCTTGAAGAGAGGAAAAACAGAGCAAATAATCTCATAATTATAAACGTTCCTGAAAGCACACAACTGAACCAAATTGAAAAAATCAAGGATGATAATTTACAAATTACAACCATTCTGAAGAAAATAGACAACAATATAGAACCAAATTCCATCAACACATTCCGTCTTGGAGCAGTGAGGCCTGATAAATCGAGGCCCATTAAAGTTATCTTAAGAAACTCAACTGAAGTAATGAATATTCTCAGAAAAAAAAACTTTTATCTTAACAACTCCCCTGTCAAAATTTTTTCCGACCAAACTCCGAACCAAAGAAAATATTTATCAGACCTACGTCAATCAATGGAAAGTAGGATACAGGGAGGTGAAGTTGGACTAACAATCAAATATATCAACAGCAAGCCGACAATAGTTAAGAAAAATCCAAAAAACTCAAACACATCAATGGATACGGCCAAAACATCCGCGGCTGCCGAACCAAACTCTTAGAGTTGCAAACTTTTATTCCTTTACTTCAAAACGTCGATGTATTTCTCCTTACTGAAACCTGGCTTGATCCTGATATTCACACCGAGGAACTTGGATTCTCATCTTATAACACCTACCGCCTTGACAGGAATCCAGCCACCAGCAATAAAACCAGAGGAGGAGGAGTTCTCATATCCGTCAAAAAATCACTGCCATCCACTCGATTAATTTGCAAACATCTAGACGTAGAACAGGTATTTGTATTACTAAAAACTAAATCAAGTAAAATTTTACTGGGATGTGTCTACATTCCTCCTGGATCCAACATCACAGTCTACCGAAACCACATTGATGACCTCGAAACCTTTAAAAATAAATACCCTGATGCCAGAACAATTTTATTTGGTGTCTATAATACCCCTAGCATTGATTGGATGAATAAAACCTCTTATAACAACTTAAGCCTACCAGAAAATGCTCGTGAAATAATAGATATGACGAACTTACTCGCTCTACATCAAGTAAATCAAGTCTACAATACCAATAACCGGCTGCTGGATTTAGTGTTCTGTAGTGATCTCTCAATTCACATTGTTAAATCAGTTGACGAGCTCCTCCCCCTAGACTGCCACCACCCCGCTTTAAGCATAACTATCTTGTTGAATAACTCACCAGACGACACAACTATTCTTCCTAACTTTACTTATAATTTTTCCAAAGCTGACTATCCTAATATGAACCAATATCTTAAAAATGAAGACTGGTCATTTCTTCACCCCAACAATAATATTAACTACAATCTTGAAATTTTTTACACAATTATCAACAGGGCCATTGAAAACTATGTACCACTTTCACATTTCAAAGAAGCGAAGTTCCCGAAATGGTTCAACAGCGAGTTAATCAACCTGATTATTTGCAAAAAAACTGCACACAAAAACTTTAAAGAATCTAAATCCCTTAACGACTATAAGTTATTTCACAATTACAGAACTCAATGTAAAAAACTGTCAAAAAAATCATATAATAATTATATAAATGGAATCGAAAAATCTATACCCTCTAATATACAAAACTTTTTCACACATGTAAACTCTCTTAGAAAAAACAAACAAGGTTTACCCATTTCAATGCACTTCAAAGATAAGAGTAGCACTGATATGAAAGTTAAGGTTAACTATTTTGCTGATTACTTCAAAAGTGTATATGACGAAGATATCCCAGAAAATTACATACCACCACCTTCCCTTATTGAGAGCATGCATATTCCTGCTGTGCACATCAATATAAACGACGTTAAATCTAAAATTAAATCTCTAGACAAAAACAAAAAGGCCGGACCTGATAACGTGCACCCCAATATTCTCATAAATTGCATTGCTTCACTGGCTGAGCCGATTTGTCTATTGTTTAATCAATCGCTTGATACAGGTTGCTTCCCGGACATTTGGAAACGTTGTTATCTAACACCTATACTAAAAAAGGGTAATAAAAGTGATGTCACTAACTATAGACCTATATGTAAGCTATCTATAATTCCGAAACTTTTTGAAAAATTACTTCTTGATAAAATTTCCCCATATATTAACCATCTCATTGTTCCAAATCAACATGGATTTTTGTCTGGCAGGTCAACTCTGACAAATCTCTCATTATATGAAAACTTTATATCAAATGCATTAGCTAACAAAACTCAAGTCGATTCCATATACACAGATTTTATCAAGGCCTTTGACAAAGTGTGCCATAAAATTCTACTGGTTAAACTACGTAAGCTCGGTATTGACGGAAAACTTTTAGACTGGTTTGCAAGCTATCTATCTGATAGAGTTCTACTTGTAAAAATTAATTTGTTCTATTCCAATCAATTTATAGCTACCAGTGGTGTACCTCAAGGGTCCCATTTAGGCCCAATTTTGTTTTTATTGTTCATAAATGATATTGTTGACATATTTGATAAAGATGTAGATGTATTGCTTTTTGCAGATGATTTAAAAATATTTAAAATCATCAAAACCGCTGAAGATTGTGCCTGTCTACAAAATAATTTAAACAAATTAATTAGTTGGTGCTCTATTAACAAACTTTATCTGAACATAAATAAGTGTTATTCAATAAGTTTTTACAGAATAAGTCAACCAATTATTCATCCTTATGAACTTAACAACTCTACCCTTACCTCTGTCGAAGAAATTAGTGACTTGGGCATAACTTTCGACTCTAAATTAAACTTCATATCCCATATAAACTCAATCTATAATAAAGGTATCAAAATGCTTGGCTTCGTTCTTAGAAATTCCAGAGGTTTCAAGAATATTTCAACTTTAAAAATTTTGTATACATCCTTAGTACGTACTCAAGTCGAATATAACTCCTCGATCTGGTCCCCCCATTTTAAAATACATTCAGATTCAATCGAAAAAATTCAACACAAATTCTTAAGATATATTAATTTTAACCTCGGTATTCCCATTGAAAACATAAATTATAATTACTTGATGAAAGAATTAAATTTACTAAGACTGTCAGATCGAAGAATTATATCAGACTTAATATTAATGTTCAAAATTGTAAATGGTAGAATAGACAGTCCTGATCTAACTAAGCTCATTGAATTTCATATTCCCACGAGAACCACTCGTTCTAAAACCCTTTTTAAATGTAACAATAATCGGACTGAGTATACGAAACACTCACTTTTACCTAGGTTGCATGAAGTTACTAATAGATATGCAGATGTGATAGATCTATTTAACTGCACGGAACAGAGGTACAAGACGGCTATGCTATCATATTTTTTTAGTCACTATTAATTTTATTTCTATTATAGATTTTTGCATGTAAATGTATCTCTGGTGTCACTTCCCAATGTATCGTCACAATTAACTATTATACATACACTGTTTTACCATTACTAATATTTTGAATATGAATTTGTGACATGTAATTAATGTTTATGGCATACTTATGCCGTTTGTATTAAATAAATAAATTTAGTTCTTAAAAGCAAAATCTGCTTTTGAATGAATAGACCTTTTTACATGGGAGCGCGAATTGCTCGCCACGTTATTAACACATTTGCGAAGTCCAAATGCGGCAAAATAAAGTTCGCCACTTTTCACAGACGAAAATTTTGTTGCCGTATTTAGTTAAGATACTTTTAAAAATGTTTCATAATTTACTTACCCCTGTAACCAGCGACGAGCTCACTGGAGAACCGCCCACATTCGTTATGTTCGACGTGAGCTCGACGCTGGTACGGACAATAATGATGACGTCACATTTTTTAGATTCAAACGAGGCTCTCGTAAGTCCATCCGGTTCCATGGAACCGTTATGGGGAGGGGGAAATAATACGCTTTTATCACTTAGGGCAGGTCCATATATATTCATATGTCCATGGTTTGATCCCTTTTTATTTTCTGTGTCTTGTGCTGATTCGTTTAGATTTGTTAATGTTTTCATCGTCTTCAATAAATATAAAAAAAATGTATATATATAATTACAATGAATCATTGTAATTTTTTCAATTTATTTTATTTTATTCAGGATATTTTAGATAGGCAAACATTCCTGGGTTACGAATAACCCTATTATAGCGGGGTTATTAAATAAAATAAATCCACGCCTTTCTTCTATCAACACAATGAGTGTTTATTGGGTGTGTACAATCAATTTAAACAAGTAAACAGTACAATAATCGTAAAAAACAGTAATGACTTAAAAGTACAAACTATGACAGTAGCTTTATGGTTAAATAACTCCAAAGGACACTAATTATCCCCTAATTACTCCTCACTTTATACAAAAGATTCACGAGTATCTGAAGCTGCGCGAGAGCTCTCGGGAGGCAGACTTAACATTTTTCGATCTCACACGATCTTTTATCTCATCCCCATATGTGAAACTTAGCGGTGAGATGCAACCTCTAGCTAATAAGATCCCTCGTCTCTAAGAGACAGCAATGCGAGACAAGGAAAGTATTCGAGCGTTGACACTTGCGCTCGAAATAAAGAGATTTGCTACACTATAACATTTTAAAATCTCCTGCTACAAATGTCTACATCCAACCGGAAAATGTTGCTTGTGGCGTGATGGAAGACTAAGCCAGCCGAGGAACTGAACTCACGACGCCTATGTGGGAACCAGACGTGGTGCCAACTCAGCCACTGACCGATTAAACGTATTGTTTTGCGAGTTTATTTATTGTACTGTTATTCGTGGTGGAATTCTATTGTATTAAAATTGAAATTGAAACACTTTTTAACTTTTTTCCACTTATTTATTTCACCAGTACCGGTTTCATCATATTATGGACATCTTCAGGCTGGTAATTGACATTCTTTTGTTACAGAATTTATACAAAATTAGGTAGGTAGGTACACAATGTTACGGTAGGTACATATGTTTGGGTTATTACGTTACAACTGCTCTTTAAGGTAAATATCTCACGAATAAGAAATAATAATATTTACATTGGGAAAAATATCAAATAAAATTTCAAAATCAAGACAGCATTTTACACCTCGCTAGTTCAGCAAATCAGAAAGGGGGGGGGGTTATGATCTATTGAACACAATCTTGCATTTACCAGAAAATGAAAGCCTGAAGATGTCCATAATAGGATGAAACCGGTACTGGTGAAATAAATAAGTGGAAAAAAGTTGAAAAGTGTTGCAATTTCAATTTTAGTATTGTTTTGCCTTTATTGATAAGTAGCTTTATCACCCAGAATGGAACATAGTTTCAGAATGTTCCACTTTTTATGTTAAACTTTGAGCTTTTTATTTATTTATTTTTTTTTATTTGAGACACAAACAGGATATTTATACAACATTTTTGTGGGTAGTATATAATAAATTAAAATACAAATATAAGTATCCCTAGATTAATGTGTCTGCATTTATCACATATGCATTTTCACAGAAGCAAACTCTTGAAAAACAAAGCAAGTATTATTTATACATTACTTGAAAACTTAAATACAAAATTTAAATACATAATAATAACAAGTATACAATATTTATAAAGTATTTACTGAAAAGTAATACAACAATTTTTTTTTTTTTAAGTGCACAAATTGTGGAGATATTTCTTGAAATATGTTATATTATTTGCAAAAATATCTATGGAACTGTGTATTTTAACAAGATCGTTGTATGACCGAGACATTCTAGATATAGGATTAAAATATCCAGTATTATTCGTAAAAATTTTAGTCCAAAATATGTTAAGGGTTCTTGTAGATTTGGGCCTGGTGTATAACTTAATTTGGTTGACTAAGTTACTGTCTACACGATTATTCTCAATTTTATAGAGCATTAAGAGGTCATTTATGTTTCGTCTTTTAACTAGACTCTCTAATTTGAAATATGTAAGTCTTTGTTCGTACCCGTCTAGAAGATGGTGGACACCTGATCGGTAAGACAAAATCCGTGTAAATTTTCTTTGGACTGATTCGAGTCTAGATACCTGTGTAATATAATGTGGATTCCAGACTGTTGACCCGTACTCAAGAACACTTCGGATTAAGGAATTGAATAGAATTATTAGGCTATTAGAATTCTTAAACAGTTTGGTTGATCTTACAAGAAAACCTAGTAATTTATTTGATTTACTCACAATGTATTCAGTGTGTTGATTGAATGTCAGTTTGTTGTCAAATATAATTCCTAAATCTTTAATTAATTAGCTTGAGCTTTAATTAATGAGCTTGCTTGTAGAACGGATGAAACGGTAGTAATTTCCGATAGTATACCTTCTACAGGTGACAAAGCGACCGGAAAGGTGGATGGTAGATAAGTAAGAATAAATTTTCGGTGCCAAAATCGGATAAAAAAGAAAATGGTTTTAAGCACGTACGGTGATCTAATTTCGACCGCATTCAGTCTAATTTCATCCTTGCTCTGCGGATTCCATGTCTCATTTCCATACTTCGGGGTTGGTATCAACACTCTTTCTGGTTAGGTAATTGTAATGTAACACCTATGACTTAGTTCTTATTTTACTACTAGCTGACCCAGCCACGCGTTGCTATGGCTAACAGCAACTTGGATAGTTACCCAACCTTTACAACCAATTGTTATTAACTCACACCGCCATCTATTAATTTGATTACAAATCAAATCCACACCGCCCGCTTGACAATCTTGATATTCTCCTTTAATTATACATTACAAATCCTTGACAAATTATATACCCAAACCTTCTTCATGAGTCACTCTATCTATTGGTGAAAACCGCATGTATCCATTCAGTAGTTTTGAGTTTATCGCGAACAGACAGATAGACGCGGCGGAGTACTTTAATCTTCTCTACATGTCTACATATTATAAATTAAAGTCCCCCGCGTCATCTGTCTGTCTGTTAACGATAAACTCGAAAACTACTGAACGGATTTTCATGCTGTTTCACCAATAGATAGAGTGTTTCGTGAGGAAGGTTTAGGTATGGAAATACGTCAAGGATTTGTTTGAATCGGTTGAAACATAATGATAACTTTTTTTTTTTTTACAGTGAAATACCGCACGAGAATCTCAACTGCTCCCGTCTGGAGCCAGTGAGACTATGGCATCCCCAATTGGGGTATATTGTGAGGCTGAAGGTAGTGGGGAGGGGAAGAAGGTGGGGAAGAGGAAGGCTGGGAAGTACCTGGCTATTCAGATCTGGTCACCAAACACGGCTAAAGCCATTTTCAAGCAACGTTTCAATTCTGAATGGTGGTTTTACACCAGGGCGATATTGATAGTATCTTCCACTCTGGAACATGCCGCAAATATACTATATATTATTTTAGTGAATTAATTGTGAAATAACACAAATTAATCAAATAAAATTTATTTGCGCATGCCGGGTTCGAACCCGCGACCTCCGGATTGTGAGTCAAGAGTTTTTCCCACTGGACTACGGAGGTCGTGAAATTGTTAGAAGTGTCGGAAAAAGTCAAACCGCCTGGTAGCTTTCATCGAAAACGCTGCCTAATCCTTTTGGGATATGAGACTGTGTTACAAAGAACCTCTTTCAATAAGAATCGTACAGTTTCTGGAAAATCCCACAGATCCCAGTACTTACTACATTACGAATAACTATTTAATAACGAATAACAATAGTTCCTCTTCAATTCTTCCTACTGCCAAATCTATAGCATGTTAAATTATATACATATACTAGCAGACCCGGCCACACGTTGCTGTGGCTAACGAAACACAACGCTATTACCCAACCTTTATAAAATCCACACCACCCGCTTGCCAGCTGCCCGCTGCCCGCTGCCTGAATTGAATATTTGAATTTATCGGCTTTTCTCTACTATAATAAGCATGTATTATACATATAAATGGTTGCAATGTCGAAAAGGTGTAAAGATTTAGATACCTCGGCAGTATTCTCACGGAGACTCTTGACCCAGATGTGGAGGTTAGATGCAGAATTGAAGCAGCAAAAACTGCGTTCATTAAAATGAAATCCCTCTTCTGCAATGACAATATCAGCTTAAAACTAAGGCAGAGAATGCTAAAATGTTATGTGTGGTCGGTCTTGCTCTATGGATGTGAAACATGGACCTTGAAAGTAAATACCATGAACAGGTTAGAGACTTTTGAAATGTGACTTCACCGGAGAATGCTCAAGGTCCCATGGACCGACATGATCACCAACACAGAAATTCTCAGGCGGGCTAGAGCAGAAAGAGAACTGCTTACATTAATAAAAATAATGAAAATTTCATATCTGGGTCATATACTTCGAGGGGAGAAGTATCACTTGCTCCATTTGATATTGAAAGGCAAGATAGAGGGTCGCCGAGGGCCTGGTAGGAGAAAAATGTCTTGGCTGCGTAATATACGAGAGTGGACCGGCATTAGAAGTGTGGAGGAGCTATTCCGGGCAGCGCAAGACAGAGAGATATTCTCAAGAGTGATCGCCAACGTCGGGGGGAACTGATACAGCACACAAAGAAGAAGATACATATAAACCTTCCCCTTGAATCACTCTATCTATTGGTGAAAACCGCATGAAAATCTGTTTCGTAGTTTAAAAGATCTATGCGCACATGCATTTTGAGCGACTTCATTTTATACTATATAATGCAATTCGAGCGATCGCCACTAATTATACAATGCTTGCAATGCAACACTGGATATTTGAAAAGGGAAAATCAAATACCTACTTACTCTAGGACATCTATTTTCCAATTCCTTCCGTAGAACGAATTTCAAAAGTGACTATAGTACGGCCCGCCAGCCGTTAAAAATATAATTACCCATCGCACAAAAATATGTTTTCTTTGAATTTCTCGGTTTTTCTCTAATATAATTTAAATCTAATATTATACATATAAACATTCCTCTTCAATCATTCCATCTATTGGTGAAAACCGCATGAAAATCCGTTGCGTAGTTTAAAAGATTAACGCGCACATACATTTTGATCGATTTAATTTTATACTATGTAATGATTTACACTTCCTTCAGTAAATGACACAAACATCATTACATAGTATAATAAAATTAAAACTTTATTTTATTTTATTCATAGGTTTAAAACTTTATTTTATTTTAAATCAGATCTCAAAACTATGGTCACCCTAAAAGTCTACATTAATGTACTACCTAGCGCCATCAGTTTAATAGTTACCCATAATCTCAATCTGTAAGAAATACAACAATATTGTTCTTTCAATATCTGTATAATTTTGTGTTATTTTGTTAACTAACCTCAACACAGGCTTGTCCTAGTGAGGTAACAAATTGTATAGTAAACATTTTACCTGCAGTGTAAAGAAACAATAAATAAAATAAAATAAAATAAATAAATAAATAGTATTTCAAAACAATGCTTACCACAATCTCCAAATCATCAATATCCCCATCCGGCTCCAGTGACAAAATCTCCCGCCACTTGTCCTGGATGGCCCTCAGAGCCGCTTCGTCCCTCCTGGGCTCCCTTCCTATCACGATCTCCCGGTCTTCCTGCGGCGATCCCGCGCCCTCGGCCCGGTTCAACCTGCCCCGGCTGCCGAGGCTATTGGCCGGGTCCGTGATCACGTCCGCAGAGGCCTCAGACACCGGGGAACCGGGCGGGGGGTAGTCGATGGTTGCGCGGGATTCGAGCTCTGCGTCTATGATTGAGGACTCTTCGTACTGTAAAGATAATTTTTTTATTAGGTCATTAGTCCCAACTCATTAGTCTACACAGAAATGAAAATAAGAATGTGCAGGACAAAAGACACTATGAGTAAAATGAAAAAGATATAGAGTGGCAGAGGCACAGCGAAGACGCATAACGAAGGCATAACGAAGACCACCAAGATGAGAAAAATCCAAGCATTGATTTTACCCACATTTATTTATTTATTTACGCCCATTTAGGCTTTTACATACACATACACTTAACAGTATTTACGAAATTATACTAGTAAATAGTGCGAGAAATGACTGTTTACAACACTTGCACAAAAACAAATGTAAAGCAAAAATATTATTGAATTTGATCCACACAATATGCAGGCACAAAATATTTAAAAAAAAAATACAAAAATAGCTTCTCTCTTTCAGCCGAAAAAACACCACCAATATGCTAGTCAATTCAAACAGTTTCATCAACACATTCCCCTACTTGATGAAAAAAACTTCAATGAGGTATGCTTATATGTTTATTAAAATTAGTATTAAATATATCAACAACATCGGAGTATTTGTTTCCAAGCTGTTGAATCCGTCGCACAGGAGTGTAATATTGGCATGTTGACTTAGAATTGCTACAATAATATGGTGGGTACTGTCTTGTGACTGACCTGCCTGAGGTATGAAAAGTGATTACATATAATAAATCAGGGGTGTCAAACACTGAATTAATGATTTTATACAAACAGGTTAAATCGGAAATGATTCTACGATCAGATAATTTAATTAAATTTAATGAACAAAGTAGGTTATCGTAATTTAGGCATTCATTAGGAATGCCCATTCTAAAATTTACATATCTTTAAAATATATTTTGGATTCTTTCAATCGCATGTGAATGAACCTCATAATTTGGGGACCAAACCGTGGGAATTGTATTCTTTATGACTCCTTACTAGTGACATATATAATGTTTTTACAGTAGGTATTGAAATTATTAAAATCACTAGATACCCTTAAAATAAATCCCAACATTTTCTTTATGCTTGACAAAGTTGAGTTTCGTGTCAAACCAAATACCTTAGTCATTAATTTCCGAGACA
Source organism: Limnephilus rhombicus (assembly GCA_929108145.2). Lineage (NCBI taxonomy): Eukaryota > Metazoa > Arthropoda > Insecta > Trichoptera > Limnephilidae > Limnephilus > Limnephilus rhombicus. Next base: position 5,706,201 of record OV815288.1, on the reverse strand, counting down.
GATACTAACGACAAATTGTTAATGGAATAATCGAAAAATATTGGATTCTTTATTCGATAAAACCTCACAATTTAACATTTGCTTGTGTTAAGTTGCAAGAGGTTATCATGACACCATATAATAAATCTCAACAAGTTATTTGACAATATATGGCAATCATTAATGTTTCTGATTGATTTGAATAATTTCAGGTAGTCTGCAAACATTAATTCTTGAACATCATTGAAAACATATAACACATCATTAACAAATAATAAAAATAAGATTGGACCTAAATGTGACCCCTGGAGAACACCACTCGTAGCAGTGAATTTGTATGAAAATGTATCATCAATTTAACAGCCAGTAACTGTTAAACCACTTTTATAGTGGTCCGTCCACCAATACCGAATTTATGCAGTTTATTCAGCAATAACTCATGATTAACATTATCGAAAGCCTTACTAAAATCTGTATAATTAGAGTCAACTTGACATTTACTAGACATAGAATCAGATTTATAGTTTTGATACGTTAACAAGTTAGTGAGGGTAGATTTTCCAGTAGAGAAACCATGTTGTTTAGGAGAAATGACGTGATTTAATCGGGAAAAAAAAATTTAAGAAGAATTTTTTCAAAAACTTTAGGAATTCTTGATAAAAGGCACACCGGTCATCATCACCTCGTGTTTATCACCTTTTTAAAAATAGGCGTAAGGAAGCTGAATTTCAATTTAGTAGTATTTCTGTAAGGTGTGGAAAAATGGACTCTTAAAACCGGGGAAAAACCGGATAGAGGCCCTCAAAATGTAGTAGTGCTGGAGAAAAATGTTCAGGATTCCATGGACGGCCAAATGCATAAATGTGTCCATCCTGGAAGAGCTAGGCGTAAATAATAGGCTTTTAACTTTCTGCCTACAACCTATCTTAAGATGTTTTGGAAGCATTGCTCACCAAACTGAGGACTTCAAATAGGAGAAACTTAAAATCACTGGCAAAATGGAAGGCTGAAGAAGTAGAGGAAGGTCACCAATGCACTGGAGTGACCAAGTATCACTGGCGTCTGTTACTAGGGTGTCCGCAGTCCTCCACGCAGCGCAGGACCGTAAAGAGTGGAGGGACCTTGTCCATGGTGGACATTGGAGGAGGGGTCACGATCCTCAGCAACGAGGATGAGCAATGAGCAACGACTTGAGAAGAAATCTGAACTCTCGTCTAAGCAATGTTACTGTGGTATTCCTTGTGTGGAATGATGGATAGTTGAAAATAAATAGATAGAAGAGGCGATTTAGAGAGTTATGGCCACTGGTTGTCGCTGTAGCCCCTAGTTGATGGCCACCTGAAGCCACTGAGCATTTCAAATACTCGCTGTACCTAAGTGAAATGAAATAAATAACACATACCTATAAATAAAAGAAATAAATAACACGAAGGTGGCGGATATATTTAACCCGTGCAGTTAAATAAAATTTTGTTAAGTTAAATTGCACGAAGTTAGGTACAAGAAGGATCTACTATCATGTCTTTTGAAACAATATTATTTTATTATTTTTAATTTATAAACTAACGTTTAAGACAAGATTTTTATGCATAGCACAAAGGGTAACAATTATTATAAGCAATAATTGTCAGCCTGAAACACTCATTCACATTGAAAAATCTTCCGAGAAAAGATCCTTCTGATTGCCGGTCGGATGCTCTGACCACTGAGCTATGGCGGCTTACCTAATATCCGCCAAAAAATTCAATATATACTGGTGTTTCATTTAACAATTACTGATTATTACATTTTTCAGCTGAAAACAACCAACTTTATTTTTGTGAGGGAGGTATTGTTAGTAATAAATCTCTCGCTAGGTGGCGTCGAGACAAATTATGTATACATTTTTTGGTGAAATACTTTTAACTTGTACCACCAGTGAATGAAACACCAGTATATTGACTTATTTGGCGGATATTAGATAAGCTGCCATAGCTCAGTGGTCAGAGCATCCGACCGGCAATCAGAAGGACACGGGTTCAAGTCCCGTTGGCGGCAAGTATCTTTTCTCAGAAGATTATTCAATGTAAATGAGTGTTTCAGGCTGACAATTATTGCTTATAATAATTGTTACAATATTATTTTCCTTCTTCAGGGCAAGTGTATACTGATTTGACAGATATGAAATATGGATGGGAACAATACATTATTATGGTAGGGGTGGAGCCGTTGATAGGTATTACTAGGAACGGTCGTTCCCAAACTGTTTGGCTTTACTCAAATAAATAAGTGGTTCAAACAAAGTTAAATTGTTTCATTCATTTATAATGGATAACCACAAAGTTATAGCTACATTCAAAAGTATAATATTATTTTAAGTTAAGTCTACTTATATATTGCATATACTCATATAGTCATATATCTTTCTTTTGTATCGTTCTAGAGCTAAGATTTATTTCATATTTTCTGATGTCATTGTACGTTTTAATGCCACATTTTTTTTTAATTGCCTTATGTTTGTATTTAATTGTGACAGACAATTATTGTTTATGGTACAACCATACCGGTGATACTGATTAAATAAAAATATACCAGACATGATCAAAAATATACCAGACTGAGATTTTACAAACTTACACAGATATAATTTTTTCATAAAGTAAATGATAAAAATCTAATTATAATTATAATAAAAATGATGTGCTAATACAGTGTAGGATTATTGCATAAGATTATCTAAGTACATACGTATTTGCTTTCAAAGTAAGCAATGTTATTGTAACTAAATATTTAGACAGAGCAATTTCACTTCCCTCATGAATCACGGAGGATTGGAACTACGTAAAATTAGAGCGAGAAGCAACTACACGAAATTGGACAACATGGATTGTAGCAAAAGAACCATCATGAATAATTATTGTAAGTATTTAGGATTGAGAGGAAACCATCAGGAAAACTAAAGTAGTCAAGAGTGAGGAGACCGATTATTCTATCTCATTCTCTCGCAGACTGTACATATAGATGTAAGTGTTTGTCTCTTTTTAGTTTCGCTTTGTCGTTTCATCGAGTTTCAAATCACAAAGGTGCAAAAAAGTTTTCACTTCAAAAGTTAGGTTCTGAATGTAAACGAGAGGTATCACAAATTCACAACACAAGCTCAACCAATAGGAGCCTTGAAAAGTGAGCTCATAATCAAAGCGGCCAATACGCGCACTTGGACCATTGTACACAACACCTCGGTTAGGGAAACAATGAAATTAATAGTTTATAACGTTAAAAAACAATGCCAAAATGTTAAAAAAAATCACCGGAGTACACCATCATACGTAAAACTTTCATTGCTTTTTACGATTATGTTTTGTCTTCCGGCGGAAATATTAAAACTTTGTTTTATCTGTACAAATGACTGAGTTTTTTTATTGCATTGAAATATCAAAACTTTTTTCTACGGTCGCCAGCAGTAAAAACTATTCACAAAATTTATTTTCTAGATTACTCGCAAATTATTTCTTCTGCTTCTGTTCTACATACAAAACCCAACAAAATTCCAAAAATCTATTATGTAATATATACTACACCAATTTTATATAAATGGATGATAATATAACAAATCTTTTGGACAACATGTCGCAGATTCCATGTATTGAAACCAATAATTCCATAGAAGTTCAAAAAACCCTGAATAAATCTAACTTAAAAATATTATCCATGAACATTAGACGTATAAAAAAAACTTCAATGAACTTATGATACTACTTACAGAACTTGACTCAGACTTTGACTTGCTTATCTTGAGCGAATTCTGGATCAAATATAACTATATTCCTAAAATCATAAAAAAACTATAACCATTACAACACACATAATAACCAATCACAAAATGATGGCGTTATTATTTACATAAAAAATCACATACAACACTCTGTAAAGGAAATCACAATAACTAACTCAAATTGTCTTAAACTCGAAATAGAAAAAAGCGTTACTATTCTATCTACATACCGATCACCGAGCACATCCAAAGTAACACCATTTTTAAAAGCACTTAATCAAATTCTGGTGTGTATTAGAGATCGTGAAAATGTCCTTATTATTGGTGACCTTAATATCAATATTATAAATACAATCCATCCTCAAGCCAACGATTACACAAATCTACTAACTTTGCAAGAATTTCTACCAGCTATTACAGCCCCCACTCGTGTATCAGAGTTATCCGCCAGTTGCATAGACCACGTATTTGCCAAATGCAAACTAAATATCAATTCTCTAGTATATCAATGCACTTTTACAGACCACTACGCTACTATCACCTCAATTTCCCATAAAATACAAAAATCACCAGCATCTACTATACAACTAAAGAAAATTTCATATGATATCCTCTACAAACTGGTTTCCGAGGAAAATTGGTCAAATTTTTATAAACTTTGTGATCCAAATTTAGCCTGTGAATCTATCATCGACATCCTTCATAAACATTTAAAAAATGCTACATCCAACACAAACAACAACCAAAGTAGTCGTAAAATTAAACTAAAACCTTGGATAACAAATGGTATTTTACACTGCATTCGTAAGCGTGACAAACTCCATAAATATTGTAAAAATAATCCTACTGATTATGAATCTCTCTTATTCTATAAACGTTACAGAAATGCTTGTAAAAAATAGCCTGTGCGGCCAGAGAAGTCTATTATAGGGAACAGATAGAGGAAGCTGCTAATGACAATAAACAAATCTGGAATATTGTCAAAGAAATATGCTACACAGAAAAAGTGACAACACCCATAAACATGATCACCATTGCAGATAAAACATTAAATGCAACTGAAAAATCTGAAACAATCACAAATCATTTCAACCAATTCTTCTCCACAATCGGATCAGACCTAGCAAATAATATCCTAAATAAAAATAAAGCATCTGAAGATAGCCTTGCAAACAATATCTCTCTGGACAATATGAGTTATAACCCTTTCATTCTCACTCCAACAACAGAACAAGAAATCAATAAAATCATCACTTCACTCAAAAATACACACTCCACGGGAATTGACAATATATCCACTAAACTAATTAAGCACCTCAAACCAATCATCACTAAACCCCTTGAAAATATCACGAATCTAAGTTTTCGAACTGGCCTTTTCCCAAACACACTAAAACATTCAACAATTATTCCCGTCTTTAAATCAGGGGATAGATCATCCGTGAATAACTACAGACCAATATCTTTGCTGAGTCCGATCTCAAAAATAATTGAAATAACGGTAAAACGAAGACTCTGCAAATTTCTTGAAGACAATGAAATCCTGTCAAGAAATCAATACGGCTTCCGCAAAGGTCGTAGTGCCTCAGATGCAATTGCACCTTTTACTAAATTAATATCTGATAACCTCGATAAAAGTCGCAAACTCCTTGCTGTATTATTGGACCTAGCTAAAGCCTTTGATACTGTATCTCACCGCATAATCCTGAAAATAAAAGGGATTCCGCTTGAATGGTTTAAGAGCTATCTAACAAACAGATCCCAGTCAACTATTATAAATTCCGCTAAAGAATACAGAAGTTCAAGTTTACCAATCACGTATGGCGTGCCCCAATAATAATAATTAATAATAATTGGCTAATTTATATAGCGCCGTTTTCGTGGAAAATCACCTCAAGGCAGTATATTAGGCCCACTTCTCTTTATAATATACATTAACTCTTTATGCAATTTAAATACTGGTGGCACTATAATATCTTTCGCTGATGACACAGTTATTGTATTTGAAGGTGAAAATTTGAATTCAACCTTTGAAAAAGCAAACTGTAGCATAAAAGTAGTAAAAAACTGGTTAGATTCCAACCTCCTTACTCTTAATATTGATAAAACAAAATAACTAATTTTTTTCTATACGGAAACCAAATCTCTCCCAAAACTGTCATAAACTTACCATACATTCATGTTCACAGAACCCTAATACGCCTACATCACTTCACAAAAACTGTTCATGCAATGATCTAAAAATATCAAACGAAATTAAGTACTTAGGGGTTATTATTGACAATCAACTGCGTTGGGAGGCACACATAAATTCTACAACAAAAAGACTTTTTTTATTTTTTATTGAAATAATAGATAATACATAATATAATCAACAAACAAGTCCTGCTAAGCCAATTGAATCGGCTTGTCAACAGGTGCTTATATTTTAGTTACATATTTATACATTTTTAAAATTTAAAATTTACATCTTATATCTACAGATTCAACATTTTTTCTTACATATCAAAATCAATATAATTTTTTTTTCCGATAGCCAATTTTTCACCATATATTTAACCTTATTCATAGAATTACATTGCTTTATAGTGTCAGGTAATAAATTAAATATCTTCGGTATGATATATTCAAACGTTCTCTGTCCGTACTTATTGTTAAATTTCGGAACTATTAACCCGTCGTTACGCGTGAATCTAGTGTTGTATTTATGTTCTATTTTCTCTTTATGCTGCGGGGTAAATATATGCTGAATTATAATTTTGTGCCAAAGTATTGCCTTAACAGGTAAAATTTGGGCACTCTGAAACAGCAACGGTTTATTTTGTCTCTGTTTGAAAATATTAGGGAGAACCAATAATTTTACAATTGCGTTTTGTACAACTTGCACTTGTTTCAGATTGGTTATAGTAGTATTTCCCCATATTGTTAATCCATATCTTATAATAGATTCTGCTAGTGACATATAAATTATTTTAAGTGTTTCAATTGATAGGAAAAAAATTAATGTGTACATTCTGCCAGCAATCGATCTGAGTCTTTTACAGGTTTTTTTATATGTTTATCCCATTTAAAAAAACAATCTACTGTAACACCAAGATACACGTATTCCGAAACTAATTCTAAGCTTTCACATTTACAATTAGTTGGAATATTTTTATGGATGCAATTAAAATTATGAGAAATAATATTAGGATTAAATTGAAATTTGGCATTAGGTGATCTTATATGCATTACTTTGGTTTTTTTAGCATTTATTAATAGTCCTGCATCATGTGACCATTTACAGAATTGATTAAAGTCAATTTGCATGAGTTCAATTGCAATTTTTAGATCTTTATGTGATATGACCAATGCCGTATCATCTGCGAATACAAAATGTTTCACAAAAGAGAAAAGTTTTTTCATTATGGTTACATAAATTATATATAGTGTAGGTCCTAATATGGAACCTTGTGGAACTCCTGCAGATACATTTTTTGTTTTACTAAAAGTAAATTATGCTACATTTTCTACTCCCTCAGATCTATTCTTAACCTACAAACACTGAGATGTGTTTACTTTGCACTTTTTCAATCAATTGCTACGTATGGTATTGTGGGATGGGGAGGGTGTGCAATGTCAATTCTATATCCAATTGTCTAAATTCAAAAACTTCTGCTAAGGATAATATTCAAATATAACCCATCACACCCATCAGAACCACTTTTTAAAAAATTCACAGTGTTAGACATTCGACAATTATACGTAAAGACAATTCTCATATTCCTATGGAAAAATGATTTAATGGAAAAAACACAAAAAAAAATTCACACTCGGTACTCGTCACACCTAAAATTCATAATTCCTACAGCTAAAACAACTTTCGCACAGCGACAGTTCTCCTGTATTGCTCCCAAAATGTTCAACTCATTGAGTATTGATACTAGGAAATCGAAAACTAATAAGCTTTATATCATAAGTGTACAGGATTGGTTATTTACAAAGGGGAAGAACTATTTTAAAGAATTCCTTGAGTCTACAAATTAAGTTAATTTGCTTTATTAATATTATTTTTTTAAAATTCTAATTTATAAAAAAACTTTTGATAATTATCATAATAATATTTATATTTGGATGACTTATTTTGACTCCAGATACTAATATCTACAGCCTGTATGTCGGACGAATATCTACAGCTCATATGTTGAACTAATATCTACGAACTTCAGAGTGTTGACTAATATCTACAGAGCTAAGGTCGGACGAATATCTATGACGGTCCCAGTGTTGACTAATATCTACAGAGCGTTGGTTGAACTAATATCTACAGAGCGTAAGTTGGGCTAATCAGCTAAATGTGTCCAATAGTCCGATATTAGGATTTACATACATACTTACATAAATTAAGTTTTTTAAACTGCATACGCAATATTACGTTATTCCAATATGCTATTCATAATTGCAAATCCAACCTCTGCCAGTGCTGTAGATATTCGTCAACACTTTGGTTCTCATAGATATTAGTCAACAGTTTGAGCTGTAGATATTCGTCAACACTTTGGTTTTCATAGATATTAGTTCGATTTTTTCAGTTTTTGGAATTCCTGTAGATATTAGTAGACGCCTCCCTTATTTTCAACATCTCCACAAGAAGAGTCATTCATTCATTTATTTATCTACTTATCAATATTCATATACCTATTTTATTTAAGCGAAACAGCAGCCTTCAATAAGAATGGTTTATTTACATGTTAATTATTATATAAATATTATCTACTTAATTGAGAAACTACTTAAAGAATTCGTTGTCATACAAAACATTGTACCTAACTTAACTTTATATTAACCAATAAAAAATCTTACATTTATATAAATATATATTCATAATTCGACTACCATAATACGGACATGTGCCTAGCGTGGTAGTCGAATCACCTGTAAAAACTGTACCAAAAGTTATATGATGAATAAAAAAAAAAAAAAAAAAAAAATGAAGAATTACAGAAAAAAGGCATGAAATTTTATTTTAATTTACATCGTGAACCTCTGAATAATAATATTAACTTATATTTGCAATATTATTAATCCATAAAAGAAAAATTAGGAATATCATTTGAACGTGAGATGCCTGGAAGATTATTTTACAGGGCGGATGGTTTTTTAATAGTTTTACGAAAAGAAATTTAAAAATGTCGTACGTCCAAATAAAAGCCAAGATATGTTCTATTCGCACCAACTTATCAAAGAAACTGGAAAGGTTCTAGTCGGATATTTTACAATTTAAGAAAAAAAACAACTCGTTGAAATTCTTACCAAACAGCCGGTTTGACGCTTCTGTATTATTGTGTATTGTGGATATAAAACTTTATCTGCCAGCATACAAAACTTAATAGATGTATCTATTTCAGTAAGAACTACTCACCATGGTAACAGCGCAGTTGGGCAGCGACGTAACGCTGGGCGAGGGTGGTCCGCCTCCCCCGCCCTGTCCCTTCAAAGCCTTCTGCAGCCTCTCATACCGGGGTCCCCGCAGGAACCTCTCCAACTTCAGTCGGACTATGGAACCTGTGCAACGCAGCAGCTCTACAGCCTGGTGGTTGCTGACGCTCTGGAGGGGTTGGCCGTCCACCTGGCGATGGAAACAAGAATTCACACTCAATTATTCAACCCAATTATATTAGTTCCAGCGAGAGCTCGTACGGACGCCGTCGATGTTCATCCTCTTCCTTCGCACAAGTCTTGTTTAAAAACGAAAAAGACAGAAGACACAGTGTATACAACTTTGCTAAAGATATATAACGCAAAGAGATGCACAGGAGATGCAAATGATATTTGAAAAGAGAATCAAAAAGAATAAAAAGAGATGCAAAAGAGATATAAAGGAGATTAAAAAAAATAGTTGCATAATGCAAAGGAAAGAAGAATAGAGAGATTTAAGACAATAGCGTCAGATATATCATGCAATCAGAAGAGCGTACAAGAAAATAACAGGAGAGAATGAAGAAATATAAAGATATTTCGAAATATTAAAAGTGCTGGAATTTGCGCAACCATTGTTCGATATTTCCAATCAGTAGCTATTGTTCAGATAGTATTGATCTGACTGTCTCCTTTTTTATAGGAATGCTTAACTTACAAGTTATACAAGTTTTTTTCTGGAAATTTAAACAATAAGCTTTGCTGCAATTCTGGAATATGCACAGGATTTACAACTTTTATAACTCTCTTTGCCAAGGGTTCCAACTATATTCAAGATATTATTTATACGTAACTCGGAATTCTAACTTTTTAATGAACTCACCTCCACAATTCTGTCATTGATCTGTATTTTGTTGCACAGGTCTGCCGAACTCCCGGTGCTGATGCTCTTCACAAATATTCCGGAAAGTTCTTCTGAAAGAATAAAAAAAAACTCAATTAAAATCAAACTACAAATTGTTGATGCATTCTTAGAAAACGGCTTTGAAACAAAAGAGACCATCCTAAAAGGTCGAACGATGGGAGAGTATATTGAGTTCTGAGAGAAAAATTTTAGAAGCAGTGGTAAACGAAGAAACGCAAAAGCTGCCATGAAAAAAAGCAGATTCTGAATGATGCGTATTTAGAGAGATTGGTCACGATTGTCGACAATTTAATAAATTTCGGCATCCCACAGGGATTGATCCAATTCCTTCTTTGTTGCACACTGATGATCTTCTGTCGTGCTCACTAAACAATGTCACGCGGATGATAGTACACTAGCAAAGTCCGTGATAGCAGATAAGATTTAAGATTTTCACGGCCAAAAGCATTTTCGTTATTTGTTTTTGGGGTGTTATGCCGTGTTGCGCTACCTCCTTCTTTAGCCAACGTTTCGGACATCATTGCAGTGTCCATCATCAGGGCAGATCCGGTAGATGTGTGACACATCCACACATCTACCGGATCTGCCCTGATGATGGACACTGCAACGATGTCCGAAACGTTGGCTAAAGAAGGAGGTAGCGCAACACGGCATAACACCCCAAAAACAAATAACGAAAATCCGTGATAGCATTTTGTTTGTCATGCATCTGAAGAAAACAAACCTCCAATAACGAGAAATATTAAATAATAGGGAGAAACACACTCAGCCCACGCGACGCTACGCGACGTAGGTAGACGTCATCATTTCCATATCTGGACTACCTACCATCCATACATTTTCTATGGAAACGGGTGCTTTAGAAACACACTAGCCCCACGCTAGGCCAACCGACGCCCCCTGCGCGATGCGGATCTGCGGCAGCCATGTGGAAGGTGGAGGGGGTATGGTCACGCCTACTACCAGATGATTTTACATCTTCGTGGTGTTATCTAAGCATCTAACGTTATGTTTCTGTGGTTGTTTTTTTGACAGATATTATTCAAAAATGGATGACGAACAGTTCATTGAAACTGTTAGACGGCACGAAGTTATTTATAAAATCAAATTACAGGATCATAGAGATTCTGCATACGCAGTGCAGCTTGGGTGGAAATTGCAGTCATTCGCGGCATGACTTTCAATATTATACCCCTATAATGAATGACAATCAAACCTTACACACGCTGCCAGTCTTTTTCTGATCCCAATTGACTTTCGAAGACGTGTGTTTTCTTTTTTTATGTCATATTCAATTATGCTGTGAAGCTCTTCAAATACCACTTTACTCATACGGAAGTACATGAAGAATCGTCCGTCACCAGATTCTAGTTCCTTTACCAAAGTATGGAACTCTCCAAACATTTGTCTTTGTTTGTTAATGTTGTGGACCCAAATACTTCTCACTTTTTTCTTTTAACGAGAATATTGATTTAATAATAATAATCGTAGCAAATCATCTTCAAATTCGCTTTCAAAACATGGCAAAGCTGTCGTCTGCTGAGAAGATAATCACATAAACATAACCTAAAAAATAAATGTCAAATGGGTCCAATCAAACGCGCCTGCGCACAACCAGAGACACCTTGTCACGTGGTCACAGCGACGTGTATCTACGTCGGCCAGTGTGAACATGGACAGGAAAGTTGTGTCGCGTCGCGTGGGCTTAGTATGTTTCCAGCTAAAGTCTTATGATTTGAGATGAAATTTTGGTTTTGATTTATTAAATAAGAGAAAATTATGTACCTACCTACATACTTTTTTTGACGTGAGGCCTACTGTTCACAGAACTACTAGTATAAGCTCTAAAACTCAACACTATAGATCACAAAAATTACATCACCTCGAGATTTTTCTCATTTGGCTAAAAATAATCACGTTGAATTACAGGTTATAAAAATCCATATCATTTATCTCAAGTGAAGATTGCAATACTTAATAGCTAAGTTTCCCTCTCTTTCTTATCCTTCACAGTATCTTCAAAGATGAATGAAGTTCTGTGTTGGGATAATTTATGCTTTCTAAATAGCCTGGTTTGGTCGATTATCCTGTCTATCTCAATTACACCTAACACCGAAAAATAAATTAAGACAGATAAATATTATATGTTCGAATATCCCGCGTATTATATTTGTATTCCCCAAGCACTGAAAGAATAACAAATACAAAAATATTATCTTTCATAAATGCAAGAGATGGAATTCATCCAGCTATTTCAAAGAAACGTCCCAACAGAAATTCTACATTGTTATGATTATTTTTTCTTCTCTTGTTATCAAAACATTCTAGCGCTGTCCAACGCAGCTACAGTCGATTCTGTTTAATTGGGACACATCAGGACCCAATCATTTATCCCAAATAAGCGGCTGTCCCAAATAAGTGAAGTTTATGAGTGGATAGAAATGTACGACTTGTGCATTCATTCAAGTTCTCTCGAATGTGTTAATTAACACGTTTAAAATTTGTTAAAGGAATTTTATAACAGAAAATTAATTATGTACTTTAGGTACAAATAATATCGTCGTTGGGCGCGTAATTCCGCTAATGTGAAAAAAAAATCAGAGGAGTTAAAAAACTGATTTGGTTTGATATGTGTATTTGAAGTTGCGCTAAATGTGTAGCCTTTGTTTAGCATCATGGATGGCTTCTAATGTCCGTTTGGACAGAAATTTTAAATTATTTTTATTAATTGTTACATGAATATGGTAATTTCGTTACATGAATATGGTAATCGTCTGTTCGATTTGGAATTATGGTTTATTTATCAAGAAACATTATATAACTGTTGTGGGAGGTGCTCTTTGGGTGGAAATTTACAGGAAGATATCGCTTACATGTAGGTATCACTTTTGTATGTATTTAGACAATTTAAAGGATTACAATATTTGAGATATTTACACTGCAAAGTAAATTTTTGAGTGTAGAATTCTTTCATAGCTTGGGTCTATTTACACGCTCTAGGCTTGTAAAAAATTTTTAAGCAGGGAGACTTCAATATTTATTTATTATATATTGTGTAGGTACTTTACGTAATAATTATTATTATAATAAAAATAAATATTATTTGGAGTTCCATCTTCATTTTCCTGCTTCCAAATAGTTTATTTCACTCTCCTCCAAAATATTATTTTTTTCGCATTATTTTCTTTTTACCCAATACCGGCATGTTCATCCTCTCTCCTTACTCAAGTCTCATACCGCACGCCCATCCTTCTTAACTAAAATTCGTTTACTGAGACACGTTTTGCATCGACTTCAGATAGGAATTTGTCCCAGATAACCGACGTGAATAAGTATTAATTTTTTATTTGGTTTTTGTCCCTTTTGTTTTTTTTTCCAAATAACCGTCTGTCCCGATAAACCGGTGTATCAATTAAGCGAAATCAACTGTATAGTTCATTTCAATTTATTTTATAAAGCAGGGGGCTTTGTTTAGACAATGGAGTAAAACACATTCGAATCGTTTTATCTAATTGAAAGGATTTTTCGCTTTTCAAAAGTGCCTTTGTAAGTAGCTTTAATGGAAAATTCTAAAAAAAGATTTCACACTATTATCGTGTCGAACACTGAATGAAGAAATCAATAGCTATGTTATGAACGAATCGGTGTACCCGATGTACCAAAAATAAGGCGAATTTATCAATTTTCAACTTTTAGTTTTTATAATTTTTTTATAAAATCATTAATTGTTAAAGAAATATTTTTATAAAATTATTAAAAAAAAATAATGGGATATTTATTCTACACGTTTGCACTATCGAAATATACGTAATCTAGTAGTTCTGTGAATAGTATCTATTCTATGCGTCCAAATACTTAATTTTATTTTTTTCTGTATTTCGCTTATTTTATTTTACTCTCATTTTTTTTTTAATAAATCATAATCGACAACTCATTTTTGTTAAGAAGAAGGAGAAGGCCGTTAATTACCTAAATACTTATTCAAAAATATTTTACCTATTTTTGTTATTTCCAAAAAGGAATTATGCAATTTATCCAAAGAAACGTCACTATCTCAATGGCAAATCCTTTTTCAAACTTGTTTCGGGCAGGTAGGTACCCTAATGTTGAAAAAATGCGAACGGTCAAAATAAACACGACAATTTAACGTTTGAAAAGTATAATAATCTTTACTGAACCATTAAGTAGCTGAGTGGACCAACGCGTCGGATTTTCACCCAGGCGTTGCTAGTTCAAGGCTCTTCTAACTAATTCTTACACATAAAGCAATTTTCCGCTTCTATTTTTTGAAGGCTGTGTCGTCCTATTTTGAAATGTTTAACTTAATTGTCTACTTGTCATTTTATATTTAAAATCATCTTGATTCATTTCCGTCTACGGACTCTAGCTTTCAATTTAATGTCTATGTCGTATTTCATCTTAAATTGTACAACAAATTTGTTTTGTCTACGCTTTTACTAGAAGCGAAAGCGTCAAATCATTCCGATACTATTGTTATCATATTCCTTGCGAAAACTTGATCACACCGTTACTAAAAACCTTACAGCCAGCATCAAAAATTATTTCACGTCACTGCAAGTTTATCTTAACTTTTACAGGCAATAAACCTATATGCCAGTAATTCAAAACAAGTGTTTTTTCGAATATAACTTCAATCATTTACTGCGCGATCAACCCCCTTTTTTGGAAAATGAAAGAAGTCATACAAGATGCTCGATTTACGATCGACCCTGCAATATTGCTGGAAAAATGCATAGAGGAATTCAAATACTGTCAGATTTTTCTTAACCCTGGATTGCTTGTCTTTATTTTGTAAAAAAAATAACTATTATAGTGCAAGCGATCTTTATCGCCAAAAATTTCGCATCAAACACCAGTAATCCTGTATGTAGAAGGGTAGAATCTTGTTTTACATAAAATCTTTAAAAACAACATGCAAAGTAAAACTACACTCATAGTTGTTTGTATTTTCGCCCAAGGCAAATAAATCCGAAGACTTTCTGCTTGATGTTTCCACTCCAGCGCAATCTTTTTACGAAACAATTGGATAGCTTCTTTTATTTTAGAATCTGCATCTCTCGACTTCAGGGCTGGAGCATTCAGACTTCAGATTGTTTTTCTTTCGATTGTCTTTCAGAGGCGCATTCAAAGAGTTGGCAGTACTTCTTAGCATTTGTAAAAACAAGTTGTATAAGGGAAATGTACACAGGAGCCTTCTTTACACGTCCAGTGGTCGGCAAACTCAAAATAGTCAAAAGAGTCAAATATCAGCACTAAAGACGATATAGATTTCGAAATAATGATATCTAAATGAATAATACCATCGCATAATACATTACAAATAGAAGAAAGAGACCTACATATTCTTGATAGCGAAAAATACCTGGACTTATATATTGATAAACATTTGACATTTAAACAACACGTAGAAAAACTAAAAACAAAAATCATCCCATTAATTGGTGTATTTGGTAGAATTGCTCATCTTCTACCAACAGAGGTAAAGAGGGGCTTATACTTTAGCTTAATCCAGTCCCACCTAAATGATTTAATAGAAATATGGGGAAATACATACATTACGTACATAAACGACTTACAAATAATACAGAACAAAGTTATTAAAAAACTCTTCAACTATAACCCAGGCACTCCCACAAAAAAACTATACCAGGAAATGAACCTTTTGAAAATAAAAACATTGTACGAATATAACATATGTCTTTTAATCTACAAAATACAAAATGAACTTATACACACGCACAACATTTATAAAAACATCACAAGTACACGAAAATTATACTAGACAACACAATAAATTGTACACAAATACTGTGAAGACTGAAAGTGGCAAGAAAAGTATTGGCCACATGTATAATCTCCTTCCAGATAACCTAAAATCGGAAAAGAATATAAAAACCTTTAAAAAAAAACTATTTTAACTTAAGATATTGGAACAAAATTAAAAATATTACTACTGTACTTTATACGCTCTGTATTTAAGTTGAGAAAGCGAAATATTATATTTATTTTGACTTATTAATAATAAAAATTAAAATAAATAAAATACTTAGTTTTTACCACTTTTATTGTTTATTACTAGCTGGGGTACCCGGCTTCGCTCAGGGAGTTGATATGAGATTGAACTGAGGTTCGAACCCACAACGGATCTTGCTTTATATATCCGACTAATGGGTAGCTCCACCTATACAAAAAAAACCTTCAAATGGTCCACAACGTTCCAGAATATTCCACAACATTCGAGTGTTCTGGAATGTTCCACAATGATCTCGGATGTTCCAGACTATTCCCAAACATTCCACAGCATTTCAGAATGCTCCAGGATGTTCTCTGATATTGTGGAATGCTCTGGAATGTTCTGGACTGTTCTAGAAATTTTTTGAGGACAAAACTTCTAGCTCTTCCCCTTTAAAAGCACGCCCTTCAGATAAAAACGGGAACCTTCTTCATGTATGGGGACAGAGGGCTACCGCACCACATAGCTCCCTTGATCGTACCGGGTCTCGTTTCTGGGTTTTAACCGCACGCAAATTGTAAGTAGTACACTTTCTTTTACAACACACATTTATTTATTTTTTATTTATTTAATTTCAACGGTATACATGTCCCATAAGAACTGATTACATGTCGCAAAATCAAAAATAATAATAAAGAAATAAAAGAAAAAAAATTGTTTAACATATAATTGTGGCATTTGAATGAGAAATGACACCAGAGAGACAGTTACATAGAAAAATCTATAGTACAAATAGAATTAATATTGACTCAAAAGATTTGATAGAATAGCCCTCTTGTACCTACCTTCCGTGCAGTTAAATAGATCTGCCACATCTGCATATCTATTACTAACATCATGTAACCTAGGTACAAGGGAGTGTTTCAGTACTCAGTCCTATTATTGTTACATTTAAACAGGATTTTAGATCGAGTGGTTCTCGTAGGAATATGAAATTCAATGAGCTTAGTTAAATTAGGACTGTCTATGCTTCCATTTACAATTTTGAACAAAAATATTAAGTTGGATATAATTCTTCGATCTGAAAGTCTTAATAAATTTAATTCTTCCATCAAGTAATTGTAGTTTATGTTTTCAATGGGAAAACCGAGTTTAAAATTAATATGTCATAGAAATTTTTGTTGAATTTTTTCGATTTAATCTGAATGTATTTTAAAATGGGGGGACCAGATCGAGGAGTTATATTCGACTTGACTACGTACTAAGGATGTATACAAAATTTTTAGTGTTGAAATATTCCTAAAACCTCTGGAATTTCGAAGAATGAAGCCAAGCATTTTCATTCCTTTATTACCGATTATGTTTATATGGTATATAGAGTTTAATTTAGAGTCGAAAATTTAGCCCAGGTCGTTAATTTCTTCGACAAAGGTAAGGGTAGAGTTATTAAGTACATACGGATGAATAATTGGTTGACTTATTCTGTAAAATCTTATTGCATGATACTTGTTTATATCCAGAAAAAGTTTGTTAACAGAACACCGATTAATTGACTTGTGTAAATTATTCTGTAGACAGATACAATCTTCAACGATTTTAATTATTTAAAATATTTTCAATTCATCTGCAAAAAGCAATACATTTACATCTTTATCAAATATATCAACAATATCGTTTATAAACAGAAGAAACAAAATTGGGCCTAAATGAGACCCTCGCGGTACACCACTGGTAGCTATAACAAATTAATTTTAACAAGTAGTACTCTATTAGATAGATAGCTTGCAATCCAATCTAAAAGTTTCGCATCAATACCAAGCTTATGTAACCAGTAGAATTTTAACCAGTAGAATTTATGAGAAATTTTGTCGAAAGCCTTGATGAAATCCGTATATATAGAATCGACTTGAGTTCTGTTAGCTAATGCGTTTGATATATAGTTTTCCGTGTTGATTCGGAACAATGAGATGGTTAATACATGGGGAAATTTGATCAAGCAATAGTTTTTCAAAGTATATTGGTCTATAGTTAGTGATATCACTTTTATTACCCTTTTTTTAATATAGGTGTTAGATAACAACGTTTCCAAATGTCAGGGAAGCAACCTGTGTCAAGGGATTGATTAAACAATAAACAAATTGGCTCAGCCAGTGAAGCAATGCAATTAATAAGTATATTAGGATGCACATTGTCAGATCCGGCCTTCTTGTTTTTGTCTAGGGATTTAATTTTAGTTTAAACGTCGTCTATTTTGATGTGAACATCAGGGATATGTATGCTCTCATTAAGGGAAGGAGGTGGTTCATAATTGTCTGGGATATTTTCTTCATAGGCACATTTGAAATAATCAGCAAAATAGTCAACCTTCACTTTCATATCAGTGCTATTCTTTTCTTTGAAGTACATTGAGATGGGTAAACCTTATTTGTTTTTTCTAAGAGAGTTAACACATGTGAAAAAGTTTTGTGTAATAGAGGGTATAGATTTTTCGATTTCGTTTAATAATTAAAATAGGATACTTTTGACAGTTTTTTACATTGAGTTCTGTAGTTGTGAAATATTTTATAGTCGTTAAGGGAGCTGGATTCTTTAAAGTTTTTGTGTGCAATTTTTTTTACAGGTAACTAGGTTAATTAGCTCACCGCTGAACCATTTTGGGAACTTTGCTTCTTCGAAGTGTGAAAGTGGTACACAGTTTTCAATGGCCCTGTTAATAATTGTGTAAAAAATTTCAAGATTATAGTGAACATTCTTGTTGTAGTGAAGAAATGACCAGTCTTCATTTGCAAGATATTGGTTCATATTAGGATAGTCAGTTTGGAAAAATTATAAGTAAGGTTAGGCAGAATAGTTGTGTTGTCTGGTGAGTTATTCGTCGTGATGGTTATGCTTAGAGCGGGGTGGTGGCAGTCTAGGGGGAGGAGCTCATCAACCAATTTAACAATATGAATTGAGAGATCACTACAGAAAACCAGAACCAGCAGCCGATTACAGTTATTGTAGACTTGATTGCCTTGATGTAGAGAGAGTAAGTTCGTCATATCTATTATTTCGCGAGCATTTTCTGGCAGGTTTAAGTTGGTATAAGAGTTTTTATTCATCCAATCAATGCTAGGGGTATTGTAGTCACCAAATAAAATTGTTCTGGCATCAGGGTATTTTTTTTGAAGGTTTCGAGGTCATCAATATGGTTTCTGTAGACATTGATTACTTATGAGTTTTACATAAGAACCTCAAGGATATTGGGATTCAGGGATGGTCTTGATGCTCTCTAGGGAACCCGCTTGCACAGCGCGGATGTAAACTGTGCGCCATAAAGTTTAAGTTTAGACTATCGGAATTCAATACTTACATCGTTTGTGTGAAAGCACTATGAAATAATACATGATGATGTTTCATGTCTCCGTGCATTTATGATGTGCACTAGTCTGATAGGTTTTTACCCGAATGCACGGAAAATGGCAGTTAGTCTATTTTAGGATGTAAAAAAACTTCAAAATAAGAATTGTCCTCAACCTGTTTATCGGTGTTCAACTATCATTTTTTATGTTATTGATTAGCGGAAATATTGGATTTGAAAAAAATTTCTTTCACAACACAATTAATTCATTAAATGTGCCGCCGCTGGAAGAATTAATCTGCCTTCCCATTCTATATGGCCAGACGAGACCTTTACTATTGTAAAGGGGAATCTCCTTCAGGTCAGTGCTAGTTTTCATTACACGTTTAGGCAATTCTTGACCATAATCGTTGAGGTGAGAACGTCGCGTAGGTACATAATTATTTTATTTGTTATATTTTCTACGGTATAAAGCCCGCCTTCGGGACTATTTATATGCTCCCCAATTTAAATCCTGCTAATTTCCCGGAAAACATAATTTTGTATATACACGAACTTGTTCCTAGATCATATGATTATCAAAGAGCTGAAGAATCTCAATCTTTCCATGAACCTACCTAACCACCAGCTGTCCAATAATTTAGAAAATAAAATTAATTTTTCTTTAAATCTGCTTACTTTAATTGTAGATTCATATTTTCACCTTTCATTATTGATTTCTCACTCCATTTGAATAACATCAAAAGGCAGTTTTATTACATTGTTTCAATAGATTTTTTTAAAGTGCATTGTTTCACAGCGAACATTTTCCCACTGCATTCAATAAATAATACTATTGCTTTCTCCAATTATTTATCATTGACCTTCGTAGACTTCACTCGCATTAAAAAAATATTGTACCCATTCCCACCTCCCAAATTTGTTCAAAGTTTGTTCAAAGGGAACATTAAAAACTTCATCTTCAACTTATCAAAAATTTTTTAAAAATTGACCTTCCTAAGAGAGTTTAAGAATAGAAAATCCTGAAAATATTTCTGTTTCAAATGTTTACGATTTTATAATATTTTTTTTATTAATCCTATGAATGTGTGATAATCGACAAAAGATAGGGAAATACATTGGCTTTATAGAACTATAATCAGTTTGTATGTCTTCATATTAACATTCGGAGGTATAATTTTTTTAAGGTAGGCGAAAACGGTAAAAAAAAGTTCAAAACGGTTATCAAAACATATCGAGCAATCCTAGAAAAATGTTTCAATTTCAGCTGTCTCTCCAGTGGATAACCAGTTGTTTAAAAGAAATATATCGATCTATCAATTATTAAATCAAGTTTAATAAAAATAATAATTGGTTGATTTGTTTAACGCCGTTTTATTTAATTTATTTTTGAAAAATCACCACACGGGTGCTGTACAAATAATATCTCCTGGGCTCAATTCACGGAAAACGTACTTACTCATATCGTGCAGTTTTATTATTATTACGACCTTGCTGGCAGAGGACACTGTATTAAAACACTGGATTTTGCATGATTTTACAGTTACAGTTGCACCCTTGCTATAGGTCACATTCATGTGGCACAAAATGAAGTTTTCAACTTTGTGTTTTTTTAATATTCGTCAAAATAGAAAAATATCCTAAATTTATCATACTTTTGTTATATCTTGTGAAATTAGAACTTTCTTGTTATTAGACCTCGGACTATTGGGGACTTTGATTTATTCTTTGAAACGTGCCAGGCGCATGGCCGCACAAGAAATTTATTTTCGCAATCAATTCCAAACAGCTTGTGTTTTCCATACATTTCTCGGAAAACTGAATACTACAACTGAGCCGATTTTAATAAGGGGATATAAAATATTAAAACGTATTTAACGCTTAAACTATGGTGCCTTGAGATAAATTCACCATGTATGATGTAGGGAAGCCCTGCCACTGGGCGACGGCCTGGACGAGATTGTTTTTCGATCTCCGATAGCGCTGACTCTTCGCGACTACTCTGTGGCGGACCAAAGCAGCAAACCCATGCACCCTTCTATCAGTAAACATTTGCCAGGCGCTTCATCGCCAAGGGAGGAACAGTGCCATGTACGCGTGGTTACATTGTACCCTAGTTTTTAGTAAATTTATTTAGTAATCAAAAAGGTAATTACGCCGTTGGACTGACACGTGATAAAATCAATAAATTAATTATAAAAAGTAACAGCAGGATTTCATGGGAAAATGCATATTATTTGAAAAATGATTTTGTTTGTTTATTTTATCATACGAAACAATTCAAAGGGAATAACAGAATCCACATTACGTCAAATCAATTGAACCAATTATAATCCATAATAATTGTTTAATGAATGGAAAACTCATAGAAGTGTTCCTTAATTTGGTACCTTAGCCCAGAGAACCACTCATTGGATGACCAACACCTACGCCATATATCAACCTAAGTTGATCGCTTCGTTTGGTGACTTTGTAGGGGGTCCCCGGGTTAATGGAATTAAGTTTATCCAGATTTCGACGGAAGATGCGTCTGTCCTCCAAGTGCGTGGCGGGCCTTATCGGAAGAGGCCGGTTAAGGGAGATCTCATGACCTCTTCAGTTAAACTCTTTCAACCCATTGCCTTGCAGCGTAAAGGGAGGGATGAATTCATCCCATCGCTCCTGGTCGCACTGACTCCCAGATTCCTAGCAACCCATCACGCATATTTTCCTCCCCAGAGCTTCCTATCCTTCATTTCCCCAAAAAGACCCTCCATACAGCATCCCCAAAGATGACAAAATCTCTGAGGATTTTTTTTTCAAGGGTGTCCTTTATGGGGTTAATGAAAAAAAAGATCTTCGGAGCCTTAGGCCATAATATTTTGAAGAGGCTATAACTATTTTGAGAAGACTATTACTAATTTGAGTGTCTGCTATGAAAAGAATTTTGAGATCCAGAAATTTTAGATCAATTTCAAGGATAAACTGAGCTTACTTTAGGTACACAGACAAGTTTTTAATATACTTTAATTTGTATAACTCCATTTTAATTTTAATTTAATTTAAAATATACGATATTATTTTAATCGATGTTATTTTTCTGTATTTATTTCAATCACTAATTCAACCACATATTTTATATTTATTTATGAGATTATTTATGAGACGGTGGGAAGCGAACACTGGAGCGATTTGCAAGCAGTTAGCTGACGGCAATCGGATACAGAATGATTTGCTTTTTAACTTGGCGTCGCGTCGCTGATTATAAAATTTCCTTGCCGCAATAAGTGTACGTGTTAGGATGCAACGATATATCGGAAAACCGATAAATATCGGTATATCGACCCCTAAAAATATCGATATTTATCAAGGGGTCGAAAAACTCAATATATCGCATGGGAATATCGAAAAACCCGCCCAAATTAAAATACCCACAAAATCGGGTAAAATGCTATTACTGCCAATACTGATTGTCTAAAAAAAAAAATTCTGCTCTTTAAACTAATCTGTGGTAGGTGAGTGTTGTTTGTGGTCTGTGTGCGGTCGGTTTTGTTGTGTGTCTACCAATTGTGGCAACGAGTGTTCCTTCTGAACGTCATTTTTCAAAGGCAGGAGCCACTATAACTCAAAGCAGAAACCGGCTATAAGGAAGCAGACTGTCAAAGTTACTATTTTTAAGTTCCACAGCTGATACAAAATACTGGAATTAATTTTTTTAAATAAATTTATGAAAAAAAAACATTGAAAACGATCATCATAAATTTGACAAAAACGCTGGCGCCAAACTTATTCGTAAAAACGACATCGGTATAAGGTTGGATAATTAAGAGGCACTCGAACTTAGGAAAGCCATAAACACTAATAGTAAGGTAGTAAATAACCAACTTAATTTAAATAAAAGTCCCATACTAAGATTGTTCCCTATTGATAAAGAACACGTCCGTTCCCTTCCCAATTCTCCATCTATGCCTCCCTCTTCCTCCTACACTTGACGAGTCCAGCCCAGCCCATTTTTGGTAAAATATATATTATAACACAAATGTAACCTAATGTTAGTAGAGTATTATACTGCCCTGATGAAGCTACGGTTGTATCGTAACCCGGTCGGCATAAAGTATAAAAATAAAAGTGGTGTTTACAAAGTTATTGTTTTATTTTAACTTAAAAAAAAACACATTTTATACGACTATCCAAATTTTGTGATTATTCACATAGATAAATATAAAAAAATTATGCACAAACATAATCGATAAACGTTTGATATAACTAAAACTACATTGGCTTTTTCTATAAGCTTTTAAAAAAGAAGAAATATTGTTATATCGACCTTTATATAGACCGATATATCAATATCGACTTAATTCGATATATCGATATTTTTTAAAACCTTGCATCCCTACGTACGAGCAGTCAATAGAAAGTAATCTGTTGTGAAAGCGCTGCATTGTTGTTTGCCACAATATAAAAGAAATAAAAAATATTATTAAATTTAAAAGAACACACTTCTTTTTATTTATCTGTTCAGTGTTAATTACAATACAATAATTATTTCCGGTTTGGTCATGGCAGATCAGTCGTATCGGCGATGTTTTCGCTATCGGAATTAAACGAATTAACCCTATCACAGTAATTGTAACGGAACCAAATAATATTATTAGTTTAACTTGTAATTGATGCGATACCAATGTCATTTTAATAATGGTTCAACAGTTTGAAGTAGTTTAAGCGGAAACTAAATGCATTTGTGAAATCAAAACACCCTTCCAATGATTAGTCAAATCGACCAAATCAGTTCAGTACCTACTCAAAACTTCACTTAGCAAATTTGTTGTAAAAGCAATACATCAAATGATTTTTACCGACGGCTAGAGATTCCAGAAAAGAAATGAGTAACCCATATCTATAAAATATTACCAAATAAATAACTACTAAAATAATAATAATTGGATATTCAAAATTATAAAAAACCTGGTTTTAACCACTTTTATTGTTTAAAAAAATCAACATGTTTCGTAAGCAATGATTACTTCATAAGGGTTTATTTTAAAGTTTTTGAACGAACGAATGATAAAGTTATCATTTCTTACGAAACAAGTTGGTTTTTTAAACAAAATAAGTGGTTAAAACTAAGCATTTTATTAATTTTAAAATGACCTTAAATTCTTACAAGTACTACGTATATTTTTACACAATTAGTTTT
Organism: Limnephilus rhombicus; assembly: GCA_929108145.2. Taxonomy (NCBI): domain Eukaryota; kingdom Metazoa; phylum Arthropoda; class Insecta; order Trichoptera; family Limnephilidae; genus Limnephilus; species Limnephilus rhombicus. The sequence goes on along the minus strand of OV815288.1, from coordinate 5,681,656 downwards.
TTACAATGGTACGGGCTGTAAATGTGAAATGCTTTTTCATGAAAAGTTTTGAATTTAGCTTTGCCGAGTCCGTGGTCATTTTTAAATCATGTGACATTCTATTCCAGGCTTTTGGTCCTGACATTCTAAAAGTACGCTCACCGAACTTAGTTTCTGGTTTGCGCTTTGGTTCCTTCACCCTTGCGATAGCTGATAGCGCTGCTGACCTAAGGGCAGATCCGGCAGATCCGGTAGATGTGATGATGGACACTGCAACGATGTCCGAAACGTTGGCTAAAGAAGGAGGTAGCGTAACACGGCATAACACCCCAAAAACAAATAACGAAAATGCTTTTGGCCGTGAAAATCTTAAAACTTATCCAACTCATAACTCGCTCTTTTAGATTAAACGCCAGACTAATTTTATCTTTTAACCTCAAAACTACCCCTAAAAGTTGGAATTTTGAAAAAAAAAATTTTTCTTTCTTACTTGTACTATCATGTAGAATCACCTCCCGAAGTTAATGCACTTTACCCCCGGACACTCTGTGTATTATGAAATTCTTTCTGGAATTTTAGGAAAAATGTTCGAAAATGCCTTCATCGGTTGTCAAACTACACCTGTTTTTGACGTTTCGAGATGTGCTAGTATTTCATAAAAATTAAAACATTACAGTTTAAGAATCTTTTTAAACCTTAGATATTGTCGTAACTACCCGGATAGAATTTACAGATACATAATGTGCAGTTTTGCTTGAGGTCGCATTATACAGGAGCTTTTTCCGAGTAAAAATAAAACGAATTTATGTACGAAAATATAAAAAAATGTGGCTTAAAAATCATTAATTATATTAAAAGTGTGTGAAATATTATTATGCCGTGACATTTTACAAACACGAAACACAAATGGACTCACATAATACATTTTCCAGGTCCCGCTTTCAAACGTCAAAATTTCTTTGACTTGTCGTGCCGACAAAATCCAGCACGAAAATTGTTTTGAAAATTCGAAAACGTCAAATCCACGCTACTCGGAACGGGCTTAGAGTGTTGCGCATTGTGTTATGTTTTATATCAATCACTTAATCTAGTGTTCTTTATGAAAGCTTACAGTCCATTAAATTCCCTGGGCTTAAAGCTTGGATTCAATTACGAACTTTCACGAATTTGGCTGACGAAAATCACTTACTATAAATGTATATAATTAATTGAATATTTGGTTCTTTGAGGTGGGTTTTTATGTATATCTGAAATGTAATAGTTCGATGCACGTTTTTACAGCATTTGCGCTTTCCAAAATGTCTAACACTGCTTCTTTTCAAAGATGTAATATAAGTTTTTTTTTATATATTACGAAGAACACTCTGAAAAAAAATTCTCAGGGCCTAGGCCATCTTTGGGGATCCAGTGTGAAAGGTATTTTGGGGGAAAGGGAGGAGATGAAGTTCCGGGAAGGAAAAGGTATGAGGGGTGGGTAAGAATATGGGCGTTAATGTGTCCATGAGTGACGGAATGAATTCATTCTTCCCACTGTGGTGCAAGGCGATGGATCGGTAGATTCCGGCTGGAGAGGTCTAAGTTAGGTCTCCCTCAACCAGTCTCTTCCCATCCTGCCCGCCACGCAGTAGGTGGGCAAACACATTCGCCACCAAGATCTAGATCAAGATCTAGACAAACCTTACTCCATAAACCCAGGCAACTCGTAGCCATCCACGTGGGGTGACCCAAGGTAGGGGTGTCGGTTATTCTATAAATGGTTCCCGGAGCGGCGGTATCCATACCCGCCTCCCAAATTATGTTTCTGGCATCACAAATATTTTTAAGTTTTTATTAATACGTACAGAAATATTCAATAATTGGTAAAAAGTTTGTGGGAACTGTTGAAAAACTAACTTCATCGAACTGCTTACATTACAAAAGCAGTTAGAGATCTGTTGGGGGGATTCCTGGGGAACCCGATATTTATCGTCAGACTTGGGATCAAACAACTGCCAGAACACCAACAACCAAAATAATTTCCGGAACGTTAAACGTAATGACGTAATGAGCCTTGTTTAAAACGTGTTTTATGTTTTTTACTGGTGATAAACAATCATTTATATAGGATTAACGATTAGGACAAAGGTTGTGTAAAATTAGGATGTGGAAGATTAGGCTATTAACTACCCGCCTACAAGCGTTTTGAGATACTTTGGACATGTTGCTCGTCAAACTAGGGACTCCAACCTGGAGAAAATTGTAGTCTCCGGCAAAGTGGAAGGCAGAAGAAGCAGAGGGAGATCACCAATGCGGTGGAGTGACCAAGTATCACTAGCGTCTGGTACATCGGTGTCCGTAGCTCTCCAAGCAGGAGGAGTGGTGAAGCCTTTTTCACCATGGAAATTGGAGTATAGGTCACGATTCTCAACTCAGGAACCGACTTAATAAGAAGAATAATATTACAATTATACTTTTTGAATATTTGACATTAATATTTTTAACATTTTTTTCATCTTCCTCCTGCCAAATTTATAGCATTTTTTTTACATAAGCTCCACACAGGAGGCCCTGAGGAAAATAATTTCCCTCAAGGCCTATGTCATCTTTGGGAGTGCTGTGTAGAGGGTTTTTTTAAAAAAAGGAAGGAGAGGAGAGTTCTGGGAAGGAAAAGGGTTTAAGGGGTGGGTAGGAATCTGGGGTTCAGTGTGTCCTGGTCGTCCGCCTCCAATACCTAGACAAACCTCACCCCATGAACCCGGGCACCCCTGCTAAATCACCAAACGTGCAAGTTATGTTATATAAATATATTTATTATTTACAAATTAATCCTTAAAAAAATAAATTTTTTTTGCTTATTTTAAATCAAATCTCAAAACTATGGTCACCCTAAAAGTCTACATGCTTACATTAATGAACTACCTATGGTACTACCTAGCGCCATCAGTTTAGTAGGTACCCATAACCTCAATCTGTAAGAAGTACAACAATATTGTTCATTCAATATCTGTATAATTTTGTATTGTTTTGTTAATTTGTATAATTATTGTTAACCTCAACACAGGCTTGTCCTAGTGAGGTGACAAATTTTATTGTAAACATTTTACCTGCAGTGCAAAGAAACAATAAATATACCTAATTTTAACAATTAGGTATTAGAAACGGTTCCATGACAGTTCATCCTGCGACAATTCATCTGGCGACAGTTCATCCTGCGACAGTTCATCCGGCCGACAGTTCATCCTGCCGACAGTTCATACTGCCGACAGTTCATCCCGCCGACAATTCATCCGGCGAAAATTCATCCTGACAATTCAACCAAACCTAACCTAACCTAACCTATAAGTATAAGTATGTCGTATTTTGTTATTCACGCATGCTTCTTCGGAGAGTCGAAATTATTGTTAGTAAAAATATTTTTACAGCGGATTTCCACTCAAGATGCCTTCAGATATAAGTATATCATTGCAATAATACAGGATCTAACGCTGAACTCAATTCCATAATGAATCGCCTGCATGTACTTGGAAATAAATATGTTTTGGATGAATCTATAAACATTGCTAGTCTAACCTCATACAAACACTACTTAATTAAAACTGTCTGTCAGGGCTTCTCAGTTTGACTATAATCAAATACAGATTAAAAGTATTAATTTCCTAATACATAATATCCGGGATATATAATATGTTGTTTTGTATTTAATAACCTACTCTTTGTACTTTTTTATGCGATACTACAATTTTTATTGTTCTCCTTTATGAATTTTATATTTATATTTTTCTTTTTCTTTATCTGTGTATATTCTGTATTCATATGTAAAATATTTGTAATTCTTTTGTAAAAGCCGCTATAATCGGCGTTAATAAATAAATAAATATTGATTTTGGTTGTACGGCCGTATATCCTCTTTGCATACTTACTTAATAAAAATCTTCTAAATGATCAGGCAGGATGAATTGTCGCCGGATGAATTGTCGGCGGGATGAACTGTCGGCAGGATGAACTGTCGCCGGATGAATTGTCGCAGGACGAATTGTCGGGTCACCATTAGAAACAGATAATTCGTACATTTTCATTATAAATTTTTGAATGAGGAATAAGTATCTGTAAATACAACCCTTTCCTCACATGTTAATATTATGATTGTTCATTTCACCTCAGTTCACAATATACGGTCCTTTGAGTTGGATTCATATTTATATCTCAGGGGATTTATTTCAGTTATTTTTATCATCTTCCTGGTGGGAACATAACAATAATAATAATAAAAAAATATTAATTCTTGTTTTTTAAACTACTCAACATTATATTTGACTTGACTCTTTGATTAACTTGACTATATTGTGGATACACTTTCGTTCTGTCTACACGCGTTGTATCGTCCACAAACATTTATACTTTTTTCGAAATTAGTTAATTATTCATATACTTACAAGGTATTTTTAATACATTTAGAATCCGTTAGAGCAGTTATGTTGTAAAGGCGTTTTCACTTTTGCAATATCAACGTCAAAAAACAACTATTCAACGCATTCTGCACATCGCTTAATACGTTAGAACTTTGGGAAGATTTTTTTAAAGAAAGACTAACATTCCCGGACTACGAATAACCTGACAATATTTGAAAATCTCCTACTACCACCACAGTGAGTGGTAAATGTTGTTTGTGTCGTGATGGAGGATAAGCCAGCTGAAGAATCGAACATGCGACGTTTGGGTGCTACCCAAATGCGATGCCATCTCAGCTACTGACCGGAAACTGCATCATAATGGAATTAGCTAAAAATCGCTAACAATAATATTTATCGTCAACTTTTCTGCCTACCAAGATACTGCAGCACTACGGAAATATTCCTAGAGGGGCGAGTGCACTCTTTTAAAGCACTTCTCCGCCTGGAATGCTTATAGTGCTGACCAAACGAAGAATACTATCGTCACTGCAATAGTTACCTAGATGGAGTCCCCCCTGATGACCCTCAGGAGACGGGAGAGAGTTAAATTTCCTCCATAAACAGCTGCTTCCATGGTTTTTGTGTTTAACATTTTTCCGTTTTTTTCTTTCCTTTTCCGTTTTTATTTTAAGTATTTTTTTAAAGAAAGATAAGTATTCCAGTTACGAATAACCTGACAATGTTTGAAAATCTCCTACAACCACCACAGTAAGGAGAAACTGTTGCTTGTGTCGTGATGGAGGAATTAGCCAGCCAACGCGATGCCAACTCAGCCAATGTACATATTAGATATTATTTTATCTTAATTCTTATTATTGCATTGTACTACCCCTGCGTACATTTTGGAATAAATTATTATTATTATCAAACGCGACTTCATGGATCTTAAAAATATAATTTCATGAATTGAATCTATTCGACGACAAAGCTTACCTCCCCCCCATGACGCTATGCCATTTATTAGCAATTTATTCCCGGAGTCGAGAGATGAAACGATCTACCTTGTCGACGACGAAGAAAACTGGATTAGAGATTATTGAGATCATATAAATTTAAGTTCTCCCTCGCCGACTTTGCGAGGGATAATTTGTAACAATATGCACGTCCTTTCTGGGCCTTAGATGGTTTATTCCAAGCATACCCAAGAGAAATTCCATAGGACATAGCCACGGGTAGTAGCCAAACGCCCTCAGGTAGAGAAATCTCAGAAATATCTTTAGAACTCGCTCCAATACGAGAGAGAGTACTTTACCCGTGGGTAGGGTTACCATGTCTTAAATTTGGCAACCAGGACAAGACGCGTGAAAACCCCAGATTTTAGAGACCAGAACCCGGACATGTCAACAGATTTTTTTAAACATAGTCAGTGTAATAAAAAACAGTTGAAAATGTCATAAATCACATTTTTATTTATTTTCAAATTGAATTTAGTCATCTTTTATCATCATTATAAATGTACCTAACAAAACAGAATCTTATTACAGTTTGTGACAAATTGCTTAAATAATCAGTTTGTAGCAGGTAGCTACCGGCTGCGTCCCACATAATGTCAACAACGCATTTTTGTTCCCGAGGTTGGCACGCCTCAGTTTCTGGGTTCGCTAGTTCGAGATTTAACCGCAAGCGTGAGTGGTGTGGAGAGACCGTGCTGGGAGGGAGTTCGTGTCCTGCGCTCGGAGTTTGGTGGAATTCTGGTAACTTCAAACACGTGTGAGATAAATGAATATTATTATTTTAGATTAATGGTTTCACTGTTTATAATTTATGTCAGGATGTTTTCCCTGGCTGGCGCCCCGTTAAATTAAAATTCTCTATTGTCTTGACGGCATTAACTTCTTACTGATAGCAATCTAAATCTTTTACCTCTATCAGGTCATTACCTGACACGCGCTGAGATTATTGTTCTTGCTCTACCTTGTTCATTAAGATGCATATCAATAAATGTCCTTGTTCCATATCAGACTTATGATTATTTTATTTAATATTGTGCGTTTGGTTCCTACTTGCCGAAGAGAGATGTAGGTAGTTGCACACATGCTTTTCACACAGATATGTTGTTACAAGTTAAAAAAAATTATTCTTAAAATAAAACACAAATTATTAATATACTCTGTTATGAAAACCAAACCTCATTAAAATATTAAGCCTAACAAAATTCAACTAAATTTTTAAACAAAAATCTTAAAAGTACTGAGACCATTTTAGTATTCAGTCTTACAATTTTTGAGGTAACTCTTTAACTCAATAATAATTATATCTTTAAATTTTTATCAGTAGCCATTTAAACAACAAAATATCTCTTAACATAATATGAACTAAATTCAGTCTTCTTAAATCTTTCAACAAAACTGAACCTTTTTAAAGATTAGACTAACTGTAATGTAAGTTACATTATTAATTTTTTTAAGCATAAAATAACCAAAAACTATACTCATTTATATCACCATAAAGTTTTAATCAACAGCCGTATTGTAAATTTCTTTTACGTAATAAAAACAGTCATAACTTTAACTACAAAAATGAAAAGAAATTATTGCACTCAAAAGTACATTATTTGATTATCTAGCTATTAAAGCTTTTTCCTCAAACTCTCGAATTTTTTAAGTTTTCAGTTTTTTTTTAATATTTATCACTCTTTCCGATAGCTTTTAGAATATCTTCTAAAAGGAACTTGTAAAAACCAATGCAGCTGTATTCTTGGAAATAGAATTTAATTTTAATTAAAGATAAATGAAACAATGTTACTATGTTTGAACCACTTTTATATTTGTTTAAAGCCGACCGGTTTCAGAACGACCGTTCCTTCCTCAGGGCCGTTTTAGTGGTTCGGTGAAGATTTTTTTTTCAAATGCCATATCATCGTGTTTATTGTTACGAGAGGTTTGGGTTCGAGTCCCAGTTGCGACCATTGTCTTTTTCTGTGTCTTGTTCTCTTTCATATTTTCGTTTAGATTATTATTGCTACCTTCTTCTTCAATGGTTTAAGATTATATTGGTATTCCTCACCTTCCTCGCAGACATATCCAGCCACCGTGATGCCCAGCCCATAGACGTCCTTGCTGAGCGCCACGGCGAAGGACTCGAGCTCGGGGGCGGCAGGCCCGCCCCGGATGGCCGCGTCCAGTGGCAGCATGGGCGCCGAGGGCGGAGAAGGGCGTCGCGGCTGAGGCGGGGGCGGCGCAGGGGGCGGCAAGACGCCCGCCCGCACCACGTCCACCACGCTGATGGGCTGGAATTAAATATGAACATTAAATGTTGTCGTCATGTGTTAGAATAATTGGCATTACATAAATTTATGTAGAACAGATGTCAGGAACCAATAGGAAAATAGTGGAGTAATTTAGAAAACTGTGTCCTTACAGGTCGTACGTTATTCTAAAACAACATTGTAAAATATTGACATCAATTTAGTAAGATCACCTAAAAAATTATACATGTGTACCTATCTGAAGTACAATAATTTAAATATTTAATTTTTTTCCGATTATATTCTAAAGAACTTAATTTGACACAACGTACTACGGCAAGGTACTGTTTAATGTACAAAATATTTTATGTACTGGCAATTTTGAATGCTGGTCACACCGGAAAGACTAGAAGTAGTTCCAAATGCTACCGCAAAATCATTCCGTCCCGAAGTGTCCTGGTGTATACAGCTATCAGATTTAGCCCCGCAACTTTCTGATTTTTAATATTGTGTCGCGATTGGGGTAAAGTTCGGTTTAGGGGCGGCGTTCCTAGATAATAAAACTATTTATTTTTATACTAACTATGGGCCGGAAAATCCGAATCTGAAAGAATTAGGCGTCGGCAAACAATATTAACTGAATTACACGACTTTAAAATTTTCTATACACACACAGGAAAACAAGCCATTTTGAACGTATTTTGACACTACAAGTCATAGAAAAACAAGAAAGATGTTACACCACATAAAATTAAGTGTTGCCATTAAGCAATAATATCAATAACTAATTTAAGTAATTATTTTTTATAAATTTTACTCAATTTTGTATCACAAACCATGATACATAAGCCTAGCGTAGCCGCTAAATTACTTGAAAACTGGGATGTTTTCTTGCCTTGACGCGAGCAGGCAGTATAAAGGGGCACAAACCATGTTGCCGTTGAGATAGTCATAATTCATCAGGTTAATGTGTTATGTGATGAATTATCATGTGAGGAAGTATCGTGTCGGAAAGTTTTACGTTATTGATATTATTGCTTAATGGCAACACTTAATTTTATGTGGTGTAACATCTTTCTTGTTTTTCTATGATTTGTAGTGTCAAAATACGTTCAAAATGGCTTGTTTTCCTGTGTGTGTATAGAAAATTTTAAAGTCGTGTAATTCAGTTAATATTGCTTGCCGACGCCTAATTCTTTCAGATTCGGACTTTCCGGCCAATAGTTAGTATAAAAATAACTAGTTTTATTATCTAGGAACGCCGCCCCTAAACCGAATTTTTTCCCGCGATTGTGTGTGACTATTACAATAAAAAGAGAATCTGCTAAAACCTTCTAATTATTTATTTAACTCCCGTGACACACATGAAAGTGTTGATTTGGTAAGGTTAACACTTCCGTATTGGTGACCCGGACGCTGTACTCCATATTGGTGACCCGACGCTGGACTCCATATTGGTGACCCGATTTTTTAAAATTAAGCACGTACAGAACCAGCCAGACATTTTGGACGGAATCCATGGAAAAAGTAAGTCCCTTTTCATTTTTAGTAATGTAAAATCATCCATCCAAGACAAATATTTTTAAAAAACAAAAGCCATTGGAATTTATCACGTAATCCTATTACGTAGCTCGCATTTCGCATATTTGTAAATCAATGAAATATTATTTATTTAATTTCAACGGTTTACATAGGTATACCATTTCCAACACTTCCATAATACAATAAAACCATATCCGAAAAGGGGATTTGTAAATAAGAGATGTGCTCTTCATCTTTTAGAGACACGATACTTTATTTTTTTCTGGGCTTATAAAAAAACCGCTCGATTGTAGCAAAGGCCAAGATGTATTCTACTCGCATTGTTTATTTACAGGATCTGTAATATTTCTAAACTATAAAATTTTCAAACCGTGATTGAATGAAAACACGTGATTTTGCAGTACTTTGTAGTTCATCGTCTTATGTCAATGGTTGTATGAATGTAGCAGTGAACTGAAACACATACATCACAACTTGGAGAGCGGGTATACGCACCGCCGCCTAGGCAACCGTTTATTGGATAACCAAAAACTCTGCTATAGATCACCCCAAATTGTTCGCTACATTTGGTTACTTAACAGGGGTGCCTGGGTTCGTCGGGTGAGGTGTGTTCAGATCTTAGCAGCGGATTTGCATACCCATTAGCTCCGTGGCGGGCCGGATCGGGAAAGTCCGGGATTTCCGCTGATTAATTAGTTGACCCATCTAGGTCAGATAGAATCGTCAACTATGATTGAACCAAATTAAAGAAAATCAAAAAGAGAAGAGCTATTTTTGTAATAAATAAATTTAAAAAAATGTAATTAAAAGAAGCACTTGGATCACGTTGGTCAATTTTTGGATTTATAATTGGAAGTTTTATTATTAACTAGCAGACCCGGCCACACGTTGCTGTGGCTAACGAAACACAACGCCATTACCCAATCTTTATAAAATCCACACCACCTGCTTGCCAGTTGCCCGCTGCTCGCTGCCTGAATTGAATATTTGAATTTATCGGCTTTTCTCTACTATAATAAGCATGTATTATACATATAAGCTAATTAACTCGCCACTAATTATACAATGCTTGCAATGCAACACTGGATATTTGAAAAGTTAAAATCAAATACCTACTTACTCTAGGACATCTATTTTCCAATTTCTTCCGTAGAAAGAATTTCAAAAGTGACTTAAAGTGTTTTAAATCGCACAAAAATATGTTTTCTTTGAATTTCTCGGCTTTTCTCTAATATAATTTACATGCATTATACATAAAAACATTCCTCTTCAATCACTCTATCTATTGGTGAAAACCGTACGAAAATCCGTTGCGTAGTTTAAAAGATTACTGCGCACATACATTTTGAGCGACTTCATTTTATACTATGTAATGATGATGATGATGACTAGTTAACCCGGCGAACTTCGTACCACTTCAGGATCAATAACTGTTGTGTTAACTTATTAGCTAATTAAATTCAGTTTTTTATTAAGTTAAAAATTACACAATGAAGCAATTATCGATGCGCAACTGGCTGTGATGGTTTTTTTCAGTATCAGAGATGGCGTTGTTTACGGATTTTCTTATTTTTCCACTTTATTATGGGAATTGCGTTTGAGTTTCTTTATACGTATGGGGGAGATTAATTATAATAATTGTATTTTTCCTTTGGAGGGGTGAACACATACGAGCACGTTCACCGTTTGTCTGATTTTTGACTGTTGACATTTAGTGTGTAAGAAAGAGGGGCAGCATTATAGACTTAAATAAAAGCAAAACAATCAGCGCATTGGCATTTGACGTTTTTTAATTTTTGGAATTCACGCACTATACAATATTGTAGGTACTTATCACAATATTGCCGCAGCTCTTTCAAAAGATGAGAAATTGTTCAATACAAAATGTACGAGGAAAAGAATTTTCTTCATAACTCTTTCTGTCGTGATTTTTTTTACGATTTTTTAATAGCTATTCTGCTATTCGGGGCGGAGACAAATCCAACAAATCAAATATCATAAAAATCGGTCCAGCCGTTCTTGAGTTATAAATGATGTAACTAACCCGACTTTGTTTTATGTATTAAGATTATTTATTAAAGTCAGGCGTAAAAAAAATTATAAATTTAAATTCAAATAGAAATAGAAGAGGTTTTTGTAAAAAGATTTTCATTTTTAGGGTGTACTGACGCCCCACATCAATTTTATTATTGTTGGTTTCAGTCACAGAATAGATCATGTTATGTGATCCATACTGATTTGGAAGAAAGCTGTTTCGCCAATTTAGGTCAGGCCGTTCGTATCTTAGGACCAACAGGCCAATGAAATTGCTCATCTGATCATCCTAGAACCTAGGGGCCAATGAAATTGATCATCTGATCATCCTAGGCCAATAGGATAATGAAATTGATCATCTGTTCTTCCTAGGCCAATATGCCAATGAAATTGATCATCTTTAATCCCTAACCAAACATAACCAAACTATAACAAATGTAAAATAAATAAACATGTCTATCAAGAATTTACCAACTATTCATATGTACATATAATATACATATATACCTTATATATATATTATATATTTTTTTTTCTTCTAAGTAATCTATGTACAATTACCATTAAAATGTAAAAAAAAAGAAAAAAAAACTAACTTTCTACTACAACACATAAATATCTGTACCTGTCACACTTAATCATAAACACGTAAACACCTCAGCACAGGTTCTCCTAGTGAGGTGTTCACGAAACATACAATATTACCAACCAACAGTTTCACCTTCTCAAACCTACCTAACACACAACATAATGAAATGTAATATTAATATGTAAAAATGTTTTCAAAATATATTACATATGTAAAAATGTTAACAATAAGGTGTAAACTGTAATATATAGATATAAATAAATAAATAAATAAATCATCCCAGGACCAAGAGACCAATGCAATTGATCCTAGGAACAACAGGCCAATTAAATTGATTATATGATCATTCTATGGCCGACATGCCAATGAAATTGATCATCTGATTGATCATCCTGGGAACAAGAGGCCAATGACATTGATCATCTGATAATCTTAGGATCAACAGGTCAATGAAATTGATCATCTGATCAATTTTCGTTTAAAAGGTAAAATCTTCATGAGGTCCTCGAAAAAAAATTATCATTTCTACAAATGAATCCTATTAATTTGAGCACCCAGTTTTCAGATTTTATGGTAAATTCCAAATTAGGCAATGATGTAGGGCGTCAAAATGTTGATATTTACGGCCGACCGATAAGCTTATGTAAATATATATAAACTGACATCACAAGCTTATCATGACTGCAGCACTGCCATTCGAATTGCGTCACGAAACACGATTGTATACATTTTACCAAAGTCCACTTTGATAGCTCACAATTTCGTCAATCGAGAAACTAATTTTACTATCACTACTAAATATTTAAATATAATACATTTTCAACAAAAAAGACAACCTCGTCCAAAATCACTTGAATAAATACAAAAATTTCTGCCTTCGGGGAATTTGTATAGGACCAAGAAAAAATTCATAATGAGAAAGAAGAGTTTACTTACAACTTACAACTTCTTTGGGTTTATTTATTCTGTATTCCCACAATTTCCTCCCCTTTATTGCGAATTTTTGCGAGACACATTTTGCAAATGACCCTTAGTCCAGTAAGCATTAATAAATATCAACAATTTTCTAAATTAGAATTTATATCAGAAACTTTTTTTTGCTTGCGGAAAAAACTTGAATGATGACATGTTCTAAATTCCACACACTCTATTACTTAATAAACATTTGTCGTTTGCCTCCAGGCCTCTTGTCGTCAGGGTGGCCGATGACCCTCGATGGGTAAAAACGGGATGACCAAATTACAGCAGAGGGAATGCTGAGGCCTGGGGCGTATCAAGGGTAGTACACTGCGAAGCTTATATTGGGTTCAAAGGGAATAAATACTGGTTAGTAGCTGAGTGGTTAAATGCATCGGTTTTATACTCGTGAATCGTGGGTTGAATCCTCTGCTCAGACATATTATATAATTGTTACTAATGTTTTCTGCTTATAATTTTGGAAGTAGGTGAAGTCAAATAATGTCAGGCTATTTAACCCTGGGATATTGTTTTTAAAAAGTATTGGGTCCACAAAATGACCGTTTTTGTGTAAGAGAATATTTAAAAAGCCTGAACAATGACTAGCTGAGAGCTTCGCTGGTAATCTTACGTATTTGGACTATTAGTGAGACGGAATTTGATTAACCAGCAAGCAACAAAACGTTAGCATAAATTTGAAAATTTTAGCCTTTTTTACGCGGTTCATTTACGAGTACGTACATGTTTTCATTTTGTGCTTTCACAGATTTTTAAAAGTACATGGCATGTTAATACTAAAGTTAGGTATGTAAAATTATGTTTATTTTGAAAACGTTAGAAAGGAAAGAATGTTAAGTACAGTTATTTCGGCTGGGAATTAAAGAAAAAAATACTAGTTTGTGAGAGGTGACAAATTATACAAATGGTACCCGAAAACTTGTTGTAAAAGCGGGAACTGGTGAACACATGGAGAACCCAAGAAAAAGAGTTTACAAAACTTTTGTCGAGTTTACGTTTAAACCCATTGTCAATGATATTAAACAGTCGGTAGTCGGCCATTGTCAATGATATTAAACAGTGGTAACCCTCTACTGACCGGTTATTATGATGTTGGGCTTAAATAATACCAACAAATCTCGATTTACTTGAAAACGAAAGCACAATTCAAAAATTTTTTACCAAATGAAAGTGATGCAGATTCAGCAGTTTTCCGTATTACACTGCGAGTTTTGGGACACTGAAAAAATAAAATTAAAACAATAAATCTTCTAAAGTCTTAATTTTTTTTTTAAATTATGTATTATTTTATAGTCCTCTCACACAAACGAAGTATTGAACTCCGTAAGCCTTGACTTTAGGGCGCAGAGTTCACGATGTTTACTAAATCGGAGCATCGGAACATCCTGTAAATAAATAACTGTGGCCATAAAATAAAGTTTCTTTTAATTGCAGACATGTCATGTAACCTCACATTTTGTACCCCGGAGATTTTAGTCGAAATCCTACCAATTTAACATAATTTATATATCTTTTATTATTTATCCAGTTACATTAGCGACTTAAAAAAATATTTCGTAATCACGATGAATTACAAAAATTGCTGTAATAAATAAATACAAATTCTTTCTTATTTTAATAATAATAATAATAATAATTGGATAATTTATAAAGCGCGCTTTTTGTGAAAAATTACCTCAAGGGCGCTGAAAAAAAATAAGTAAGGAGCAACTCAAGTAAGAAACTACGCTATTTTCGTACTAATATTATAGAAATTATGTATAATAAAATTATAAATAACTTGTACAGTGTGCCACCCCGCACCCAGAGGACATGGGGTGGTGACAGTTACTTACATCCCCTTGGAAGTTGGGGATCAAATGGTTATTCATAACTTACAAAACATCCCAGGGCCTTCAGTCGAAGAATGACTAAATACTAATGCTAAGGAATTTTTTCAATGCTAACGTCAAGTGTTTTGTAAGGGAAATATGTTACTGTATCTCACGGAACTGAAAATTTTGGTAAGTAATAAAGTGAAAACCAACGCAATTATAAGAAAACTCGTGTCACGAATAGACGTAATAACATTCACTCCTAGGCCCCAGGCAGGTCACTAACATTGATTTATTGGTTCAAAAGAATTTTTTTATTTTAAATCATCTATTAAAAGTTGTTGGAAGTGACATTTACGCAGTTGTTGAACAAGAACTGCAGATTACGGTAAGTTTACAGATATTGGACTATTTTTTAGTGTTTTCCAGAAATACTATTTAGTACATTAATTACGAGTATAAAATATTAGCTAAACTGTTTAACAAATTTTCAAAGGAAATCGAATTAATTTTTGCAAACATATTTAATCACGTAGTAATTATATTTGACATTTAATTAAATGAAGACAATATTAGCGAAACTCAATCAAAAATCTGGAGATAGAAAAATCAGAAAAAGATATTGACTCCACTGGGATACTACACACTCCAAGTCAATAGATGTCGCGTATTAAAAATACAATGGATAAAAATTTATCCGGACACTATATAGATAGAATTTTGTTCGAGTTGAATCTTTCAATCATATGTAAAATAGCAGTAATAAGTGCGTTAAAAAATGAAGAAAATGTTGGTAGGTCTTAATCGTATGATACTGTTAAAAGTAACCGAATTTAATATGGGTTGCGTAGCTCAGTTGGGAGAGCACTTGCCATGTAAGCGAAGGTTCCAGGGTTCGTGTCCCAGTGGAGCCAATATCTTATTTCTGATTTTTCTGTCTCCAGATTTTCGATAGAGATTTTCGCTAATATTGTCTTCATTTAATTATATATTATAATTTGATATTATACTCATAAAGTTAAAAAAATAAAAATTATATTTTACACAATTTTATGCTGCATAACGCGCCATGTACTTTATTTAAATATTGAGACGTTATTAAATAAAGTAAAAAATTGGCAACCTAACTAAAAAACGACATATATATTTTATTCAATTGATAAACGACTGTAAATGTGTAAACCTCACTAATTAGAAATTGACAAAAAATAGTTGATGGAAAGATGTATCATTCCATTGTGTAGCTAAAGAAGATGTTTTAACCGTTGTGTGTATACTGTTTTTAACAATAATTTCATGACGAATTTTTACCAGGTATTTTAAGTGAAAGGACATTTAAAATATCTCGTAAAAAAAACACGTCGATACCAACAAGTACCATTTTAGCAACTATACAAAATTACCTTTCAGATTTTTGTATTTGAAATATTCTTTGTTGTTTAATAATTGTAATATTTTAATCTTCAAACACGGAAAAATTAGAAAAAAAGCTTACCCCAAACATTTTGAAATAAACGTAAAAAATTTTTATAAAGTTCAAAATAAAAATAAAACACATCTTTTTTTATTTAAGGAATTTGCAACAACACTGTCTCTCCACTCTTTATCTCGTTCATTCATTTAAAATATTCCCTGACAATAACATTTTTTTTTTTAAATTGCTCTCTTGGAAGTTTTATTGAATTCAAGCGGAAAAAGTCAATAAAAAAATAATGTGTGAGAAATAACCTAACTTTTTGTGAAAAAAAAGTAAATTCACAACGCGACGTTATTAACAGATTAAAAGTGACGAAAAATTACACAAAAATAGCAAGAATTGCACTAATATAATAGTGAATTGGTCATTGAAATAGGAAATGTAATCAAGAACATGATCTAAATCATAACAACAATCCTTGACACAAAATTTTCCTCGGTTATTTTAATTTTGCCAGAATGAAAACACAACGTTGCCAGATCGAAAGAGATATTTTTAATTAATACCAACTCGAAAAAGAAAATGTACAGTCTTTATACAATACTACAAAAATACCGTTTAACGCTTGGGAAGAGTTTTATTTATGAGTAAGGTTGAAAGTCTTTGGCGAGCGGTTTCAGTGAAAGATTCGGGGGTATGGCGACTCTAGCGGAACATGCGGACGGAGCTGTTAGTTGGTAATAGTTTATAATTTACGCTTGGTTTAATTTTTGTTTAATCCTTTAACTTTTATCATTACGTTTAAAATTACATGGCGCCCCATAAAATAATTAATATTTAAAGATGTATAAATTTATTTACCGGCATGCTTCCTGTAATAATCACGCAAGGGTTGAAAGTTATTTTAATCTGCTGAGAACTCTTCGAGTCTTATCCACACGCTGGGATTATTTCAACAACTAATGAGAGCAACACAACCTAGTACCGAAATTATCAATTTTTAAAAATTCAAAATTACTAGAATACTTAGTTTTTACGACGTTTATTGTTTATTGTAAAAAACCAACGTGTTTTTTTTTTAAATGTTAGCTTATTTCTTTTTATATATTAGCTCCACATAGGAGGCTCTGAGGAAAATAGTTTCCCTTAGGGCTTGTGTCATCTTTGGAGATGCTGTGTGAAGGGTCTTTTTAAGGAAAGGAAGGAGAGGAAGTTCTGGGAAGGAAAGATATCTTGATAATAAATGAGGGGTGTGTAGATATATTGGGGTTAATGTGTCAAGGAGTGACGGACGTATTAATCCATACCACCAACTGCGGTGCAAGGCAATGGGTCGAGAGAGACTAGCTGGAGAGGTCTAGGCTTGGTTTCCCTCTGACGCCCTCCGTAGTCCAGTGGGTAAGACTCTAGACTCACAATCCGGAGGTCGCGGGTTCGAACTCGGCATGCGCAAATAAATTTTATTTGATTAATTTGTGTTTTTTCACAATTAATTCATTTAAAATAATATATAGTAAATTTGCGGCATGTTCCAGAGTGGAAGATACTATTATTATCGCCCTGGTGTAAGACCACCATTCAGAATTGAAACGTTGCTTGAAAATGGCTTTAGCCATATTTGGTGACCAGATCTGAATAGCCAGGTACTTTCCAACCTTCCTCTTCCCCACCTCCTTCCCCTCCCGACTACCTTCAGCCTCACAACATACCCCAATTGGGGATGCCATAGTCTCACTGGCTCCAGACGGGAGCAGTTGAGATTCTTGTGCGGTATTCACTGTAAAAAAAAAAAAAACCAACATCTCTCGATCCGGCCCGCCATGCAGTTGCAGGGCAAACGCATTGGCCGCCAAGACCTAGACAAACCTAACCCCATGAGCCCAGGCACCCCTGCTAAGTGACCAAACGTAGTGAACCACTAGTGACCTATAGCAGTGATGTTGGTTATACAATAAATTGTTCCCGGGGCGACGCGACGGTACCCATATTTGCCTCCCAAATTCCTGTTCCAATTATAATTTTTTTTGCGACTATTTAACGCTGTCCGAAAGGTTGGAAAAAGAAGTAGAGAGGTAGGGCAAAACGCCATGATACCTAAAAAAAAAAAAATCGATAAAATCGTTTTTCGAAAAAGAATAACTTGTTAGGATATTTTGTTCTGATGAAAGACTATTAAAGACTAATATAAGTTAATTCTGGTAAAATACTAACAAGGAACTCCAGTAAAAAATATTATGGCTTTAAAAAAATATGTTCATTTAGAACAATAAACGCTGATTCTGAAAATATAAGTTTTATTTAATAATACTAAACGCAGAGTTTTTTAAAAAATATTAAAAAGTCCATTTTTCATCGTCTCATTAAAACACGCCGTTAAGTTGGTATTATTAAAATGTTTAGTGGTGACGTCACTGATCACCGTAAAGTCATTGTATGGGAATGTACGTATGACCCAAGCCATCGTATTAACAACATTTCATCTTATTCGTTTATTTACATACTGTATAAAACAGATTTAGCTGTTATGTTCATTGAAACATTATTTAGGCCTAAATAATTCAGTTTCAAACATAAAGGGATCTCTTATTAGTTTATCTCTATTATTGAAAATATTTAAAAAAAACTACTGTACAAAAAAATAGTTATGCTAGGAACTTCTAGGGCTAATCCTTCGAACTTCGAATTTCAAAATGGCGCCAGTCGAACAGCTGATTGTCCGATCTTATAGTATGTGAGCCCGAGAGGCTAAAAGGGGGCCCCAATAGGTCCACAATCCAATAGGTCCCTACAACGGGATTGAGTATATCCCAAAATCCCCGCTTGGCCTTCCCTACTATTATCAGTTCGGAGCTTCGGTTTCCATTAATATTGATTTCGATTCTTAAAAGCCAAAAAAATAACAATTTTTATACCATTCTCCCGTAATAATAATGAAAAATATAATAAATAATTCCACCTAAATAATGCTTTAACTTATCGAATAGTATCGTACATTCTTCCGTATAACTAACTGTCTTACAAAATGACAAGACCTGTTGAAAATAACTTTTCGGGAGTGATGACGTCACACGATTCACTTCACATACGGTGGTGTTCGGGGGATCTTGAAAAATTAAACGACACTTATATTAAAAAAAAAAATGAAAAAATACAACTTTGTATAAACCACTTATATAATGTGCAAATCCGACCGGTTTCGGAACAAACGTTCCTTCGTCAGGGAAAGCTTATACTAATTTGACAGTTTAGAGCAATGTTTTATTATGGTAGGGGTGGAGCCGTTGTTAGATAACTTTGGAAATGAAAAACTCCCTTAAAAATAATGAATCTATTATCAACAAACAAAAAATATTGTCCTATAGCCCAATCATGGATTTTTTCCCCTACCCACCCACTCTACACTAATATCTACCCACCCAATCTACATTATTAATTAACAACGGCTCCACCCCTACCATAATAAAACATTGTTCTAAACTGTCAAATTAGTATAAACTTTCCCTGACGAAGGAACGTTTGTTCCGAAACCGGTCGGATTTGCACATTATATAAGTGGTTTATACAAGTTCTATTGTTTCATTTTTCTATAATGGATAAACACAAAGTAATATCTACATTAAAAAATATGACAATTATATTAACTATTAAAACTTACTCTAAAAATAAATAAAAAATATGCTGTTATTTAAGTTAGAAATCGAAAATTGGACTGGAGTTCATTATTAAAGACTAATATAAGATAAAATAAAATACTTTTTTGTTTAAAACCACGATATTTATTAATTTTTTTAACCGACCGGTTTCGCTTAACTTAAGCATCTTACTGTAGTATTAATTTGTACCCTGAAGATGCTTAAGTTAAGCGAAACCGGTCGGTTAAAAAAATTAATAAATATCGTGGTTTTAAACAAAAAAGTATTTTGTTTTATTAAATATGTCAAACCACAAAGTGATTGCTTTCTACAATAATACTAATATAAGACTTTTAAATACTATGAGTATGAAAAATTATAAAAGAAGAATATTGAAACGTTGCGTTCTTTGAAATTTCTTTGGCTATGTTTGGTTGACATATAAGTTAAGAATCAGGAAGTACTTTACTTACAAATATATTCTTACCTCCCTCACAGAGTACCTCAGTTGGGAATGAAGATGAATAGGAGCCACATGTATTTTAAAGTTAAAAACCCAGGAGAAAAAATCGTCAACGTATCATTTAATAATATTACATTAATTTTTTAAGATGTTATTTAAAAGAATTCATAATCTCCTCTTTTTATTTCCTAATATCTCTTCTGTTTAATTATTTTAGAACAAAATACTTTTCGCTTTAAAACATTAATATGATTTTTTTGCACCTCTACATACATAATATGAATATGTATAAATAGTTTTGTCCTTAATAAAACTGAATTCTTTCAAGGAATGAATATAAGTACAACATGGCATCGATGATTAAACCCTTCTTTTTTCCAAAATATTTTAATTAGCGCAATCTATGAGGGTTGAAATGACTCGTATTTCGCTTGAAATGGTTCTTCCAATAATCGGGCAAAGAACGAAAGAACAAAAGGCGGGAAAACACAGTTAAGGAGGGAAAAGGGGTAGAGGCACTGAAAGATTAGAGAAGAAGGGAAAGGTTGTTTGGGGGTAGTGAAATGTGAAATGTGTAGAAATGATTTCAGGTAAAATGTGAAAATTATTCAGAATTATGAAACATGTTTTAAAGATAAGATATACCGTCATAAGGAATTAATTTTATAAAAGTACTAGCCGACACGGCGACGCGTTGCTGTGGCTAATAAAACACAACGTCATCTACTGGATGGTTATCCAACCTTTATAACCACAGCCGTCTTTGAGTTTATCGCGAAGAGATGCCGCGGAGGACTTTATTTTATAATACGTAGAGATGGTGTGAAATATTATAATAATGTGCATGAAATGCTTGGGGTAACTAACGTATTTAAGTTAATAAGGATTTTTTAGAAGATAGACAGATATTTTTTAGAAGATAGAATGGGTATAGTAAGCTATCCGTAAAAGATAGATATATGCTTTCGCGGACTTTTTTGTAGATCTATAAAAGAGGAATATCCCACCATGCATTGTTTTGTTATATCCCAAAAGGATTGGGCAGCGTTTTCGATGAAAGCCACCAGGCGGCTTGACTTTTTCCGACACTTCTAACAATTATCGTTATGTTTCAACCAATTTACACAAATCCTTGACAAATTACATACATAAACCTTCCTCACGAAACACACTATCTATTGGTGAAAACCGCATGAAAATCCGTCAAGTAGTTTTCGAGTTAATCGCGAACAGACAGACAGACGACGCGGGGATCTTTAATTTATAATATGTAGAGATGTTTCAACCAATTTACACAAATCCTTGACAAATTACAAACCTTAACCTTCCTCACGAAACACACTATCTATTGGTGAAAACCGCATGAAAATCCGTTCAGTAGTTTTCGAGTTTATCGCGAACAGACAGACAGACAGACGACGCGGGGAACTTTAATTTATAATACGTAGAGATGTAGAGATTACATGCCATGCTTTAGCGTAAAAATGATGAAGTAAAAATGTTATGAAAATTAATAAACCACATTCACAACAGTAGTGATATTGCTTAGATTTTAATTTTATTATTACCTCTCTATTGTAAACTTTCATGGGGTTTAATATGTCACAGTAAAACCATTATTTTTCCACACCGACAACCCAACTTTTACAAACTTTATTTGTGAAATTGGATTATCGAGCCTCATGAGATTTAAATATGCAAATGCTCACGGTTTGCGTGTTTTGTTAAACTTACAGGAATTTTTTTAATGTAAAAAACAATAAAATGTGAAAATTAACAAAATACACAAACGTTTAATGTAATTATTTTTGATAGGTCAATATACTATTTAAAATAATACAAAAATCTGGTACAGTAGTCATCGTAGTCATCGCCATTACTTAAGACACAAGATACCATACGGCAGAACAGATTTCTAGCACAGACAGCACGATAAGAGAAATGGTGTTATTGACTGAAATTACTTAAATAGTGGGTATATTACACATATATTTTTTATATTTGAATACCTCACAAGGGTCCGATCTGTTCCAGTCTGGAGCCAGTGAGCTTATGGCATCCCCAAATGGGGTATATTGTGAGGCTGAAGGTAGTGGGGAGAGGAAGGAGATGGGGAACAGGAAGGTGGGGATCTACCTGGCTCTTCACATCTGGTCACCAAACAAGGATAACGCCGTTTCAAGCAACGTTTCAATTCTGAATTGTGGTCTTACACCAGGGCGATACTGAGAGTCTCTACCACTCTGGAACGTGCTTCTTGCATTATTTTAAATAAATTCATTGTAAAATAAAACAAATTATTCAAATTAAATTTATTTGCCCACGCCGGGATTAACGATCCCGTTACCTTCGAATTGCGAGTCAAGAGCCTTACCTCTAAACCACGCCGGCCGTCATTGAATTACTTTGTAAATAACTCTTAACTGTTTTATGTAACCATTGTCCCAAACGTTAAGAACATTAAAATAAGAAACCTTGCACTGTAAATGCATTAAGTAATCTGTCCTATTGACAATGCACATTCTGAACATCAAATTATTTTGGACCACTTCAAGCAGTGCTCGCTGTATGTCACGAATACATAATTATAAATGAATATATATTATTAACAATGAACATTGTTAACTTCTGAGACGTCAATTACTGTTGTTGGTTTATCAACGTAAACAGGTAGCTTAACATTACCCGACAAATATCGAGAGGTGTCAATTCGTTGGTCCTTGGAGGCCAATTGACAGACCCAATTCTAGATTTGATTTCTATAATGTCAGCAGCGGTTTACTGGAATTTGGTGCCATCTTGTTGAAACCACATCTAGTCCGGATCAATGTGATCCACATTTTCAGGCACATAATCATTACCTGATCATGATACGATAATACCAAATCCGTGTTGACCCCAATTTCATAAAAATAATGTTCAATGATGCCACGAGCGTGTTAACCGCACCAAAGGGAGCATGTTGTCGGTTTTTCTGAATTGGTATCGCTGACATTACGCGGCAATTTTCCTTTGCAATAAATCTGCTAAGCCAAAAAAGTCTCTTCCCCTTCAAAATTAGCGTTGATATAATAATAAATGGGAATCAACGGTCGATTTTCAAAACAATTTACGATGATTTTGTAAAGTTGTTTAAACACATATCGTTAAGCGTACGATTTGCCAGGCAATAATTATTATTTTAGCCGAATTTTCATTACGCAACTAGTTGCAGACAAGTTTTTTCATGACGTTAGTTGCACTACTAGCTTCACGGGTAAACAAATTATAGTTTCTACAATTTCAACATGCACGCATTAGTTGTATGCCTCAAAATTAGAATCGTGCGAACGCGAAATTACGGAACCACTAATTGCGAAAACGTGATGCAACTAGTGCCGCGAAACTATTTCAACTGATTGGACATGCATGTTCCTTGTAACCACGTGGTAGTTGTGTATAACAACATTGTGCGTTGCAGAAAAAGGTTTGATGTTGATTGTGCCATGGTTGCTCTTATACTGAAGGTTGCACGATGTTAAATTTGTGCAATTTACAATTATTTGGAACACGCGTGCAACAAGTTGTAAATTCCGCATAAGCGTCAAAAAGTGAGCGCAGTCTATTATCTCGGTTTGACCGATCTCTTGTAAGTTCTATGTAGTCTAAGCAAAAAAAAAACATTGAAAACAAATTTTCTGCGTCGAAGTTGAGTTCAGTTAGCGGCAATTACATGAATATGTCCGAGGTTTAACACTCTCTAGACCAGTGATGAGTAATCCTCAGTCGGCGGGGCATACGCGGCCCGCGAGCCCATTTCGTGTGACTTGCGAGCCTTTGCGTACTTTCCACTTGGCTAAATAATATCGAAATTTTACGATAAAAAAATATTCGAAGGTTTCTGTTGTTTTACAAATGGATTTAGCGGAATTTTTTTTCGAAGGATTTAAATGAGCTGCTCAAAAAAATTAGATTTTTCTTACACATTCTAATAGAGACAAAATTTGTGGTTCGACTTTCGTGGGGGATTTGTTTTCAAGCTCTGTAATTATTGATTACTACTTTTGAAAATAAAAATAGGTTTGCGATGACAAATTTAACAATGGATAAATTGGCCCTCCAGCTAAAGGTTGATTCATGTCTACTGTAGAATTTTTGATATGAACTCCAGAAAGTGAGCTTTGCAAATTTCGTGATGCCAGACCACAATGTTCGAGATTTTTTTTTATTTTTCCGAATCTGACAAGCATTGGTCTGACCTAGAAATTACTTCTGAAAATTGTCGTGATGACCCAGAAATTCCAGCCGAAAAAATATATGTTAAGTTGCTTTCTGCTTTAAATATGATTTTTTGTCTACCTGCGTAGTAATACATAAAATAAATTAATAAAGATATCTATTATGTTTATAGGTGTGTTGAAATCAATCTCGTCAAACTTTCAAATTGCTTAAAGAACCATCTCACGGCAAACTTTAATATACCAACACAACAATTCTGAAAAGCCCTTATTCCATTATGTCCTTCGAAGAAACTTGATATCTCTTGAAGGACAGAACCAATGTCAGCCGGACTTTTTAGGACTTTTCAATTTGTTAACAATTTTTTGGTATGAAATTATTTGAACAATTTTTCGACGTCCTGATTTTTTTGCATTTCAGACACTTTTCATTTCTTTCAACTCAGAAACTTGGAAGGTGACCGTTTAGATATATATTTATTTATGATTTATTTTATTTTATTTAGTTTATATATAAGGAAGCTGACTCTGGATCGGCAGAGACGGGGGACGAAATGAAAGGCGTCAGGGTGATGTAGTGAGTCAAAGTCTTTATTATTGCTACGTAGCAAATGTTCAGATGGTGTAGACACGAGTAGTAGTGAGTGCAAGCAGAAGTGGTGTTGGTAGTGATGCACGGAGGTGATGTTGATGATGAAAGTCGATGATGCTGTGGTGGAGCAGACCACGGGTCTACATGTCACCAGCATGTAGCTCTGCACCGCACCGTGGTGGTGGAGAAGACCTAGTCGTCCAGGATGTCACTCGACGCTTTGAGTCACGCAGATGGACAGCGGTGAACCTTGTGAGGAGAAAGAAGTCTTAGTGGCAGCGAAGCGCGATGGGCCTCGGTAAGCCTGAGATGTTGCTGCACCCTAGACAGAAGACGCAGCGGGCCTTATTGTCGCGGGCAATTGAGTCTCCAAAGCTGATGGTGCGGTAGACCATGTTAGCTGCGAGATGGTGGGTCCTCGAAGGTTGTTGACGCAACGGGCGCAAGTTCCGGCTCTGAGTCTCCGAAGGGGTGGCCGGTTGGCGGTTACCGCACTGGAACGTATTCACTGATGCACTGTGCACTGTATTACTGTATGTGTGACTTGGGGATGCGACGTAGCGACTGGCTGGATGCGGCCAGCTGCCGACTTTTATACTATTGCCGACTGGGCAAGTAGTTTCGAGAAAGGCGTGTGATATTCGACCGCCACGCCAAGTTGAGAAAGTTCGCGAATACTCCCGCCGCAGTGCTGATAGGTTATTGTTGAGACGAGAACTTTCCAGTAGGATACCGCACTAATTGTTATCAGGCGATAGAAGTACTTATCGGCCGTAGGTAGGTGCCGGGGCGGCTTGCACCTAGGTATTTGTTTCTGGTGTGTTCCTTAACCAGTTGCGCTGTGATGGATTTTACAATAGGGCGACCGTTGCGGCAGTTATGTATGTGGCGAAGATTTGTTATGGTCGCCACATATATTTAAATTCATACATTTATAGAAGATACAAATAGATGTGTATTATATTCGTAGTCATCCACACTAGGAGATCCTGTGATGAAGGGGAAGACGTTTTGGATAAATTTGGTGGTACAATTTAATAGTTTGGGTAAGGTTTTTCAGAAACTTTTATGACGATATTTTTATACTTGTAAGTTATTTTACCGATAGTTCCTTAAGATTTAATGTCCTTAATTTAAATTTGTTTGATACCGTGTGGAAGTTTCTTATACATCATTATTATTTTTTATGTTAATATTGTAGCAGTCATAGTCATAGTTAGACTTTTTTTAAATTTTTTTTTTACAAATTATTTTTTTGGTTTATGCATTGGTAATTTTACAATACATACAGGCTTTTTTTATATAAACATTTAAAAAGTAGAGAATAATACAAATTAGCAGATTAACCAAAAAAATCCCACATAGGCATCGCCAGTTCGTGGGTATACTTGTGTGTTTTTAAAACAGTTAAAATTTACTCATATACATAAGTACATTATATCTTTGAAGAGATTAAAAAAATAAAATCAAATAAACAAAAAATAAAATTGGTGCTTACTGAATTACAATTCAAACGACATGTTAATTTACATCAGGTCGATGTGATATTACAGCAAGTAAGTGTTTGCATCAACGGTATTTAAGACTTTATAACATTTTTATATTTGATGTAGGAGGATGTGTTTTTACATTCAATTTCTGTAGTCTTATGGAGAGCATTATACATTTTTGGTGTAATAAAATACGTATGTCTTTGCGCTAGCCTAGTTTTACACAGTGGAATTCAAATACATTATTTTAACCTATTACTAAATCGGTTTTCGTTTTTTGGAAAAAGAATATTTCGAGAAAATATATATTTTACAGTACATTTTTCTTGTCTCTAACGACCCAGCTTCTTCGAATAATTGTTTTAATACATTAGTGTTTTTTGTGTGAATATAGCACAAGAGTCCCAACAGCCTGGAGCCAATGAGACTATGGCATCACCATTTGGGGTACTTTGTGAGGATGAGGGTAGTGGAGATGGGAAGGAGATGTGGTAGAGAAAGGTAGGAAAGTACCTGACTAGTCAGATGTGGTCATCAAACAAATAAAAAGCCATTTTGAATGGTGGTCTTGCAACTGGGTGATATTGAGAGTATATAAATAATTTTTCTTATTACGTTTGATTTCAAATTAAATCTTATTTTTACACTTCAGGCTTTGAATTTACGCTGCGAGACGGGCGTTTTTTAAACGTTACCTTCACACACAAGGCCCTGAGGAGAATAAATTCTCTCAAGACCTATGTCATCTTCGGGGATCCTGTGTGGAGGATCATTTTACGGAAAGGAAGGAGAGGAAGTTCTGGGAAGTAATATTGTACGAGAGCTGGTTAGGAATCTGTATCCATTAGTGAAAGACGTATGAATCCACCCTACGCACTGCTGTGCAAGTTGGAATCCAGCTAGAGAGGTCTAGGTTAGGTCTCCTTCAACCAGTCTCTCCCGATCCGCCCCGCCATGCTGTATATGGGCAAACGCGTTCGCCGCCAAGACCCAGAAAAACTTCACCCATGAACCCGGGCACTCCTGCAAAGTCCCAAAGTCCTAGTGCACTAAAGGAAAAATGGTGATATTAAGATAATTCCATTAAAAAGGTTCCGAAACGTTTTGATAGTTCAATAGTTTAACGGTGAAAACTTTACCACTACTTTAAAACTTCCAGTTTTGACGTATTACTTTAACGATTTCTTCGTGGTTTATTGCGACTGCGAAGGTTATGAAGGTTTTTCCCATATTATTTATTTACGTCTGTCTCCGATTAAAACAGAGGAACACGCTCAAGATGAATCGATTTGCTACCTAAATAGGTCCTTTATCCCAGTAATGACTTTACCAAAAACATTTTGTTGACAAATGTAATTTTTTTTTTACATGAGCTCCACACAGGAGGCCTTGGGAAAATAATTTCTCTCAGGGCCTATATCATCTTTGGGGATGCTGTGTGGAGGTTTTTTTTGGAAAAGAAGGATAGGAGAGTTCTGGGAAGGAAAAGGGTTTAAGGGGTGGGTAGGAATCTGGGATTCAGTGTGTCCTGGTCATCCGACTCCAATACCTAGACAAACCTCACCCCACGAACCCGGGCACCCCTTCTTAATCACCAAACGTAGCGAACCACTTGGGGTGACCTATGGTGTTGGTTATCCAAAAAAGGTTCCCGGGGCGGCGGTACCCAATCCCGCCTCCAAAATTAATACATTAATAAAAGTAGAACGATTTAATTTAAAAAAACCTTGTGCTTTATGGGTCGTTTTCGGCTACAGTTTGAAGGGTGAATAATGACCTGATAATAATAATGAAACATTTGTTCAGCGCAGTTTTGTACTTCAAGTGCGGTTTGTCATAATAAATTTTCAAAAATATGTCAGTGAAGAATACGACTGGTAATACAAATAAATCAATAATAAAGGTTTTGCGACGGTTACCTTTTAATTTTTCGGATTTATCTTCTTCAATAATGCATTACATTGAAGGGTATTACCCTCAAAAGTTATTCCAATTATAATATGGCCTTCAATAGTCATATTCTTAAAATTACTGTAATAGACATATCTACTTAAAAATTATTTTATTTTAATAAAAATAGATTCAACAAACTTTCGATGAAGAAGAGGTGTACAGTAAATGCTTAAGTGTAGGCATGTATTTTTCATTATTTTTTAATTGATAAACTAACGTCTAAGACAAGATTTTTATGCAATACAATTAAGGGTAACAATTATTATAAGCAATAATTATCAGCCTGAAACACTCATATACATTGAAAAATCTTCCGAGAAAAGAAACTTGCCGCCAACGGGACTTGAACCCGTGTCCTTCTGATTGATTTCTTTTGAACATTGACTTCTCAGTGGTCAGAGCACCTGACCGGCAATCAGACCGGCAATCAGGCCGGCAATCAGGCCCTCAGGTGCTCAGTGGTCAGAGCACCTGACCGGCAATCAGAAGGACACGGGTTCAAGTCCCGTTGGCGGCAAGTATCTTTACTAGGAAGATTTTTCAATGTAGAGTGTTTCAGGCTGACAATTATTGCTTATAATAAATGTATATTTCAAGTTGAAAGGATATAAAAATGAGAAATGTAAGAGACAACTCAGCAGATATTAAATTTAAATAAAAAATAAATAAAAAATATTTTAAAAACACATTTTATCTCGATTAAACGGAAAAATAAGAAACGAATATTGTATTATTACGTATGTTCAGTAAATATCGTCAAAACATGTAAATATTTTGTGGAAAATGTATTTTATTTAAAGAATTTATACCAAAATATCACGACAAATTATGACAAATCAAATTACATATTATGCTCATAATAGACAACCTCCAATAAGAGAGAGCGCCTTAAGGCGCCGCTACCCGAATTTCTACCTATTTCTTCTTCTTCTTTGCGTGCCGTATCAGGTCCCCCCGACGTTGGCGATCACTCTTGAGAATGTCTCTCTGTCTTGCGCTGCCCGGAATAGCTCCTCCACACTTCTAATGCCGGTCCACTCTCGTATATTACGCAGCCAAGACATTTGTCTCCTACCAGGCCCTCGGCGACCCTCTATCTTGCCTTTCAATATCAAATGGAGCAAGTGATACTTCTCCCCTCGAAGTATATGACTCAGATATGAAATTTTCCTGATTTTTATTAATGTAAGCAGTTCTCTATCTGCTCTAGCCCGCCTGAGAATTTCTGTGTTGGTGATCATGTCGGTCCATGGGACCTTGAGTATTCTTCGGTGAAGCCACATTTCAAAAGCCTCTAACCTGTTCATGGTATTTACTTTCAAGGTCCATGTTTCACATCCATAGAGCAAGACCGACCACACATAACATTTTAGCATTCTCTGCCTTAGTTTTAAGCTGATATTGTCATTGCAGAAGAGGGATTTCATTTTAATGAACGCAGTTCTTGCTGCTTCAATTCTGCATCTAACCTCCATCTAACCTATTTCTTACATATAGTATATTTTTAAACTTTTAAAGCAGTTAAAATATATGCATGTTATTCTTCAAAATAATATCTAGATACTCCTCGTGCCGAAACGCAAATTATATAAAATTCCCTCGATTGACAAAATCGCAAAGTTTGCTCCAAAAAATATTATAAACACGTTTGTTTCAGTTATTATACAAGTTAAATGTATGAAAAAATTCACAGTTTTTCTTTAAATGCTGTTTAAGACAACTCCCGCCAGATTTTTGTTCTATTTTAAACGAGTCGTGTTTTATTGATCATTTTCACAATTTTCGCATCGATTTTGTCGCCTTAAATACTAGCGCTCTCCTCTAACTTTCATATCTCTCTATCTTCTTCTTTTTGAGCCCGGTTGCGGCGCCTTGCTGCGCTAAAAGGAATACAAAACTTAAATTTGGAAATAGGCCAAGATACTTGGCGACACTGAATAATTGCAGTGTGCCGTCTTGCGCTATATCTTTTTTAACCAACATTTCGGACAGCGTTACAGTGTCCATCATCAGGGCACATCACATATTACAGATCTGCTCTGATGTTGAACACTGTAATGCTGTCCAAATCATTGGCAACAAAAGGAGGTAGTGCAACACGGCGTAATGCCCCAAAAATAAATCGCGATATGATATCCCCAACTATATTTTTATTATTTTATATGTCTTGTTCGATCATTAACATTTTATAAACATAAAACACATAGATATTTACAAAATATGGTAATAAGAAAATAAAATAAAAATACAAGTAAAAAAAAAAAAAAAAATCAGGCTGGGGTTATGGGAGCCAGTGTCTTCCTTCAATGTTCTTCTAAGCTCGATCCTGAAGTCAAACGGGATTCTATTATGAGAATGTTTCTGGAGTGGTTTATCCTTCCCCTCAGTCCTGCAATCCTGGTTCTTAATAGAGCTTTAAATCCTGGAACTCGCCCTTCTGTAAACATTGAGGAGGCACTGCAGTGCCTTGGGAGTCCAAACATCAGACGGTAAGCATTGTTATATTGCTCCCGAAGCCTTTCCATGGTTCTTTTTTGAAGGTTGCCCAAAGCTCAATGAAATTAAGGCTATTATTATGCTACTCGACGATTTAATTATCGGCGCTAATCGATAAAAAAAAAAACAAATTAAATCAGAGGTAACGAAATAGACTTACATCTTCTGAGACAATTGTAGCGATAGAAATCGCATCGGTAGAATTTAACACGATTGAATATTATCGTCAAATTTAAAATATGAAGACAACACCAATAAATAAATCCGAGTCTTTATAAATTGAAACCCAAAACACTTGTCAAGTTTAATGTTGTAAAGAACAGTTAAATAACTCGGTAAAAAAGCTCTCACGTCTGATTGATAGAGCTTTCGAAAAAAACTGAAGGCTTTAGATTGAAGTCTGTCGCGCTAAACTGAAATAGCAATCAGGCAGTGTGGAATCATCGCATAGGGGGGCTTTATGTTCTATGTCAGGGGTAGCCAATAAGTCTTTCACGATTTAATTTGTTGCCGATTGAGGTCATATTTGTAATCGGCAAGATCTCACGCCGTAAATAGCGAAGTTTTTTTAAAAATAAATTTGATTTTATTACTAACTTGCTTTCATTGACGAAGGATCACCAGTTCATTCACTCTTACTTGAAAAATATTTCCTCTTAAAGTGTTTTTTTTTTTTTTAATCAAGTATAGATTCATTATTTCAATTTAACCATTGGCAAAGTATCTAGGCTGAATATACAAGGTGGGGCAAAAGTAATCATCCGATGTTCTTTTGCTGTATTTTTTTTATTTAATGAAAAACTTTGCTTCTGGTTGTGAAATTTGTTTATTTAATCCATCAGAATTTATTCCATCATATCGGCCAAGTGGCCGCCGCCAGAGTTGATGACCGTACGGGCCCGTTTTATGGCATTTTCCATCACTCTTGCCAGAACTTCGGGCGACAGGTTCTCGAATTCTTGGCGAATATTCTCCTTAAGGGCTTCAAGAGTCTGAGGCTTGATGACGTAAACCCGTGACTTAAAAAAACCCAAAAAAAGAAGTCTGGAACGATTAAATAGGGTGAACTGGCCGGCCAGTGCAATTCACCAAAACGAGAGATTAGGCGACCCGGAAATGCTTCCTTCAGAATATCGGTAGTGGCTCGAGCAGTGTGCGCGGTTGCACCGTCCTGTTGTAACCACATGTTCTCCAGTCCCAATTCATCCAATTGAGGAAGAAAAAAATTGGTTATCATGGCTCTGTAGCGCGCGCCGTCCACAGTCGTCGTTTGGCCCGCGGCGTTCTAAAAAAAATGGCCCGATGACTCCTCCAACGTAAACAGCACACCACGCAGTAACTTTGAGCGGGTGTTATGACTCTTCGTGGATGATACTTGGATTTTCGGGTCCTCAGAAATGATTATTTTGTTTATTCACGTAACCGCTATTATGGAAATGAGCTTCATCGTTCATGACAATTTTCGATGAAAAATCGTCCACCTTTTCGTTGAGATTCAGGATGACTTGAGCGTAGGTTATCCGCGTTTGGCGGTCAACAGCTAACAGCTGATGCATTTTCTGCACTTTGTAAGGTAACATCTTCAAATCTTTCACCAAAATTCTGCGTAGGGACCGCCGGCTAATGCCCAATTGCGTGGCACGTCGTCTGGGCGATGTTCCGGGCTCATCTTCGACATCTTGGGCAACAGCAGCGATATTCTCAGCAGAACGGCTGCTCTGACGCCGGCCAGCCTTGGGAACATCTCGTGTTGTCCCAGTCTCTTCAAGGCGAGTGGCCAAACGCCGCAGTGTTTGTCCGGTTGGTGTCGGATGGCCAGGAAATCTGCGACGAAATTCACGCTGCGCCAACACAACCGACGAATTGTTGCGCAAAATATGGGACCAATTATTCCGCGTTCTTGCGGAGTAAACTGATTCATGGCTTGTCAATTTGTATTTTGCGTTTGTTTACTTCACAAATGTCAAAACCGAATTGACATTTGGGGCCATTTGCCAAAGTTATAGCGTTTTCTAATAGGGTGATTACTTTTGCCCCACCTTGTATTTACACGGGTCTTTTACATGCCTAATTATATAACCTTTAAAAAATATTCCTTTATAATAAAAAATGTATATAAATGAATAAAATTGAGTTGTCGATTTACATGAGTTAGCGAGACAGGAAAGGTTAGATTAATTTACGGGTTGAGTGGTTAAGATCCTTGGTTACGACGTAGTGGTTAAGAACCCGGCGTGTGCCAGAAAATTTAATTTGGTTATTTTGTGTTTATCCACAATATATTCACTTAAAATAATTTATAATAGTGTATTAGCGATATATTCCGTATTGGTATATGCTTTCAGTATTGCCCTGGTGAAAAACCACCATTCGGAACAGAAAAATTGCTTGAAATAGTTTTAAACGTATTTGGTAACCACAGTAGCTAGGTTGTTCCCCATCTTTCTTTACTCTATTTCCTTCCCCTCCCTCTACCTACAGTCTCATCACATACCTCAATCAGGGGCTTCAGACTTGTGCGGTAATCACATAAAACAATTTTAAAAAGTTGCGGTTAGGTTGTTATAGTTTATTATGGTTTATAGGATATGCTATGTTAGGGTAGGTTAAGTAAGGTTAGATTAGGTTGGGTTAGGTTAGGTTATACAATTATCTAATGTAGTCTGGAAAATAAAACGGGAAAACTCCAAAATAAAATCGAGGGTCTCAACCCTTCGGCTATTTCCGTAATCTTTCGTGCATTCGGCACGAACGATAATAGATGATACTCGTCTAAGGTACTACGTAACTGACACCTGTTGAAACACCTAAAAATAGTATTTAACGTTCTATACTGACGACATCTGTTGAAGTGTGTTGAAACTACATGTGAAATCCTATAACTACACACACGTATAATTTTATATCTATCTAATGGTGTATCTCTACGTGTCTTCGCAGACATAGTGAACGAACAGGCACATCTACACAATACTTCTTGCATCGAGCAAACTCGCAATCAAAAATCATTTTCTTGTTCTTGTATAGTACCGTCTTCTACCGTTCTCGTATAGTCTTGTATTGTATTTATAAAACAACGGGTTCAAAAACTAATACCAAAACAAACTAAAGGAAAGCCTGTTCACAATAACACACTTTATTATTGTTTGAGCAAGAACTGTTTCGTCATGTAAAAAAAGTAATTAACCGAAATGACAGCAGGGTTTAGCCAAGCTCCAAACCAAACCTTAGAATTTTACCCTGAAGAGGGCAGTGGTAGTGAGTTACCTTTTAGGCGTTTTGCTTTTTAAAACCAATATGTTTTTTTTAAATGTATAAATAGAAAGAAATAGTAAGGCCACCCCTGCTGTTTGTCTTCATTATGAAATGGAAACTTCGATTGCTCCACTACGGCGGAGAGTATAACAAACAGTTATTGGAGAATTCAATATGACCGGGGAAAATAATTCAGGAGTTGGAATGTATTGCAGTCTGGTGAATTGAAATGAAAAATCTTTTGTGTTTCAAATAAAGACATAAATGATGGAATGGTTGCAATTAAACTGCTTGAATTGGCACCAATCCACATCAAATTGCAGCCAAGTTAATAATATCAATATTATTGTCGCTGTGTAAATTAGTTAATATTTAAAATAAGTTTATTGGTAATGCTAATGGCTCTTTATGCTAGCCACCAATTTAGATTTTTTTTAATGAATACTTCACAAGAGTCTCAACTTCTCACAGCTAGCCGAAGGCAGTGAGACTACGGCATCCCCTAACTGGGGTAACTTTTTATGTAAAGGAAGGAGAGGAGAAGTTCTGGGAATCTAGGAATGACACACTCGTGAATCCACCCCATTGCGGTGAAAGACGATGGGTCGAGAGAATCCGGCTGGAGAGGTCAAAAGGTGTCTCGAAGTCAAATCCAAGGGGAAGATGGTTTATTCCGTTAGTTTTAAATTTTATTTTATTTCGTTTCAAGGTGGAATCTACCATGGAAAACGGCACTTAAAATCGAATCCTTCTTTTTTTACATAACTCCTCACACAAAATAATAATTTCCCATTTTGGGGATGCTGTGTGGAGGGTCTATTTAGAAAAGTAAGGAGAGGAAGTATTGTGGAAATTAAAAGGTACGAGGGGTTGGGTAAGAATCTGGGTATGACGTATGAATCCAACCCTCCCACTGCGCTGTAAGGCGGTTTTCCGAGAGAGTCCTGCTGGAGAGATCACAAGATAAACCCGGGCACCCCTGCTAAGTCACCAAAGGTAGCGAACCACTTGGGGTGACCTAAGGCAGATGTGTTGGTCATCCATTAAATGTTTCCCGGGGTGGCGGTAACCATACCCGCTTCCCAAATTGTCAACAATTCCGATCTATCCATCAAATATATGGCTAATGCCAATTCAAACGTTTTCTAAGTATTCTGAGAGTATTTACCACTTGTCCGATAACGAATTAAGAGGGTATTACCAGAGAAAATCACAAATATGTCATTTTTAATTCAGATTTTAGACGTATTGACTCTTTTCCACAAAAAAATATAAATGGATTTCGAAAGACTGTCCTTTTATCTAGCATTCGCATGTTTTGAATTTTGAGAAAAAATGTTTATTTTTAGTATAATTAGGTTATACAAGGTGGCGCAAAATTAATCACCCTATCGGAAGATGTTATAATTTTTGCAAATGGCATCGTACGTCAATCATATTTGACATTTGTAAACTAGACAGCTGCAAAATACAAACAGACAAGCAATGGAGCGCTATACTCAGCAAGAACGTGGAATAATTGTGTCGATTTAAGCTTTAACGCTTTTAGCGATTTTGTGTCAAAAGTCATCATGAGCGAAGAGGCGCATTTCCATTTAAACGGTTACGCCAATAAGCAAAATATTCATTTCTGGGGCACTGAAAATCCGCGTACGATGCACGAAAAGTCATTACGTTCACTCAAAGCCACTGTGTGGTGCGACGTTAACGCGGGAGGAGTGATTGGGCCGTATTTTTTGAGGACGCCATTGGAATTACGGTCACTGTTACTGGCGAACGCTACAGGGCCATGATAAACGACTTCTTACTTCCGGAATTGGATGAGCGGGGCTTGGTGAACATGTGATTTCAACAAGACGGT
Source organism: Limnephilus rhombicus (assembly GCA_929108145.2). Taxonomy (NCBI): domain Eukaryota; kingdom Metazoa; phylum Arthropoda; class Insecta; order Trichoptera; family Limnephilidae; genus Limnephilus; species Limnephilus rhombicus. The sequence continues at coordinate 5,645,730 of OV815288.1, read as the reverse complement.
GAAACCATGCACACAGCACGAGAAACAATGGATATTGTGAAGGAAGCATTTCCTGGTCGCGCAATCTCTCGCTTTGGCGATTTGGTATGGCCAGCAAGATCGCCCGATTTAATCATCCCAGACTTCTTTCTTTGGGGCTATTTGAATTCGCGGGTTTATGCCAACAAGCCTCAGACAATCGCAGCCCTTAAGGGGAATATTCACAAAGGCAAAAATGTGTATCAATACTGGCGGCAGCCACTTTTCATCTTATTAAATATCATCTTTTTCACTTAACTGAAAAAAATTATAAATTGAAATAAAGATTTTATTACTCAAAATCATTTTTTTTACTTCGTAAAAAAATTATTCAAAAACAAAATTGGATGATTAATTTTGTGCCAGCCTGTACCATAGGCCATTGGCAGATTTGTTAAATTTCAAAAAAAGATTTTGTATTATATATACCACACAGAATTTTAATTTTAGTTTAAATAAAATCATTAAAAAATATATACGTAAATGTGTTTCTTGACGGAAATTGGTCCGTTTGTGTATTTATTTGCGCACTTACAAACTAACATATTTCAGATTTTATTAACATTCTTATTTAACTTGGACATTATTGAAAAATGTTAAATACCTACTTATAATCAAAAAATTACATTATTTCAATAGTTTTATCATGACGCCTTTCCGCATTTTTGGCTTTAGATATAAATTAAAAACAAAGATATTGAAATATAAGTAGATGCGCTATCTGCTGTTTTAACTATGTGGGTCTGCGCTTCCGGGTGTCGCCGATATTGTTTACCAATTAACAAATAAATTAAAAGAACAAATAATTAACGAATAAACCAAACGAACGTTAAACTAAATGAACGAATTCTTTCCTTATTCCAAATATATTGTTAACCAATTGCACATTTTCAAAAAATCAACGAAATGAACAAATAGCATGCGGACACCATAGCATATCTCTTCTGTATTTGAATATCTTTGATTAAAACAAATTTGGAATGAAATAAAATCGACATTGAATTATTATTTTAAAAAGCTGGTACGGAGAATAATTAATTAATCTCATTGTTACCGCCCTGCACGATCCTACGAACAACTTTCGACGAAATGTGGATTTTCGGCCGCTAGCTGGTTAAACGCTCTTAATTAATTGAGAAAATTAGGCAATTCGGGATTCGAACCCACGATCTCATGGATTCATTTTCGATTAATTTAAATTAATTTAAATGTGATTAGAAGTGCTCAGACTTAGAAGAGATGAAATGTTGAATGGAGGGGGGGGGGCAATTTTAGATAACGCTTGATAGAAGAGAGGATATTTATTTAGAGAGGGACAACCAAAAAATATGTGATCATCTAAAGTTCCCACATCTAGACCACAGAATGTACAATCTGGGGAGTCAAGGATGTGAATTTTAAGGAGAAGGAACGGAATAATATCCGGAACAATGGTTGATTTCGTAGAAAATTAAAAAAAAAGCATTTAAAAAGTCACCGGATACCGGATATCGTTGAAATTCCATTCATCTTTGGAACAACTACTTAGAACTACATTCGCAACAGTTACTTGGCTATGAACTTCGATTTCCTTTGTTTCTTCTTCTATCAATTATCTTCAAGGATTACCAATTAGGTAAACTTGTATTTTTTGTTGCTCACTGACCAAGATATTGAAGATCTTTTCTTTTTATCGCTAATATAATTTATCGACTATTTGTCTGTCAACGAACAACTTATAGACTAGTTACCAAAGCAGAGTGGATATATTTAGAGGAATATTAATTAGTCCTGTTCGACTGTGAACTACCCGATCACTGTAACCCGATCATGAAACACAACAGAAAATCAGCGGATTCCTCGTGACGTTTCGGAAAAAATAATAAAAAATTATAAAAAAACGTCGTCCTTTATTTCACAAATACTTTTTTGTTGAACACAAAACATTTCCACAGAAAAGTAAAAGAGAGATTTTTAGTTAGAGCGAAATGCTTTGTTGGCACTTTGTTCCAAAAGTTATTTTCAAAATTACTTTTTGAGTGTAACGGCGGTGGAGGCATAAACCGGGAGAGCTTTTTGTTTGTAATAAAACCGACATTCTTGGGCAGTCTCTGATTTAACTCGTTTAGTAACAGAATTATACTTTTTAGGTTGGGGGATACCGCAACGACATGAGAGAGGTTTTTATTTAATTTGAATTAATGAAATAATATATTTATTTTATTATTATTTATTACAGTTCAAATTGAATATTCATAGCTAAGACAGGACAATGTCTGTCGGGTCAAAACAAAGGAATTACCTTTTTGAAATTGTTTTCTGTTTACCAGATAATATATCGTATTATTCATGTACATTACATGTATATCTTAAGAGGTTATTCCAGAATAATAATAATAACAATAATAATAATAATTTCTTAATTTTAAAAAATGCAAAAATCGGTAATTTTAAATACATGTAGGATTACAAAAGATTTTTTAAATATTTATATTGAGGGATCAGTAGGATTTATAGGTTCAATTAGGAATTCCACAGAGCCGAACCCTCTGATATGAAAATATCTGGAGTCGGTGAATTTTTTTTCCCATCTGGTCTCTGGTAGGTTGACATGTTGTTCTTGTATTGTTTTGTAATTATAATACATATAGTGCAATTGCCTAACGTGGATTGACCAGATGATCATTTGGGAAGTGTGTGAAAGGGTTTAGTTTTTCCTGTGGGGAAAATTAAACCCGGACATTTAAATCTGGTGCGTAAATTTATTATTTCAAAATTAAAAGTATGAAAGGGGATGAGGTTTATAAATATTTAGGATACCCGCAATCGAATAGATTAGATCACACTAGTGTTAAAAATGATATTAGGATTAAATTTCAAACTAGGTTCAGAAAAATTTTAAAATGCAATCTCTGCTAAAAATTTAGTAAAAGCAATAAATACTTGGGCAATACCTTTATTAACGTACTCATTTGGCATAATTAAATGGTCCAATACAGATTTAGATAGTTTAGAACGATTAATTAGAACTACGTTAACAAAGTTTAATTGCCATCATCCAAATTCAGCTATAGAACGAATTAATTTACCTAGAAATTTAGGAGGTAGAGGTGTAGTCAAAATAACATCTTTGAAACACAATCAGGTAGAAATGCTTAGAAATTTTTTCCATAGGAAAGCTAATAGCTCAGAAATGCACAAAATAATTTGCAAGGCAGATAGAAACATTACACCTTTAAATTTATATGACGAGAATGCCAACATTCTTATAAATACTAACCAGGAATTATTAGATTCCTGGTCAAATAAAATAATTCATGCAAAACACTTCAATTATCTCAACCAAACGTATGTTGACAAACTTTCTACAAACAAATGGTTGAGTATTGGAGAGTTGAGCGCAGAAATAGAAGGATTTATGCTTGCCATTCAAGATAGAGTCATTAATACTAAAAATTATAGGAAGCATATAATCAAAGATATAAATCAAATTGATGATTTATGTAGAAAATGTTTGGCTTTTCCGGAAACTATAGAACATATTATATCTGGATGTTCTATATTAGCGCCGTCCGAGTATACATTTAGGCACAATCAGGTTTTAAAAATAATCCACCAAAGTTTGGTAATTAAACATAACTTGATTGACTGCCGTAATATAGTACCATATTATGAATATGAACCAAATTCATTTTTAGAAAATGAATTTTATAAAATATATTATGATAAAACTATACTAACAGACAGAACAATTAGTCATAATAGACCTGATATAGTTTTACATGACAAAATAAAAAAAATAACTTATATCATTGATGTAGCTATTCCAAATTCCTGTAATATTCAAAAAACTGTTTCTGAAAAAATTAGAAAATACACAGATTTAGGAAATGAGATTAAAATAATTTGGCATTCTCGGAATATAAAAATATTACCATTTGTTATTTCGGCTACTGGCATTATACCTAGGTCTCTGATTCAAAATTTAGGCGTATTAGATTTGTCAAAGAATTTATATATAAAAATGCAAAAATCGGTAATTTTAAATACATGTAGGATTACAAAAGATTTTTTAAATATTTATATTGAGGGATCAGTAGGATTTATAGGTTCAATTAGGAATTCCACAGAGCCGAACCCTCTGATATGAAAATATCTGGAGTCGGTGAATTATTTTCCCATCTGGTCTCTGGTAGGTTGACATGTTGTTCTTGTATTGTTTTGTAATTATAATACATATAGTGCAATTGCATAACGTGGATTGACCAGATGATCATTTGGGAAGTGTGTGAAAGGGTTTAGTTTTTCCTGTGGGGAAAATTAAACCCGGACATTTAAATCTGGTGCGTAACAATAATAACAATAATAATAATAATTTCTTATCCCAGTGAGATAATGATATCCTCACTGGGATCTCCCGTGCTGAGGATTTCATTTACATTTTATAATTTAATTATAAGAATAATATGAATTAGACATAACATGTATCATGTAGTATTTTTTTTTTAATAATTATAAAGTAAATAAGAAAGTGTTTTTTTTATAATTCAGTTCATTAGATTCGGTTTTAGTCTGTATTTGATTTCAGTATATTTTCTATTTCTGATCTCCCTATATTTAGTATCCAGCTTTTGATATTATGATTTATCATGATGTATTATGTAAATATATTAGAGGCTCTGCTGAAAACCAACAGCATTAAGGGTCCGGAATGAACAGCTGAGCAGTGACCTTTTTGATATAATCATATCAATTTGGGAGGCGGAGATGGGTACCGCCACCCTGGGAACGTTTATTGGGTAACCAACACCTCTGCCATAGGTCACCCCGAGTGATTCGCTACATTTGGTGAGTTAGAGGGGTGCCCGGGTTCATGGGGTGATTTTTGTCTAGGTCTAGGAGGTGGATGACCAGGACACACTGAATCCCAGATTCCCACCCACCCCTTAAACCCTTTTCCTTCCCAGAACTCTCCTCTCCTTCCTTTCTTAAAACAAAACACTCCACACAGCATCTCAAAAGATGACATAGGCCCTGAAGGAAATTATCTTCCTCAGAGCCTCCTGTGTGGAGCTCATGTAAAAAAAATGTGATGTAGAAATATGTGATAAACTTGTAATCTATTGACATTTTTTAATTTATTATTATTAGAAGCACCGCTTGTATACAGCATGTTCCAAACTTGTTGTTTAGATTTCAGAAAAGAAAATCCCATTGTCATTAAAAAAGTTCGTTTTTAAGAAAAAGATATATTTTTAAGGTAGTATGTAGTGTATGTACCTTCTTACTTATGGGTTTTGGCCACTATAAAAATATGCCTTTTAGGATTTTTTTTCAGAAATACCACAAAATAAATCGAAATTCGAATAAAGAATATTTATTAATATCAGTAATTTTTTTCAAGCGATTAATTTCAAAACGGCCGCGGCGTCTGTGCTCCGTTTTTCCGATGATGTCTCCGTTGTTTCAGGGCCCACGGCCGGACAAATAGCTCCTCTAATTTTAAATTGTAATAAGCCTTTTTTTTATTTTATACAACAACTGCTATAGAAGTACGTAGGTTTTTTTCAATATATAGTTTGGCCAAATGGCGCACTTCCAAAGTTGAAAGTGAAAAATTTGCCTAAAAATCATCAGGTTTTGTTGATAACAAAAATGAACTATGCAATATAAAAAATATTGATAGTCGATTACTTACGTACTAAGTACTAAAGTTCGAAAACAGAGTATTTAGAGATTTTTCCCGACCATAATCTTTTGGGAAATCATTTTTGAGGTCTTAGGGGACAATTTAAAAAAATAAATAAAAACAACATTTCGAAAATTCTAGAGTGGCCTAACCCCAGAAGAATCCACTGAAATACTCTTCGTATTTATACAAATATTCAAATTCGATTTGTTATGTACGACCGGTCGGTGACTGAGTTGAAATCGGGTTTTGGTCCCACCCAGGCGTCCCATGTTCGATTCCTTGGCTGGCTGAGTCCTTCATCAAGACACAAGCAATATTTTCCTATTTTTATTATTTTTAATTGAAAAAAAAAACATGTCTTCGATTAGCAAAACGACATCTTCATTTTTTTATCCCGAATCCCTTGTTAAAATCCTTCGGGTACGTGCTGTTACACCCTGTATGCACCAACAAACAATTCTAAGTACGTTTTTTTAACATTAACCCTACACGTGAGACCTTAAGTTAAATAATTTCCCTTCTCCGATTGAGCAAAGATAGGGAGGAAGTTCTGGGAAGGAAAACGGTATTTATTTATTCAGGAATCACAAACAAAAATAACATGTTGAAGATTTTGATTAAGTATCTAATTGTTGAACAAAATGATTTGTCTTCATTCAATAAAACACATCTTTGAAAAGATCGGAAAGTCTATTACCAACAACATTTTATCGGACTCTCAAAATGATATTAAACCTTACATCACATAGTTCCCATTTTACATAATCTGCATTAAGTACTCTTTTACACGATTCACGCCGAGTTGGTTCTAACCAGGTAATCACACGCTTGTTGATCGCTTCATATCAAAGTGTTAACTCAGTGTTAATTTTACAATCTAAGTTGCATGTGAAGTTCACGTGAATTCACCGCGAGCTTACGCCGTTATTAAAGCTCGTGTTCATAAGAAATGGATTACTTAATTAGCTACTATAATCTGGGTCAATTCGTTTCTAAAGATTATTAATAGAAGAGTAGTGAATTTGGTAGAGGTTCGTAATTGAAGCAGTTTTAAGTGGAAGATATTTGAGATGAATTCGTAGAAGGGAGTGAAAAAAAAAGAGTGAATAAAAGTAAAATAGATAATACTATATCATGTGTACCTACATATCAGTCATGTAGTTTCAACATCCTTCAACAACAGATTTGAATTTGGGAGGCGGGTATGGGTTCCGCCGCTCCGGGAACCTTTTATTGGATAACCGACACCTTTGCCATAGGTCACCCCAAGTGGTTCGCTACGTTTGGTGACTTAGCAAGGGTGACCGGTTTCATGGGGTGAGGTTTGTCCGGGTCTTGGCGCCGGACACACTGTCCCCCCGATTTCTTCTCATCCGTAATACCCTTTTATTTCCTAGAACTCCCCCTCCTGCCTTTCCTAAAAATACCCTCTTCACAGCATCCCCAAAAATGTAAAGAAAATAAAAAAAAAATGCAATTAGTATAGTTATTTACACGTAGTTTTGTGGTATCTCAACAAATGTCAGTTAAGTTAAATTTTTAAAAGAGTATCATCGATCGTCGTTCATGTCTAATAGACGAACGGTTACGATATTAGCAGAAGGCATAATATGGTAGACAGCTAGACTCCAACAGTGTCGAGACTCTGCAGCCTCAGAATAACTTAGAGCCTCTTGTAGAAAGGATATCTGGTCCAGTTAGGAAATCATAGTAAACATTACAGTAAACGTCAATGAAGTTACCTGCGACCTAAGCCGGCATTATTAGCAGCATTCAGAAAACTAAAAACACCAATATTTATTCGTTTTAAATAGGGCGGAAAACATCTAAAAATCTGTAAGTTCTTCATACATATAAAGATGGCACGGAAGTTTATATCGTGAAACATTTATTTATTACTATTAATTTGGGAGGTGGATATGGGTTCCGCCGCTCCATGCTCCATGCTCCATGCCGCCGCTTCATTCCGGGAACTATTTATTGGATAACAATCCAAATTGGTGTGCTAGGGTTGGTGACTAAGCAGCGGTGCCCGGATTCATGGAGTGAGGTTTTCCGGGTCTTGGCGGCAGTTGCGCTTGCCAATCTACTGCGTGGCGGACCGAATCGGGATACACTGGTTGAGGGACCTTTTGACTTCTCCAGCAACTTCTGTCTAGTAACATAGCCTTGCACCTTAATGGGAGGAATGGATTCATACTTCCATCACTCCTGGACACACTGTCCCCCAGATTCCTACCTATCCGACATATTTTTTCCTATATTCAAAACTTCCAAATCTTCCTAAAAAGACCCACCACATAGCATCCCCAAAAGTGACATTGGGACTGAGGGTAATTATTTTTCCCAGAGTCCCTTGTGCAGAGATAAAAATTCGTAAGCACCATTAAAGAAGATCACTTTGTCTAGTGTTCGTGTGTTATGGAACATAATTTATTCTTAGTGAATAGAATAATTTTCGAATTTGCATCAAGTATCAAATCGTCCATAAGGGCTATAGGCAGTGGGCTATAGTGTAGCGCTTTATTTTCAATCTAAAACGTAAGGGTTGGAATATATGACAAGGGTTTCGTTAGAACACGAATAGGGTTGAAGGGGATGAACATACGTATCGGAAAAATCAACCCTTCCACATCTTACCGCTTATAATCCCGGGATATTTCAAATTGATCTCTGCTTTTAATGTGATTTTGGATTGTGTTTCAAATTTATTCAATTCTTCTTGGAAGGTCGTGAGAAATCTGCCTCAGTGAAAATACAAAAAAAAAAAAAAAATTATTTAACATTAAATTTATGAGTAACTCTCGATCGGAGTTATTTGCGACCGTTACCTTTTTATTTTTAATAAAGTAGGTTACTAAATTATTTTATTTTAACTCATTTATTAATAATTCTGAATATATTTGAAATACGTATTTCTTTTGATAAATTTTTTTACAGGTGTCGTATTTATCAAGTTAACAATAAATGTTCGTTATGAAGGTATCATCAGATTGGGGTTAGATTCTCAACAGTGGCATTTAAAAAAAATAATTTAAATAAATATTTTTATACTTTTATAACTTCTTAAGTAAAATGTCTACTTATAATATTTATACTTAAGATATTTCTCAAAAGAAAAAAGTTATGAAAAAAAAAAATTCTTTGTAGTGAAATTATACATAAAGTTACCAGCCACAATATATGCGCTAAGAAAATGAAGATAATGTTCGTTGTTTTTAGTCGAACCAGTTAAAAATTACGGATGTTGATACGGTCGAGTTAGCTCAGTAGTCAGAGCAATGCCTTGGCAAAGAAGAGTTTCTGGATTTAATTCTTAGATGCGATCGAAGCTTTTCGGTCTTTTCTGTTTCACATTTTTAGTTTTTGTACCTACATAAATTTAAACGATGACCCGATAGTTGATCTTCCGACGGTTGATCCTTCGACAGTTAATCCTCCGACAGTTGATCTTCCGACAATTGATCCTCTGACAGTTGATCCTCCGACAGTTGATCCTCCGACAGTTGAGCCTCTGACAGTTGATCCTCCGACAGTTGATCCTCCGACAGTTGATCCTCCGGCAGTTGATCCTCCGACAGTTGATCCTCCGACAGTTGATCCTCCGACAGTTGATCCTCCGACAGTTGATCCTCCGACAGTTGATCCTCCGACAGTTGATCCTTTGACAGTTGATCCTCAAACAGTTGATTCTACGAAAGTTGTCCCCCGAAATTATAATCATCATCAAAGTATAATTTTATGTGCATTATTTACCAATTTAAAACCTAAAATCGACTTCAAAAATATCTGTAATAATAAGTTGGTATTGATGTCAAACTAATTTATATACATTGTCGATTTTTTTTGTAATTTGGTGGTACATCCTCTCGGCACACCCCTTTGAGGACACTTAGATATATTTTGTATAAGTAGTTAAACCATATTTTTCCTAAACCGACAGCATATTGTATACAAGTATGACAGGGGCCGACTGTCGGGGAATTAACTGTTATAGAACCAATTTGAACAATTGAATACGAGCCGTTAATGATCTCCTAATTCACATTTCCCCTACACTAAACATCGCAGAATGATGTCGAAAGTGAAAAAAAATATCGATGTATCGATATTTATTAAAATATCAATATCGACGTCGATATATCGAGGAAAAAATATCGATATATCGGTCAAATTTTCAAGAGATTTTGCGTTTTTTAAATAATAGTGTATTCAGCTCAATATTATCAATAGTAATTTTTGTACACAATGTGCTTTTTTAATGTACAAAAATCTCAATAAAAATGATGGTATTTTTATCACTATTCATTTTTATTACGTAACAATTACAAAAATATCAAAAACTAAAAAGCTGTCTTCTAACTTATATGTAAACTGAGACGCATACAAAGTTTGTATGCGTCTCAGTAATATTCTATTGGCGTATTAATCTGTCAAAAAGGACTTCGTGTTTGGAACAAGGTATAGTCAATAATCATAGACAATTGGGAACCAACACATAGGAGTGGCTTAGAAAAAAATGGCGAAAAATAGCATACATTTCTATGTATGTACCTACACACATGAGATAGTATTGGTGATCACAAATACTAATGCAAAGACAATAGATTTTTAAGCTACTAATAGTTAAAATTTCAACCGCCAGATGTCATGACTCAATACAGTTACTTTTTCCGTTTGGTCCTGTACGGTTTTGGATTCTAGCCTTTTAAATGCCAGTATGTAGGAGTGTAGATGTGAACAGCAGGCCATGAATTTTTAATCAAAATAAATCATTTTAAAATCTTATTTTTATAAATTAAAACATTACACCTTGAAAGGATATTTAAATGACTTAGCGAAAATCTTGAAAAAAAAAAAATATATATATATAAAAAAAAATTAAAATAAAAAATACAATCTTGCTCAAAGAATAGCGAGATAACTCGCTATTTTTCTATGGCCGGCCTGCTGGGCACGGCCAAGAATGCGAAAAAATCTCGCTCTTGGCACAGAAGCGGCTAGTGACTTTAAATACATAAATTTTAAAAAAATATCGTTTTTGGTACAATTTTCGATATTGGATATTTTGTATCGATATATCGGATAAAAATATGTAAGCTAAAAATATCGATATATTGAATTAAAAATATCGATATACCGATACTTTTTCAACAAGCCTATAACATATCGGGATTCCTAAAAAATTCTTGGTTATTTTTCAATTTTCTCGTGAATTATTTTTAAAAGCGATTCCATACAATGTTAAGCGATAATTTAAGCATTTTCTTTCTTTGTTTCCAAGTAATTTCCTGTTTGTTCCGTTCTAATGGTAACTTTTGATAAATCGCATTTTGATTTAATGCGAAGCATAAATACATACATAATGGGAAATTTAACACAAAGGCATAAGAATAATAACAAAGCTAAATAAATAAAAGCAACCAACTAATTTCTGAAAATAGCCTGCGTGTAAATTATGAAAAAAATTATTTGCTGTAATCTTGACGGTTTATCAATAACTATTTTTGCGTATTAGAGACTATGTACCCATTTACAAATCAAATATATCATAAACTTCATATTTTTGGATACATTCTCTAAAAAAGATCGAATAAAAAATAGCATTTAAATTATAATGAGTATATACAATATGTATGTCTCTTGAAACCTTCAAGGCTTTTGTTTAAAATGTCAGCAGTCTTGGAAAGGTTATTTTTCAGCGCCATTCATAACTAGCGTCATGCTAGCCGAGCCAGTATGTCAGTTCTGTACGTTCGTTTGCTATGTGGGATTGATTATAATAATATAAAGTAGATCATGGTGCCGTCCATGGCTGTAGTTGTTTTGGTGATGCATATTGAAAGATTAAGGTTCTTTATAACACATTGACTGTTTCTTGACATATTGTTATTATAATAATACTTCTGAGGACCAGGCGCGGCTGGTGCCTAAAATGTTTGGTGGTTCACCTATCAATAAATCAAACACGTATAATGTAATTTAATTGTAGGTCACACAGCTAGCTACCGTAGCTACCATATTTATAGAGAATAAATAAATAAACTTCTTCGGTCCTTAATAATCAAATAAATAAGCTTCAAGCTTCTTCCCAGTACCCGGTGTAGCGCATTTAAAACGCACACACATAAAAAGTCATTTTTAACTGAAAAACTAATGTCGTTGTCAAATAGGTTCCCTAAATCCCAAACATAACAGGACCCGTTGATTTATGGTTGAATTTTGCAAGCTAAATATTACGATCCCGTTCAAACCTATTTTGCTGGAGCCCTTCGGAATACGTCGGATGTTTTCGACGCACTTCGTAGCGCCGTGCACCGCGTCGCCAGAAGCAGATTTTTGGTACATTTCGTTATTCTGACGGTCTGGACATGTTTGTAGGAGCCCCACACAAAATGACAATTCCCAAACGGAGCGTTTGACCGAAACGCGCCGAATGGTATGTACGTAGGTTCCTAGTTCTTAGCGCGCGGGAAAAGAACTCCAGTCGGCTGCAATAATTATTATCTCTGGCAAAATTCATGCATTTAAATACGTGATTAGTTTTTATTTTCAAGATTTAAAAAAAATATTAAGTAGGAACACGTTGAGCTGTAAAATGTTCAATTTTGTTGGCGGTTCGGCGCACTATTGAACGTTTGGGCCAGCCGCGCCTGCTGAGGACAAGTCCTTTCAGGCGGAAGGCTAGTTCTGATCTACCGACCTAATGAAAACTACTGACTCCGTATATTTACATTCGGTCACCTTCTGCACAACTCAGCAACGAGACCATGTGACCCGCAGAGCCCACTTCTATGGTAAATTAAGAACTAAATCGTAGAAAATTATGATACATTACAATTATTAATGAATAATGCCTTCATACGTCTTTAAAGAAAGAGCCCCACTCCACCTCATTATAATAAAATGTTTAAAGAAACAACTCGCATTTAAAATATTACAACATTGCATAAAATTTGCATCATAAGTGTCGAAAAGAGTATTGATGTGGACACAATACTTATAAGATGCATTATTTGTATAGATACAGAAAATGGCCTACGTGGTTGAGGGGTAAGGTAACTACGAACGCCGATGTCGTAGGTTTGAACCCCGCTGGTTATATTATATTATATTATATTAACCCATCACCCAGGTCAAACACGACCATTCAGAACCGAAACGTTGCTTGAAATGGCTTTAGCCGTGTTTGGTGACCAGATCTTACTAGCAAGGTACTTTCTCACCTTCCTCTTCTGCATCTCTCGTAAGTAGAATAACAACTTTGAAACATAAAGCAATGCATCTGTTGGAGTAACGTGATCGCCACAACTCAAATAAACATATTATATACTTTTTTTTTTAAATATATTATAAAAGAATCTGAGTGTACTGAGTTTGCTAAATGAAGTTTTACTTGAATGTGCACATCTTTGGAAATTTATAAACAAAAATAACATTTCAAAGAAATATTAAAATATAATTGGAGTCGTAAATAAGTAAGTGAATCCAAGAATAAAATAATTATACGCCTAATTAAAAAAATATGTTATCTAAGAATATTCATATGTAGAAATTTTATTAGTCAAAATTATGATAAAACTATTATTATCCCCTTTTATAATTCCCAGTTATTCCAAGTTATCTCCTAAAAATAATCTTAAACTGAAGTTCCTTAATGTTAATTGTATCCTGCGACATGCTCTAACTGTGAAGATGTGAAAAATTATCAAGTAGGTACTTAGGTGTAACTATAAACTGTCAACTCAAATGGACTTATCACATAAAAACTGGCAATAACGAGAAATATATAAAATACATCAAGATAATGACACGACCATCATATCACGGCAAGTGCCTATCATGGTGGTCGAAATATCCTGAAATTATGTAACCATCAAAGCAATTAATAATTATTTAACAAAATTAATAAAATTATTTAATAAAATTATTTAAAAAAAATTATTTAACAAAATGTACCATTAATATGAAGATCAATTCACTAAGATTTACCCCACCAAACAATTGTTTCTGGAATCTAAAATTATGGAACTAAAACGGATCTACGTCCAATATCTTAATTAATATATGCTCTTGCTAACAATTTCAGTGAAACCTCAAATTGCCCTAGCCAGAGACATACCACATGCTTGTACACCAAGTGTGTACAGTGCCCCACTGCAAAACCACGCTGGCCCAATGGTACATTAACTGCATTGCCCCAAAATAGTATAAAATATATCATATAAAAAAAAATTACGTAACAGACTAAAAAATTTTTTTGGAACTTTTTACTATAATTTAAACTTCTACCTACGATATCTTAGCTAAAATATATTCTCTAAAATCACTATATCATATTAATCTAACCATCGCTGCTTCATACACATACTGTAATACCCACACAAAGGATTTTTTGGATTTGCGGGATTTTTGGTACTGTTTTATATTTATGTTATTATGTATGTACCTTGTACCTGCATGCATAAAAATAACTTTATATATATATATACATATGTACATATTTTAAATTCGCTTTAAAGCTGTTTATAAAATACAAACAGCGCCTTTCAGCTGCAGTTGTTTATTTTGGCTTTTTACGAGAACTAATCATTGATAGTAGAATTATAATTTTACCAATTTTCACACATCATTAATTACATACTAGTACCATATGTTTACACTATTCATTCAAAGTAACTATCCTTCATTGGTGATCATGAAATTTTCCTAATCCTAGAAAATCTGCCTAGTAGTGTGATTTAATGTATCTACTCTATGTTAATTTCCTAATTAAGTAACATGTATTTTATAATTAAATAAAAAATGCTCGTATAATATAATTGAACCCTGACACTTCTTTCCGCGTCCATTTACCTATAACAATCTGTATCTATAAAATTTTAAAAATAAAGTTTTTTTTTGTTTTTCTCTCTTTTCGTCTTTATATTAGGTTCACTATTTCCCCGTAAACTGCATGTACGAGGTAGATAAAAAATGCATTTTAGCAATTCCGGGAAGAGCTTTTTTTCCCAAATAATTAAACTAGTTTACCTGTTGCCAAGCAAACGAAATCGGTTGGATCAATAATTACCATTCCCCAAAACCCGCCCCCCCTTTCACTGAAAGGAAAGTATAACAATAAAATTGCAATAAAGGGAAAAACACAAAAGATGTCTGAAACAAATGTAATAATTTTATGTTGTTCGAAGCATCAGCGGTTTTCTTTCATCGAAAAATGTTTAAGGACTTTCAGTTTTTTTAGGCTCGATAAACAATATAAAATTTTCTTTGTTCTTTTAGAATTACGTTTCCATGAACCAGATTCATTGTAATACCTAAATATTATCCGATTGACATATTTTTAATGATTTGGTTTTATTAAACGAACTGTATCGCCGTAGAAATATTCTGCTTACTTGTTATAGCGTATATAATTTCGGTGTGGGTACCGCCACCCAGGGAACCATTTATTGGATAACCAATACTCCTGCCATAGGTCACCCCAAGTGGTTCGCTACGTTTGGTGACTTAGAATGAGTGCTCGGGTTTATCGGGTGAGATTTGTCTAGGTCTTGGTGGCGAATGAATTTGCCAACTTATGGGATCGGTAGACTCTGTTTGAGGGAGATTTAAACTAGACCGCTCCAGTCAGACTGTCTCGATCCACGGCCTTGCATCGCAGTGAAAGGAATGGATTCATACGTCCGTCACACACACATTGACCCCCAGATTCCAACACCCCTCACACCTTTTTCCTTATCAGAACGTCCTCGCCTCCCTTTCCCTGAAAAGACCCTCCGTACAGCATCCTATAACTGCGTACCACATATTATGCTCTTATCCACACTCACCTAAGTTATCTGGTTAGTATCTGGGGCACCATTACTAAGAAACAAATATCCGAAATACAAGTATTCCAAAATAGAGCTATAAGAAATATATACCATCTACCATGGGATAAACATGTCAAAGATATATACTCACTGACACAAATTCTTCCCTTTACCATTCTGCCAAAATATAGCATCACCACTGCCATCCTACAAATAATTCAACACTCCTCAACTGCTCACACAACAACACTAAACCAGCCTTTAATTCCGATATACACCAGCACAAAACACGATCACAAAATCAAATACACCTATCGTCATCTACTCACACAACTAAATTTGGCATTAACTCCTTACAATACATCGCACTTACGCAATACAACGCATTACCTAATGTCCTAAAACTACTAGAATCAAATTTAAAAAATATTTTCTCAGCAACTTTATTAACCAGTGACGAATTTAGCTGCCTTCCTTTGTAGCCTACCCTTGTATATTCTTCAATTACCTGTATCAAGTGTGCCTAGCATTAAAAATCTATGTATTATTCATTGATTTCCGTGTTCCTATGTAAAAATAATTTTCCTTTAGATATATAATGTTATCCTTCCCGAAATGAGTTATATTAAACTCATTGGGAGTAATGTATTATAGGTTTTTTGTAATCATTTTGTAATATATTATCTCTAATAAATAAATAAAACATGACGGTTTTGTGGTGTCTAAATATTTAGCTAAGCTTGCTAAACCTAATGACGCGAAACCATGAATAGATAAAGAAAATAAATTCTGGTGAAGCTGGAAAAGAAGAGATGAGAAATAGATTGTGAAGTATACATAAGTTTGCAGTGAGTCCTGTCTTTTCAGTTTTAATAAATAAAGATTTATATTTCAAAATAACCGATAACAATTTAATTTTATTTATTTATTTTCCATACTCTTCACAATTCAGTAGTCCACCAGTATGTTACAGAGATTATAAAATGTAGAACACAAATCAGCAGTAATAATTGAGAAATGTTGAAAAAATATACGCATAAAAACAAAGAGTAGTAGGTACCTAGTAACCAATATTAAAAGTACGTACCTAAAATGAATTGATGATTTAAAACAATGTAACAACAGCCATCAAATATACATAAGTACACATACAACCTGAATACAATTTCAAAATATATAAAGACCGTACTGGAAGCACCCATTAAAAGACCTTCGATTGAAATTTTCAATAGCCTTGATATGCCAAATGTACAACGAATACACGCCAAAATTCTATTAACGAAACTATTCAAAAATACTGAACGCTACCAGACTGTGTATCTATCACACTAGATCGAAAAAATGACATAAAACACATTCCAAGTTATAAAATCTCATTCGGACGTAGAAGTTACTCTGAAACAAAACTCCACAACATCCTTCCCCAAGACATAAAACTAATAAAAAAAGTGTAATGAGTTCAAATCAAGAATAAAATTATGGCCGAAAGAGGTCAATGAGAAAACCCTAAAAAAAACATTAAAAACAACTTAAAAGACAAAATAAAGTGTAATTAAATTACTTTAGTCACCCCATAGTGAGGAGGGCTAAGAAGTTGTCGCTAAGCTAGTGCATGGTTGTTTGCCTCGTGAAATTTATCCCAGTGAAATCTGGGTAAATGAACTCAAAATTACATCGCATTTAACTATCAGATTCAGACAAACTAGTTCTTAAAATGAAATTAGAATAATTGAATAAAAAATTATAGAAGTTCTAGGATGTTTTTTAATAGTTTTCCAAGTGTTAACCTGTCCTTGAGAGATAACACCTAATTCCTTTTAAAAAAAAAAACAACTTCAAATTGGTTATCTTTTTAATTCTACGAGACTTAAAAAATAATTACGGCAAATGGAATATTACGACCGTCCCCAGCTGCAATTCGTCGTAATTCATTTTCGTCGTTGTCTGGTTAATTGGATTATTTTTTAATGCATTTGGCGCACGCCTTTCTACAGGTAATGGTTTCAAAGCCGGAATTACTTGAATTACCTGTATAAATTGTATGCCACGAGCTTCTTCCATAACCTGCTCTGTAGAAATGTTCAAATTAAGGAAGGAGCTTTTAAGTTAAATTAACGGACGAATGGGTAATGTTTTGTCACTTGAGCTAAATGAGGTTTTAATAATTTATTTATTTGGATGTAGGTTATGAGGTTACGAGAAAATGTGTTAGTATACGAATTGTGGTTTTTAATAGGAATTTACTTTGAAAGGGGCTTAAAACGAATTTTCCTTAAATTTTAAAAGCGTTTTTAACGAAATTATGATGGCCGTTTTGTTTTGATGATAAAAGCATACGAGTATAGCAAGCGTTTTATAGAACATCTATAATAATCTAAGAGTTATGAGAATTCGATGAACATAAGTGTCGGCTTATTGATTATTTTTCTTATTACGTTTTAGTGTTTTGATAAATAAAAAACAAGGATTTCGCTTTTTTATATAGAGTTCCCTGCCACATTAGTAGGACAGAAGGCGAGCATGCATTTAAAACTATGATGCCAATACTTCTACGCTATTACACGGATGGTAAAAAGTAGAAAAAATGATATTTTTTATTCAAAGGAATAACTTAATCAGTAAAACCTGAAATCGTAATTTTGCCGGTCAGTGGATGAGGTGGCATCGCGTTTGGGTCCCACCCAGACGTCGCGTCGCGTGTTCGTTTCCTCGGCTGGCTCATTTATCACGGCACAAGCCACATTTTCTATTTACTGCGGTTTCAGCAGGCGTTTTTTAAATATTTCGTAATCCGGAAATGTTTGTCTTTTAAAAAAAAAAAAAATTTAACAACTTTCAACCGAAAAACGTGAAACAAAAAATCAGAAAAAGAACCGGTCACACCTGGGAATTGAGCTCAGAATCTCAGCCTTGCCGGGGGTTTTCTGTAGAACTGAGCTAATCCGACCCTATTCCCTTCCATCAAATTTATCTCTCATGCTTCCACTGAGAACTACCAACATTTTCTTAATTTTCTTAAGGCATATTTTTGACTGCTATCTTTAAATTTCCCGAATCTTCCCGAATTTACTTGCAATCTGGAGAGTGTCTTAGATAAATGTATTCATATAATTTTTAATGAGCGATATCAATTGACTTTCTCAAACGTATAATAATGAAAACTCAATTTTTTTATAGTGAAATAACTATAATGGAAAAAATTGAATGACTTATGTTTGTATTACAATAATTACATGTGATAGGAAATCACTTTTAATTATACCGATGTAGTACTACTTGCCGTAGCGTATTTCAATAATAGTTGTAAGTAATACAGTAAATTCGAGGATACATTTTGCAATAAATTTCCACTGTCCTCGCCAGCCTTTGATTCGAGCAGAAACTATAGAGAATGAAGAGTTGTAGAGTATAGGCAGTGGACTGTAGGGGTATAGGGTACAGAGGGTATTATGTGACGGGAACAGGCGAGGGGATGGTTTGGGATGTCAGAGCGTCCTCATAAATTATTGATGTCAACAGGGATGGATTATTTTTGAGAATCAAAGGCCCTTAATATATTATTTTTTGAGTAACGCGAAAATTATCGATGCCATCCATCGCCTGCAAAGGTGTTGGTGATTTTTCTTCTTACTTTCATAATATTATACAAAGAGTAGTAGATACTCTCTCTAACGCTCTGATGGAAGTCCACCATTCAGAATCGAAATGTGGATTGAAATGGCTATAGGCATGTTTGGTGACCAGATCCGAATAGTACCTACTTCGAAACTTCTCTTCCCCTCACTTTTATCACTCTCACAGAAAATTTCATATGGGGATGCCATAGTTAGCAGGGGTCAGTTTTTTTTACATTGGCTTCACGTAGGAGGCCCTGAGGAAAATAATTCCCCTCAGGGCCTATATCATCTTTGGGGACGCAGTGTGGAAGGTCTTTTTAGGAGAGGATGTTCTAGGAAGTAAAAGGGTATTAGGGGTGGGTAGGAATCTGGGGTTCAGTGAGTTCAAGAGTGGTGGATCCCATCCCTGCCACTGCGGTGCAATGCGATGTTCCGAGAGAGTATGGCTGGAGAAGTCAAAGGGACTCCCTCAACCATTCTCCCCTGATCCGACCTGCTATGCAGTTGGTGGGCAGACGCATCCGCTGCCAAGACCCGGACAAACCACATCACGTGAACCCGGGCACCCCTGACAAGTCACCAAATGTAGCGAACCGCTGGGGGGACCTATGTAAGAGGTCTTGATTATCCAATGAATGGTTCCCGGGGCGGCAGTACCCAGACCCGCCTCCCAAATTGAGACTTTTGTGCGGTGTTTATGTGAAAAAGACGCATCATGCCAGAATGTCTGTTATCATTTTTATTTAACAACTAATAATCATCAACCTGCTTGATACAAAAATATGGCCCATTCTTAGCTCCTTCGTTCATGGTGGAAAAAGTCAGGCGATTTGAATATATATAATATTAGAATATGTATAATAGTAGCATTGAACTACAAATGTCAGACTGAATAAAGACAGACCACGCAAAGTTCGTGACAAGGAAACTCTTTTCGAAAATTTTGAAAATAATAATAACGTTTGCAAATTTTTTACTAATCTTTAGCATGACTTGGAAAGTTAAACATAAAACCAAGCATTTATATGAAAAATAATGAGCATAAAAAAAAAACTGGAATACCTACTCTATTTAATTAGTACGACAAAGGATCAACCTTTCAAAAAACATCCTTCCGGTATCCACAATGTCAATACGCTAAAGGAAATAAATAGGCCTACTGTAAAGTTTAATTTTCCAAAAATTGTTTCTGTTAAGGTTATAATCAGATCAATTGCTGGCAGAATGTACAAATTAATTATTTTTCTTTCAATTGAAACATTTAAAATAATTTATATGTCACTAGCAGAATCTATTATAAGATATGGATTAACAATATGGGGAAATACTTCCATAACCAATCTGAAACAAGTACAAGTTGTACAATACGCAATTGTAAAATTATTAGTCGTCCCTAATATTTTCAAACAGAGACATGATACACCGTTGCTGTTTCAGAGTGCCAAAATTTAAAGCAATACTATGGCACAAAATTATAATTCAGCATATATTTACGTTGAGAAATTAGAACATAAATACAGCAACGACAATGACGGGTTAATAGTTCCGAAATTTAACAATAAGTACGGACAGAGAACGTTTGAATACATCATACCGAAGATATTTAATTTATTACCTGACAATATAAAGCAATGTAATTCTATGAATACGGTTAAATATATGGTGAAAAATTGGCTATCGGAAAAAAAATATTTATATTGATATTGATATATATAAAAAAAATGTTAAATCTGTAGATATAAGATATAAATTTTAAATGTAAAAAATCTAAATGTAACTAAAATATAAGCCTTGCTGATTACAATATGTATTATCTATTCTTAAAATAAATAAATAAATAAAAAATTGGATTGGCTATCCAGAAAAGGGCACAAATTTCCTCACAATATCAAATTATCTTTTTTTGAATTGTAAAAATACCTGAACCATTCTATACTTGTCTCCAGGAGCGTTTACCTTACCTTAAGGTTAAGTGATTCTTTCATATATAAAATAAATACAATTCCTTGATGTTCCATGATTTCCGTGGTTTGAAATAACAACTGATATTCGTAAGATTCAAAATAAAGCACTCTGTTTGATATTTTTATAGGACTTGTGAGTGAGTTTATAATAATGTATTTGGAATTTATTTAAGTAAAGTGGGTGTAAATGTCATTTCGTAATAATAAAACGATTTGCTAAAGGTTTCGCAACAATTTCTCTCCCACGACGCATCGAAGTAAAGGTCTCGCTGGAATTTTAGATAATAACAATTATTGTACCACAAGCATCAAATACTCTTTTAACGTGAATACCGTACCAGAGTCCCAGCCATAGAGTATTATCTCAAATGTAGCAAATATTTATTTTATGTTAATTATGTATTATTTTTGATCAAATGTATTTGCCCACGCCAGGATTCTAAATTTTCACCTCTGAGTTCTTAATCGTAGGTCACGGGGGTTGTCTATTCGTTGCTTCAGTTGGACAAGGTTCTAATTGACATTTTTCAAAGACATTCTTTGAATGTACAACCAAAATAATTTTTAGAGCCACCTGCGTTGTATTTTTATAGATTCTTGTAAGATGAAGGATGTAAGAATGGTTTTAGTGGCACGCCTGCCTTTTTGCAGAATGGCAGAACTTGCTATAAAAGGTGATGTATGTACCTGCTCGCCCTGTTTTCCTACCGACAGCTCGTTAGTTAGCAAGTAGCTTATAACTTGTATAGCACCAATAAATATTCATCTCGTACACGCGTATATTATTAAGATCTGCAAGATCTCACCTCTTCACTAAAGTCTGTAAATAACAGTGGCGCAGCCTTACGGAAATCATAATAACGTTTAAAACAATCGACGCGCAAAAATTTGCACGGAAAAAAACGCGATTGTACAATACGGGTTGTAACTTATTATTTTCGGTTCGGTAAAAAAGGCCGGACCGAAATTTAATAATCTTCACTGGAAGGAGTGGAGAAGAAGACACTGGAGCCAGCCAGCTTCTCGAAAGGGGGGAGAACGGGAGGATCCAGGAGCGTCAAAGCGGCAGCATCTCCGAGGGTCAAAGGATCGGGGTCTAGGTCACAAGAGTGGTCTGGGGCAGTCATCAGCAGCACCAAGGGTCAAGGATCGGTGTTACCAGGTCATAGGGGCGGTCTGGAAGGAGCCATCAAGGGTCAAGGAGCGGTTTCCTGAGAGGGTCCAGGGAGCAGATTGGAGAGCGGAGGAATCTCGTAGAGGAGTTTTTTTCTGTTTTTCTTTTTTCGTCTTTTTGTGTACCATCTGGGCAGAGGAAGCATGGAGTCAGGAGGATTGGGGTCCTTCAGTTTGGGTGACGGAAACTGGGAGAACTTCAAGGTTCGCCTGTACTTCATAGGTATTTTCACAATTTGGTTTTCCAGCAACTTTAGTTAGTGATAATGGTACGTGTTTCTGTTCTGAGGATATTGAAGATTTTTGTAAGAAAAATGGGATGGAACATATCACTAGTCCAGTTAACCACCCTAGTAGCAACGGACAAACTGAGAATACGGTTAAAACCGTTAAAAAATTTGTGAACATAGTACATTTCCTTCAGATTATAAAGAAAAGTTAGATAACTTTTTAACAGACTATAGGAATACCGTTTATGCAACAACAGGGTGTGAGCCATCAGTATTATTAATGGGAAGGAAAATTAGAACAGTATTTGACTCTCTGATTCCTAAGAAGGCTGAGGAAAGAACGAATAGTTCAGGTTCTACTCGACAACACAAAGTAATGCAAAAGGTTATTCAGAGCCAAGTCAATGAGAAAAGACAATAGAAGGGTAGAATTAAGTCAGGTTTTAATGTAGGTCAGAAGGTGATGACTAGAGATTTCAGATCTCAGGGTAATAAATTATAGGTCCCTGGGGTTATTGTTGAAAAAAAAGATAGCAAAATATATTTCATAAAAATTAACAAGTCTAATATGGTGTGGAAAAGACACTTAGGCCAGATAAAAAAATTACATGTTTCATGGCAGGAGGGAGACAAGCCGGAATTCGGTGCGTCTGACACGTTGGAACTGTCGACGGACGAATTAGATCTCTCCGGTATGTTACGTAATAGAAGTGTCTCTAATTCTGTTTCTCCATGTTTCAGGGCTAACCCGTGGCATGGAAGATTTCGTCCAAGATGAGTGTACTACGCAGTCCAGGAGGAGGAATGGACGGACGAGACAGAGAGAAGAGAAACAGAAAGAACGGGGGAAATCTTAATTAATTTAAAAGTGTTGTGTTAATTTAAGAAAATGAAATATATGAACTAAAATTGTATTAAAGTAAATAAAATATGTAGAAGTAGGAATAATATATGTAGCTAGGTACCTTCAATTTTAGTAGGGGAGGATGTAAGAATGGTTTTGGTGGCACGCCTGCCTTTTGAATACGCCAGAACGGAACGGCAGAACTAGGTATAAAAGCTGATGTATGTACCTGCTTGCCCTCTTTTCCTACTGACAGCTCGTTAGTTAGCAAGTAGCTTATAACTTGTATAGCACCAATAAATTAAGATCTTACCTCTACACCAAAGTCTATAAATAACAAAGTTCTAATATAAAGTTTTTAAAGTTTCCATATATTTTACATGGTTCACTTTGAACCTTTTGCAATTGCTATCTCGTTTGTAACTGACAGTTTGTACGGTTTAGTTCATCACTTTTGTTAAGTACTGTTCTAACTTCGCCTTACCATATTATGAGATGCCAAAGTTTGCAATTATTCTCTTAATCTATTTATTCTCTTAATCTATTTATTCTCTTAATCTAATTTCTGATTTGTGGTTTAATCTTGTGTAAAATATTTTAGTAAATAATTAATTAGAACAAGGTCCTATCTTGGAACGCCATTTGGGAAATTTAGTTAGAACCTTATGCAATTAATTATTATGCTCTTGTTGGTTGAATATGTTTCTATCTGCCGGTTTAGGTATGTTCTAAAATAATGTCATGTTTTATTTCCTTAATAAAGTGCAATATAGCTAAAAGAACAATTTTATATTTTTTCCATAAATGTAATGAAATACCTGGTGTTGAGTAAGCGGGTCATGATGACTCAACCCCCACGTCCATGAAAAAAATTTCCACCGCCATGAAGCCATTTCATAATGTTTAAAACACCACAAGATTGTGGCTCTATGCGGTGGGTTACTAAAAATGCGATGCGATGGGTTCGCCGACATACGACGCGTCGCAAAGGGTACAAACGTCAAAAATCCACGGTGGCTTTCTTGACTTTCCTTTCTTCTTGGCGCACCAAAAGGTTAAGATCAATATTTCCATAAAAACAATAAACCATTCCACCCCTGCAATTGTCGCCATATATTATCATTTGCCCAACGAGTGTCCAATATATTGTGGCCAGTGGCTGCACATGACAGCAGAAGCGTGTAGCAGAATCATTACGTACAAGGTATACATTTCACCCGCTGTTGTTTCTGCAACCCTGGTAAGGTTACATGACCAGGGGATGGTGGTACGTAATACAGCCTTCGTTCTTGGTACCCTCACCCTCCCTCCCTTCTCTCCCATCTTGTCTCATCTCGTCTGAAATTCTAATCGTTACATGGAAGATGGTTTTGCGCATCTTTGTGATGAACTTGAAACGAGTTGCGTTATTAAACAGACCCCTGAGACACCCTTATAATGTTGCATAAAGAGACTTTATAGCAAGTCAGCAAAGGTTGGTTGAAAAAAGCATCGCATCTGAAATTTCATCGTTGTTTGTTTTATGCAGAGCATATTACAAGGACTTATTTTCAAAGAAAATATTTTTACTGAAATTCATAATACCAGTAACTAAATCGATTTTGACCGATAACACACAACACCCTATTCAATTATTATTATTTTTACTTAATACTTAAAATATTTTTAAAATTCAATATGACTTAAAAGCAAATCATTTTAAAGAGGACACGTTTTAATGTATTTGTACGTAAAAAACTTCTACCGAGTGTGCAATTCACACGCGGTAGAAGTGAATCTTTCAGAAAATTGAATTTTTTTGTTTTACAATAGCTCCACACAGGAGGCTCTGAGTAAGTAAATAAGAGCAGGGAAATATTTTCCCTCAGGGCTTATGTCATTTTTGGGGATGCTGTGTGGAGGGTCTTAAGGAAAGGAAGAAGAGGAAGTTCTGGGAATGATAAGGTATGAAGTGTGAGTAGGAATCTGGGGTCAGTGGGTCCATAAATGATGGACCCATGAATCCATTCCTCCCACTGCGGTGCAAGGCGATGTTCCAAAATAGTTCTGTTTGAGAGGTCACAAGGTCACCCTCAACCAGTCTCTCCCAATCCGGCCTGCCACGCAGCTGGTGGGCAGACAAATCCGCTGCCAAGACCCTGCTAACCTTGGGGTGACCTATGGCAGAGGTGTTGGTTATTCAATAAATGCTTTCCGGGGCGGCGGTACCCATACCCGCCTCCAAAATTGAAGTAGACAAGAGTGGGGAGCCTACGAAGCACCGCACAAACATGGCTAAATCGATGTATTATGTGTTTCACTTTATTTAGTGAAAATTTTTTTGCGTTCGACCGAGTTTCAAATTACAACGGAGCTAAAGAATTTTTTATTTCAAAATTTTTTTTATTTTTTTTGGTACTTCCTCCTGCAACCTCCCTTTACCTCGCAAATGCCGATACTAGATATGTGGTGAAGCCGATGAATTATTAATGAACGATTTTTATAATCCAGCCATTGCGCCACTATACAAGCAAGGGTCTCTAAAAAGATTTATCTGTTCTTACCTCCTATGAATTGCATTATTTAAAAAACATTTTTTTAAATTGAAACGCTCCATACGCAATATCTAACATTTTTAAATACAATTCAGCAATGTCGGCCTCACTGGGTAGCTCACCTGTGCTGAGGCCTCCATTTTATAAAACAAAAAATTATATATATTACATTAAAAATAATATAAAAATAATGCTGCATAAAAAAAGCTTAAATTAAACTAAAAATAAAAATTTATAATATAGGTAAAATCTATTTTGTTAATGATGTGTTTTGCATTTATTTTTGCGTGTTACGTGTATGTGTTTTATTCTTATTATGTAATGAGATTTTGCAAATATTGTCTTTTTTGTTCTTTAATCCAATTTTTAATTTTGAGTATGAATTTATTTTTGTTTTCTTCTACTTTATTTTCAAGGGTAAGACTGCTGAATTCTTTTATAGCATGATATTTATAGTGCCCTTTTCCAAAGCTTGTATTCACTGTCGGAGTTTTTATGTTATGTTTGTACGATTGTCTTACTGGTCTGCTAGTGATATTTTGAGATTGTTGAAATTTGTTTTTTTGATCGAAAATGAAGTTTAGTAGAGTTTTAACGTATAATTGGCCTATATCTAGTACGTCATAACTGTTGAATATTTGGTCTCTATCAGTTAGTCTATGTTTTTTTAAGAATTACCTTTAAGATCGTTTTCTGCGCGATTACTAAGTGAACGATAGCTGAGTTTGTTGCTCCTCCCCAGACAATTATTCCATATTCTATTATTGATTGACAAAGTGCAAAATATATTGTTTTCATTTGTTTTATTTTATATATGTTCCTTATGTTTAGGAAAATGTGTACTGTTTTCGGGAGTTTATTTGTGATTTGTTTGATATGATGTGTCCATTTTAGGTTATGGTCACTTATGATTCCTAGATACTTTATTTGTTCTGTTTTTTCTAGAGAAGAGCAATTGCAGATGTTGTTATTTAAACATTCGTGTTTGTGTTGTTTTTTTATTGTCACTTGCTGTTTACTGTACGTTGTAAATTTTGTTTTCGATATGTTTAGTTTAAGTACGTTTGAGTTTAGCCATGTTTTCACTCTCGTGATTTCTAAATTTGCTATATTAAATACATTATTCCAAGCCTTAGATTTAAAGAGTAAAACTGTGTTGTCTGCATAACTAACTATTTCACCGTTTATTTCCATGTTGCAAAGTTCATTTATATAAATAGTGAAAAGAACGGGCCCTAGTATGCTTCCTTGTGGAACTCCGTGTGTTATCGGAAGTGGATTGCTAATATGATTGTTAATTGTTAATTTTGACTTGTTGTGTTCTATTACTCATATACTTTTTAGTAGTTCGAGTTCCTTGTCTTTGATACCCATGTTTTTTAATTTTTTAAAAAGCGTATTGTGGCAGATTGAATCAAAGGCTTTAGCTAAATCTAGATATATGGCTATGCATTTATATCCTTGATCTAAGTTGCTATGTATGCAATCTATGCTATATACCAAAGCTTCTTTTGTGCCTCTTTTATGTGAGTAGGGAGTTGTAAATATGAGGGCAAGTCTCGTTTCGCCAGGCCTCACTGTTCGAGAGAGTTGTTACTGCTTCATAAACATGGATGTTCTGTTTTGCAATAAAATTTAGAAAAAATATTTGTATTCACTTTTTTATAGTGGAATAACTTATTGAGTAAAACCTCAAATTGCAATATTTAATCATTAAAGACGGAAGATGAAGCGGTCGAATTCGCACAGTGCTCAGAGCAATACCCCGGCAGGGTAGAGGGTTTCGACTTGGGGTAGGGTTCGATTCCCAGATGCGACCGAAACCTTTTCTTCGAGTATTTTAGGTTTCATATTTGTTGTGTGAGAATGGTCAATATTGTCTTCAATGATAAAATAAGTATTTTGTAATGTATGACGAAATCTAAATACATAAAAATGGATCTTTCTTTATTTGTCTCTTATGCGTACCTACCTAAACCAGTCATACGATTACGATGAAACTTTGGTGATTTGATGCGCGCATGTTTTTTATATATAACAGTGAGCTCTAGCGATATGAAATTTATTTATTTATTTATTTATTTAAACGCCCATAGGGCTTTTACATAGAATGCAGTACATTTTTTTTAATTACAGTGAAAAGAATGGGTTTACAAAATACAATACACAATACAAGTAACATAATATTTGTTAAAAACAAAATATAGGTTACATAAAATAAAAGGGTTAAAAAAAAAAAAAAAAATAGGTAAACAAAATATAAGCGTTAACAAAATACAGGTAACATAAAATATAAGAAACAAAATATAGTCCATAAAATATAGTAGTTGACATAAAGTAGGTAATTTTTAAAATTGTTGTTCTCATTAGTTTACGGGATAGGTAGAAATAAATAGTTGGCACATATGGCGTTTGAAGTTTGCTAATTTCAAATTATTGTCAAATACATCCAGATTGTTTAAGTATTTGTTACCAAGACTATGCAAACGTTGTATTGGAGAATGTAAATCATAGTTCGAATGAGATGTACGTATATAAAATGTCAATGTTTGTCTAGTTGTTCGTGTAGGTACATGTAGATTTATTAATTGCAGGAGTTCACAACTGTCGAATTTAGAGTTAAATAATTTTAATAAAAAAGTTAGGTCGTTTATTTTTCGTCGGTTTTCTAATGTTGGAATATTTAAAGTATTCATTAACGACGGATAATTTATGTGCTCTAAAGGGATGTTAAGTTTAAAATTTACAAAACGTAGAAATTGTCTTTGAATTCTTTCAATAGTATGAATATGAAGTTTATAGAAGGGCGACCAGACTATGGAGTTATATTCTATTAGGCTTCTAACAAGGGATGTATACAGTAGTTTAATGATTTGTAACGATTCAAAGTTTTTAATTGTTCTTAACACAAATCCTAAAGTTTTCATACCCTTATTTGCAGTTTGTTGAATGTGAACCGTGAAGTCTAGTTTCTCATCCATTATTATGCCAAGATCCCGCATTTCCGATACTCTTTCTAAATTTATTTTATTTATTGAATAGTCGAAAAACAGTGATGTTTTTTTTCTGGAAAAGGTCAAAGTTTTGCATTTTTCTACATTTAAATATAGATTGTTATGTGAGCACCAAATTTTTAGCATGTCTATATTTGATTGAAGAATTTCACAGTGATTAAGGATAGTTATCTCTTTATATAATTTAATGTCATCAGCGAAAAGCAACACTTTGACGTCTTTAAAGCAGTTGAATATGTCGTTTATAAAAATAAGAAATATAATTGGGCCAAGATGACTACCTTGCGGTTCTCCACTAGTGGCAGAAAATGGTTTGGATATAAAAGATTTTATTTTTACAAATAAAGTTCTACCTGATACGTAACTACTTAGCCAGTTCAACATATTTGCTCTGATTCCCAGAGCATGAAGTTTTCGGATCAGTATTTTGTGGGACACTTTATCAAAAGCCTTCGAGAAATCAGTATATATACAGTCAACTTGTTTGTTTTTAGAAAATGACTCCAATATATAGTTTTGAAAGAGTAATAAGTTTGTTGAAGTTGATCTACCTCTAATGAAGCCATGTTGTTTGTCATTCATTATCTCTGTTAACGTGGGATATATTTCATCAAGAACTAGAGATTCAAAGATTTTGGGTAATACAGATTGTATGCATATAGGTCGATAGTTTGAAATGTCAGTCTCATCGCCTTTTTTAAGTATTGGGATAATATAGCTGGATTTCCAGTAGACAGAAAAATGTCCAGAAGCTGGTTAAAGAGAATGATTAGTGGTTTAGACAATACAGAGGAGCAATGTTTTAGGAAAATTGGCGGGATGGAGTCTGGGCCTGCAGATTTGTTAATGTCTAAGGAACATAGTTTCTTTTTGCAAGATTCTTCTGTTATGTAGCAGTCTGTTAAATGTATGGTTTTTTTAAATGAGTATGAAGGAATTTTTTCTTCTGGTGTTTCCTCATCGTAAACATTTTTAAAGAAATCTGAGAAAAGATTTACGATATCTTGTGTGCTGTTAGCACATTTGTCATCCATATGCATTTGTGGTGGATAGTCTGTGCTGTCATTGTTTAGTGTTTTGATAAATTTCCAGAGATTAATTGAGTGCAAAGCTGTGTTTTCGATAGAGTTTATATATGCTTTATAACAGATTTTAGAAAGATCTTTGCATTGTTTTCTAGTTTCACTGAAAATTGCATAATCGATCATCGATCGAGTTTCTTTCAATTTTTTATGAAGTTTCTCTTTTTGTTGAAGTGAGGCTTTAAGTTCTGGTGAGAAATAAGTCGGATATGTATGTTTTTTAGGAGTATATAGTGGTACATATGATTTTATGGTGCTAGACAATAATGAATATAAATTATCTAAGGATTTGTCAGTATTCACGTCCGATAAAAAAGACCAGCGTACACGGGAAAGATGATAATTTATAGATTCAAAATCTGCACGTTTGTAGTTGAGAGTCTCTTCAACTACAAACGTGCAGATAAACGTGCTTTTTGTATAAAAATTTTGCAATATGTGGCACGCGAGTTGTTTGAAAAATGAGGGTATTTCATATAGATTGCGGCAGGGAAGGAAGTAGGGTGGGGGGAATTCGGAAACTCGCTGGTAAAAAAATTAAAATTATTTATATTTTTCACAAAAGATAGAATGTTAAAACTTTCTGGAAGAGAAGTGAATTGAAAACTTATATTCAGTCCCAATTTGCTCGAATAATCAACGCTTTACGGCGCCATCGTAAAAACCTTGACTCAAAAATGTATCCAGATTAAAAAACTAAGGTGTTTTGACAGTAACGCCGTTAGTGGATCAGGCGACCTTGCTGTAAATCCGTTAAACCGTTAAAAACGTTATACGCCGTAACGGGGAAAATCGGACGAGTCTGAACATATTTTCCAGTCGGGATAATCTCATAAGTCTTTGGTTTCACGGCCGACCTAGTTCGTATTGGTTATTTACTGAGATATTATGCGGGATTTTTGTCACCTTAAACAAAATCCTGGATTATGGTATATAACCATTTGCCTGGGTGGTTTTCACAACTTATTTTATATATAAGGGTAACATATAGTATTTATTTATTTATTTATTGTTCTTATACGCCCGTAGGGGCTTTTACATAGATTATAAAATAATATTTATGATATCGAGGATTACACATACATAGAATTTATATCAAACGTTATAAAAGTGAAAAAACTTTTAAGAATATACAAGTAGTTTTTAAAGAAAAAACTACTTGTATATTCTTGCTTAAAACTGTGAAATATTTTAAACAATGTAATATTTAACAATACCATAGAACAAAATATAAAATAAAACATTACAATAACACATCAAATCGTTAAATATATTATACCCACGTTACAATAATTTGTAGGATTCCACAAAGTGTTGGTTTAAATTGCATTTTAGAATGTAAAGGGAATCAGCGAATATATCTACACTACCACCAAACTTGTTGCCTAAATCATGCATCCTATTGGTAAGTGAGTGTGATTGATAGTTGGTTGTGTATGTGTTGCAAAAGAATGTTATATTTTGTCTAGTATTCCTTGTCGGTACATGGAGTTTAATACTAGAAACGATGGCAGGGCTGTCAATTAGGTTGTTCATAACTCTGTACAATAAAATTAGGTCTGAAATAATTCTTCTGTCAGACAGCGTAATTAAATTTAGTCGATTCATTAAACTTATATTAAGTATAATGAATATATTATACTTAATATAAGTTTAATATATTTTATATTTTATTTTATATTATAGTATATTAAGTAAACTACTTTAATATTTATTATTTAGATTTTATCCTGGCCAAACACATCTTTTCACATTAACCCCACACCGGAGGCCTTGAAGAAAATAATTTCCCTCAGGGCCTATATCTTTAAGATGCTGTGTGAAGGGTCTTTTTGACTAAAAGAAGAATATGAAATTCCGGAAAGAAAAACAGTTTGAGGGACGTTTCGGAATCTACGGGTCAGTGTATCCAGGAGTGATGGACGTATGAATCCATATCCCTCCCACGGGGTGCATGATGATGGGTCGAGAGAGACCAGCTGGAGAGGTCAAAGTTCTCCTCAAATCAGTCCGGCCCGAAATGCAGTTGGTAGGCACACGCTTTCGCTGTTAAGGGCCCGCAACCCGGATTTGTACCGATTTATTACATATTTCCCTTAAACACGGTAAGTTTTAAAGCTCTTAAAAAATATACGTTATTAAAAAATCGCAAAGTATGCTCCAAATATTATTATTAACACGTTTGTTTCAGTTATTTTACAAGTTATATGTATGAAAAAATTTACAGTGTTTCTTTAAATGCTGTTTAAGATAATGCCCGCCAGATTTTTGCTCTATTTTAAACGAGACGTGTTTTATTAAACATTTTCGCAATTTTCGCATCGATTTTGTCGCTGTAAATGTTAGCGCTCTTCTCTAACATTCGTAATTTCGTATCTCTCCATCTTCTTCTTTTCGGGCCCGGTTACAGAGCCTTAAGGACCCTTGCTAAGTCATCAAACGTAGCTAATCAATTCGGGTGACCTACGGCAGAGGTGTTGGTTATCCAATAAATGATTCCGGGAAGGCGGTACCCATATCCGCAAATTGAAAGTCATTCAAAGCAACTCTTCGATTCTCGGTTTTTCTCTCTCTCTCTTCGGTTTTTTGAAAGGCGCCACAAATTTAAGTTCAACATACTATTGTTTCACATTGATTTAATAATGTTAGCCGATATAATAACAAGATAACTTTACACAGACAAACTCGGATTCTCAAGATCTACATTACAACATGCATTCCACCAACCTACAACTAAAACGACTTTTGGACGAAGAAATATGCAATACTTCTCTTGAACATTATTTAATTTACTCCCTCTTGCAATAAAAACCATTAAAAAAATAACCGACTTCAAAAGAAGCATAAAGATATATATTATGGACATGGGAAGGAAGAATATAGGTACAATTTTGCAACCTAACAAAGATTAATGCTTGTATTGTACTTTGAAGTCGGAGACGCCCGAGGAAGATATGGCACGACCAAGTGAATCAGATACTTGAGTCGGGCATTGTGAAAAGTTGGAATAATAAAATAGCATGTATGAGACGATGTATGAATGTGAACGAGGCAAGGAGTGTGGGCCAAGATCGAGTTGTTTGGCAGTCCGTCCTCTCTGCCTACCCTTGCGGGGAAACGGCGTGATGGTTAGGTAGTTAGTTAGTTAGTTATCCTATCCAATCCTATTAATATTATAAAGGCCAAAGTTTGTATGGATGTATATGGATAATGTATGTTTGTTACTCTTTCATGCAAAAACTACTAAATGGATTTAAAAAATTCTTTCACTAATAGAAAGCTACATTATTTGCAAGTACTAGAGGCTATATATATATTGGTAAATTATTTATTATACGTTTATGGTCCAGACGAAAGGCAAAGCGTTGCTAAGTATTTGTTTGATGTGCGCTGTCATTTTGTTATTTGTTTAGGTAACAATCAAAGATATTGAGGACATCCCTTTGATATTTAAAATTTACCCCGCGTGTTATAGTTACATTTTAATAGGTGGCACGCGAGCTGTTTGAAAAATTAATGTAATGGGTATGGAGGGGGTGTGTTGGGGGGGGGGGGGGGTGAGTGGCGCGTGCGAAGCCGGAGGCAAAAGCTAGTAACTTTATAATTTTCCTCTTGTAATATTTTAACATAGGTATTTACTTATATTTCAAACACGAAAACTGGTACAACGGGGTACCCCAGTAAGGACACATTTTTCTCTAAAAAATTGTAAAAAAAAAAAAAATAGTAAACAAAGAGTGCTTTTAAAAATACTAACAATGTGAATGAAGAAAACGAATTAAATAAACGCTTTGAAATAATTGTACGGTCAATGTAATAAAAACCATATGTTATTTAATTACTATCAACAATTTTTGCTGAAAATAACCATATTATTTTTGATATCAAAAGCATTATTTGGTTTATAAAACAGAGTGGGAATCATTCCTTTACAAACTGTGAAATTATATATAATGGTCCGAGGATCGAACGACCTATCCACGGCAATATTCCGCAAAATAAACGAAATAACATAAAAAGCTCATAAAAATTACGCTGGTTGGATAGAAAAACAGACATTCATTTATATTAACTTTACATTTATGGGCCGTTACATCGAAATGAACATTTCGGACAAATTGGCTATTTTATATCAGAAGGATGTGACAAAACCTTTTAACTGTATTTTTTGCAACAAAGCACAATCAAATTATAATCGTAACCATTGGTATTAACTATACCTTGACATAAAAATGAACTCTGCCGATCGTCATAATATTTTATTTATATACGCCTAAATCGGCTTTCACACAACATTACAATACACAATATATGATTTTTTATGCCGTTAGAGAGTTTAGCTAGTCTGTACAAGTAGATTTCTGCTTTAAGAGGAAATACTAGCGGCGTTTTGTCCATACAAACGTATTCCCCGTTTATCTCTCTGGATTTTGGCCCTACAGCAATTTTTTTTTACATAATATAGATATCAACCACTAGCGTGTCGGTACGTTTTGCTTTTTTTGATAATTTACTTCTTATAGCAGTTAGGACCTTCCAAAAGTGAATAAAATTACCTGGTTTAAACGCCGTCAAAAGACGTTCAGTATACAAACTAAACAAACTAATTCTTTAAAACTGTTTGGCACCACTGTGTACTAGTGCCTATATCTACATGTTTATGTACTCAGAGCCCAGTGCCACCAGAAAATCACTGTAACAATAATAATTTACTCTAGTGACCAGTGTAATTCGGCGGACTCGAAACATAAATTTATTCCAAAATTTATTTGTACAAAAATTGGATTGAAATAATGTACCTACCAATATTACCACGTACACACAGATCTTCATTAAAATCGTTATCATTTCTTATTTGCATACTCTACAAAGTACTTACTTCGACTTTATATATTTTATAATTATATCATTTTTATATTCTTTCATGTATTGCCTTCTATGTTCTATACTTTTCATATTATTTTTATATTCTACTATATTCTTTCATACTCTTTTATACTCTATAGTAATTTATTGTTTCCATACTCTTTAGTTATTTACATTATTTTATATTCATTTGTTTTCTTTAAATTTCTTTAATATTATTATATATAATATGTATATTTATATATTTTTATTTTATTTTTTATATTCTTGCACATTTCTTTATATTGCATCTTTTAATATACTGTATATGAAAATCGACCACCACAACACAGGCATGTGCCTAGTATGGTGGTCGAAAAATCCCCAATTCATGTAATGAATAATTCAAAGAATAAAGAAACTTAAAAAAAAAAAAAAAAAAAAATGTATTTTAAAAAAAGCAAAACGTACCGGCAAAGAATATTTTCTTCTAAGTTAGTGAAAAAAAAATTAGAATCGGTACAGTTTTGGAGAAGAAAAATGGGGAATACAAAACATAGATGTTGACGATTTTATTTAGGTATTTTAGGCCCGATATTAGTCCTGGGTCGATCGATCGTTTAACACGACCCGGGTCGCTTACGATACACTGGCGTCATGAGCGGGTTGCGAAGACCCGCTCTTTTCGCGACACAAAATATGAAACTCGATTACGCTTCACCCAGCTACTTTCTACTACCTGAGTCGAGAGAGAAGGTGGCGAAACCCGGGTGTTGACAACCCGCTCGCTCTCTCATATTACATCGATCTATCGTCGCTCGCCCCACCACTTCCGCACCCGAAACCCAGGTAGCAGTAGTAGAGCGGTTGCGCGAAGTGGGTCGCGAGACCCGGGTGCTGACGAAAAAATGACCCGCTCGCTCTTTTGTGGTCCGTGAGCGGGTTTCAATGAGCGGGTTATTCACGACCGACCCAGGACTACCCGATATGCAGTTGTCCCTTTCACTCAGTTCCCCCGAGGGGAGCGCGGAGTGGAACAGAAGACATTCGTTACAATACCTATCGACGATATTTTTAAATGACCGGCGTAGCTCTTAAGCCGACGCTAAAAAAAAAAAAAAAATAATTTAATTATTATTAAGTTAAAAGAAACATAGTATTTCGCTTTCTTAACTTAAATACAGAGCATATATATATAGTACAGTAATAAGAATAATATTTTTAATTTTGTTCCAACATTTTGAGTTTAAATAGTTTTTTTTTAAAGGTTTTTATGTTATTTTCCGTTTTTAGGCTATCTGGAAGGAATTATATATATGAACTCCCTCGTGACCAATACTTCTCTTGCCACTTTCAGTCTTGACAGTATTTGTGTACAATTGTGTTGTCTAGTATAATGTTCGTGTACTTGTGATGTTTTTATAAATGTTGTGTTTGTGTGTATAAGTCCATTTTGTATTTTGTAGATTAAAAGACATATGTTATATTCGTACAATGTTCTTATTTTCAAAAGGTTCATTTCCTGGTATAGTTTTTTTGTGGGAGTGTCTGGGTTATAGTTGAAGAGTTTTTTAATAACTTTGTTCTGTATTATTTGTAAGTCGTTTAAGTACGTAATGTATGTGTTTCCCCATATTTCTATTAAATAATTTAGGTGGGACTGGATTAAGCTAAAGTATAAGCCCCTCTTTACCTCTGTTGGTAGAAGATGAGCAATTCTACCAAATACACCAATTAATGGGATGATTTTTGTTTTTAGTTTTTCTACGTGTTGTTTAAATGTTAAATGTTTATCAATATATAAGCCCAGGTATTTTTCGCTATCTAGGATATGTAGGTCTCTTTCTTCTATTTGTAATGGTTTATGCGATGGTATTATTCTTTTAGGTGAGCTTAAGATCATGTAACCGGTTTTATTAATATTTATTGTTAATATATTTTGTATTAGCCAATCGTTTAGTACATTAAGATCCGTTTGAGATTGTTCTAATAGACTTTCTAAGTTTTTGCCGAAGTAAAAAATTGCCGTGTCATCTGCGTATAAGAAAATTTCACCATGTAGTTTTAGCTGACAGATGTCATTTATGTATATTTGGAATAAAAGTGGCCCCAGTATTGATCCTTGTGGAACTCCGTAGTTTATACTCTCGACTTGACTGTTTTTATCTCCTATGTTAACACATTGTTTTCTGTTGGACAGATACACTAAGACCAACCGTCAAAACAATTTTATAAGTCGTTAAAATCCAAATCTATTAAAAAAATGTAGTGCTTTTTGATGTAGGTATTTTGCAAACCAAAAGCTATGATCTCATCGCAGGCCTAGTTTATATAATTAAGTTATCAAGCAAATTGTAGTGTAAACCCGTGCTTTATACAATAATATAATACATATATAACGGTATAATTGGCTCAATTTACTTTATTATGGGAAGTTTAATGTGTTTTCTGCGGAATTTCCAAGAGGTCTTTACCGGAGATAATGCTTTGAAGCACAAAGCTTAGTAAATAAAAATACACACACAAAGGAACCTTAAAACATACTAGCCCGTTCAAAAAGTGAGGCAAAACCTTTTTAATAGCAGTAATAGTAATAATAATTCATGAGATAATATCGTCACCTCATTGTAGAAAGGGGTTCTATCTGACATTGTAGATAGGGGTCTATCTGACATTGTAGATAGGGGTTCTATCTGAAATTGTAGATAGGGGTTCTATCTGACATTGTAGATAGGAGTTCTATCTGACATTGTAGATAGGGGTTCTATCTGACATTGTAGATAGGGGTTCTATCTGACATTGTAGATATGGTTTCTATCTGACATTGTTGATAGGGGTTCTATCTGACATTGTAGATAGGGGTTCTATCTGACATTGTAGATAGGGGTTCTATCTGACATTGTAGATAGGGGTTCTTTCTGACATTTTTTTCAAAAAATAATTTTCAGAACCATCTGTATGCTGTAGAAATGAGATCCCTGAGGCGTATGTGTAAGAATGTAAGCGTAATGAGTAAGATTAAGAAAGGGACGCTCAGATGGTTTGGGCATGTAGAGCGAATGAACGAGGAAAGGGGTGTAAGGAGACGACCTCCGTAGTCCAGTGGGTAAGACTCTTGACTCATGATCCGGAGGTCGCGGGTTCAAACCCGGCATGCGCAAATAAATTTTATTTGATTAATTTGTGTTATTTCACAATTAATTCATTTAAAATAATATATAGTGTATTTGCGGCATGTTCCAGAGTGGAAGATACTATTAGTATCGCCCTGGTGTAAGACCACCATTCAGAATTGAAACGTTGCTTGAAAATGGCTTTAGCCGTGTTTGGTGACCAGATCTGAATAGCCAGGTACTTCCCAACCTTCCTCTTCCCCACCTCCTTCCCCTCACCACTACCTTCAGCCTCACAACATACCCCAATTGGGGATGCCATAGTCTCACTGGCTCCAGACGGGAGCAGTTGAGATTCTTGTGCGGTATTTACTGTAAAAAAAAAAAAAAAAGGACAATATATGACGCAAATGTGAATGGAGGAAGAAGTCGGGACGCCCGAGGAAGACATGTGAATCAGATACTTGAGTCGGGCCATGTGACGCGTCGGAATAATAGAAGAGCATGTATGAGACGACGTATGAATGTGAACGAGGCAAGGAGTGTGTGCCAAGATCGAGTTGTTTGGCGGTCAGTCCTCTCTGCCTACCCCTGCGGGGAAACGGAGTGATGGATAGTTAGTTAGTTAGTTCATTAGTACAAAAAAATTTATCAGCCGGACTCTCTCGACCTACCACCTTTCACCGCAGTTAGAGGGATGGATTCATACGTATGTCACTCCAGGATACACTGAAACCCAGATTCCTACGTACCCCCAAACCTTTTTCCTTCCCAGAACTTCCTATCCTTCCCTTTCTTAAAAAGACCCTCCACACAGATCCCTAATATGACGTAAGCCTTAAGGGATATTATTTTCCTCAGGGCCTCCTGTGTGGACCCAATGTAAAAAAAATTAGAACCATTTGCTGCAATATAGGTCTTCAACGAGGCATTTGTGTAGCAAAATGGATTTTATGTAACTAAACGTATTTTATGTATCTTTTTTCAATTTGAGGGGTGGATGTGAATACCCCCGACCCGAGAACCATTTATTGGATTACCAACACCTCTGCGATAGGTCACCCCAAGTGGTTCGCTACGTTTGGTGACTTAGCAGAGGTGCCCGGGTGCGGATTATTTAGGTATTGACGGCGAATACGTTTGCCCACCTACTGCGTTTGACTCTTTCGACCCATCGCATCGCCTTGCACTGCAGTGGGAGGGTTGGATTTATACGTCCGTACCCACCCCTCATATTATTTTACTTCCAAAAACTTCCCCTACCTCCTTTCCCTAAAAAGTGCCGCCACATAGCATCCCCAATGGTGAACTAGGCCCAAATATAAAAAAAAAAACCATCTGTTCATCACCCAAACTCTTTGGAGCGGTGATTTTTCAAGTCGATCACCAACGAACTAACCGATTGAAATAGTAAAGGTAGATGTGTAAGTAGATTCGAGTATATTACATATATTTGTGAACATCTTATCTAGACCGTTTCATTATGTAATAGTATCTGAAATGTTTTTTAATAGTTTAAAAAAAAAAACTTGTAGAATTTTTGTTTAGTAAATTTAGGTTGCAATTAGCTAAATCGGGACTCGGGTTGTTTACCACTACTTTAATCTCTGCCAGAATTTTCTTTTGGCGAACGTTCAACGGAAGTAATATGCGTACATAGTTTTGATAAATTTTCATAGTTTATGCTCTAGGATTACAAAGAAAAAATAGGACAAACTAATATACGATTTTATTTATCATTTGACCTCGTTTGATCTTAACAATCAAGACATCCGATTGTTTGAAGAAACGAAAACAATCTAAAGGCAAGGTTACTCACTTGGCTTTCAATTATAAGTTAATAGACATTACACAGTACTTTTCATTTGACTAACTGATGAAGTTTTGCTTACAAATATTTGCATTAAAGCAAACGATTGCTTGCATTCAATAAAAGGTCGAAAATAATAGAATCGAATAATATAGACCTAAAACTGAGAATACTCTCATCAAGACCTATGTATGGAGTATCTTGATGTTCGGCTGCGAAACATGGTGCCTATCCGAAAGAGATAAACGGAGACTAGAGGCTTTTGAGATGTGGTCCTATAGAAGCCTATTAGGAATTTCCTGGAGAGACCACATCACAAATGAGGAGGTTCTCCAAAGAATCGAAGGAGGAAGACACCTGCTTGGCCATGTAATAAGACAAGAAGGCCTCTTGCATGCCATAATGGAGGGTATGACCGAGGGAACAAACGCTAGGGGACGCCCACGCCGAGAGTACCTGGAGGACCTGCTGGTGGACGTGCGCTGCTCATCATATGCAGACTTCAAAAGAGCCGCACAAGACAGGGAAGAGTGGAAGAAACGTATAGATGAAATTGCTGCAAACCAATCCCACGATTGAAACCAGAGAGAGAGAGAGCAAACGATAATATAATTTTTTTCTATGATTATTCAATTTCGTGTTCTATGTACGAAATTAATATTGTTTCAATAATTTATATGACAATAAACGGTAATGTTTTAAGTAGGTATTTTACGTTTTTTTTTTTAGCCGGAATGGTGGGAAGCAGGCGCGGTCGCTCTAACCTGTGGATACGGCGCTTCCCTTCCTTTTGAGTCGTGTAATAAATATAATAATAATTGTTATTTATTCACTCAGCATTAAAAAAAGCTTTAAATCATAGCATAGCTTTTAATCAGTTTTATATGTTTATTGTCCTGATGAAGGTTGACACCAAACGAAACTGATCAACGTGTATAAAGTGGTTTTTGCTGCTAGGCCCTGCGGGCGGCTTATAGTTCCCCTACCTGCTCCCAAGTTCCCCTAATACCCCTCCCCTCCGCACCCTTCCGAGTTCCCCTTTTCCCCTTCCCCGTCCCCCCTTTCCCACCCCAAACCCCCTCCACCTTTCCCCAAACACAATCGGATGAACGGTTTAGCAATGCGTAATATCATGATGCCAGAGCTTACTATTGTATACAGAAACCATCTCGGGCATGCTCACATCAAATCACCAAAGTTTCATCGCAATTGGATGAACGGTTTAGCAACGCGTAATTTCATGATGCCAGAGCTCACAATTGTATACCGAAACCATCGCGGGCATGCGCACATCAAATCTCCAAAGTTTCATCGTAATCGGATGAATGGTTTAGCAACGCATAGCGGACATACAAACAATTTAAATTTTATATATATATATATTTTTTATTTTTGTTTTCACTGTTATTACTTCATTCTTCATTCATTGCGCTATCCCTCTGTGTAATGTTTCATACATAACGTGAAGTACAAGGCATTTGCATAACAAGGAATATTTTATGATATTCGTCATTGCATGGCAACAAAGGAACTACATTTTTCACAGAATTAAATATCTCTTGGAATTGCGCCAAAGTTCTAAGGATAATAATAAAAATTCTGTAATCAGTGGCGTAACTCTTAATGCTCGAGCAAGCTAGAAAATGGGACCGTAAAATTTTGTTCCGTGACTTTTCAACCCGTGGCAAAATATACCCGATAAAATATCCTACGGACAAAACATCCCCCATCAAAATATCAACTAAAACCTAACCAAACCGATCCCAACCTAACCTAACAAAAAATGAGACATAAATAATACAAACACCCTATAAACATCCATCTAAAAGAACTCGCCACACCAACCTTTTTCACAC
The DNA here is from genome assembly GCA_929108145.2 of Limnephilus rhombicus. Lineage (NCBI taxonomy): Eukaryota > Metazoa > Arthropoda > Insecta > Trichoptera > Limnephilidae > Limnephilus > Limnephilus rhombicus. Next base: position 5,604,144 of record OV815288.1, on the reverse strand, counting down.
AACCAGTAATAATACGAACGCTGCAGCCAACTCCCCCATTTCCCGCATCCTTTAAAGATTTAACTCAATTCAAAAAACCACAAATACATTTTTTGATACCCTCCCTCTATTTAAGAAAAACATTTTTAGCACACTGAATTCGCACACGTAACACACACATCCACACACATCCACACCCTCTCACGCGCACCCTCACACATACAAACACTCTCACACACACCTCTCCTTCAATAATTTATTAACTTAATTTAGGCATAATGTATTATTTATCTCACAAAAACATAAGTTTATAACAGCGACATGTCATTGGTACCAATTATTGTATTAATTCTATAACTTCGTAACTATTTTCCATTGTGTAATAATGTACTGTTTGTTTCTGCAAAATAAAAATAAATAAATAAATAAAGACAATAAATTATTGTTCAAAAGTAGTAAAATGGGCTAAAATAACACAGACATCCTGTAAAGACAATAAATTATGATTAAAAAATAGTCAAATGTAAAATAAGGTAAGTTAGGTTAGGTTTTAGTAGATACTTAGTTGGAAGGTGTTTTGTCCGTAGGATATTTTGTCGAGGATATTTTGTCGGGGATAATTTGTCGCGGTATGAAATCGCGCAGTACCGTAAAAAATTGACTGGTTAGTAACTGAGTTAGCAAATACGTTGGGTTCTCACTCAGGGCGGGATAAATCCTCTTCTAGGTAAGTCCTCCGTCATTGCGAAAACAACATTTTCCCGCTTACAACCAGCTAATCTGACAGCAAGAACGTGTCGTAAATATGGCATACTTGGTCAGTGGTAGCCCCCTGACGATAGATCACCATTTTTTATGACCATATCGAAAGGTTTCTTGAATTGGCTTTAGCCGTCTTTGGTGCCCAGATCTGAATAGTACATCTAACCCATCTACTTCAACTCCCCACTCCCTTCAGCCTCACAAAATATCGCACAGTTAGGGGTTATTATAGCCCTGATGATTCCGGAGAGCTTGGAGGTGTGTGCGTTACTCACTTAAAAATGCGTACTTATCAGTAACATCTTATATATAAAAAATCTCGTGTCACGGTGTTTGTGGTCGCACTCCTCCGAAATGGCTTGACCGATTTTTATATTTTTTTTAATGTATATTTGGTAGGTATGAGAATACTTTTTAAAGTATATTTCATACCGCTAGGTGATTAGGGTGTCCCTATCCAGAAAAAAAAACTATTCTTTTGACGAAATTTTTTTAAAATATTTTTTTTTATTTGACATTAAAAAATACATATAACCCCAAATTTAAATCATCCCACCTCCACCCTTCCATTTTTTTATCCCGATTTTAGTATTTTTGAATGAACAAATTTAATCGTCTTTCAAACAGAATGAAATTATTTATGCTATTGAATGACAGATGGCGCTACGTCCGCCTTATCGATCTTTAATCCATACATGCGCAAGACATTCACGAGAATCGTCGTGTCATTTTGATATTTCATTCGGCATCAACTCGCGTGGGCAAACTATCGAACTTATTTGTGTTGGCTAAAGACGGGCTGATAAAAAATATCTTACACTCAATTGCTCTTCGGAATTCATATTGATTTTCTTTGTTTCATTTTCCTACTTTAGTTGGTGTTTTTTGTTGTTTTTATCGGCGGTCATCGTCTACAGCGTTCCATTCCTCTTTCTGTCATAGATCCCATCCCCACACACCTAAAATACATTCGTTATTTTTTATTTAACAACCAAATATTCACTAGAAATAATTTATACGGCAAAAAAACGTCAGGTCGGCTAGTAAGTATACAAAATCTCATCTCATGGTGTTTGTGGTCGCACTCCTCCGAAATGGCTAGACCGATTTTTATGAAAATTTTTATGTTTATTTGGTAGGTATGAAAATAGGTCGTTTGGTATGTATATTTCATACCGTTAGGTGATTAGGGTGTCCCTATCAAAATTGATTGTTTATTGACTCAAATTTTTTACAGAATAATACTTTTTAGCGGAAGAGTGTTTCTATATATAATGGTTAGCTAACAACCAAAATATTCACTAGAAAGAATTTGTATGGCAGAACAACGTTTGTCGGGTCAGCTAGTTTCTTATAAAATAATCGGAGGCAGAATCAAGTTAGCCTCTTAGAAGCTTGGCGTAGTATACGGGGCCCACAGATACTAGTACACAACTGCTGAACCAGTAGAAATCGCAAGTGCGCCCCTCTATTGAATTTGGCAGCCACCTCTGGTCTGGAGCTTCAAAATACCCGAACAAAACCCTTAACTCAATCAAACCTTGACTCAATTAACAAACGGTTTGCAATCTTTAGAGCACGGGCGTAAACGTACGCTGTCCTTGTTCTACCGACATTAGAATGGAAGATGCTCCGAAGAAATAGTGTCATTGATTCCTTCGCCACCGGTACTTAGTCGGGTCACTACGCCAAACGCGCTAACAACGTCACTACGCCAACACGGTTGATATTTGTCACATGAGAAAGGGTCGATTCTACGTCTCGTTCTTGAGTTCAACAGCTCGGCTGTGACTTTTTGACTATTATTAATCGCAGAATTTCTGCATTGAAATAAATTCTGACTTTTTGTATTACGTAGTGGAATCCTGAAGCTTATCATTTCAAGCAATGCCGGACTGGCAACTATAAATAAAGATACGTCAATGTACAAAAATAAAACGCAATAGCGAAGAAAAAACCTTAGAGGCTCATACTGGCTTGCTGTATTCTCAATTTAAGAGGCGGGTAAGGATACTGCCGCCCCAAGAACCATTTATTGGATAATCATCACCTATGCCATAGGTCACCCTAAGTGTTTCGCTTGGTTTGGTGACCTAGCAGGGGCGCCCGGGTTCATGCGATAAGGTTTGTCTGCGACTTGATGGCAGATGCATTTGCCCACCAGCTGCATGGCAGGCCGCATCCGGAGAGAATGGTTAAGGAAGTCCTTTTGACTTTTTCAGCTATACTCTCTGGGAACACAGCCTTACACCGCGGTGAGAGGGGTGGATTCATGCAAAGATGCCCTGAGGATAATTATTTTCCTCAGGTCCTCCTGTGTGGAACTAATGTTAAAAAAACTTAATTATTATTTTTATTTGATAAACTAACGTTTAAGACAAAATTTTTATGCAGAGCACAGAGGGTAACAATTATTATAAGCAATAATTATCAGCTTGAAACACTCATCTACATTGAAAAAATCTTCCGAGAAAAGATACTTGCCGCCAACGGGACTTGAACCCGTGTCCCTCTGATTGCCGGTCAGCTGCTCTTGACTACTGAGCTATGGCGGCTTATCTAATACCCGCCAAATAATTCAATATATACTAGTGTTTCATTGAACAATTACAGTTTATTACATTTTTTCCACCTGAAAACAACCAACTTAATTTTTGTGAGAAAGACATTGTTAGTGTTAAATCACTCGCTAGGTGGCGTCGAGACAAATTATGTCTACATTTTTTGGGGAAATACTTTAACTCTCCAAATATTAATTATTATTTTTATTTGATAAACTAACGTTTAAGACAAGATTTTTATGCATAGCACAAAGGGTAACAATTATTATAAGCAATAATTAGCAGCTGACCGGCAATCAGGACACGGGTTCAAGTCCCGCTGGCGGCAAGTATCTTTTCTCGGAAGATTTTTTCAATCTAGATCAGTGTTTCAAGCTGATAATTATTGCTTATAATATTTAAAAAAAAACTGTTATTATACGTTTTTATGTACGTACTTAAACATAACATATCTGTGTAACATAACTATATCAATGTTTGTAATTCAAAGGATCACGAATTGAGCCTGGTATCAAAGCTTACATTACAGTTACTGTATTGTATTTTATTTGAATTTTAATATCCTGGCACGGGTCCTATCGAATCCCGACCCCGGGGTGATTGCCCAGGCTAACCGGGCTGCCTTTACGCCACTGATTGTAATGATTATGAGGTCATTAGCCAATCGTAACGGCAATCTAAATCGTCCAGCGAAAATTATTTACCATAAAATACTATTAATGGACTTGTAAATTGATCAGATTTCATAATTATTAGGCTGCAGAACTTGCGTTGTAACGCTATTATTCATGTTTTCAAATTACTTGTTATATTTTTTATGAATAAATAAGGTTTTTACTCACAATAGAATATTTATTTATATATTTATTTATTTATATAGAATAGTTATTCCCATCAATGGATTACATTGTTGTAGAAACTTTTTTTTTTTTTTTTGTGTCTTTTTCTTTGTCATGTTTTGATTTAGATTTATTTGTATTTACTTCTTTTTCAATGATGGGAATATTCTTCAAAAAGTATTATTTAAGATATGTTTTCTTAAAAAAATTGAAAATGGTTAAAAGGTGTCCGATATAAATAAAAATCCGATATTTTTAAAATAAGCGGTCTCAGTGGCCGAAATGGGTAAGATACTGTCCCGGTAAGAAGAGAGCTCCTAAGCAAGAGTCGATGTTGCGACTGTTAGCTGTTTATTTTTATGTGTCTTTTTATTTTTCATATTTTCGTTTAGATTTATTAGAATTACCTTCTTGAAAAATATTATTTCTCTGAAATACAGTAAATTCTCAGAGATCAAGAGAATGCAGAGTAATATATTAAAAGTTCATGATATTTAACCTCATTGTAATATTTAATCTTTGAAAATGTTAAATACTTTCTTTGATATTAGAATAAGACATCGAAATAAAAAAAAGATAACAGTCGCCACTGGGACTCGAATATAGATCCTCTAGTCGGGACCAACACTCGGGACCTAATTGATCTCATTAACTTCAATGATTTTACGCGAATACCGCAGAAGGATCCCAATTGCTTTCGTATGTAGCAAGTGAGACTATATCATTCCCAATTGTGGTACGTTCTAAGACTGAAGGTAGCGAAGAGAGGAAGGAGATGGAAGAGAGGAAGGATGGTAGGGAAATAACTGGGTATTCAGATCTGGTCACTAAAGCCATTTCAAGCAACGGTTCAATTCTGAATGATTGTCTTTCACCAGAGCGAGAGTATCTACCACTATGGAACGTGCCTCGTTGTGGAAAGTGAATAAAAGCTCGAAAAACACATTTATGAAATAAAATTTAGGCGACCTTAGGAAAACTAGTCGAGGCATACGTAGGCCGTCAAAAATTATTTTTGAATGTTTATTTACAGGCTGCCATCTATTGAATGAATGCAAAGTTCTCACCAGAATATATTTGAAACAATACATCTAGACGTGTATTATATAGGGAATTGATAGCTGAATTTTTAGTGTTGGTCCTCGTAAGATTAAATTTGGGTTCGAGTCCCAGCTGCGATCCATATATTTTTTCTGTATTGTAGTTTCATTTTCTCTCGATGGCGTTAGTGGGTGTAGTTATATGTAGTTTTAATTTATCTTAGTAGGTGTCATTGGTAGTATTGCATTACAGAGACAACTGTCGGACGTTTCCCTCTAATACCCGAACGATTACGAAGATAGCCGGAATGTATCGGGAGCATCTCTTATTCTTTTCCTACAGTCCTCTTCCTCTCCCCTTCCTATAACCCAAAATTAATTTTAAGATATTAAAACTTCATTTCCAATGTACTTTAGCATAAGAAACTTTTGTATTTGTGGCTTGACTTTAGCTCACTTATATATCTATTATCACTGCATATTATGTAAAAGCTGTTTGTTTCTTACATATAAATAAATAAATAAATGAATGAACGAACGAACTGGGCGTACTGTATAGGGCCCGCAGATACTTTAATAGTGCACAACTGCTAACCCTGTACAAATCACAAGTGCGCCCCACGGTTGAATTTGGCAGCCACCTCTGGTCTGGAGCTCCAAAATACCTGAAAAATACCCTCGACTCTGTGCAGAAACGGGCGGTCCGTTTGATAGATTCTCCCATCTTAAAAGACGGGTTGCAATCTTTAGAGCACAGGCGTCGGGTGGGAATGCTATCCTTGTTCTACCGGAATTACAATGGAAGATGCTCCGAGAAACTAGCATCATTGATCCCTTCGGCACCGGTGCATAGTCGGGAAACACGCCAAACGCGTGTCCAACATTTGTACACGGTTGACATTTGTCACATGAGAACGGGTCGTTTCTTCGACTCGTTCTTATGTTCAACAGCTCGGCTGTGGAATGATTTGCCGGCCTCTGTGTTTCCTCCTTCCTACAACATGGGTCTCTTCAAGACCAATGTTCATTCCTTCCTCTCCTCAAAAAGACCCGCCACACAGCATCCCAGATGACATAGGCCCTGAGGGAAATTATTTTCCTCACGGCCTCCTGTGTGGAGATAATTTAAAAAAAAAAAAATGAACGAACGAACGAACGAACGAACGAACGAACAAACGGACGGACGGACGGACGGACGGACGGACGGACGAACGAACGAACGAACGTACGAACGTACGTACGACCGAACGAACGAACGAACTAACGAACAAATTAATTAATTAATAAAAAAAAATAATAAAAAAATAATAAAAATAAAAAACAAAACAAAACAAACAAATTAACCAATAAATAAATAATAAATAAATAGATAAATAGGTAAATAAAAAAAAAATAAAAATAAAAATAATAAAAATAAATTTAAAAAAAAATAATAAAAAAATAGATAAATAGATAAATAAATAAATAAATAAATAAATAAATAAAATTAAAATAGTTTAACAAACAAACAAGCAAACAAACAAACAAAATAACTAATAAATAAATAAACAAGACACGTAATCTCTGACCAACCGAAGTATTATTTGAAACTCCCGATCATCTCAGAATAATTAACATTTCACCACAGGTATCTTATTCTAATTAATTTTAAAGATTAAAAATATTACAGTACACGATAATACTATTAGTACTCGGATCGAGCACTACCTACTCTCCATAGATTCTAGTTATAAGTTACGAAGGATATTTGGACCAGTTTGCAGTAAGGTAGCTTGATATAGGGCGGGCGCTTGGTACAGCCGTATAATGCTATGAACGATGGGCGGCGTGCTCCGAGAGGTATTTAGCCAGTCCCGCCCGCAATTTATGGGCGGCGCTGAAGGCATTTAACACAAAAGTGCCGAGGCTAGCTTGGAAAGAAGGTTCACGATGGATAGAGAGCTTTATTAGCTTCGGGAGCTGATGTTCATATGGAAATTAAATTCACCCCACGCCTTACGTAGGTACCTACAGAAGAAGTTTTAATTGGAAAACTTGACTGGGTGTTAACGATGTCATTTCTGCCAGGCTGCAACTAGACAACTTCTAATATTTCGCAGCACTTTTAATGATGGTTTAAAAACGACGCCATAAATTATCCAATTATTTTAATTTATTTATTAAACTTAACGCAGATCCACCTCATGTAGTCTAATATAACCATTCATGCATTTTTAGAATTTTATTTATTTATTTATACATGCATATATAATACAAAACATTACACAATGAAATTTTGTCTGTCCGACTGGGAAGGATACGCGTTTCAGGATAGCCAAATTGTATATTTAGTTCATAATATTATTAACAAGGGAATGGTTTCGTTCGAACTTTTGAGAACATTAAAAATTGTATTCTGAACGAAGGGATGGTTTCTTAATGTCTTTGAAAGAATCGCAAAGATGTGATTTTTTTTGAAGGTCATTTTGGAGAACATTAATAATTGCATAATTAGAATTTACAGATTTATAAACCAACATTTGACATATTAATTCCCAATGTATTTATGACTATTTAATTTTAATGAAATACTATAATTTTTAGAATTCCTTAAATAGTATTAATTACATATACTTCTAATATAAATTACACACTTCTTTATCTTTTTTCTTCGAATTTTCTAAAACTTACGTGCCATTTTAATTTCACTACAAACAAATTAACACATTTGGATTTCTTTATACAGTAAAGAACTCTGTGTTTTCGTTTAGTTATATTTGTTATACGTAGTGTTTTTAAAAGCTTCCTGCTTACTTACATAGATGGCAGTATTCAGAACTGTCCCAAGACTCCGCTAGATAGCAGCTAGCTTAGTGAGTCCAACAGCTCAGAGGCAGTCTTCAGCTGATTTCTCATTCAGATTCCGATGAGCCAGTTCCTAGAGAGGTCGACTATCGTGGTCAACACTCTATACGCGAAGTATCTATAAACCTGATTTATACGAAAACAACATTATTCTAAACATTGAATTAATCTCCTTCCTAAGTGAGTTGGAGGACTGTTGGTCAAACACCACAGCTGGCGCAGCCGGTAGGTATTTTGATATATGTTTTCGTTTTAGACTGATGTTTTCTTTCTGCCTTGTACGGTGTGTGTGAAAATCTTTATTGTAATGTAGTTTGTCTCTGAAGGAAGTTGGTAGTAACAATTATTAAAAACTTTGTAGATTTTTTTTAAATATTTTATGTCAGCATTTTTGTATTGATTTATATTTATTACCCTAAAAAATTAAGCAATCTACATTACTAAGATAAAGAATGCTACAAGAGTATGTGTAATGCAGCAGTTTTTTATAAAACAGGGGTTAATTAATGGAGTTTAGATTGTTGAGTGTTGTGTTGACCTAAAGCTGATATTTAAATTCATTTTGCACTTACACACGGCGCTATCCGAAATGTACTGAACTTGGTCATTTTTCACGTGCAGCCGTGGAGTGAACACGCTGTCATGCGATGTCATATGACTTTTTTTCCAACATCAATCCATGCCTTCTCCACTAAATCGTTTCTTATGTATTCTGGTAAAGTATAGTTATGTAAACATGCATTTTTTCCACTTCCAGAACAAATCTTTCATTACTTTCATGTTCCGACGCCATTTTTGTCAAACGTCAAACGAATAAGTATCGGACACAAATGATGGGAGCGTCGCGTGCGATCAGCATTGTCGGTATCGTGATACTGATTGGAATCCGACAGCCACCGCGTAGCGCCGTGAACGGGCACCAGCAAAATCGTACGGGGGGTACTTACGATCGGCGCGAATGATACGCGCACGAGGATCGAGTATCTTGTAAGTATCTCCGTGAACGGAGGCACTAACCAAGCTGGCAACTTTCTGTTTCGTGTTATTAAATAGTTTGTTTTCATTTTTGCAACTACTTCTGCAAACTAAATCCCTAGTGATCATATTAGAATCAAATCTCTGTAAAATTACTATTCATCTGAATAAATTCAAGTTTTTTACAACAGTATACAGCACAAAAACATAAATGTTAGATTATACTCTCAAAACCACATTACCTCTCTCTGTACGGAATCCCTTGATGTTGAAAACGAAGAAGTCTGACAAAAGCAGCTCAATTTATGCCTGACTGCAGACTGTCTGGAGACCATATCCTGGGACCGTACATACTTGTAGATGTTCGGCGTTGACAGCAAAATTGCATACAGCATAAGAGTCCCATCTGACACAACTGTCCAGTGAGACTGTATCACTCCGATTTGGAGCTTGTTATGAGGCTATTAAAAATTATATTTCGGTTTGTTGGATATTTTGGCCTGAAATCCTAAATAAAGTTTTGAATTACACCGCACTAACATAATTCAATATTTTTACGATTTCCAATCTCTGATTGTTAATTTCTTTTCCCTAACTACCGACTTACGTAAATATTGCGTTATTCATTAAATGTTAACATAAATTATTGATATAATTTAGAATGGTTACATTCCCCAACTAATGCAACATCTGCGTCCATTGTTCAAATGCAACTGGATTCCTAACGAAGATGTATTGTTTCCTTGCGGCATTGTACGAGTATGTCATAGCAATAATTCATCACAATATCTGACAGGCGATAAGTTATAACTTATAACACCACCTACGTCTAGTAATGCACAGGAATTTTGTATATAAAACATTTAAAGATCTCAATAGCAGTCACATCATTACTAAACAATTAAGAGCAAGTTAAAATTTAATGTGGGGAAAACAGATTTCGAAATACCCTGCAAAATGGAGAATCTATTGTCAATTATTTTCTCGGTAAACCGGTTTTACTGATAATAAATCATTTTAGGCACCTTAAAAATTGTTTTTTTTTTTTAACATGAATACCGCACAAGATAATATCCCAACTGCTCCCGTCTGGAGTTAGTGAGACTATGGCATCCCCAATTGTGTATGTTGTGAGGCTTAAGGTGGTGAGGAGGAGAAGGAGATGGGGAAGAGATAGATGGGAAAGTACCTGGCTATTCAAATCTGGTCACCAAACACGGCTAAAGCCATTTCAAGCAACGTTTCAATTCTGAATGGTGGTCTTACACCAGGGCGATACTGAGAGTATCTTCCACTCTGGAAAGTGCAGCAAATATACAATATATATTCGTTTAATTGAATTAATTGTGAAGTAACACCAATTAATCAAATAAAATTTATTCAATAAAATAAAATACTTTTTTGTTTAAAACCACCATATTTATTAATTTTTTAACCGACCGGTTTCGCTTAACTTAAGCATGTTCAGGGTACAAATTAATACTAAACAAGAAGTACATAATGTGTGCTTATATATAACAAAATATAGAGGGAGACAACATGATACAAATATTACAAACAAATAAACGGTCATAAAATACATTAACATAAGTACTCAAGTAATGGGAAAAAACAGAAAGATAATTATGTAGACTAATGGGTTATAATAATAAATTTGGAGAAACAAAGCATCAACTGGCATAATAATAATAATAATAATAATATTTGGCTAATTTATATAGCGCCGTTTTCGCGAAAAATCACCTCAAGGGCGCTGTACAAATAAATACATAAAATAATAAAATTACTGGCTTACAACTAAGATTTACAATTATTACTAGTGACTTACATCTAAGACTTATAGCTAGTGGCTTATGACTAAGACATATAAACGCTAACCTAAACTGAACTCAATGACATACATGTTTACAATCATGACTTAAAGTTAGAGATTTACAACTAACATATAAATATTTACAATTAAAAATACTTCTACACATCTTATACATGTTATACTTTCGCCAGAATCATCCACAGCGCCACAAGAAGAAGGAAGTTTTTACATAATATTACTTTTTAAGGACATGGACGCAAAAATTATCGGATTTACGAAAACGTATGGATATCTTAAATAAATTATTGAAATTAATCGCCAATCTTTACCGTATTAAGATGATTCACCGCACAACATTAAACAGATTGAGGTGTTAGATTATCACTGACAGTCTATTGGTAGGTAGATCAATAGCATTTTGACTTTTTCATGAGTAGTTGTAGGGAATAGCAAATAAAATAGTATATATTCGTGGATATAATGAGTATAAATAAACAGAAATAAAAATAAAAATAAAAATTACGAAGTTTAAATCAAGTTAAATCAAATGAGGAATTTATGGAAATGAGTATTTGAAAAAGTGAGTTTTTAGTTTGGATCTAAATTCCGCTGTGTTGGTTATGCATCTCAATTCCATGGGAAGTTTATTCCAAGCTTCAGGGCCGGATACTCCAAATGCACGATCACCAAAATTAGTGTTCGGATTTCGCTTGGGTTCTTTCAACCTTCCAATTGCAGACGATGTCGCTGATCTAAGAGATGACTGCCTTGGACCTATATTTTCCGGAATGCATAGTTCAGAGATATAGGGTGGAGCCATTTCATTGATAGCTTTAAACACCATCCAGCATAACTTATACTGGATCCTTTCAGGGCACTTCAACCAGTGAAGATTTCGGAGGTGTTCCGAAATGTGCGAAAACTTGGGTACCCCAGTGATTAGTCGTGCTGCGGCATTGAACACTGATTGTAATTTATCAGTTTGACATTTAGGAAGACTTGCATAGATACCATTGCAGTAATCAAGACGTGATACAATATATGAATTCACAAGAAGCTTAGTTGCTTCTGTTGAAAGGTTCCTACGAACTGATTTAAGTTGTCTTAAGTAGAAAAACCCTGTGCTAACGGTCCTATTCACCTGACTTTTCAATGAAAGGTCTGAATCTAGATAAACTCCCAGAAGTTTGACAGTTGTTTTCGCAATTACGTCATTGCCGGAAATAGCAATTGGTGAGTTGTCTATTAGATGTTGACGTCTATTTGTGGCTGCCCACAGAAATTCGGTCTTTGATGGATTGAGCTTCAGTTTGTTTGAGGACATCCAGAGACTAATTGCTTCTAGACACTCAACTGTGCGAATTTTAAGGCCGGTGATCTCATTTGGTGTGCAGTAAAAGTAGACTTGCTGATCGTCGGCATAACAGTGAGAAAGGAGACCAAATGACTCGATAATTCTTGCGACATCATTTGTGAAGAGGATGAAGAGAAGTGGACCCAAAACGGATCCCTGGGGTACCCCTGAAGAGAGTTTTGTGAAGTTAGATTGTTTATTTTCCACCTTCACTGCTTGTGAGCGATTCGTTAGATAGGATTGTAGCCAATTTTTTACGTTAGAATGCAAACCAAATGTTACCTCTAGTCTCTTAATGAGAAAGTCGTGGTCAATGGTGTCAAATGCGGCGCTCATATCTAAAAGTGAAAGAAGTGCTAACTTACCTGACTCTATGGCAAGGGTAATAATATCTGACAGGACACGAAGTAACCCGGTTTCTGTTGAGTGGAATCTTCTGTAAGCGGATTGATGATCGGTAATTAATTTATTTAGGTTTAAGTGGGAGGTTATTTGGGAAGCAGCAATTTTTTCGAGTAGTTTTGCTACGAAAGGCAGAATTGACACAGGTCTATAATTACCCAAGTTGTCGGCATCAAGCTGTGATTTTTTTATAATAGGGGTAACTACGGCATGGCGGTAAGGAGCACTGGGAATTTTTATTTTTAAGGGTTTATTGGAAACAGACCTAATATAGGACTACTTGATATGTCAAATTGATTATTAAGTATATGACTTTTGGTTTTTACAGCTTTTTTTTATTTCTAGCGCCTCTAAATTGTTTAGTTTGTTACCATGCCCGTTTTTGTGTAAGATGTTAGCACCAGTGCTATGACAGAACGTATGATCTTTATCGATCAAATGATTTGCGAATTCTGAAAAACCGTTATTATTGAGGCAACGGAGATGTTCCTTTATCCTAACATTGACATTACGTGTTGTCTTACCGATATAGAAAGCCGAACAATTATTACAATTTAATTTATAAATTCCCGAATGATTTAATTTGTCGTCCTTATCTTTAGAATTAATTAGAAATTTACCTAGATTGTTATTGGTATAAAAGGCCGGTCTGACTTCAGAAGGAAGATTTTTTACACTTATGGTAGAAAAAATATTAATGAATAAAATTCGCCGCTATTGATGATTAATATTACTATCATTGATTTGAGGACAAGGACTAGCAAATAAGAAGCGATTAACGGCTATTTGTTTTAGTTTTTTATTTAAGATTAAATCTATAAAATGTGATTCATAGCCATTATTTACCGCAATTTTTTTTATCATTTTTAGTTCATTATTAAAATTATTATATTTTATTATTATTATATTATTATTATATTTTTAGTTCATTTATTACAGGACCCTTGCTTTATTTTAAACTTTTTAATTATAATATTAATTGTGTGAAAATCTGTTATTGGATATTATATGTATTATTAATGTTATTATCATAAATGAATATATCTGTTGATTTTCCCTAATAAATAAAATAAAATATCAGACCCTGTGCTTGTAGCTTGATTGTCACATGTTCCTTTCCTATCCACCCCAATCATGTTCCTTTTCCTACCCATCCCTATATACCTGTCATTTTAAAGTTACCATAACAATCAGTCGTCAATCGTAAATCGCCGCGTAAACATCTAATACTCCGCATGCCGCATTCGCAAACCTAATCTCGCACATCACAGTAAAATACCGTGATTAATAATTATACGAGCGCATCAACAAACCCAGCCAAGATAGCAGAGAGTACCACAAGGTTTCGCAATAAGTCCCTTCCTTCATTTCCTTATGTGCATGCATTTTTAATTGTGCAGTGGTCTTTCATACATTTCAAAACACATAAAAAACATTCAAGGTCCTTCGACATCCGAATCCACATAAACCACACAATCATTCAAATATAATAAAATTGTGCAGATTTGCAAAATACTTATTTACTATAATACTAAATTAAAAAAAAAAGTTCTTGCGTTATAATAACCATAATTTTGATTTAAAAATAACGAATTCTGCACTCGTTCTAACTGCAACGATAATATATTGTAATTTAATAAAAGGATCAAAAATAATCTAGTTTTTAATATTGAAATAATTTTTTTATTGTTTTTTAGAGATTTAAAAAGGTTCTCTGTTCAAATTTAATTAAAAACGTTGCATTCCATGGGAACCTGGTATTTACTTTCTTTGGCAGGAATTAGACACAACCGAAGCCTTTCGAATTGTCTTGACATCTTTTATTGTGACGTTAAGAATTTAATTAAATTTGACGCAACTTTAAGATAACTAGATATTAATAATATTGTTCAGAGAAGTTCAGAGACAAATCTGTACGGTGCTGCTGGAAATGGCCGAAGTGCGTATCATGTGATGCGCTAGGTGTACTCGGTGCCGGAGTGTGATATATTTTATTATTATATATTGAAAAAATCTTCGGAAAGCTCATGTGCTTAAGTGCTCTAGGTTATGTGCTTAGTCGTTTTGTGGTACTATTTATAAATCATTTAAAATTAAACCGTTCCAATAAAGTCGTGAGCCATTTCGGATCGGAGAAACCGATTTATTATGGAAATTGGGCTATTCCGTGAATTATGTGAGAGGGCTGGGCAAACATTTAAACTGATTGGTCGCAATGATGCTTTACGTAAGGCTAAATAATTATTTTTTGTTTTACTAAATCGTTGATTCAAACGACACATACAACATTATGTATAATAACAAAAAACTAAAAGTAAATGGAAAATTGTTTTTGATTCGTGGTGTATTTATTTTTTTCACTTGTCTGATGTTTCGTTTTCCTGTAAAGAAATAATAATATCTTATAGCAAAATTAAACGAAATAGTTAAATCTTTTGAATAAGTTGGTGAGCTCTGATGTCTCGAAATTTGGAAACTTTTAATGTCTCAAATCACAACCATATTAACATTACACACTCACCTTACAGTGTATTTTTCATGATTAACTACGGAGCTTTGAAATGTGATTCTGATGATTAAAAGAGGACAAAATCAAAATAATATCCTGAATAACCTACTACTACTATTAGTTTTTGAATGAAATAAAAATAAAATTCACAAAATTGTGAATTGCTTGGTTGAATAATAAATGCTTTAAAACATTTATTTATTTATTTCTATTTATTACAGTATTTACCTATTAATTAACATTTTTACATAATAGATAAATTTTGAAAACATTTTTACATAATATATTTTACAATTTTATTATGTTGGGTGTATGGTAGGTTTGCAAGGGGGAACTGTGGATAGGTATTGTATGTTTCGTGAACACCTCACTAGGAGAACCTGTGCTGAGGTGTTTACGTGTTTATTTATGATTATGTGTGACAAGTATTAATGTGTTGTAGTAGAAAGTTTTATATTTATTTTATTTAATGGTTATTGTACATTGGTTATTAAGAAGTTAATTTTAATGTTTGGTTTGGAGTAAATAGGTTTTGGAAAAATAGTGTTCCTTTAGCTTTTATCCAGACTGTGATTTGTTTTTTTTTTTAGTTTATTTGTTGGTGAATAATCAGCAGATTGTTTCAAAGAAGGTGGCATGCTATTATATAGTTTGATAGAATAGTAGTTAAAGGATCTTTGTCCGTGGGTCGTGTGCTTTAGCGGGATGTTGAGTGTTAGGTTTGTTGAAGACCGGCTTGTTAATGAGGACTGAGAAAGTAAAGGGATATGAAGTTTGAATTTGAGGAGGTGAAGAATAGACGATTTAGCGTAGAGTTGTCTGATTGACAAAACGTCGAGCATCTTGTAAATTTTTTCAGAGTCTGTATCATATGCTACTTGAAGTATTAGTTTGATTTTTGCCTTTTGTGCTTTTTCTAGTGGATCTAGAGAAATATTACTTGCACTTCCCCAAGACAGAAGACCATACATGATTAAAGATTGGGAAAGAGCAAAGTAGATAGATCTTAGTATTGTGCGTGGGAAGATGTTTTTTATATTATTTAAAAGATACATGATTTTTTTAAGCTTGGATGTAATAAAGTTAATGTGTTCATTCCAGCGTAGGTTTTCGTCAATTATCACGCCTAGATATTTTATTTGTTTGACATTTTGTATGATTTCGCAATTGCACGATGAGAAGGGTTGGGAGCAGTCGTGTATTTTCAGAGCGAAGGTTGGAGGAGGTTGACCTCTTTGAGTTATACTATGTGTTATGAATTTAGTTTTTTTTTTGTTTTTAGAGTAAGTTTGTTTTCATTGAGCCATTGTTTGATGACAGCAAGACTTTTCTCAGCTTTAAGGAATGCCTTGATCCATGAGTCAGCTTGACAAAGTATTACGGTGTCATCAGCGAATGTCACAATGTTGCCTTCATTTCCAGTTATGCCGAGTTTATTAAGTTTCTTAAAAAGTATATTGTGAGATATTGTATCGAAGGCTTTACATAAGTCTAGATATATTGAAATTACTTTTTTCTTTGAGTCAAGGTTAGAGTTAATAAAGTCTGTTACTGAGGTTAAAGCGTGTTGCGTACTTCTGTTCTTTCTAAAGCCATGCTGGTTCTTCGAGAGTAGAATTTAAACATCGCATTAACGAACATCAAAACATCGCATTAACTAACAACTGTATGGCATAACAAAGACCACCATGATAAGGTTTCTCTTTGTCCATCACGGAAATTGGAATGGGGTCATGCTCCTCAGCAATGAGAAACCAACTTAAGAAGAAGTTGGAGTCGTATTCTGAAAAAAATTCAAAATATCTGTACCATCTAGTGTAAACAAATATCTATACCATGATCGGAACACACTACTTTATTAATTAAATTTGCTGCTCGCGATCCGATATTTTCCAGTCCTGCTTTAATCTGCAGGGGATGTTAAAGGTCTATGCTAGGACCTCCATAAGATGCGGAGATAAAAAAGGCTCGATACGACTCCATTCATCTGTCAATGCGAGAGGTCCTTATTCAATATTTACTACCCTTAACAACAACTGTGGAATGGAGGGATGACTGTTCAGAATATTGAAGGGTTCCTAATGCTTTTCTGAATAGATTATCGCCTTTGTTGTAACTGTTACATAAATCTAAACTAATCTTTTCATATTACACTAGTGCATACCCGTGAAAATACACGAATTAGTAAAAAAAATTGTTCCAATTGAAATATTTTTTATTTTGTTACAGTGTCCGTAATCAGGGCAGATGTGCCATGTGTCATCATAATATACAAATGAACATTGTAATGCAGTCTGAAACGTTGGCTAAAGAAGGAGGTATCGCAAGACGACAATATTTTTAAAAAGTTGGTACCTAGATTAATTTTTGTCTGTCTGATGATTGTATAAAAATATACAACTTTCCATTAGTCCTTGAATGCGCAACAAAGAATAAAACCATTTTAAATCGGGTGACATTACAAAAACGACTTGTTTGTAGTCTGGCGAAAATGCCCCATTACGATATCTGAAAAACTAGTTACACCTGTTCTATACTTTTCAATCTAATTTGTTATAAACTTAAATAAGCATTTTAGCTTTGTGCTCGAACAATCGACAGCAAGATACGAATTCCGATACGTAAAAAAGCGCCCATTTTTTCATCACACTCGCAGCCGTAAATTCAGCCTTATCTCGCGCCTAGGCCGTTTGCAGTTTATCGTTTATTGAAAATAATTTGTGATCTGTCGACTGGGATGCTGGGTAATCTGATAGATGTAATACGACAGGAGACCGTTTTAGAGGCAATAAAACAAAATGTCTGCAGGCGTCGCGTCGCTCCCTGGCAAGCATGTCCTTTATTATTTTTAAAAGTTTTTGCAATTTTCTAAGACAAAGAGAATTTGGTTATTTTTGGAAAAAAGGGCTAGGTAAGCATTTTAGTTACTTAATTCATTCTGAATTTAAAAAATTTAATTTTGCAGGTAGTAGTTTTTGGTCAATTTCTAAGCAATACTTGTAGTTTTTTTAGCTCAGCAGAGACGACCGTGAGGAAAATAATTTCCCGCAAAGTCTATCATCTTTGGGAATGCTAGGAGGTGGGTTTTTTAAAAGAAAAGACGGAGAGGAAGTTCTGAGAAGTAAAAAGGTATGAGGGGTGGACAGGAATCTGGGGGTCAGGATGTTTTTTTTTTTTTTTAACATGAGCTCCACACAGGAGACCCTGAGGAAAATAATTTCCCTCAGGGCCTATGTCATCTTTGGGGATGCTGTGTGGAGGGTTTAAAGTAGTTATGAACGTATGAATCCATCCCTCCCACTGTTATGCAAGGCGATGGGTCGAGAGGTCAAAAGGTCAAAAGGTCTTTCTCAACCATTCACTCCCGATCCAGTCTGCGATAAGCGCAAACGCGTCCGCCGCCAATCCCCAGACAAAGCTCACCCCCTTATACCCGGGCACCCCCGCAAAGTCACCAAACTTAGCGAAACACTTCAGGTGACCTAAGGTAGGGGTGTTGGTTTTTAAATTAACGATTCCCGGGGCAGCGGTATCCGAATCTGCACCCCAAATTGGAATATGAATGTGAATAAATAATTATGATCGTACGAAAACTCATTTCTTTCAAGAAAGGCTTTAAAATACAATACTGGATTGAATCACCGAATATTGCATTTGTTGGTCTTTCTTCGAAGAATTGTGTTTTTATACAGATGAAACTATTAATTGTATGTACATATTGTAAACGCAAACAAAAAAATATTCATTTTAATATTTTGAATCATAGCTTGCAAGAATTGTTTTTTTAACAAAATAAATAAAACTGGCAACATTTATGAACGTTGAGTTCATGAATAATAAGGAACTCCAGTGAAAAATATTATGGCTTTAAAAAAATATGTTCATATAGACAAATAAACGCTGATTCTGTGTATATTCGTTTTATTTAATAATACTAAACGCAGAGTTTTTAAAAAAATATTAAAAAGTCAATTTTTAATCTGATCGTAGAAACACGCCGTCAAGTTGGCATTATTGAAATGTTTAGTGGTGACGTCACTGTTCCTCGTGTCGTGACATCACCGTAATAGAATAGTAATGCTATTTCTAGAGAGAATACTTCGAACACCGAATTCAAAATGGCGGCAGTTGATCAGCTGATGCCTGATCCCATAGTAACTTTTCAGGAGTGATGACGTCAGACGATTCACTATACATACGGTGGTTTTCGGGGGATCTTGAAAAATTAAAACTTTGACAATTATTTTAACTATTAAAACTAACTCTAAAAATTTAAAAAAATATGCAGTTATTTAAGTAAGAAGGTCATTATTCATTAAAAAAAATTGGACTGGATTTCTCTATTCCATGCTTACCCGATCTGAATAGCCTGGTACTTCATAACCTTCCCCTCTAAATTTCGAGCCCAATAATTAATTAGTAATGCAATAGATCCATTTGTTTCGTTAGAAAAGTTTGTTGGGAACAGCTGGTACCCTTCTGAGATTCAAGTAAACGTGTTAATTAATTTCTCATGATGATTTCACCTGTCGAAGCACTTATCTCAGTGAAATTTCATCTAGGCTAAATACTAAAATACTCGGATAAAGGGTTAATAATTTCAAGGGTTTGGTTTTAATTTTCTGTCAGTAGCACTACCTGTCTAATCTCAACTTCTCTCCAGGTCAGGAAAGGCTTTGGAGGAGTAGGTGCCTATCTACATTTACCAACTAGATTAGGTGGGAGCTTGGTTAGTAACAGTCGGAACTGTGTTAAATAAGTATTATAAAAGCACTTGTTTGTAATTGGCAATTCACCCTTAAAAGTGTGCTTTATGCCGATAAAGTTAAGAAAGATAGTCATAAAGTTAAGAAAGATAGTTAAATCAAATATTGAAATCATTCAAGTCTATAAACTTATATACTTAGAACTTCCTCAGGTTTCGTTATGATTGGAAAATGAGAGGTACTGGATTAGAGGGATATAAACGATTGAATATAACTTTAAGTGATGTGCAATACATTTTCCCAGTGGACGTGATGCTGCGCCTAAATTTATTACATTATTTATTATTATAAATTAAAAAAAAAAAAAAAAAACTACGACAAGTACCCGCTTATCAGACTGCTATGCATAGCGAAGGGAACACGTGATATGCGCTCTCTTTCCTCTATTACCGTAGTGCTAGAACGAGACGGAATGCGTATCACGTGACCCATGCTGGCTGAACACAACTGCTCAGTTGCGGGGAGGGATGAAAAACTTATATTTTCGTAACAATTATTATAAGCAATAATTATCAGCCTGAAATACTCATCTACATTGAAAAATCTTCTGAGAAAAGATACTTGCCGCCAACGGGACTTGAACCCGTGTCCTTCTGATTGCCGGTCAGCTGCTCTTGACCACTGAGCTATGAGTGAGTCAAGAGTCTTACCCACTGGACTACGGAGGTCGTCAAACTAACGTTTAGACAAGATTTTTATGCATAGCACAAAGGGTAATAATTATTATAAGCAATAATTATCAGCCTGAAATACTCATCTACATTGAAAAATCTTCCGAGAAAAGATACTTGCCGCCAACGGGACTTGAACCTAAGGTAGCCTGAGATCTGTGGTTCCAACTAGCGTTGAATCCGAAAGGGCCTTCTCAGCGGCTAGCAGATGATTCTTTGGACATTTTGTGCTTCTTAAGGAGCTATTTTCAAAATAATTCGTAATAATGGCTTGTGATTTGAACTGAACAAATCCTTCATTTGATTGGTATATTTTGTTAATTAATCTGTAATTTCTAATAGTCTGACTAATTGGTATACTTTGTTTTTTAATCTGTAATATCTAATGGATCTATCGAGTAGATATAGTTTTATTTAATTGATCTCAGTTTAATAGTCAACTCAACTTAGATAATAAGTTAAATTTTTTTTGACTTCTCGTGGTTTTGTTTGTTATAAAAGAACTGTTTTATAACTAAAAGATTTTGGTTTGATATTAGAAGAGAAGACTGGTTGTTTCTTTCATTTATTATTTGATAGATACGTACGTCAAAGTTTACTACTTAGAAGTTTATTAAAAAACTATAGACAAATACGTCAAACAATGTTTGATGCATAAAAGTCTATTGAAAAATTCGCGAAAATAAATAATAATAAATAATACTGCTTAATTTTTATAATTTTTTCTCGAAATTGGCGAGATCTCTATAATTCTCGAAATTGGCAAGATCTCGCAGTATTGTTATTCATAAACTCGCTGGATCTCGCTTGAGCCCCAATCTCGCGAGATTTGCATTCCCTAGTCATACCCTGTATTTATGTAGAAGGCCAATTCAGGTTAAACAGTTTAGCAGGCATAAAAACAGGCTTTACTTTAGAAAAGACACAATCCTTGAAATATTACTTGAGAGAAAAGTTCATCTTCAAATGTCCAAAGTTGTTTTGGATATAGCAGTGTATTATGGTCCCACCTACCTACTACATACGTAGAAAAAAGTTATTTGCAAAACGAACGTATATGGGATGTTGGTGGTGTGTCGTTAAGGTATATCGTATTAAATATTTTATGGTATTATAATAATAATAAGTAATAAGGAATTAATGTTTCCATGCAGAGACGTTATACTTCTGTATTCAAGCCAACGCACGTTATATTATTTTATCAATTCGCTTTCTAAAGTGAGGCTATTAGTTGCAATAATCGAAATATTTAATATAATTGCCTTATTTAATTTAATTTTACAATAATGATATGTTTATAAATTAAATATAGCTATTTCTCTGAAATTTGGGAGGCAGGTATAGGTAATCCCGCCCCAGGAAAACAAATTGAATCCATAAAAGCATTAATTAGAAGAATTTCATTTTATTAGAATTATTGTTTAGGCATCATAATATGTTTTAGTTTTTGACCTCGATTATAAATTAAAACCAGTTTATATCACAAAATGGTAGTATGGCAATCTCTGTGGGCTATTGGAGACGCTAATTTGTATTGTGCTTGCAAACTGCTTAATAACGACAACTGGGACATAGATGTTGCTGAAGTGTCCTTTTAGATCGAAAAATTTAATCAATTGAATTATTCAAAATGTGTTTATTGCTAATTGCAATTTTTGTTGATATTTTTCCGCGAGTAGATTCTTCAATCAATATAAAAATTAGGTTATTACGTTCTAGAGAGTTTTGGGGTTATTTATACAACCCAAGCTCATATTATGATTCATAATTGTGGTCCTTCGAGGCGGATAGTTCTAGCAATTATATGAGAATTATAATATAAACAACAACACGAAAGTTACTGATGACGTGTCAGAAAACATCATTTTATCGATTTTAATGTATTTATATAGCTCACATTTGAAAATGTCTACTTCTGATAATATCATGTTATTATTGTAAGCAAGAATTTTGTTCACACTTTGTGTGGAGCGCGCAGGCACATCAAATAACAGTTATTTAAATATAGTAAAGTAATACAGAAAATATTTGCGTTGACCTAAGGCAAATACTGAATAAATTTCCTTACGTCAAAACACACCCGTTCATTAATGTAATATTTAGTAACTAAACCGTAGGTAACATCACAAAGTACACAAAAAGCAGTTTTGTATATTTGCAAATGGTATGAACCATCGTTCAGCGAAAGGTCTGCGGGAGTAAATGTCAATATTGAAAGTTGAACAAGGTGAAGAGGATTTGCAAGTATATTTGCTTACTGTCGTGGATTCTGCAGTATGAATCACGTCATAAATTCAAAATCTTTAAATTGCATAAAACCTTTCCTTTTTTTATCAAAAGAAGTAGTTTATTAATATGTTTTTGGTCATATGAGGTACCGTGTTAGGTAATTCGGGTGTTATTTGAACTTCTAAGAAACTTAATGTATCGCTTTTTGAAAATAAATAATGCGTGTGTAAAATGTTTTATGGTCAGTCTTCTCGAGAAAAAAGCATTTAAAAGGTCTTTGGAGGCATAAAAAACCGTTCACCTTCACCTTCACGGCTCGCGACATTGTAAATAACTAATTTTGTAAAAATAAAGCAAATTCTTCCAATTTTTCCAGTCTTTCAAAATAAATATTAACTCAACTTTGGCATTAATCTTTTTATAAATGTAAATCCAACAGTAATAAGCCTTTTAAATATAATGTCCTCCACGTTTAAATTTGTATCTTCCCGAAGCATAAACTTTCTAATAAAGTGTGTATATCGGAAGGGACCTGCAGGTAAGTACGGGTATGTTTCTATATCTATTTATCAATAATAGAATTAGATAGAGGCTAAGAATTCATAATGAATTGTAAAGCGCTCTTGAGGTGATTGTTCACAAAAACGGCGCTCTACATATTATCCAATTATTATTATAAACAATATAAATATCTATAGTAGGTATCACGTAAAAGGTAATTTGTCGATGGTCATGCTAGTCGGGATAGCTCTCTTATTGTTAAATAGGATCACTTCGAATATCGATATGTTTAAATCAATGAAGCATAATGAAACGGTAAGCTTTGTTGCTGAGAGTTTAAAGGCGGATATAACTTAAACAAATGCTCTGAACATTTTTGTTTTCCGTCTCCTTCGTTATTGAAACATGGTGGAAAGATTGGGGCGAGGTTCGCGCGGTCACACACAATTTCGCTAGTGGTCCATCGTAAGGACCTGTCCACTGTGTCCACGCGTACGCAATGAACACTTAACGTTTGGCATTTGCATAAATGTTAAAATGCGTTCTGATGAAAAAGAAATGCTACATCAGGGAGAAAACACAGATATTTATTTATAACTAGCTGGTCCCGGCATGCGTTGCTATGCCATTTAATAAATAAATTGTTTCTCCCTGAGTGTTCTTTCCCATTAGTCCCGTTAACCTTCCGCCTCCCCTTCTTCTCTAGCGTCCTCTTCCCCTCTCGCGTTCCCACTCCGTCACCTCCACCTTCCCTCTCCCCACTCCACTCCCCCCCCCCCTTTCCCCGTCCCGCAAACCCTTCTCCCGAGTTCTCCTCCCCCCTCCCTGGTTCCCCTCCCCCTCTTCCTCTTCCACCTTCCCCGCCTTCCCTCTTCCCTTTACCGCTCCCTCGTCCCGCCAACCCGTTCCATATATTCAATCCTAGTAAGTTCAGTTTTGAAACAGCCCGCGACAGTCCATTTTTCATGTATACTAAATTTGGTACCTAACATAGGTACCTATTTAAAATATCTAAAATTCTTGATTCGATTCAAAGTATTAGGGGAGTACCTACTTTAAATAATTTTTTTAACTTTTCAAAAATAGAATCCTGTTTGCATAATCATTCATTGTTTTGCAAAATGTCATTCTCTAACACGCGAACTGTCAAACGTGCGATGTTTTCTGTTATTATCTAATTTTCTGCGCAATTTTCTTATTTTTTCTCTCCGTAAGAACCATCCTCGAACTTCAAGGAATATTCTAAAAAAAGAATTAGCGAAATCGGTTCAGGCGCTCTCGAGATTTGCGCTTACCAACAAATTTAGCGATTCATTTTTATATTATAGATAAATAAAGATGTCCGACTAATATCGATTATTGCACGACCTAAAGTCACCATTTAAGAATTTAGAGTGCGTACATAATTTAAATTTTGTAATAAATTAATTAATTGAATCAAAATGAATTGAATTGATAATCTGTTGAACCGTAGAAAGAAGGGCTTAGAGATCGTTTAATATTATTAATTAGCAACACCAAGGTATGTAGTTTAAAATTTACATTTTTTTAAATTGAAATGCAGAGAAATTGTGTTACCTATCCATTTTTATTGTCCATTGTCAATTTATTATTATCGAAATTCAAACGTAATTTCGAATTCGAATCTAGAATAATTGTGTTAACCCGGTGTTGCCAAAACTATGAAAAACAGACTTTATTTTATTAAATGTCTGCACTTTCTTGGCCGAAACTGCTATTATTTGATTTTGCTTCGTTCACCCTGGGGCCCATGTCAGCAGCTTTTGCAATCGCAATGAAATCTTTTGTAAAACTCTCCATGATTCTACAACTCAAGGTAAACTTTCCAAGGAACTGATGAGCCCATAGACAAACACCGAACTGACTGACTAAACTTCTAAGAACGGTTCAGTTATAGAACGAGTCGAGAGCTGCTGTTTCTAAAGGAATAATACAGTCATGAAGATGTCCAATCACAAGAGTGAAAGAGATACAACAAAAAGAAATGGGTTTTATTGCCCTGAATTATGCCCCTATTTTGAAATATGTGCTATTTTAAACTTCTCATCATAATTTAAACTTCTAAGAACGGTTCAGTTATAGAACGAGTCGAGAGCTGCTGTTTCTAAAGGAATAATACAGTCATGAAGATGTCCAATCACAAGAGTGAAAGAGATACAACAAAAAGAAATGGGTTTTATTGCCCTGAATTATGCCCCTATTTTGAAATATGTGCTATTTTAAACTTCTCATCATAATTTAAACTTCTAAGAACGGTTCAGTTATAGAACGAGTCGAGAGCTGCTGTTTCTAAAGGAATAATACAGTCATGAAGATGTCCAATCACAAGAGTGAAAGAGATACAACAAAAAGAAATGGGTTTTATTGCCCTGAATTATGCCCCTATTTTGAAATATGTGCTATTTTCAGCGTTTTAAAACATGTTTCTAAGCAAATATGTGTTATTTTCAGCGTTTTAAAACATGTTTCTGGGCCCCAAAGTTACAAGAGGTTCGCAAATAGTGGTTTTTTCTTCTTTTTTTTTAATTAGCTTCACACAAGAGGCTCTGAGGAAAATAATTCTCCCAAGGATCTATGTTATCTGTGGGGATGCTGTGTTGAAGGTATTTTTGAGGATAGGAAGGAGAGGGCATACTGGTAAGGAAAAATGTATGAGGAGTGGGTGGGAATCTGACGGTCACTGTATCCAGGATTGACGGTCATATGAATACATCCCTTCCTCTGCGGTACAGGGCGGTGAGTCGAGAGGGTCCGGCTGGAGAGTTAAAAAGATCTCCCTCAACTTGTCTCTCCCGATCCGACCCGCCACACAGGAGGTCGGCAAATACATGTGCCAAGACCTACACAAACCTCACCCCATTAACTCAGGCACCCGTGCTAAGTCACTACCTAAGTTTATATTTTATTTTACGAAACACAGGCACGAATATTTAAACGTTTTACGATCATCTTCTGAAGAACTTAATTTTTCAACACTATAAAATAAAACCATAACCGAAAAGGGGTTCGTAAGTGGGAGACTTTAAGCTTCAAAGCAGTTTTTCTAGGCCTGATACTTTGGTGACTTATCAGGGGTAGCGGGTTCATGGAGTGAGGTTTGTCTAGGTCTAGGACCCGGACAAACCCCCAGATTCCTACCTACCCCTCATATCTTTTCCTTCCCAGGACTTCCTGTCCTTCCTTTCCTTACAAAAATCCTCCACACAGCATCCCCAAAGATGACATAGTCCCGGAGGAAAATTATTTTCTTGCCTGCGGAGTTAATGTAAAAAAAAAAATCCGTTCACTTTTGTCAAACTGTTTTGAAAAGTTATCTTTTTTTGGATAATTCTACACGTTTCGTGACGCCGCGGCGTGTTAGAACTAGAATTCTAAAATTGAGGTTTAGTAGTTTGAAATGGCGTTCAGAAGGAATATTGTAGTTTGAGCAAAACTTTTCGTCTGTTGGCAAGGTACCCGCAAAACATGCCACAAAATGTATTATTCCTTGAATTAAAGAAGAGCGCAATATAATATTGAGGTTATGACCCATAAATTTTTGGGCGGCAGTAAAAAATATGCCTCTTAGGAAATAAAATACCTAGCGAAGCCTCAGCGCGATATTACATTAAATTTAATATAAATTGTTATGGCTTATTCCTGTTGCTTTCCGTAATTTGATTAATCATAACATTGAATATAAAATTGGATAAAACGTACTTTAAGATAATAGATTCATAAAATTTCATGGTTCTTATAAGTTTTTTTGGGCGGGGAACATTGATATATCAACTATAGATATGGCGTGTTTTACAAATTTGGTCGAATAATTCGCTCATCAATGAAACAAAACATTTGATATCGTCGCCTGACTTCGAAAGCACTAAACCTTGGTAGATAAATTTGGTCCTTCCAGACACTTGACGGCCGGCCGTGGTCGAAGGGTAAGGCTCTTGACTCATAATCCGAAATCCGAAATCCACGGGTCAGAATTAGAAAAAGAGGAGAGTTACTGCGTGGAAGAGAGGATAAATTAATAACGTGATGATCAAATAAAGTCTTCTAATTAATAGGCCGCTTGCATCACATTTTTTAAAAAATTTTCCGGTTTTGGCAAATATTCCAAGATATTTTGTTTTTCTTTAATCGTATTTTTGAAACCCTGGCGATTTTTTGAAAATTTCAATCCGAAAAATCAGACCATTTTTTATAAACCGAAAAGACGGGACATAATTTTAAGGGTGCTAAAAAACGATAATTACATAGCCGAAAATAATTTTTAAAAACCGACGTTTCCTCACGAATGGCACAGGAAAATAACGAGGCATATCAAAAATATTACGTAATAATATCTCATAAATATTGTTTTCCTTGGTCCATCTTATTGATCAATAATCATTATAATGTTCAACGTATTTATGTTAAAATCGGTACTATTATCATTACGCTTCTAAAACAGGTACAGAAGGCATAAAATGAACGGGGTTCACTTCGTAATATCTGTTAAAACGTCAAACCAAAAGATAAGATCACAGAGAACAATCAATAAATCTAGTGAATGTTAAATACAAAAATTCGCCGAAAATCAAATTGTTGCCATATAAAAAAAAAAAATCAGTATGGAATTTTACAAAATTAATTGATTCGGAGACGGGTCATTTTCATGTGGTGACGTCACGAGCCCAAATAACGGATTTATTAACTTAAAATAAAAAAAAATAAAAAACTGTTTCGTAATCTTAATAAAAAAATCTATCCAAACAATTTTTTCCAAGTCATTATGAAATCGATGCAAGTGGCCTATTAACATTCAAACGATTATCTTCCAAAACCCATTTCATTCACCCAATTCTAGAGATTTAATCAGTTTGCTACGTAATTTACTCGCCAATTCCGTAATGTTGAAACAATAACTTGTAGTGTTTAATGTGTTAAATTTAATCTAAAAACTTGACCTGGTTTACCATAGACGCCATCTGATCCAGCATTACTTATTAACCTGTTTAAACCGCAGTTATCTCCCTATGAATCGAGAAATGGATGTAAATTCCTCGAAAACTGGCGTGAGAACGCTTTGGTATCGATTCCGAATGGGTGTGATTTTCTGAGATGTTGATAATTCGCCCCAAACCTCATGCAACCTTCTATTCTTCTGAAAGTTTTATTTATAAAACTTTAGGTGAGAATGATTTAAAGATAATAATATTTTTTATTTTATTTAATAAAACATATTTTTTTAATCTAACTCCTCACAGGAGGCCCTGAAGAAAATAATTTCCCTCAGGGTCTATGTTATCTGAGATGCTGTGAGAAGGGTCTTTTTGAGGAGAGGGAGGAATGAACATTGGTCTTGAAGTGACCCATGTTGTAGGAAGGAGGAAACACAGATTCCGGCAAATCGTTCCACAGCCGAGTTCAACCGGGAGTGCACTTGCGATTTGTACAAAGTTAGCAGTTCTAATCTATCTGCAGTAATTATTTAATTAACACTGACTGGTATTTACGTAGAGTCTAGTACTATTTCCAAGCGATCTTATTTACCAATTATTTTACAAGTTTTCACCGTATATTATTACTTGACAACGTTCATCGTACTTTCGGTTACCAATGATCACGAACTTTGTTTTCGAGTTGAGTTTAAGTTGTGTTAATTTCCATTTATTTTCGTAGTTCTACTTCATATCTTGAAGCGCAAGCTAATAAAAAAAGGCCATGCCAAATAAAACAAAAAACTATAACTGTTCTAAACCAAAAAACCTAACCTTGTGTTTTTTTAATTGAACCATGTTTTTATGAGCACCCCACAAAAGTCCCAATCGTTCTCAACTGTCTGGAGCCAGTGAGACTTATGGCATCCTTAATTCAGGTGTGTTGTGAGACTGAAGAGAATTCTAAAACCTATTCAGATCTGGTAGCCAAAATCGGCTTAAACCATTTTAAGCAATGTCTCATTCAAAAAACAACTGTATATCGTCAAAAATTTGAAATATTTATTTTTATACACTATAAAACGTAAAAAAGTAATTTTTAATTAACCTCGACAAGTGCTAGAGGGTAGGAAATCTCAATAATAGCTATAATTAATTACGCTTAAAAAAGTACCTTAACAAAAAGGTGGAAGGTGGTCTGTACTACAGGTAGGTACTGTAGGTATCAGGAAGAATCTCAAAAGGCTCTTATTATTAATATTTACGACACAACTATTATACCAAAGTTGCGAAGTTTGTATACCCCATGAGGGTTGTGGAAGATTGTTTGTATTTTTGGTATTTATAATATAATATTTCATGGTTAGAATGATGTTTATGATCACTTCCGGGAGCGGAACGGTTTCATTCATTGCCCAGAGGTTGCAAGTAAAAAATCCTGGCAATGCAAAAAAACACAACAAAAAAATATTTTTGAGTTACCAGGATTTAGGTGCGTTCCGTTTCAGAGTCGAAGATATTGGCCTCGAGGGGGAGATCACAATAAATTCAGAATCCGAGTGTTGCTACTTGACATTGTTTTTGTTGCCAGGTATTTACTAAAAGTCCTTTTGACCTCCTTAAATCCTTTCTCATCATAAACTCAATTTTTCCTTAGGGTCGTGCACCTCTTCGTATATGTAGCATCCGGAATCGGGTGAAATTGTATACTCCTTACAGATGATGGATTGAAATTCTCCTCTAAACCAACCGCAAAATGTATGCTTTTTTATATGGAAGTTCGGGCAAAAAATATTAAAACATTTTCCGATCATTATCCAAAACCGGTCGGTGGTTGAGTGGTCATAGCGCTTGGGTCTCACCCGAGCGTCGCGTGTTCGATTCTTCGGCTGGCTAAGTCCTCCACCACAACACAAGCAACATTTTCGGCTTTCTGTGGTGGTAGTAGGAGATTTTCAAACATTGGTGGGTTATTCTTAACCCGGGAATGTTTGTCTTTCTTTAAAAAAAAAAACTTTATTTTTCACGTTATAAATAAAACCATACACAAAAAGAGTATACGGAGCATACGTTCGAAGGAAGGAATTTTGCACTTAAAATAATTTTTATAGGCCTATAAAAAGACAATACACTACTGTAGCAAAGGCCAAGGTGCGTTTACATCTGCAATATTTCAAAGCCATAAAATTTTCAAGCAAACATTTAGCATTACCTCGCGTTCCTTCGCTTTAAGGGATCTCAAACAAACACAAAAATCTCGAGTGGTTAACAAAATAAAAAGTAAAATTTTAAAAGTTCACATGCATGTATTTGCGTTCACTTGACCCATATGCGAGGTAAGCATGCGCATAATGTAGCAAAATGACCTACGCGATAGTTTTCATACTTAAATAATATATAAACGCGGAATATTTAAGTGTAAAAATTAAAAAGGAGATAAAATATGAAAACATAATGAGCGGTGCCACACCCATTTACCTATGTAAGCTGACCCTCGCACACTTACCTCATTGCACACAATTAAAATAAACTTATAAACCAAGCAGATGAATGGTTATCTATCTACATGCATATTGCCATTTTTCATCAGAGAAACTGGCATAATTTCACTAAAAATTGTCCTCCACACCGTTCTGATACAATTGGTTAAGTAAAATTTTAAAATAGCACCAAACGGTGAAAGAGAGATAAAAAAATTGTTACTATTGCGATTTTTTTTCCACGTTTGGCTAACTGTATACATGAATGCTTCAATGCGCTCCAGAATTGAGGAACGACTGCAAGTTGAAGCATTCACGAATTTGTAGCAAAGCAACACGAACACTCACCCCACGTGACTCTAATTCTGTTGAATTTTGTCAAACATTTTCAAATTCAGAAATTCTTTCTCGAGCAAATATACATTTTCATTTGCACGTCTGGAGATTAGGATTAAAGGAGATAAAAAGGGTCTTACGTAAATTGACGACATCTGGTTTCTTTAAATGCTGTATAGATCACGATTCTAAAGATTATGTGTTCAGCGTTCTGCAATATTATTAAAAACTAGCAGTTAAAAACCCGCTCCGCAGGTTTTTGCTGCTAGGCCCGGGGGCGGCTTTTGGTTCGGCTTCGCCCCGTTAGTGTTGGTGACCATTTTATAAATCCGATAGGAACTGGTTCCAAAAATAGCCCATTCCTTGGATCCACTGTCCTCCAGTGTAGCTAGTCACCGGGACAAAGTAACCGGGACAGGAAATGACGTCTTATGTAATATATGTATAGCCGCTTGATACCATTATTCACAACTAAGTACTGTCTTCAATCTTTCGATATCCGAAAATTCGTACTAAATACAGGGCAATTGGGACAATTTGGGAGGCGGGAATGGGTACCGCCGCCCCGGGAACCTTTATTGGATAACCAACACCTCTGCCATAGGTCACCCCAAGTGGTTCACTACGTTTGGTGATTTAGCAAGGGTGCCCGGGTTCATGGGGTCAGGTTTGTCTAGGTCTTGGAGGCGGATGATCAGGACATACTGACAGATTCCTACCCACCCTTTAAACCCCTTTCCTTCCCAGAACTCTCCTCTCCTTCCTTTCCTTAAAAACCCTCCACACAGCATCCCCAAAGATTACATAGGCCCTGAGGAAAATTATTTGCCTCAGGGCCTCCTGTGTGGAGCTCATGTAAAAAAAAGGGGCACGTCCACATCGATCTCCCGGAAGTGGCGACATCTTATGACAATTTTTTTAATTCGAAACTGAATTACAATGCTAACTTTGTTTGAAACTTCACTAACACAAATGTTACGGCGTGGCGTCAGACACGGTCTCTTAAGTCGGGTTCTGAAATTCAACCGCCCAGACGTCATCCCATTAATAACGTTCGATATGTAATTTATCACAATCCATAATTTGGAGTAGGTACCTAATTAAGCGGAAAGGTTGCTGACCTGAATGTCATCTCATCCGTAAAAAATAATCTCTGTGATATTTTATTTTAATATAAAATACGTACTAATATAATGGAAGTAATTATCAAATATTAGCAGATAAAATATAAATATACATTTTAATAATATGCATATTTTAATACCATTGGGAGGCCTTCCGAATTTAGAGAGGCAAAATTAAATAAATCACATTTAAGAAGCAAAATTTAATACATATTATGCATAATTAAGAGAAGTAAAATTAATACTGAACTTTAACTAGAATTAATAATATCTGTTTTGATCTTTTATAACATCATTATTAAATTATTCTTACCATTACAAAAAAAAGGAAAATGGATTAAAGAACGAATTACAATATATATGTATATTTTTTATTGTTATTAAGTTTAATTCTCCATAAGAACTAAGAACTTCATTTTAATTATTTTCCTTTGATTTTCGTTCAATAATATCATTATGCAACAAGTTCTGCTATGTAATTATTATAGCGCGTAATAGCTGTTTCGCCTTCTGAAACTTTGAACAATAAAAAAAACTTTTTTGATTTGGCAGTTTGACGACATTCGTCATGGTCGATCCTCGTCTAAAACTCCAGAATGCAGTTTCGTAATTCGACTCGGCGCGCGAAAAATAAGTTTTAGGCACGGACATATGAATATACATGGACCTGCCCTAAGTGATAAAAACGTATTATTTCCCCCTCCACATGGCGCCGGCTGGAGCTCCGCCTTGGAACCGGCTCGCTCCATGGGGAGGGGATAGAGCCTCGCTTGAATCTAAAATGTGTGACGTCATCTTTCTTGCCGTGAACAGCTAGAAGGTAACATCCATACATTTAACGAAATACAACGCCAAAACGGTAGCGTATTCTATACAATATATCTACATATCAATGTGCACATAGCGAATGTGGGAGGTTCTCCAGTGTGCTCGTCGCTGGTTACAGGGGTAAGTAAATTATGATATATTTGTAATAGTGTTTTAACTAAACACGGCAACAAAATATTGCTATGTGTATTGGGGCGAGTCTTTTTGGGGCGAGCATTTGGCCTTAGCAAATATGTTATTATCGTGGCAAGCAATTCGCGCTCCCACGTAAAAAGGTCTATTCATTCAAAGCAGATTTTGCTTTTAAGAACTAAATGGTGATATTGTAATGCGAGATGCCTATTTACTGTCAGATTGATTGTATAACGAATCACAGTCATCTTTCCCCTCTTCGCCCTCCATGGTTTGGTTTGACCCCTCACCTGTAACTGCTTGTCTTTTCATTTGGATGTCTATGGTTTTAGGTAATAATTTTTATATTAGCTATTCCATAAACAATTGATGTCAAATAATACATTAGTCTTATCCGAAACTGCATACGAATTAAATAGCTTCTCATGAACTTGGAAGTAAATTGGAAAAGTTTAAAAGAAACGGTCGGTGTTTGATGAAATTAGGTGGTAGTAGATTTATTACGTAGGATATTAAGGTACGGAAGGATGACCAATCACTTACCTGTGTACCATTATCTCTGAGAAGGACCATGTAACATAATCGCTTTAATATTTTATAGTTCCACCTCGTGTTAATCCAAACGAACGAATGCGAAAAACGATATTATGTACACAAATAACATCAACAACCTGCTTCCACGATATTCAAATTTCTTATTCTGTTTTCACCACAACAACATTCGAACTTGCACTATTTTCTTGAAGTTGTTCCAAATATCAAAGATTTTTCCAACAAGGTGATGGTTGGCAATAGGTAGGAACTGAATAAATTGAACATAGTTACGCAGAAAACATTCAGCTATATACAAAAAAAATCTA
Organism: Limnephilus rhombicus; assembly: GCA_929108145.2. Classification (NCBI taxonomy): domain Eukaryota; kingdom Metazoa; phylum Arthropoda; class Insecta; order Trichoptera; family Limnephilidae; genus Limnephilus; species Limnephilus rhombicus. The sequence continues at coordinate 5,570,211 of OV815288.1, read as the reverse complement.
AACGAGATAAAAGCACGTTTATTATAAGTTCGAATAATCAAATCTACACAAAAGCTAGAATGTTTTTTTTTAGTTTAAAAAGTTATAAATCTATCTACATCTTATATATAAAAATCTCATGTCACGGTGTTTGTGGTCGAACTCCTCCGAAACGGCTTGTCCGATTTTTATGAATTTTTTTATGTATATTTGGTATGCATGAGAATAGGTTTTAAAGTATATTTCATACCGCTTGGTGATTAGGGTGTACCTTTCCAGAATTTTTAAATTTTCATTTGGCATAAAAAAATACCTATAACCCCAAATTTTAACCCTCCCACCTCCACCCTCCCATTTTGTAAACGCGATTTCAGTATTTTTGTATGAACAAAATAAACCGTCTTTCGTATTTCAAACCGAACGAAATTATTTATGTTGTTGAAGGACAGATGGCGCTATGTCCGCCTCATCGAACTTTCATCCCTACATGCGCAAAACATTCACGAGAAACGTCGCGTCATTTTGATATTTCATGCTCTCGCGTGAGCTTATTTGTGTTGGCTAAAAACGAACTGACAAAAAATATCGTACACTCAATTGCTCTTCGAAATTCATATTGATTTTCTTCATTTCATTTTCCTACTTTAGTTGGTGTTTTTTTTTGTTTTTATCGGCAGTCATCATCTACAGCGCTCCATTCCTCTTTCTGCCGTAGATCCCATCCCCACACACTTACAATACATTCGTTATTTTTTATTTAACAACCAAATATTCACAAGAAATAATTTATATGGCAAAAAAAACGTCAGGTCGGCTAGTAAGTATATAAAATCTCATCTCACGGTGTTTGTGGTCGCACTCCTCCGAAACGGCTAGACAGATTTTTATGAAATTTTTTATGTTTATTTGGTAGGTATGAAAATAGGTCGTTTGGTATGTATATTTCATACCGTTAGGTGATTAGGGTGTATTTTAGGGGATCAAAGGTCGGAAGGATCAACTGTCAAGGGACCAACTCTCGGGAGCTCAACTGTCGGAGGGATCAACTGTCGGAGGACCAACTAAACTACGGGTATTAATTGTCGCCGGAACAATTGTTGGGGCACCATCGATCGGATATTGTAAAGTTATCGATTTCGCCGAGATATAGCTACGGATCAACAAAACGGCTAAATTCACTTTAAGCAACGTTGTAAATATTAATGGTGATCTTTCACCAATCTGATGACGTAGAATTTTATGAAACCATTTTCTCATAAAGTCTACTAAGGACAAAGGAGTATTGACCTATCCTTAAGCCTCGACCGTATTATTTCAGAGGGTCAAAATAAGTCCGCTTTACATTAAAATCCAAATAAATGGAATATACCTGAACGTATCCGAAAACGAAAAACTGTTTTAGAAAGGTGATAAAATACGCTTTGAAATTTTATAAATCGACATACACATATAATTTTTGAAATATAAAAATTTTGCACACAAACACAAAAAAGTTTGTAAAATGGCTCACCTTACTTTTCTTCTGAAAGGAAACAAAATAAAAAAAGATACATATTTTTTTAGACATAAGTATTATAAATTTAATTATTTATCTCACTTTTTTTTCTATCAATCTAAAAATCGTTTATTAAAAAATTCTCAAAGTTTCATAAATTTATTTCAAAATGCGGATCGAAACTTTGGTTTCATAAAAGTGTACATTTTACTTATTTTGTGGTTAGTTTTTGTATTTGTATATAAAGCGTGGTCTTTTTTTTTCTAACATCGTTTATATCATATTTTTCACTATGATAGTAAGAGAGATACAACCAATTCTGTGAGTTGACCCCGAGGGGTCAAATAATACTACAGGTTTTAACTTCGATGAAAATGCAGAGATTACATAATATTACTGTAGGATTATTTTTTTAAATTTATTAAAGTTGAGCGCACTTGAAATTTAACGTTATTATTATAATTATATTCTTTGCAACGGGGTTTCAAGTTTCAACCTCAGACGATTTTCAAAACTTAACCAAATATATTTAAAAACACGAGGCTTCTCGAAATTTCGCTTTTTTACATCACAGTCATTAATTAAATTGTCCCTTTTTTATTTTTTTAAAGCCTTGAGTAAATGTTCGCATTGTAAATGAAAAACTGGTTACGCTCTGAGTATCCATCACGAAAATCACTTTCGTTATTTCTCGTTTCATTTTGTCTTTTTATGAAACACTCTTTGTTAATGTCATCAGTTACTTTGTCGTTGGTTTGACGTTTATTAATTTTCAACTTATCAAAATTTTTGAAAATATGTTCAGAAAGGAAGATTCAATCTTTTAAAAATTGAACTGACGTAATTGGTTGAGACAATCGTGATCCTCCTTTTCCATTCTTAAAGCCTCGCCTCCGCTTTGACAGATGGGCCTGTCTAATATTATCAAATTGTACTTTGGATCAAACTTCGAGGACTTTGCGATTTTTTTTTGTACATACCTACATGTTATCAGGTCAAAAATTATTTACACTTTTGCCATAACACAACTTCAAGGTTGTCATACTGTCTTCTTCTCCGCACGCGATCTTAGAGTTAGTACGACTGTTGTCACAGCAAAAAATTTTCCTGATCACGTCAAATATAATATTTCAAAATTGAAATAAAGTTGTCGATAATGTTTCAACGTTGTTTAAATTTAATTAACATATTTAAAGATGCCAATAGCAGTCATGTCAATTAAGAACAGGTTAACATTTAATGCGGGGAAAACAGATTTCAAAGTACCTACAAAATAGAAAATCTATCGTAACGTTTATTTTCATTAGTAAATCATACCGGTAATACATCATTTTAGGCACTTTTAAGTTGAAATCTGGCGAAGATAAATAGAATTATGTAAATCAGTCGTCTCAAAGAGGTATATACCACAATTCGAAAATGTTTCGCTCCATCCATCCATCCATCCAAACCATTTGAGCGCCCCTATCTTAAACTTTGCATTGTTTCCTGATAACCACATTTTTAATATAGTCATATATGGTTTTACCACTCATATGATTTAGGGATCTCATTCCTGCAGTATTCAGTTTACTTTCGTACATACTTCCGCTACATGCGTAATTGCCGTTTAGTATCAGCACTTCATTTTAAACAGCCTGATTGATTGTGCTGCCCACCCGCGATTCCTTTTTAAGTAGAACTTAGAATTCTTAATTTGCGGTTGATTCAATCCAGCAAAATTAATACCAATAACCTTTCACCTAATATAAGGTGTCAAGATGAAAGAATACGATATACGTTCGTTTACAAAAGTTTTAAACACTCGTTAACCAACTTATTAAGTTCTTGTTTCTTGGATTAACAAATGTTAATTACTAAATGTATTTCACTTATTAATATTACGCTTTGTCTACGTCTCAAAAGGATAAAAAAATAAAATAGATTTATTTCATTTGTTTATTTTATAATACAATCAAAATTAATTCTAGTAAATAAGTACAGGTATAACGTCATAAATCTTCAAATATTTATGACCAATCTGTTCGGAAGCTAAGAAATTCCCAGCGCGTACAAAGGCTGGCGAATGATTTCATAATAAAGCTTAATATCTCGCTGAAAACTTTGCTGCGAGGGACTTTTACAAAACTTTGACCAACAACTTTGTTTCCAAACTCCCATTTAATGACATTCTTAAAACATTAAGCACCGTTAACACTAATCTCGGGCAAACGGAGGCCGCGGAAAGCTCTCGAAAGGAAATGGTTGGAACTTTATACCTACTCCAAAGTACGGCAAAGTTATTGGCGGTGCTATACTTGCCATGGATCGACTTATAATTAGAATTTCAGTAGAAATTTACATCTCGCTTTTAGCGAAATATTACGCGGAGCAGAATACAAATTTCCTCGGCAGCTTACATGGAAAAATCCGAATAGAGAATAATTTGAAGATATTTCTATGGTTTTAGTTTATCAATAGTAAAGCGTTTTATGTAGCATCGGTTCACACTAAATAATTTACCAATGCTAAGGATTTAGGTTTTGATTTTTTAAGAAGGTAACCAATTAATTAAAAGTTTTTGTGTAACTACCTTTACAAACGAAGATGATTTTTTGACGTACTGTTTCTATACAAAGTTGTGAACTGCCTTACTGACTCCACAGCCCTAGGATTGCATTTCGTTGATCTGAACCCAACACCAGATCTGACACCCTTTTTTATACATAGCATTTCAAATTGAAATTCAATGAAAAATATTACAATGCCCTAATTGACATTTTCCACTGAAACCTTGAGACGTTTTATATCGAATTAAACGTAAAATGTACATGAAAACTATTATTTCTACGTTGTTTATTTTTTCTCTTTGGTCATTTTTTTCGGTAACTATAACAAAAAATTGAACTTAACTGATTTATATTATATAGATATACACAGACTCAACTGTATGTTTCCTAAATAAACTGCTTTTTAATAATCGAATTAATGTGTAGGTGTAGCTTTGTTTCAGATTCACAAATAAAACACTGCGAGAAGAAAACATCTAGAACCAAATACAAATACCTTATTTATTATTTATTATTTATTATTATTTATCCTTCCATAAACCTAGAATAAATACATCTACGAAAATAACACGAAATGGGTTCTTGTTGACGTTTTACCAATTGATTTTATTTGCATTACGTGGCAAAATAATATAATAGCCTTTTACGTGATTTTTCATCCGTAATTCGAGATAGGCAGTTGTTGACGTGACCACTGTGACCATAAACGATGACGCTATTTCGAGTACGTGTCACTTCCAAAGCCACTTAGAAGGTCAACTCAGAATTCGCATCGCCGAATTCAATTTATAGTACACAGTCTAGCCTCCAGACTAGAGTCTAGAGTCTAGACTCTAGAATCTTGACTTAGCTGAAAAGATTACGAGTGTGACGAGAAGGTTTAAAATAAATATTTAATTAAATAAAGACAATATTAGCGAAACTCAATCGAAAATCTGGAAATAGAAAAATCGTAAAAAGATATTGACACCTCTGGGACTCGAACCCAGGACGTCTTGCTTTCCGGGCAAACGCGCTAACCACTGTGCCACGGTATCGATGGTTAGTGCGTTTGCCCGGAAAGCAAGAGGTTCTGGGTTCGAGTCCCACAAGTGTCAATAACTTTTTATGATTTTTCTGTTTCCAGATTTTCGATTGAGTTTCGCTTACATTGTCTTCATTTAATTAAACATTACAATTTGAGGATTTACTCATAAAGTTAAAATAAAAAATAATATTACTCACCAGTATATCCAGATTTATGCTATCCCTATGATAGGCATAACGGTCCTTATGGAGACAGATAGGTTGTTCCGTTGGACCTGGTCTAGGCAGAACTATGTCTAAATGGTCGCTAAGTTTGATTGAAAACAATGACCGTCAGAGACCACACATTGTCATATTCACACAACAGTTGCTCCAGATTCACGCTATCTCTGTGATAGACCTAAAGGTCCGGCATTACAACTATGTGGCCGACAAAACTTAAGCGATAGAAAGCCTACTCTAAGGTCAGTAGATCTAGATGTTAATAATCGATTAATCGAACTTTCTAGGTCAAATCGAGCCGTTTACTACGATAGATCTTTTCGTTTAACAGGCCCGCTCATTTGAAATAAACTTCCCTCAGCTCTTTCCAATATCCAGAACTTGGCTGAATTTAAACGGGCTTTAAAAACAAACTTATTTGAAAAATCGAACCATTTCTTAACTTCTTTCAATGTTCTCAAGTTTCCAGTAACCGCTTGGTTTCGGTTTCCTCCTTATTGTACTCGGTTAATGGCACCGTTATTGTTTATCATTATCTATTGACGTGTGTCAAAACAGCACTGATATTGTTAATGTTGTTCTTTTGGCATTGCTTTATATATACTGTAAGTTCTTTATTTCATATTATTTGCAAGGACTCGTAAGGAACACTTAACCCGGCGATACTCGCTACCGGGTAAAAAATACCACAGAGTACAAAAAATTGGTTGTATTTTTTTTTCTACGCGTTCTGGCAACCCAAGATTCTAAGTACCTTCAAACCGATAGTTCACATACCCTCACCCGGCGGGGCGGTCAGTTCGCGCACGGCGCTTATTAATGACAGACGTGTAAAGTGAGTATGGGTAAAAAATACCCGGTAGCAACGATCCTATAAAGTATAAAGGTATCATTATTTTTTAGTATTTTAGGAGTGTACCTAGTTTATTTCCGATACCGATCTCAATTTTGCCAAATTTGTAAGAAAAAAAAAAATATTATGTTGATTTTCGTAAGATTACTGAGAAAAACATAATTTTTTGGTTATTTTTTAGGATAAACTCTAATACAAATAAATAAACATTGAAACTTGCATTTGTAGTTTTATGTATGAACAATAGTACCAATAACACAAATACATTGTCAAAAATTGAAACTCAAGCGTCTTTTTGAAAATAACGGCAATTAAACTCTGTGGTATTTATTACCCGGTAGCGAGTGTTCATGTTCGTAAATACCTAGCGAGTACCGCCGGGTTAATATTACCTTTAAGTTTATTACCGTTAAGCGCACATGAAGTGAAATAACACAAAACTGCGCTATACAAATATTACGTTATATTACCGAATTATAGCTAAACGGTCGATAATTTTGATTGGCATCGACTGTTAGATACTACATGTGGGTCTAATTTTCACTCACCAATAGCTCCAAGTCCACTCCACCCCTGTGATAGACATATCGGTCCTCGTATCTGTCAACCAGGGGGGCGGGGGATGGAGGCACCAGACCCTCCGTGTAGCCACTCTCGAGCAGGGCGCGGTCCAGTTCATCGGGGTCACCCAGCACCTTGGTGGGGATGATAGGAGCGTTGCTAGCACCGAGAGACTGCAACAAAACAGGCTTTCATTAATATTTAACAACGGAACAAATAGCTAACAGGGAGAAAGTTATATTAAGCATGGCAAGAATAAAAAATAATTGATAAGAAACATGCATTACAGAAATGGTGTCACGGTGAAACTAAATAAGCGAAAATTTCACGTTCCTACTAAAATTAAACACGGATGAATTTTCGATTCAAAACGAGTTTTTTTTTAAATTTTACGGAGAAATTCCCACGTAAATTTTTAAAATTGATAATTGTAAAAGTGTTTTAATTATGCGCTAAATAATTTAGTGATTGTATCGTCGTTGTACCCTAAACATCTGAGAAATTTAATATTTTTGCACGTATTTAAAATTATCAACAAAAGTTAGTATTCTTATTTATTTCAAAACATACGGCACATAATGTGTCATTAACATAATTATATTTATATAAATTATAATACAATAACATAAAGAAAGTAATATAAATATAATTAATATAGATGAGTTCTTTTTAGTTAGTTTTAAACGTCACCGCTTAAGTGTGCGTGACGATGGATCCAGCGATTTTTAATCGTTTGCAAAAGCAAGTTTGTGGGAGTTTACCGTACATATTAGCTAAAAATGTAAGTACAAATTATTATAATACTCCAAAATACGTAGTAATTAGTAAAATAACCTAGCTGCTGTTATTTAGTCTATATAAATCTGGTCTCTTGGTGTGACTCTGAGTGATCAGCTCAGGTATGGGGGCTCCATCGAAACCAGAGTTAAGTTAGCCTCTCTGAAACTGGGCGTACTGTACCTACAGGGCCCGCAGATACTTTAATAGTACACAATTGCTAACCCTGTACAAATCGCAAGTGCGCCCCAAGGTTGAATTTGGCAGCCACCTCTGGTCTGGAGCTACAAAATACCAAAAAAAAACTCTGTGCAGAAACGGGCGGTCCATTTAATAGATTCTTCCATCTTAACAGATGGACTGCAATCTTTGTAGCATAGGCGTCAAGTAGGAATGCTGTCCTTGTTCTACCGGCATTACAATGGAAGATGCTCCGAGGAACTAGCGTCATTGATCCCCTCGGCACCGGTGCATCGTCGGGAAACACGCCAAACACGCGCTCAACATTTGTACACTGTTGACATTAGTCACATGACTTGTTCTTGAGTTCATCGGCTCGGCTGTGGAACGATTTGCTGGCCTCTGTGTTTCCTCCCTCCTACAACATGGGTCTGTTCAAAACCCATGTTCACTCCTTCCTTTCCTCAAAAAGACCCTCCACACAGCATCTTCAAAGATGACATAGATGACAAAGATGACAAAGATGACAAAGATGACAAAGATGACAAAGATGACAAAGAGGGAAATTATTTTCCTCAGGGCCTCCTGCGTGGAGTTAATGTAAAAAAAAATGCGAAACTTTTTTTTGCACTTTACATTTAAAAAAAATTTAAGTTGTTAAATTTTTAAACAATTTAACTTGTGATTGATTTTAGTACATTCGCAATTAAATCCGTGAATAAATTAGGTATTAACATTTCATCACGCAAAAAAATATTATCCAAAATATTAGTCAAAACTTTGTAAGGATTAAGAAATAAAGCTCCGTACACTTAGCGATCATGTTCAAAATGTCAAATACCAAACTTAAAACAAGAAGACGTGTTAATTAACCCACTAGGTAACACAAATGCCGAGAGACACGTTTTTAGTACAGCCACTTTTCAGTTAACGTTGAAAGTTTAGCATTGACAGAACTTGTCACTTAAAAGTAAAAAGCTTTTAATTTAGCTTGGTGATTCCAACCGGCGCGGCGCTAAGCGTACATTCTCAGGGATTGACGGGCCCCGTCTTTATGGGGCCCGTCAAGCCTTTGAGACATTGCCTTGATAACGACGTTCAACTGTTATTTTATTTTTTTGATCATGTTACACAAATGGTAAACCATTTTCATATAGTATAGTTTAGGCTTTATCTCTAAGGCTTCTTGAATTATGGAAAAAATGCAAGTTTTTTCATCCTGAAGATAAGTGTCACTATACCATACGAGGACTTCGATCGTGCAAACCATCACATTCACCAATGAAATGAAATGCAGAGAAAGAGTTTCATGTTTCGTCGGTCACGGGAGATGCAATTACTTCTGGAAATCATCGTACAACCAACTTCTTCTTTCATCGTTATGTAGATTTTGGGTAACCTGGTCTCAAGGATCTCCTTTCAACAATAATTCTCATTTCTGGTGTGATCAGCAACTTTCCTGGTGTTTGTCAAGTACAAGAGCGCCAGGAGGGGCTGCAATTTCCCGTTGAAATTTTTTTATTATGGAGGGGTGTAATGTAGCGGATTCAAACAATAATTTCTGAGATTCATGAAGTAATGGCGCGGTCTGATAATGATATAGACGCTCATTTACTGCAACCACGGACATATGAATATACATGGACCTGCCCTAAGTGATAAAAACGTATTATTTCCCCCTCCACATGGCGCCGGCTGGAGCTCCTCCTTGGAACCGGCTCGCTCCATGGAGAGGAGATAGAGCCTCGCTTGAATCTAAAATGTGTGACGTCATCATTCTTGCCGTGAACAGCTAGAAGGTAACATTCTTACATTTAACGAAATACAACGCCAAAACGGTAGCGTATGCTATACAATATATCTTCATATCAATGTGCACAGAGCGAATGTGGGCGGTTCTCCAGTGTGCTCGTCGCTGGTTACAGGGGTAAGTTAATTATGAAACATTTGTAATAGTGTTTTAACTAAACACGGCAACAAAATATTGCTATATGTATTGGGGCGAGTCTTTTTGGCAATTCGTCATTCGGCAAGCAATTCGCGCTCCCATGTAAAAAGGTCTATTCATTCAGAGCAGATTTTGCTTTTAAGAACTAAATGGTGATATTGTAATGCGAGATGCCTATTTACTGTCAGATTGATTGTATAACGAATCACAGTCATGTTTCCCCTCTTCGCCCTCCATAGTTTGGTTTTACCCCTCACCTGTAACTGCTTGTCTATCCATTTGGATGTCTATGACTGCAACAGTTTTCTACTTTTGGGAGTTGGTCGGGTGTTCGTATGGAATACCTTGACAACTGGCATTCTGGATTAACGCGACGCGGGATCTCTGGATAAATGGCACCTTATCAACGTAACGTGAGCAGACATCACCAAATTTACATTGAGAAGTACTTGAATTCACATTATAGTTTACTGTTTTATTTATTTTTTTGTGTTCTCTCACTTCATTCGAGAGAACTGGAAGCCAATAATATTTTAAGGTGATAGTAATCTACTTTCATCGTGAGACATTTTGTCGTAACAACTATTTAGATTTGTATAAAGCCAGAATAAACATATATTTAAATTTTAGTGTCAGATTTTATTAATTGAAAATGAGAATGTTTGTGAATTTCGTTTAGATTAAGAAACTTAAATTTGTTATGATTTCCCTGAGATTCACGAAATTGACCCTTATTACAAACCGCTACACGGTAGTTGAAAATGCATATAGTTTAGGTGGTGACCCGACAATTGGTCCGGCGATAATTGATCCTGTGACAGTTGATCCGCCAACAGTTAGTCCAGCGACAGTTGTACAGTCATCCGGCGGGACTGCCGGTTAAGCTCAGCTGCTTTGGTTAAGTCAAACAATCTCATCATAATACGTAATTTTTTTTTATTCTATTAACTTTTCTTCATATTAACATTTTATTACATACAAACTTTTATTTCAGTTACATCAGGTGGCGGAGATGAGACGTGATACTGTGAAATAAATAACTAACCATACTGCCTGCTAACAATATATGCCCGGACATTGGGGGTCTAGAGTCATTTTAAATAAAATGTAGCTTCCTTATAAATAAAAAAATTAGAGTCCTGACGAGTACGGTGAAGGAGGACACCATCTGTTTCCTTAGAACGCCATGGGAAAGTAGTAGGCAACCTCCAATGATCCTTTAGAAGATTTTTCTTCGAGTAAATACCTATGCAAAGAGGATATACGGACGTACAACCAAAGTCGAAATACTTATATCTGAAGGCATCTTGAGTGAAAATCCACCGTAAAAATATTTTAACCAACAATTTAACTCTCCGAAGAAGCATGCGGCAATAACAAAATACGACATACATGTACGTGCAGTCGGCTTAGCAAAAAACCGATGTTGTACGGTATATCCTCTTGCATACTTACTTGAGGAAAAATCTTCTAAAGGATCAACTCTCGGCCGGACCAACTTTCGGCGGACCAACTGTCGCAGGGTCAATTGTCGCCGGACCAACTGGCATGGAATCAATCTTAATATATAAAACAAAGTCGGGTTAGTTACACTATTTATAACTCGAGAACGGTTGGGCTGATTTTGATGATCTTTGATTTGTTGGATTTGTCTCCGCCCCGGATAGGATAATAACTATTAAAACATCACAAAAGTTAACGAAATAAATAGTTATAAAGAAAATAATTTTCCCCATACATTTTGTATGGAACGAATTCTCCTATTTTGAAAGAACTGCAGCAATATAAAATATATATATATATAAATATATATTTTAAATATTTTAGCAAATATTTTCTCATCTAAACCTTACCAGTAAAATGTATACTTACTTTATAATATTTTTGCAGTTCTATTTACACTTTGTTCTATGTCAGGTCTTATTATTATTGTTAATAATATGTATAAATATTTAAAGCTGAATTGTTTTAGTTTTTTACATATGTACAAATAGTACAACTTGTACTATTTCTTTTCATTTCTTTTTTATGTTGTAATATTCTTTACCTAACGAGTCGATTGCATTCTTATTTATTCTGTTTTATTGTTTATGTAATACATGTAATTAATATTGTTAATTATATATTTGCTTCTTTTCTTGTAAAAGCCCACTAGGGCGTTAATAAATTATAAAATAAAATAAAATAAATATTGTGAGGGGTATAATATTGAACAGTGCATGAATTCCAAACATTCAAAAACGTCAAATGTCAATGCGTTGATTGTTGTGCATTTTTTTTTAATCATATAATGCTGCCCTTCTTTCTTACCCACTCAATGTCAATAGTCGAAAATGAGACAAATGGTGAACGTATGTCTGCACACCTCCAAAGGAAAAATACAATAATTATAATAAATCTCTGAAATGAAACGCATTTTTTTACATAAGCTCCACACAGGAGGCCCTGAGGAAAATAATTTCTCTCAGGGCCTATGTCATCTTAGGGGATGCTGTGAGGAGGATCTTTTTAAGGAATGGGGAGGATAGAAAGTTCTGGAAGGAAAAAGGTGTGAGGGGTGGGTAGGAATCTGGGGGTCAGTGTGTCCGGGAGTGACGGACGTATGAATCTATCCCTCCAACTGTGGTGCAAGGCAATGGGTCTCGAGAGTCCGGCTGGAAAGGTCAAAAGGCCTCCCTCAACCAGTCTCTCTCGATCCGGCCCGCCACGCAGCAGGTGGGCAGGCGCATCAATTGCCAAGACCCGGACATAAGTCACCTCATGAACCCGGGCACCCCTGCTAAATCACCAAACGTAGCGAACCACTTGGGGTGATCTATGGCAGAGGTGTTGGTTATTCAATGAATGGTTCCCGAGGCGGCGGCACCCGGCGGTATCCGCCTCCCGAATTACCGTAAGTAATTGTAAAAGTAAGAAAATCACGAAAACATAAATCCCTAGACAACGCCATCTCTGATACTGACAAAAACAAAACACGGACAGTTGCGCATTGATAATTGCTTCCTTGCGTAATTTTTAACTTTATTAAAAAACTAAATTTAATTCAACAGCTATTGATTCTGAGGCGGTACGAAGTTCGTCGGGTCAGCTAGTTGGAGAATAAAACATGAAAATTAAATCATTGCTCGACCTTGTAAAAATAGCTAAAAATCATTCAATGAGCGTATTATAAAATACGATTTGAAAAATGAAAAGCCGATAGATAAGTTTGCAGAACATACGAGTTAAGACGTGCGTGGGTGGAAGATTTGAAAGAAGATTTCTTTTAAGCAAAGGTGAGAAGACCTAATTGAAACCAAAATTTCTAAAGAGAAGAATGCATAAAAGCTACTGATAAGCGCAATCGTTCAGCAAACGTCAAACGGGAAAACCATCAATTTTCGTACAATTTTTGAAATTTCGTATTTCATGGTGGTGTATTATGAGGATATACTTACTCATAGATGGTAGATAGGATGAACGCGTTTTCTAAATAACTTTCTTACATTCTAAATATGTAAAATGAATGTTTCATTGCTGTACACGGCGTCAGGAAACTAGTGGTACAAGCGGGTATCTACCTGGGTATCTAGTACGGTCGATCGGTACAGATTTTATTGATAATGTCGGTAAATTTTTGTCGGTAAGATTTTATTGATAATGACCGTTCCCGATCATGACTGTAGATCGTTCTCCCGATCCGGCCGCCAGGTAGTGAGTGGATAATCGCATCCGCGGCCAAGATCATGATAAACCTCACTCCATGAACCCGGGTAGTCCTGCTAAGTCACCAAACGTAGCGAAACATTTAGCCCTAGTTTTAGAGAGTGCAGAAAAGTTCTAATCAATCTTATTAATCATTGCCATCTAACAACAAAAAGTTTAAACGGGCACATCTCGAATACGGATTATAAAAAAAATGAGTGTACTTTAGACCACACAACTGAAGTAAAACTTTTGCTCCATCTACATGATAAGAAGAGAGAAAGAAAAGGTGCGCGCGCACTGCTCTCTCTTGCTCCTACAGAGTGATATAGACAATAGGCCTGCACTGTGTAACTTAACTGGCTATGTCAGAAAGAGAGAAAGAAAACGTGTACTCCCACCTCTCTCTCTTGCCCCTACAGTAATATAATTAGCGTTCGCCTCGCTTTTCGTAATGTTCTCATCACGCATTCACCAGCTTACTCCACAAGTTTTGCTTCAAAAATTATAAAACGTCATGTTAAACAATTTTAAAAAAAGTAAAGGCAAATACATATACTATATGCTTGAGATAACGTTTTCAATGTTGCTATGTGACGTGTAACGAAGAACATAACGGCCAAGTTATCACTCCAAAATACATTATTTGTTTTCCATCGACAGAGGTAATGGCCGCATTATGGTCGCAATATAGAATCGCTCCCAGCCTTTGAGAAATGACAACTCGTTTGCGTTCGTTTACGTTCAACCTTTGCCTTTAGGCAAGTATTTTAGGAGCATTTTAAGACCGTTTCCGTTGAAGTCGTTGATTTAGATTTAAGACGTTTGCACGCTGATCTTTTCATCTTTAATATATAAAACAATGTCGGGTTAGTTACACCATTTATAACTCGTGAATGGCTGGACCGATTTTTACGATCTTAAATTTTTTTTCTTTTAATGAATATTTATTTTAGTAATTTGTACACTTAAGTTTACAAAATTTCTAATTAATTGTAATATTTCATATTGCTAACTATATTTTATGTAGCTCCTATAATACATCTTTAACTTTCCAATTGGTGTGGACTTAAATGTTTCTGGTAGCGTGTTATATAACTTCATTCCTTTGTACAGTAAACTGTTCTGCGTATTAGCCTTGTCTTTTTTTTAAGCCTAATTTCCTTGCACGTCCTTGTGTTATGTCTGTGAATGTCCTTGTTGAATATAATTTTATTTGAGAAGTATTTTGGTAAAATGTTGGTTATTATTTTATGTATAAATATCATCGTATTCAAGGTCAGCATCTGTTTCACGTTTAGCCAATTAAGTTCCTTTAACATTTTGATTACTTTTGAAAATCTATTTCGCCGAAGAATTATTCTCGTTGCCCTGTTTTGGAGATTTTGAAACTTATTTTGTTCTCGTTCGTTACATAGGAAAAGGATAGTTGAGCAATAGTTAAAATGTGGAGCAATAATTGATTTGTATATAGTGATTGCAGTTTTACTAGATAGTTTTTGCCGAATTCTTCCCCAAAAAGATATATTTTTTTCCCAATTTTCTTTTGCGTATATGCTGCCTGCTTCTTGCATGTTAGTTTGGAATCTAATATAACTTCTAAGTATTTCATTTCAGTAACATTTTCAATAATCTCACCATCAATTTTAATTTGCCTTTCACTGAATGTCTTCTTATATCCAATCACAATATATATTTTTTTTTATATTTAATTTAAGCTTATTGATTTTTAGCCATCTTGATACATTATTTAGCTCATTATTTAAAATATTTATTAGTTCTTCATAGTTATCTCCAATTAAGTGATTTGTCTCTGCCCCGAATAGCAGAATGGATATTAAAACATCGGAAAAATTCACAAAATAAAAAATTATGAAGTAAATTCTTTTTCTCGTACATTTTGCATGGAACGAATGTTCATCTTTTGAAAAAGTTGCAGGAATATTGTGATAAGTACGAGTAGAATATTGAGTAGTGAGTAAATTCCAAAAATTCAAAAACGTCAAATGTCAATTTATTTTTATTTTTTACTAGCTGACCCGACGAACTTTGTACCGCCTCAGAATCAATAACTGTTGAATTAAATTCAGTTTTTTTATTCAGTTAAAAATTACGCAATGAAGCAATTATCAATGCGCAACTGTCCGTGTTTTGTTTTTGTCAGTATCAGAGATGGCGTTGTGTACGGATTTATATTTTTGTGATTTTCTTACTTTTACAATTCCTTACGGGAATTCGGGAGGCGGATACGGGTGCCGCCGCCCCGGGAACCATTCATTGAATAACCAACACCTCTGCCATAGATCACCCCAAGTGGTTCGCTACGTTTGGTGATTTAGCAGTGGTGCCCGGGTTCATGAGGTGACTTATGTCCGGGTCTTGGCAGTTGATGCGCCTGCTCACCTGCTGCGTGGCGGGCCGGATCGAGAGAGACTGGTTGAGGGAGGCCTTTTGACCTTTCCAGCCGGACTCTCTCGACTCATTGCCTTGCACCACAGTTGGAGGGATGGATTCATACGTCCGTCACTCCCGGACACACTGAACCCCAGATTCCTACTCACCCCTCATACCTTTTTCCTTCCCAGAACTTTATATCCTCCCCATTCCTTATAAAGATCCTCCACACAGCATCCCCTAAGATGACATAGGTCCTGAGAGAAATTATTTTCCTCAGGGCCTCCTGTGTGGAGCTTATGTAAGAAAATGCGTTTCATTTCAGAGATTTATTGTAATTATTGTATTTTTCCTTTGGAGGTGTGCAGACATACGTTCACCATTTGTCTCATTTTCGACTATTGACATTGAGTGTGTAAGAAAGAAGGGCAGGATTATATGATTAAAAACAAATGCACAACAATCAACGCATTGACATTTGACGTTTTTGAATGTTTGGAATTCATGCACAGTTCAATATTATACCCCTCACAATATTGCTGCAGTTCTTTCAAAATAGGAGAATTCGTTCCATACAAAAAATGTGGGAACAATAATTTTCTTTATAACTATTTATTTCGTTAACTTTTGTGATGTTTTAATAGTTATTATCCTATTCGGGGCGGAGACAAATCCAACAAATCAAAGATCATCAAAATCAGCCCAGCCGTTCTCGAGTTATAAATAGTGTAACTAACTCGACTTTGTTTTATATATTAAGATTAATGTCGGCTACCCGGGCGTTAACTTTTATAATAATATCGTATACAAATAAGTAAGTAACCCGCCTCACAAGATGTTATAACTGTTCTGAATGCGCTGATTGTTTTGCTTTTGGTCTTAAACATATGTACAATGCTGACCCTCTTTCTTACACGCCAAATGTCAACAGTCGAAAATGGGACACACGGTGAACGTATGTCTGCACCCCTCCAAAGTAAAAGTACAATAATTATAATAAATCTCCCTCATACGTATAAAGAAAATGAAAGGCAACTCCCGTAAGTAATAAAATCACATAAAATATAAATCCGTACACAATGCCACCTCTGACACTGACAAAAAAAAAACACGGATAGTTGCGCATCGATATTTCTTCATTGTGTAATTTCACTCTGACACTGACAAAAAAAATCTCTGACACTGACAAAAAAAAACACGGATAGTTGCGCATCGATATTTCTTCATTGCTTCATTGTGTATTTTTTAACTTTATAAAAAACTGAATTTAATTCAACAATTATTACAAGCAATAATTGTCAGCCTGAAACACTCATTTACATTGAAAAATCTTCCGAGAAAAGATACTTGCCGCCAACGGGACTTGAACCCGTGTCCTTCCGATTGCCGGTCGAATGCTCTGACCACTGAGCCATGGGGGCTTATCAAATACCCGCCAAATAATTCAATATATACTAGTGTTTCATTCAACAATTACTGCTTGTTATATTTTTTCCACCTGAAAACAACCAACTTTGTTTTTGCGAGGAAGACATTGTTAGTGTTAAATCCCTCGCTAGGTGGCGTCGAGACAAATTATGTCTGCATTTATTGGGGAAATACTTAAACTTGTTAAATATTAATTATAATTTTTTTAATTTATAAACTAACGTTTAGACAAGATTTTTATGCATAGCACAAAGGGTAATAATTATTACAAGCAATAATTGTTGAATTTAATTCAGCTAATAAGTTAACACCAAATTTTTGATTCTGAGGTACGGCGTTCGCCGGTTTAGCTAGTTGTTATTAAAATAACATATTATGTTTTTAGACGTGGTGCTATTAAAATTTATAATAAATTAATATTCATTTAATTACATTTGAATAAATATAACCTAACCATAACGCCGTTTTCCACAGTGGAAGGCATAGAGGACGAACCGCCAAGCAACTCGGTCTTGGCACACACTCCTTACATGGTTTTACCACACATATGCCTCCGGGACCACATTTCTATAGCATTCAGTATTCTTTCGTCCTTCCTCTGCCAGTTCCATGCTTCACTACCATGTGATTATTTTTCATATTTTTATTCTGACTAATAAATAAATAAAATATTTTTGTAATAACTTGGATAGTCGTGTTTTCTTTGATAGTAGAAATGCTTTAATAAAACTCAAAAACAAAGTGAGCGTGTGGCGACGTACGGCTATATTTACACATTTAAAGGGTTGTACAAACGTTCTGGGAATTCATACTTTCACCATGGACGTCAATGCATGTATTGACGTAAAATATTCCCATTGCTGTGTATTGTAACTTCAAAACAGATTTTTATCTACAATCATCTATAACGCATTGTCATAGTCATAGTCATCTATTAGCGACCGTCAATACGGATTCCGGCGGAACCCCTCGTGCGGTGATCTTCTCGCGTATGTGACGCATCTTTGGGGGCGGTGCCTGGTACGTTTCGCTGAGACCCAAACGGTTGCACTGGACATTTCCAAGGCCTTTGACTTTTCAACAAACTGTCTTCTTACGGACTTCCCGCATCCTTGTGTACGTGGATTGCCGACTTTTTGAGGGAGAGGTCGATAAATGCTGGCGTCCCACAGGGATCGGTTCTGTCTCCGACTTTGTTTTTGTTGCACATCAACGACCTTTTGTCATGTGCACCAATTCATTGTTACGCGGATGACAGTACAGTCCGTGATAGCTTTTTGCTTGACAAGCCCCCAAAGGGCTCACAAACTCCAACGGCTCGGAGGACTTTGAAACAAAGAATGGACGGTTACCTCGAGAGTGTTTTCTCTTGGGGTAAAAATAATCTCGTTGAATTTAATGTTTCAAAGACCCAATATTGTCTGATTACGTCTAAAAGGCGGCCTCCGTAGTCCAGTGGGTAAGACTCTTGACTCACAATCCGGAGGTCGCGGGTTCGAACCCGGCATGCGCGAATAAATTTTATTTGATTAATTTGTGTTATTTCACAATTAATTCATTTAAAATAATATATAGTATATTTGCGGCATGTTCCAGAGTGGAAGATACTATCAGTATCGCCCTGGTGTAAGACCACCATTCAGAATTGAAACGTTGCTTGAAAATGGCTTTAGCCGTGTTTAGTGACCAGATCTGAATAGCCAGGTACTTCCCAACCTTCCTCTTCCCCACCTCTTTCCCCTCCCCACTACCTTCAGCCTCACAACATACCCCAATTGGGGATGCCATAGCCTCACTGGCTCCAGACGGGAGCAGTTGAGATTCTTGTGCGGTATTCACTGTAAAAAAAAGGGATCGAAACGAAAATCTAGTATCTTTCAACGGTAGCAATCTTCCGAACAGGTCCTCCATTGATATGCTTTACATAAGTGACCAGCTCAGGTATGGGGGCTCCATCGAAGCCAGAGTAAAGTTAGCCTCCCAAAAACTGGGCGTACTGTACAGGACCCGCAGATACTTTAATATGTAGTACACAACTGCAAAATCATAAGCGCGCCCCACGGTTGAATTTGGCAGCCACCTCTGGTCTGGAGCTCCAAAATACCTGAAAAATACCCTCGACTCTGTGCAAAAACGGGCGGTCCGCTAAATAGATTCTCAGACGGATTGCAATCTTTAGAGCACAGGCTTCGGGTGGGAATGCTATCCTTGTTCTACCGGTATTACAATGGAAGATGCTCCGAGGAACTAGCATCATTGATACCTTCGGCACCGGTGCACAGTCAGGAAACACGCCAAACGCGTGCCCAACATTTGTACACGGTTGACATTTGTCACATGAGAACGGGTCGTTTCTTCGACTCGGCTCGGCTGTGGAATGATTTGCCAGCCTCTGTGTTTCCTCCTTCCTACAACATGGGTCTCTTCAAGACCAATGTTCATTCCTTCCTCTTCTCAAAAAGACCCTCCACACAGCATCCCAGATGACATAGGCCCCGAGGGAAATTATTTTCCTCAGGGCCTCCTGTGTGGAGTAAATGTAAAAAATAAATAGTCATATTAAGATTTTGCTAATGTACGTGAATACAAGTACCTACTTTCACAATAAGTACCTACTATAGGCATGATTTGCAATTAAAATATTATACACATACCGTTACAGTAAAATGTGCGTATGTAGACATACTGTAAAATAACAATGGACTTTTATGGCCGTACTTTACACGAACGTGATAAACTCTTAAATACGCAGTTTCTACTGCTTTCACTAACCACGCAATTTACAATTTTTTAGCCCTAAAATTTTGAAAAGAAAATTCTCTCCTGTAAGGCGATATTGATCGTGCCTATTTTAAAATCCTTTGTTTCAAGGGCCATTAGGGCTTTGTTAGGGTCTACCTCATTAAGCAAATTTTTATTTTGTATTTTCTTTGCAGAAAAAATGCTTATCCCAACCTAATTGGGGCACTATAATAGGTTTATCTTAATTCATCTTTCTGATTGGAAAGTAAATGAAGAAGTCTCCTTTTTCCATTCTGCTGAGGGATCTACAGCAAAACCAGAATCAATTAGTGGGAACTTAAGACAAAGAAAATAAAACAGGGGGGAAGTAATTGCAGTGGCTGGGCTTATCTTGGCAATCCAGATCAGTTTCACCCTGTTTCACCCCAAAGACAAAGGGAGAAGATGTATTTTTTAATGGTGGCAAAAAAGCTATTTTGTTATTGTTTGATACGGCAAACAAAATGTTCACTCTTGTTATTTTTAAGAATGGTTGGTTTATTGAAACGAAGGTTTGAAATGATAATATTAAAATCGATAGTGTTTATTTATTACTAGCTGGTACCCGTCATGCGTTGCTATGCCATTTAATAAAGAAATTGTTTCCCCATCTAGATTCTTGTCGCGACTTCGAAGTACGATATCCTTTTTGTCAAATGTTGTCCAGCAATCACAACTGCTACTTCACTTGTAGAGGGGCATTATATCGTCCACGGTGCTCACCAGTAGGTACTTTGTTAGCGTGAATCACTACATTGTAGTCTGGGACATCAGGTGGAACACTTTGAATGGCAGTTTTAAAAGATTTTACATATCTGTTATGTGAATGCAACATGTCTTGCAAAGACCTGACTATAGAGCTATCTAGTGATGCTTTTGTATTAATACCTACTGTTTATATTACATCGAGTAGCTGTTTGAATTTCTAGATGAGCAATAAAATGAATCTGTAAAGATTTATGGTCGATATGGAAGAAGACTACCTGCCAGGTGGTAAACCTGTCCCTGGACCTTAAACGTTGGCATAAAACCGTGTTCAACCACCCTTTGGCTTTTGAATGATGTCATCTGAAAAGCGTTAAGAGCGTTTAACCAGCCAGCGGACGAAAATCCACATTTTGTCGAAAGTTGTTCTTCCGATCGTGCAGGACGGTTACAATGAGAAAGATTAATTATTCTCCGTACCAGCTTTTTTAAATTATAACTCAATATCGAATTTATTTCAATCCAAATTAGCTTTAATTTATACCTTCATCCAAAAATGCTGAAAGGCGTGATGATAAAACTATTAAAATAGTGTACTTTTTGTAGTTATTTTTTGATTATAAGTATTTATCATTTTTCAATAATGTCTAAATTTAATAAGAATGTTAAAAATATCTGAAATATATTAGTTTGTAAGTGCGCAAATAAATACACAAATGGACCAATTTTCGTCAAGAAACACATGTAGGTACATATTTTTTAATGATTTTATTGAAACTAAAATTAAAATTCTAATACATAACTTTGCTAGATAATGTATTGATTTATTTTACTGCATGATTACATTATTTGAAATGGGTGTGGTGTAATACAAAAACTTTTTTGAAAATTTAACAAATCTGCCAACGACCTATGGAATAACCTTATTATACTAAAAATTAAAAAAAATTCTAAAAATTTATTACATACGAATGCTAGATAAAAGAACAATCTTTCGAAATCCATTTATAATTTTTTGTGGAAAAGAGTCAATACGTCTAAAAACTTTTTTGAAAATGACGTATTTCAGGCTTTCTCTGGTAATGCCCTCGACGAATATTACGTATGAATTCTATATGTTTTGGGTGATTTCCGTCAAGGAGTGATTTTAAGGGATCTGGTGGCGCAACTATGTCGTCTAGTTTAACCTTATCTACTATTGGAACAACATATACCCTTGGACTCATCTTTCCGTTTTAGAGCTGAGCAGTATTGACAAACAACGGAAGGAGAACCTATGGTAATCGCCGTATCGTTTCTGTAATCAATTGTAATCTAAGTATCTATCTATCTACCTAAAGACAACAAAAAACAAACCTGCCACCTTGAAATTTTACTCTAAAATATCAAAACCACCCGCTTGCCCGCATCGCATCAAGCGAGTCCCGTGTCCCGTCATCGCGCATCGGTGTGAGTAACGCGCTTGAATTCGATAACTCCTAAGATATTCATTTAAATTATACGTTGCGAAAGATTATAATAATGTGCATCAAATTCTTGAGGTAACTAACGTATTTTAAGTTGATACGGATTAATACTTTATCCGTCTAAATAGCTTTCCAATTACCGCGTTGTACGTGACCATGTGTTTTAGAAGATGGGTATAGTAAGCTATCCTTAAAAGATAGATATATGCCGTCGCGGACTTTTTTGTAGATCTATAAAATCCCACCATGCATTGTTTTGTTATATCTCAAAGGGATAAATAAGGCAGCGTTTTCGATGAACGCTCCCAGGCGGCTCGACTTTTTCCGACACTTCTAACAATTATCGTTATATTTCAACCAATTTACACAAAACCGTGACAAATTAAATACACGAACCTTCCTCACGAATCACTCTATCTATTAGTGAAAACCGCATGATAATCCGTTTAGTAGTTTTTCAGTTTATCGCGAACAGACAGACAGACAGAGGCCGCGGAGAACTTTAATTTATAATGTGTAGAGATAGAGATGAAGTGAATTTGTAATTATATGTAAATGTATGTATGTGTCTATGTATATGTTGCAAATAGACTTTTATATATATTTGCATGTGTGGGTGTATGTTTGTGTTCACGTATGTACACATGTATGCATGCGTGCACACATATAAAACTTGAAAAAAGAATTATTTACATGTACATGATCTAATCCTTCTTCATGTCTTATTCTCTTTTCTATTTTGGACTTTATATTAAAAAATTTCTAATTTTCAGCATGTTTATACATATATATATATATATATATATATATATATATATATATATATATATATATATATATATATATATATATATATATATTATCTACATGTTTATACTAGACCTAAAATTAAGTACATTGCATTGGTCACAATGAAACAGGTAGTCGCGTAGTATGGTGATTTATGTAATGTATCATATTATTATCATGTATTTTATAAATAAGTAGATAAATAAAGAAGTAGAATTCTCTTTAATTGGTAGAAATTCAGTGTATAGAAAATGTAGTGTATAGGTTTACCTTCAACATATATGTTGTTAGTATAAGTAATTATTAGTGACCGATCGCAGGTTCGGTTTCGGTTTCAGTTTCGGCAAGTTTCGGCAAAAAAATCTAGTTTCGGCATCAGTTTCGGTTTCGGCAGAAAATCTGCCGAAACTCTGCAAAAGTTCTCAATAAATGTGAAATTAAGTCTTAAGAATGTTGTTATTAAAAACGAATTAAATTTAAAATAATCAAGGTCCTTCCTTCCTTTTTTGTCTAGAAAAAATAGAACAAATAAAGTATCTAGGAATCGTAATTGACCATAACCTAAGATGAACACATCATATCAAACAAATCACAAATAATCTCCTCAAAACAATACACATTTTCCTAAACATAAGGAACATATATAAAATAAAAGATGGATCGCATCATATGTCAGTAATCGGCACCAAATCACGGTTGTCAACGGTTTCGCATCCTGTTTAACGTAAATCGTCTCGGGTGTGCCCCAGGGGTCGCATCTCGGACCACTCTTATTTAATATTTACATAAATGACATCTATGTATGCTTTCAAAATAGTTACTTTGTGTTATATGCGGATGATATGAAAATTTTTAAACCTGTACAGTCTTTATCTGATTGTATAGAATTACAAAGCGATCTTGATCATTTGTGCGCGTATTGTGAATCAAATATACAGTCCTTAAACATTTCTAAGTGTCACTCATTTACATTTACTAAAAATAAAAATAAAATCATCTATTCTTACAACTTGAATAATAAACCTTTACAATCTACGTCTACATGTAAAGATCTAGGTGTTTATTTAGACAACAAATTAATTTTTGATAAGCATATCGAACACATAATACCAAAATCCTACAAGATGCTAGGTTTCCTATTAAGAATATGTAAAGTTTTCAAAAGTGCTAAGACTCTTGAAATGTTGTTTTGTTCATTAGTCAGAAGTCCACTGGAGTATGCGTCCCCGGTATGGAATCCTCAATATAAGGTGTACATAGATATAGCAGAAAGTATACAGAATAAATTCTCTAAATATTTATTCAAGAAATACAACAAAACCACAAATAACATGTTAAGTTTACAAAAAAGACGCACATTATCAGATCTGCTGTTTCTGTATAACCTGCTAAATGATAAAATAGATAATCCCGAATTGCTATCCACTATTGGTTTAAATGTCCCAATGAGGCGTACCAGGCAGACTTCTCTTTTTCATATAGAATCCAATAACACTAATGCAGCGAGTAACTCACCAATTACTCGCACAATCATAACTTATAACCACTATGAAAAATTACTACACTTAGACATTTTTCATGATTCCTTGCAAACATACAAAACTAATTTATTAAATTTCTTGGCGTGATATAATTGTTTTAAAATTACTTACACTTAACTTTTAATTAAACTTTAATCAGTCAATTACAAGTAGTGAGCATATAATTCTTGATTTTCTCCTTGTCTCCTTATCTCCCCCCCCCCTTTTTTCTTCCTTTTTATTATTATTACTTCATTCATTCATTCAATAATTAAGTTTTAAGACCGGTTCATATCTCAGGCGTAATTACCAAATGACATTCTATGGACTTACGTAATAGGTACATAACCATGTAATAATTTAATTTAACATACCTTATAATCTGTATTATAATGTACTGTGTATGTCTTAATAAACAAATAAATAAATAAATAAAACAAATGAAAACAATATATTTTGCACTTTGTCGATCAATAATAGAATATGGAATAATTGTTTGGGGAGGTGCAATAAAATCAACTATAGATCAAGTATTACCTTTAAAATCTCGCAGAAAACGATCTTAAAGGTAATACTTAAACAACATAGACTTACTGACACAGACCAAATATTCAACAGTTGTGACGTACTAGATATACGCCAATTAAAACTCTACTAAACTACATTTTCGACCAAAAAAACAAATTTCAACAATCTCAAAATATCACTAACAGACCTGTACGACAATCGTACAAAAATAACAAAAAAACTCCCACAGCGAATACGAGCTTTGGACAAAGGCACTATAAATATCATGCCATAAAAGCATTCAACAGTCTTACCTTTGAAAATAAAATATAAGAAAACAAAAATAAATTCATACCCAAAATTAAAAAATGGATTAAAGAACAAAAAAGGCAATATTACCAAAATCTCATTACATGATAAAAATAAAACACATACACGTAACACACAAAAACAAATATAAAGCACATCATAAAAAAATACATTTTACCCATTTTTTTTTAATGTATTATGTATAAATGTTTGTTTTATAAAATGGAGGCCTCGGCACAGGTGGGCTACCCAGTGAGGCCGACATTGTTGAATTGTATTTAAAATGTTAGATATTATGTCAAATAAAATAAATAAAAAATAAAAATGCAAGTGTTGATTATTGATAAATTTTTGTTACAAGAAGTAGTTAACATTTTCGTTAATTTTTGTTTGTTTTATAGCAATAATATTTAAAAAAATGTTTTTCCACGTACTTCAATTCAATTATTGTTTTTTTTTATTTCATTTAGGGGACATACATTAATTACGTAAGCTCGAAAGAGGTGGGGGGGTTTCAGCAAAATCTCACGTCTACTTGAAAAGAATTACGAAGTGGCCCAAATTTATCTCACCAGAGAGGGGGGGGGGTTCTAAATTGGAATAAAAACCGCTCATGTAATTAATGTATGCCCCCTTCAATTATTGTTTTTTTATTTCATTTAACACGTGTTAAAAATAATAATTATAATTGGATAATTTGTAGAGCGCCGTTTTTGTGAAAAATCACCTCAAGAAGGCACTGTTAACTGTCTGCACAAGCGTAAAAAAAAGCAAAATTTCAGTAAACAATAGATTTTTAACATGTCTAGAAGAGTTTCGGTTTCGGCTTTGGTGGAAAGTCCTGTTTCGGTCCACCTTCAGTACCGAGTTCCCTTACTTCAGAAATACAACCATTAGAAATGACGTTAGGTCCAGTTATATTCGTTGTAAATAAATAATATAAAAAAAAATATTTTTTATTTTTATTGTGAAAAACAGTTAACATAAATATCCAATTACATTTCACAATTTCTAGTTAATAGTGTAATACATAAATTATATAGTTACATTAATAAGGACAGGTGCTAAAGAATATGTTTATTTCGCTCTTGGAATTATTGTAGTTCGATTGAAAAATGGCAATTTCAGAAGAAAGGTTTAACAGTGAGGTCATTCTCCCCAGAGGCATAACCATTGGTAGGTTGGTCCTGCCTCTAGGAAAAGTATAAAGTTTGTGTTGCCTTGCTCTGGTGAAGTAATCGGGGACATAAAGTAAAATCCTTTCCAGAACATCAGGATTGCTAATGTGCCCGTTTAGCAGCTTGTGTGCTACTACTAGCACCATTTCAATTTTTCTCCTAACGTCGAGACGATTTAGTCCCAGCATTCCCGCGAGAAAATCAGAGGGATACAACAAAGGGTAGTACCCAAACTCTCTCATGTACAGGTACCGAATGAACTTTTTTGCACCTTTTCAACATCATTTGAGTAGAGGCATCTTCGGGTCCCCATATTACTGATCCACTCTCGAGAATGCTGCGAACCAGAGTGAAGTAGAGCATTTTTATGACTGCTGTGTTGAAAAAAGATTTTGCGTTGCCGATTATAAAGCCTAGCATTCGCATCGCAGAGTTGCACACCGAATCGATATGAGAACGGAATGTCAGGCGTGAAATACGTGTAATCTCGACGTAACTCGTGGTAACGAGTTTCATTGAATCTTCAATGAAACTCGATACCTTTACTCGTTAGATTCCCGAAAATACATCTAGTAATCAGAATCGTTGGGACTGATGAAAATTACAGAAAACCTATGGTTCTTTATAATGCGATGTAGCGAATATCATTGGCTAAGAGTTTTCTATAACAAAGTGTTCTTTGCAATAACAACTACGCACTGGTAGCCGTTCTTTCTGGTTGCACGCTGGTTCAATCGGAGAAATTTCTGCAGTACTACTAGGTATTCCACCTCTGACCAAGCCCAATGGCCCATCCGATCCGTGAAAAAGCTGACTTACTAGGCAAAACTTTCGCGGAAAACCATCATTTTTTAATCATTTTTAATCATTATTTTACCAAAATGTTCTGTTATAAATTTTTTTAAATAGGATTTATATAATTGGTCTAATGATAATGACTATCCTCCTGATAAGTCCTCCACCACGACATAAGTCACATTTTCATTGTGGTAGGACGACCTCCGTGGTCGAGGGATACGACTCTCGACTAGCAATCCAAATGACGAGAGTTCGAGGGTTTGAATCCTGAAGGCGTGCCAAATAAATTTTAATTGTGTAATTTATGTTATTTTAGGTACAATTAATTAACTAAAAATAATATTCACTTTTCATGGTCGAAGACACAATCTAAATCAACCACGGAGGCGCTCTAGTGGCGCGCGAGTTAGTTGACATGAGAATTGTTATAAACTATGTTAGGGCGAAGACTTACCCTGAATTCAGCAGTGGGGTCTGCCGCCCTAGCCACTAGTAAGCGGACTCTCACCCCACACTGGCGCAGGACCGCGGCCGCTTGTTCGCAGCCCAGTCCTCGCATGCTGACCTCCCCGATCCTGAGGATGTGGTCCCCACTCTGTAGCCGCCCATCCTGCAGACAAAATACACAACAATTAAAATCAATTGTCTAGAGCGGTAAAGAGGTACGCCTACGAAATACGCTTTGGTGAAAGCCATTGCCCTTGAGGTGATTTTTCACAAAAACGGCACTATATAAATCATCCAAATATTATTATTATTATTGCTCAAAATCGTAAAGGTGTGGTGTCCATAATTGAACAACCAGTTAATTCCCAACCTCTTCTATTTTACCTTGTCTCCAACAGAATACTTCAATTTTGTGCGCCAAAGACCCACTGGCTCAGGGAAGTTAGAACACTTGTGTGGTAATCAGTATCATTATTAGTAAGCAGACTCTGGCTTCGATGGAGCCCCGTGTCTGTGTTGGTCGCATGTTGTTACTCCGAGCACGTCAATGGAAGGCTTTTTAGGAAGGTTGATTGCGTTGAAAGAGACTTGATATCGGGTAAGATTGATCTCTTGAAATATTTAATTCGATGAGTTCATTCTTACCACGAGAAGAAAGAAGTGAGAGATGGCAATCTTACCATCATTGCTACATTCCCTTCTCTGTCAAATTCTCTAGAGTCACGTCAAAGCCGTGGTGTGGCTATCGCCGTGTTGAAGCAACCAGACTCTGCTTAAAATGCAATCCGGATAATTGTCTCCTCGGACAACCTTTCGGCATACCGAGAACGGGAAAAAGATTGGAAGAGAATTCAGAATATAACTAAGAGCGATCATGATCAAAGTATTGCCAAAAAGCTGGCAGACTGTCCCACTGGTAGCCGTTTTTTTCTGGTCGCTTGCTAATTCAACCGAGAAAAATTACTGCAGAACTACTTTTCCACCTCTGACCAAGCTCAATGGTCGACTGGCTAACCTGATCAGCGAAAAACCTGATTTACTAGGCAAAATTTTCTCGGAAAACTCATATCCTCAAGATAACGGATACCCTTCCATACTTCTGCACTACGGTTGCCAAATGAAGGAGACAAAGATCCGGAACAAAGAGATTATCTGTGGCTTGAATTAGTTGAAAGTAAATAAAGCTAGTGGGCCGAAAGAAATTCCTGCCCTGGTCCCGGAGGTTTTCTGATTTAACTCCAATGCTCTCAAAATTATTTAAACTCTCACTCAGAAGTGGAAAGGTGCCAGATCTTTGGCAAAAGGCAATCGTCCACCCGATCTCTAAGGGGAACCGCTCCGACCTATCCAACTACTGCCCCATAGCTATCATGTCCATACCCTCAAAAGTATTGGAAAGTGTGGCATGCGAAGCAAACGATCGACCATTTGAATTTGGAGGAAACCGATCATGTAGCGATCTCCCTGGATAAGTGACGCATTTTTGGGGGCAGCACTAGGAGCGTTTTAGACAAACTCGTCGGCGTCGGTCGGGTTAGATATCTCCAATGCCTTTGTTGGGGTCTGGCACCGGACGCTAGTCGGGAAGTTACCATTGTATGGCATCCATCCAACCCCGCATAATTGGATTGTGGACTTTTTAAGGGGAAGAACAATTCATACCGTAGTTTTACGTAAAATATAATATACTAGCACTAACCCGTTAAAAACTAGGGGACGTTATAATTACTTAAATTTAAAGGAAATTTGAGATAAAGCAACTTAAAGCATCGAATCAGATCTCACGCAATACTGATAACATATAATACAGGTAACCGAAATGAATATGTTTGATTCAAAATTAACGTGAGATAATTTGTTTTAGAAAAGTTTACAAGCAATTCAATGAAATAAAATGTGGATAATTTTCTACGGAGGAAAAACTTTTTGATTAATTAAAAATTGCGTTGCCTAGATTAATTTCGTTTTTGAATTGAAAAATTTTTTAGCACCGTTGTGATTTGAAACTCGATGAAACGAAAAAAAATAACAGTAAAAAGAGACAAACACATAATCTATCGACTAAAGGATTTAGCCTGCGAGAGAATGAGATAGTATAATAGTCTCTTTGTGCGGTGCTTCGTAGCCTCTTCACTCTTTTAGTTTTCTGAAGGTTTCACTTCTACCGCGTGTGAATTGCACTGATTTTTTTTAGTGTCTTCAATGGTGGGTACTAAAGCTAAAATATTTGAATTCAACATGAATTGAAAAACATCTTTTTTTTCAAATGTCTGAGAATTTTGGAAAATACTTTTGCATGTGAGGTCTACTGTTCACAGAACTTTTTAACATTAATTCCACACAGGAGGCCCTGAGAAAAATAGTAAACTAATAGTGTACTCTAAATTTATTCAGGAATGACTGGCTAGTCAATATAACATAATATGCATTTTCTAAGAAGTTAAAACTAAAGCGATCGAACTTCTTCACTGGCGTTTGTCTGTTTGTGCTGTATCGGAAATTTCAAAGCCACCACCACAAAATACAGACAAAGAGCATGTTTTGTATGAAAACCTCCAAGTTTTTAGACATTCAGATTGACAGTGGTAGTAGATAACAAAAGGCTTACAAAAACAGCAGCGTTCCGCTCAAAGCTCGCAAAGTAACTTCCGTAAGTTGTAAAACGTAAGTAAATAGAAACTTTTTGTGAAACAAATTTACCTTAGCTAAGCTAAAACATTAAAATAACACTGAAAGTTTTCCGGGAATGAGCTCAAACAAAGCCAGATTCGAAAAGCTCCAGACTGTACAGTGTGTTCGGTTTTTTGTTTGTTATGAAATAAGCTTTTTCAGTACCAAACATCTGAATGAAAGATGATATGGTATTTTCGGCTTCTGAATAAGAAGGGTTTCAGTTTGAAGTGTATTGGGTAAATTACGTCAATAGACTTCAAAATTAGGCCGGCAAATATATACCCACAACGAAAATAAGTGACGGCATCTCTGGTCGAGGGGTAAGGCTATCGAGTATGAATCATGGTATCACCATTAGAGGTACACAGTTGGTGTGAGGTAGTTCAACTCTCGGCGTGCGCAAGTAAATTATTTTTTTAAATAAAAAGACAGATATACTAATAAATCATGAAAAACATAACAAGACAAAGAAAAATAAAAAACGGTCGCAAAAACTCAGGATCTCTTGTCTTAACGGCACAGCGAGCGCCTTAACCAACTCGGCCATTGAGAATTTTTAACTATTTTTCCCATCTTTTTAAACTGATTACATAGGTTTGACGACTTTTTTTGAAACCTAGATGTTATTTTTCTGTACGCTGTTTTGTTTTTTCAATTAAACTTTAAAAAAATTATCATTATCAAATTTTAATTAGAGCTTTACTATCATTTTCTTCAGATACATATTGCACAGATGGGTTAAAAAGTAACTAAAAAAATTATTCCAATAATAACATTTTATTTGCTTGAATTGGTGACAAGATCTGAGATCTTCCTCTCTCCCCTTTCCTTCCTCTTCCAACTGTCTTCAGCGTCACAACATCCCCCAATTGGGGATGCCATAGTCTCATTGGCTCCAGATGATTGGGAATTTCGGTACTCACATAAATAAAATAAGGACAGCTAAGGACGTAACTTTTGCATATCTATCTTCCCAAATGTTAAGACGGTCAAAAAAGATATTTTAAGATTTTCTATTATATACTCCATAGTCTTATAATTCAATAAAATAAAATACATTTATAGACAAGTTCTGCAGTGTAATTATTATAACGCGTGACAGTTGTTTCGAATTCTGAAGGCATTATCAAACTGTTTAACAGTTACAACAATAATTGCACAGCGTTGATTAATTATTAACATTATTGAATAAATAAAAGAAAAATTTAAATAAAGATCAAAGAATAAAAAATCATATACGAGTATTTCATAAATTATTGTAAATGGATGATTAATCTGTTGTCCAATAATTAAAACAAATATATAACGAAGTAAAATTAATGGCGTACATTTTGGTTTATGGTAAGGTCGATTGATATTAGAAGTAATTTCAAAAACACTTTGTGGTTGATAAGTTTCGCCCTTGATATGAGAAGTATATTGTCTCAACACAGGTATTTGGAAACTGCCTGAGTTAAAAGTTTCGACAAAAATTGAAAAAAAATACGGTTTGCGAAGTCATAAAATTGTGTTTTGGGTGAAAATCGCTCCTCGATAAAGCCTTACTGGCACAATCCTTTAGGGGGCTCTCCCCACTGGATTAGCTCTTGGGTGATTGATTTTAAACGTGGTCGAAAGAACTGCGAAGACGAGCACCATCATTTTTTATTATAATTTTACGGCGGGCTGCGGATACTATCCGGAAGGCACCAAATTTTTACGACTTTAGTCTTTAAAAAAACGCTATTGAAGATTCTTCTAACACCATTGAGGTGCAAATTTGGTGTGAGCAAAATTGTGGTTATTGAACGAAGGAAGCTGAAACACAAAAATGGTTAGGTGTCATTGATTTAACAAAGGGGGTTGAAAATTATTAAATTATTGAAGCGTAAAGGGTAAAGGGAGACTGAAAAAAGAGTATTGGTTCTTAGTCGTGCAACAACTTTAAGCGGTATTAATCTCAAGTGATCGATTAGTAGCCGAGTTGAAAAGCGTCGGGTTCCCACCTAGGCCTTGAGGGTTTAATCATCTGCTAGTTCAATCATCCATCATTGGGTAAGGAACACTTTCCAATTACAATAATTATGGAATTAGAAGAAAAACGAATCTCTCTCTCTGGTTTCAATCCTGGGATTGGTTTGCAGCAATTTCATCTATTCGTTTCTTCCACTCTTCCCTGTCTTGTGCGGCTCTTTTGAATTCTGCATATGATAAGCAGCGCACGTCCACCAGCAGGTCCTCCAGGTACTCTCGGCGTGGGCGTCCCCTAGCGTTTGTCCCCTCGGTCATACCCTCCATTATGGCATGCAAGAGGCCTTCTTGTCTTGTTGCATGGCCGATCCATCTTGCGCGCCTTTCGGACAAGGTCCTGAGCAGGTGCCTTCCTCCTTCGATTTTTTGGAGAACCTCCTCATTTGTGATGTGGTCTCTCCAGGAAATTCCTAGTAGTCTTCTATAGGACCACATCTCAAAAGCCTCTAGTCTCCGTTTATCTCTTTCGGATAAGCACCATGTTTCGCAGCCGTACATCAAGATACTCCATACATAGGTCTTGATGAGGAGTATTCTCAGTTTCAGGTCTATATTATTCGATTCTATTATTTTCGACCTTTTATTGAATGCAAGCCTAGCCTGGTGTATACGGCTGTCGACCTCGCTCTTAGACCGACCGTCCCATGTTATTTTGCTCCCGAGGTACACAAACTCCTTGGTGTTCTTTAGTGGAACTCCTGACATCTCTACTCTCATCTGATGTTGCGTTCGGCCTACAGTCAGCAGCTTTGTTTTGTCTTTATTTATCCTCATGTTGTAATTATTTTGAAGAATGCTTTGCATGGTTGTTAAGGCCTCTTGCAGTTCTTCTTCGCTTTCAGCAACCAAAGCAATATCGTCAGCAAACCTTATCATATCCACCTTTTGCCCGTGTATCTTTACACCTTTTCTGTGACTCATTCTCTCCCTCAAGTCATCAATCGCACTTTGTATATATGCGTTAAAAAGAACAGGTGACAGAGAGCATCCCTGTCTCACCCCTTGTCTTATACTGGCTTCTTTTGTATCATTGTCACATCTAATTATAGCGGCCTCATTCTTGTATAGCGCCTGGATTATTCGTCTATCTCTATATTTGATGTCAATTCTCTTCAGAATCTCGAAGAGTCTTTTCCATTCTACTTTGTCGAAAGCCTTCTCCAGGTCTATGAATGCGATGAATGTGTTTTGGTTTCTTTTTAATCTTTTTTCTAGTAGTATTCGTAGCGACAATATTGCTTCTCTGGTTCCTACACCTCTTCTAAAGCCAAACTGGTCTCCGGAAAGGATGTTCTCTACTTTTGGTTCGATTCTTTTTAGAATGATATTAGTCAATATTTTTGAGTCATGGGATATAAGGCTAAGAGTTCTGTGTTGTTCACATTTCGTCGTGCCCACCTTCTTTGGTAATGCGACAATTAGGCATTTCTCGAAATCCTCTGGTATCTTTCCAGTCTTATACATTGTCTGTATCATTTTAAACAGGGTATCTATAGTTCCTTTTCCTGCTGGCTTAATTAGTTCAGCCGGAACGTCATCGATTCCGGGTGCTTTCCCGTTTTTGAGATTTTTCAGTGCGAGGTCAAACTCTTCTCTAGTGATTGGATCTCCCAAATCATCTGCCTCTACCTCATTTTCTCTTTCTATCAATGTTTCGTTGTCATTATTTCCCTTTGCATTGTACAGCATTTCGAGATATCTTTTCCATCTCTCTCCTATTTGGTGATTTTCGAAAAGTATTTTGCCGTCTTCTCCTTCTATTGCATTACCCTTTCCAACTCTCATCCCAAAGAAGTCTTTCACCGCAGCGTGAGCTCTTTCTACATTTCCTCTCTTGAGGTCGTCATTTATCTCATCGCATTTATTCTGGTAGAATGTTTCTTTGGCTATTCTTGATTTTCTATTTATTTGGTTTCTCAGCACTTTGTATTTCTCTTGTGATTCAGCTCGTTTATCATTTTTGAGCTCTCTTCTATCCTTTATCATATTTAAGATCTCATCGGTTATCCATTCCTTCCGTGCTTGGCGTTTTTCCTTGCCTATAGTTTCATCTGCCGTAGTTATAATCTTCGTATTTATCACTTTCCAGATCGCATTCACGTTTTCCTCTTCCATTAGGTTGCACTCTTGCGTCTTTTCCCTAAAACTGTCGCTAATCTCTTTCATCTTTAATACTTTTGTATCCCATTTGAGATTTTTTCTCTTTTTTAATTTTTTCAGTTTTAGAAGACTTTTGGCCATTACCATATTATGGTCACTATCTATATCTGGATCGGAATAGCTTCTACAGTCTTTTATTTGGTTTTTAAATCTATGTCTAACCATTATATAGTCTATTTGCAGTCTTTGTCTGTCTCCAGGGGATTTCCAGGTGTATCGCTGTCTTGGGTGATGTTGGAAACAAGTGTTTGCTATCACTAGTTTGTGTTTTTCGCAGAATTCTGTCAATCTGTTTCCTCTGTCGTTTCTTGCACCCAACCCAAAGGGCCCAATGCAAGTTCCTTCACGTCCTTCTCCTACAACAGCATTCCAATCTCCTAGGAGAATCAGATTTTCACCTGCTTTTATCTCTAATATAAGTTTATCTAGCGAACTGTACACCTCCTCCACTTCTTCTTCGCTATGACTAGATGTTGGCATATATTCTTGGATAATTACAGTGTCTACAGGCTTAGTTTCTATTTTGACTAGAATAATTCTTCCGCTATATTGCACGTATCCCTTAACCCGTCTTCCCCACTCCTTGCACAGCACAACGCCTACTCCCCCTTGGCCAGGTTTATCCTTTATGCATCCTGTGTGGATAATTCTGTAGTTGCCACTCCAGAAGTCTCCGCAATTGGGCCATCTCATCTCTGCTATACCTAGGGCATTCAAATTTACGTTTTGCATCTCAGCTTTCAGATTATCCAGTTTGCTGTTTTGCAGTAATGTGCGGACATTCCACGTTGCCCATCTCGCTATTTGGTTCTTTGTATTTGACTTTTGTTTCGCTATTGACTTTGTGTTTCTAGCATCTCGAGCAGTCCCCACCCGGAGATCCGAACGGGGGACTATTTTACCTCCGGAGAATTTTACTTGAGATTGGGTATTCATGTTTTGCTGGTTCTTGGGATGCCACTTGGACGTTTAATGTGGTAGTTTCCCGTTTCTTTCCACATCCTATGCCATTGACCTCGAAGGTTCTTCCACCTTTGGAGATTATTTACTTCTCCAGGACAAGAGGGTGCCCTAGACAACAGACGCCTGGTAGGGCGAAAGTTGGTGGTTAGCTTATTCCGGCCAACGCTCGGTCCCTGTCTATATTTGCCGATACGAGGTCGTTGCTCACTCCCCACCACGAGAAGGAAATAGATCAGGATTTTCCTTTCCTCAAACCTGAGACCAGAAGGCATTTCTCAGAGTTCTCCGGTACTTTAGGGAGTAATAATTAGGGAATAATTATGGAATTAGAAGAAAAACGAATATTGTCGGGTTATTCTTAAAACTCGGTATTTTGTCGGAAGGTAGAAATATTCGGAAATGTTCGGCTTTTACAATAAACTCCAAGTAAATGAAATATTTTTAACGTGAATACATAACAAATTGGATTGGATAAAAACTGTTTTTAAAAGGGGATGATTATTATTCGCTTCCAATTTTTATTTTTTTTAATGTTAACTCCACACTGGAGGCCCTGAGGGAAATTATTTTCCTATGTCATCTTTGAAGATGCTGTGTGGGTGGTCTTTTTGAGGAAAGGAAGGAATGAACATGGGTCTTGAAGAGACCCATGTTGTAGGAGGGAGGAAACGAATCATAGAAACGACCCATTCTCATGGGACTAATGCCAACCGTGTACAAATGTACGCGTGTTTGGCGTGTTTCCCGACTGTGCACTGGTGCACCGGTGCCGAGGGGATCAATGACGCAAGTTCCTAAGAGCATCTTCCATTGTAATACCTGTAGAACACGGACAGCATTCCCACCTGACGCCCTTGCTCTAAAGATTGCAGTCCGTCTGTTAAGATGGGAGAATCTATCAAACGGACCGCCCGTTTCTGCACAGAGACAAGGATTTTTTTAGGTATTTTGGAGCTCCAGACCAGAGGTGGCTGCCAAATTCAACCGTGGGGCGCAATTGCGATTTGTACAGGGTTAGCAGTTGTGTAATATTAAAGTATCTGCGGGCCCTGTACAGTACGCCCAGTTATATTAACAACCATGTAATTTTTAAATATAATTTTTTTTTGGATCACTTTACGTTTTTCCTAACTAAAATTGATGAAAACGAATTTAAAAAATACCCACAAATATTATTAGACAAATGAATTATAAGCATTATGTTCACCTGTCGTTTCACCTAAACATAATTCATAAAAAAACACAAATACATTTTTTTTGAATTGCGGACGGAAATATTAGTTTCATAAAGGTGTACATTTGAATTATTATTATTTTGTGGTTATCTTTTAGATTTGAATATATAGTGTGTGGTTTTCTCTTTTCAATACCGTTTAAATCATATTTCTTACCATGATAGTATGGGCAAAACAACGATTTCTAAGAGACCTATGTGAGCTGGGTTAAATATGTTGTCCTGTGATTAAACAGGTTAACACTATAACAGGTAAATTGATATTAAGTTGTAGAAGAATATAAAATTATTTTTTTACTTTTTAGTGCATTTTTTTAAGTCGTTTTTTTCGTTCTGTTAAAAATTTTGTTTATAAGCCAATTACAACATCCGAAGATATTAAAATTTCAAGACTCAGAAGTTAGCCGTGTGAATTAAATGCCACTTGAGTGAAGAAATTATTAAAACGTCCGAGTGTAATTTTTAAAAGTAAAAGTATTTTTTCTTGGCTCATCATGCGGTACATTTGACATCGTAATCGATAGCATGTTTCTGAAAGATTTATGGCCATGAGTCAACAAACACTTGAAATCCAACTTACAAGATATCGGTTTCAACGACGATCCCGCAATTAGAGTTGACCCAAGCAATACACACTTTAGATTGTGATTATATTAGTATATATACACAGGGTATTGAAGGGCGAACTTGACTTACTTTAACCCCGTAAAACGTCAGTGGGCGCGTAGGGAGCATTTTCATTTTCAATTTTAAGTAGAATACTGCAATTTAATTAATTTAATTTCGCAGGATTTAAGTAAAACACAAATAAGGAATGACAAATCAATATATTTATTGAACTCTGTTTATGGAACTTTGGTTTACAAGTGATTTTAGAAAATTTTAAATTTTAATTTACTTTTTTAAGTTATTCTACATTACCTTTCTATAATATTTATAAAAATAGAAAAAAAAATAAAAAATACATTTTCTTAATCTACAGGATATGCTTTAGCAAAACAGTCTTTACATAAGTATGTACAATGTTCATTGTACAGTAATTTTAAGAATCTGTACCACCCTTTTTTCCCCACAATACTGTTATTTATTAGTGAACTAAGAGTGTCGGATCACTTATTAGTTTCTTTATTTAGAAGTACCTTCCTTATTAATAAGTAATTCTTATATTTAGTTTTAAGTATCACGTGTATTTTTCATAATAAGTGAATAGTTTTATTTCTGAGAAAATAAATGTATTAAACCGTATATAATACATAGCAACTTTTATTTACGTGGGTAGGCGCGTGGTGAGCAAATCGCCGCCGGACGATACTTGATGATAAAAACCTCCTTATCAAGCGGTGGCGTCTTTCGGAACGGTTTGCGAACTATAGTGGGCCAGTTACCACAAAGCTCAAAGTTTACGCGCAATAAAGTTTACGCACAAAATGCTCATAGCACGCCCACCCTAGGGTTAACCAATGATTCCTGACATTATTTGGATAAAAAAAATGTGAATGAAATTTTGGTCTCCAGTGACTTTTCGGACGTCTTTTTTTTTAACTTCGATATTTTTTCTTCAAAATCATCAAATTTTTTTCTTCCGCATGTCGTAACTGGTCACTCAGGCGAGTAATTAACCAAGTGCTCAACCCGAACGTAAGTGTCCATTACCGACAAATTTTTATTTGAAAAAAAAATTAAATAGGTCACCGGAGACCAAAATTTCGTTTACATTTTGTACTTCGAAGAATGTCAAGAATCACTGGTTTAGTTATATTTTCTGCCTGTACAGTACATTTTTACAGCAGCATCGCGTTCATTTATCAAATCATTGCATGTATAGTTTCGTATCAGTGATCGATGAACCGGTGGATGCAATTTTTAACCATAAATTGTTGTGGTGGTTAGTCTAGTTCTTAGTTAGAAGTAAGATTGTAGAAATGTATTGTAAGTTTGTACAATGCCCTTGAGGTGATTTTTCACAAAACGGCGCTATACAAGTCATCCAAATATTATTATTATTATTAAAGTAAATCAAGTACCCTCTTTATACACAATTCCGAAAGTGATGTCTTTGCGAAGCGCACTGAGAAATAGCCTGTTCTCTTGTCTTGCTCACGGTTACCGATTGTTTTGCGAATTGATGATTTGATATAGGTTTTAAAAAACTATTAGAAAATTCAAATTCAATCAATCATTATCACTTTAAATAAGACAAAGGCCTGTATCTCAGAGATATTTCGCAAGGACATCACTATCGGAATTGTATAATTATTTTTAACATTACCTCCACGCGACCGTAGTGCGAGGGACTTTTTGAAAGAAAGGAAAAGATATTAAGGATGGGAATAAATCACGCTGGAGAAGTCTTGGGGTCTCCTTTAGCCGGCCTCTCCCGACCCGTTCCGTCATGCATTTGATGGGCAGACGTATCCACCGCCAAGATATGGACAAACACGCACGCCTTCTAAGTCAACAAATGTAGCGAACCAATCGGAGTGACCTATTTATTTATTTATTTACGCCTTGATGGCTTTTACATGTAACATTGGTAAGTTGTACAGGAGCATCGTAACAACTATGTAGTACATAAATAATAAACTGAGCATGAAAGATATAAGCAGGCACAACACAAGTAGGTATAAGTATTCAATAAGTAAGAATCAACAAGCAGATTCGTATGTGGGCTCAGACTTACAGTATACGATTCGGCAATTATTGCCACAATACTACTCAAAACATGATAATAATAAATTAATAATAAAAAAAACATGAATAATTTAAAACGTTGATAGATTTAATTTTTTTTTTTTAAAGAAAGCCAAACATTAACAGCATGTTACGAATACTGATATGAAGGTAAAGCATACTATCATCATTATAAGCAGAACGTTTACTTGTACCATGATTGAAACAGACGTCTCTTGAAGCATTTGCAAGATCTTGTTTATGTGAAAAATCACAGCTGGTCGCCGCACGTGTTACTTTAAAATATTATTGCCTACCACCTGTTCAGAGAAGAGTAAACAACATATTGATCGAGTCGATTCTTGCGAAATGTTACATAAAAGGCTGCACGTGTTATTAAATAAATCCTGCATTTTAAGCAGGTGCGTTCGTCCACCTGGGGAAATCAGGTCAACTCAGGCAGGAAAACAATACGCATGTCCAAACCAGTTTGTTATTCAAAAACGAAACTTAGCATACCGGACACCTGCCTCAAACACCTGGGGTAATCAAGATAAACAACAGATGCAGAAATGAAAACATGTTTACGTTTTTCTTCAAAACAGGTGTACGCAAAATTTAGTATAGGCGATAAACTGCCACATTTTGAAGCAGAGATTTTGGAAATCACACTTCGTTTCAACATTTACTACAAGAAACAACCATTTACATACATAAAATAGGTTCTTAGTTTAGGTAAACTAAGTAATTCTTATATTTTTAGTTTGAAACTAAACATCGCAAATGTCAAATCAAAAAAAAAAATGACGGCAATGGTGATGTTTTATATGGGAAATTTAACTTTGATTGAATGAAAAACGAATTTTAATGCATATTTCTTCATCTATCCCGTCTGAAAACGATGTTTCTTTTAGTAATTAAGTTTAAAAGTAGTCTTATTTTCAAAATCTACGCCTATCAAAAGTGTACGGCGCGTGGTGGCTTATGGATTATTTACCCGAGACGGAACTTAACTGTATTGTAAAGTGTTTTTGCTTCTTCGCAGAGATGCAGTGGTAAGATGCATTGGTCATCCCTTTTCCTTCCATACCTTGTTATTTTCTTCACATACTGACTGACGCCTTTTTAGTATTTAGAGTCCATTACAAGTGCATCTGTGCTATAATTTGTAAGCAGTTATGTCCGCAAAAGAGACTATGGTGTCCTCAACTGGGTTATTCTATTTTACGTTGCTGACCGGTTAATGTTTTTTGTCCTGCAGGCTCATGGTTGTTAGACTGAAGGCAGTGGGAGAGAAAGGATATGAAGAAGAGGTATGTTTGAAAGTACCTGACTATTCAGTTACGGTCACTGAACACGGCTAATGCTATTTAAAGCAAAGTATCTAATCTGTCTGGTCTTTCATCAGGGTGATGGTGATATGTATGTAAGAGTATTTACCGCTCATGTTCACAATCTATGACCTCAAAGTTAAATGCAATTCCTTTAATTATTATCTTACACAACAATTTATTACTAATAATTATTAAGTATTAAATTAGAACATCTAATTTATTACCTAACCTCCGTCCTAATTTCAAGTATTTTTACGACTCCTCAGCAAAGCTTTTAAATCGTTCTAAGTTTTGTTTTATTTTGTGAAAGTTGATGAAAAAGAGGTATTGGAACCTTTTATTAATAAATCCCAAAGGCCCTGAAATAAGATTAGGGTAAGAAAGTTAATTAGATCATAAAAGAAAAGAAAAAATGGGTTTATGGCCTTAATTAAATGGAGTATAATATATAATGCTTCTGAAAAACATTAATCTTCGTCAAACGTCTAGTCCAATCAATGGTCCTTAACTAGAGTTCCGCAAAATTCTAACAGGTGTTTCGCAAACTGGTCCCAGGGTACCTAGCATGGACGATCGATAAAACGCGTAATCTAGTATTGACCAAATCCGTCATCTACGGTAAGTTTTAGCAATATAAAAGCAGTAGCGGAATGTCAATACATATTTAGATTAATATTTCAATTCAACATTGTCAATTTATTAATTTTTAACAAGATTGGCATTTTAGGTTTGGGAATGTGAATTTGTGGACTGATCCACCAGTGTTGCCAGCGTATATCTATTTCTTATTTATTCCCTGTCAAAATCAGTTCGACTATGAACAGTGAAATTGTGCTAAAAATATCGATATAAAATCATCGAAAGTTATGCCTATCGATCCGTTTTTCAAAGTTATCGATTTCACCATGGTGGAGTAGTCCTGGGTCGATCGTGAAAGACCTGATCGTCGAAACTCGCTCACGAGCCACCAAAGAGCGAGCGGGTTATTTATTCGTCAGCACCCGGGTCTTCCGGGACCCGTGAACCGCGACACACTCCCGCAACCTACCAACTACGACACATTCCTGCACCCCGTGACTCACGGACCGATCGCCGGGTGCCCATGTGGCAAGTGGCGAGACGCGTCAGCTCCCGGAACTCTCGAACTGCAACTGCGACACACTCACACTCGGTCGCCGATTGCCGATCAACGCACACACGTGCGTGACGTTACAGTATCCTGCTTCCTGCCCGTGTGTCACGTCATAGCGGGATTGTTTAGTAGATTCGATTTTTGAATATTCGACTAGATACGGAGACGTTTTTAATAAGAGCATATCTTGGTATTGTTAATCAAAGTGCTAAGTGCTGTTTTCATAAAAACTTTTAATTTTTCGTGTGGGTGTGAATGAATTGTGCATTGTAATAGAAACTATAAACTGGTAAAAGTGTAAAATGTCTGACCTTAATAAAATTACTAGCTACAGGTGTGAGCAGTGAGAGAACGTTCACACAATTATAACCTGGGTTTCGTGTCGCGTATGACTTAACCGGTCTGGGCGGCGAGCGTCTACCGCGCGGCGCGCCCGTAGAAAGTAACTGGGTGATGAGTAATAGAGTTTCGTATTTTGTGTCGCGAAAAGAGCGGGTCTTCGCGACCCGCTCGTGACGCCAGTGGGTCGTGAGCGACCCGGGTGGTGTAAAACGATCGATCGATCCAGGACTATGCTGGAGTGCCAGTGATTCGTCAATAATGTACCGCGAAATATATATTTTTTTGACATTAACTCCACAAATGAGGCCCAGAGGAATATGATTTCCCTCAGGGCCGGTTATTATTGGTCTTTTTGAGCAAAGGAAGAAGTGAACATAGGTCTTGAAGAGGCCCCTGTTATAAGAAGGAGGAAACACGGAGGCAAATCGTTCCACAGCCGAATCGTAGAAATGACCCGTTCTCCTATGATAAATGATCAAATGTTGGGCGCATGTTTAAAGTGTTCCTATATGCCG
Organism: Limnephilus rhombicus; assembly: GCA_929108145.2. Classification (NCBI taxonomy): domain Eukaryota; kingdom Metazoa; phylum Arthropoda; class Insecta; order Trichoptera; family Limnephilidae; genus Limnephilus; species Limnephilus rhombicus. The sequence continues at coordinate 5,527,582 of OV815288.1, read as the reverse complement.
AAGCACCGGTGCCCAAGTAATCGATGAATTCCGTTAACTTGTCAAAAGTTTCGTGTTACCAATAACCGCACACTAGCTAAGAAACTATACTTTCTATTATTTGACTTGGAAAATGTTGAGAACCATTCCATAACGTCAGGAACATAAAGTGATGGTCTCCTTGGTGAAATTATTTTTAAATAAATAAAAAGAAAACACTTTGTTTACGTCACTTTATTATTTCTTCCGTCTACCGGTTTCGGTACCTCCGTATCATCATCAGGACTGAATATAAAATACTGACAAATACAGGGAAATATACAAAATGTAAAAGAAAGAGACAGTAAATTAGAGCGGGACAGTGCGTCAGTTGTGGGAGGGAAGTGGGGGAGGAGCGATTGGGATAACGGGAAACATACTTATAATAGGGCTGAATGTTAAATTAAGTTGATTATTAATGATTTCAGCCTTTGTATTAACTGATTTTTTTTTATTTCTAAAGCTTCTAAGTTAGTTATTATAAGTATGTTTCCCGTTATCCCAATCGCTCCTCCCCCACTTCCCTCCCACAACTGACGCACTGTCCCGCTCTAATTTACTGTCTCTTTTACATTTTGTATATTTTCCTGTATTTGTCAGTATTTTATATTCAGTCCTGATGATGGTACGGAGGTACCGAAACCGGTAGACGGAAGAAATAATAAAGTGACGTAAACAAAGTGTTTTCTTTTTATTTACTTAAAAATGTCAAGTCACAATGTGTTTGCTTCTTTTGAGAAATTATTTTTCGTTTATTTTAAGGTACGGCCTTATAAAAGAAAACCTTACAAAGGAAAATTTTGCTACGATTATCGATGAGAGAAAATCTGGATTACAAAAGAATTGAATGTGTTGTCGGATAATCTTTTCGGATCTTGTGATGTATAACCAAATATGTAATCTCTTCTGCGTTTTTTTTGGTACGCTCTCGTTATTCAGATGAGCAATTTTGGTTGGTCGCAAATGGGATGCTCAAAATAATTATACTTAATGTTGTAATATAATTATTATTACTGGCACCCGGCGTTGCTTGGAGTAAATTTTGAAGTTTGTGAATTCTTGTAAACTGGGTGTTTTTTGGAAGCAATATTATTGTCAAGAATTAAAAAAGTTTTTTTTTACTAAAAACTTACATAATAGTGCGAAGATCATCAACTCACATAATAGTGAGGAGGCTACGAAGCACCGCACAAAGAGGAGACCGATTTCACTATCTCATTCTCTGGCAGGCTAAATCCTACAGATGTATGTGTTTGTCTCTTTTTAGTGTCACTATTATCGAGTTTCATGTCACAACGGTGCTAAAGAAGTTTTCACTTCAAAAATGACGATATTTTGAACATTCAAAGCAAAGTATTTAGTAGTACTGCCGCGTATGTATCATGTTATGTAGCAGGTTTATGAGCCAGCCGCAAATATCAAAATTATATGTATATACTCTGTTGACGCCATAAGGGAACCAACAAAATGTGCTAATGCCTTTAATAAATATTTTGCTAAAGTCGGACAAAATTTAGCTACACGGATCGATGAAAATTATAAAGTAGATAATTTCGAGAAGGATTGTCTTAAACAAAATAACCTCTCAGCTTTCCAGCCAGTAACAACAAATGACATAAAAAATATTATTAATGAATTAAAAGGTGGATCTGCACCAGGATTTGATGGAGTTACAGTAGAAATATTGAAAAAATACAACAATTTTTTAAGCATTCCAATTGCACACATTATAAATATTAGTTTAAATAGTGGAATATTTCCTTCCATTTATAAAAAATCTATCGTAACACCCGTTTTCAAATCAGGCAGCCCTGAAGAAATATCAAATTATCGACCTATATCCCTTGTCTCAAACATTGCAAAAATTTTTGAAAAGATCGTAAAAAAGCAACTCATGTACTACATTGATAATAAAAAAATTCTTAGTCCTAGCCAATTTGGATTTAGAGAGAAACTAAGTACTCATGACGCTATTGCTGAACTCTCCTCAACTATATACAACGCATTAGATAAAAAAAACAAATGCCTTGGCATTTTCATTGATTTACGCAAGGCTTTTGACAGTATCTCCCACACAAAACTAATTAATAAATTAAATGATATCGGTATTATTGGTAAGGTTAGGTATTGGCTGAAAAGTTATCTAACTCAAAGAAATCAAAAAGTAAAATTAAATAGCTCACTAAGTGTAGATGAAACTTTAGAATTTGGAATTCCCCAGGGGACTGTTATTGGACCAATTTTATTTATAATATACGTAAACCAAATGTTTAAATTATCACTTAATGGCAAACTTATATCCTTTGCTGACGACACTGCAATAATTATCGAAAAAAAGACGTGGAACGATATTACCAATGCAGCCAATCAAGACATGAAGGTTTTAAAAAATTGGTTCGATAACAATTTACTATCACTCAACACAGAAAAAACTTATTACATTCCATTCACTCTACAAGAAGATGTGCCAAATAATTTAATTAACATAACAATTCATTCCAAAAATTGTACAAATGACGGTACATGTAATACGGACTGCGCTAAGCTGAATCATAAATCTAATGTAAAATATCTTGGAATCTTAATAGATAAAAATGTTAAATGGAAAGATCATATCAATCTAACTGTGGAAAGAATAAGAAAACTTATCTATGTTTTCTATAACATACGAAATATTTTTAACAAGAAAACTATCAAAATTGTCTATTATGCATTAATTCAGTCTTTATTACAGTACGGCATTATTGGGTGGGGAGGGGCCTTTAAGGCTTCCTTACAGCCCATAATTATAATTCAAAGAATAATTATAAAAACCATTCTTAGGAAACCATACGACTACCCTACTATACAGATATTTCGGGAATTTAATGTACCATCTATTACAGAATTGTATAAGAGAAACGCCTTATGCCAAATTTATAAAGAATATTTTATTCAAAAAGTTCACCCCTCAGATAGCATAAGCAATAGATTTAAAACTAATGGCTTAATAGCCATCCCTATGCTTAGAACGACCACGGCTCAGCACCACTATTTGTATTTAGGTGTAAGATGGTACAATATATTATTATCCAATAACAAAATTAATATAACAGATACACTGACATATGAATTATTCAAAAAACAAATTAAGTCCCTTAAATTGGATAATGACATATTGTACCCTTAATGTTTACCCTTTATGTAATTAATTAATTTACCCTTACTTAAACAGCAATATTTAATATTAAAAAAAAATTGTATTGATATTGTCTAAATTGTATACCTACCTAAGATATTTATTTCATTAGTTCTTTGAAAATTGTTTACATAATGAACATTATTATAATTTTTTTTGCATGTAAAATACTCCTCCCATAAACACGAACTCCTAGAGCTCAACTTATGGAGTAGTAGAATAAAACATGAATTATTTTGTAATCTTGCATATATTATCATTGTAATGTATAAACAAAAATCTTGAAATAAATAAATAAAAAAATAAAATAAAATAAAATAATTTTATACGGTAAATACGGTACTAATAGATATTTTTCAAAGATTCAAAAACTTCTATCCTCAGCATGCGCTAATTTATGTAATATACATTATTTTCAAAAATGTTTTTAAGGAGACAACTTCATTAAGCTCAATGACGGACGATGGAAATGAGGTTACGAGTTAAAATTATCTGGATTGACTTTCAAATTCTTGTTTTTATTTATTTAATTGTTTATTATTTTTAGATTATCGTAGGTGGTTAACCAAAAACAATATTTATTTATGCAAAAGAGTAATAAAGATTGAATTAGTTTATGCAATTTTTTTTTGTTTATTATAAATTTTAATATACAATTTATTTATCTTCCCTCGACAACCTTCACAAAATCGTTCCCCTTTCAAACATTTTCTGGGAAGTAGTTTCGTTGTTCTCATTATCTAGAACAAATTTTTACAGTGTGAAATATAATCACCGCTGGCTGGAAAGCATAAAGAAAACAATCTCAAACTTCTTAGAAAAATCTTGACGTGTTGTTTGGGAAATGCTTGAAGAAAGTTTATTTTCTGTTAAAGTTTTTTTAATTATTTAAATTGATAATGTGTATTAAGTTATCAAAAAAGTTACTTCGTATATATTTTTGGCGGAGGCTATAAATAGCCCCAACAAAGGTGGTCTTTATACCTTATGACGTATACAAAATAATTATTTATGTACGCGGCGTTCTTACCTCAAAAATTGTGGTCAAGAATTGCCGAAACGTATAATAAAACGTGCACTCACCTGAAATAAATGCCGTCTTGCAATAGTATGGGCAAAATACATCCTCGTCTACCTATGTAGAAGAAGTCGGGGACGCCCGAGGAAGACATGGCACGAACAAGTGAATCAGCTACTTGAGTCGGGCCATGTCAAAAGTCATAATAACAGAAGAGAATGTATTAGACAATGTATGAATGTGAGTGAGGCAAAGAGTGGGTGCCAAGTCCGAGTTATTTGGCGGTTCGTCCTCTCTGCCTACCCCTGGAAACGGCGGGATGGTTAGTTAGTTAGTGAATCTACCTATGTAATATGTGCAAGATAAATTAGAGAAATATAAAGACAAAGACAGATTACAACAGATGGGAAGGCTGATAGAGATATAGAAAGAAGGGTAAATGCAGGTAACTCCATTAACGGAGAAGTGAACGCAGTTGGCGCCAACAAAAAACTGTCCAAAGAAGCGAAGCTAGCCGTCCATAATGGAGTGCTAGTATCTACCCTGATGTATGGCATTGAGGCATGGAACTAGCGGAGGAAGGATGAAAGTAGACTGAATGCTGTAGAAATTAATGTGTGGTAAAACCATGTACGATCGTGGGAGAAACGTGGAGATCCGCAAAGAATGCAAGGCTGATGTAAGCGTAATGTGTAAGATTAAGAAAGGAACTCTCCGATGGTTTGGGCATGTAGAGCGAATGAACGAGGAAAGGAGTGTAAGGAGAATATGTGACGCAAATGTGAATGCTAGAAGAAGTCGAGGACGCTCAAGAAAGACATGGCACAACCAAGTGAATCAGATACTTGAGTCGGGCCATGTGAAGAGTCAGAATAATAGAAGAGCATATACGAGACGATGTGTGAATGTAAACGAGACAAGGAATATGTGCCAAGACCACGTTGTTTGGCGGTCCGTCCTCTCGATGGTTAGTTAGTTAGCAAGACAAATTATTCATCCATCAGTTGGCGCATTTCATCAATTAATTATGTTGTGAAGGAAGAATTTTGTAACTTGAATTCTTCTTGAAATCCAAACTTTCATAATATCAATTTTTCAATAATAAACAGGTTTTTTTATTTATTTTTTTTTATTGGCAATGTTTATTAAAAATACATATGAAGTTACAACATTTACATAGTTACATAGTTACATAAGGTTAATAAAAAATAAAAATAAATTGCCTTTCCTCAATTAGTAAATTAATGATCGTGTAAGTTAGTAATAACGGCTATTGTAAATAATAAGAAAGTTAAAAAATCTTGTATAATTTAAAAATAAAAATCCTGAAGAGTTTAAAAAAATCATAATATAAATTAAAAAATCATTATAAATGGAAGAATCATGTAAGTTAGTAACAAAAATTATTGTAATAAGTAAGTAAAGGATACGTAAGAAAGAACGCAAGATTTATACAAGAGTAGACTCAGAGATTTAGAAACTAAGAAATGAAAGAAAAAAGAAGGAATAAATGATTTATAAAATAGCAGACTTTAAGATACAAAGTAAACATATTTGGGACTTTTATAGTAGTTTCAGGTAATTTTTTTAATTTGGGCTTAAATTCCTGCATATTTTCGATGGTTTTTAATTTTAATGGGAGGTTGTTATAATAGATTATGCCCAGATAAAGATAGGAATTTTGGATGTGCTTAGTATTAAATTTAGGAATTTTAATAGTTTTCTGGTATCTTGCTGATGTATTGAATTGGAAGTTACGAGTATTTAACTGTATTTCTTTGTAAATTTGAAGAATTGAATATTTTTTATAGATTTTGTCTATTATAGGCACATTGAATATTGAAAAAAGAATTTCAGTAGGAAATTTAGACGGTTTTTTTAAGATTACCTTAATTATCAACCTTTGAACAATTTTGAGGGGATTTAAAATATTGTCATATGTTCCTCCCCAGCCAATAATACCATATTGCAATATAGATTGAACAGTTGCATAGTACACTCTTTTTAGGTTTTCTAAGCTAAGAATATTTCTAAGTCTAATAAATATATAAATACATTTCCTAATCCTTTTGACGAGTTCACAAATATGTGTTTTCCATTTAAAATGTTGATCTATATATACACCAAGATATTTGATTTTGGGAGTTGGACTAAGTATAGCACAATCTTGATTGCAGTTAGTTTTATTACATTTACTTTGGTGTATTATGATGTTTAAATTTGGTTCTAATTTGAATTTATTGATAGAGAATGGGATAAATTTTGTTTTTTCAGTGTTTAGAGAGGAGATTTTTATCGAACCAATTTTTCAATATGTTAATATCAATGTTAGCTAGATTATTAACAGTATTCCAATCCGTACCTTCAATTATTATGACAGTATCGTCAGCATAAGATATTATTTTTCCGTTTAGTTTTTGTATGAATATGTCATTGACAGGTAGAGAATAATTATTATTTTCAATTATTTTACTTCCAAAGTGCATTCATTAACCGCCATTTTCCGTGCTTTCAGGTAATTTCCTACCAGATTAGTGCACAAAATGGATGCATGAAACACAATATTTGAAGTAGGTACTTATTTAAAACTCGTTAGTAATTATAAATTAACCATATCAAAAATACTTTACGTATTATGGTTCTAGTATAGGTTATGTTATTCCCGATGAGATAGAAAAAAAATCATTCCCGGTGGAAGCAACAATAAAATAAGAAGAAAAAAAATAATAAGAGTTAACATTATTATTTTCAATCCTGTAATATTTATATTTATAGGTCACTCAATTAGAGTTAACCGAAACAACACTAATATTGTGTCAACAATGTATGCATGTGTAGATTGAGTAAACATGCCAGATAATCATATCTATTCCAAAAGTCTCCGAGAAACAGCTTTTCGTCTTTTTTACTCCTGCTTACTCTCTTTTATCGAGAAAGGGATAGGTAAGTTTGTTTCATTTATTCGAAAATGTTTTCAGTGTGTTCTTTTATTAGTTAGTTAGTGACTTGAAATTCGGGCTAAACGGAAATGCGTCACAACTCAGTTCTACACAAACACTCGGTTCTAATATAATGCTGTAAATTCGCAGCTCGGCGCGTGCCTTCCATAGCGTAGTGGGCAAGGTGCAAGACAAGTCTCAACGGCCAGAAAGACAGACATCAAGCGAACGGAGGTTCGAATCTTACGAAATCCAAAAAAAACATTTTTATTTTGTGAAATCAATATCCAATCTTCAAACCACTTTAAAAAAGAAGCAAAAGAAAAGACAGCGACATCTATCGATTAGCTTGTTTCATTTCTACCGCGTTAGAATTACACAATTGGTAGAAATGAAACTAGAAAGATTGATTTTTTTTTAGAATTCACCGGAATTTACTGCCTGGTTTTTCAACCTAATTAGTTCTAATTCGGAACACCCGTCATCAACTATAGAGCGTTCGAAATATTCATTTATGGTTCAAAGTTTAGGCAAGATACCATATTTTTATATATCATATCCCAAAGAACTCGTTGCAAGGCCGTGAAGTAACCGCAATAAAACAAATTTGTTCATTTAATATATTTGCAATACTTGGGTGTTTTAAACCCGTGATCTCTGGGAACAGAGCCAAAGCTCTCTCAGTTCTGCAAAGAGCTTTTATTTAAGTTTCCCACTCTTGCACGGACATTTCTTATTAATGTGTTCTCGGAAAGCGGGGAGGATTTTTCCGCATTTTCATTGGTTCGTTTCTCGTGCCGGTGGGTTGGTTGTAAAACGTGTAATGTTTCGTGGCGCATTTTACAGTCCGAAACTCCTGAAGTATTCAATAAATAAAAGTTTACGGAGCATGTACAGTGGGCTCTCAAATCAACGGCATAAATGCTAAAAAACATCTCGGTAAAACGGCTTTCAAAACTTTTTTGTAATTATTTTCTTGAAACCAATTAATTGTAATCAAAGATATTGAAATACAAGTAGATGTGCTATCTGCAGTTTTTTCTAGGTGGGACTGCGCTTCCGGGTGTCGCCGATATTGTTTACCAATAAACAAATAAACTAATTAACGAATAAACCAAACGAACGTTAAACTAAATGAACGAATTCTTTCCGTATTTAAACTATATTGTTAACCAATACTAACGCACACCTTAAAAAAATCAACGAAATGAACAAATTATTTTTCAAAATTTGGAACAATTTCATCGATAGCCCACTTCTCTTGGGATGCTTTGATTTATTTGTACCAGACCACTACAGCCGAAGTCGACATCATGACTTATTTAAAGTACCGAACGGCAGAACAGACGTCTTGGAAAAGCATAGCATGATGAGGGGAGTAGTGCTGTTAAATGAAATTGCAAACCATTTGGATGTAAGTGACTGTTCTTTATATGCCTTAAAAATATTATTGAAGAATCACTTGCCTAAATGCTGATAGGGTAACTAAATTGTACTGTAATTGGAATTATTCTGTTGTACAATAATAATAAAAAATAAAAATAAAATAAATATTTTGAAATGCTCCGTAATTTAGATTGCTGTATCTATGCAGGCATAACATCTATAGATATTTTGCTTTATATTGTTGGACATCGATTTAACGGAAAAGATTATAATAAGAACAGCGGAATTCATGGTGGCACAACTAAATAAGGGAATTTAGTTTAGATGAAGGAGAAAAAGATTGAGTATCTATTCAAATATAGTAACTAAACGGCTATATTCAAAACTCTTCAACAAATGCTTCACATCGGTTTTGAAAATCTTATCTTAAATTGCCTCCACTACGTTTAACATTTCATCTCTTCTGTAGTCTGAACTCGAATCGAGTCTTCCATATAGTTTTGAAATATTCCGATTAAATAAAATGAATACATAAATTTCTCATTCCTTCTTACCACAATTTGAAATAATGGCATAGACTGCCTAAACGACTAGAGCACACTTAAAAGGTGAAAGGTAAAAGTTGTAAGAAGAAGAGAAATATAATTGGAACTAGGGTCGAACGAACTAGAGGCCGTACATAACGACGTCAAAACCTATCCTGGTACGAGTGTAGAAATGAAGTTTGCCGTGGTGAAGTGGTGATAAACAACCTCCGATAAGATAGGGCACCAAAAAAATCAAAAGTGAGACCAATATTATGAAAGAAAATTGGATTTTTTTAAGCCTTCCTTGACAATTGTAGGTACAGCGAATGTTGTTTGCGAAAAAACAGTAAAAATATTAATGTTGGATAATTTGTAAAGTGCTATTTAAGTGAAAATTCGCTCTATTTAATGATTAACAACAGACACAAACACACTTCCCTGGCAAGTATCTTCAAATAAACATACTAGTTAGAAGTTAGATAATTTTATCGAAGGAAGCAAACACTTTGTGGTGTGACATTATATATTTGTAGGTACTCGAGGTGTAGGCTGGTGGTTGAATGTAGAAAAACGAGATTGCGTGATAAAATAAACCTTTACTGAGTTCCCACAATAATTATAATTCGTAAGCACACAAACACGGACAGCGTAACAGTTTTACGATATTAAATAGTACACACTGGGTCAAGGTTGATTGCGGATAGACGAGGCGACTGCTCGGTAAGTTGAACGAGTACTGAATTTTCGTTGTTGCTGGGCGCCTTTTATATGGCCAGACGAGTAGAGTATTAGTGGTAAATCGTCACTCGGCGAGTTGCTCGAAAGCGCTGGAACTGTGCATTTCAAGCGTACAATGGTTCGTACCTTTTCTGGAATGTGTGAGAGGCAGGTAGGTCCACGGCTCTGTTCCAATGCACTAGGTACTTACTGCTCAGTCGTGTACCGTCCATACTCGACGGATGGCGGGCGGTCTAGTAATTTCGCTTGCATATATTTGAACACAGGCGCTGCCTCTGCTCTCGAATATCTATCGTCTCGACCCTGGAGAGAGCATCCGCGACGATGTTGTCTTTGCCGGAGACGTGTCGGATGTCAGTTGTGAACTGGCTAATATAGTCCAGATGGCGGAATTGCCTTGGTGAGCATTTGTCTGCTTTTTGTTGAAAGGCGAACGTGATAGGTTTATGGTCGGTAAATATGGTGAACGACCTGCCTTCCACCATGTGGCGGAAGTATCTCACAGCAAGATAGATGGCTAGTAGTTCTCTGTCGTATGTGCCATATTTCTTTTCAGCTGCCGAAAACTTCTTCGAGAAGAATGCTAGAGGCTCCCAGTGACCTACGACGTACATTGGTGACCTTCGAAGTGCACGGACAATTCTACAGTTAGAGCACGTCGCGCACAAAATAAACTCTTCGGTGATAAATTTCGCACAGCAATCATCATCATCATGTCTCTTACGAGCGGAACATCTGAGGACAACCAGCAACCAATGACCAGCAACCCAACATCAAGTATCCACCACCTGAGGCCAACCGAGGCCAACCTGAGGCCAACCGTACGGTGGGAATTGTTTCCGTCCAACGGTTATTCTGATGGCACTTGATCGCTGCCTTCAGTTGACGATGAAATCGTTCCACCATGCCATTTGCTGCGGGGTGGTATGCAGTTGTATGGATTTGCGTCGTGCCTGCCAGAAAATTCAGCTGCCTGAACAGCCTCGACTCAAATTGTCTCCCTTGGTCCGTAGTAATACGGGGTCGAGTACCTACATTGGTGACCCCGACGTGATTCCACCTACGGGTACCTACATTGGTGAACCCGACAGTGAGCACGACGTACATTGGTGAACCCGACAGTGAGCACGACCTACATATTAAATGAAAAAACACACTTTGTAAAACAGCACTTTTTCTTGGAATTAATATTTAACAGCCAACCAGGTTTCGCTTAGCTCACGCTTCATCAGGGATATTATATCAACTAAAGTAAATTAGATACAGATATATTTATATAAAAGAAATTAAGACAATTAGTGAAAGAGATGGCAATAGAATAGGTGACACCCTATTGGTGCAAATAGAAAAAAGGGAGTCAAAAATAATAATTACAGTTTGGGTAAGCAACGGGGGGAGGGAGAGGGGGGGAACTGTTTCAGAAGAGGTTAACGGAATAAATTCAAAATGGGACTATTAGATAAATTGATTAGGTTATTAATAATGTTTGATTTATTATTGACGGTCTTTTTGATTTCTAGGGCTTCTAGATTGTTTAACCTAATACCAATTCCATTTTTATGTAATATTTTAGTCCCGGAGGTTTTATAGAATGAGTGGTTAGTTTCTAGTAGATGGTTCGCGAATTCTCAAAAAGCATTACTATTTTAATATCTTAGATGTTCTTTAATTCTTATGTTTACGTTCCGGGCCGTTTACTACTAATATTTATTTACGTCTAATTTACTTTAGTTGATATAATAGCCCTGATGAAGCTTGAGCTAAGCGAAACCTGTTTGGCTGTTAAATATTAATTCCAATAAAAAGTGGTGTTTTACAAAGTGTGTTTTTACATTTAATATAGAAGTTAGATAGTTTAAGCTTGGAGAGGATACGACTTTGACCGCAGAGGACATCACATTAAGAACGGTTCCATGCCAACTCAGAATGAAACCAACTCAGAAACACCTCAGGAAGGTCATTAAAAGCTATGAAAAAATAATTTTAAAATTGCCGGTAACCTTAACCTAAATTAACCTATTTAACAATTTCTTTAATATTTTTTTATCATCACTCTTAATGACCTTTCTAAGGTGCTTCTGAGTTGTCCGGTTACCATTAAAAATACTGGAAAGTTCATAAGTTAACCTCCATTACTGTTGAAATTATATTATATTAGAATATTACTGGCAAAATAAGAGTTTATTTAAAAATATATCTTGTTTTATTACGAATCACAAAGAAAAAGAAAAATTATGTAAAAATTTACTTAAAAAGCTTAAAAATTCTGTGCAGGTTTTGTAATATCCTAGATAATGGTTTTAGAGGTTACTTATAGAGGGTACACAGCTGTCGATAATCCAGGAATTAAGACACTTATAAAAACGATAGCGATGTCGACCGCAAGGTCGGGGCCCAGGATGTTCACCACTGCCTGCTAATTAAAGCCATCCGCGCTAATTTATTATTATCTTTCACAAGTAAAGTCCGAAGTGTTTTGTTGACTCCGGTGATTTAATTAAAGAGTTTGTGAGACAAGTCAGGAGTTAAATCAAATTGATATATGAAATCATCAAGAGATATTTTTAATTTTTACACATTTATGTATTTACAATGTCGCGAACAATGACGGTAAAAGATTTCTGACTTTTATGGATGTCTACATATATGATTGTCTGAAATGATGAATTTTAAGTTTAGCTCTTAATTCTGTCGAGACTGTAATAATTCTTAAATCGTGCTCAAAACAATTTTAAAAACATGTATTTTGGGTTATTGAAGCATCCCGGTTAAGGCGCTTCCCGGTTAAGGCGAACCCATAAAATCGACACTATTATGTACTCTGAATCTTTGTAAAATGTCTGTGTCCGTGTTTGAAAGACGAATATCTTATTATTCATTTATTCAGAGAAATAGAAAAATATATTTTGAATTGGCGAGTCGCGTGCTGCGAGCTTTGTGAAATTTTATTACCTTTTTATAAGAATAACGCGTGCTACCATCTCAATACTGGCAACGAACCTTATAGTATATATCATGAATTTCGTGTTTTTGTCAAGCTTTTGCCAGGCGAAGTGTTCATTTCCGTTTGTTTGGAAATATTGTAGGTACATTCTACATCTTCGTCATCTTATAAACTTACGAATACCGACAGTAACTACACGACAAAATACACTATTCTAGTGCAGCATTCAGAAACGGAACTACATTGCCCACTCTCCGACACAACGATTTCACACTACGGCAAATCAGTACTTAGGTAATGTTGACATTTTAATATCAACTTGGCGAGTTTTGTGGATTTAGTAAAAAAACTTATTCCTAAACACATATATTTTAACTTTTGAATGTAGCTATAACTTTGTGGTTATGCATTATAGATAAATGAAACAATTTAACTTTGTTTGAACCACTTTTACATTTGAGTAAATCCGAACAAAATGAGAACATTTAAGGTGTCTTAATAATAATAATTTTTCTGAGTTCGCTAACCAAATCATTGAAAATAACCATAGTTTTGAAAAAAATACGGGGATAAATATTCTTCATATTAATCATAAAGGAAAACGTTTAGATAACTTAGATGCCTTGGAAATAAAAAAAAATCCTATAAAAATAATGAATCTATTATCAACAAACAAAAAATATTGTCTTATAGCCCAATCATGGATATGTTCCCCTACCAACCTACCCTACATTAATACCAAGCAACAGCTCCACCCCTACCATAATAATACATTGTTCCCATCCATATTTCAAAACTATCAAATCAGTATACATTTGCCTTGAAAAAAGAACGTTCGTTCTGAAACCGGTCGGATTTACTCAAATATAAAAGTGGTTCAAACAAAGTTAAATTGTTTCATTTGCATATATTTTTGTAAACCTATCAAATCGCTTTTTTGTATTTTTATGACACGAGTGCATTTTTTATCAAATTTTATTTTTATTATTTCTTTATTTGTTTCAAAATTATTTGTCAAGAATTAATTGTACTACCAAACATGTACACAAACGTCCTCCGAGTGTTAAATAAATAAAATCTTGATTAATTTTTGAAGTGAAACTTACAAAACATACATTTATAATATTTATCCTGCGAGACTTTGAAAAACACATACATCTATAGGATTTATCCTGCCCACTTACAGTACCGCATTGGCCGCTTTGATTATGAGCTCACTTTTCAAGGCTTCTATTGGTTGAGGTTGTGTGGGTGAAGTTTTCACTTCTACCGCCTGTGAACTGCACTCATTTTATTTTATTTAATTTATGGTACGAAAGATTATACCAAATTACAGAAGAGGTATCTTATTTTAAAATCCACATTTTATTTTTTATAAAGTATTATTCAAGTACTCTTATTAGTTATTATTTCATTATAGGCTTCATTATTATATATTTCATTATGAGCTTATATTCACAGAACTAAAATATTAAGAACTTGAAAATTAACTTTGAAATTTAATGAATTATTCAAATTCTGTGAAACAACTGCCCGTCAAATAAACGCAAATTTAATATTATTTATGAACTTATTTAATAAACATTAATCTCAACTTTCTGAAAAGAGTGAAATAATTCACTATTATGTAATGTTGTGATGAAGAAGTAAAATGAAGGAGATGAACGAGAGGAGGAAGATAAAGGTTAAGAATTATCTGGCTTTTCAAATCTGGTCACTAAAGAGATTCAGCTGCATTGAGTTATTGTACCGTTGTGCGTTGTAACTAAACCGTCCCTATCAAGTAGTGAAAATTGTGAAGGAGAAGGTTGGAAGTAAAGTACAATCTTAGCACTCTAGCTCACTGAAAACTCACGGACCGCCACTGGTGCCCAGGTTCAAGGGGTAAAGTTTGCACTGGTCTAGGCGGTGGATGCATTTGCCTCCAACTGTGTGGCAGGCTGGATTGGGAGAGACTGGTTTAGGGATATCTTGTGGTCTCTCTAGCAAGACTCTCTCGTAAATCGCCTTGCGTCACAGTGGGAGGTTTGGATTCATACGTCATACCCAGATTCTTACCCAACCCCTCTATTACGTTTTTATTTCCACAATACTTCCTTTCGTTACTTTTCTAAAAAGACCCTCCAGACAGCATCCCAAAATGGGAAATTATTATTTTCTGTGAGGAGGTAATGTAAAAAAAATATTCGATTCTGAATGCAGATCTCCATGGAGGATTCCGCCTTGAAACGAAATGAAATAAAATGTAAACCCATGGAAAAAACTTTCTCCCCCTTGGATTTGAATACAAATAATCGTACCGCTTTTCCTTAGAGATCGTTGGGCATTTCTCTTAAAATGCAATTCGAAAGAATTTTACCAATATTCCATGTTTAATATTACGCTCTAAAAGGTCTAGAATTGAAGTAAACAACGTGAATGTACGATCTTTGCCGACGTTTGGAATTTTTTAAACTTCCTGCCTTTTACTGGGCAACCACTAAATCTTTGGTGAAAAGAACTACGGGAGGTTTTACCGAGAATGGGATTTGGTCCGGGCAGAAATGAAAACGTTAAATAACATCAAAGCGAACAGTTATGTATAAAACCAAGAACTGGTGTAGCCAATCGTTTGTTATACATACTTATATTACGTAAACAGTAATTTCGGTCCGTACCAAAAATTTAAAAAATCACCTATTCATTTTTTTATAAACCTACCCAAAAACAATCATAATATTTAATATGAGTGTAAACCACACTTATACCACACCTATACAAATAGGTAAAAATGAATGGCCGAAATGTATGTACGCGCATAACTTCCAAACAACTGCACCAAATTGGATAATTCCTTTGTTTGTGTTCGTTATTGTCAGGACAAGGTTTGTATAAAAGTAGTGGTGAGTTACTGGCTTTATGAAATTTATATAAAAAAATACTACAGATGGAACGCGAGCTGTTTGAAAACTGGAGTGTACCGGGACTGAATGTATGGAATACGGGAGGGAGGAGGGGAACTCGGTTAGGTGGTTCGCGGGAGGGGGGAGAGGAATCAGGGAAGGGGGAGGGGAACCTGGGAGGGGGGGAAGGTGTAGGAGGCGGAGTGGTAACGCGAGAGGGGAAGGAGACGCGGGAGATGAAGGGGAGGCGGAAGGGAAACGGGACGAATGGGAAAGGACATACGGGGAGAAAAAAGTCTGGCATAGTAAGGCATGCCGGGTACCAGCTAGTATTATAATATTTAGTAGTACCTACTAATTATTCAATATCGATCAATAACCTTTCTTTCACAATATCGGCTGGTGAGAGTATCAAAATGTAGAAAACACTTTATTGGCTGATTTTCAAAACATCAAATAGTTAATTATTAATAAACTTTTGATTATTTAAAAGATGAACATATGCCCAGTTTTGTGGTCGTAGGATGGTAAAACGTTGCAACAATTTTACTGAAAAACACAGCTTTTAAACTGTTTTTGTTTGTCGGTTGAAGCAGACATAAACAATTTAAAATTAATAACGAAAAAATGACAACATGGTATAATCATGATAATCATGCACTGCTAATGCATAAACATAATATTAAACAATAACAGTGACTGGTTAAAAGCTGAGTGGGCAAATACGGGAGGTTCCTATCCAGGCTGTTGTTGTTGGAGATTAGGTATCTCTCCTAGCCACAACCTTTGAAAAAAAAACTACCTAAATATCGATTTTTCGGAGATGTCTGACAAATCAACTGGAGGATCGATATATCGCAATGATGTTTTTGTAATTGGATTGAATCGAATTGAACCCTGTCAAGTAAATATTTTATTTGACTAGGAATCGTTAAGGTTGATTTCGTGCCCTTTATTTCATTTAACAAAATTGTCGTGCCAAAGATTTCGGGAATCACAAAAGCACAAATAACAATATGTGTGTAAATGAATATTGTTTTTCCAACCACGCAGTTTTTATTCCACCAAAAGCATTCACGAACATAAATCTTGGTCTGGCACCAAAAAAGCAATGCCTTCTGACTCCCAGTGATTTACTGCAAATTGATCTTATGAATCCACTACCAACACATGCCCTGTGGCGGTATGTAGGCCAAACGTTTTTTCGTGCAATTAAGAACCCCGGTTTTGTATTTAGCACTGATATTCGAGTTAGAACGGGAATTTTTTAATAAGATTCGGCCCGAATTGAAAGAAATAAATCCTTCACCGTCTGTGCTGGTTCTTGGTGGTATTATTCGTTGCAGAAATCTGTGATCTTTTAGGTCCAAGTAATTAATAATACTGCAGAAATGTGTTTTTCGATTTCACTTTTCATAAAGTTTTATGTCCTTTTATCGGTTGATTTGATTATGATTATAATTAGTGATTTATAAACTAAAATTTAATGGAATGGTGGAAAAGATACATTTTTATAATTCTTTTTGTTTCTTTTTGAATTTTATTTTTATTTCTCTTCTCTATGTTTATATTATTTTAAAATATATTATTTACATTTTTTACCAACTTCTTGAATCTACAATCTAAGCTTTAATATATTATCCAAGTTTAATTTATATATAAAAGTCAATATAATAGACAAAACAATATCTACATGCAATAAATCAGCTCATTTTGACTGTCCTTAAACGGGTAAAACTCCTAGATGGACAGCCAAAGATGATTGTAATACGCAATATGTAATGTTTTTAAGAAATAAATAAATATGTTTTTCTTAATACAATATAATTTCACGGTAAAGGCTTGAATTTCGCGTACCAATAATGTTTTATTGAAAAAGAAATGTTTACAAACAATTAAAATAATAATATATATTAACGTGGGCTTGAGCATCCGCCGCCAAAACTTAGACAAACATCACCCATGAACCCGGGCACCCCTGCTAAACGAAGCGAACCATTTGGGGTGATCTATGGCAGAGGTGTACCTACACATACGTACTTAAATAACAACATCAACGTCATTTTATATCGGACCCACCGACTTTTTAAATACACAAAATTAAATACTATTTTTAAAAAATCAGGGTTCGACTTCACTATTCTCTCCATGTGTACTTAGGTCCGTGTGAAATTCCGACCGTGCCTCAATAAAATTAGAAAATACCATGGAACTAAGATTGAAGGGAAGCGGCAATACTTTAGGAATATTACGGGGACAAGCGAAAAACCTATGTAGCTCTGCAAACTTGAAGCCGTCTAGTGGGAGGGGATAGAAACGGGGAATGTGGCTAGCTTGCGGGGGGAAGGCGGCTCTCTGGAGATAAGGGCCGAACTGTGAATGGGAATCATTATTATTTTTATATTTTTTAAACTTTCGTAAATTTTTTATCACATTTTGGACATAAAATATAATAGCCCAATTGAAAAATAAGTAATGAAATGAGGAAAGGGGAGTAACAAGGAGACTGGAGACTTATGGGTTGTTTAATTTTTATTGTTCCCTATACAAGTTATTTTAAGTTACCTTTATCTACTAGGACGTAACTCGTTTTTTGCGAAATCAATATTATGATTGATTTGTGAAGCGCTTGTCGAAATACATCGGCCTCTCTTTTCACTTGACAAGTGCAAGTAGGTAAAAAGCTAGTGTTATGAACTAGCTGTAACTCAAGGCGCCATTCCTTGGTGCTATCATTGCTTAACTCATCAGTTTGAAATAGATTTTAATTTATAATATAATTATTTTTATTTTTATTTTAACTTTATGAGTAAAACCTCAAATTGTAATATTTAATTAAATGAAGACAATATAAGCGAAACTCAATCGAAAATCTGAAAACAGAAAAATCAGAAAAAGAGATGTGTCAATATCTTTTTCTGATTTTTCTGTTTTCAGATTTTCGATTGAGTTTCGCTTATATTGTCTTCATTTAATTAAATATAATATAATTATTTAGTATTGTTTTTTTTATACGTATTTTATATAATCGACAGACTTGCAGTGAAAAATTTTGTGCATTCTGTTCTGATGTAAGCTGGTGCTTGAGTTTTAAGAAATGAGTGCTCGATACTAATCTAATAAAAGAAGTATTTACAGTTTTACAATGATAACAAAAAAAAATTAAGTGATAGGAACAAACACTGCTTGATTTATTTGCGTGGGCAAATAAATTTTATTTGATTAATTTGTGTTATTTCACAATTAATTTATTTAAAAATAATGTACATATATTATACTAGCAGATCCGGCCACACGTTGCTGTGGCTAACGTAAAACAACACCACGCCATTACCCAAACTTTATAACCAACGCTATCTGTTAAATCAAATCCACACCGCCTATTTGCCAGCCCATTGTCCGCTACCCGCTGCCGCTTAACCAGATATCTATACATATTATAAATTAAAGTCCTCCGCGTCGTCTGTCTGTCTGTCTGTTCGCGATAAACTCAAAAACTACTGAACGGATTTTCATGCGGTTTTCACGAGTAGATAGAGTGTTTTGTGAGGAAGGTTTAGATATGTAATTTGTCAAGGATTTGTGTAAATTGGTTGAAACATAACGATAATTGTTAGAAGTGTCGGAAAAAGTCAAGCCGCCTGGTAGCTTTTATCGAAAACGCTGCCTAATCCTTTTGGGATATAACAAAACAATGCATGGTGGGATATTCCTCTTTTAGAGATCTACAAAAAAATTCGCGAAGGCATATATCTATCTTTCACGGATAGCTTACTATACCCATTCTATCTTCTAAAAAAATGGTCACCTACATTGCGGTAATTAAAAAGTTATTTAGACGGATACAGTATTAATCTTTATTAACTTAAATATGTACGTTAGTTACCCCAAACATTTCATGCACATTATTATAATCTTTCACACCATCTCTACGTATTATAAATTAAAGTCCTCCGCAGCATCTGTCTGTCTCTTCGCGATAAACTCAAAGAGGGCGGTGGTTACAAAGGTTGGATAACCATCCAGTAGATGACGTTGCATTTTATTAGCCACAGCAACGCGTGGCCGGGTCAGCTAGTATTATATATTTCAATCAATTTACACAAAACCTTGACAAATTATATACCTAAACCTTCCTATTATCTATTGGTGAAAACCGCATGAAAATCTGTTTGGGTAGTTTTTGAGTTTATCGCGAACAGACAGACAGACAGACGCGGCGAATGACTTTGTTTTATAATATGTAGAGATATACCATATTTATCACAAGAATCCCAACTGCTTCCGTCTGTAGCATGTATGTTGTGAGGCTGAAGGTAAGTGGGGAGGGGAAATAAATGGGGGAGAGGAAGCTGGAGAAGTACCCGGCTATTCAGATCTAGTCAACAAACATGATTAAATCAATTTCAAGCAACATTTCAATTCTGAATTGTGGTCTTACCTACGCCAGAGCTATACTGAGAATGTCTTCCACCTGGAACGTGCCGGAAATATATCCTATATTATTTTTAATTATAAAATGTTGAAAACACAGATTAATCGAATAAAGTTTATCTGCGCGTACCGGGATTTGAACCCGCGACTTCCGGATTGCTAGTCAACAGCTTTACCCCTCGACCACGAGGGCATGTCAATGTGACTTTTACATAACAATACAGTGATTATAAACAAAAATGAATTAGCATTGTAAACATATGTAAAAGCAGTGTTAAATTAGTAGGAATAAAAAACTAAAAATAACATTGCAAAAAAGACAAAGTAAAAATGTTTAAAAATGAATAAGCTAAATGATAAAAAACATATACCTATGACATGTGTAAATCACAAATTTATATTTGTGCGTTATGATTAATAAAAACATAAAAGTTTTTTGGTAATTTTCAATTATTATAATTTAAGTTGACTGATTCGGCCCATTGGCAGTCGGAGTTCACGTGATAACATCGGGCCCTTGGCGATGGCGGTTGAAATGAACACGCCGAAAATTATAAAATGTATATTTAAGCTATGTTTAAACACTTACATATGAAAGGTAAGACCGTCTTTCTTTTTAAAGGTCTTCATAGAACTACTTTTACACAATTTTACGGCGCAGTGGACCATTTTTCTATGTTTTATGAATGTTTTTCTGGGAGCTCTATGCGCGACCGAGGTGTAAAAGCTAATGTCAGCCATCTAAAAACCGTTCCGTAAAATTTTTGAAAAGGCATGCTTTGGGCTGGTGGGCACACTTTACATGCCGTCTCTCTAATATCCATACTCTTAGGAAAATACCGACGGGAAATTCGCATCTGTTTAATTTTGTTATTTAACAAATTTGATAATGTTAATATTCAGATCATTATTGGCTAATTTACACATTATTTGTATTGTTGCATTTAAACTGATGAACGTGTGATCAACGACAAACTGCTCACATACCTCGAGAAGAACAAAATTATTAACGACCATCAATACGGACTCCGGCGGAACCGCTCGTGCGGTGATCTTCTCGCGTATGTGACGCATGTTTGGGGGCGGTGCCTGGAACGTTTCGGTTAGATCCAAACGGTTGCACTGGATATTTCCAAGGCCTTTGACCGGGTTTGCCAACGAGGGCTTGTCAACAAACTGCCTTCTTACGGACTTCCTTGTGTACGTGGATTGCCGACTTTTTGAGGGAGAGGTCGATTCAGGCGGTTGCTGACGGTTTCACCTCTTCCTCGCATTCGATAAATGCTGGCATCCCACAGGGATCGGTTCTGTCACCGACTTTGTTTCTGTTGCACATCAATGACCTTTTGTCATGTGCACCGATTCATTGTTACGCGGATGACCGTACAGTCCATGATAGCTTTTTGATTGACAGGCCCCCAAAGGGTACACAAACTCCAATAGCTCGGAGGGCTTTGAAGCAAAGAATGGACGGTTATCTCGAGAGTATTTTCTCTTGGGGTAAGAATAACCTCGTCGAATTTAATGTTTCAAAGACCCAATCATAGCTCCAGCTCAAGTGACCAGCTCAGGTACGGGGGCTCCATCGAAACCAGATTAAGTTAGCCTCTCAGAAACTGTGCGTACTGTACAGGGCCCGCAGATACTTTAATAGTACACAACTGCTAACCCTGTACAAATCGCAAGTGCGCCCCACGGTTGAATTTGGCAGCCACCTCTGATCTGGAGCTCCAAAATACCTAAAAAAACCCTTGACTCTGTGCAGAAATGGGCGGTCCGTTTGATAGATTCTCCCATCATAACAGACGGACTGCAATCTTTCAATCTTTAGAGCATACGCGTCAGGTGAGAATGCTGTCCTTGTTATACCGGTATTACAATGGAAGATGCTCTGAAGAACCTGCGTCATTGATCCCCTCGGCACTGGTGCATAGTCGGTTAACACGCCAAACACGCGCTCAACATTTGTACACGGTTGACATTAGTCACATGTGAACGGTTCGTTTCTATGACTCGTTCTTGAGTTCAACGGATTTGCCGGCCTGTGTGTTTCCTACCTCCTACAACATAGGTCTCTTCAAGACCCATGTTCACTCCTTCCTTTCCTCAAAAAGACCCTCCACACAGCATCTTCAAAGATGACATAGGCCTTGAATAAGTAAATTAAGTTACGTAAATACATCCAATCATTTTGTTTTTTTGAATGTATACATTTCAGACAAAAAAATGAAAAAACATGTACGTTTTTTGAAATAAAACTTCATTACGCACGCTTGACTTGGGTAAGCTGGTGAATGCGTGACGAGAGTTAGCCGAGAGGGAGATATAAGTTAGCGAAGATAGAAAGAGAGAGAGTTGCATTTCGTATATTACTGTAGGGGCAAGAAAGAGAGGTGCGAGCATACATTTTCTTCTCTCTTTCTCTCATACCCAGTTACGTTTCGTATATCTAAGAGAGTGCAGGCCTATTGTCTGTATCACACTGTAGAAGCAAGAGAGAGCAGTGCGCGCGCACATTTTCTTTCTCTCTTCCTATAATATAGATGGAGCTAAAAAAGTTTTACTTCAGTCGTGTGGTCTAAAGCACAC
The DNA here is from genome assembly GCA_929108145.2 of Limnephilus rhombicus. Taxonomy (NCBI): domain Eukaryota; kingdom Metazoa; phylum Arthropoda; class Insecta; order Trichoptera; family Limnephilidae; genus Limnephilus; species Limnephilus rhombicus. Next base: position 5,504,929 of record OV815288.1, on the reverse strand, counting down.
TTGTTTCTTTTATATTGACATGAGGATTAAAAATTGAGAAATGGTGTTAATAAAATAAGATGCACAAATACCTAAAATAATAATTATTTTAATAAATTTTATTTGCTAAGCTAATATGACATCATGGTAATTTTTTTTCGAAGAAACCTTCTTCTGAAAGGATTTCACTTTGTGATGGCATTATTTATTTGATTGAAAATACAAAAAACTTTGCTTATATTTGTAATGGTGACCGGACAACTCAGAATGAAACCAACTCAGAAACACCTCAGAAAGGTCATTAAGAGTGATGATAAAAAAATATATAAAAAAATGTTTAAATAGGTCATGTTAGGTTAGGGTTACCGGCTACTATTAAAATTATTTTTTCATAGCTTTTAATGACCTTTCTGAGGTGTTTCTGAGTTGGTTTCATTTTGAGTTGGCATGGAACCATTTATAATATACCCAATCTACATATTTCGTTAACAATGTTCACTTCATCAGGCAAGGGCGGATTTAGAGGGGGGGGGGGGGCACGTAAATTCCAAACGGTATTTTTCTGTACTGTGAAGATTCCATCACAGTACAGAAAACTGTCTTTATTAAACATTTAATTTTTCTATTGCTTTGACACTTTCATAAACCTTCCTATACATACTTGAACTTATAGAAATAAACTTTAAGTATGATACTTCAAGTTTATTTTTAACAGTTATTGTTGATTTTTTTGCGCTTACGTCCCTTGTGAAGAAAGGGGGATGCCTGCAGGCGCGGCCGGTGTCTTAGTGCACTCGTGTAACGAACCGCCAACAAAGTTGAAAAACAATTTACAGCTCATCGTAATATTACTTAATGTTTTTAATTATAAAATTAAACAAAATATTTTTAAAAATCTTAAAAATTGCAATTAACAACAAATAAATGTAAGAATATTACGGCAAAAACATTCCACCCGCGCGGTTAACACTGGCTAGGAACGAGAAACCGAGGTACGTGCCAATCTGCGCGTTAGACCTAAGCGCCCTGTTTGGCAAATATTATTTTATATGCAGCCCATACGAAACATCTACGGACGGTGGTTTTGACAAAACGTATGAAGAAAAATACCCTTGACAGTCCGCCGCACGGACAGCGGAGATATCCGAACGAAGAATCCAAGAATTCCGAACGTAGGGCTCGAGCGATGTAGGGATTGAAGAAGTATTAAGTAAAATCATAATATTTCTCTTGTAAAATGCAACCTCGGGTCAACGGGTCACGTATCAGCTCTCTCTCTCTGGTTTCAATCCTGGGATTGGTTTGCAGCAATTTCATCTATTCGTTTTTTCCACTCTTCCCTGTCTTGTGCGGCTCTTTTGAATTCTGCATATGATAAGCAGCGCACGTCCACCAGCAGGTCCTCCAGGTACTCTCGGCGTGGGCGTCCCCTAGCGTTTGTCCCCTCGGTCATACCCTCCATTATGGCATGCAAGAGGCCTTCTTGTCTTATTGCATGGCCGATCCATCTTGCGCGCCTTTCGGACAAGGTCCTGAGCAGGTGCCTTCCTCCTTCGATTTTTTGGAGAACCTCCTCATTTGTGATGTGGTCTCTCCAGGAAATTCCTAGTAGTCTTCTATAGGACCACATCTCAAAAGCCTCTAGTCTCCGTTTATCTCTTTCGGATAAGCACCATGTTTCGCAGCCGTACATCAAGATACTCCATACATAGGTCTTGATGAGGAGTATTCTCAGTTTCAGGTCTATATTATTCGATTCTATTATTTTCGACCTTTTATTGAATGCAAGCCTAGCCTGGTGTATACGGCTGTCGACCTCGCTCTTAGACCGACCGTCCCATGTTATTTTGCTCCCGAGGTACACGTACACAGGTATACGTCCCGGTATACATCCCGAGGTATACATCCCGAGGTACACAGGTATACGTACCTCGGGAGCGTATCAGCTATGCGTGCGATATTATCTTGTGATAGAGTCCTGCGGATTTACATACATGGCATTGACTTTATTATTTGCTTTTTTTGCGGAAAGTAACCTTATATTTGTGTGCGTTTTTTTTTACTTATTGCTAACTTCATATCGACGCTCATTGGGTCAGTAAACGCCCGCCACGATTTGAATCTGCAAAGTGTTAATTATTAATTAATATCCGAAGGTCTTTCAAAATAAATACCTACTATTTTTTGCCACTAATCTACTACTTTTAAAACTAATAGATGTAATGTCAAAAGAAATTAACCGTAGTGTAAAATAGCAAATAATTTATGATTTTCGAAGTTTTTTAATGCAGTGTTGCCGCTTGCAAAATCGTTTTCTTATTCGAACTATCCTCGATTTTAATACAAGGGTGATTGAAGTCTTCGCTCGGCAAAGAGATCGAATAATTGATCTTCTCTATAAATAAGTATGATAGGTGCATTTATATAAATAACATACATTACGTTTTTGATGAAATCAGTGAACCACCAAAAATTTAATACACGATGAGTAAGAGTGGGGAAAGTTATTAAAATTAGGGAATATAATGTCATTAGAAGGGAAAATGTTCAATAGAGGGTTCATAAAAAATTGTTACTTGTTGATGATATCTGCTTTGTTATTAACTCTTTTTTTTAATATCATCATCATCATCAATTAAATAAAAATGAATCGCCTAAAAGTATGTACACGCATAACTTCCGAACGACTTTATCTATTTCATTAAAACTTTGGGGATTTGATGTGTGCATGCCCGCGAAGGTTTCTGTATATACTGGAGAGCTCCGGCATTATGAAATAAGTATAAAAAAATCGCAATAGGTTGCACGCGAGCAGTTTGAAAACTGAATGAACCGGGATTGAATGAATGGAATTGGGAGGGGGGGGGAAACCGGGCGGGGAAGGGGAACTCGAGAGGGGGGAGGGGAACTCGGGAGGGGGGTTTCGCGAGAGGGGGGGGGGGAGCGAGGGGCGTAACTCGGGAGAGGGGATAGGAACTCGGGAGGGGGTTTCGCGGGCCGGGGGAAGCGGGCGAGGGGAGTGGGGAGAGGGAAAGCGGATTGGGAACGCGAGAGGGGAAGGGGACGTGGGAGAGAAAGGGAAGGCGGAATGGGAATGGGACGAATGGGAATAACTATTTACATATTAAGCGACTTAGCAACGCACACCGGGAACCGGGAACACAATGTTCTTTACATGGTATAAAGCAAATTCACTCCCGCTGTCTGTACGCTTAGATCTTTTAAACTACGCTATGGATTTTCATGCGGTTTTCATCAATAGATAGAGTGAGTGATTCGTGAGGAAGGTTAAGGAATATAATTTGTGAAGGTTTTGTGTAAATTGGTTGAAATATAATACATAAAGGGAGCGGGCTGGCAAGCGGGTAGATAATTGGAGGACTGGTAAATGACATAGGCTACTTTTTATCTCGGAAAAAACAATTCATTTCCAAGGGAAAATTCTTTTTGCAGTAATTCCCCCCCACGACTTTAATAAAATCATCAAATTCGAGGTTTTGTATTCTAAGGTTTTCTACTACAAAACTAGACCGATAATTTAACAACTGTATTAGAAAAAAATATTCTATAATGTGTACGTTTTGCGTATACTGAACGTCTACCATACATACGTTTACCACACAGGCGTTTACCATACATACGTTTACCATGCATACCGGATATCCATTTACCATACATACGTTTTGGGAAGTATGTTTACGAGAGATGGGAAGGCTGATAGAGATATTGAAAGAAGGGTGAATGCAGGTAACTCTATTAATGGAGGACTGAACGCCGTTGGCACCAACAAAAAACTGTCCAAAGACGCGAAACTAGCCGTCCATAATGGAGTACTGGTACCTACCCTGATGTATGGCAGTGAGGCATGGAATTGGCAGAGGAAAGATGAAAGTAGACTGAACGCTGTATAAATGAGATCCCTGAGGCGTATGTGTGATAAAACCATGAATGATCGTGTGAGAAATGTGGAAATCCGCAAAGAATGCAAGGCTGATTGATGTAAGCGTAATGAGTAAGATCAAGAAATGAACGCTCCGATGGTTTGGGCATGTAGAGCGAATGAACGAGGAAAGGAGTGTAAGGAGAATGAATATATGACGCAAATGTGAATGGTAGAAGAAGTCGAGGACACCCAAGAAAGACATGGCACGACCAAGTGAATCAGACACTTAGGTCGGGTCATGTCAAGAGTCAGAATAATAGCAGAGAATGTATGAGACGTTGTATGAATGTAAACGAGGCAAGGAATGTGTGCCAAGACCGGGATGTTTGGCGGTCCGTCCTCTCTGCCTACCCTTGCGGGGCAACGGCGTGATGGTTAGTTAGTTAGTTACATACGTTTACCGTACTTATGTTTAACACACATATGTTTACCATACATACGTTTACCATACATGCGTTTACCATTCATATGTTTAACGTATTAATGGTAAACGTTTCCCTTCTCCCTCCCAGTCCCAGATTCTCCTCCCCCTACCCGAGTTTCCCTCCCCTATCCCGCAATCCATACTTCAGTCCCGGTACATTCAGTTTTCAAACAGCACGCGTGCCACCTATTGTATTTTTTTATACAAATTTCATAATGTCAGAACTCACTAATAGTTTTATACAAACCTTGTACTAACAATAACGAACACAAAAAAAATAATTATCCAATTTGGTTTCATTTTTTATTCATTTTTTATTTATATACTAGCAGACGCAGCCAACGTTGCTGTGGCTAACGAAACCCCGCTGCTGAATTGAATATTTGAATTTATCGGCTTTTCTCTACTATAATAAGCTTGTATTATACATATAAACTAATTAACTCGCCACTAATTATACAATGCTTGCAATGCAACACTGGATATTTGAAAAGGGAAAATCAAATACCTTCTAACTCTAGGACATCTATTTTCCAATTTCTTCCGTAGAACGAATTTCAAAAGTGACTATAGTACGGCCCGCCAGCCGTTTTAAATCTTATTACAAGCAAATAATTGTCAGCCTGAAACACTCATTTACATTGAAAAATCTTCCGAGAAAAGATACTTGCCGCCAACGGGACTTGAACTCGTGTCCTTCCGATTGCCGGTCGAATGCTCTGACCACTGAGCTATGGGGGCTTATCAAATACCCGCCAAATAATTCAATATATACTAGTGTTTCATTCAACAATTACTGCTTGTTATATTTTTTTCCCACCGTTTTAAATCGCACAAAAATATGTTTTCTTTGAATTTCTCGACTTTTCTCTAATATAATTTACATGTTTTATACATATAAAAATTCCTCTTCAATCACTCTATCTATTGGTGAAAACCGTATGAAAATCCGTTGCGTAGTTTAAAAGATTAACGCGCACATACATTTTGAGCGACTTAATTTTATACTATGTAATGAGTAATGATGATGAAATGATGATAATAAATACATAGAAATGTACAGATAGATAGATTTATTTTTTTTAATTTATAATTTATATTTTTTTTTATAAAAAAATTATGTAAACAACGTTATTTGTCTCTTCGATACAAAAAAAATATTTATGTAGGTAATTGCTTTATTATTATTATTCTCTTTTTCTACAGTAGTCTTCTATGTTTTATATTTAATTTAGCTTATTGTTGTTTTCTTTTATTTTACTCATAGCATCTCCACCTAGTGACGGCTAAACCTTGATTTACGTGGATCATTTTCAAAGGGAGTGTTGATGTCTATGAGCATTCCAATTACGATTTTATTGATAATTATTATTAAAACTCTGTAAATAATTTAAAAAAAAAATATATATATATATTTATTTATCCATTTTGAGGTATCTAATTAGGTATATTGAACTTTTTATATGTTTTTAAATATTCATTTATTTATAAATTTTTGTTTTAGTAATTTGTACATTTAAGTTAAATTTCTAATTAATTATAATATTTCATATTGCAAACTAAATTTTATGTAGTTTTATGTAGCTCCTACAGTACATCTTGACTTTCCAATTAGTGTGGACTTTAATGTTTCTGGTAGTGTGTTATATAACTTTATCCCTTTGTACAGTAAACTGTTTCTGAAGCCTGATTTCCTTGCACGTCCTTGTGTTATGTTTGTGAATGTCCTTGTTGAATATAATTTTATTTGAGAAGTATTTCGGAAAATGTTGTTTATTATTTTATGTATAAATATCATCGTATTCAAGGTCAGCATCTGTTTCACGGTTAGCCAATGCAGTTCCTTTAACATTTTTTTTTACTTTTGAAAATCAATATCGCGAAGTATTATTCTCATTGCCCTGTTCTGAAGAATTTGAAACTTATTTTGTTCTCGTTCGTTACATAGGAAAAGGATAGTACATATATTGTCATCCAAAGTAGGATGTGTTAACTTCCTACGGATATTTGTCCTCAACCGAACACTGCCAGGTATGTTTTCAAATCCATCAAAGTCGGAAACACAAACAAACAATGGAGCAGATAATCTTCATTCCCATTTCTCTCCGATGTATTCAAATGGGAAAAATTTGTAACGCTGTCAGCGAAATACTGAATACAGGGTGAAATACTAGCAGGCCAGATCCCTCCAAGGGAAGCTTCGTATAGGCGCAGTATTTGGTTTAAATGTGAAGTTACAATAATTTTTATTTTTTTTATTTAAGTTTATTTAGGAAACATACAGTTGTAAATACATTCATTTTACATTTTATATTGAATATAGTATAAACCAGTGAAGTTCCATTTATGATTTAAAAAAAAAGGAAATGGTTACTGATTAGGAAGCAAGTAGATAGAAATAATATTATAATATAGTATTAGTAAAAAGTGAGTCAAAAGAAAAAATAAACAATGAAGAAATAACAAAGAAATAATCGTTTTGGTTTAAGTACATTGTAAGGTTAATTTAGTTTTAAACGTTTTAAGAGAGCAGTGGAAAATATCGATATCTCTTAGGGCGTTGTAAGATTTGCAGATACGCCCAAGCTAATGATTGCCTCCTTCCGCCGTTATCGAATATTAATAAAAATATTGGTGAGTGGCTGAGTTGGCATTGTGTTTGTGTCCCACCCAGGCCAGTTCCTCGGCTGGCTTAGTCCTCCACCACAACACAAGCAACATTCTCCGCTTACTGATAGTCCAGGCAACGAAGGAAAAATAGGGGAAATAATTCATGTAGAAGCCAATTTTGGCACAGTTGTAGGTGAAGGTATCCTTAACAAAATACTAAAAGTACTGGGGGGTGGGGGTGGAGCTAAGGGGGGGGGGTCTAAAGGTCCCTTTTTTCAGAATTTTCGTTAATAACTCGAAAACTACTGCCTCTAGCTAAAAAGTGTTTGCGTACTAAATTATTTACATAAAATTCTCTACAAAAAAGGTTCTTTAAACTTTTTGTTAGGATTAATGCTTAAGGAGATAGAGAGGGGGGAAAATGTTAAATTTAAAAAAATGGTTAACGACCAGCATTCCATTTTTAACAATAAAATCTGTTTTTATTTTTAATTTCATATTTTCCCCCTTCCTGTCTCCCTAAGCATTGATCCGAACAAATAAATTTATAGAACCTTTTATAGAGAATTTTATGAATTTAGTACCTAAACTATTTTTCGCTAGAGGCAGTAGTTTTCGATTTATTAACGAAAAACTGAAAAAGGGACCTTTAGACCCCCCCCCTTAACTCCACCCCCACCCACAAGTACTTTAGTATTTTGTTAAGGACACCCTTCCCTAAAACTGTGCCAAAATTGGCTTCTACATGAATTATTTCCCCTGTTTGGTATTTTTTGGTCTTTGTTGCCTGGACTATGAAGGAGATTTTCAAAATCGTCAGGTTATTCGTAACCAGCGAATATCAGATTTCTTTTTTTTTACAGAGAATTAAATTAACTACCTATCTACCCATAAAACAATATTTTCAACCGATTATTCTTATTACCATTTTCAAAATTTGAACTGATTTAGACGAGACACGAAGGGATAAAAATGATTTCACTTTTTGACCTCCTGTATAATTTGACCTCCAACCATCCTAACTCTCTAACGCCGAACGACCGGAAACCAGCGAATCCGGTCCTCGCGTACTGCTACTCATGCAGATAACACTAGAACACGTTTCTACGAGATGTAAGAACACAATGGCGCCTTTATGGTTAATGTTATTTTTAACAATATTTTTTAATATGTATTTTTGCTTGGCAAGCGAATAGCCGCGGCAATCCGAATTTCTACTGTTTTATAACACATTTCTGTTGAACACTTTAATTTTTAATGTTTCTAAAAAATTCCCTCTGTAACCGACGTGTTACATACCCTCGTTTGTTTTTTCGGCAAAAGTCATCGCTGGCGGCATCCTCTACATTTAGTGGTCATTTCTTGGGAATTTCCTCCGAAATTTCTGGCCACTAAGCTCGTTAGTACCATGCCGCCAGCGACGATCTTTTCGCCGGAAATATTTATGTATAATTATCATTATTTCCCTTTTTATTATGTACAATGCCCCGGTGCAACAAATAAATGCTTACATGCTAAGGTTGCCACCGGGAGACATTTTAAACTCTTATAATTTACATATGCTTCCTTTGTTCGGTGATGATGGCCCTGCAGGAGGCCAACGAGCAAAATATGCTTCCTTTGTTCGATGATGATGGCCCTGCAGGAGGCCAACGAGCAAAATATGTTTTTTCACTTAATCATACTCTCACAACCCGCAGGACGATGAAATCAACACATTTCATTCCAGAGTCCTGCCGGGCATTCAGGGAAAGAGAATTTAAGCCTCCATTACTCCATTACACATTATTACCACTGGATGTAGGGAGGCCAGCCAACTCTAACAATCATCATCAGCGTGTACCTCTGGAAGGCGTGCACGAGACCGGTCCCTTTTTTATAGTTCTTGTGAAGACGCTGATACGTCTGTTACACCCTCGATAGAAAAAAATCGCAAAGTATGCTCCGAAAATTATTATAAATTTGTTTTTTCCTGTTATTTTACAAGTTATTTATCAAGACATTTCCCACGATATATTTGCTCTACTAAACGAGTGGTATTTTATTAAATATTTTGCCAATTTTCGCATAAATATTATCGTTTTTAGTATTAGCGCGCAACCCTCTAACAATCATATTTATATGTCTCCCCATCTTTTTTTTGGGCGCTTACTGTAGTGAACGTATGTCTTGCAGTATGAAAGAGACATGCGTGTATGAGTGAGACAGCATGCGGAACGTATAAAAGGCGTGAATGTTGTCCATTCGTCCTCTCTTGTTATTCCTAATGGTGCTTCTACATGCTTGCGACAAACGGTTTGTCGCAAGCTCAGGCAAGCTCTGGCAAACGAATGGCTGGCTTCCACACATTTGCGAGCGCGCCAGTGTGTTCGGAGCATCCAAGCGCGGCGGACGTCTACTTAGGCTGTACTATGTTTGCGTTAATCTATTTTTATTTTGGTTCCATGCCAACTCAGAATGAAACGAACTGAGAAACACCTCAGAAAGGTCATTAAAAGCTATAAAAAAATAATTTTTAAAATAGCCGGTAACCCTAACCTAACTTAATCAATTTTTTATCATGACCTTTCTGAGTTGGTTTCATTCTGAGTTGACCGGTCACCTTTATTTTAACGTGAAACAAAAGACAAGGGGAAAATATATTTTTATACCATTTGTTAGGAGCGGGCCCCCAAACATGTCCCAAGCTAGCTCTCAGGGGAGGCATGATTTACCCTCTATTCAGGTGGTGGGTCGCTCGAGGCTTCAGAAATTCCTTCGCATCTCAGTCGTCTGGCGGGATACTCCCTCTCTAGGAAACCCTCCTGCCGTAGCAGAATAATAACAGGATTGAGTTAACTAGTTTCATGTATTGCAAATTTAAAACACAGTACATAGGTCATTACAGTACAATTCAACACAAGAAATACATACTACACAATCCTAGCTATCGTGTTTATAACCTCAAGATCCCTAAACGAAACTCTCTGAGTGATGGCTTTGCGCGGGAGTTTACAGTCTATCGTTAAAGGACACAATCAAATGAGGAAACAATTGTACAGCTTACATGATGTTGGGGGTCTTCGTCTTCCGGCTTCCAGGGGGACCTCCCGAGTTTAGGACAGAACCGAAGTTTACACAGGCATGGTGAAATATCAGCGCTAAACCCGTAGGTTATTGAATTAACATTGCAGGTTATATTTGAGTACAATTCGAGCGATAGTACGCCGGGCGCGAACAGTGGGAATCAACGCGCGGGCTTAACGTGTGCCCGAGGCGGCTCGCAATTCTCAACTGGTGGAAGGGATCGCGTGCGGGTGGGCGGATGGGATAGGAAGTAGGAAGCAGGGAACAGGGGGGGAGCAGGGTGTTGTGTAGTTTGCGGCGAATTAGGAGTTTGAATTCTTTGTCGTTTGGGCGTACCATAACACTTCCCCCCGCGCTTGGAAAAAAAGCGACGTGGCAATGGAGCTGTAGGGAAAAAAAAAATCCTCTTATGCTTCCATCGGGGTTTTGAGAGATTCGTTGCTTGAGAGATTTCCTAGCTAGAACATACAGTTTTATGCTATAGTTTGGGTCACAATGTTTGTAGGGAATGGGTGGGGGTACATACAATGTTTGGACAAGACAAATTTGGGAAAAGTACATGGTGTAAAACAACATACAAGGTTATGCAATTGAAAATAACAATACACATGGTTATGCAATTGAAAGAATGACAATACACATGGTTATGCAATTGAAAGAATGACAATACACATGGTTAAGCAATTGAAAGAATGACAATACATTTGTACAAGAGAAGAGAAGAAGTGTGTGATTCTAAGGTTTCATTGGTCTTGGAGCTAAGTTTGTGAAGCGTGGATTTGTTTGGTTTCGGAGAATTTCGAAGAAAAGGACGTGACTTCACGGATTCTAAGGATTACATTATCACTGTAATCAGACCCATTTGAGACAACGCTCAGGAGTACACTTGGGCCTTAGAAAACACTTGGTTTTGTCGAAGACGTCGAAGTTCACGAAGTGGAGACTGTGGTTGCTGTGCCGCGACTATGGTTACAGAGGTCATTGAAGAGAAGAATCCAGTATCTGCAGACATGCCAGTGCGAATCCTAAGTGTTATTATGGTAAACACGGATCGTATATAATGGTTATTGAAGCATAATGTAGCTCAAGATAACTTGTATTGGTGCGCATTCAGCGAATACTGGTGGGTCAAGGTAATGATGGTTTACACATGACGATATATGCGTCACTGCATGACAGAGCAAGAGACGACAAGGTTGGCATTGATAGCAAGAGTAAGAACAAACCTAAGAGCTAGCGTGCCCAAAAGGTAGTTTAGAGTGTCATAAAGTATAGTGGGACAACTCAGCTTGCTGTGGCACGACAAGACAACATACGTATGGGCGGTATGGTCTGTGCTTTCAGGAACAATTGCGTAGAAAATGGCAGCAGGAGAGACCTTGTAACCACAGCGCGTGCTGTCAGGAAGTGAAGCTCAGCTTGGCTGTTGGTGATGACATCCGCCTGGGCTTCTTTTTAAATCCGGGAGGAATTATTATTAGAGCAAAATTCTTGAAGTTTACCTGCCTAGGGACCAATGAAGAAAAGGTTTGGAGAGAAACAAAATGTGTCCAGATAATGAAATAACGAAATTTTAACCACCGACCCAGAGAGTGACGAAGAGAGATTCCTAACTAAATTGTGATTACATGAACATTTTCCTTTGCCAGGATGACTTGGCGTTTGCCTAGTGACAATATGTCTTGGTTAAAAAACAACCGGCCCTCTATGGCCTTTGCTAACATGAGATGGTAACATTTTCGTAGAATTTCAAAGAACGAGACAAAGAATCGTGAACTAGTCACGGCAAAGGGAAACCAATTCATGAATAAAGGTTGTCAAAAGGAGACAGACGGTACGCCAAGTGCATATCGTACATATCCAACATTCATGAATGTGTTTCGTGGAATTGAGAAAAGAGAGAAAAAACTGGTGAGACATATGCAGAGATTGAGGGGGAAAACCTGTAGATAACCGGACAGTTACCTATTCGAACTCCAAGTGAGGGCGAGATATGGTCAACGACAGATTTTTCACTTCATAACATAAGTCTGAAACATGGGGAATGGGAGGAGGAGGGGAGAAGGGAGACGAGTTGCGAAACTTGCTAGAGACTGGACTAATTTCCGATTCAAACTCTATGTGAAAATGAAACATAATCAACCAGCAGATTTCCTGACTCTTTACATTTATCAAAAAGGATGAGGAGACATTTGAATACACATTATATCAAAGAGGCTAATCTTTCGCGTGTATTGGGCAAAAGATTAGGGGTCATTTTAAAAACTTCTACATGATTGTGAGAAAAGACAGACCCTTGCTCCAATTTCACAAACCTGGGGGTTTTCTTGTTCGTTCTCCAGACAACGAGTTAGGTGGTTTTTTGTGCTCAATCGATTAACTCCCACAGCACTATGCCCCATAATTGACAGTGAAGCTGAAAACTAGTCCTTTTGGGATAGTAGATATTCCTGGGCTTCTTTCCTTTTTGCAAAGAAGTAAAAAAACAGGAAGTCCACGGGCATTGGCGTTGAATGACAACAAAGGGTTGTGGACTACATTTCGTAGATCGCACACAAAGGGTTTGATATTATTTCGTTCGCACGACTCATGGTAAGTGTTTTAACGTCTCCACGTATAGTGTACAAAATATGTAAGTACATACAAGATATAACTCAATTATAGACAGAAGTCAAAGAGTTTATACAATGCATCCTAAAGAAGATAGCAAAGCCGATATTATGTCGTTCACACGAATCACGGTAAGTATTGTTATTACGTCTCCACGTCTCGTGTACAGAGTTTATACACAGTTATACATAAAAGCGGTACTCATGACAAATAAATGACACACGACCGGAACAGGTTATACGAAAAGGGTGGTACTCATGGCAAATGAATGGCACACGACCAAAATAGAATGTACAAAATGGTTCTCATGACAAATATGTCACACGACCAGCTCAATAACATTTAGCTATGAGAAAAAAGTGATTATGACGAACTTCTCGTATCGCGGCAGGTATTTTAAGGATCCCTCCTATAATGGTGGATGTTCTAAGGATCTCTCCTATAATGGTGGATGTTCTAAGGATCTCTCCTATAATGTAACGGGGTTACGTTTAAATACAACACAATAAACGTTAACTATGCTTGTTTTAACACAGTTTATAAAGATTTGTTAGATTAACTAACTCCGTAGCCCAGGAGCGTACGATAGGATAACAAGGAGGTAAACAATTTAATGTCACTTCGTATGTTATAAAGGCGGGGTGATGACAGAGTACATTTCTGTTTACACCATGTGACAAACAAAGACAGACCTACATGGTTTTACATACTGTCTATTGCAGCAAACTTCAGTGGGGACAAATAAAAGGGACCAATTGTGGTTTTACATACCCTTTGTGCGGTTACAACATACCAGGTTATGTGCAATTTAGGTTGCAAATACTTGGTTAAATGGCGAAACAGGAGTTGAATGCCTATGTTTGTAAAACGATGATCAAACAAAACATTGATGATTTACGTTAAACTGCGGTTATTTATGTACGGAAATCAGGGCTGCCGTTAGGTTTTATTAACCTTTTCCGTAAGGGTTGAAGCATGTAATACAAGACATACATGTTGTGAAGAGGGACAAATCGAGGACTTCTTATAACAACAAAAGACCGAGTATTTGGTTTTACGTACTTTAGTTGAAACGAGTCCATGAGGATTTGTACAAGGATGGAAAGACCAATTTAAAGGCTTTTCCTTTATTTATATACATATGATTTCAAAATGGATGTGTCAAAATCCAATTTGTTAGCAAAGAGCTCGGGTAGGACGCCATCAATTTTTGACATTTGAGAAAAAATTGAAAACTACTATACACAAGGAATGTGATTATGTGAGTAACCACTTATCTTTACCATGATGGGTAAAATATGGAGCATGTTGAGATGGTTTACTAGTCCTGGGTCGTGATTTAACGCTTTGGAGTTTACCAAATCGATTTTAGAACGACGCTCCAGTATTTACAGAACATAAAAAGAAAAAAAATGAAGAGATTCCTTCCGATATGATGAAAAAAACAACAAACAAAAATGGTGAAAATTACAATATTGCATTACATGGCAAAGCGTGCCATGGCATGAACGTTGCGTAGTGTGAGGGGTTGAGAGGCAATGATTGGGTTCATGACTTCCCGAACACTGTCACTCGAGGGGTGTCTCTGCTCTAAAGTGATCAATTTTGGAACAGGTGAGAAAAAAGAAAGAAAAAAATAAAAATAAAAAAACGTGTGAGACAAAAATTACGGTGGTTGCCAATTCACGAACATGAACGGGGCAAACTACACCGTGGATTGTACATAAATTTACAAAAATGATTTTTTAACAATATTCGTTTTATCAACGAAAGGGTGGGCATGTAATTGACACTTTACACGCCAGCCATTGTAAGACTTGGTGTGCTTACAAAAAGGTTGTGGTGATACACACTGGATCATTTTAAGTTTGCTGAGATAGTGGGGGCAGTTTTACTTGACTCCTCACTTCCAGATTTTGCGATATCCTTAATATGGTAATTACCAATGTGTTTTCCAGAGCAGTCAGACAAGGAGTACACTAGATCTGATATCTTTCTTAGAACTTTGGCCTTCACGAAACGTGGTGCCAGCTTGGCAGAGAAATACATGGCTCCTTGGGAAAGTGTGTTGTTCTTTCTCCAAACTATGTCTCCTGTATTGAAGGTGACATGTTTCCTACGTAGGTTGTATCTGTCCGCACTCTTTTGATGAGCCAGGAGCAAAGCATCAGTGACTTCACTGTAGATGGCCGACAGTTCTTCCAGACGATGGGCATAGTCCGCGGTAGGGTTGCTTGTGGTGGCAATTGACGTAGGAAAGTTAGTGTTCCTATGTAGAGAACCATGAACGACTTGTTCCATACCGTGTTTTAAGAAGAAAGGTGTGTAACCAGTGGCCAGATTAACAGTGTTGTTCATTGCAGCCTGAATTTTATCTAGGTTTTTACACCAAGTACGTTGATCTTTATCAACTAGAATAGCCAGAGCTGTGTTGATTGTTTGGTTATAACGTTCGACGGTGTTATTTTGTGGAGTATACAAGGTATTATAGTAAATATCCTTGATTCCGTATTTGGCAAGAAAATCTTTGAATTCTTGGGCAATAAATTGTTTTCCGTTATCAACAATTACGGTTCTGGGTGTTCCGTAAGGTATAAAAATGTGTTTTTCCAGAAGTTTGATGATGGCGGACGCGTTGGCTCTTTTTAAAGGAAAGATCCAACAGAATTTAGTGAAAACATCCACTACACTAAGTATGTGCATGTGTCCGGCATAACTTCGGGGAAAGGGTCCGACGAGGTCCATTGACAATGATTGTAGGGGTCTGTCGGCACGTTTGGGATTACCCATTAGGCCGGCAGGTGCTGCCGTGCTATGTTTATAAGCTTTACAAGTTTCACATTTAGAGATGTAATTGCGAATTTGCTTGAAGAGACCAGGCCAGTAATACTTCAAGGAGATCTTTTTATACGTCTTGAAATTTCCTGGGTGTATGGAGTCGGGAGCACTATGATTGTCAATAATTATTTGTTCTCTACCTTCGAGGGGAACGACAAGTTTCCACGAGTAATCTTCGAGGATGGATAGTGGTACCTTGCAATTACGGTATAGTTGTCCTTCTTTTATGATAAAATTAGGAAACTTTTGTTGGTTATTTTTACAACCTTCGAAGATTTTCAAGTACCATTCATCTTTTGTAGATGGAGGGGGGGCAATTGTGTCAACATTTAATGAAGCCAGTTCAATTCTTGAAAGGGCGTCGGGAACAATATTGTCCGCGCCTTTACGGTGAACAACATCAAAATTGTATTGAGACAAACGGGAGGACCAACGAGCGAGCCTACCGGAGGGATTACTTAAAGAGATCAACCATTTCAAACTACTATGGTCTGTGACTACAGTAAATTTGCTACCGTCTATGTAACCGCGGAAATGGTGAACAGAATCCAATACAGCCAATAACTCTTTCTCGGTAATTCCGTAGTTTTTCTCGTGTTTGTTTAATGTACGGGAAAAATACGCTACAGGGTGTTCGCCATCTGGGAATTCTTGAGTAAGGACTCCACTGATTCCTACATTGGAGGCATCCGTGTGGAGGGTAAAAGAGAGTGCAAAATCCGGGCAATTCAGAACGGGAGCTTTTTGAAGGGCATTTTTTAGAGTTGTAAACGCTTCTTCAGCTTCGACAGACCATCGGAAATTGCTGACACCTTTACGGATGCCGGTAATTTTATTTAAGGGGGCTGCGATAGTGGAAAAGTCTTTGATGAATCTCCTGTAGTAACCTGCAAGTCCAAGGAAACCTTTGACTTCCTTCGCGTTTTTGGGTCGGGGAAAATTTGCCATGGCTTCCACCTTAGCGGGGTCTGTTCTTAGACCTTTTTCGTCGATAATGAATCCCAAATAACGTAGACGGGACTTACAGAATTCAGACTTCTTCAAGTTGATGGTTAAACCAGCGAACTTGAGTTGTTGAAAAACTTTTTCCAGCATTAATAGGTGTTTTTCAAAGGTATCGCTGACGATGATGAGGTCGTCAAGGTAACAAAACAGGCTGTTATCGACTTCAGGACCGAAAAGTTTGTCCATCAGTCTTTGTAACTCGGCGGGGCTGTTTTTTAGACCAAAGGGTAATCTTTTAAAATGGAACATTCCCCTACCAGGTACAACGAAAGCAGTTTTTTCGCACGATTCTGCGTCCAAGGGTATTTGCCAAAACGCTTTGCTGAGATCGACAGAAGAGATGAACTTGGCGTTACGCAGCTTGTCTAAGGTTGCGTGAACGTGAGGTAAGGGATACGCATCAGCTTCCGTGCAAGAGTTTAAACGTCTACTGTCGAGACAGAAACGTGCAGAGCCGTCTTTTTTAGAAACCAAAAGAGTTGGGTTGGTCCATGCACTTCTGCTGGGAACCACCACACCCATTTTTAACATTTCATCAAGTTCGTTTTCTAAAAGTTTAAGTTTTTGGGGGGCTAAGTTGTAATAACGTTGCTTGATGGGTGGGCCATTGGTTTTGATATGGTGTTCAACCAAATTTGTCAAACCTAATCCACATTTTTCGAAAGATATTGACTCGAATTTATTGACCATTTCTTTTAGTTGGAGAGCCTGGTCCGTGCTTAAATTTTCGTGAGGTATTATTGTGCGGATCTCACTAATTTGAGCAGCAGTGGAGGTTTCGCCAAGAGTATTAAATACTTGGGGAGCAACATTGAATGCCTTCCAGAAGTCAACGCCAAGGATGAAATTCTGGGATATAGAGGGCACTATTAGAAAATTGATTGTAACTATTTTATTGTTACAATTAATTGGCAGGGCAAGGGCACCGATGACCGGTTGGGAAACATTATCCGCAGTCGTCAGGTGTGTTGATTGGGGCGAAATTCTAAAATCACTGTTAACAAAAGGCAGGTGAGCATTATTGCCAAGACAGCTGACAGATGCACCACTATCAAGTAATCCGGAAAAGGGCACATTGTTAACAGAGAAAAAAGCATAGGGTCTCCCATCTTTAGCTTGTTTGCAACAAACCGAAGAAACATTTAAGGTCTGGTTAAAATAGTTAATGTGTGCTAACCAATCAGTCCATTCTTTAGACCTTGGTTCAGAATGGGTGCCTGAGAGGTTATTATTTAGTTTTTTGGCCTCTTCATGTAGAAATTTGGTGGGGGCTTGGAGAAATCCACCTGAGGTCTGACATCGCTTGGGTTTTGTAACCTTTCCATGTTGTGCCTTGATTTCTTGAAAATGTTGCGCAGTTCGTCGCTTGGAGGAGAGCGGTCCCTAGAGTGATGCCTCTTGAAAGTTCGGGGTTCCTTAGATTCCAGAAACCTTGCTTGCTTGAAACAAGTAGTGGCCAGATGGCCTACTTTTTTGCAAAAAGAGCACACTTTTTTGTTGTTGAATTCTGGTTTTAAACCAGACGAACGGCTTGGCACAACTACATTATTTGACACATTCTTTATGTTTTTCCTATCCTGGTACGATTCCAGAAGGAGACAGACTTCGTTTAGCTGGGCTAGGGATGCAATTTTCTGTGAGGTAATGATGTTCTCGTATTTGCTTAAAAGGCCATCAGTTATGACTGGTAATAGTTCAGCTTCCGAAACAGGATGTGAAAGCTTGATGTTAATGGATTCAGCCCTTTCTATGAATGTTGCTACAGGTTCATTTACTAGCTGTTTAATAGATAGTAAAGATAATTTGATCCGGTGCTGGGCTTCCGTTTTTCCGAAGCTCGAGATTAGGGCAGATCTGAGTTTATTCCAATCTTTGCATTTAGTTTTTTGAATGCGGTGCCAGGGTATCAATTCTGGGGAGATGAGTTCTATGAAGTTTTTTCGTAGAATCTCGAATGGGATATTTTTGATTGTAGCCGTTTCTTCAATACGGTCAATGAAATCCAGTACATCGGAGACGCCATTATATTTGATTTTCCACGAGGATAAATCGTAGGTTTTATCTTGTGTCAAGGTGGGTGCGATGTCCTGTTTTATCATTACTTGTGGCATAGGTTCTTCGTTAGGAACAAGATTATTCAAAACTTGCGTAGCCGAGCGTGAATTATTTTCGCTTGAGGGGGCGAGGTTTATTCTCTTAATGTACTTTTTGTTGAATAAAAGTGCATAAGCCTTTAATGTAGGTTTAGATTTGCTTGATGGCGAGAGTCCTCTATCCCTTAAAGCAGTTTGTAAGTGAGTTTTGGATAAGTTGTGCACGTTGGGAATGATGCCCAAATTGGATGATGCCATAGCTTGATTGTTTTCCATTGTGAGTTTCCCAGGTGGTGAAAAAAATTGCCAGGGGTCTTCTTTAGCAAACGCAAAATTAATTTTGTGAGGCACTTTTCACTTGGTAATCACTGGTTGGTATTTCTAAAATAGTTATAGAAAACTGTATT
Source organism: Limnephilus rhombicus (assembly GCA_929108145.2). Lineage (NCBI taxonomy): Eukaryota > Metazoa > Arthropoda > Insecta > Trichoptera > Limnephilidae > Limnephilus > Limnephilus rhombicus. The sequence continues at coordinate 5,485,954 of OV815288.1, read as the reverse complement.
CCATACTACAATTTGGTATATATGACACCAGAATCTTTGTCAAAGGAAGGCACAAGAAAAAATTTTGCGTGGAAAGACCTAAGTAGTAAAGGTTTTTGTGTTTCACTGACCACTTTGAGAAAACTTGTGAAATTCACAAGTATTTATTTTTTTTCCAAAAAATTTTGCCAGGACTGACCTTTAGAAAACGGGTTTTTTATTTTTCACAAACCACTTTTGAGAAAACTGTGAAATTCACAAGTATTTATTTATTTCCAAAAAATTTTTTTGCCAGGACTGACCTTTAGAAAACGGGTTTTTTATTTTTCACAAACCACTTTGCACTTAGAAAGGCACTAAAATTCACAAAAGGCACTCTTCTGGCAAATAAGGACAAACTTCCGGATGAAAATAACTGAATATGGGATTTGTTACGAAACCACATTAAAATTATTTTATTTTTTCATGGAACCAATCATTGGTTTTATTATTATTTCACTTTTTTTATGTAAGGAAAAAAAACACAATTCACTTTACACTTATGCTGAAAAAAAATGCGGTACCTATAACGTAGAATGTGGAAAGAAAGTCATTATTTTGTCCATTTGGTGAAATATACGTGGTACTAATTTGACAGACACAACAAATGGGCCGATCGGTATATTGTGCAAGAAAAACGTGAGTGTGAGATTTTTTAATTAAAGAATCCACAAGGTAATTGGAATTCCAAAACCAAATTTACAATAGCGATCTCCATTGCTTCCGACCTTAGTGACAGAAGGGCGATTTTATTATTCAAAACACTGCATAGTGACAGGGAATTGTTCTGCCTGATTCAAACGGATTTTTGCCGTTGGAGTTTGGCGCGATAAACGCACTTTTGTGCTTCGATGCGCGTGGGTGCGCGCGCAACTCAGAGATTAGGTATGTATTTACCGCGTGAAACATCGGGCCGTTGATTTGGCGCGAATTACTGTTGCTCGTCCGCTGCTTTGTGAACAAAGGGGTCGGCGCGTGCGCAGTCAGATTCGCGGTTTAAATGCTGCCGTCTTTTTGGTTAATACAAAATGGCCATGTTTTCAACTTTGACGCAATTTTTTTTATAATTGCAATCAAATCTGCGTTATGGACTCAACTTGCACATGGATTTCTGTGGTTTCCCACAGAATTCATTATTCACTGGGTATAAAACACCAAGACACAGTACAATCAATGTTTACAAACAGTTCCTATGCGGGGAAGATTTCGACAGGGAGCACTCCGTAAGGCGACTGAGACAATGGCAAAAATGAAAAAAAAATTCTGGGCCCCACTATGGACGCCAGTGTTAGGAGCGGGCCCCCAAACATGTCCCAAGCTAGCTCTCAGGGGAGGCATGATTTACCCTCTATTCAGGTGGTGGGTCGCTCGAGGCTTCAGAAATTCCTTCGCATCTCAGTCGTCTGGCGGGATACTCCCTCTCTAGGAAACCCTCCTGCCGTAGCAGAATAATAACAGGATTGAGTTAACTAGTTTCATATATTGCAAATTTAAAACACAGTACATAGGTCATTACAGTACAATTCAACACAAGAAATACATACTACACAATCCTAGCTATCGTGTTTATAACCTCAAGATCCCTAAACGAAACTCTCTGAGTGATGGCTTTGCGCGGGAGTTTACAGTCTATCGTTAAAGGACACAATCAAATGAGGAAACAATTGTACAGCTTACATGATGTTGGGGGTCTTCGTCTTCCGGCTTCCAGGGGGACCTCCCGAGTTTAGGACAGAACCGAAGTTTACACAGGCATGGTGAAATATCAGCGCTAAACCCGTAGGTTATTGAATTAACATTGCAGGTTATATTTGAGTACAATTCGAGCGATAGTACGCCGGGCGCGAACAGTGGGAATCAACGCGCGGGCTTAACGTGTGCCCGAGGCGGCTCGCAATTCTCAACTGGTGGAAGGGATCGCGTGCGGGTGGGCGGATGGGATAGGAAGTAGGAAGCAGGGAACAGGGGGGGAGCAGGGTGTTGTGTAGTTTGCGGCGAATTAGGAGTTTGAATTCTTTGTCGTTTGGGCGTACCATAACACATTGAAGAAGATAAAACTAATAAAAAATGAAAAAGAACAAGACACAAAAAAATAAAATGTCTAGTTCACACGCGGTAGAAATGAAACCTTCAGAAAACTAAGGTAGAACAGAGTGGGGAGGCTAAGAAGTACCGCACAAAGAGGAGACATTATCGCGATTTTTGTCTCTTTTTAGTGCCACTTTTTCGTTTCATCGAGTTTCAAATCACAACAGTGCCAAAGAAGTTTTCGCTTCCAAAGGTAGTGATCGCAATTGGGACCCGAACTCGAGGATCACTTGTCTTTATATAATATTGTCTTGTATTATAAAAAAAAAGTTATTCTAACAAAAATCATACATTTTTTTATTTTAATAATATTGTATAAATCATCAATAAAATATTATTTTGACTTTTTAGGTAAATCCAGTCGCAATAAATTACGTAAGTGCATTAAATGTATGTACTTATATATTTTAATAAGTCAGGCTCGCCTCATACACCATTCATATTCATATGTCTCGTAATATTATATTATCATAGACCGCACGGAGCAAAAACGGCGTGCATTCACCCCCAGCTCGGAAGTTCCACTGAGCGCGACCGAGCGCTTGCCGCTTGTGGCCAAATTATCCGACCTCGCCGGATCGGTGGCAAGCTCTCGCAAGCTCTTGCAAGCCTACGCAAACGCGCGCTCCAGACGTTGGGACTTGTGGACGCTTGCCGAGGCTCGCCAAGCATTTGGAGCCGGCTTAAGATGGTACGAGAGATTTTTCAATATTTAATGATTTTTGCGCGTTTTCGAAGTCGCCTACATCCATAACCGTACAAACAAAAAAAAAGTTATACCAAATGAATGATAGTTACATTTACGTTCTATCCCAGGAAATATAATTAAATATTAACAAAAAATATTTTTCATACTTTATAACTGTTTGAAAAATAGTTGTTTTCAACAAATCTCAATCGACCTGCAAATATTTTTCTTATGTGTCGTATGCATAAAGGAAAAAAAAAGAAAAAAAATATTTTTAGATAGAAAACATCTCAACGTATGCCGCTTCATTTTTTAATTTTTTAATTAAAGAGCCTTTTTAGCTAAATTACGATGTGATATTATTAAAAAAACTGCATGAATCAGTCAACTTTAGAATCGTTTTAATGTACCAAAAAACAGGTTAGTTAATAAAATAAAAATATCATCCAATAAAACAGTATTTTAAGAATCTCAATTTAAAAATAAAGTCCAATGATTTATTTGGTTTGCATCAATTTTCGTATCATATATTTAGAGCACATTTGAATTATCGCTTCAGTGCTCGGACAGGCCCGAAGACGAGAGGTTGTCTGTCACGCTACTTTAAATAATTTAAGTAAAAGCTGAATCACCCAAAAGATCAGTCATTTGCTAGACCTGAATACATTGTCGGAATTATTAAATGGCCCTTTTTACAATTTCTTCTTTAATTTACTATCTACTCAATCGCACGGCCGAGCTGTGTCGGCGCTGTTCAGGGATATTCAAAGTTAACATAATATTATATGTTTATGATAATTAAATAATGTTTTTGATAATTAAATAAATGTAAATGATAACTAAATAAATGTTTCCGACATTTAAATAAGAACAAATAATATGAAATGCGAAATATCTATTCGATGGCAAATAACTATTTTTTAAAAAGCTTAATAAAATTTTATTAAATTATTCACATAAAATTAATCACTTATACCCTAGTTTACATATCTTTATTTATAATATATTTTTTTCATTTCTAGTTTTGTTATTTTCGATAAGGCTCTCGACTGGCGTTCCGAAGGTCACGGGTTCAAATTCAGCATGCGCAAGTAAATTTTATTTGATTGGTTTGTGTTATTTCACAATTTGATCATTAAAAAATATTATAAGGTATACTCTTATTTGCGGCACGTTCCAGATTGGAAGATAGTTTCAGTATCGCATTAAAACTTTGCTTTAAATGGCTTTAGCCGAGTTTGGTGACTAGATGTGAATAGTCAAGCTGTCTGATCTGACAGTAACCATGTAGCAACTTTAACTTTTTTTCCAATTTAACCTTAAAAAATTTGTCTTCAAACTATACTCGAAAACTAAGGTTTTTTGGTTTGAGCTTTATATATAAACATGTATATACCCAGCCGAGTAGTCGACCAACCCTTCACCCCTCCTCCAACTGTACAACACCTACCATTTTTTTATTTTTTTGTAGAAAAAAAACATCAAATATGTCACCGGAGACCGAAATTTCATTTTCATTTTTTACTCCATATAATGTCAGGAATCACTGGTTAAAGTAAGTCAAGTACTTAACATCCTGTATATGTGCAGTCCTAGTGCTGCATATATACATTATCCATTTTACCCTTAAATCGACTAAAATCAAACTAACCGTACAAAGTACTTTTTATTTATTTATTGACGCCCTATTCGGTTTTTACAAGTACATATTAAATACAAATTTCACTTATAACAACAGTATAACATTAGAAAAGATTCAAAATATACAAATAAAGCATAAACTACTATAATGTATGACTTTAGAGAACTCGTAGGTACAATTCATATACCTAAAATCAGTTCTTGATCGTTTATATCAGAATTAGGCATGTTTCAGTAAGGGCATAAATTACGTAATCCATCGTTGGTAATGTAGATTTTAGGTCTTGAAGTTTCGTTCTCAGTCCTCTTACATTTTGATAGTATATTTTTAGATTGTGGGTCAGTTTTTTGGATTAAATTTTACAATTGTTGGGTGATTATTGATATACTTGATTGTAATGTCTTGTTCACCCGATGATTGCCTATTTTTTAGCTCGATTCTTAAATTATTATTAAATGAAAACTATTAATTCTTGTTTATTATTTTCTTTTTAATAACTTTTTACTTAACACTATGTACTATTATTTAAAAAAAAAATTATTTAGTAATTTTATTTAAATAACTTCTCGAAACTATTATTTCTGTATTGATTATTACCACTTTTTGATAATTTTTACAATGTGCTTACAATTTATACATACTATAATTGTTTAATAACCACTTGATTTCACTGAACTTAACTGGTTTAAATTATATTACACTATTTAATGTACAATTACTTTACACACAATTGTATGCTTCCTAAATAAACATAAATAAATAAAATAAAATATATGTATTGTATTAAAATCAATATATTTTATATATACTGCATATATACCTACAGGGTTTTAAGGGACGTACTTGACTTACTTTAACCATTGATTCTTGAAATTATTTGGAGTAAAAAATGTAAATGAAATTTTTTGTTTACAGTAACATCTTCGATTTTTTTTTCTACAAAAAACAGGTGAAAACATCGAAATAGGTGTTGGACAGTTAGAGATGGGGTGAGGGGTTGGTCGGCTACTCGGCTGGGTGACCAGTGACGACATGCGGAAAAAAATTTGATTTTGAGGAAAAAAGTTTTGAAAAAAGAAAGTCGCCGGTAATCAACCGTTATTATCAATTTTGTTAAGTTTTCAAATAAACAATGACAACAAGGGGTTTTTTTCTTTGCGATGATATTAATTACAAAAATAATTATCGATTCATTAAAGTAACCTTAATTTACCTTTGAATTTGTGTTGAAAAAGTAATAATTTACATTGGAAAAATTATCATTTTTTTCACTTTCTGCAAAATTTTAAATAAATCTGCTTTTATACCCCTGATATCACCAAATGCTCGCTGAACAAAATTACATACGAGTTTCATGGTAAAGTCGACGCCCTAGAGCTTGACGGGAGGAGGAAATCGGGGAATTAGATTACAAGTAGCGTTGTGAAATTATGTACAACTTTAAAACAGAATACCGAAGTTAAAATATGTAAAAACTACATGGGCGACGTTACGACGAAACAGCAAACTAATTTCCTTGTACAGTATTCTCGGATTAAATACACATAGTCTACCCACGTCTATTATTGACATACACCCCATACTGAGATCATCATATCTGAGGAATCTGGATCCATCATAAAGGAGTCCAGAGGTAATGGGATAACCGGCCACGGTTATTACACTTACCACCGGGCTTTATAACACTATAGAATAGATGGGTGTAAAAGGCATGGAATTATATACACGTATAGAAAATTCTCTTTTTACTTATTTTTATTGTGAAGATGCTATCCTTATTTATCTGGAAACTATAATAAATCTCTATACCTATGTTTTTTATGTATCTCGTAAATTATATATATACATATATTTTGTAATGTTAGTGTGAAGCTTTCTCTGAATATAAGTAGCTGGCCTGGAGAAACCTCACTCAATTACGCGACGGTATAATTTACAAAAACATCATTTTGTAAAAATGAAGAAAGTTATTACGAAAATAGTTTCAGCCAGCATACGGTATGCGATTTCGCATTTTTTCCCTGGCATTCCAAGAATGCCTTTCATAGTTCTGCTCTACCTCCAAGGTTTCTCCCTTAGAGTCACGTGGGGTAACCGTACGCAGAGTGTAAGTGTTCGCAATGATGTTTCCGAGGTGGTCGTGCCTGTTTCGCGCCGCACGTTCCTTAACTCAATAGCGTTTTGAGTCGCATTGAAGCAGGATATGAGTACAGTGAATCCTAATTTAAAAATAAAAATTGGTAGGTAAATTACTGTTTATCATGCTTTTTCTTAAATTTTGTCATCTGCTATCGACTTGTTTGCTTACCGATGTGTGCTATTGTGTAACCAACTGAGTCAGAGCGATGTGGTCTTTGATAATTTTTGGTAAAATATTGTTACTTACACGGGTGCAAAGTGATAATTCTATTAAAGATAATCACTAATCTGATTTGAACACTTCTCTACGGTATGCGAATACTTACCCCGCACGTGGGGTAAGTAAACATGCATGTAAACATTTTTATATAACTTTTTGATTTATGAACTACATAAGGTTTTTATGTTTGTTTGAGATGCCTTAATGATCAATCATATCAATAAACAAAAATTAGCAAAATACCTAAAGCGTTTTAATACAAAAATACCAATGTAAAAACTGCGTACGGTTAACCCACGTGACTCTAATAGTTACATGAAAACACCTCCAGCGCCTCAGGTGACGATTCGTAGAACTAAACTATTCAGTTTTGCTGAAAATCGCGCCAAATGAAATTCCGTCGCCAATTTTTCTCCTGGCTGTTGACAATGGCGACTTTTTCCGAATTAATAACGTGCAAAGATATGTTTTTGTGAGGGGAAAATAATGTATTCAAATTGATATAGCGCTCTGTCCATAAAACGAAAGTACAATAGTTTGGCAGTGAGTTTTGGTGCAATGTATTTTTATTAATATTGCGTACGAATTGAACAAACATTTGACAAAAAACGAAAAGTCAATTTTATGGAAGTCTTTTGTATGGTAATGAATTGTTCTGGGCTTTCCGTTCTTACAATACGAAAAGAGAAATATATTGAGCTAAACACAAGATATTTTATTTTAAATAAATTATAATCGTCACGAATTTAAAGAGCTTTGGTAGAATCAGGTAAATGTATTTTAATTATTATTTTTAATTGTTAAACTAACGTTTAAGACAAGATTTTTTATGCATAGCACAAAGATAAGCCGCCATAGCTCAATTGGGAGAGCAGCTGACCGGCAATCAGAAGGGCACGGGTTCAAGTCCCGTTGGCGTCATATATCTTTTCTCGGAAGATTTTTCAAATGCGGATGAGTGTTTCAGGCTGATAATTATTGCTTATAATAATTGTTAAATCTATTTTGTTAAAACATGATAAACGTATGAAGTTTCCCTTTTTCGCGAGAATATATATAAAATTTTTTTTTAAATAGATTAAACAAACGTGTTTTGTAAATTAACAATCACTAGTGAAGGGTATATGATTGTTTAACATTTGTGTAAAATTTAAAAATCCTTTAATACTAGGGCCCAAAATGTAGAGAAATTATACAGGCTTTTTAAAAATAAAAACCCTATAAATCAGTTAGATAAAAATGAGAAACAACTATTTATTTCAGTAACCGAACATGGAAAATAATGCATTTTAAGTGCTATATCTAGAGTTTGTCATCTTTAGGGATCCTGTGTGGAGTATCTTTTATGGAAAGGTGTGAGGGTTGGGTAGGAGTCAGGGATCAAGGGGTCCAGGAGGGACGTGTGCATGAATCCATTCCTCCCTCTGTGGTACAAGGCGATGTGATGGTTCGAAAATGACTGGAACGGTCGAAAAGCCTCCATTATCCAGTCTCTTTCCCGATGCGGCCACTACACAGTAGGTGGGCAAATGCATCCACCGCCTATATACATCTAAAGACAAACCTTACTCCATAAATCAGAGCACCCCTGCTACGTCACCAAACGTAGCGAACTACTTAGGGCGTCCTATGACACGGGTGTTGGTTGCCCAATTAATGGTTCCCGGGGTGTCGGGGTGTCGGGGTGTCCATACCCGCCTCCCAAATTGAATGCCAAATCGCAAGTTTTTAGATATTTCTCAAAAAACCTCAAGCTATCCACAGTATTGCAACCTGGTGCAGTCGCAAAAAAAAACAAATATGGATTCAACATGCAAATATTGCGTTAAGCATCTAAAAGAGGCTGAGTGTTTTTTTTTTTTTTTAAATTAACTCCACACAGGAGGCCCTGAGGAAAATAATTTCCCTCAAGGCCTATGTCATCTGGGATGCTGTGTGGAGGGTCTTTTTGAGGAGAGGAAGGAACGAACATTGGTCTTGAAGAGACCCATGTTGTAGGAAGGAGGAAACACAGAGGCCGGCAAATCATTCCACAGCCGAGCTGTTGAACACAAGAACGAGTTGAAGAAACGACCCGTTCTCATGGGACAAATGTCTAGTGTGTACAAATGTTGGGCACGCGTTTGGCGTGTTTCCCGACTATGTACCGGTGCCGAAGGGATCAATGATGCTAGTTCCTCGGAGCATCTTCCATTGTAATACCGGTAGAATAAGGATAGCATTCCCACCCGACGCCTGTGCTCAAAAGATTGCAATCCGTCTGTTAAGATGGGAGAATCTATCAATCGGACCGCCCGTTTCTGCACAGAGTCGAGGGTATTTTTCAGGTATTTCGGAGCTCTAGACCAGAGGTGGCTGCCAAATTCAACCATGGGGCGCACTTGTGATTTATACAGGGTTAGCAGTTGAGTACTATTAACCCGTCTGCTTGGTTCAATATATTCGCACCTCATAATCCAGAAGCCTCAGTTTCACGCGAAAATTCTGAAACCATCCCTTTGGATCGAGATTGTAAAATATCTATGCAAGATATCTTTCACATTTAAAAGACAATAAAAAGCATTATTTTGTTCTCTTTCTGGTTAAAAGAAAAAATACAAATGTTTGCGTGAGAGGAAGAGAGAAAAATATTTTTTAAAATGTAAGGTCGCTCGGGACGTTTTTGGTCTTATGAAAGTATAACGCGATAACGTGTTTTGGGATGTATTTATTCCTAAAGAAGCAGACGGGTTAAAGTATCTGCGGGCCCTGTACAGTACGCCCAGTTTTTTTTTTAATAAAGTGTTCGACATGCAAATGCATCTTCCATTTCGAATATGCAAATATTACGGCAAGTATATTTAAACGCATGTCGCAAGGTAAAAAGGAAGCCTGGAAATGCAATAACTGTATCCAAACCCCGGTCAATCAAGATACTCGATCTTGCTCTGCAGATCAAAGTAACGAACTCTTAACAGTGCAGATCAGAAACATGCAACTGCAAACTGCAACTAGAACAAATGAGCCACAAAATGGCTGAATTCGAAAAGGCCATAGTCTTCAATAATAATGTTATGGAAGATTTTTCGAGTAAAATGAAATTAATTAATGAAAAATTAGCTAAAGTGGATCAGCTAGAAATGGAAGTTTCCGAGCTGAAACAAACAGTACTCATGTTAGAGAGGGGAAATAACAAAAGGGACCAGGAGCAACAATTCATGTATTTCTGACAACTTAGAAATACATGAATTGCCTGAGACCGCCAACGAGAATCTGCCAACAATGATGTCAACTATCGCAACAACTATTGGATACCCTCTCCATCAAAGCGACATTGAATACGTAAGCACGAGAAGAAGGACGAATTTATAGCAGCCATTAAGAAGTAAAAGGAATCCATTACCAACGGCGTCGGAATGGCTGAAGCTGATCTGAGGATTTTCGTTAACGACCATCTCATCTCAATCTATACTGAGGTTCGCCAAAGGCTTTAAAAATGAACACATGTATCAGTGTTTATGGGTAAGAAGCGTAAAAATCTACCTACGGAAGAACGAAACTTCACCTCCTATACATGTCTTATGCGAATCAGAACTAAAAAACCTTATATAATCACCATTACCATGTTAAATCATCTATCCTGTAACCACTATTTTTCTCTTGATTTTTTCTTTATTTTATAAATATAACCCTTTTTACATTAAGCCACCTGCTCGTTGCTCATTATTGCGTTATATAATGTACTCACGCACTTTAAATTATCAGAATGTGCTGCTCAATAATTATGACTTGATTTTCATTACCGAAAGTTGGTTGGTTGATAGCATCCTAGATGAGGAATTATTTGATAACCGCAATTCTGTTTACAGAAATGATATGGATATCCATCGAACTGGTAAATCAACTGGTGGAGGCGTAATCATGGGTATTAAAAAATAATTTTTTGTTACCCCCCGCTCTTGGAATTCAGACGCTGAAGATATTTGGATAACTTTCAATACATCAAAATCAAATCATCATTGTTATAACATTAATATGTGCTGCGTGTACTTACCTAGTGTCGGTCCAAAATTAACGTCTTCAGAAAGATTAGCTTTATTTACCAGTCATACAAATACTATTTCTGACTTAACAATCCGTTTTCCCAATGACCAGTTTCTAATCATTCGCGATTGTAACATGCCAAATTTTAAATGGAATAATCAACAAATGTCAACTAACAGAGACCAATGTTCATTCACGTTACTAAACTGCTTATCTTTTGCAAATTTAACCCAATTTAACAATTCAGCTAACAACTATGGACGAATTTTGGACCTCGTTTTCTGTAACACTCCGGCTAAGGTGTCGCTTGCCGATCACCTTTTAGTTAAAGAGGATGCTCATCATAAATCATTGGTTATACAACTATAATTTCCATTCACTAATGCAACCCTCTCAACTCCTCGAACAATAAAATTATTCCATAAGGCAGATTATACCGAGATTAATGAGAAACTGAATGAGACGGACTGGTCTACCGTTATAAATGCACTGGATGTAAATACAGCGTTACATTAATTTTACATTATAATTGAACAAATTGTCGATGCCTTTATTCCAAAGAAAGTTGTAAAATCTGGAAAATATCCACTATGGTATACGGCAGCCTTAATAAAAAATATTAAAATTCTTTAGAGCTTGGAAGCGTCATCGGAACCCTCTTGATTATCTCTCATTTTCTTTGCTTCGCAAAAGGCAAAAAACGGTGGCTTCAGCGGCTTACATGGTTTTGTAATAGGTACAAAACTATGTAACAATTTAATTTAACATACCTTATGACCTGTATTATAATGTGCTGTGTATGTCTTAATAAACAAATAAATAAAAAAGGATTATTTTCCATTTTTCCAAAAACTGATTCACTCCTAATATGCAGCAAATAGAAAGTGGTTTTTTAAGAGCACATTAACCTTGTTCCACTTTATAATATTTTTGTTATTAGTTTTTGGGGTATTATGCCGTGTTACGCTACCTCCTTCTTTAGCCAACGTTTCGAACAGCGTTGCAGTGGCCATCATCAGGGCAGATGTGTAATAGTTAGGGGTGATGTTTGTACTTATCTATTTAGAATCGATACCGTCTCGCCAGCTCCACTCCTCTCCGAGCGTGCGCTACAATATACTTCAACATGTTTTTTTGCGTTTAGCCTTGATGTAACCGTTAATTACTGGATACCAAGAACTGTTGAGTTTAGCTCCGTGGTCTCTATTAATATTTATAGGATTTTTGTGAATTTCAATGGCCTCCGTAATCAGGCGTAATCGGGCTCCAAATCTAAAATCGTATCTCACTTTATAATAGTTTATTTCTCTATTTATTAAACAGATAAATAATTGCTTGAACCCAGGGGCTTGAATAGAAAGAAGCTTTGGTAAAATGAAAAAGCTTTGAATGAAATAAGGTTGAGATCGGTTGGAGTAAGTTTAAATCTCAATTGGTTTGAAGAAAAGAGTGAATAGAAAACTTGATTATTCTGAGTGTTAGAAATTCTCAGTAACTGGAGGAAACATAGAATGGCATAAAATTCACATAAACTCAACAGGATAATGATGGTGTCACCTCCAATTTGCACCGATTCTAAGTTATCAAAACATTTAGACGGTTTTCAATCAAAACAATAATTAATCGAACAATAGAAAATGATCTCACAATACGGTTGTTACTTCGAAGTTTGTCACGATACTGAACTTGCGACTTACGAGTATATTTTTTTATGCCACAGAGGAAGAGGAAGGATAATAATAGAAATAATCCCTAACAGTGAGTAGATCGCACGAAATGGGTCGTGCATTTGTTTGAATGGAACGAGACTCTTGGATGGAATGAATGTAAACTCTTGAATGGGATCTTGAGATGGGCATGACGAAGACCACCAAGATGAAACACTCTGGTTGTTAATTTTCCCCACATTTTTAAACGTTGTGTTTGTTATGTGTGTGTTGTCCTATACCAAATATTTAAATTCATTTAGCACAGGGTTTCCCAACCTTTATTTCGCCGGGCCTCCCCGAACCAAAAAAAAAATTTCATGCCCCCCTTAAAAATGATTACGTACTTGTTGTGGAATAAAAGTAGTTCGCATATGAACCCATTAGTACCTAATTCATAACTAAACCATCATTATTTAGGTATAAACTTGAAACTAAATTTTACAAGCAAGTATGTTGAAAAATAAAATAAAAAAATGGCGGGGATAGTTTAATATACTTAAACTTACCTTTTATTCAGGAGATGAACAGTTTCAGACTTAAATATCTCACTTAACAGACTTGAAACGAAACTTGGATTGTTTTGTGAACCAACTATTGACAGGAATGAGTACGGCGAGTGAATGAAAGATGGATTCAAACGGGAAGATGGGGCGGGGGTGCGCATAACACGTCGTGGTGTGACTTGTCGAAACTTTTATAGCAGCGATTGAATGGCAATTCGGAACAGTTAATTTACCTATGCGTTAAATAGATTTTTTTTTCGGAAATGCAAAAGTACCTATTACGCCCCCCCCTGACATTTCTCTGCGCCCCCCTAGTTGGGAAGTTCTGATTTAGCACTTTACATTTAATAATTTTTCCTTACATCAATGTTCTCACAAATTTGCCGTGGGTGTCACCTTTTACTAAGTATTTCGGTGTATTTTTTGTTTACGCGCTCTTTTGTTTCCGGTCATCTGGCAGCTTTCTCTTTTACATGTTATAAATTCTGTATTTCATTTCTTGCTAACTATTTCTCCAAATTAAAGCCTCACTGGTCAGATTAGAAACAAATCTCTGTAAAATTACTATTCATCTGAATAAATTCGTGTTTTACAACTATATCCAGTACAAAACAATAATTGTTTGACATACAAAAAGGATACTCTCATATTTTTGAATGTAGCTATTACTTTGTGGTTATCCATTATAGAAAAATGAAACAATTCAACTTTGTATAAACCACTTATATAATGCGTAAATCCAACCGGTTTCGGAACAAACGTTCCTTCTTCAGGGAAAGCTTATACTAATTTGACAGTTTCGAACAATGTTTTATTATGGTAGGGGTGGAGCCGTTGCTAGTTATTAATGTAGATTGTGTGGGTAGGTATTAATGTAGAGTGGGTGGGTAGGGGAACAAATCCATGATTGGGCTATAAGACAATATTTTTTGTTTGTTGATAATAGATTCATTATTTTTAAGGGATTTTTTAATTTCCAAGGCTTCTAAGTTATCTAAACGTTTTCCTTTATGATTAATATGAAGAATATTTTTCCCTATATTTTTTTTTCAAAACTATGTTTATTTTCAATGATATGGTTTTGAAAAAAAAATATAGGGAAATATATGGTTAGTGAACTCAGAAAAATTATTATTATTTAGACACCTGAAATGTTCTTTGATTCTAATTTCAAAATTACGAGTTGTTTTTCCAGTATAAAATGAGGGACATCATTGTATTTGAGTTTATATATTCCGGAATTAGTCAATTTATGGTCTTTATCTTTAGTATTTCTCAAAAAATTACAGATATTATTTCTTGTATAAAAAGCTGGTTTGTTTTGTTTGTTTTTGTAACTTTATTTAGATGTAAGCAAATTTTTTCATACATCTAGTATTAAAAAAACATATAAAATACATAATAAAATAAATATAGTCATAAAATTATAACGGAAAGAATACAGTTTTAAAAAGAAATACAGTTACTCCAGTTAGAAATACAAACAATAGGGTTTAAGACATACAGTTAATACAAATAAATACAATTCATAAATTTTTCTTAATGTATGTAGCACATGTTTTACGAAAAGTGTCAAGACTTGAGGCTTCCTTTATGGAATTTGGTAGGTTATTATAAAGTTTTTGACCTTTATAAAACACGCTGTTCTGTGTACACGTCAGTTTAGTTTTGGGAAGCCTGAAGTCTCGGCAACTCCTCGTAGGATAATTGTGAATATTTTCATGGTACATAATATTAGTTTGCAGATATTTAGGGAGCATGTTATTTTTAAGCTTGTACATCATTGTTAACGTATTATATATTATATGTTGTTTAGTTGTCATCATATTTAAGTTTTGTAACATAGTTTTAACTCTAGTAAAGATATTACATTTCAGAATCATCCTCATTCCCCTATTTTGTATAACCTGTAGTTTATTATTTTGGGTCTCGTTACATAAGAATAGAACACTAGAACAATAATTTAAATGAGGAGTTACAATAGAATTATATACAAGGTGCGTTGTCTTGAGATCCAAGTTATTCCTAATCCTTTTTAAGAAGCCAACTTTTTTAGCAATTTTCTTAGATATGTAATCGAAGTGTTTGTCGAATTTTAATTTATCGTCTAATATTACACCCAGATATTTAATATTGTTAACCCTTTCTATATTTATGTTATCAATGGTTAGTATTGCATGTTCAGTTCCACCTTGACTATCAATAATCAAAAATTTAGTTTTCATAACATTCAGTTTTAGTTTGTTTATGTTTAACCAAAGCGTTACATTATTTAAGTCATTTTGTATCTCTTCAATGGCATCCTGTAAATTTTTTCTGGCTATATATAACAATGTATCATCAGCAAATAATTTAATGGCACAATGCTTTAAAACTTTAACAATATCATTTATATATATAATGAATAACAATGGACCTAGGACAGATCCCTGTGGAACGCCTTTGCTAGTATGACGTGGATCCGATGTTATTCCACCATATTTTGTTACTTGCGTTCTTTCTGATAGATAATCAACAAACCAATTAATTTCTTTACCGTTAATTCCAATATTTCTTAATTTTTTTATTAATCTGTCTCTATCGATTGTTTCAAATGCCCTTTTTAAGTCTAAAAATACTGCAATAATTTTACTGTTTTTATCTCTATAATTTTTCCAATCTTGTATTACATAGTTAATAGCGGTTTCACAGGAAAATTTATTTCTAAAACCCGATTGTTGTCGAACTAATATCTGCTTTGTCTCAATATAATCAGTTAATTGCTCCTTTACAATGTATTCAAGTATTTGTTCATATTTGGGTAAGCAATTTATCGGTCGGAATTCGTCAAATTTTTTTGGGTTATCGATTTTCGGAATAGGAGTTATTACAGATGTCTTCCAAGTTTTGGGAAACACTCCACTATTCAGAGATTCATTGATAATTTGGACCATCGATTCGCCAATAACATTAATGGAGTCTTTGATTATATTTATTGTTATACCGTCTGGAGATTCTTTCGATTTCATGTTACTTAAGACTCTTTTTAAGTATGGTAAATCTATATTTTTAAACTTAAACTCTTCATCGGTGCATACAGGCCTGTCTATGTCTAGGTTGTTAACAGGACATTCTGGAATACTTTCGCTTATAAGATCTATGCTCGATATAAAGTGCTTGTTAAATTTGTTCGCTATATTCTCAATTTCTTCTTCATTTCCATCTGGGAAATCAATCGATTTTACAACTTCTTTTTGTTTGCCCTTTATGATTTCTTTTAGTGTTATCCAAAGTTTTCTTGGCTCATTCTGTTGTGTTTCTAATTTTTGTTTATAGTAATTGCACTTATGTTTTTTAATTTGTTTTGAATAAAAATTGCGAATTTTTTTATATGCATTCCATTTTTCATTGGATGGTTCCAATTTTGCCGCTTTATATGCATTATCTCTCTGTTTTTGAAGGTTATGTAACGGTATCGAATACCATCTGTTAGTATTTTTAAACTTAACCCTCCTTATCGGCATATTTTTATCGATTGCGGTCGTCAATATTTTGACGAAATTTTCTGCTTTGTCATTTAACGAATTAGACTCAGTAATTTGTGAGATACCATTTTTTAAAGTTTCACAGAATTTAAAGTGATCATAGTTCCTTTTATCTCTATACATAATTTCCCTTGACTCATTTTTTATTACACTCGTTTCAAGTAGTGTTATTATGTTTTCGTGGTCTGATATTTTTGGTGTATCCACAACCTTTACGTTCAAGTAAAAATGATTTGATATAACCAAATCAATAATGGTTGCTGATGCGTTTGATATTCTCGTTGGTTTTGTCACAAGTTGTTTCATTCCTAGATCATTCACTAAACTTTGGAGTCTATTACTGTAGGTATTCTTTACTTTCATATCAATATTAAAGTCACCAGCTATGTAAAACATATCTTGGTTTTTCATATTTTTAATACACCAACTTTCGAAGAAATCTAAAAATTTCGAATGGCTTTGGTTTGGTGAGTGGTATAATACAGAGTAGGTTCCTTTAATCAAGTTTTTTGTTATTTGTATTGCCAGAATCCACGTATTTTTTCCATCAAATACTTCATTTGATATTATTTTGAAAGATATACAATCTTTAATGAACATAATCACTCCTCCCGTATGTCGACTATGTGAATCGCATCTTACAGTTGAATACCCTATAAATGACACTTCGGAATTGTATACATCGTTGGTTATACACGTTTCACTTAGCATTAAAATTTCTGGTTTGACTTCTTGCAATAATAATTCAACTTCATTTACATGGGCCAAAAGGCTTGCAATATTTAAGTAATATACAATTGCTTTTCTTTTTATCCTAAAAAATCAATTTTTCTCTTCTCTGATTCTATATTTCTTTTGTAAATAGGACACTCCTTGCTCCATGCCTGATGGTTATCGTTCAAATTTAATGAAAGTTTATCATTTGTGAGTTTGCAGTTAATACATTTCATTTTGTCAATATTTTCCTTACATTCTGACGTATCATGTTCGTTTGAACATCTTCCGCAAGATTTTTTATTTTTACAGTCCCCTGCCTTATGTCTATATCCGTTGCAGTTGAAACATCTCAGAACTGAGAGATGATCGTAGACCGCACATCTGTTCCATCCAATATTTATCTTAGTTTCTTCTAACATTTTAGAGTGTGTTTTTCCATCTACTTCTATGAATACAGTAAAATTATTGTATCCACTACTTTTTTTGTTTTCTTTTATAAATTTGACTGATATTTTAGAGTTTTCTTTATCTATGTAATCATTCTGCATCCTTATATTGTTTTCAATTTCTTCGGCGGTATATTTATCTGTAATTCCTATCACTTTTACCGTTGGATTTTTGGGTTTAGGAATATCAATGTCATACCTATCCCCAAGCTTATTGATGATTTCTTTTTGGATTTTTACTGTTGATTCTGTGTTCTTCAGTTCAACTATGACTGATCCTTTTTTAAAATTTCGGATTCCGGCCACGCCCACATTAATTGGATCTATGTGACTCTTTAATTCATCCTGCGTTTTCTTGTTCTTCTGATCCTGATTTTTCGGTTTAATGATCACAATTGGTTATTGGTTTAATATTAGAAGGGAAATTTTTGCAACATTGAATAAATATAAAATTAAATAAATTTCAAAAAATAAATATCTATACTATTCTAATAATATTAATGATAAAGAATGGCGTAAAAATTTATATATTAATATTTTTTCAGTTTCAGTTTCATTTTTCTAGGATACTCTCAAATCATAACCTCGAACTGTACACCAACCTTGGCGTGGAAACGAAGGAAATCACAAAAGGCTGCTCACATTACACATGACGGCAGATTGTTTGGAGACCACACCCTGGGAAGCTACAGTAGTGACATGGTCACTTAGAGTCAGACAAAGAAAGCAGGTAGACGCTCTCGAAATGCGGTGCTATAGAAAAATTCTCAGGATTTCATTCTGGAAAGCTAGGAATCCTCTACGGGAGTTGTTTTACAACACTTCACACCTAAATAGGCTCTCAACTATCCAGTCACTGGTAAAATGGAAGGCAGAAGAAACAGAGAACGGTTACCAATGCGCTGGAGAGACCAATATCTGGCGTCCAGTCCGTAGCACTCCACGCAATGAAGGACAGTGAATAGTGGAACAGCCTTGTCCACCATGAAAATTGGTAGGGGTTACAATCCTCAACGATGAGGAGCCAAAAGATGCTTCAATAGAAGGAAAAGTGGCTTCACTGGAGAATGCTCAAGGTCCCATGGACCGACATGATCACCAACACAGAAATTCTCAGGAGAGCTTGAGTAGATAGAAAACTGCTTACATTAATAAAAATCAGGAAAATTTCATATCTGGTTCATATACTTCGAGGGGAGAAGTATCACTTGCTCCATTTAATATTGAAAGGCAAGATAGTGGGTCGCCGAGGACCTGGTATGAGATAAATGTCTTGGCTGAGAAATATACGAGAGTGGACCGGCATTAGAAGTGTGGAGGAGCTATTCCGGGCAGCGTAAGACAGAGAGACATTTTCAAGAGTGATCGCCAACGTCGGGGGGACCTGATACGGCACACAAAAAAGAAAAAGAAGGAAAAGCACGGGTAGCACAATAAAAAACCTTTATAGATTCTATAACTCGCCTCATTAGATGATGGCTTGAGTACATTTAGGTAAAATCTCGGATACAGTCATTGGAAAAAAGCGTGGGGGGAATAAATAAAAACTTTCATGGAAATGTAAAACCTTGCGTAAAATGATACAAATAAAACTTATGTCCCTGAATTTAAAAGTATAAATGGATTGTAGTAAAAGCTTGAGTGGAAAGAGACAAATACATGTTATTATAAAAGCTTGGGAACGTTCAGGCAAAACGCAGAATCTTGTAACAGCCTTTTCCACTCAGGTGAAATTGCTTTGACAAAAAGGGTTTCTAAATGTAACTTAAATTATTGCGAAAAATTTTCTTTCATCCATTTCGCATGAAAATAGACCCAAAACGTTAT
This sequence comes from Limnephilus rhombicus, assembly GCA_929108145.2. NCBI lineage: Eukaryota > Metazoa > Arthropoda > Insecta > Trichoptera > Limnephilidae > Limnephilus > Limnephilus rhombicus. The sequence continues at coordinate 5,466,410 of OV815288.1, read as the reverse complement.
TTCTCGCAACTTTCAAAGCTCTCATTGCCAACAACGACAAGGCAACGGGTAATAATTGGTCATTATTTATAGCCATGCGAAAAGGTTCTCAGCCCCTCGGGGAATAAACCGTTGGTCAAGGAAAGCTTAATTGGGCCTAAAATAACCCACATTGTGAGTCTCACTTACCTATTAGTTTGTAACGGTCGAAAACTAAAACAATAAGTTACGGCAACTGCCGCAAGACTGTCTCTTTGCTTAGTTTAGGAATTTATGTGATAACTATATATTCATACAAGAATAGTAGTATAACAACAAAACGGATGCCATAGCAAATTAACCGATATCTCACCGTGTTGTTCAAAAATTCAATAATAATCTTTGCTATAACTCAATGCTCGTCATAGTTTTTTGGCTCCCATTCATCATTTAAGAAAAACATGGTTCCGCGACATTTCATTCCACGACAAAATATCCCCGACAAAATATCCCTATCAAAACATCCCCCACAAATTATCCCCGACAAAATACCCCCTACAAAATATCCCCGACAAAATATCCCCCACAAATTATCTCCAACAAAATATCCCCTACAAAATATCCCCGACAAAATATCCCCCACAAATTATCCCCAACAAAATATCCCCTACAAAATATTCCCGACAAAATATTCCCCACAAATTATCCCCGACAAAATACCCCCTACAAAATATCCCCGACAAAACATCTCCCAGAAATTATCCCCGACAAAATACCCCCTACAAAATATCCCCGACCAAATATCCTCCACAAATTATCCCCAATAAAATATCCCCTACAAAATATCCTACGTACAAACCATCCCCTAACAAAATATCTACTAAAAACTAACCTGACCTAACCTAACCCAACAAAAAAATGGCACAAAAATAATAAAGACATCCTGTAAAGACAAAAATTTATTGTTTTGTGTTATTTTTGTTTCTCCCATTTTACTATTTTTGAAAATTTTCCCATTCCCATTTTTTTGTTATATTAGGTTACGAGAGATGGGAAGGCTGATAGAGATATTGAAAGAAGGGTGAATGCAGGTAGCTCTATTAACGGAGGACTGAACGCCGTTGGCACCAACAAAAACCTGTCCAAAGACGTGAAACTAGCCGTCCATAATGGAGTACTGGTACCTACCCTGATGTATGGCAGTGAGGCATGGAACTGGCAGAGGAAGGATGAAAGTAGACTGAACGCTGTAGAAATGAGATCCCTGAGGCGTATGTGTGGTAAAACCATGTATGATCGTGTGAGAAATGTGGAAATCCGCAAAGAATGCAAGGCTGATGTGAGCGTAGTGAGTAAGATCAAGAAGGGAACGCTCCGATGGTTTGGGCATGTAGAGCGAATGAACGAGGAAAGGAGTGTAAGGAGAATATATGACCCAAATGTGAATGGTAGAAGTTGAGGACGCCCAAGAAAGACATGGCACGATCAAGTGAATCAGATACTTGAGTCGGGTCATTCCAAGAGTCAGAATAATAGAAGAGAATGTATGAGACGTTGTATGAATGTAAACGAGGCAAGGAATGTGTGCCAAGACCGGGATGTTTGGCGGTCCGTCCTCTCTGCCTACCCCTGCGGGGAAACGGCGTGATGGTTAGTTAGTTAGGTTAGGTTAAGTTTTAGCAGATATTTTTGGGGGATGTTTTGTCCATAGGATATTTTGTCGGAGGATATTTGGTCGGGGATATTTTGTCGCGAGGTGAAAACATGCATTACAGAAAAACATTACCGGTAACTTAATCAATGCGCACTCACGGCACTCCACTAATTAACTCGATCCAAACACACAGCACACCCACTCGCATACCCTTAGAGCACATCATTTTTTTGTCATTTATCTTTATCTTAACCCCTCCGAATTTTGAGATGTCTCAAACACTTGAGATGTCTCAAACAAAATGACATTTTACGAAAACTTTGTGTTATTACCGCTTCACAATTAAAGCTCTATAAATGAAACATTTCTGTACGTAGCCGAATAGTAAAAACTGTTTTAAAAAGGTTACAAAATAAGCTTTAAATTATTGTATTACAAATAAATATTAAGATTTGTAAATATTAAAATTTAGCATGCAAACATTAAAAATAGGTAAAAATGACTCACGTGATGTTTTTTTATGTGAAAACGGTACTAAAATCACAGATTATGTAAACAACAATACTTTTTCTATTGTATATATATATAATAAACACTTTTGTCACCTCACTTTTTTATCATTTCATATAAAAATATTTGATAAAAATTAAAAATGTCGAGCGTGGACGAGCCGCCGGTAGCAAATTAGCGCGGGTAAATATTTTTGTCAACTACGCGACTGACAACTGATTCCTGTTATGTATTTCTATAGACAACTTGATAGGGATGTACAGCTTGATCTACTATCGACCTTTTACTTTTTGGTTTAGGGATGTAACTAAAACAATAACGGAGTTAGAACGATTTTTATGAAAACACACGCGCTGACGTATAAACACGCTTATTGTACTTGACTGCTGTCCTATTTCTAACGCTTATATCTGCTTACTTTGCTTACGATTAAAGATCATAATCACTCACCATATATTTCATAGAGTTATGTCATTGGTATCTATCAATCCTTATGATTATTTTAAAAACTTTTTTAACTGTTTAATATTTTATCTACGAACTATTTGATTCTAAGATATATAATTAATTAAAATTAAAATAATAAATATCTGCGGATAATAAAAACATAAACTTTTTGGTGTAGGTATTTCAAAATCAATATGTTCAAATCTTCACAGCGGTAAGATACGTACAAATATAATCCACACAGTGCGTTGAGAGCAATATTTGACTCGCAACACCCGGTGGTTAACCGATGATTCCTGTCATTATTTGAAATAAAAAAATGTAAATAAAATTTTAGTCTTCGGTGACACTTTTGTTGCATAATTAAAATCGTATTTTCGTAACCTTAAATATTGAAAACATGTATTTTCTTCTTATTGAATCTCATCTGGTAATTCATCAACGATCTTTATTACTCCTCACACAAACGACTTTTAACAAATAGGTTTTTTTAAGTCCATAATCAAAGCAAATGAAAACAACCGTTTATAATATACGATCACACACCCAGTTTCCGTCTGCGGGTCAATCACTGTTCCTGCTCTCCAGCAATTTTATCAAGTTAATATAACAAGATGTGATAGTTTATCTCTGTTTCCTAGATATATCCATTAATGAGGCTATTCCATTAGAGCATGGGTTCCCAACCCTGTGCCCGCGGGCGCCATGGCGCCCGCGGAGCGATTCGCATGCGCCCCCCACTGTTCGACAGAGACAGAGTTTTTGAACTCCGAGGCGCCAAACAAAACACACGGCACGCGACTCAGTGAAAGCAATGAGCCCGCGGGCGACATATTTATGCGAATCATTGTTTTCAAACATGAACTTCATAAAATCAAAATATAGATCTCGACTCACCGATGAGCATCTTTATGATTGTTTGCTAACAGGAATATCGACATACTCTCCTAATTATGAGGCACTGGCCAATGATATGCAATGCCAAAGATCACATTGACATATAAATAGTATATTTTTTTATAAAAATTTTTCTTTGTATTTGTGTTTTTTGTTTACTATGTTTTACGACGTTTACGTTTTGTAACTCTGTGAGTATGCAATTTGAATAATAATTTTATTTTTTTGAAACATTTTTGTGTATTATTTATTAAATTATGAATATAAGAAATGATAATGGACACTGTAACGCTGTCCGAAACGTTAATAATATCAGTTATGGAAGAAGTTTGTCGGTTAAAAAGAGGTGGCGCCCGCCACCCTACCGATATTTTAGAATGTGCTCTAGAGTACAAAAACGTTGGGAACCCCTGCATTAGAGGGTGGTACTCACCCTGTCAGCCACTCCCCCGGGTAAGATAGTTTTGACCACCACGCCCGTGCTGCGCCCGCCGATGATGCCGAACGCAAGCCCACTGCCATCGTTCTCCAGCTCGATGGCCTCTACCTGGGCCCAGTCGCTGTTTACCTGCAAATAAATACCAGATCATTGCAATCATATATAAAGATAGTGGTTATGCATTACAATATGTTTATTTTGTTTGTTCTAATATTTAAATAAATCTATTTATATCACAAAGATGGTAGTTAGGTAGGCACTTTTTGGATTTAACAGAGACTCTTTGGTTTGAAAATAGAATTCAAACAAGTAAATAACTGACTTCATCTGTTTTATGAAAATTTTTCTTCTTATCATTGTGAAAACTTATGAGTTGTGTATTGATTGACAAATCTCATCTCTCGTGCAAGTTTCAAGTCACAAAAGGAATTACAGATCTGAATTTTAAGCGGATAGATTACGGAGGCCTCCAAGCTGCATAGAACTACAAAACAAGGTTGGTGGATCTGTTATTTCCCCTGGAGTTGTCTGATTGTCATTCCTTGTGATATTTTGTTCGCGCAAGTAGATTTTCATAATCATATCTTTGGGTACTAAGCCCAGAGGGTCTGGGGTTATTTACACGCCTCAGGATCACATATTATAATGCAGATAGCAATCAATAAAATATGCGTTAAGAAAATGAAGACTATGATGGTGGTTCTTAGTCGAAGTATGATACATTTAAAAATGACCGAATCGGATATCGACACCTTGGCGTAGTGGTAGCACATTTGCCCGGAAAGTGACCCCTTGGTTCCAATCCCAGAGGTGCAAATATCTTTTTTGTTTCCAGATTTTCGATTGAGTTTCGCTAATATTGTCTTCATGTAATTAAATACCAGATCAGTTACATTTCTGAAAATTGTACACAACATTAAAAAATAAGTAAACTGATATTTTGCAGGTGATATCAGATGATAATAGATAAAACATGATGAATAAGATGGTCCACGCATCGTATTGAGAGTGACTGCCTAAAATAAGGGTCAAGTATTGTTGACGCAAACATATCAATAAAAATATGCCTTCTACCTACTTTCTATGTGCCTATCCTATCTGACAATGTGTGATAATATTACCAACATTGGTGGTTAAAAACCCGCTCCATAGGTTTTTGCTGCTAGGCCCCGCGGGCGGCTTTTAGTTAGGGCTTCGCTCAGTTAAAGTTGTGGACCATTTTATAAATCCAATAGGACCTGGTTCCTCCAAATATAGCCCGTTCTTAGGATCCACTGTCATCCAGTGATAGCTAGTCACCGGGACAGGAACAGACGTAATATGCAATATATAGCCGGTTGATACTATAAAGTATTATATACAACTCTAAGTATTACCGTCAATCTTTCCATATCCGAAGAGATACTCAAATTCACAAATTCGTAGTACTTAGGCCTAGGGGGGCACGTCCCCATGCCACCTGCGGAAGTGGCGGCGTCTTTGTGACGAATTTTTGAATTCGAAACCAAATTACAATGGTAGCCTTGTTGGAAATTTCACGGACACAGATCTTAATTGTGGCGCGGCGCATATGGCGTGGCGTCAGACATGCACCCAAAGAGAGGTTCTGAAATTCAACCACGCAGACGCTACCGTATTGATACTATTCGATTCGATTCGAAGTGGCATTTTGGATCAATCCTAGGAACAGTCTATTGAAGTAACCAGTGCAATTTTCACCTTCTATAGTATATCGGTGACTTTAATATCGATTCTTACGGAAACTTGTGGATTTATCAATCCAGTAATTCCTTAATATCGAATCTCACAAGAACGTGCTGTGTAAAATTAAGCTAAGTCAGATTCCTTACAGTGTCCACTATTCACCAAGCTCTTCCCCTAGTTGTGTCACGTTGAAGACCATATTTTGTTATTACAGTCGATTGATTCGCAGTCCATTTATCTGCGACTACAAGTATTTTGATGAAGGAGAGGCCAAAAAATATAAATTTGTTTTAATATAGAAAGTACCATAACAGTATGGAAGTAAAGGATGAGTGGGATCAGGTCAATAGCCGAGAATGATAGTCAAAGGCAGTCGAGTTAACGCCAGTTGGCAGTTTGCGTCGATCGCACTTGATTGCAGTCGTATTGCTGCGAGGATGGTTAGAAAATACATCGATTGTTTACAGAATTCACTTTTACGGTTATTTTCGTCATTCAGTCCTGTGAAAACTGCAGGTGAAAGAGTAATCCTGCAGTTGAATGGAATCGCACCGGATATCGACACATTTTGCATGAGAGTAGGTGCATTCAAATGCAAACGTTTTTACCTCATAATAATACTTCTCTTTTATCTCGTTTTTCTAACGGTAAACATTTTTACAGCGTCATATTCTTTTATTAATTGTTTTTTTGTTTAATTCGTAGAATTCCATTTTTTTTTAAAATGTAATTAAAATTAAATTTGATAATGTTATTTTCAATTTCTACAAGTATTTTAGAATGTCGATGTTTGAGTTTAAATCGTCTATGTAAAATCACAAGGGTAGCTTTATCAGCCACCTTTAATTTATTCATTGTTTTGTGTTTAATTCTTAGAAAGAATCGTCTGCGAATTATACACAAAAACAATTAATAAATTAAATATGGTTTATGTAGCTACCCTTGTGATTTTATATAGAAGCCCTAAACTCAAACATCGACATACTAAAATACTTGCATAACGTGATACGAGTAATAACATTATCAAAAATAATTTTAATTAAAAAAATAAAAACAAATACTTTTTTAATTACAATGTTGAGTGTTGTGTTGTCCTATTTGCATTATTTAACTTAATTTTCAACTTGTCGTTTTATAATTAAATTCTTCTTGATTCATTTCTGCCTATGGACTCTTTTTCTTTCAATTTCACGTCTGTATCATATCCTAATATTTTTATATCAAAAATATCTTTGTTTCATTTTATGTACGCTTTCATAAGAAGCAAAAGTGATAAATCATTGAAAACTACCTACTGTTATCAATTCCTTGCTTAAATTGAATCCTTCCATTTCTAAAAGCCTTACAGCCAGCATCTAAAATCATCTCAACTTTATTGCATGTTCATCAATAAACAAGTAAACTTACACAAGTGTTTTATTAAAACTGGTATAAACTACAAAAAGCTGTGCGACCATCCATTGAAAGACGGAAGAAGTCAACATCGGAGCTTGATTTACGCCCGACTCCAGACCTCCAGAGACCTACAATGGACCGTACAATGGGTTCCGCAATTGGAGAAGAGCCAAACAAAAGACTGGGATTATTAATTTGGGATCGTGCGTTTCGATGAACATCATAAAGGTATAAATATATTCTTCCGAAAGATTATCGTCACTGAGGAACATCCCTTTGTCTTGCTTAAAACCTTCATATACTCGCGCCCAACAGCATAACACGTATTCTCGCGTACGGTGTCTCAGACCGAGATTTCATCTCGTATGTATTATTTTAATTATATACTTTTTAAGCATTATTGGTATTTATTATATAGAAGGAAAATATATAATACATTAAAAAAGATATTTATATATATTAAACCTTTTACTTTATTGGTAGAAACAGACTTTTAAGTCAGCCTCTAAAAAGAACATAACTTTTTGAACTCTAACTTAAATAACAAAAATAAACTTTTTCATGTGTTAATTTAAAAAAAACTCTGAAATATAATAAATGAAAGAATAATAAAATATTAAAAAATAAAAATTAATCGTTATTACGATTGTTGGATAGTAATTGTTAGTGTCCGACCGAAACAGGACTTTCTACCGAAACCGAAACCGAATCTTCGGTAGCTGTCTCAGTTTCGGCCGAAACCGAAACTTTTTACACACGTTAAAAATCTATTGTTTACTGAAATTTGGCTTATTTTTTACACTTATACAACAGTTAACATGTGTTAAATGAAATTTAAAAAAAAAAAAAAACGATAATTTAAGTAGGCGAAATTTTTTTTTTAATTACTAAAATTAACAAACATGTAAACTACTTCTTGGAACAATAATTTGTAAATTCAATCAACACTTATGTACATTATAAAGGAAGGACTTCAATATTTTAATTTAAATTGCATTAACAATCACAACATTCTTAAGATAAGATTCGGTGCGGCCGTAGGTTCGGCAGAAAATCTGCCGAAACCGAAACTGATCAGATGCCGAAAATAGAATTTTTTGCTGAAACTTGCCGAAACCGAACCTCCGGTCGGTCACTAGTTATTGTTACTCACCTAAAAGGCTGATAACAGTAAATAAGCCTCACGTGTGTCACACGCGCGCGCCACCCTAAACCACGCCTTGCAACAATTTAAGAATCTACTAAAAACCTCAAAGTCTCATTGTTGTTAATTTTTGAGAAAAAAACCAATTATTTATTGATTGGCCGGTCTGAGAGACCAATGCGCGAGTATGGGAAGGTTAATATTTTTTGACGAAGAGGCAACAATAAGTTTTCGTTGTGATTAGTTTTTCAATTTCACAAGAATTTTCTTTTTTTAAGTCGAATACGAGTTCGTTATATGCGGTAAGCAAGAAATGCATCTGTGCGAGTGATGGGTTTGCGCCACCTCTGGTTGTACCTAACACATAAAGCACGCAAAAATCACTTTTCTAAATTTAATTAATCACTAGTTTTTTCGAAGTTTGTTCTTGAAATAATTATAAGACAACTTTAATTTGAAGGTTATTTCTTCTTTAAGCCAAGCTTTTATTTAAATTAAATACCATCCTTGGCTTTGTAAGTTCCGGATCTGAGAAACTACCAAGAAACCAGAAATAAGAAAAAGCTTCGATAGAATATAAAATACCCGATACTCGTGTTCCAACGTAAAGGAAATTATATAAAGGAAATGAAAAGGCGGACTTATACAGGTTTTCAGATACAACAAAACCGCCGAAGTACCCAACAACTTGCATTACATAAGAATTTCGGTTAAACTCTTTGAATTTGATGTCGGTTTAAGCTTTGTGAAATAAATTTCATTCTAAAAGATGTTATTTATTTTAATATCTTAACAAATACTTTCTAAACATCTGTCATCAATGTAATCCCGCTTCGTCATTTATGTAATCGTGTAGGGGCGTGTAAATAGCCCCCGACACGAGGGAAAACTACCCTATGAAAATTAAGGAAAGTTGAACTCTTCCCCATGTGACACAAAACAGTTTACACAGCAATTTCAAAATCCTAAGTGAAAACAAAATAATACTCACTCAGAGAATGCAGCTCTTGTACGATGTCCAGCACAAAACGACACTTGTTTTCATTCAAAATATCGATTTTTGCCAATGCGGTAAGTGCACCATCTCAACATGTGTTTAGCACAGGAAGGAAGTTTCAACAATGAATATAAATTTGCATATTAATAATACGTGCCAAAAATATTAGGTACAACAATAATTCAATTCTGGGTGAATTATTCGATTATGCGTGACTAGGAGTGACATCTCTTGGCTTTCACTAACACTCACGTCGGAAGTAATTGCCTGCTCCACAGAGGTAAGAAAATGCATGAATATACTGAATGTCAATGTCACATAGGTAAATTCAATATAATACAAAAAGCGTAGAAGGCGCCCCCATGGACCCATAGCATAAATTATTAATTTAAAAGAAATTAATGCCCAAATGTATTTAAATATATTTATGGCGCGTATCCAAATCGCTTTGCCCTATTTAAACGTAGAAAAATCACTGATGCATTATTAATTATTATCCATTACTTTTATTCATTACTTTTTTATTCATTACGTTATCAATAATTGTAGATAGAAAAAAACGTAAGGACTTTTTCATGTTTGTTATAAAAAATAAATAATATTACTGATATTATACATATATTTGTTTTTAATAATAACATTTGAAAGCATTTTCTATCACCTTTCAAAAACAGTTTTTAGTTTTCAAATATGTTTAGACATATTTAATTTATTTGGATTTTATTGTAAAGCGGAAACTTTCTGATCTTCTGACAGAATATACTCACGACCTGTTGGGTTAAGCGGATGCACAATGCACAGCCTAGAACCTGCAGCGGTCGTAGGCTCGCAGAGAGTGATCTTGGTAGAGACTTGTATTGTCCCTTTCAGAAAGGACGATACAAGTAGAGCCTAGAGTCCTAGAGGAATTATTTATCTTTCGTAACTATTGCGGAGTTTGTGCACCCGTGTCGCCTTTCCCGCGAATGTAGTTATATTTCTTTACTTAAAAATTGTTTATTATTATTTTGTTACTTTTCCTATAATAAAGTCGTTGTTTTACCGCTCAAGAGTCCCAACTGCTCCCGTCTGAAGCTAGTGAGACTATGGCATCCCTAATTGGGGTATGTTGTGAGGCTGAAGGTATCGGGAGGGGAAGGAGATAGGGAAGATATCTTCCACTCTGGAACGTGCCGGAAATATACTATATATTATTTTAAATGAATAAATTGTGAAATAACGCAAATTTATTTGCCACGCCGGGATTCGATCCCGCGACCTTCGGTGTGCGAGTCAAGAACCTTACCGCTGGACTACGCCGGCCGTATAAATTGCCGGTTCCTCGGATCAACTCGGATCAAGTGACAGCTAGTCACCGGGAGAAAGTAACCGCGACAGGCAATGACGTCACATGTAATATATAGAGGCCTGGTATTTTTATTCACAACTTCTAGTTACAATAATAATCGTACTATCGTCAATCTCTCCATATTCGGATTGTTGTATTCTTGATTGTTGTATGTATTCTTAGCCGGATTCTTTAAATTCAACCGTACAGGCTATTAATACTGTTTGATAATTTTTTTAATCTTACTCTATAAAATATAAGTCTTTGCAAAAGTGATGTTATAGAAGAATGATGATGTAATTCGTACGAATACTTGACTTCCAAGGAAATATTACTTCGTATAAAACATGAAAGGGGGCTTTTATTCACAAACAAGAATAGGAAAACTGCATATCTTAGCCACTTCCCAGGAAATGAAAATTCTCCCTTAGCTTATCATGAAAGGAAAAATAGAGGGAAAACGTTGAAGCGGAATACGACAATATTCATGCCTGAAGAAGTACAGTAACTGGTCTGGGATATAGTACCTAATTCAAATACTTAGAAAAAAATGACAACAACAAAGATAACACAATTCCGTGTTCGATTCCTCGGCTGGCTAAGTCTTCCATCACGACTCAAGCAACATTTTCGGCTTACTGTGGTGGTAGTAGGAGATTTTAAAATATTGTCGGGTTATTCGTAACCCGGGAGTGTTTGTTTTTCTTTTTAAAAATAAAATAAAAATAAAAATAATGTTTACATCACCATTGCTTATGTACAATATCTACACTAATGAATAGTAAAAATGGTTCTACGGCAACCCAACATTGAACAACCCCTTAGTAAATCATTAAAAGTCACGAAAAAAAAAAACTTAACTTAGCGTAAACTTTTTTTATCATTTTTAATATATTTTCAAAGGAGTTAGGAAATACCACTTTGTTTTAGTTGTCGGATCACCCGTTCACGATACTAACCCTAGAAAGATAATCTTATTTTTACCTACCTTAAAGATAATCATACGTCTAAGAGACATACTGAAATTAAAAAGTGAATATTTCTCATATTATCATTACACTTACACAGTTTAAATATAGTTGAATAATTAGCTTAGGGTTTTGTACTTTTTTTTGTACAAATCAAATACAAAATATTAAGTATTTTTTTATTGAAAAATAATGTTTAATTTAAGTCTAAATAATATTTCTTTATATGTTATGCAAGTTTAAATGCTAATCGGTCGTTATAAAAACACATGATAAAAAATGTTCTTCCCAGTAAAACAACTATGTCACGCAAGAGATGCAACGAAATTTGATGGGTAGTTGTCTTCGGCCAAATATATCTAGACAGGGCGTGAAGGTCTTAAAAATGACTCCAGAACCAAAAATGTTGCTTTACAAAAACATTTATCAAATAGAAAGTCTAATATCTCGCAGTCAAAAGATCGCAAGAAGCATTGGTTTGTACCTTTAGTTGGTCTGCGTGGTGCTAATTTGTTTTCCAGCAAGTTCGCGGTAACGGAATTACTAGCTTTGTGTAGATCATTTTTAAAACACAAATTTCAGGGAGTTAGAAATATATTAGATATGGGCTATCGCGGACTTTATTATTAACAATTTAATCAGTTATATGAATATTTAAAAAAATATGTACATAAAATATGAATTCGTGGCAGCGTATCGAGAAAAGTAACACTTGATAATTTTTTAAAAATTTCTTCCTAGTAAAACAACTACGTCACGCAAGAGATGCAACGGAATTCGATGGTTAGTTTTATTTTGAAATTTCTCGTAGGTGGTGTTACTTTGGGATTGGAATTGGGTATGGGAGGGCTTATCTATAGTTGATATATCGATGGTAGTTGTATTATGAAATTTCTCGTAGGTGGCGTCACTTTGGGATTGGAATTGGTTATGGGAGGGCTAATCAATAATTAATTAAGATACTTTTCGCGGTTCTAAGCGAAGTATGATACAGTTAAATATGATCGAAGGGGATGGGGTCGAATTAGCTCAGTACGGGTACTATAACTAAACCAGTATATACTAACTATACTATATACTATACTAACCCAGAGCCTTAATCTATCCGGGGATATGCTAAGGCTCTGGGTTCGATTCCTAGATGCAACCGAATCTTTTTCCGATTTTCCGTTTCAAATTTTCGTTTGAGAGTCGGTAATATTGTGTCACGATAATATTTATTTTGATTAAATAAATATTGTCTTGACCTAGTTAATCTTAAACTCACCTGGCCGCTCACATTTTATTATGATCGCCATAACTATGAGTTCTTTACCGCTAGCGACTAGCGCCATCTATTTCCTGAGGCACTTTTTGAATTCTCGTCGTCTAAGGGAGCCGACGCCGATTCGACAAGTCGCCGAATTATTTAAGTTGCTTGTTAAATATGTGATAGTATCACCTTTACGGGTTTTACCCATTTAAAGAAGAATCATGGATTATTTTATAACCGCGAGCCGTGTCGTTTCCGTGAGTGAAACGGGATTTTTAAAAGTTTAAATGGTGGAGTCGCCATATTGTCGATGTGCCCACCTTCACGCTCGAACTTGATTGTGGTTAATCGGTGTAATCCTGTATTTGGCGTTCACGATATTAACGTGGCTAAGGCTTTGAGAAGGGTTATCCTCGCGGAACTCGATATTTGAGGCGGATGGAGGCCTGGCGCTGATCTATGTAGGGCGCGGTAAACGGAGTCTACCGAGATTTCACCGGTACGCACACCCGGGACTTAGAGCCTGATGCTGGTTCCTGTTCCCTGAGGAGGAGTCCCCATCCTCTGGGGCCTTTCCTGGTTCCTGTTCCCTGGTGAGGAGTCCCCATGGCCTGGGGCCTTCCTCGGTTCCTGTCCATGGAGACCCCGCGTGCTCCTGGCCGCCTATTAATAGTGGTTCGCGTCAATGTTAGAGTCAGGATAATTTAGATAAATTACGGTCCACAGGTATGCTCTCTTGCTTATGTGTTATTTTATTATTTCTTTAGGAAATGTGGAATTCTTGACCCCTTGGAGGGCACCCATGTATACACCATACCTTTAAAATATAGGTGATATTGTACTGCTAAATTATTTCTTTTATTTATCTAAAAATGCCCGAAGATAAAGACTGTATTTTCCTTCCCACAAACTTGAGGGAGATTCTGATGCTCTACCAAGAAATAAACGTTACAATTGTTCTAAATTATTATTGTTATTATTATTTCCTCTTTTAATTTCATCAATTTTCTTTCTTTTTTGTACAAATCATGTTCCATTTGTTCATACCCATAATAAATTGACTGTCCTAAAACGTGAATAATCCTAGTTGGGCAGTCAAAATTTTTTTTATGAATTATGTATATACATGTATAATCATGTACTAAATAAACAAACAAATAAACAAAATTATTAAATCGTTCGTTTATGCCACAGAATAGATACTTTCAGTATTGTTAAAGCGGAACTGTGCCCGTTGTGTATTAAACGAAATTGAAAAAGATGTACTAAATCATCAACAGATATATTCCACGATATGTGTGGAGTTAATGTAAAAAAAAAAAAAATCTTTTTCACCATACAACAAAACAAATCAAAATAATCCCAGTACGACGATAATGCCCACTAGTCCCGATATCAATGTTCCAACCCGCTGATCCAGAAAATATTTATCTACGGTGCGTACGACGCCACATCTCGCACATTACAATCACGTACACGTCCACGTAGAAGGCCGTAAATATACTGGTAAGTCAAACTTCTCATAGGTGTAAGCCACACCAACTAAATTGCAAAGAAATATAGGAAACCCGGAGGGAAGAAACATTGTGAAGCTGACTGATGTTCCAATTTTATATTGATTGTAACCAACTACATTTTACTAACCGAAGTATTTGGTTTTAAAAATACATGAACAAGTTGAGTTATTAATGTTTATGTGAAAATTCTGTCTCCCTCGGCTTATCATGAAAAGAAAAATAAAGGGAAACCGTTGAAGCGGAATACGACAATATTCAAACCTGAGAAGTATACTAACCGGTCTGGGATGTGGTAATACAAATACAAACTGCAGCGAAAAGCAAGGACAACAATGTTTACGTCACAATTATTTGTGTGTAATATCTAGACAAACGGATGTTATAAAACGGTTCTATGACAACTCAACAAAGTGGCATTTCAACAACCTGAAGAAGATACCTTTACGTAATGTACAGGGAATTGAAATTTAAAAAAATAATTAAGGTAAACGAATCAGCTACAATAACCACGCCCAAAAGAAGGCTAATTTACTATTATCATAAAATTATCACTAACAAGTGTAAAAAAGTACAGCTATCAAGAACTTCTGACAAAAGAAAATCATTGTTGAAGGTAGAATTAACTTGTCACTTACGGATTTTCATTGAACGTCTATTATTTTTTCGTAAATAATTTAATTTTTAAGTTCTCTTAGATATTGTGATACATAATATCAGTGTAAAAATATTATGCAGATATTAGAATTAAAATTAAAACACTTTTGCACTTGGTTCCATTTATTTATTTTCACTAGGGGCGTTTTAATCCTACTACGGACATTTTCGGACTGGTCAGACCAATGACATTTTCAGACTGGTCAGATTGGTCAGGCCCAAAGATATTGAAATATAAATAGATGTGCTATCTGCTGTTTTTACTATGTGGGTCTGCGCTTCCGGGTGTCACCGATATTGTTTACCAATTAACAAATAAACTAAAAGAACAAATAATTAACGAATAAACCAAACGAACGTTAATCTAAATGAACAAATTCTTTCCTTATTCAAAATATATTGTTAACCAATATTAATGCACATTTTCAAAAAATCAACGAAATGAAAAAATTCATTTTGTATGAAAACTACGCTAATTAGCGCGTATTCGGGCGACAGTTGCGCGGACACCATAGCATATCTCTTCTGAATTTGAATATCTTTGGTCAGGCCAGTCTGAAAATGTCCGTCGTAGGATGAAACCGGTCCTGGTGAAAATACATAAGTGGAACAATGTACGAAAGTACTTTTAATTTCAATTTTAAAACATCGGAATTCCACCACGAATTAACAGTCCAAAAACTGGACTCATTATGCAGATAAATTTAAAGATAGGGATTTTTTTATATAAAACTATTTATACTCGACAGCTAAAAGAAATCCATAATACTAAATTTAAAAAGTTCAATTTTATTCTCTGCGCAAAATAGAATTTAATTCGATGGTCATAAATTAACATGATTGTAAAGGGGGTTCAATGATTTTTTGGGGTTTTCGTATGGCTTTATTGATTCCATCAGTGATAAAATGAACAAAGAAGTTAATTCTAAACAAATTGTTAAACTTTTTTTAATTCTGTTCACGTTCAACTCAATTAAATACTTAATTAATAATATTATCATTTTCAGCATAATTCTTTACGTCTTATAATTTAAACAAAACGTAGCAAAATGTTGGACATTAAGAAGTTTAACAAAAAGTGTCAAAAATAATCTCCGCTAAATGTTGAACTGACAAAGTTTTGTGACGTCCGTTGTGCTCTGCGTTTCAAAAAAACGGATTTGGGTGAATGTTCAAACAGCAAAAATTTATGTAGAAAGAATTTGAGTAATCCTTTGCTAACTAATATTAAAATTAAAATTCATTATGTCGCATTGACAATTACATTTTTTTTTTTTTAAAAGAAAGACAAACATTCCCGGTTACGAATAACCCAACAATGTTTGAAAATCTCCTACTACCACCACTACAATGTTGCTTGTGTTGTGATGGAGGACTTAGCCAGCCGAGGAATCGAACACGCGACGCTCGGGTGGGACCCAAGCGCTGTGCCCACTCAACCACTGACCGGTCGTAAACCACATAAACATCGTTAATGACATAAACCACATATTACGATTACGATACTTTGTCTTTATTACTTTTTTTTTTAAAAATTCTTTATGTTGTTGTACTATTCATTATTATTTTATTGGCACATGATGTGCCGTATGTACGGAAAATGATTAAAATAAGCTCTTACTTTAGCGATATTTTTACCTTAGAATTCACTCAGCTTTGATAACATTCTTTGAAAATTTAGCTTATTTTATTTTTTTTATTATTTTTGTTTTTTTATTATTTTTGTATCACTTTTAATTACTTTTCAAAGGAGGTTGTTGAAGTTGCATGATTCTGAGTTGTCTGGTCACCAAATAAAAGGGTATTCAAGATAATCGTGAAGGATCACGGTGTCATCATTGATCCCGAACTGACATTGTCTGGCCAAATATAGCAGCCCACTACGTATTGCTACAAACTTCTTGGGTTCATCCTCTGGAATTGTAAACAGTTTAATAACCAAGAAGCTCTGCTAGCAGTATTCGATGGCATACTGAGAAGCAAGCTGGAGTACGCGAGCGATGTTTGGGCACCGTACCACCAAAAGTAGATTGATGTGTTAGAGCAAATCCAGAAGAAAATCCTCAGGTACGTTTCATTTGCGGAAGCATGGAACCAAATATGGAATAACCTATCCAAGGTTCATGCACCGTATTGACTTTACTTGAGCAAAATGATTCTTTGAGTTTAGTAACTACATAGACGGAAAGCAAGTCTTGCTATCCTGTCTTTCAAAATTTGTAACAATTTCATCGATAGCCCATTTCTCTTGGGATGCTATCTATGATTTATGTGTACGAGACCACTACAGCCGAAGTCGACATCATTATTTGTTTAAAGTACATCACGGCAGAACAGACGTCCTGGCAAAGCACAGCGTGACGAGGGGAGTGGTGCTGTTAAATAAACTTGCAAACTATTTTGATGTAAGTGACTACGTATTCTCTACGTGCCTTAAAACTATAATTGAAAATTCACCTTAATGCTGATAAGGTAATTAAATTGTATTACGATTGGAATAATTTTGTTGTATAGTAATATTAAAAAAATAAAAGTTAGAAAAATAATCAACCAGTCACCGGCAAATCAATTAACGTAAATCAAAGCCATTTACTTATCAAGTGTGTTATTATTGTATTAACTAAATGTACCACTCACAATTAAAACTAAGGCATAATACTTAAAATTAGATTTGATGTGTTATTTTACTACTTAAATCATTTTTTGCCCGGGGCTCTGCTCTAACCACTGATATAATTCGATCCTATCCCATTGATCATATTTAACTGCGTACCATACTTCGATTAAGAACTACCAACATTATCTTCATTTTCTTAATTGAAATTTATATTGGCTTTTAACCACTGGAGCGCTTTTGCCACATTATGACACTATTTTAAATACTTCCGATTGTTTTGCTGCCAATTTTGTCAATTTTTTCCCTATTTGTAAGTAATGTCACATAAATATTATGTGACTAGTACAGTTCTTGCCTATTTGTTTTTTTTGTCTATGGTGTTTTTTTTGAGACTGGTAATTTTTTTTTTGAAAAGACAGGAGCTCTTTTGTTTATGGTCACTTCCTGCCGATCAACTTGGGCAGTTGGGTCGGAAATTGGTCACTCACTGGAAAAGTGTTTTATTGGATTTTATCATGAGAATCTTAGTCGATTTTTAAACCTAAAAGAACGCGGGGTGTTTTTACGTAACACGCGAGGTTCGTGTACGAGTTATTTATAGTGGATGACGTGAAAGTCCCACTTTTTTCCGATGTGGCTGGTTGGCCGTTTTGTGGAATTATTTCTGGAAAAGGAATCGTGAAGTGAATTGGTCCTGGTGTTGGCTACTATAATATGCCTTCACGACCCCGCGTCGCAAAGTCACGGTCTGCTAACCGTAATACGCCAGACTTGGATACTGTTGGGGGCCACGTGCCTTTTGATTGGAGTTCGTCGAGATGGCCCGTGGCTGAATGCGCTCCTTGGAGGTATAGCGGCCTCCTGCCCAATTAGAAGGACGACCTTGGTGCTCTGGATTCCGCGCCGTTCCCATATGGGAAGACTGGAGTTCCCGTCCCGTCTCGTGTTCTCTCATTGCGAAGCAAGATCGCGTTCGTCTACCGGGGTTATTTCCGTATAGTTAGTTTAGCGTGTCCATTAGGAGTCCATCTGGTATGTGTATTTTTTTATATTTCCTTTTGTTACCTTGGTATGAAGTTTGTACACTTCCATGTTGCTTTTTGGTTTGGAATTCAATACATTTTTATAAAGTTCATCTTCTTTTATTTGACTGAAAACCCTACCTACATGACAGATAACTACTTGGCCCACTATCCTGAGCCCTGGTCTCTGCTCTGCCGCAAAGTTACATTTTATACGAACATGATATGTTTCAGTAATTAAATAGAAGTTTACGATTTTATTATATTTTTTTTTTATAAATCCTACGAATATGTGATAATCGACAAAAGATATGTGAATTCATAGGCTATATATAACTAATATCAGTTTGTATATCTTCATATTAAGATTCGGTCGCATCTAGGATTGAACGCAGGACTTTAGCCTTGCCGGGGCTCAGCTCTAACCATTGAGCTGATTCTTATTCCTTCTTGAATAAGTAACAGATTCTTCAAGTTAAGGTTTCAGATATATCTTATATTCGTAGTTTCACTTTTGATCACTTAGCAAAATCCTCTGAGAATTTCTCTAAGGTTGTTCTCGAAGGTAACTTTATTCTTATCACGAACCATATTTTTGATCATGAACACCTTTCTTCGTTCGGCATTTTATTTCTTGCTGTATCTACCATTCATATTTCATGATCCTAATACAATATTTACAATGATCTGAGGGAATCCACCGACGAATGTGGAGATGGAGGTAAATACCTGATAATATTTCTTGACGTCACAAGAATACGAGATGGGAACAGGTAAAACAGTTTGCGGTGTAGTTACCACGTACAACACGTGTTTTCGGTTCCCGTGATGTGATATTAAATTGTTACTACGGATATAAAGCAATGTTTCTGATATTCGTGAAGCACGGTAATCTAATTAATTATTGTTGGTAGAATTAATCGTTTAAAAAATCAGAGTGTGTAATTCACACATGGTAGAAGAGAAACCTTCAGAAACTAAAGTAGACAGGAGTGGGGGAGGCTACGAAGCACCGAACAAATAGGAAAACGATAGGCTAAGAAGCAACGCACAAAGAGGAGACCGATTTTTTTTTATTTTTTTATTAGCAAAGTTTTTTTGGTACATTTACATATGGGTAAATACTACCTCATTATATTATACTACCTTTAATTATATTACCTTTAATTATACTACCTTTAATTATACTACCTCATCCTCTCGCAGGCTAAATCCTATAGAGGGATGTGTTTATCTCTTTTTAGTGTAGCTTTTTTTCGTTTCACCGAGTTTCAAATCACAACGGAGCTAAAGGACACCATTATTTTATGATTTTTATTAAATTCGGGAGGCGGCATGGGTAACTCCGGGAACTCTTTTTTAGATAACCAACACCCCTGCCATAGGTCACCCCAAGTGGTTCACTACGTTTGGTGTAAGGTTTGTCTAGGTCTTGGCGGTGAATGCGTTTGTCCACCTACTACGTGGCGGGCCGGAGCGGGAGAATTGGTTGAGGGAGACCTTTTGATCTTTCCAGTCGGACTCTCGGGTGCCATCGCCTTGCCCCGCAGTGAGAGGGATGGATTCATACGTCCGTCATTTCTTTCATTATCCTACCCCTAAAAAGACCCTCCATACAGCATCCCAAAAGATAACATAGGCCCTGAAGGAATTTTATTTCCTTAGGGCCTCCTGAGTGGAACTATCATAACAAAAAATAATGTAATAATAATTATTATTAATAACTAGCTGAAATCTCCGCGTTGCCAGAGCTTTGCAAAAAGTTATTCGAAATCAGATGTGGTCAGTAATTTTCCTCGCATTTTGAAAATTATTACCACATTGACATTTTTAACGCGACTTTACAAGACATAAAACGAAAACTCACTAAGCAACATGACTCAAACTAAAAAGTTTAATCCCTATATATTCCCATCCTTTGCCTCTTAATCCTAAATGGTTGGCTATATTTGGTGACTTAGCAATGGTGTCCCGGGTTCATGGGGTGAGGTTTGTCTAGGTTCTGGCGATGGACGCGTCTGCCCAACCTAACCTAATCTCCAGAGTCCTAAGAAACCTCATGACTTTTTTTCCTTCGCAGAGCTTCCTCTCCTTCTTTTCATGAAAAGCCCCTTCACGCAGCATCCCCAAAGATGACATAGGCCATGAGGGTAATTGTAACATCTCTTTCCCCGTAATACTTTACAGTGGAGATATTTTTCTTGAGATACTGGACCGTATCTCAGTACTATGTTGTTTGATTAAAAGGCTTTGGATCTTTGAAATCACAGTGACTCTTTATTGTTATTACGTACAATACAAATATGGTTGAGAGGACCCATATCCTTATAACACTCTTGCTAGATTTGTCTGGCGAGTGCTCACAAAAAGGAATGACTTGCCCTTCTCTCATCGGCTATGTTCAGCACACGTCGTAACCGACACCATTTGACCCGAGCACAGCATACGGAACAGAAAAATGATAGAACTGATCATAACTTACATTCCGATACATTACACTAATAAAAAAGTTGTCCTCTTACCGCGGCGTAGAACGATGAATGTTGGGGTAGGATGTTGAATTGGGAGATATTGGGGAGGTTCTGTGAGGATTGGGTGATATTTGGGGGGATATAGTGGGAGTTGGGAGAATTTATAGGTGTAGGACGCAGGACAACAGGGTGGTGAAGTAATAAATCAACAAGGAATCCTGAAGAGTACCCGCTTCAATTTTAAAAGCCGTTTTCAACATCTGTTGTTGAACATTTTGCGCGGAAATTATACAGTCCCGAAGCGAGTTCACAAGAGAAGTGACCACTCAATTACTGGTATTGAGTGTGGGAACGGGTTCGCACGATTTCATATTAATACGAGGGGTTCACGGACATATAAAAGTGTATATCTAATCGGGTATCCAATCGCAAAAGCTAATTTCCGATTCGTTACAAATTTCGCCCGGCCTCGTTCGTGTCGAAGGTTGTGAGAGCATGTGCTAAAAATAGCAAGGTCGCGTTTCGTTGGTTCAAGTTTTTGCAACGAAAGTTTCAGAGATTTTTAATGAAAATTCTTTTTTGTGCAATTTACTCAACATCGACAACCTTATTCGGAGAGCTGATCCTAAACTACGAATTTGGAGATCTTTGCTCAGGAACGCGCAAATAACATTAAATTAAATGGTATCTTTACGTGGTACTATGGTAAATAATCCCAGTACCGCCATTCCGCCATAGTGAAAATCCATACGATTCAGGATCAGAACCTTCCGAGTAATGGCTTCATCCGTATTTGTTGAACAGATCTGAATACCCAGGCACTTCTCCAGCTTTCTCTTTTGCATTTTATTCCTTTCCATTTAACTAATTTACTAACCATCACGCCGTTTCCTCGCAGGGGTAGGCAGAGAGGACGGACCGCCAAACAACTCGATCTTGGTACACACTCCTTGCCTCCTCAAGCTCTTCTATTATTCTGACTCTTCACGTGGCCCGACTCAAGTATCTGATTCACTTGGGCGTCCTCGACTTCTTCTACCATTAACATTTGCGTCATCATACTCCTTTCCTCGTTCATTTGCCCTACATGCCCAAACCATCTGAGAGTCCCTTTCTTAATTTTACTCATTACGCCTCTCATTCATTGCGAATCTCAACGTTTCTCACACGACGTATGTGGTTTTACCACACAATCGCATCAGGGATCTCATTTCTACAGCATAGTCTACTTCCCCTGCCAGCTCCATGCCTCACTGCCATACATCAGGGTAGGAACCAGTACTCCATTACGGACGGGTAGCTACGCGCCTTTGGACAGTTTTTTGTGGGTGCCAACGGCGTTCAGTCCTCCATTAATAGCCTTCAACCTTCATTCAAGCGTTCAGTCCTCCATTAATTGCATTCAACCTTCTTTCATTATCTCTACCAGCCTTCCCATCTCTCGTAAAAATACTTCCCATATAAACAAACTCGTCCACCTGCTTCAAGTATTCATCATTCACCATTCACAATGTTGCACACTGTTTTCGTACTCTCTCTTTCAAATCCCATGACTTTAGACTTACTTTCATTCATCATTAACTCATTCTTCAAACAAACTTCGTTCATCCTAGACAGGAGTGACTGTAGATCTTCCATACTGTTAGATATCAACACCGCATCATCAGCATACACTATTATTAAGTTAACATACGTTATTATTAAGTTTTGTAAATGCCCGTTCAGGCGTATGTGAATGTAATAATAATCGGTTTACCTGGGAAAACACCGTATTCAACCCAAACAAATATCCACCCATAAATAAGTAGGTAATATAATATGACAGGAGCCATATATTTCTTCTATTAAGGCCCCCTTATTCGGCATCAATGGAACCTTCGAAATCTTCATCTCCACGAGGCCGGTACATTATCGGAATAACAAAGTAAAGTGCTTCGGAAGCGGAAATCATTAATCCGGCGGCGCTTGCCTCAAGCTCAGGTAGGTTGTAGGTTCCACGTTCCACTGAAACCTACCCCCAGCTGTATCTTGCTACCGCTAGCTATACAGGGTGTTAAGGGACGTAATAATAATAATAATATTTGGATGATTTATATAGCGCCGTTTTTGTGAAAAATCACCTCAAGGGCGCTGTACAAACTTATAATACATTTCTAAAATCTAAAAAACTACAAGCTAGGCAAACAATTATAAACAACTTATGGTTAAAAATTGCATACATCGGTTCATTGATCACCGATACGAAAATATGTGTACAATATTTTGACCAATGAACGTGATGCTGCCTAAAATTTAATGAAAACAGGACCATACTTACCTGGGAGGTCGCTTGAAATTAACACTGACGTACTTGACTTACTTTAACCAGTGATTTCTGACATTATTTGGAGTAAAAAATGTAAATAAAATTTTGGTCTCCGGTGACATTTTTGGAGTTTTTTTTTGTTTATTTTTTCTACAAAAACATAAAAAAAATGGTAGGTGTTGAACAGTTAGAAGCGGGATTAGGGGTTGGTCGGTTACTCGGCAGAATGACCAGTGACGACATGCAGAAGAAATTTTTTTTTGTTTGATTGTGAAGAGAAAATTTTTGAATAATAGAAAAAAGGTCATCAAAAAGTCACCGGAGAAGAAAATTTCATTTACATTTTTTACTCCAAATAATGTCAGGAATCACTGGTTAAAGTAAGTCAAGTACGTCCCTTAACACCCTTTATTCATCTGGCTACCTCTAGCTATAAATATCTGGCTACCATAAAGGTGGACACATTCTTCCACAGTAGAATTATTGCCAACAAGTGTGATTTATTTATATGCGCGATATTTTCTTTCGTGGGCATGTTTTATTAACATTTTTTTCTTTAAGTGTAAAATCTTTATATAGAATGAAGTCACTCCCGCTGTCTGTGCTTTTAGATCTTTTAAACTGCGCCACGGATTTTCATAAGGTTTTCACAAATGGATAGAGAGATTCATGAGGAAGGTTTTAAGGCATATAATTTGTCAAGGTTTGTGTAAATTCGTTGAAATATATAAATAAAGGGAGCGGGCTGGCAAGCGGGCGATGTGCATTTGATTTAAAAATGGCGTTGGTTAAAAAGGTTGGGTAAATGGCATGGTGTTGTGTTTCGTTAGCCACAGAAACGTGTGGCCGGGTCTGCTAGTGTTGTATATAATTCTGACAGTTAGACAGTTAAGAGGGCATTACCAGAGAAAACCAGAAATATGTCATTTTCAAATCAGATTTTAGACGTATTGACTCTTTTCCACAAAAAATTATAAATGGATTTCGAAAGATTGTTTTTATTACCTAGCATTCGCATGTAATAAATTTTGAGAATTTTTTAAAATTTTTAGTATAATAAGGTTATTCCATAGGTCGTTGGCAGATTTGTTAAATTTTCAAAAAAGATTTTGTATTTCACCACACCCATTTCAAATAATATAATCATGCAGTAAAATTAATCAATACATTATCTAGCAAACGCATGTTTTAGAATTTTAATTTTAGTTTCCATAAAATCATTAAAAAATATGTACGTACATGTGTTTCTTGATGAAAATTGGTCCATTTGTGTATTTATTTGCGCACATACAAACTAATATATTTCAGATTTTTTTAACATTCTTATTAAATTTAGACATTATTGAAAAATAATAAATACTTATAATCAAAAAAAAACTACAAAAAGTACATTATTTTAATAGTTTTATCATCACGCCTTTCAGCATTTTTGGATGAAGTTATAAATTAAAGCTAATTTGAATTGAAATAAATTCTATATTGAGTTAAAATTTAAAAAAGCTGGTACGGAGAATAATTAATCTTTCTCGTTGTAACCGCCCTGCACGATCGTAAGAACAACTTTCGACGAAATGTGGATTTTCGTCCGCTGTCTGGTTAAACGCTCTTAAGGAGAGTTTTGACGTGCGCGGTGAAGGAGGAAACCATATGTTTTCTTATAACGCCGTTGGGAAAGTGGTGGGGTCCATTAAAAGTGGCGGTCGGTGACGTATGTAGTCTTAGGTGGTTCGATGAGATTTGACTAACACCGGACTCAGGGCTTTATAATATTTTGTTTCCAACGCACTTAGCCAACGCATCACTCATATCAGGTACATTTATGGTGGCTGTCATGTCAACAGATTAATTTTCTGCAGGAGTTAAACCTGAAGTGGTTGGTTCTGGTGTATTATTTTCTTGATTGGTGATTCTACATTCTGGCTCATTATCCGTATCAATAAAATCGTGATCTTTAAAAACATTTCTGTAAACAGGATATAACCCTGTTGCACGGTAACCACTGACAGCTATCTCAGCGTTTTGAGGACCTAGATGTGCGTGTCCAAAAACTTCCATCATTTCACATTGGGTTAGTGGGTGTCTTAGTTAGTTAGTCCTGACCCATGATCTTTACTCATCAGAAACATGTTTTTTTAGTGGTCCCTAGAATGACTTATCTAGTAGTCATTCCAGCTTGATGTTAATAAAGCTAGTGGGCCTGACGGAATACCTGCCCTGGTACTGCAGAGGTGCGCTGCAGAAATAGCTCCAATTTTGACGTTTCGAACATTTGGAACGTTTCGGTGAGACCCAAACGGTTGCACATCTCATTGGACATCTCCAAGGCCTTTGACCGGGTTTGGCACCGAGGACTTGTCAACAAACTGCATTCTTACGGACTTCCCGCATCCTTGTGTACTTGGATTGCCGACTTCTTGAGGGAGAGGTCGATTCAGACGGTAGTCGATGGTTTCACCTCTTCCTCACACCCGATAAATGCTGGCGTCGGTTCTGTCTCCGACTCTGTTTTTGTTGCACATCAACGACTTTTTCATGTGCACCAATTCACTGTTATGCGGATGACAGTACAGTTCATGATAGCTTTTTGTTTGACAAGCCCCCAAAGGGCTCACAAACTCCAACAGCTCGTTGGGCTTTGAAGCAAAGAATGGACGGTTACCTCGAGAGTGTTTTCTCTTGGGGTAAAAATAATCTCGTTGAATTTAATGTTTAAAAGACCCAATCTTGTCTGATTAAAAGGGATCGAAATGAAAATCTAGTCACTTTCAACGGAAGTAATCTTCCGAACAGGCCCTCCATTGATTTGCTTGGTGTAACCCTAAGTGACCAGCTCAGGTATGGGGGCTCCATCGAAGCCAGAGTAAAGTTAGCCTCCCAGAAACTGGGCGTACTGTATAGGGCCCGCAGATACTTTAATAGTGCACAACTGCTAACCCTGTACAAATCGCAAGTGCGCCCCACGGTTGAATTTGGCAGTCACCTCTGGTCTGGAGCTCCAAAATACCCGAAAAATACCCTTGACTCTGTGCAGAAACGGGCGGTCCGTTTGATAGATTCTCCCATCTTAACAGACGGATTGCAATCTTTAGAGCACAGGCGTCGGGTGGGAATGCTATCCTTGTTCTACCGGTATTACAATGGAAGATGCTCCGAGGAACTAGCATCATTGATCCCTTCGGCACCGGTGCATAGTCGGGAAACACGCCAAAACGCGTGCCCAACATTTGTACACGGTTGACATTTGTCACATGAGAACAGGTCGTTTCATCGACTCGTTCTTATATTCAACAGCTCGGCTGTGGAATGATTTGCCGGCCTCTGTGTTTCCTCCTTCCTACAACATAGGTCACTTCAACACCAATGTTCATTCCTTCCTCTCCTCAAAAAGACCCTCCACACAGCATCCCAGATGACATAGGCCCTGAGGGAAATTATTTTCCTCAAGGCCTCCTGTGTGGAGTTAATATTAAAAAAAAAGTAGTTGTATTTTGTGGCTCGAATGTGGAGGAATTGATAATAAGTGGACATGATTTTGTCTCGCGAGGTCTATCGATTCCAGATTTCTAGTATGACTTGTATTTGTTTCTAGTATTACCCATTTTCTTATTTCGTGCGTCTTCGATTGCCCTTTTCATTGATACTTTGCACCAAGTTTTTTTGGCGTTTTCTTTGTGAAATGGGTTTTCGTGAAGCCATTGTTTTTAGGAAAGTTTTTTTAACATTTTATAAAGATTTACGTTATGTGAGGCCAATATGGCCCGGTAGACCATATTGGCCACCTACCTAGTGGCCATAATGGCCGCAAGGACGTTTATGACAAATAAAATTCTAACATGAATGCAAGGCTGGTGTAAGCATAATGAGTAAGATTAAGAAAGGGACGCTCAGATGGTTTGGGCATGTAGAGCTAATGAACGAGGAAAGGGGTGCAAGGGGAATATATGACGCAAATGTGAATGGTAGAAGAAGTCTGGGACGCCCGAGGAAGACATGCCACGACCAAGTGAATCAGATACTTGAGTCGGGCCGTATGAAGAGTCGGAATAATAGAAGAGCATGTATGAGACGATGTATGAATGTGAACGAGGCAAGGTGTGTGTGCCAAGATCGAGTTGTTTGGCGGTCCGTCCTCTCTGCCTACCACTGCGGGAAATGGCGTGATGGTTAGTTAGTTAGGCATGTTTTATTAACATTTTTTTCTTTAAGTGTAAAATCTTTACATGGTATAAAGTGAAGTCACTCCCGATGTCTGTGCGCTTCGATCTTTTAAACTACGCCAGGGATTTTCATAAGGTTTTCACAAATAGATAGAGTGATTCATGAGGAAGGTTTTAAGGCATGTAATTTGTCGTTGAAATATATAAATAAAGGGAGCGGGCTGGCAAGCGGGTGGTGTGGATTTGATTTAATAGATGGCGTTGGTTATAAAGGTTTGGCAATGGCATGGTGTTGTGTTTCGTTAGCCACAGAAACGTCTGGCCGGGTCTGCTAGTGTTGTATATAATTATGACAGTTATAAACGATATTATTTGCTAATTTATGCGACGATCCGAATTTACTAAAACGTTTTCTTCCATGTATTTTTAATGTGTATTAGCGAAGTTATGCTTTAACCCGAGCGTTTCGTATTTCGTCTGTCTGTAAAATAGTTAGTTATGTTCCGGTTCCGGTCAAGATGGTCGCCGTGTTAGATACTACGTGTTTATACCGCCACAGTTATTATGGTATTGAAATAATCGGAATAAAAGAAAAGCCTTACTTTTACCAGGTGGCTACCTTTTGAGTCATTAAGGTATCTATCTGCCTAAGAAAGTTTAAAAAAAGAATGACCATAGAGAATGACCATAGAGAATAAGAATGACCATAGAGAATAAGAAACACGTGTGCAATTTTAAGACCCCCAACTCACCCTTTAAAAGTTTTTATTGATAATCAATTTTCTCCTTATCGATAAAAATGATTTCCACACCACGTTAACTCAAAATCAGACCGATCTCAAACCTTTTTCCAATTCCAATTATACATTTATTTTTAACCGTCAAAACGGTGCTTTTTCACCATAAATCCATTTATCAAACTCAATTTATTTGCTATATAATAATATTAATAATAACAGGATAATTTTATGCGAATACCGCAGGTGAGCTCCGTCGAAAATCCCCGATTGGGGTATGTTGTGAGGCTGAAGGTAGCGGGGGGGGGAGGATAAGCGGAAGAGGAAGGTGAGAAAGTAAATACCTAGTCACATCTGGTCACCAAACTCGGCTAAAGAAATTACACAAGTAATGGTTCATTTCTGAATGGTGGTCAATAGATAGAGCGATACCGAGAGCATCTTCAACTCTAGAACGTGCAGCAAATATACATAAAATTATTTTAAATAAATAAGCCTGTTTGAAGAATTTCGATTACCCACAATTAAAGATTTATATATTAAAAATTCAGTCATTCAAATAATAAAAGAAAAAGATAAATATCCATTTTTAAATGAAATCAGAACTCGACTTAAACATGTTTTTCTATGCCCAAAACTAAATTCGTCTTTTGCACAGCATCATTATACTTATCAGGGAAGAACTTTTTTCAATCGTCTACCAGAAGAAATCAGAAGCATCAATGATAAAACCCGAATACTGCTCTCTGTCAAGAGAACTACTGTCAACTAATCTTACAAATATCTTAGTTCTCCATAAAATTCTTTCTTTAAAAAAAAAAACACACCATTATCAAAAAAATACTGCGGCTCACATATATTTATGTACAATTAATTATTTAAGTACTAATTTATACCTAACTAATAACTAATAGTATTTATGTACACTCCCCTTCCATACACAAGCAAATGCTTTTAATGGAAGGGTAGTAAAAAAAAACCTGTAAAAAAATATTTTGTTGTAAAATTGTAATTATAATAAATGTTTCAATAAATAATAAAAAATAAATAAATAAATTGTGAAAAAACACAAATCAATCCAATAAAATTTATTTCCGCACGCCGGGATTTGAACCCGCGACCTTCGATTGCTAGTCGAGAACCTCATCCCCCGACCACGAAGGCCGTCAACCTGCTCAAATGGTACAGCATATTTTAAAAATTGAATTAATACTTTCAAATATTAATGAAAAAAATGGTAGCACGAGTAAGTAGGTATTTATCCAAATTCATTAGAATACTTATAGATATGGATTAGGCCCAGTTGATTCGCAGAAATTCAAATATCATCAAATGGCCATTCATTGCCATTTAATTTTTTTGACAGTTGAAAGGTTCCCGTTAAATGTCAACTCTACGTCCGTTTCAGCTTTTCAACAATTTTTTAGTGGAAAACTACCATTTTAACATTACAAATTGATAGAAAGTTTTTGTACTTTTGACATTTGAAACGCACCTAGAATCGGCGTTTCAAATGTCAAAAGAACATAATGGCACTGAATGGACATTTGATAACAATGTTACTGAATTTCTGCAAAAATTTGAAACTAACATTGTCCTTCTTAAATGATTCCATTTCGGTTAACTATCACAATTTCATTATCCTTCTTAAATGATGCCATTTGGGTTAACTATCACAATTTCATTGTCCTTCTTAAATGATTCCATTTGGGTTAACTATCACAATTTCATTGTCTTTCTTAAATGATTCCATTTGGGTTAACTATAACAATTTCATTGTCCTTCTTAAATGATTCCATTTGGGTTAACTATCACAATTTCACTTCGAATAATAAACAAACAATCGAGCATTAATACTGTTGATATTCTTAAACACTTCCTCCTTCCCTAAATTCAGTACCCTACTCATCTCAACCCACAGTTTCCTATAAGGGTGGGCACTGTGGGCAGGGAGGTGACTTCAAAACAGGATGCGGCAATGGCTCCGTTATGGATTTAGTAAATTAATCAATTTTGTCAACGCTGGATACCTCTACGTAGAAACCGTTGACTAAGGACCAGCAGTTTCACAGAACTTGAACAATTCATCTAATTTCAAAAGTTAATATTCACGTCCTGTGAATATTCTATTCATGTTCAGTCTGCGGGAAGTCGGTAAATGACTTCCTTATTTGGGAATTGTATGACAGTTGTTTCCCCGAGAGTGGGGCCCCCGGCATACTTATATACAATATGCAAACGGCTTAGGGAAAAGACGGTATAACTTCTTACACGAAATTTTTTTTTTAAAGAAAGACAAACATTCCCGGGTTACGAAAAATCCAACAATGTTTGAAAATCTCCTACTACCACCACAGAAATCCGAAAATGTTGCTTGTGTTGTGATGGAGGACTTAGCCAGCCGAGGAGTCGAACACGAAACATCGAAAAATATCTAAATGTTTCTTGTGTGCTTCATTGCGCGATTCATTCAAATGCTTCAAGTTTAAAACTACTGATCTATGTCTATTGTCTAGCCTAGCCTCTCAAAAACTGGGCCCGCAGATACTTTAATAGTACACAACTGCTAACCATGTACAAATAACAAAGTGCGGCCCACGGTAGAATTTGGCAGCCATCTCTGGTCTGGAGCCCCAAAATACCTGGAAAATATCTTTGACTCTGGGCAGAAATGGACGGTCCGAATTTTTGATTTTCCCATCTAAACAAACAGATTACAATCTTTAGAGCACAGGCGTCGGTTGGAAATGCTGTCCTTGTTTTACCAGTATTTCAATGGAAGATACTCTGAGGAACTGGCGTCATTCATCCCTTCGGCACCTCGGAAACACCTCGCTCAACGTTTGTACACAGTTGACATTTCAACAGCTCGGCTGTGGAACGATTTTCCGGCCTCTGTGTTTCCTCCCTCCTACAACGTGGGTCTCTTCAAGACTCTTTAAGATCCATGTTCACTCCTTCCTCTCCTCAAAAAGACCCTCCAGACAGCATCTTCAAAGATGGCGTAGGCCCTATGGGAAATTATGTCCCTCAGGGCCTCCTGTGTGAAGTTATTTAAAAAGGTCACAGTCACAGGAATAATTTAAAGTAATGGTTGCGTTAATTAACTGTTGCAATTTACCACTGTTCCCACCGTTCTAAGTGAAATGTAGCTCGAAACGGCTTTAGCAATGCTAAGCGTTCCAGATCTGAATATGCAGTCTATTTAAATTAACTCAAATACTTCTTTATCCTTCCTCTCCCAAAGATTCCATTATCCTCACAGAGAAACCCAATAATATGGGTGTTTAAGTTCCACGGGTTCCGTGCAGTTGTAACATTTTTGAAGTGAAAACTTCTTTAGCATCGTTGTGGTTTGAAACTCGATGAAACGGAAGCGAGCGACACTAAACAGAAATAAATGCATACATCTTCAGAATTTAGCCTGGGAGAGAATGACATCTTTATGTGCGCTTCGTAGCTTGCCGGCCTCCTCGTAGAATAAAATGTTAAATAATTTTTAAACTTCGTAACAATGTTATAATAAATAAACCCTACAATTATACAACTTCTGATACTCTGTATTCGTCTCACTCTCTCAAAGTTTAGTTTTCTAATGGTTTCACTTCTACGGCGTGTGAACGGCTCACTCGATTTTTTTAAAATTATTTATTTAGACACCATAAAAGGAATTTTAAAGAATTTAAAACTCATAAGAATCAATTTGTGGACTAAAATAAAAAATTATTAATTAAATGAAGACAATATAAGCGAAACTCAATCGAAAATCTGAAAACAGAAAAATCAGAAAAAGATATTGACACATCTGGGACTCGAACCCAGGACCTCTCGCTTACCGAGCGAACGCGCTAACCACTGCGCCACCGTGTCGATATCCAATTCGGTCACTTTTAACTGTATCATAATTAAATATTACAATTTGAGGTTTTACTCATAAAGTTAAAATAAAAAAAATTTAACTGTATTTAATTAAATATTACAATTTGAGGTTTTACTCATAAAGTTAAAATAAAAAAAATAAAAATATTCATCCTAGACTTGCAGAAAAGTCAATAGATGTCGCATATTAAATAAAATGGATAAAGATTTATCCAGACACTATCTAGAGAGCATTTAGTTCGGGTTTGAATCTTGCAATCATACATAAAGATAGCAGCCAATAGTATATGCGTTAAGAAAAATGAAGATAGTGTGGGTGGTTCTTAGTCGAAGTATGATACAGTTAAAAGTGACCGAATTGGATATCGACACGGTGGCGCAGTGGTTAGCGCGTTCGCTCGGTAAGCGAGAGGTCCTGGGTTCGAGTCCCAGATGTGTCAATATCTTTTTCTGATTTTTCTGTTTTCAGATTTTCGATTGAGTTTCGCTTATATTGTCTTCATTTAATTAAATATTACAATTTGAGGTTTTACTCATAAAGTTAAAATAAAAAAAATAAAAAAAAATTATTAGGTTTTCAAGTTGACCCAACTATGTGAGAGTTGGTAAACGTTTGGATATTTGTAAAGGACTGACATACCCCCCCCCCCTCTTTGTAAAGAACCGAAAAAAATCCCCCCCCCCCCCACCCTCGTCTACTGATACTGGATTTTGGTGAATATTATGATCTTGAGCACGTAATAGGTTCGTGGTAAACGCACTAAGGCATTAACTGAGTGTTCCCTGCACCGGTTTTCTAGATATAAGTACTGATGTTACAATAATTTATTATTGTTAATGTCACACACGTACGTATATTAGCTATACACTGTCAGATAGGGACAGGTTTCAATTTGGGAGGCGGGAATGGGTACCGCCGCCCCGGGAACCTTTATTGGATAACCAACACCTCTGCCATAGGTCACCCCAAGTGATTCGCTACGTTTGGTGATTTAGCAGGGGTTCCCGGGTCCATGGGGTGAGGTTTGTCAAGGTCTTGGAGGCGGATGACCTGAGCACATTGAACCCCAGATTCCTACCCACCTCTTAAACCCTTTTCCTTCCCAGAACTCTCCTTTCCTTCCTTTCCTAAAAAAAAACCACCACACAGCATCCCCAAAGATGACATAGGCCCTGAGAGAAATCATTTTCCTCTGGGCCTCCTGTGTGGAGCTCATGTAAAAAAAAAAAAAGGTACTTGGATGACAGGTTGGGAGGATGAATGAAGAAACATATATTAGAGGGAATATATTTTAACTACACTGTCAGATAGGGACAGGATTTGAATAACAGATTGGGTGGATGAATGAAGAAACATATTTTATCTCGACCAGCAAATATTTTGTCATTAATAAAGTATTGTGAAACTATTTTTTAGGTTCATTCGGCAAGTCCCCAGCGTTCAAGTCGTTTTGAAGGTCGAGCATGCAAAATCTCAACAATCTCGGAATAAAAGTGTACTGTAAACTGTTGACTTTTGACGGCCCCTGTGGTCAAGGGGTAAGGCTCTCGGCTAGCAATCCGAAGGCGCGGGTTCAAATTCCGGCGAATACGTTTTATTTGAGTTATACGACGGGTTAATAGTTCCGAAATTTAACAATAAGTACGGACAGAGAACGTTTGAATTTTTTTTTTTTTTTACAGTGAATGCCGCACAAGAATCTCAACTGCTCCCGTCTGGAGCCAGTGAGACTATGGCATCCCCAATTGGGGTATGTTGTGAGGCTGAAGGTAGTGGAGAGGGGAAGGAGGTGGAGAAGAGGAAGGTTGGGAAGTACCTGGCTATTCAGATCTGGTCACCAAACACGGCTAAAGCCATTTTCAAGCAACGTTTCAATTCTGAATGGTGGTCTTACACCAGTGCGATACTGATAGTATCTTCCACTCTGGAACATGCCGCAAATATACTATATATTATTTTAAATGAATTAATTGTGAAATAACACAAATTAATCAAAATACCAACATTATACCAAAGATATTTAATTTATTACCTGCCATTATAAAGCAATGTAGATCTATGAATAAGGTTAAATATATGGTGAAAAATTGGCTATCGGAAAAAAATTATATTGATATTGATATGTATGAAAAAATTTTGATATAAGATGTAAATTTTAAATGTCAAAAATCTATATGTAACAAAAATATAAGCACCTGTTGACAAGCCAATTCAATTGGCTTAGCAGGACTTGTTTGTTGATTTTAATACGTATTATCTATTCTTTCAATAAAAAAAAAAAATAAAAATAATAAATCACAATTCATTCGTTTAAAAGAGTAAATAGTACGAATATACTTGCGCACGTTCCAAAATGTAAGATAC
This sequence comes from Limnephilus rhombicus, assembly GCA_929108145.2. Lineage (NCBI taxonomy): Eukaryota > Metazoa > Arthropoda > Insecta > Trichoptera > Limnephilidae > Limnephilus > Limnephilus rhombicus. Next base: position 5,431,994 of record OV815288.1, on the reverse strand, counting down.
TGTCAATATTTGACCAACAGTGACCAGTGACGACATGCGGAAGAATTTTTTTTTTGTTTGATTATGAAGAAATAAATTTTGAATAAAAAAAAGTCATCAAAAAAAGTCACCGGAGACTAAAACTTCATTTACATTTTTACTCCAAATAATGTCAGGAATCACTGGTTAAAGTAAGTCAAGTACGTCCCTTAACACCCTGTATAAGAGAAATTCTCTCTATCAAATTCAATCTTTGATATGAACTGTACGCCACGATATTAATATCAACTATCAAACATTATTTACCCTCTACCAACACCTACTTGGTAATTATTCCTCCAAGAGCTAATCAATTAAACTACGTATTGTAATTTGAACGTATTGGTACGTTCTAGATTTCGATCAACTTGAAATGATGACAAATTTCTTGGTAAATAGCTTGACTCCAGGACTATAGACCAGGGTTTACCAAACTGTGTTCCGCGGAACCTGAACAGGGGTTCCGCGACGATTCGTCGGAAGAATTTCTTTTAATTATTCATTTTCATATTTCAACACTACTGAAATTATTCACAAGAAATTAGTTCTTAAGTTAGGCACTAGAACTAGACCCTGTCAGGTACAGAGACTAAGCTTTATGGAAGTTTAAAGGGCCGTTAATGCTGTTATTGCAGTAAATCTTCATTTTACAAACATAAAAAAATCTCTAAAATTTATAACTGTGCTGTGTAATACTTTGATGAGAGTCGATAATAAGAACGTCTGTGCGATGTGGAAACAATAACAACGGGATAACGGATCTGCATGTGTTTCACGAAATTTCAGTTCCCAACGAACCCAACCATATTTTTTTCGAAATCGACTTTACTTGAAAGTACAGAAATATAAAAATCAATCAGTCTTACTACATCCTCGTTAGCAATTAGTCAAAATATAAATGTGCAAGGTGCCGTAAATTTTGGTGAAAATTAATTATCAGTTCATTCCAATCATTTTGATTTGTCTTTTTTATTTTGTATTTTATATTTTTTATGTGAATACCTCTCAAGAGTCCCAACTGCTATCGTTTGAAGCCAGTGAGACTACGGCATCCCCAACTGGGGTAAGTTAAGAGGCTGACGGTAGTGGGTAGGGAAAGGAGATGGAGAAGATGAAGATTGGGAAGTATCTGGCTATTCATATCTGGGCACCAAACACGGCTAAAGCCATTTCAAGTAACGTTTCAATTCTGAATGGTGGTCTTGCGCCAGGGCTATACTGAGAGTATCTTCCACTCTGGAACGTGCTGCAAATATACTAAATATTATTTTTATGTGAATTAATTGTGAAATATCAAATAAAATTTATTTGCGCACTCCGGGATTCGATCTCGCGACCTTCGGATTGTGAGTCAAGAGCCTTACCCTTCACCACGGCAGTCATACACGAATGTTTGAATGAATTAAATTTTAAAGTATTTGAAGAGGTTTCCAAAGAATTTTAAGAATAGGTAATAACTTGAAAACATCTCTTTTGCCATATTTTTCGAAAACTGGTAAGGTGGATTCCTGGGTTTGGAATCCATTTTCTGTGACAGCTACCTAAATCAGTAGGCCTTAGCGCAAGTGAGTATGAAAATCTAATTGATTTAATAAGTGACTCTTAGTTTTTATTTATTTAATTAGTGTTGAAACAAAGATACAAAGATCAGCCTTTCAATGATTTCTGGATGAGTTTGTCAGAAGAGCAGGTACCCCAATTTATCAAAACACGCTATTATTGTTTTACTTCCGTTTTTACAACCTATTTATGAGAAGCGGGATTTTCTAATTATGCTGCAACCAAGCCAAGTTGCAGGAACAGGCTCGACGAGCATTAGATATTAGAATCCGACTTATCAATATTTTGTCTGATATCAAGAAAATATGGATTTCACGGACTCAAAGTCGTCAAAGTCATTAGGTGCTTTATTTATTCCATTTTGTTTTGTTTATATTCCATTTTTTATATACTTAATAAATAATATGTTTAATAACATTTATTTTAATTTTTACTTTTAGAAATTACACAAACTAAAAATAACCTAAGTGTTCCGTTAAAATTTACGATTTTGCAAAGTGTTCCATTGCACAAAAAGTTTGGGAAACCCTGCTATAGACAATTATTCCATGAAATATGGCGGATTGTGGATTCATTTACAGATATTTTGAAAATTATTGATGAATTTATGAAGGATGTATTAACAGCAGTGGTAAATGAGTACGTTTGTGAGATAGTTATTAACAGTTATTGAAAAAAAAACTACAGGCCGCTTCAGTACAGTAAACCCTATTGATGAGGATAGTGAAAACTTTGAATTTGTGCTTATATTACACTTGCCATAATACTTGCCACAGAAATGTGGATTGTTAGATTATTTTGTAGCCATTTATTTTCTTCAATCATTACTGTTTCTGTGTTTTTGAAGACCTTTTCCGATGATTGTGCCTTGAACAAAATTGCTGTGTCGTCTGCATACCTGATTATGAAGTCTTTTTTTCCTAGGTTTATCTCAGTTAGATAATTTATGTAGATGAGGAATAGTACGGGATCCAAGACGCTGCCTTGTGGTATTCCATACCTGATATGTACTTTGTCACTGCACTAGTTGAGAGGGGAAGCAGATGGGGAAGAGGAATACGGGGAAGTAACTGACTATTCAGATCTAGAAACCAAACACGGCTAAAGCCATTTTAAGCAACATTTAAACTCTGAATGGTGGTTTTTTACCAGGACGATATTTATAGTATCTTCAACTCTAGAACGTGACGCAAATTTAATTTTATCATTTTTTAATGATTAATTTGTGAAATTGCACAAATCAGTCAAATAAAAATTTACGTGCACAAGTCAGGAATTGAACCCGCGACCCCCGTGTAGTTGAAAGCCTTACCCTTCGACTACGGAGGCCATCGGGGATGGAACTGAATTAACTGTCAAAATTTCGCACAGTCGGAGTTCACTGATCGAAAATTCTAGTGGTTGCTTCAGAACATATTTTTTGCTTACTGGATATGTTCAATCTTTTAAGTTAACTTGATAGGGGCTGAATTAGACAAACATATTTTTTATGTGCACATGTACGCACACTGATCATCCTAGGTACTTTAATACAAAACAAAATCACATTTTCCAAATTCGCGTATCTCGTTAATATCGCCAGTTTCCGAACTACATCCATAAAATGTCAGATATCATTATGGGACGTCGGGATTTTATATTATTTGATAACGGAAAAAGCGACACAGCCTGCGTCGAAAACGACCAAGGTCTAAGCATCGTAGAATGGGGATAGCTTGGACAGACCAAGTGAAGTCGGACAGACACAAATGTTTCTAATTTAAGGGTGGGAAAATTGTGTAACATCAGAACTTATGTATTTAAGTATTTTACAGTATATTACATCAGTCGGCTAAGTTTAGTCCTAGTTAAATAATAATGTTAAACATTGCTTTCTTTGCCGATAAAATATAATTGACCAAAGAAATTGGTGGTAGGATGGCCGAACCTTTCGACTCGGTGGCTTCAGTTAAAACCTGAGCTACCCAGCAGCCTGTAGTCGACTGCCGTTGCTTTTAAATTTGGTCAAACTGAACGAAACTAAATCATTAATGGCCTTAGGTACTAATAAAGGTAGTTTAAATTTTATATATTTCTTAACCTTCGTGTACTCGCGCCCAATAACACGTATAATCGGGCACGGTGTCTCAGGCCGATATTTCATCTCGTCTTAATAAAATAAGAATTATTAATTATTAGAATTTTTGGGTAGTAAGTGTTACTTACCTAAAAGAATTATAATTGTAAATAAGTGTCACACGTCCACTTAGCCCCAATGCGCGCACCGCACTAAACAATGCCTAAGAAGATACTAAAAACCTCAAAGTCCCACTGTTGTAAATTTTTGAGAAAACAACGAATTATTGATTTGTCGGTCTGAGAGATCATTGCGCATATGGGAAGGTTAAACAATCATGTACGTGAAAACCTTATTAATAAACTAAAATTATCTAAACCGATATTTAACAGTCATAAAAAGTTATACATATTGTTGTCCAAAGCGAAACTAGCAGTCCACTATGGAGTGTAATACCTACACTGATGTATAGCAGTGAGGCATGGAACTGGCAGAGGAAGGATGGGAGAAGACTGAATGCTATAAAAATGAGATCCCTGAGGCGTACGTGTGGTAAAATCATTTTGAATCTTGTGATAAATGTGGTGATCGGCAAATAATGCAAGTGCGATGGAAGCGTAAAGAGTAAGATTATTTATGGTAGGGACGCTCAGATGGCCTTGTTGTAATATTTAAACCAATGACGAAAAGCAAATCGGGACTCTCTATTCTAGGAACTCTTTACTATAAAATGTAACAAATATTTATATATTCCAATAATAAAAAAATCAGAGTGTGCAATTCACATGCAGTAGAAGTGGAATTAGAAAGTCGCTATATACAAATAGTACATAGATTTATTTATTTATTTACATATGCATATATATTACAATACATTACAATATGATACTTTGTCTGTCCAACTGGGCAGAATACCCGTTTCAGGACAGCCAAATTGTATATTTAGTTAATATTCTTAATATTCTTAACAAAGGAATGGTTTCGTTCAAGATATCACGGGAATAGACGTTAGTAATAGGTACGCAGATGTGGCGGATCTATTTAACTGCACGGAAGCTACGTACAAGAAGGCTATTCTATCATATATTTTCAATCAATATTAATTTTATTTTTACTATAATATTGAATGTAATTGTAGCCCTTTGTGTCATTTCTTAATCAAATGCCACAATTAACTTAACTCTTTTTTAAAATTATTTCCTATGTACCTACAACTAATATTTTGTGACATGTAATATGTACTTATGGTATATTTATACCGTTAATAAAAAAAAATAAATATGTCGCTTTCTTTTCTTTTGTTTTGTTTCTTTTCGCTTGTTTATTTTAAAGTGGTTTGAAGATTGAATACTGATATCACAAAAATAAAAATGCTTATTTTTTTGGATTTCGTAGGATTTGAACTTCCGTTGGCTTGATGTCTGTCTCTCTGGCTGCTGGTACTTGTCAAGCACCTTATCCGCTGCGCTATGGGAGGATAGCGGCGAGGCGCGAATTTACCGCATTACATTAGAACCGAGGACCGTCAAACAATATTTTTTTGTCACGCCCTTCCGTTTCATTCGAATTCCAAATTACTAACGGGGCTAAAAATGTTTCACTTCATAATAATCTATATCTATAGGTATCCGTTAAGAAGACTTTTTTCAAAATTTGATTGCCTTGAATATAAGCAATATTGGAGCATTTCAAAGTATACTATCTATAAATATAGGTACTGCTAATCCGGAGCCACCCCACTCTACGATACTCACCCGAATACACGCGATTTGAAATACGTGTTGGTTGTTAGTGGATAATATTTTTTATTTGGTTGAAACGGGCGAATGTTTGCCGATCACAATCAGCTGGTTTATATTCGGACTCGTAATCAAAAAGGAAATCCGTGTTAGTACGATTAAGATACAATCTACGTAATTGAGCCCCGGAATATTGTTGGGAAAACTTTATTTTATGTCTGCTTTTATTTTTTTGCGTTTCAAGCGTTTTCTTTTAGTATTGTTAAATATGTTCCTTTCCAAAACTGTTAAACCATTTTGTGAGTGTTATACTCAACGACAGTACAATTTGTTCCAGGAATATGGACATTTCTTTTTGGAGGAAAAAATCCCTCAAGGCCTATGTCATCTTTGGTGATGCTGTGTGGAGGGTATTTTTAGGGAAAGGAAGGAGAGGAAGAAAGGCGATGCATGGTGGGATGACGAGATCAAAGCACTGGTCTCAGAGAAGAAGAAAGCTTGGTTACGTCTGATAGCGACTGACAGTGCTTCAAGCGAAGAGAGAGATAGAGCGAAAGAAGTATACAAGGGATGCAAGAAAAGAGTAAGTGTTGGAGTGAAAGAACGAAAGAAACGCCTGGAAGATGAAGAGGGAATAAAAATGATAAAACACTTCCAAGAAAACATTAAACTGTTTTGGAAGGAAGTCAAAAGGTCCCGGAGTGGCCCAGAGAACGGAAGAATGAAAGTGATAAAATCGAAAGATGGAAGAATGTTGACGAATGAAGAAGAAATAAAAGAAAGATGGATGAAATATTTTGAGGAAGTCTTCGAAAGCAACCCGGGTGATAGTGAGTCTAGCGTCGAATCGGGAATGAACGATGACAGAGTGAATGTTATCAAAATCAGTATGGATGAAATAAAAAAATCGATTAAATGCATGAAGAATGGTAAGGCTGTTGGTTTCGACAATATTGCTGCCGAATATTTTAAAGGAGATAGTCATATTATTCTCACATGGTTGTGCAAACTTTTTTACCAATGTTTAGAGGATGGTTACACGCCATTAGATTGGAGAAGGGCTGTAATCATGCCGTTGTACAAAGGTAAAGGGTCACGCATGGAATGTGGGAATCATAGGGCTATTAGCCTGCTAAGTTCTGTCGGCAAGCTGTATGGAAGAATATTGATTGAAAGGGTAAGAACGGAAACAAAGGATAAAATATGGGATGTGCAAGGTGCCTTTATGAGTGGAAGGGGATGCATGGACCAGATTATGTGTATGCTCACTGAGAAGTTTCTGGCGAAAAACCAGAAACTTTTCAGCGCTTTTGTAGATCTTCAAAAAGCGTACGACCGAGTCGACAGGAAAAAGCTATGGAAGGTATTGTCCAAGTATGGAGTGAATACAAATCTCATACAGGAAATTGCGTCTCTGTACGAGGGAAGCGTTGCATGTGTTAGGGTGAACGGTGATTTTACGGGGTGGTTTGACATCACAAAAGGTGTCAAGCAAGGCTGCGTAATGTCACCATGGTTATTCACTCTATACATGGATAGTTGTATGCAAGAATTGAAAGATGTGGGATTGGGCGCGAAATTGAATAGTCTGAAAGTATGTTGCTTGTTATATGCTGATGATGCGGTGCTGATTTCTAACTCTATGGAAGATCTACAGTCTCTAGTATCTAGGATGAACGAAGTATGTATGAAGAATGAGTTAATGATGAATGTAAGTAAATCTAAAGTCATGGTGTTTGAAAGAGAGAGTACGAAAACAGTGTGCGGCATAGTTGTGAATGGTGAATACTTGGAGCAGTTGGATGAGTTTGTTTATCTGGGTAGTATGTTTACGAGAGATGGGAAGGCTGATAGAGATATTGAAAGAAGGGTAAATGCCGGTAACTCCATTAATGGAGGACTGAATGCCGTTGGCGCTAATAAAAAACTGTCAAAAAAATCGAAGCTAGCAGTCCACAATGGAGTCCTGGTACCTTCCCTGATGTATGGCAGTGAGGCGTGGAACTGGCAGAGGAAGGATGAAAGTAAACTGAATGCTGTTGAAATGAGATCCCTGAGACGTATGTGTGGTAAAACGATGTATGATCGTGTTAGAAATGTGGATATCCGCAAAGAATGTAAGGCTGATGTAAGTATAATGAGCAAAATTAAGAAAAGGACCCTTAGATGGTTTGGGCACGTAGAGCGAATGAGCGAAGAAAGTAGTGTAAAAAGAATATATGATGCAAATGTGAATGGTAGAAGAAGTCGGGGACGCCTGAGGAAGACATGGCACGATCAAGTGAATCAGATACTTGAGACGGGCCATGTCAAAAGTCAGAATAATAGAAGAGTATGTATGAGACGATGTATGAATGTGAGTGAGGCAAAGAGTGTGTGCCAAGACCGAATTGTTTGGCGGTCCGTCCTCTCTGCCTACCCCCGCGGGGAAACGGCGTGATGGTTAGTTAGTTAGTTAAGGAGAGGAAGTTCTGGTAAGGAAAAGGTATGAGAGGTGGATAGGTATTTGGGGGTCAATGTGTGCAGGAGTGACGGATGTATGAATCCATCCTTTCCACTGCGGTGCAAGATGATGGGTCGAAAAAGTCTGGCTGGAGAGTTCAAAAGGTTAACTTCAACCAGTATTTCCTGATCAGGTCCGCCACGCAATCGGTGGGCAAATCCATACCTAGACAAACCTGACCCATTCGTTATCCAGTTGGATATACAATAAATGGTTCCCGGGGCGACGGTACCCATAGCTGCCTCCCAAATTGTATTTCATTCAAAACTAGTACCCTGTTCTGAGAAAAGTAGACCTTGTGACTAAAAAACATGTTTCTAATTTTCGAATCATCAATAATTTTTTAAATCACAATCAAAATTTTAACAAATTATACTTAAGGCGGTAATAAAAAATTGGGAACTGTATTATTAGACGTGGTTGTGTATATTACATAATATGCATATGTTTTGTAGGTTAGGTTAGGTTATTAGTTTAATCTTTTAAGTTATTATGAAATTTGTGAAATATTGCTTTTTTGTTCTATTACAAGTGAAATGTTATTTTTTTGGAATTTTAATCCTCGTTAAGAAGCGTCAAATTTGCGAATCAAATATCAGACCAACCGATACGACCAACAGTCATTTATGAAGGCATATAAGATTTATACATGTAATTAGTTTTAATCTTATCATCATCATTACATAGTATAAAATGAAGTCGCTCAAAATGTTTGTGCGCGTTAATCTTTTAAACTACGCATGGATTTTCATACAGTTTTCACCAATAGATAGAGTGATTGAAGGGGGATGTTTATATGTATAATAAATGTAAATTATAATAGAGAAAAGCCGAGAAATTCAAATATTCAATTCAGGCAGCGGGCAGCGGGCAGCTGGCAAGCGGGTGGTGTGGATTTTATAAAGATTGGGTAATGGCGTTGTGTTTCGTTAGCCACAGCAATGTGTGGCCGGGTCTGCTAGTAGATATATAAAAATCTTTGTGGTCGCACTCCTCCGAAACGGCTTGACAGATTTTTATGAAATTTTTTATCTTTATTTGGTAGATATGAGAATAGGTTTTAAAGTATATTTCATACCGCTAGGCGATTAGGGTGTCCCTATCCAGAAAAAAAAATATTTTCTGGCAATATTTTTTTTTATTTGTCATCAAAAAATACCAATAACTCCAAATTTTAACCTGCCTACCCCCTCCCTCCCATTTTTGAACGCAATTTTAGTATTTTTGTACGAACAAATTTAACCGTCTTTCGTATTTCAAACAGAACGAAATTATTTATGTTGTTGAATGACAGATGGCGCTGCGTCCGCCTCATCGAACTTTCATCCATAGATGCGCAAGACTTTCGCGAGAAGCGTCGCATAATTTTTATATTTCATTCGGCATCATATTCTCGCGTGGGCAAACCATCGAGCTTGTTTGTGTTGGCTAAAGACGGATTGACAAAAATGTCGTTCACTCAATTGCTCTTCAAAATTCATACTGATTTTCTTTATTTCATTTTCCTACTTAAGTTGGTGTTTTTTTGTTGTTTTTTTCGGCGGTCATCGTCTACAGCGCTCCATTCCTCTTTCTGTCATAGATCCCATCCTTACCCACTTACAATACATTTGTTATTTTTTATTTAATAAATAATTTATATGGCAGAACAACGTTTGAGAGTCAGCTAGTTACTAATAAATAGTAATTTGTATTTTAAGCAGGTAATTAATCCATTTAACATACGACAGGCATAGACAAGCCTTTAAAGCCATAGAAAACACAGAAAAACGCACGACGGATGCCTTCCGGCAATAATATCCTTAATATCGTAACGCTGACTTAACGCAAAAGATAACTCAAAACATACAGAACCACCCTTTTGATATAGGATAACGATTTGCGATGGAACCCTCGGTATCTAGCTTTCAGAATTAATCTTCAGGAACAAACAAAACACTCCAAACTTTTTTTAAAATAAATTATAATTCGAGGTGATGGACAGCCATTAGATCAATGTGCTCACAAAGATGCCGGACCCGATGAAATGCCTTCAATCCATATTAAACGGTGTGCTCACAATCTAGTCTTACCCCATTATTTAATTTTCAATAGTTCTCTAACCGAATGAACTGTCCCTGTTATTTGGAAATCCGTCTATGTATCTCCCACCTTCAAGAATAGTAAAAAAACTGACGTTAAAAACTACAGGTCAACTAACTAACAAAATTCTTAAATCTAGTCTGAGTACGACCCAACACGGTTTCATTAGTGGTAAATCTACAACTTTTAACTTTCACAGAGTACCTCCAGGATAATCTGGATAACAGAATACAAGTGGACACTGTCTATACCGACTATAGTAAGGCGTTTGACAAGGTGGATCACTCAACCTTGTTGAAAAAGATTTTGAAGATTGGTATTGACGGCAATCTTTATCGTTAGCTCTCTTCTTATATCTCCAACCGTAGTCAAATAGTAGTAGTTGCTGGATTTAAATCCGATTCTGTTGCTGTTACATCGGGAGTTCCTCAAGGCAGCTTGATGGGACCATTATAATTTAACATCTAGATCAATGATGTTGGTAACTGTTTTTTATAAACTCAATCAAGGACTTTCAGAAACTGCAAGATGATTTGCAACGTTTGAACACGTATTGTAATACCCATTGTCTGGAAATAAATATATCCAAGTGCTTCGTCGTGCGCTTCACCAGAAATAAAAATATTTTTATCCACGAATACTCAATTAATCATCAATCCATTAAATCAGAAATTAAGGACCTTGGGGTTATACTTGATAGTAAACTGAATTTCAATAAACATATCGATCACATAGTCACTAATGCATCTTCTATGTTTGGTTTCACAATCCGTTGCTGCAAACAATTCAAAGATCTTATTACTTTCAAAATACCATACTTCTCATAAGTTCGTAGTATCCTTGAATACGCATCTCAAGTGTGGAACCCAGGCTATGCAATACACAAAAATAGAATCGAAAGTGTTCAAAATCGATTCTTAAGGTACCTTAACTTTCGCTCTTTTCGATCTCACGTTAGTAATGAAGACTCTGCAAAGTTCTTCAATATGCAGACGTTAACTTGCCGAAGAAATATAGCAGATTCAGTTATGTTATTTAAAATTACACATAACCTAATTGATAGTCCGATCTTCTTCAACGCCTATCATTCCATGTTCCAAATCGCAACAGGAGACAGTCACTTACTTTTAATCTCCCTCTTTGCAAGACCAACTCCAAACAGAACTCATTTATCTATAGATCCACACACTCATTTAACTTAAATTATTACCACATTGACACTTTTAACGAGACTTTACAAGACATAAAATGAAAACTCACTAAGCAACATGACCCAAACTAGAAAGTTTAATCCCTATATATTCCCATCCTTTGCCTCTTAATCCTAATTCTTCCTTTATCTCCCCTTCCCTTTCATATTGTAAAATTTAAAAAAAATATAATTTAAGAAAATAACCTTACAATGTCACACTTTATTATTCATTCACTATCATAAGTGGAAAGTTCATAATTGGCATAATTAACTATCTTATTATTGTTTTATTGTGTAATCTCAGATTTGCTGTCAACTTTCCCTAAAATAAAAATAAAATAAATGTTAATTATTATTTTTTTAATTTATAAACTAACATTTAGACAAGATTTTTATGCATAGCACAAAGGGTAACAATTATTACAAGCAATAATTGTCAGCCTGAGACACTCATTTACATTGAAAAATCTTCCGAGAAAAGATACTTGCCGCCAACGGGACTTGAACCCGTGTCCTTCCGATTGCCGGTCGAATGCTCTGACCACTGAGCTATGGCGGCTTATCAAATACCCGCCAAATAATTCAATATATACTAGTGTTTCATTCAACAATTACTGCTTGTTATATTTTTTCCACCTGAAAACAACCAACTTTATTTTAATTAAATGAAGACAATATAAGCGAAACTCAATCGAAAATCTGAAAACAGAAAAATCAGAAAAAGATATTGACACATCTGGGACAATATAACAAGCAGTAATTGTTGAATGAAACACTAGTATATATTGAATTATTTGGCGGGTATTTGATAAGCCGCCATAGCTCAGTGGTCAGAGCATTCGACCGGCAATCGGAAGGACACGGGTTCAAGTCCCGTTGGCGGCAAGTATCTTTTCTCGGAAGATTTTTCAATGTAAATGAGTGTCTCAGGCTGACAATTATTGCTTGTAATAATTGTTACCCTTTGTGCTATGCATAAAAATCTTGTCTAAACGTTAGTTTATAAATTAAAAAAATAATAATTAATATTTAACAAGTTTAAGTATTTCCCCAATAAATGCAGACATAATTTGTCTCGACGCCACCTAGCGAGGGATTTAACACTAACAATGTCTTCCTCGCAAAAATAAAGTTGGTTGTTTTCAGGTGGAAAAAATATAACAAGCAATAATTGTTGAATGAAACACTAGTATATATTGAATTATTTGGCGGGTATTTGATAAGCCGCCATAGCTCAGTGGTCAGAGCATTCGACCGGCAATCGGAAGGACACGGGTTCAAGTCCCGTTGGCGGCAAGTATCTTTTCTCGGAAGATTTTTCAATGTAAATGAGTGTCTCAGGCTGACAATTATTGCTTGTAATAAAATAAATGTCCTTATTAGAAGGCGGTAGGAATATCTCTGAGCCATTGGCCTTGTTCAGCAGTATTATTTATCTTAATATTGTAAAATCCCACAATATCTGGAGCGCAAGCACAGTGAAATCGACAACTTTACAATATCGGATCGATAGTAGATGTAACTGTCGATGATTTTACGAGTATATCGGTGTCACGAGCACGGTTTCACCGTCGGCAGCTGAACCGGCATCGGCATCACGGAAGGCATTTTCTATAAATTGACACTAACTAAATATGCATTAATAGACTTTTTGACAGTAAATATTTCAACCACTTTAGTTTCTCAAAGATCGAAAGGAAACAATTGGTGGCGTCTTATTTGAATTATTTAATTCCATGGTTCGCTTATACGAGGTCTTACAACTCTAAGAGCTTCGTTAGTTTAACTTCGTTCGTTAATTTTCACAACGAACGACTTTATCAAAAATAAAAATAGAGTGTATAATTCACATGCGATAGAAGTGAAACTAGAAACTCGCTAAATGTTGCTTTCTTTTGCGTGTTTATTTTAAAGTGGTTTGAAGATTGGATATTGATTTACAAAAACAGAAATGTTTATTTTTTTGGATTTCGTAGGATTTGAACCTCCATCCGATAGATTTCTCTGGCCTCTGAGATTTGCGACGCACTATACCGCTAGCGCGAATTTATGCATTATATTCCGACGACCAGTAAAAAAACAAAGCGGCTAATGTCGTCGACCTACCGTCGTTTCCGTTTTATATCTCAACCGATGGGAGCCTTGAGCACGGTTTAATATTTAACATTTGTACACGGTTGACATTAGTCACTTGAGAACGGGTCGTTTCTATGAGTCGTTCTTGAGTTCAACGGCTCGGCTGTGGAACGATTTGCCGGCCTCTGTATTTCTTCCCTCCTTCACTCCTCCCTTTACTTAAAAAGACCCTCCACACAGCATCTTCAAAGATGACATAGATTTCCCTGAGGGAAATTATTTTCCTCAGGGCCTCCTGTGTGGAGTTAATGTAAAAAAAGGTGCCATGGTGCGTCATTTCGTTAAGGAAGTTTCGCTTCAAAAAGCGTAAATTGACAGTTTACAGAAACTTATCTGATACTATGGAGACCAGGATAAAATATATTAATCGTCTGTCGGAATATCTCTTACCAATTGCTGTCAATGATCGCAAATACATATTTATAACTGACTGGATTTGGTCAATATCACATTGACATAGGGTTTTATCGATTGTCCATGCTAGACATCCATTAGCCCCACAAATATGTCACTAATGCACTCTGTAAAAATACGACAATTTGTAATAAAGGTTTTTTCACTCACCACCATGTTGTGTTTGAGGGAGCCTCCCCTCCCCTCCTTCCGCCGCTTCCGCTTCCCCTGGCTCGGATATCAGCTGACCTTGTCGTCCATCGCGACGGTTAGTGCAGCGCCACCTCTTCACTGCATGCCCCGGCATCGACCGGGACACGGCCTCTAGAGAGCGCTATTCCCGAACCTACTGCCAAACTTACCATCTTACTTTAAAATAATCACTTTACCGAAACACTTTTAAAACAACACAATAATTAACACACTAATGACTGAACTTATTGTTTGTACACACGAAATTAATAATTAAAAATACACTTTATCGGTTTTTAGTTTTCAGCGTCTGATACAGGAAATCTGAAATAAAAAAAACATAAATTAGACTATTGAGAAGTCAGTAATATTATTGGAATCCCGGTTTGGGTCCGTTGTGGAAATTAAGTAAATGGGGAGGGGGAAGCGATGTGGAAGATGAAGCTTGAGACATGCCTGGCTATTCAGTTCTCATTACCAATTTTAACAAGAGACATTTAAAGCAAATACATTAAATAATCCATAAGCGTCACATTTTTAAGCACAGATTATGGAATAACACTTCATTTCAACAATTACCACAAGAAACAACTATTTACGTAGACAAAATGGGTATTAGGTTCTTAGTTTAGGTAAACCAAAATTTTTAACTTTGATTGAATGAAACCGATATTTATTTTGGTAATTAAGTTTAAAAGTAGTTTTTTTCAAAATCTATACCTATTAAAAGTGTAGCGGAATGTGGCGACTTATGGATTATTTACCGCAAACACAACGGTTTGGTTATGGACGAGGGGGATCTGGAAATATTCAGTAAACAATATCTTTAATCCACTGAAAACAAACAACAAACTCACTTCTGCAGGCGAAAAGTCTCAAAATTATCAAACTATAAAATGTGTGCATGACGTTCGGAACTAACTTTTGGTAAGCAGGTAAATGTAATTTTAATCCAGAAATCCTAGTTTTCTAACAAAACTTTCAGATGCAAAGTTCGGTCAATCCAAAGTAGCTTGTTGTGCATCGTTACAAAGGACTATTCCATCAAAACCATGCTTTAAACAACGCGCCAATTAAAACAAAAAATCCACGACAATATACCCTAAAATATATTCAGAATCTTAACGACGTAAATAAAGAAGCCGTGTACACAAATCGCGACTCGCGACCCGGTATATTGGACGGACCTACTGTCGAATTTTTATTACCAAACACTCTAAAATAATGTGGGAATCTTAACGACGTAAGTGAAGAAAACGTGTAAACGAATATACGCCAGCGGCACGACATATATAAGACTGACGTACGGTAGAATTTGCCCTAGTGGACCTGGAGATTCGACCTTTCCGCCGCGTTCATTTTAATTAATTCTGAAGAACGTGTTACTAATATTTAAGATGTTTCTAAACGTTTCCCTCCCAAAGTTATTAATTCATCGTCTAGAAAAATAAAATCTGGTGTTAACCGCTAACTTTATAGTTGAAAAACGGCTAACAAAATTTTAAAATCGTTGTTCGCAAAATATATCAATGGTAAGGTATTATTTTTATTAATCTTATATATATAAAAAAAAACTTACATCCCCATGGGTTTGTTTGAAAAAAAAGTTATTAAAGTTTCGAATTCGCCGGAAATTATTGAAATGTGCTTTTAGAGCAAACCAAAAACACAAAAAATGATAAGGTTATTGTACCGCCTAAAATGAAAATTGGACATTGCTCTGTTTCTTCTTACATTTTTTAAATTCACGTGCTTGACTTCCCAGATAGTACTTTCTGCAGTTCAGCAGTTAGTGGAAATTTTAGATAACATGTTTTTTGGTAGTCTCTCTCTTCTATCAAATCTTATCTATAATTGACTCCGCTCCGTTCAACATATCATCTCTTATAAATCTGAATTCAACTCCAATCTTGCATAATATGATAACGAAATTTGCAAATTTAAATAAAATTAATATAAAATAAATTGGACTTCCCTCTCTCCATAATTTCAAGAGAGGCCTTGAACACCCTTTGAAGCCAGACTAATTGAAAAAAATACTTGTTTCTTTAAAGGGTTTCCATACTATTTTAAGTTTTTTTGAAAAACTTTTTTCCGTTAAAATAGAAAGCAAGAATAGTAGTAGTTCAATGATAAGAAAAGATGGCCAAGAAAAATGCTTATAGCTGATAAATAAATTTCATTAACATCATTGGATTTCAGACCGAAATACTCGACCAACTGAATAATTAAAAAAAAAAATCGAACTATATATCTCAATACATTATCTTTTTATTAAAATATGATTACCCGACTGCTCCCGTCTGGAGCCAGGGAGATTATGGCATCTTCAATTGGGATATGTTGTGAGACGAAGATAATAGAGAGGGAAAGGAGATGGGGAGGAGAAAGGTTGGGAAGAACCCGGCTATTGATATCTGGTAACCAAACACGTCTAAAGCCATCCCAAGCAACGTTTCAATTCTAAAAAAAAAGAATTGTAACATTGCTTTTCTTTGCTTTAGCCGTGTTTGGTGATCAGATCTGAATAGCCAAGTACTCCAAGTCTTCTTCCCATCCCCACTACATTCAGCCTCACAACATACCTTCTTCAATTGGGGATGCCAATTAGTCCCACTGCCTTCAGGCGATTAGGAGCAATTAGGACTCTTGTGCGGTATTAACATTAAAAAAACAGAGTGTGCCATTCACACGCGGTAGTAGTGAAACCTTCAGAAAACTAAAGTAGACAACAGAGGGGAGGCTACGAAGCACCGCATAAAGAGAAGACCGATTATTCTATCTCATTCTTTCGCAGGCTAAATCCTATAGATGTTATGTGTTTGTCTCTTTTTAGTGTCGTGTTTTTCGTTTCATCGAGTTCCAAATCATAACGTCGCTAAAGAAGTTTCACTTCAAAAACACGTGGAAAACGACAGTCGTAACCACTGGCATATGTTAGAAATGTACAGTTTTTATTTTTTTTTTTAAATAAATAAATCCAGACGACCTCCGTAATCCAGTGGGTAAGACTCTTGACTCACAATCCGGAGGTCGCGGGTTCGAACCCGGCATGCGCAAATAAATTTTATTTGATTAATTTGTGTTATTTCACAATTAATTCATTTAAAACAATATATAGTATATTTGCGGCATGTTCCAGAGCGGAAGATACTATTAGTATCGCCCTGGTGTAAGACCACCATTCAGAATTGAAACGTTGCTTGAAAATGGCTTTAGCCGTGTTTGGTGACCAGATCTGAATAGCCAGGTACTTTACAACCTTTCTCTTTCCCAACTCCTTCCCCTCACCACTACCTTCAGCCTCACAACATACCCCAATTGGGGATGCCATAGTCTCACTGGCTCCAGACGGGAGCAGTTGAGATTCTTGTGGGGTATTTACTGTAAAATATATATATATATATATTTGGGCCCGTGACGTCACTACATGAAAATGTCTTGTCTCCGAAAATGTTCCTATTAATTTTGTAAAATTCCACACTGATTTATTTTTTTTTATATGGCAACACTTTGATTTCAGGCGAATTTTTGAATTCGACATTTAACGTTCACTAGATTTATTGTTGGTTCTCTGCGAACTTATCATTTGGTTTGACATTTTGACAGAATGTTATAAAGAGAACCCCTTACATTTTACGTTGTCCGTACGTGTTTTAGAGCTATAATGGTAGTGGTGCTGATTTTAACAAAATCAAATTTTAATATATTCTTATTATTATTACAATTTACAAGTACAAGTATATTACATTGGATTTAGTAATATAGACGTTGAACATTATAATGATTTATGATCATTAAGATGGATCAAGGAACAAAATATTTATGAGATGATATTTGGTATGCCTCGTTATTCTCCTGTGCCCTTTCTTGTGGAAAACTTTTTTTTTTAAATGATTTTCGGCTACGTAATTATCGTTTTTTCGCACCTATAAAATTACGTCCCGTCTTTCCGGTTTATAAAAAATGGTCTGATTTTTCGAATTGAAATTTTCAAAAAATCGCCTAGGTTTCAAAGATACGATAAAAAATGCAGATTAGAATATTTGCCTAAACCGGATTTTTTTTTTAAATGTGATGCAAGTGGCCTATTGCGTAGTAATTTTCAAAGCACATTTAATTAAGAATATCTTGTTGAAACTCCAAGCATAATCACTATTCATACGCAGATAGTTGCATATTTAACTCGGAACAAGAACAAGCGATTATTTTGATTAGATATGCGTGGAGCCGAGTCCCAGGACCCGAAGACTGGGGTCTGGGGCCTTCAGTTGTTTGAGATGCAAATACGAAGCCTAAAAGCCTGCGGTCTTAGCGGAATCGTGTTGGAATAGACAATACGCAATTACATTAAAAATACTGTCGCAATGTGACTTTAACAAATTATTGGAGAAAGTTTAAATTGATTTTCTCACTTTAAGCACTCGAATATAACGTTGTAATATCTGTTGTATTTTGGTTAAAATCACAGGAGACAATATTATTTGTCCCAGCTCATGTAGGTCTCATATAAATGGCTGTAACTCCCTTACTATCATAGTGAAAAATATATTTATTGGTGTTGGAAAAACAAATTTTTTATTAATTATTTTTACATGCAATGACAAAAAAGTGAGGTTACAATAACGTTTATAATATATTTGTATATTAAAATATGTATGTGTTTTTTTTATTATTTTTTTTAGTTTTCTGTAACTTTATTTCGAGAATACGTATGGGGAATACATTAATTACGTGAGCAGTTTTTCTTCCAATCAAGACCTGGTAAGATAAATTTGGGCCACTTTGTTTATTCTTTTCAAGTAACGTGAGATTTTGCTGGACCCTTCTCCCTCTTTGAGCTCACATAATTAATGTATGCCCTCTATGGTGAGCCATTTTTAAAACTTTTTCATGTTTGCCTGCAAAATTTTTATATTAAAGAAATTATATGTTATTTTAGAATTATAAAATTTAAAAGCGTATTTCATCACCTTTCAAAAATAGTCTTTTATTTTTGGATACGTCCATTAATATTCCATTTATTTTCATTTTATTATAAAGCGGAATTATTTTAATCTTCGGAAAAATACACCAATTTCTGAAGAGTTAATAAATATAGTATTTTGAAGTTTCGTTACCAACTCACATACATTTATTTTTTTTAAAGAAAGACAAACATTCCTAGGTTACGAATAACCCAACAATGTTTTAAAATCTCTAACTGTCACCACAGAAAGTCGAAAATGTTGCTTGTGTTGTGATGGAGGACTTAGCCAGCCGAGGAATCGAACACGCGACGCCCAGATAGGACCCAAGCGCTATGCCCACTCAACCACTGACCAGTAACTAAATGGTAATAAAATGCAAAATTTTGTGTGGCTACGATATTTAACCTAATCTAATCCTTCAATACGTACCTACATGGGAATGGCAGAAAAATACATTTAAAAAAATCAGAGTGCGTAATTCACACGCGGTGAAAGTGAGACTAGAAGGTCGCTAGATGTCACTTTATTTTATTTTGCTTGTTTTCTTTAAAGTGGTTTGAAGGTTGGATACTGATTTCACAAAATAAAATGTTTTATTTTATTTTGTAGGTTTCCGACCTCCGTTCGCTTGATGTCTGTCTCTCTGGCCACTGAGACTTGTCAGGCACCTTGCCCACTGCGCTATGAAAGGCACGCGCCGATGTGCAAATTTACAGCATTGTATAATAACCGAGGATTTGAGTAGAACTGAGTTGTGACGCATTTCAGTTTTATCCGAATTTCAAATCGCTTTTGGGTTAGGTTAAGTTAAGACCCAACATGACAGTGAGCATAAATAAACCAAACCACACACACAGTGAGCATGTCGATACACCCACGCAAAAACTTTATCACGCAGTTTTTCTCGATCGTATTGTGCTTCTGGAGAACAGGCATATATTAGATACCCACATTTTTAAGTCCTACAGTAAGGTTTGATCATAAAATCATCGATTAAAACATTAGGATGCGTCAAAATAACATTAAAAAAAAAATTGAAAATCGCCATTGTATGAGACCACTTATTTGTTCCATACAAATACTATAAACAATAGGGTGCTGGACTCCGATCGTCACTTCGGTTTCGGGAGATAATAACAACTCAGAGACTTCTTGGGTAATAATAAAAATATTTATTTTCAGACGGTTTTTATACTAATTTTGCGTACACCTGTGTTGAAGGAAAACGTAAACATGTTTTTCATTTCTGCACCTGCTGTTTATCTCGATGATCCCAGGTGTTCGAAGCAGGTGTCCGGTATATAAGTTTGCTATTTTGAATAACAAACTGGTTTGGACACGAAGTGTTTTCTTGCATGGGTTGACCTCATTTCGCACCTGTTATTTGTGATAATGCAATGTGTTTTGGTTTTTGAATAACACGTGCAGTTTTTCATGTAACATTTCGCAAGAATCGACTTGTCAATATTTTGTTTACTCTTCTCTTAACAGGTGGTAGGCAATAATATTTTAAAGGAACACGTGCGGCAACCAGCTGAAAATTTTCACGTAAACAAGATTTGGTGCATCAAGACGTCTGTTACAGCCATGCTTAAAAAACTATTGTATTATGTTTTCAAGCCAATGCAAAGGAACGGGTAAGAAATGTGAACCAGAAACAGTAGAAATCAAATAAAAATATTTGTTGCAAATTCAAGGAAGCCTAGAAATATGCTCAAAATTACGGGTAAATTTAATTAGTGCCCTGCTGCGATATTCCCCAAAAGTGCTGATATTTTAAATTATTTCAAGGCCTTGAATGTAATTTAAACCGTTGTTCGTGCAACAACCCGCAAATTTTGATTTATTACCCATTGGCGTAACATAATTTATTTATTTTATTCTACAGTACAGAGTAGCAAGAAAATATTTTATTTAATGGAATATTTGTTTTCTTCAATATAATATGTTACGTCATTACGTATTGACGTAAGATTAATGCTTTGAATATTGACGTGACTAATGTTCACTTGTTGAAAATTAATTACTAATATCAGGTGAAGATTTATGAAAATGTGAGATTGGCAGGTATTTGTACATAATTCTAGAAAACTAATTCGGTAAATTAATTTATGATCTTTCCACTTAAATATTTCTCACAACTGTGCAAGGCGGGCGACGCGCGACGGTGTACGCCAAACATGGGCGTAAAATACGGTATTTTCATGTATGAGAAACAAATACAATTGTTTTCACGATTCGTCCTTGTATTTAATAACTATGCTCCGGAATTACTTGCCCATATACCCTCCCTCCTTAAACATAGGTAAAAATCTTTGAGTACTACCACATTTTCTTAAAAACCTCCAAAAAGAAACTTCAAAGAGTAGAAAGGATTCTTGTGAATTTTGTCAATTGAAAAAAAATTGTGAATACTTTTTTTTACATAACTCCACACCTCATCCTGTGTCATCTTTGAAGTTGCTGTATGGAGAGCCTTTTACAGAAAAGGCTGTAGAAGAAGTTCTGAAAAGGAAAAGTGTATAAGGAATAAGTAGGAATCTGGGGGTCAGTGTTTCCAAAAGTGATGGAATTATTATAATCTCTCCCACTTGAGGTGACCTATGGCAGAGGTATTGGTTATCCAACAAATGGTTGCCGTTGCGGCGGTAGCCATACTCCCCTCCCAAATTTATAAATTCTCTATTGAATACATTCTCAATTAAAATCTAATTTATGGATGTAAATAAATATTTTTGTCCATTATGTACGCATAACACTACACAATGGATTAATTCTATTTTTGTACCATGTAAATCAAGGGTGATTGACAGGTATAAAAATAACACCCTTAAATAAATCTCTCGAAAACATTCGATAATTGACAATGATGTTAACTGCTTTCACCTCGGCATTTTATTCATTCGACATAATTACCGATCTATTTCTCCGTATCCCGCGGCATCGGTCGAGAACACGTCGGGTCCAGGGACTATTCCCCGGCGTCGTTATTTACAATGGCCGTCGGTCGCCATATTGTTTTCATTTATGGCGGGAAACGAACCCCAGTGGAGACGTGGAAAAGTAATTATTTTAATAAATCACAAAACTAATTAAATTTTAATTATCGCAGTGTTTTGTGAAACAATTTTCCCGGCGGATGTAATAATGATAATAATTATTTCGAGCAAGTTAGTGCCGGGGTTATTAATTTTAACGAGATTGTTATTATTCACCAAGTTCTGTAAATCATTTATTTTTACTACTGGCACATTTTTAATTGGAACTTCTGTTAAATGTGCAAATGACATAAGATATTGTTTATTAACTATTTCCGTGTCCTTGATTTCTCCGCCACCTAGTGAAATGGATATTTAAAAAATAATAACTTTATTATCTCTGAAACACATTTTTGTACCTGTAAAGGACAGGAACAATAGGTTAGGACCTGTACGAATTTATGTAATGTATTTAAAATATTAACCCTCTTTGATAAAAAAGAAATAGATTTGATAACGCAAAATTTTATATTTCTATTTTTGAAACTCACAATTCGTGGTGGAAATCCATTATAATATATATTAATAAAACAAGTATAAACATTTATTCCACTTAATTATACTGACCGTAACCGGTTTCAGCTCGTTAGAGCCATCAGCCACCAGCCATCTTCAGGCTGGTGACTGTTGGCTATAACGAGCTTAAACCGGTTACGGTCTATACAATTAAGTGGAATAAAGTTTTATATTTATTTTACTATAATGTTGCAAAATGTTTTATTTTTCTCCCACTCAAAAATACAGTTTTTTTTTACTTTTTAAACGTTTTTAATTTATTTTATTTTTTTAATAAAATTATATACAATAACGGTTTACAGTAATATGTTAGCAAAAACGATAAGTAAGTGTATAAAATAACAACCACAATAACAAAATAATAAACAAGAGATAAAAAAGCTCGATTTAAGTGAATTGAAGTCATAAAAATAAATATTTTATAAAGTTTTGAGGGCTACTGTTAAGTTCAGAATCTTGCCACTACAAACCGCGCCTGGTGCTAGTGAAAACCTCGAGGACGCTGTATGAGGTGTTGGGCATTATTAATCAGTTCCTTGATATCATCTTGGCTCCTTGGCAAGTCGATGCTCAGTGCGTATTGCTCCAAGTGCTGCTGCACAGTAGTGTGTGTCAATTATTTCAACTTTTGAATTCAGAAACGCCTAACATCTCAAAAGTTTTGTCTTACAAAGAAAATGAGCACTGCAACTATTTTTTTAATAATTATTAGCTCGCTAAAATGCATTGAAAATCAGACAAAAACCTAAAATATGTATATTTAAATTATGGTAATTCACAACAATTTACCTTTTAAATTATTATATAAAGAATAACAGATCACTTTGTATAAACCACTATATTATAAACAATATCTACATATTTCGATAACAATGCTATTTATTAAATTATTGTTTGGTTGTTATTAAAAACTGCGTATTGCTGACAAAAATGGAAAAAAATCAAATTTATGAATACAAGTAAGATTTTATCGAGAAAAAGTGTTAATTTCCCCTTTTATATTTTTAACCAACATATCACATATGTCATAAAAAATATTCTTTGTACTGCAGTTCTGAAATAAAAAATCAGTTTGTGGCAGCCCTGCTACCATCTCATAAATCTGTGGCAGCCCTGCAACGCACAGTGACTAACGAACATACTACAAGCTACGATGGTATCAAGTAATAATAAGCAAATTCCAGACGCTCAGCGATAAGTGCTGACCTTCGAATCGTTACAGGAGCAGTCTCGAAGATTCTCTACAGCGCAAGCACCTGAACAATGCACCTGGCGCCTACCAGTCAGTCAGTGCTGAACTCACCGCGATACAAATCGCAGGCCTTACGATGGCCTAGACTTACCACGGGTCACGACATGCGTCGCCGGCTTTTCAATGGATCTCGTGTACTTCCAGAAGACTCCGAACGCACGACACCGAACGCATCCTGGAATAATACTGAATATCTAAGATCTTCACTTCCAGTGGACAACCGAAGGACCAACCAGTTATATCGAGACGCGACTTCTATATTCCTTAAAGAGCAGCATTCATTGTTAATTCTACATTCGTAATCTGTGTAACATGTTCAATCAGATAATAAATGAAAAAACAACATGGCTTCATTAGAGGAAGATCAATTTCAACAAACTTATTACTCTTTCAAAACTATATATTGGAGTCATTTTCTAAAAACAAACAAGTTGACTGTATATATACTGATTTCTCGAAGGCTTTTGATAAAGTATCCCACAAAATACTGATCCGAAAATTCATGCTCTGGGAATCAGAGCAAATATGTTGAACTGGCTAAGTAGCTACGTATCAGGTAGAACTTTATTTGTAAAAATAAAATCTTTTATATCCAAACCATTTTCTGCCACTAGTGGAGTACCGCAAGGTAGTCATCTTGGCCCAATTTTATTTCTTATTTTTATAAAAGACATAGTCAACTGCTTTCAAGACGTCAAAGTGTTGCTTTTCGCTGATGACATTAAATTATATAAAGAGATAACTATCCTTAATCACTGTGAAATTCTTTAATCAAATATAGACATGCTAAAAATTTGGTGCTCACAAAACAATCTATATTTAAATGTAGAAAAATGCAAAACTTTGACCTTTTCCAGAAAAAAAACATCACTATTATTCGACTATTCAATAAATAAAATAAATTTAGAAAGAGTATCGGAAATGCGGGATCTTGGCATAATAATGGATGAGAAACTAGACTTCACGGTTCACATTCAACAAACTGCAAATAAGGGTATGAAAACTTTAGGATTTGTGTTAAGAACAATTAAAAACTTTGAATCGTTACAAATCATTAAACTACTGTATACATCCCTTGTTAGAAGCCTAATAGAATATAACTCCATAGTCTGGTCGCCCTTCTATAAAATTCATATTCATACTATTGAAAGAATTCAAAGAAAATTTCTACGTTTTGTAA
The DNA here is from genome assembly GCA_929108145.2 of Limnephilus rhombicus. NCBI lineage: Eukaryota > Metazoa > Arthropoda > Insecta > Trichoptera > Limnephilidae > Limnephilus > Limnephilus rhombicus. The sequence goes on along the minus strand of OV815288.1, from coordinate 5,407,167 downwards.
ATTTTAAACTTAACATCCCTTTAGAGCACATAAATTATCCGTCGTTAATGAATACTTTAAATATTCCAACATTAGAAAACCGACGAAAAATAAACGACCTAACTTTTTTATTTAAATTATTAAACTCTAAATTTGACAGTTGTGAACTCCTGCAATTAATAAATCTACATGTACCTACACGAACAACTAGACAAACATTGACATTTTATATACGTACATCTCATTCGAACTATGATTTACATTCTCCAATACAACGTTTGCATAGTCTTGGTAACAAATACTTAAACAATCTGGATGTATTTGACAATAATTTGAACTTAGCAAACTTCAAACGCCATATGTGCCAACTATTTATTTCTACCTATCCCGTAAACTAATGAGAACAACAATTTTAAAAATTACCTACTTTATTTCAACTACTATATTTTTCGGACTATATTTTGTTTCTTATATTTTATGTTACCTGTATTTTGTTAACGCTTATATTTTATGTAACCTAAATTTTTTTTTTTTTTTTTTAACCCTTATATTTTATGTAACCTATATTTTGTTTTTAACAAATATTATGTTAGTTGTATTGTGTATTGTATTTTGTAAACCCATTCTTTTCACTGTAATTAAAAAATGTACTGCATTCTATGTAAACGCCCTATGGGCGTTTAAATAAATAAATAAATAAATAAAATAAATTAAATAAACGGAGATCAAGACGAACGTCTTTAATTCATCTCTACCACATTTCCCAAAAGTTTGCTACAAAATACAAAATATGGACCCTTTGTTTTATTATTTTCCCAAATGACTAAAAATATATTTCTTTCAAAACTTCCGGCCATTTTAGCGAGCTAATAGTGAACACCAATTTCATTTATTTTTACGTTTTATTCATACGCAACATTTGAATTTTTTTTCTCTTTATGGAGAGCTACACAAGCTGCTTAAAAATTAAACGGCATTTCCATTGGTTATTTAGAGTTGAATTCAATGATAGATCTAAGAGAGTTTTGGACGATGTCATTGTTACTACTAAATAATAATACAACACGCTCCACGTGAAAAATTTTGTGCCTAGATTTTTAGTATTATCCGACGATACTACCTGTCAAAAGAATGATAAATTATTCATTACATTGCACAACATTCGTAACAAAATATTTAGCATCACAGTTGCCAAAATAAATATTCCACGCGTTTACATTTGCCAAATCTGAATACACTATGTCACATTTTATACAGGCCGTCCCTGTCACAGAACGATAAATAATACAAGTCAGCCGACTCCACTGGGATTAGAAACCTCTGTACAGCAGGCGACACGATGCCTAACGGTAGAAACTGGAATGACAAAGTGCTTTTACTGTTCTGAGGTGAAACTGATTTTATGTCTTTTGTTAGTTTTGTCACGTGAGATTGTTTGCAGGAATTGAATGGATATGAATCTGTTCCGATATAATAATATGTATATAAATCACAATGGAAAAACACGTAGGTATATAAAGAATATATAAATAGTCTATGGGTACCTATCCAGGAGCATATGTAAGGAGGAGGGGGGGGGAGTGGTTCAAAGCGTTCAAACCCCCCTCGAAAAAATAAAATAGTACCAACTCATTGTATACATTACTGGAAATTAGTGTCCGACCTAAACAGGACTTTCTACCGAAACTGAAACCGAAACCGAATCTTCGGTAGCTGTCTCAGTTTCGGCCGAAACCGAAACTTCTTTAGACATGTTAAAAACCTATTGTTTACTGAAATTTGGCTTATATTCTACACTTATTGAGACTTATTAGTGTTAAATGAAATAAAAAAAACCATTTTTTTTTTTGATATTACTAAAAATTACAAACATGTTAGCAACTTCTTGGAACAAAAATTTGTCAATAATCAACACTTATTTGTATTATAAAGAAAGAGCCTCATTAATTTAGTATTTTAATTTTAATTGCGTTCTCAATCACAACATTCTTAATACTAAATTTACAATTTATTGAGATCTTTCGCAGAGTTTCCGAAAATAGATTGATGCCGTAAATAGATTTTTTGGCCGAAACTGAAACTCGGTCGGTCACTACTGGAAATACAATAATATTATTTGAACCCACTTTGCGCCTAGCTCTTAGCAACGTAATGTAAATAAATTTTGGTGAGTAGAGATCCCAAAAAACTTTCTAAAAAATGTTCACAATGCTGAATTGTGGCTGGACGTCTGGTCAGAGGTCCCCAAGTGATAAACAATCAAGAAACAACAGGATTGTGCCTTATAAATTCATAAATACGATCACTTTTTACACGTGCAAAATCACTTTGTAGCGCCATTTTATTTTAATGAAAATAAATTAATTTACACCAATTAATCAAAATAATCGACACGTTTCGTATCTTTTATCTTGTCGAATAAACCATTGGTTTCGAAATACACCTATTATTTTGATTAAATTGCGGTGTATACGAAGTTATTTATTTAATCACTAGACAATATTAACGAATCTCAATCGAAAATTGGAAACAGAATAATTTGAGCTAAACGATATTATTAATTTCTCAATTCTTTTCACAAAAAACGAGATACGCCGAACAAAAACTTTGAAAATCTCTTGTAATGTTTACAATTAATTTCTACTTCAACTAGGTCGGCAAATGATGGACACCATTTTATTATACTGTCCGAAACATTGTTCGCTAAAGAAGTAGGAAGTGGAAATGGTAAAATATCCCAAATTTTTCAAAAACAAATCACCAAACTACTTTTAGCCGTGAAAATCTGAAATCGTATCCAAGGTAGGCCAAAATCCAAAGAAATTTTTAACATAAAAAAATATACGGATTTTCGTAAAATATTTGTTTAATTTTCTCACGTTTTTGAAACGCTGCGTAATAAATTTATTTGGTATCTCGACGGTAATAAAATATTTTTGCTTCGATTGTTCAAATACAACACTAGTTTCAAACCTCTCTGTCGAAAGTGGACACTACTGAAGTAGCTTTAAATATGTCTTGGGTAGAAGTGAATAACCCTCGAACGGTGGGCTCTATTGATCTATAATATTCAGTTGAAAATTCAGTTCTCTGAAATCTGAGTTTATTTACAATAATACAGTTAGTTAATTGATGATTTGCACTTTTTTAAACTCTACCCCGATGAGTGCCAGCTCGGTCCCCCTGTTAGTTCTGAAGGTACTGCTTTGTCACACGTACGAATTAGAAAGAAGAACGTTTTTTATAAAAACAATGAGTTCCTTTAAAACTGTGTGTATTTAAAATTGATGCTTGCAATAGATCTCTACATCTTCATATTTAATGAAGTCGCTCACGGTGTATGTGCGCTTAGATCTCTTAAACTACGCAACGGATGTTCATGCGGTTTGTACCAATAGATAGAGTGATTCATTAGGAAGGTTTTTAGGTATATGATTTGTCAAGGTTTTGTGTAAATTGGTTGAAATACATAATGTCAAGTCACTTCAATTTCATCTAGGGTGGTGGACTTTTTTTTATTATAAAACACTTTTTTAATGAAGAGTCGTTTTATTTACAAACACTTTGAGTAACAATGAAATCAACACTTTTTGTAACTAATTTTGGCCCGGACCTCGCCTGGGCAGTACAGGGTCTGTACTCTAAGTATCAGTTAATGCGAGAGAGAAAAATATTTTTAATAACACCCCCTTTATACTGCTAAAAACTGTAAAAATACCGTCCTTCAGACTATTAAAAAGACGATAATAACAATAACACAGGTATAAGTTATCTACTGGAGTCACGTGGTCCATTCTAATTAGTCGGTAACAATAGCTTCTATAAAATTCATCCAGAGGTCTCACAACTAACATTCATACTCTCTTAATAAGTTAAGAAAAATTAAATCAATGTGATTAACTACAGTATTTATCTCATAGATGTCACTATTCTTAACACATAATATATCTGGCCAAGCGGCAGCGGGCAGCGGGCAGCGTTGTGTGGATTTGATTAAACAGATGGCGTTGGTTATAAAGGTTTCGTAAGCCACAGCAACGTGTGGCCGGATCTGCTAGTTACCATACAAACAAGAGAACTGCGTTAACGTATAACCAATTTTATTCAAGAAATGACAGCAGGGTTTAGTCAAGCTCCAAACCTAATTAATAACTTAAGATTTATCCTATAGAGGGCGATACTAGTTACATTTTAAACATTTTGCTTTTCCAACAACTTGTTTCAATCAAAACGTTGATCGAAACCATGTAATTTTAAAGCCGCATTTATATTATGATATTAATATTATATACAGCATAGAAAGTCATTACACAAACTTGACACCCTCTTGAAAAGAAAATTTATTTATATAAGTACATTTTCCTGCTGGTTTTTTTTTCTTTAGCAATGTTGATGCCTTTAGGTAAACGAAATAATGATTTAAAAAAACATTTTTCTGAAATACGAAACGCGATAAAATTCCGCGGTGGATCACAAATTGCCTGAACGGAAAACAAAGGGGCAAAAACATTTTAATTTCGTTTGACAATAATTTGTCAAAGCGAATAAAATTTGGCGCTCACAGTGTTTCATGCCGAACTTTTTCAATAGCATTTTCCAGCTATCGAAGAAGCTCTCTGAAATTCAGGGTGACCCAGAAAAGAATCAGAGAGTATTTCTTATTTTAGAGCTTCCATTGCGTCAGGGGATAAATCTGGTAGGAAGGATTTTGATAAAAACTTTCAGAAGACGCGTGCTGATTTTTAATTAAAGAGCAAAAGGCAGCGAGCTAATTTTTTTCGAGCCATTGAGACTAGGGCGAGATTCCGGTACTTCTTAAGGCTGACTAGAAATATGAGTATTATTGAGCTCAAATTTTTTTTCTTAAAAAGAACCCTCCACACAGCATCCCCAAAGATGACATAGGCCTTCAGAACCTCATGCATGGAGCTAATTTTAAAAATTTTGTACTCCAAGTATGCTCAGGAATCGGTGATAAAATTCTTCAGATACGTGCTGTCATACCCTGTACATATACAGGGTATAACAGGACGTACCCGAGGGATTTTAACCATTGATTCCTAACATTATTTGGAGTAAAAAATGTAAATGAAATTTTGGTCCTTGGTGATATTTTTTATGTTTTTGTTATTTATTTTTTCTACAAAAACATTAAAAAATGGTAGGTTTTGGACAGTTGAAGGCGGGGTGGGGGGTTGGTCGGTTACTCGGCTCAGTGACTAATGACAACAAGTGGAAGAATTTTTTTTTGTTTGAATTTGAAGAAAAAAAATGAAAAAAAAAAAAAAATGTCATCAAAAAAGTCACCGGAGACCAAAATTTCATTTACATTTTTTACTCCACATATGCTCAGAAATCGCTGGTTAAAATCCATTGGGTACGTCCTGTTACACCCTGTATACAGATATTTCAATAAGATTTGAATTTTGATAGCAGAGCTGTGTGCCATTTCATCGTATCTGCTTACCCTTTCGGAGACATTGCAAAATCAATTTGTTTGCAACACCATACTTCAAACGCTGATTGAGGTTTGTGGTGATTTGATATAATCTTATTAGATCTGAACCTCGATGAATAATGAACACAAACTGAATACAGCGAAACCCTCTAAAGTTTGGATTTTTCGGTCCCTCGACCCAAAATTAGCCCAATTTTTCCCACATATAAAGTTTCCTTGCTTAAGGATAAGGGATTTTTGTGCTTAACCTTAAAATTATTAACGAATTTTACGTTAACTGCGATTCCAGTTCCCCCAGATGACAGCAGAATTGTTATTAACCTTAAAATTAACATATTTTTCGTTAACTACAATTGCGTTTGGATGACAGCAAAAAAGTAGTTTTTTATCGCAAAGTTTTTTAGTCACCTCCCGAAGTTAATGCACTTAACCCCCGGACACCCTGTATAGTAATGCCTCACAAGAGTTTCAGCTGCTCCGGTCTGGAGCCAGTGAGACTATGGCATCCCTAATTGTGTTATGTTGTAGGCTGAAGGTAGTAGGGATGGGAAGGAGATGGGGAGAGGAAGGTGGGAAAGTACCTGGCTTTTTCGTTATTTGTTTTTGGGGTGTTATGCCGTGTTGCGCTACCTCCTTCTTTAGCCAACGTTTCGGACATCGTTGCAGTGTCCATCATCAGGGCAGATCCGGCAGATCCGGCAGATCCGGTAGATGTGTACACGGCATAACACCCCAAAAACAAATAACGAAAATGCTTTTATCCATGAAAATCTTAAAACTTATAAGTACCTGGCTGTTCAGATTTGGTCACCAAACACGGCTAATGCAATTTCAAGCAATGTTTTATTTCTGAATGGAGGTCTTACACCAGGGCGATACTGAGAGTATCTTCCACTCTGGAACGTGCCGCAAATATACTATACATTATTTTTTAATGAATTAATTGTAAATTACACAAAATATTCGATTCGATCCCGTTAATTGTTAATATGGCATTTTTATGCTTATCCTTAAAAATATTAACGAATTTTACGTTAACTGAAAATTCGGTTCTCTCGGATGACAGCAGAATTGTCATTAACCATAAAATTTATGTTTTTTTCTTTAACTGTAATTCTAGGTCGACGACAGCGAAAAATTTGTTAATTTTAAGATTAAGGAGTATCTTTCCTTATATTTAAGTAGAACGTGAATAATTTCCCCTCTTGTCATCCAAAACGTGTAGTTTATAAAACTGGAGGAAAGGTTATTGGAAAATGGCAAGCTGGAAAGTATTAGAGCTGAAAAGCCTGCTAGGAAAGGATCGGAAGAAATATTTACTTGACTATAATTGAAAGCTGATTCGAATCTCACCACAGGACTGAAACAAATGGAAAAAGCATCCGAAATCAACCGAAAGCAGCTTCTAGTGGTGAATACATCAAGGGAGTCTGGCAACTACTTAATATGAATAGAAACAGTTAAGGGAGCACAGGACGATTGACTGGACTCTATTGGAAGTAGAAAACACCGAATATATTAAGAGGAAGGAAACCAGGTTTTGTAAAAAAGTATAAATGACAACCCTAAAGAACTTTAGCAATGGGAACGGACTATATCGTAAAAGGAATAAGGTGCAGAACGTAAAGGTGCATAATGTAAAGCTGCAGAATGTAAAGAATAACACGAGTGTTTACGGGAATTATGCAGACCTTTTCAGAATCCAGATTAGCTGGGTTGCTTCAGCAAGAAGGCATCTCATTACGCACAGACTAGATCAATTCAACTATTTTAATAAATAAAACATTTTAACTTTGTTTGCACCACTTTTATACTTGAGTAAATCCGACCGGTTTCAGAACGAACGTTCCTTCTTCAGGGCAAAAGTATACTGATTTGACAGTTTTGAAATATGGATGGGAACAATGTATTATTATGGTAGGGGTGGAGATGTTGCTAGGTATTAATGAAGAATGGGTGGTAGGGGAACGTATCCATGATTGGGCTATAAGACAATATTTTTTATTTGTTGATAATAGATTAATTATTTTTAAGGGATTTTTTTATTTCCAAGGCTTCTAAGTTATCTAAACCATTACCCATTCTACATTAATACCTAGCAACAGCTCCACCCCTACCATAATAATACATTGTTACCATCCATATTTCAAAACTGTCAAATCAGTATACATTTGCCCTGAAGAAGGAACGTTCGTTCTGAAACCGGTCGGATTTACTCAAGTAAAAAAGTGGTTCAAACAAAGTTAAATTGTTTTATTTATCTATAATGGATAACCACAAAGTTATACATTCAAAAACAAAAATTTTAACAAAACAAAAAAACGACTTCAAAAAATGCACTAAAAAGTAAAAAAATAATTTCGTATTCTGCTACAACTTCATAATCAACTTACTTTTTCTAATCCATCAATATGTAGGTACGATTGTTACTTTTGGAGTCGGTGTCAGTCAAGGTAGGTTTGTAACTACATACAAAGTTATAGGTGAGATGTGCATGTGTCGCACAACCGACTTGCTGACACCGACTCCAAAAATAACAATCGTACCTACATATTGATGATTAGAAAAAGTAAGTTGATTATGAAGTTGTAGCAGAATACGAAATTATTTTTTTACTTTTTAGTGCATTTTTTGAAGTCGTTTTTTTGTTTTGTTAAAATTTTTGTTTATTTTTTGATTTTTAGTGAATCTGAAGTATACTAAATAATTTGTCTGAATATGGGTAAACCTACTAAACGTGCTGCTCATATGAGACAGACATAATTTGACCATAACGTCAAATTAAGAGATTCGGCCGAGTTTCGTTAATTTGTCATGGATCCAATAATCAGAACCTAACCAAACTCTCATCAAATTACCCTTGAAGTACATCCTTTCCAATAAAAAAAGAATCATGGAAATCGGTTGGTGTGATATTGAGTTATTCGTCCATTTGTCGCGCACATACTTAATGCAAATTTAATTCATGGATGCCATTGTCGGATCTAGACCAAATTAAAATGGGACTACACGGAAAGCACCAGCTTTCAAATAAAAAAAGAATCATCAATATCGGTTCACCCAGTCAAAAGTTCTGAGGTAACAAACATAAAAAAAAATAATAAAAAAATACAGTCGAATTGAGAACCTCCTCCTTTTTGAAGTCGTTTAAAAATACAACTATTTTAAACTTATAAAGTCATCCACATTAGGGAGCTTTAAAAATACCAACAGTTATCTTGCAAAAAAAATCAGATTACAATGTTAAATTCAATTTCAGTGTAGGGGTTTTATTTTATTTTGATTTATGTACTTGGTTTTCTTTACCCGCCTAGACAAAGTCTGTTCCGAGGCTGGTAATTAACATATTATAATTAATAAAAAAACAAAAATAAAATGACAATATGCGCATTGCGCTTAGATTATGTTTTTATCAATTATTGTAATTGCTTATAAATAATACATTCCATATATAATGTGCATTCATATTTTAAAATGTACAGTTAGAAAAAAAAGATAAACCTCGGGCAAACTTAAACATTTTACAAAATGATAAAAATGTTTGTCCGTTTTTTAGTTTATGTGTTGGGCAATAAATTTTTGGGACGAATTTGATTCTACTCCGTTGCATCTATATTTGAGTGAGGAAGGCAAAATTAAAATAAAAAATCAAAACTTGTCACATTTGCAAAACCCTGCATAATACTGACAAGAGAGTTTCTTTTTCATTTGTCGATTTCAGTCTCAAGGGCTGGGCTGGGTGCTTGAATATTTTATATCGAAACCTTTTTCCTCCTCCGTGACCAGCGCCATTTTGTCATTTTATCGAACTGTTGGGAAAGTGTCCAAACTCCCTCGGCGATTGTAATTTCGTATTGCAATATAAGATCCAGCGAAAAAAACTTATCAAATAAAAAGGGGAATCGTTCGGTCATCAACAAATAAGACGATCTTCGTAATATTGCAGTCTCCGCGTTCGTGTTTGAGTTTTGGGTTTAATTTCGGTAGCAAAGTTAAAATATTCGTATATTAATCTGAATTGGAGGTCACATAATAATAATAATTACAAATGTTTTGTTTCCTTTTTTTTGTAAAAAGTGGAGATAGTGATTCCCTCACTGGTTTCTCCCGCGCTGAGGATTTCATTTACATATTTACAATAGTGGTAATATTTAGCGATAACCCCCAGAAATTTACAAAATTTCTCAAATCTTTTGTTCTCCCTAACATTATTGTCTTATTTTTTCACTGTTGTTTTACAGACGATCTGTTTTTTTCGCTCGTATTGTTGTTCTACGTTATTCTTTGCATTTTTTTTTATTAATCCTCTGTTTTATAGAGGACTGCCATAAAAAAATAATTGTTTGAATAAGACGTTGAAAGAATTATTAATAATATACTTTTGAATGTAGCTATAACTTTTAACTTTGTTTGAACCACTTTTATATTTGAGTAAATCCGACCGGTTTCAGATCGAACGTTCCTTCTTCAGGGCAAATGTATACTGATTTGACAGTTTTTAAATATGGATGGGAACAATAACAACATACAATTGTTCCCATTCATATTTCAAAACTGTCAAATCAGTATACATTTGCCATGAAGAAGGAACGTTCGTTCTGAAACCGGTCGGATTTACTCAAATGTAAAAGTGGTTCAAACAAAGTTAAATTGTTTCATTTATTTAATTATTAATAATATTAGATTAAGATGGTGTTTTCAGTGTACTTGTGTGGTTTTTGTTTCAGCCAGTTTTTGGTGTTAGTACGTTTTCTTTTTCAGATCTCCATAAGATTTGTATTTGTATTCTTATTTAAGTTATAAATGTGTTTACGTTGTAGAGAGAGAAGGATATATTTGTAGAGTTTAATACTATAGATAAGAAGTTAAGAACAAGCATGTTACTTATATCTCGTCATTGGAGTACAAATATTAAAATCTGATGTCGCCAAATTGCCTAAAATTATTTACGAGTATTGTTTAGTTCGTACGAAGTTTAGTTTTAATGCAAATACCCCAGTGAGTGGCCGATTATTCAAAAGCGTCGGGTAAACCCAGGAGTTCAATCATGTGATGATTCAGTCCTTTTTGAGGAAGCAAGATCACCTAGAGCTTGTGACAAGACTAAAGTGTCATCAGAAGAAGTCATTGGATTAAATAGACCTACCTTCGACCAAGTATACCATAGACAGGCCCTCTCGTAGTAAAAATCAGAATAAAGTAACGCCAGTAACAATAATTTCGCAATAAAACTCTCATTCGAATTCCGCCGTCTTGCATACGAGTACCCGGCAATATACAACTGACCACCAAGTTATCCTATGGTGTAATTTTTCGAACTAATACATCAATAGTTGGGCACGGTTTGGACGCATGAACAATATCTACAAGCTGTGTTGTATACAAGTGGTTTTCAAAGTGGGGGTCACGAGACGTTCATAAATTTAATTGGAAAAAAACATTTTTTTACTTTATTATGACAAGCGATTCAACTTCGGAGGCGAGTATGAGTACCGCCGCCTCGGGAACCATTTATTGGATAACCAGCGCCTCTGCCATAGGTCACCACCCTAAGTGGTTCGCTACGTTTGGTGACTAAGCAGAGGAGCTGGGTTAATGGAGTGATGTTTGACTGGTCCTGGCGGCGGATGCGTCTGAAATTTTTTTTCTGATGAAACGTACGCTTAATGAGTTGAATAAAAAATCAATTCATCGTTTGTTTGAAAATATTTACGAAAAATTCACATTTTTACCGCCCACTCACCGTGGGCTAACCAAGTTGGTTGGTTGGTTGGTTGGTTGGTTGATCATTAACACAGTGATGAGCAACCAGCGGTCCGCAAGCCCATTACTGCTTTCCGGACTGACCACAAAAAATATCAAAAAATTGCACTAAAAAATATTCAAAGGCTTCTGTTCTGTTTTGCAAAAGGTATTAGCCAAAAATGATCTTTCTTTAAAGTTTTGAATCAGCCGCTCAAAACATTAAGTTTTTTGCGTATAATAAATATAAAAATGACAGAAACTCGTGGTTATTTAAGGCCCAGCAGTAAGCGCTCAAAAAGAAGAGGTAGGGGAGATATGTTAATACGAGTGTTAGAGGGGGCGCGCTAATATTAAAAAACGATAATATTTGAGTGAAAATTGTGAAAATGTTTAATGAAACATGACTCGTTTTAATAGCGTTTAAAGAAACAATGAATTATGATTTTTTTAAATTATTTATAATAATTCTAATAATAATTTTCGAAGCATATTTTACGATTTTTCTATCGGGTGAAATTCATTTAACTACCGTTTCAGCGTAGTATTTTGTATAGATATTATTGTCAAAAATAACATGTATTTTTTAGAAATTTAAAAACTTAAATTTTTCCAGAGAAATATGTTATAAAACGGTAGAAATTCGGAATGCCGTGAATTAAGATAGGTTAACTTTACCTTAATTGAAGAAAAGTTTTGTTGAGATATGTGTTTAATATATTTTAAAGGTTTCCGTTTTACAAAATAACAAAAAATTTCTTGACGAAATATTGTACTTTTATTTTTTTATTTTTTTTTATTTATTTGTTTATCAAGACGTACACAGTACATTATAATACAGATTATAAGGTATGTTAAATTAAATTATTACATGGTTATGTACCTATTACGTAAGTCCATAGAATGTCATTTGATAATTACGCCTGAGATATGAACCGGTCTTAAAACTTAATTATTGAATGAATGAAGTAATAATAATAAAAAGGAAGAAAAAAGGGGGGGGGGGAGATAAGGAGACATTTTGAAATCAAGAATTATATGCTCACTAATTGTAATTGACTGATTAAAGTTTAATGAAAAGTTAAGTGTAAGTAATTTTAAAACAATTATATCACGCCAAGAAATTTAATAAATTAGTTTTGTATGTTTGCAAGGAATCATGAAAAATGTCAAAGTGTAGTAATTTTTCATAGTGGTTATAAGTTATGATTGCGCGAGTAATTGGTGAGTTACTCGCTGCATTAGTGTTATTGGATTCTATATGAAAAAGAGAAGTGTGCCTGGTACGCCTCATTGGGACATTTAAACCAATAGTGGATAGCAATTCAGGACTATCTATTTTATTATTTAACAGGTTATACAGAAACAGCAGATCTGATAATGTGCGTCTTTTTTGTAAACTTAACATGTTATTTGTAGTTTTGTTGTATTTCTTGAATAAATATTTAGAGAATTTATTCTGTATACTTACACTTATATGTACACCTTATATTGAGGATTCCATACCGGGGACGCATACTCCAGTGGACTTCTGACCAATGAACAAAACAACATTTCTTATAAATATTGTAATTCCTAACGAAAATAAACCAACACCATTACTCACTTTTAAGATTTTCACGGCCAAAAGTATTAATGGTTACAAATTACACAATTACATTAATTGGTTACAAATTACAAATAACAACATTATTGGTTTGACCTTGAACGTAGTAAAAATTTTGTCTGGCAACTTTTTTTAAATCAACCGCCAAAATGGAAAGTACTTTTATAAGTTCTTTAATATTTCCAAATTTATCGAATGAAAAATACGATGCCATTTATTGTGCTGGCCTTGCGGATAAAAAATTTTCACCTGCAGCACTTTATTTTTACCCATTTCGATAGTTTTATTAAACAAATATTGTTTTACAATATATGAAGGAGGTTTGCGACTCCACCGACAACAAAGTTAACCAGGTAATGTCGTACATAACCTCCCACCAAGGTTCGCATACAAACTAATAATGGATACATTAATAATATTTTGACTAAAAAGGTTGATCATTCCTAAAAAACAGCAGGGGGGTGAATTTATTTTATTAGTAAAAGCGGGTCGCGCTTTAAAAAAACTTGAAAACCACTGCCATATTGTGTCACCAGCCCATTGTATATATTAGTAGTCGGTCTGTCGTGACGTTACGAGTGATTTAATGACGCCAGAAACTTTGCTTGACACAAAATAAAAAACTTTATTTTTATACGTTTATAAATGCGGTGCCTAAAAGCTACCTGTAAGGCACATATTTTCTTTTGTATTCAGATAGCTGATTACATTTTCAAAAATAAAGTCCGCGGCGTGTACCTTGTACAATAGTCGGAAGTGGGATATTTTGCGTTTGAAAAAATTAACTCCGGTCCGAACGGCTGGAATACAAATTAGTTTCAGTGTAGAACTTGTAGACCGTTAAAAGGTACAACACAAAGCACTATGCGATCTAAACGGTGCAAAACAATGCACGCACTTTTCCATAAATGGGTCTTGAACCAATTTTATTTAGTTTCTGGGGTCATTATGAATCGCACAGAGCACGTCTAGATTATACTTGGTCGAAGATACCTACTCACTTTTGCAACGTTTTACTTTATCTTTCCAGCAAATAATAGCACAAACGGATTTTCGAAAATTTCCGGAAATAACATGATGTTATTGATAATCGCATCGGTTTCATTGGAATGCATTTGCTGTATTGTACATATTCCACGGCTTTGGGCAAAATATACAATGCTTTGGAATTAGCACGAGGAACAATAATATTATTGCTGGAATACGCTGTTGCGAAGAATTACCATTTGCCAACGAAATTGTCACGCCTGAATGGCCCAGCCCCATACAATAACAAGAAGAACATTGTGGGCGGGTTTTGTAGTCCTGTTATAGGTTATAGGAATTATTTAGGCATATGTTTCTGCACAGCACTGTGCTTCACGTGATTACGAAATTCAAATGGGATTATAATATACAATTTCAGTCCAGAACGGAAAGGTTTAAGACAGTGGCACATTTGTTTACATTCAAATTTGTTTGGAAAGCCCATTTTTACATAATCTCCACCCAGGAGGACCTTAGGAAAAATCTCTTTAGGGCCTATTGCATCTTCGGCGATGCTGTGTGGAGAATCTTTTTAGAAAAGGGAAGAAGAGAAAGTTCAGCGAAGGAAAAGGGTATGAGGGGTGGGGAGGAACCTGAGGATCAGTGTGTTCAGGAGTGACGGACGTATGAATCCATTCCTCCCACTGTGGTGCAACGCGATGTGTTAAGAGAGTCCGGTTGGATAGGTCAAACACCCTCTTCTGATCTGGCCCACCATGCAATAGGTAGGCAAAAGCATCCGCCGCCAAGTCCTAGACAAACCTCACCCCAGCGAACCGGTCACCCCTGCTAAATCACCAAACTTAGCGAACCATTTGGGGTGTTCTATGATAGGGGTGTTAGTTATCCAATAAATTTCAATTTGGGAGGCGGGAATGGGTACCGCCGCCCCGGGAACCAACACCTCTTCCATAGGTCACCCCAAGTGGTTCGCTACGTTTGGTGATTTAACAGGAGTGCCCGGGTTCATGGGGTGAGGTTTGTCTAGGTCTTGAAGGCGGATGACCAGGACCAGAAGATGAACCCCAGATTCCTACCCACCCCTTAAACCCTTTTCCTTCCCAGAACTCTCCTCTCCTTCCTTTCCTTAAAAAAACCCTCCACACAGCATCCCCAAAGATGACATAGGTTCTGAGGGAAATTACTTTCCTCAGGGCCTCCTGTGTGGAGCTCATTTAAAAAAAAAAAAAAAAAAATGGTTCGCGTGGCGGCGATACCCTCTTCAGAAATTATGCCTCCAAAATACATAATATACGACCCATAGTGCAAAAATCTTACGAACTCTGTAATGTGACAGATTTTAGTTTTCGTTGGACGCGTCCTAAAATAAATAATTCTTCTCAGGATGTGGGTAATAAAAAAACTTTTACAGTCCTCCCTCAAAAAGATGAAAAAAGCTCAGCATTTTGCCTCCTCTTTCCGGAAATTGTTATAAATATTTAATAAGTAAAACAAAACTCAATACTTGGATAAATAAAGTAAAGCTTTTGCTTTCGGAAATTTTAGAAGCGGGATTGTTAGAAATACAAACAAAACTAGATTTTCAGTTTAACCGGTGAATTAAATTTCTGGATGAGCGTCTTGCATGGCAAGTTTTCAAATTTTTTTCGTTTTGGTCAAGATTTATCCGACATACAGCAATATTTTTAAATTATGGAAGAGAGCAAGTACTTTGTGGCTTGATTACACACATGAAAAATAAGTTCTGCAAATAAATTAGTTTTTTTTTATTTTTTTGACAGCTGTTTCGGCTTACATGGCCACAAAAATTACCACACGTAATAGAGTATGTTTTCTCTCAATTATTTTTCGCAGCAAATTGGTTTAAGCGATAATAAATCAATTTAGACATCTTCAAAAGTAAAAATTCAAATTCAAAAACAAAAAAAAACTTATCATCCAATTTAATATAGATCTGAGAATATAATGGAATCTTTCAGTTCAATTTTCATCCACTTTTCGAAATACTGAAATATGTGAAATTTTTGCACACGTGATACAAATTATTACAATACATGCTTTAACAAAAATTAATCATTTCATTTTTTAATTTTTTATTATTGAAATATTTATCAAAGTTACAATTTTACAACATAATATTATAACATCAATATTTCAATCACTCTCCTAATAAAGCAGCTGCTTGTATTCAGGAGAGGATAACTAAATATTTGTACATCTGTTTAAATTAAAACTATTATTACAATAATTATAATAATAAAAATTATTTTGCTTTATTAGTACGTGATTAGCGTGTTTTTTTTGTCTTTTTAGACCATATTTTTTTTACCTGCCACGCCCTCGCTGTGCCATCTCAATGTCCCCTAATTTTCTCTGGGTTTTCTACTGCCCCCTTGAAAGTCTCAAACGCTCACAAGGGGGCGTTATCGCCCACGTTGAGAACCTAAGCTATAGATGCATATGTTTGACTCTCGTTCGTGTCGCTATTTTTCGTTTCATCGAGTTTAAAATCACAACGGTTCTAAAGAAGCTTTCATTTCAACAATGTATAATATGTTTGTCTAATTTATTTATTTTACGTATTTTTTTTAGCATTTTCAATTTGTCTGAGGAAAAACTTATTCATTCGATATTTTAGCCAATTAAATTGTAAAATCAATGCATGATTCTCATAAAATATCCGAATTCACTCAGACATGATATCACACAAGGTAGGTAGGTTGTTTTAATTATAAAGCTCGGTGTAAAGTACAAAGCTCCCGAACGTTAACCCAGATAGTTTATTGTTTATCTTGGGCTAAACCCGTTCTAGCCGATTTAATATTGTGCGTGAGTTAATACGGCAGTTAATAATACGGTTAATATAGCAGAACTAAAGTCTATTGTTTCTCAACTTTCATATTAATTTGAGAGCTAATATAATTTTATGTGGTTTTCCACGGATAGCTACTTAACCATTTGGAGAAAGCCTTATTCAGAAAATAGAAATAGATATATATATAAGTGTGATCTAAAGCGATTTGAAAGAAAACCGATATTTTTTACATTAATCCCACAAAAAATTTCTAATTAAAAGAAGGCAATATAAGCGAAACTCAATGGAAAATCTGGAAACAGAAAAATCAGAGAAAGATATTGGCACCTCTGGGACTCGAACCCAGGACCTCTCGCTCTCCGGGAAAGCGCGTTAACCACTGCACCAAGGTGTCGATATCAAATTCGGTATTTTCTGTATAAATTATTATTTTTTTTTTATACTTCGACTAAGAACCACCCACATTATCTTTATTTTCTTAACGCATTTATTATTGGCTTCTATCTGTATGTATGAATCAAAGATTCAAACCGGAACTAAATGCTCTCTAGATAGTGTCTGGATAAATCTTTATCCATTTTATTTAATATGCGACATCTATTGACTTTTCTGCAAATCTAGGATGAATATTTTATTTTTATTTTAACTTTATGAGTAAAACCTCAAATTGTAATATTTAATTAAATGAAGACAATATAAGCGAAGCCCAGACAGGTTAGCGCATTTGCCCGGAAAGCGAGAGGTCCTGCGTTCGTGTTCCAGAGGTGCCAATATCTTTTTCTGATTTTTCTGTTTCTAGATGTTCGATTTAGTTTCACTTGTATTGTCTTTATTTAAATTACATATTGTCTCTATTTGAGGTTTTACTGATAAAATTAAAATAAAAAGAAAATAATTTCACCCAAGGCCTATGTTATCTTCGGTCATGCAGTGTAGATTGTATTTTTAAGGAAAGAATGGGAGGAAGATCTGGGAAGGAAAAGATATGACGGTTGGGTAACTAGAGGTCAGTGTCTTCAGAAGTGACGGACTTGTCAATTTAACGCTCCCGATGCGTTGCAAGACGGATCTCCCCTATTACATTTGCCACTCCCGATCCGGACCCCACGCGGCTGGTGGGAATATACTCACTTCATGAACCCGGACACCCCTGCTAAATCACCAAACGTAACCAAATCACTTGGGATGACCTATGACAGAGGTGTTGGTTATCCAATAAGTGCTTCCAACAATGCACCGTGATCGCCAACATCTCGTAACAGACAAAAATGAAATTTTATAGCAAACGATTTTCGTCTCAATTTTTAAACTTTGGTACAAAACTTTACAATGAGAGATGTAAATCGAGATTTTCACGGCCAAAAGTATTATTACCGCAATACGGCACAATACTTCAAAAAATAATCATGATAACTTTATAGTAAGAGTTTATTTCACCGATAACATGCACGTTAAACCAAGAAAATCGTTAAATTTGCTCTGTGTTAGGGATACATGGAGATTATGTTGTTTTGACCTCATTTGTCGCTCGCGATGTGGTTTACGATGTTTTATGCACATCTTACAAACGTACTTTTAACAATAATTATATTTAAAATAAAATGAAACAATGCAACTTTGTATAAACCACTTATAAAATGTGCAAATCCGACCGGTTTCGGAACAAACGTTCCTTCGTCAGGGAAAGCTTATACTAATTTGACAGTTTAGAACAATGTTTTATTATGGTAGGGGTGGAGCCGTTGTTAGTTAATAATGTAGATTGGGTGGGTAGGTATTAGTGTAGAGTGGGTGGGTAGGTGGGTAACTCGTAATTTTGAAATCAGAATCAAAGAACATTTAAGGTGTCTTAATAATAATAATTTTTCTGAGTTCGCTAACCATATCATTGAAAATAACCATAGTTTTGAAAAAAACACAGGGATAAATATTCTTCATATTAATCATAAAGGAAAACGTTTAGATAACTTAGAAGCTTTGGAAATTAAAAAATCCCTTAAAAATAATGAATCTATTATCAACAAACAAAAAATATTGTCATATAGCCCAATCATGGATTTGTTCCCCTACCCACCCACTCTACACTAATACCTACCCACCCAATCTACATTATTAACTAACAACGGCTCCACCCCTACCACAATAAAACATTGTTCTAAACTGTCAAATTAGTATAAGCTTTCCCTGACGAAGGAACGTTTGTTCCGAAACCGGTCGGATTTGCACATTTCATAAGTTGCATTGTTTCATTTTATTATAATGGATGACCACAAAGTAATAGCTACATTCAAAAATATAATTATATTTATTTTATAGGTTGTGGTCGGTCCTCCAAATTTAGATATTTAAAGTAAATTGTTAAAAACATAAAAGTGTAGATCGAAATTTTGAGGCTGATTTCCTTCCTTTATCTTCAGATAGATTCCTAATAGAAGAAAATTCTTAAAAATACTACATATATTCCCGTAGAAATGGAAATTTTGGGGCCGATCACCATTAAATTCTAATATTTTATGTATAAAATAAAAAAGTTTTAAAAACATAAGCAGGTTGGACGGGAAGATCAAAATATTCCCTGCAAAGCCTTTGTATTTATTTATAATTCCATTTGACAAAGGAAGATAAATATTTAATTTACTTATGTATTCTCAGAACACTGCTTATTCTACTTTCTTCTCCTTGTATCATTCCAGTCCGTAAGGGTCGGAACCCCTTGATCTCATTCAAGTCTGTAATACCCTAACCTTCCTCTACCCCATCCCACTTCTCCTTCCCACCCCATTTGTTTCCGCAAGGCAGCGCCAGTAATAAGTGGTTTCGGTCAATAGCACTCTTCTGCGAGTTAGGAATACATTAAAGATGCGATATTCTTTGTTAATAAGATTTTCTTCAAATCGAATCGAATCTAAGATACGTTCGTAATTTTTTACATTAACTTCCCACAGAAGGCCCTGAGGAACATAATTTCCCTCGGGGCCTATGTCATCTGATATGCTGTGTGGAGTGGTAATGATGCGAAAATTAAACACAAATGTCACTACTACGTTCAGGTTATATCATTACATAGTATAAAATGAAGTCGCTCAAAATGTATGTGCGCGTTAATCTTTTAAACTACGTAACGGATTTTCATACGGTTTTCACCAATAGATAGAGTGATTGAAGAGGAATGTTTATATGTATAATACGTGTAAATTATATTAGAGAAAAGCCGAGAAATTTAAAGAAAAAATATTTTTGTGTGATTTAAAACGGCTGGCGGGCCGTACTATAGCCACTTTTAAAATTCGTTCTAATTCGTTCGGAAAATAGATGTCCTAGAGTAAGTAGGTATTTGATTTGAATTATTTTATTTTATGAAGCCGCTCAAAATGTACGCATAGATCTTTTAAACTACGCAACGGATATTCATGCGGTTTTCACCAATAAATAGAGTGATTCAAAAGGAAGGTTTATATGTATAAAGATATGCTTATTATAGTAGAGAAAAGTCGAGAAACTCAAATATTCAATTCAGGCAGCGGGCAGCGGGCAGCTGGCAAGCGGGTGGTGTGGATTTTATAAAGGTTGGGTAATGGCGATGTGTTTCATTAGCCACAGCAACGTGTGGCCAGATCTGCTAGTATTAGATAAATCCAGGTTCACTCCCTCAAAAAGACCCTCCAAACAACATCCCCAAGGATGACAGATGCCCTGAAGGAAACTATTTCTACCACTGCCGTTGCGTCTACCACTGCTTTGTGTAGAAAATAATAAAAAAGGTCACGTAACAAGTTCGTAAAAAATTTAAGTCTTTCTTTGTTTGTTCTTATGCCCTACCTTATTCTTGGGGAACGCCTGCGTACCTTTTCCATACAAAAATTAATTAATTAATTAAATTAATTAAATTTGGATTTGGAAAATACTTAACCAAACTATAATATTTAGTACGCGTACGTACTATTTTATATACTTTTTAAAATCATATATAAGAATCTCGTGTCACGGTCATGTTTATGATTTTTTTTTATGTACGAGTATATTTGGTAGGTATGACAATAGGTTTTAAAGTATATTTCATACCGCTAGATGATTAAGGTATCTCTATCCAGAAAAAACTTCTATTTTTTTGTTTTTTTTTTTTTTTTTTTTGTATTTTTTTTATTTGGCATCGAAAATACCTATAACCTCAAATTTTAACCCTCCTACGCCTACCCTACCATTTTTAATCGCATTAGTATTTTTGTATGAACAAATTTAACCGTCGTTCTTATTTCAAACAGAAATTATTTGTTGAATATTGAATGACAAATGGCACTACGTCCGCCTCATCGAAATTTCATCCACACATGCGCAAGACATTCACGAGAAGCGTCGCGTCTTTGTGATATTTCATTCGGCATCATGTTCTCGCGTGGGCAAACCATCGAGCTCATTTGTGTTGGCTAAAGACGGTCTGACAAAAAATATCGTACGCTCAATTGCTCTTCGAAATTAATATTGATTTTCTTTATTTCATTTTCCTACTTTAGTTGACGTTTTAATGTTTTATCGGCGGTCATAGTTTGCAGCGCTCCATTCCTTTTTCTGTCAAAGATCCCATCCCCACCACGTACAATACATTCGTTATTTTTATTTAACAGTCAAAATATTCACTAGAAATACCTTACATAGCAGAACTAGCAGGAAAATTTGAATTCCAACGTAAATCGGTCGTTTGTAATTTCAATTTACGCCCACCATAATGTTTTATTTATGATTTATATTTTTTTATATCATATTTCATTATATTTATACAGTAAGGGTAAGATAGTTTTTTATGTAAACATTAACTCAAAAATAATTAACAAAGTTGTCTCCATAATCGTGAAAAATACATTTCTTTAATGGCCTATATTTTATAATTTGAAATAAAAATAAATAAAACAACACATATTCGTTATAAATATTTGCTACACCTTTTGTTTAAAAAAATATTATTCAGTTTGGTTAAGTAACTTGACATCAAATCCTGATTTAAGTTTTGAATTAAAAAGGCCGCGCAGCCATTCCTCTTAAGCCTTCTTTTTGGCTAATGGAGGCAGAGCAGCATGGCATAATAACTGATAAAATTAATCACGATTAATAAATACCGTTGGCCGCGAAATTCTCAAATCATCAATTTCTCATTGCAATTTCTCTTCTGTAGTCGATAACAAGTTTAAAACGTGCTTAATTCAAGCCATGCATATGTGTGTATGTGTTGTCTTCGTGTCAAGGTTTCTGTCAACTGACTGCTATACCTATACTATTTGTGCAAGGACAGGGTCGGATGTACCATTCATAAACTTGTTAAATTTAGTGTAACCGGCAGGAAAATCGTAAAAAAGTGCAAGGAAGAAATTGCATAATATTTTTCGAGAATCAGAGCGGAAAATTATCATGTCCTTCAAAACAAGAGGAAAGTCACGGTCTGCACCAGCCCTATAAAAACCACCCCTATCAATATTTCCCACCACATAAAACAGAATTGTGATACGTCATGGTGAAATTACGACATTGAAAATAAGCAAAAAATTACTATTGCCTATATCTGATTTCAAAACACTGCGTAAAGCCCTGGCAACTCGTGGGATTTCATCTAGATAAATATAAAAAAGTTTATAATAGTAGTAATTAAAAAAGGAGATAATAATATCGACATAATAAAGTTTTTTTTACACAACTGTCCCCATAGGAGGCCCTGAATAAAATTATTTCCTTCAGTGCCTATATCATCTTTGGGAATGCTGTGTGGAGGATAGGGACGTATGAATCCATCCTACTGCGGTGCACGATGGGTCGAAAGAGTCCGTCTGGAGAGGACAAAGGGTCACCCTCAACCACCCTCTCCCGATCCGGTGGCATCCGCCGCCAAGACTTTTTTTTATATGAATACCGCACAAGAGTCCCAGTCAGTGGGACTATGCCATCCCCAAATTGGGGTACATTGTGAGGCTGAAGGTAGCGGGGAGGGAAAGAAGATTGGGAAGAGGAAGGTGGGGAAGTACCTAACTATTCAGATCTGGTCACCAAACACGGCTAAAGCCATTTCAAGCAACGTTTCAATTCTGAATGGTTGTCTTACACCAGGACGATACTGAGAGTATCTTCTACTCTGGAACGTGTCGCAAATATACTATATATTATTTTAAATGAATAAATTGTGAAATAACACGAATTAATCAAATAAAATTTATTTGCCACACCGAGATTGCCACACGTGCGAGTCAAGAGCCTTACCGCTGGACTACGCCGGCCGTCAAGACCTGAACAAACCTCACCCCATTATCCCGGACACTAAATCACCAAACGCAGCGCACCACTTGGGATGACCTGCGGCAGAGGTGTTGGTTATTCAATAAATTGTTCTCGAGGCAGCGATACCCATATCGTGTACCGAATCAAAAAGTTCCTCTTGATGAAGATTTAAATGAATTCATTTTTATGAGCATTTCAGAAATTTAATAGCTTGCATCGGAAGCTGGCCATTTTATGCCTCATTGTTGCATGCACACAATTACATTTCGCTGGTACTGCAAGACTTCGGTAACCGAAACAATTGCCTGTGCGCGTTGTTGTATTATACTGGTAGCATTGTGCCTGAGTACAGAGGGTCCACAGGTCTGCCGTGTACAGGTTTGTACAGAATTCATTGAATAATGTTCTCTTCACGGGGCTGGTGTAATTGTAGAACTCCCTCAATAGCAAACCTGCTAGTATGCTGACAGCCTGCATTTGACGGTCAAATTGAAGCAATATTTTCATTAGGTACCTACTTATATTTTCCAAAGCCGAAACTTCGAATCCACGATATCTAGGTTCTAAGATAAAGGGTTTAATGTTTTGTCGCTGATTTTGTATAATGTATCATAAAAGTCTATGATTTAGTGCATGTTGCGGCGGGTAGCAAATGTTACCTCTCAATGGATCGAGGGATCAAATGCTGCGGTATGTTGTGGACTGTATGCGGTTCTTATGTACATATTTTATTATGTTTTAATCGCACTTACCCAGACTGCTTCCCTCTTCGTTCAGTGTTCACTGGAAAGGTCGGTATGTTAGTTTGGAGAGATTTTGGAATAAATTCGGTGTTTGGGTTAAATTCCTAAAAAATAAAACTAGTTATTTTTATACTAATTTGGGGTCGGGGAATCCGAATCTGAAAGAATTAGGCGGCGGCAAGCAATATTAACAGAATTACACGACTTTAAAAATGTTTATACACATACAGGAAAATAGCCATTTTGGAAGCATTTTGATTCCTAGAAAATCAAACTAGTTATTTTTATACTAACTATGGGCCGGGGAATCCGAATCTGAAAGAATTAGGCGGCGGCAAGCAATATTAACTGAATTAAACGACGTTAAAATTTTCTATACACACACACATGAAAATAATCATTTCGGAAGTATTTTGACACACGCAGTACAAAGATCATAGAAAAAGAAGAAATATACAAAAACATGTGCCGGCAGTGTTACCAGCTCTCAAAAATATTTATCCCTATATCAATAATTTCCGACACGATAATTCTTCACATAACACATTAACCTGATGAATTACGACTATCTCAACGGCGTATTCTTAAACCAAAAGTATGAAAATTCGTAGTCTTAAAAATGCGTAACCTAACGTTAGGTTTGTGTAACATGGTTTGTGCCCCTTTATACCGCCTGCTCGCGTCCCTAACCTAACCTAACCTAACCTTACGCTAGGTTTGTGTAACATGGTTTGTGCCCCTTTATACCGCCTGCTCGCGTCACGGCAAAAAAACATCCCTGTTTTCAAGTAGTTTAGCGGCTACGCTAGGTTTGTGTAACATGGTTTGTGCCCCTTTATACCGCCTGCTCGCGTCCCTAACCTATCCTAACCTAACGCTAGGTTTGTGTAACATGGTTTGTGCCCCTTTATACCGCCTGCTCGCGTCACGGCAAAAAAACATCCCTGTTTTCAAGTAGTTTAGCAGCTACGCCGGGTTTATGTAACATGGTTTGTGATACAAAAGAACGTGCCCCTTTATAACGCCTACTCGCGTCAAGGCATAAAAACTCCACAATACTAGTTGGTGTACCTTCCTAAAATATTTGAGAATCAATTATAAAAAATAAGTACTTAAAATATAAACATGTTATTTTACGTTATAAATATTACTGCTTAATGGCAACACTTAATTTTGTGTGGTAAAAACATCTATGTTATCGTGTTTTTCTATGATCTTTGTACTACATGTGTCAAAATACTTCCGGAATGATTATTTTCATGTGTGTGTGTATAGAAAATTTTTAAGTCGTGTAATTAAGTTAATATTGCTTGCCGCCGCCTAATTCTTTCAGATTCGGATTCCCCGGCCCATAGTTAGTATAAAAATAACTAGTTTGATTTTCTAGGAATCAAAATGCTTCCAAAATGGCTATTTTCCTGTATGTGTATAAATTTTTTTAAAGTCGTTTAATTCACTTAATATTGCTTGCCGCCGCCTAATTCTTTCAGATTCGGATTCCCCGACCCCAAATTAGTATAAAAATAACTAGTTTTATTTTTTAGGAATTTAACCCAAACACCGAACTTTAGCCGAGATTTTGGAAGGGAATGGCGACTGGAAATGAACGTTTAATCGCGAAACAATAAGCGAAAATATGTGACGCGTGGCAATGGTACTCGCGAATAGCTGCGGTTTAAGAGTTCCGTTTGCGGTTTGATTACTAAAAAGTAAAAGCGGTGCGGTTCTTAGAACTTGTGTCCCTTGCGACGAGGCGAATTCAACTCAACTGTTGAGGCGGAGGGCGTACAAGAGGTATTTCCAAAGAACCACATGTAACAATAAAGGCGCGAACAGTGCACATTTTACCAAAGTAGTCTACGGGCTCATCGAGTCACTTGGTCTCGTTGCCAAATTGAGTCGAAGGTTACCGAAGATAATTTTACGAAGTCATTTGGTTTCAAGAGGAAGAGAAGGATGTTTGTCCTCAGAAGGATAATTATATTTACAATTCCATTTTTTTACGTGAACCCCATACAGAAGGCTGATGAAAATAATTTCCATTAGACACCTTTAGGGGTGAAGTGTGGAGGGTCTTTAAAGGAGGGGAAGGAGTGAACATGGGTCTTAAAGAGACCTATATTGTAGGAGGAAGGGAACACAGAGGCCGGCATATCGTCCCACAGCCGAGCTGTTGAACACAAATTAGAAACAAACCGTTTTCATGTGATAAATGTCAGCCGTATACATATGTTGGGTAGTTCTTTATAAATAGTCATTAATATATAAGTGCTAGAAAATTCAGATCTCAGTACCGTGCCATATTACGATATTCTCTGGAGACATTACGTTTTTTCATAATAAAATGAAAAAAAAACGTGAAATAAAAGTTACAAAGTAATAAATCTGCAATCCACGTGTTCGAATTCCCGCTGGAAAGTCTAAACCCCATATTTAATACATAAACCTTAATAAATCAGCCACTTGATAATGAAAAGGGTATCAACACGTTCCTGAGGGAGGTCATAATGTAAATGAAAAAATCGTTAAAAAGTAGCAGTGAGGGAAACAAACGAGTGCAATTTTCCCGGGAGACGAGAAAATCGGAAACTGCCCTCGCCACTTTGCCCTCCTTTCTGTGCCACCCCCACCCCCTCTCTACCCTCCCCTTCTCACCTCATTTCCATGGCCACCCCCAACCTACTTCCTACTCCTACCTTTTATTACGGCCTCCGCTCTTTTTTACTTCAACGGTGCCCAGGGACGTAACGGGTATCAAAAATTAAACAGGTTATTTTTTTATTGCATGTCCTTTTTTGATAATATTTTTGCCATGGGGACGCGTTAAGATATTTCGCCGCGGAAGATTTTATTCATATTAGCAAGTTTATTTTATTAGCATGTAATAACACATATTTTGAGCTTAACTATCCGGCGGCGGCGTCCCCCGATTTTTAACTTAGTTTTTTTATACTTATCTTTTTTGCTTTTTGAAAAATGGTGTGTATGATTAAATTAATTATGAAGTTTATGATGCAAATGCAAAAAATGTGTTGACCTAAAAAGCTGATTTAATTTCATATCGTCAGAGCTCACCGTTAGAATAAGGTCGCTCTTTTGTTATCTCCAGAAAATATTGTAATATGGTACGTACCTGTTCCAGTACTTATAATTGGTCGCGTATTGAAACTCTTAGGTTCTTTATATCATAGTTTATTGACGTATTGTAATTATATTATACTTCTGGGGACATACGTTCTTCCGGGCTGAAGGCTAGTTCTGATCTGACAGATCTCCTGAGATCTAAAGATTCCGTACATATACCTTCAGTCACCTTCGGTACAACTCGGCAACGAGTTCATGTGACCCGAAGAGCCCATAGCTGTGGACATGGTAAAGTAAGAATTAAATCTTCGACTGTAACAATCCATTAATATGCTTTTTTTCATATTTTTTGACATCGTTTGTCCATTTCATACGCTGCCTAGGAATACCAGCTTTTATTTTTTGGGGTTTAAGACTATCATTGTTCATCTGTATAGATGATTTATATATTTACTCATATTTTTATTTCTATTATCCTTAAAATATTATTGTTTGTTACTTTTATTTGGTATTATATTTTATTTTTATTTATACAAGATTCGCCTACTTTAACTCCTTTCCTGTATGTGATCATGTACCTAATACTAGTATGAATATTTTCCTTAACATGTATGCTATATGTTTGTACTTAATATTTTATACTTAAAATAACATCTTATGAATCTCGACTACTATAATAAGGGCATTTGCCTAGCTTGATAGTTGAAAAACCATGTAAAACAAACCTGTAACAAACAAAATGAATAAAGAAAATTAAAAACAAATAATAATAAATAAAAATTACAGTTAGCAAGTTTTTTTTCTCCTTTAATGGAAGGTTGATGATAATAGAAATCACAATTAAAACGTGCCGACATAGTGTCACGATAATATTTATTTTGATTAAATAAATATTGTCTTGACCTAGTTAATCTTAAACTCACCTGGCCGCTGACATTTTATTATGATCGCCATAACTATGAGTTCTTTACCGCTAGCGACTAGCGCCATCTATTCCCTGAGGGACTTCTTTTTGAATTCTCGTCGTCTAGGGGAGCCGACGCCGATTCGACAAGTCGCCGAATTATTTAAGTTGCTTGTTAAATATGTGATAGTATCACCTTTACAGGTTTTACCCATTTAAAGAAGAATCATGGATTATTTTATAACCGCGAGCCGTGTTGTTTCCGTGAGTGAAACGGGATTGTTAAAAGTTTAAATGGTGGAGTCGCCATATTGTCGATGTGCCCACCTTCACGCTTGAACTTGATTGTGGTTAATCGGTGTAATCCTGTGTTTGGCGTACATGATATTAACGTGGCCAAGGCTTTGAGAAGGGTTATCCTCGCGGAACTCGATATTTGGAGGCGGATGGAGGCCTGGCGCTGATCTATGTAGGGCGCGGTAAACGAAGTCTACCGAGATTTCACCGGTACGCACAACCGGGACTTAGAGCCTGATGCTGGTTTCTGTTCCCTGAGGAGGAGTCCCCATCCTCTGGGGCCTTTCCTGGTTCCTGTTCCCTGGTGAGGAGTCCCCATGGCCCGGGGCCTTCCTCGGTTCCTGTCCATGGAGACCCCGCGTGCTCCTGGCCGCCTATTAACAGTGGTTCGCGTCAATGTTAGAGTCAGGATAATTTAGATGAATTACGGTCCACAGGTATGCTCTCTTGCTTATGTGTTATTTTATTATTTCTTTAGGAAATTTGGAATTCTTGACCCCTTGGAGGGCACCCATGTATACACCATTCCTTTAAAATATAGGTGATATTGTACTGCTAAATTATTTCTTTTATTTATCTAAAAATGCCCGAAGATAAAGACTGTATTTTCCTTCCCACAAACTTGAGGGAGATTCTGATGCTCTACCAAGAAATTCACGTTACAATAGGTTGAAAGCTGTTGAGATTATTGTGCTTAATTCACATTTAAAACATCTAAATATAACATAAAATAGTAGGTCAGCCATAGACAAACCAGGCATTTCACACCTACCGTGCCAATTCGCCCCTTACAATTTACGAGTGGTCTAAAGAGTGTAAAGTCCTTGGTCCGAAGCCTAAAGCCGTGGCTTATTATCCTTGTGATGGCGATTTACACCCTTTTCTCTTGCTGATGTCCTCCTACCCCAACAACTTATACCTGATACCTGGACCTGGCAATGCTCTGCTTCTAGTAAGAAGGGTGAGTAGGGTAGTACTTTAATATCTCGAAGTGATGGGCGAATCGTGTTGAAGTTCGCTAAACTTTGTCAAGTCTTAAAGAAACTGATATTACAAGATTTATTGCATACTTGCAGGTAGCAGTCACTTTTTGGAGAGTGTGGAATATACTCGTACATAACAATGATGCATAACCTAGACTAACCTGACCGAACCTAACCTAGCCTAACTTTACCCAAACTAACCTGAACTAACCTAACCTAATTCATTATTTTATCATGTTCTGTTTTGTCGTAAAACTCTAATGAAAACTGCATTTTTGTTATTCGTATATAATTAATAATTTTAGTTTTCTTTGTTCTCGTTACGAATCGAACTGTCATGTCAGTTTCAAATGTGTACATGAAACTTTTAATATGTTGCGCAACTGGAGTTGAGGCGAAAAATACATACTTAGTATAGAGAACTCCAGTCCAATTTTTTAAATTTTTTTTAATGAATAATGACCTTCTAACTTAAATACCTGCATTTTTATTTTTTAATTTTAGTTAGTTTTAATAGTTAAAATAATTGTCAATGTTTTAATTTTTCAAGATCCCCCTAAGACCACCGTATGTAAGGTGAATCGTGTGACGTCATCACTCCTGAAAAATTACTATAGGATTGGGCAATCAGCTAATCAAGTGCCGCCATTTTGAATAGCGTTATTCGAAGCATTCTCCCTAGAAATAGCATACTATTTTTTTGTGCAGTAGCTTTTCAATATTTTAAATAATAGAGATAAACTAATAGAGATACCTCTATTTTTGATACTGAATTATTTAGGCTTAAATATTGTTTCAATAAACACAACAACTAAATCTCTATAAACAGTATGAAATAACGAATAACATGAAATGTTGTTAATACTGATGGCTTATGTCATACCTATATAATCAAAGATTTCAATACAATGACTGGTGACGCGTGACGTCAGCACTAACCATTCAGTAATACCAACTTTACAGTGTGTTTTGACGAGAGGTTTAAAAATGCACTTTCTAATATTTTTTAAGAACTCTACTTTTAATATTATGAAATAAAACTTATATATTCAGAATCAGCGTTTATTGGTCTATATGAACATATTTTTTTAAAGCCATAATATTTTTCACTGGAGTTCCTTATTGTTTGTATTTGTGCATATATTATATAAACTTCCGACAGCCCTTTGACTTGCTTACCCATATGCATTATTAGTGAAATAATAATAAAAATGTATGGCTCCGAATGCTGGACTATGTACAACTCCTACACTAGGCAACTTGAAACAGCAGAAATGCGAATGCTTAGATGGTCGGCAGGAGTATCACTAAAAGATAAGATCAAAAGTTCACGCATTCGTGGTAGCCTGGGTGTCACAGATATAAATAGTAAGCTGGAAGAACGACAGTTGAGATGGTATGGACACATAAGACGGAGACCATCAGACCACACAGTGAGGCAGGCAATGTCTATGGAGCTTCACCGACAGTCATCCAGAGGAAGACCGAAGAACTCCTGGATGACTCAATGTTCCAAAATTCTTCAGAGAAACGGCCTGAATGAAGGCGATACTCAGAACAGAAGATATTACAACCTG
The DNA here is from genome assembly GCA_929108145.2 of Limnephilus rhombicus. Taxonomy (NCBI): domain Eukaryota; kingdom Metazoa; phylum Arthropoda; class Insecta; order Trichoptera; family Limnephilidae; genus Limnephilus; species Limnephilus rhombicus. Next base: position 5,376,734 of record OV815288.1, on the reverse strand, counting down.
AGAACGAGAAGAGCCGACCCCAACAGCCTACCTAGGCAATGAGTTGGGACAGCGCAAGGAAGAAGATGCATTATTAGTGAAAATGGGACAACACTTCTAAAGCATCATCAAATTACTGCAAAATTTGTAACTTCTTCTTAAAATAGAAATAAAGTACGAAAATATAAAATAAAACTACTGCGCTATGGAGAATATCAAAATATTACCCGTGAGACTTTGACATCCATCGTTTTAGTTAGGTATTCGATGATATTTCTTGCATACTTAAGAGGAAACCCGGTCGTCGAGAAATTTAAACAGGTATTTTACCAAACTGTTGCTGTCACTGTTGCTCTTACTCCCACGAATACTGAGTGAAGGAACAACTGCAACTCAGACTGATAACACTTAACCCGGCGGTACTCGCTAGGTATTTACGAACATGAACACTCGCTACCGGGTAATAAATACCACAGAGTTTAATTGCCGTTATTTTCAAAAAGACGCTTGAGTTTCAATTTTTGACAATGTATTTGTGTTATTGGTACTATTGTTCATAAATAAAACTACAAATGCAAGTTTCAATGTTTATTTATTTGTATTAGAGTTTATCCTAAAAAATAACCAAAAAATTATGTTTTTCTCAGTAATCTTACGAAAATCAACATAATTTTTTTTTTCTTACAAATTTGGCAAAATTGAGATCGGTATCGAAAATAAACTAGGTACACTCCTAAAATACTAAAAAATAATGATACCTTTATACTTTATAGGATCGTTGCTACCGGGTATTTTTTACCCATACTCACTTGACCACCCCGCCGGGTGAGGGTATGTGAACTATCGGTTTGAAGGTACTTAGAATCTTGGGTTGCCAGAACGAGTAGAAAAAAAATACAACCATTTTTTTGTACTCTGTGGTATTTTTTACCCGGTAGCAAGTATCGCCGGGTTAAATAAAATTATCAAAATCGGGATTTTGTATTCCTTATTTTTCTTCTCCAAAACTGGACCGATTTTTAAGAATTTTTACAAATGTCTGTATGTTTTGCGATTTTAAAAAATACATTGTCTAGTTTGTACACCGTAGGCCTGTGTGGGATAGGTACTTTTGTGTAGAAAAAATCCCGACCGGTTATCCCTTAAGAGGGCATTACCAGAGAAAACCAGAAATATGTCATTTTCAAATCAGATTTTAGACGTATTGACTCTTTTCCACAAAAAATTATAAATGGATTTCGAAAGATTGTTCTTTTATCTAGCATTCGCATGTAATAAATTTAGAGATTTTTTTTTAAATTTTTAGTATAATAAGGTTATTCCATAGGTCGTTGGCAGATTTGTTAAATTTTCAAAAAAGGTTTTGTATTATACCACACCCATTTCAAATAATATAATCATGCAGTAAAATAAATAAATACATTATCTAGAAAACGCATGTTTTAGAATTTTAATTTTAGTTTCAATAAAATCATTAAAAAATATGTACGTACATGTGTTTCTTAACGAAAATTGGTCCATTTGTGTATTTATTTGCGCACTTACAAACTAATATATTTTAATTTTTTTTAACATTCTTATTAAATTTAGAAATTATTGAAAAATGATAAATACTGATAATCAAAAAATAATTACAAAATGTACATTATTTTAATAGTTTTATCATCACGCCTGTCAGCATTTTTGGATGAAGGTATGAATTAAAGCTAATTTGGATTGAAATAAATTCGATATTGAGTTATAATTTTAAAAAGCTGGTACGGAGAGTAATTTATCTTTTTCATTGTAACCGCCCTGCACGATCGTAAGAACAACTTTCGACGAAATGTGGATTTTCGTCCGCTGGCTGGTTAAACGCTCTTAAACTCGTAACTATATATGGGAGCGATACGGATCTGATTAATAATTGAACTGATTAATTATGTTGATTGATTGATTGGCTAAGTTTCTGGAGAAGTGAACAGTTGCGAGGATCGCGCTTGGCAGCTGCGCGTCAATCATTTATAGTTTGACAATATTGAAATTCTGCTAAGTATTCTTTTAGATTAAGCCTCAAAATTTCTCCGTCAAACTCCAATACCGAAATATCGAAATTGCTTCATGTAAGTACGAATCTTGTTCGTTTCTTTGTTATCTCAAGTTTATTTGTGATCGAAAATTAAACCGACGAATGAAGGAAGAGTTTAACGTTATGTTTCTTTTTGGTTTGGTAAATGGTTCTTTTTGAAATTTTTGTAAATAGATATTTTTTTAATAAATTAATTGTACGCTTGATATTGCAAGGGTTTTGAAATAACCCCATCAAATCTATATAAATAAAAATGAATCGCCGAAATGTATGCACGCGCGTCACTCCCCAACGATTGCACAAAATTGGATCATTCTTTTTTTATGTTCTTTTTGTCAAGACAAGGTTTTTATGAAAGAAGCGGTAAGCTCTGGCATAACGATATTTGTAAAAAAAAAATTCAATAGGTGGCACGCGAACTGTTTGAAAACTGAATCTACTGGGACTGAATGTATGGAATGCGGGAGAGGGAAGGGGAACTCGGGAGGGAGGAGGGGAAATCGAGAGGGGGGTTCGCGAGGCGAGGGAAGCGGGAGAGGGGAGTTGGGAGAGGGACGGCGGAGAAGGCGGAGTGGGAACGCGTGTGGGGAAGGGGATGCGGAAGAGGAAACAAGGGGAGGCGGAAGGGGAACGGGAGGAATGGGAAAGGACATGCAGGGAGAAACAATGTCTTTATTAAGTAGCATAGCAACGCATGCCGGGAACCAGCTAGTAAAATATATATTTTTTGTAATTGTTTCAGTAGATCTTTAACTACAAAGGTGAGGATTTATAGAAAAAAAATTTAAAATTCTCGGAAACTATGACAAATTTAAGAGGAAACCCAACCCAAATTTGAACAAAACGCATTGTACTAAACTTTTAATGTCACTGTCGCTCTTATTACCCCGAATACTGAGCGTAAAGGACAACTGTCCCTCAGGCTGAAAATACCTAAGTAATATCAAAGAAATCGAGGTATTATATTTGCCTTTTTTTTTTAAAGAATTGTTTTACCACCTGCATTAAAAAATATATACTCTGTCTAGTTTGAATACTGAACGTCTGCGGATGGCGTTCAAATCGGGCAATTTTAATGATTTTTGGAGGTTCCTAACTCATATAAGCAGTAACTTCATAAAGTAACTTCGTAACGAGCAAGAGAGAAAAACGTGCCGACACGCTAGTGGTCGATACCTATATTGTATTAAAAAATATTTGCAGTTGTGTCAAAATTCAGAGAGGAAATTGGGGAATACGTATGTACGGACGAAACGCCACCCGTTTTCCTCATAGTATGGATGTAAAATTATTCAAAATACAAAATATTTTTTTCAAAAGTTTGCGACCAAAATAGTGACTAGTAATTGATGAAGATCATCATGTTTTAGAGCTTCTCTACAGAATTGTGTTTTAAATTTTCTTGAATTTAAATTTTTTTTTTCTTACAACAATTTTTTTTTAAAGTGAAACTTCCTTAGCCCCGTTGTGTTTTGAAATACGGATGAAACGGAAATGATGCATTACAGTGCCTTCGAAGCATCAAACTGCGCTCATTGGCCGCTTTGATTACGATGTCACTTTTCAATTGGTTGATATATGAAACGGAAATGACGCTAGATCTGCGTTCATTGGCCGCTTTGATTATGACCACACTTTTCAAGGCTTCTATTGGTTGATATTGTTTTGGTAAAGTTTCGCTTTTATTGCGTGTGAAATGCTCTCGGTTTTTTTAATAATAATTTCGATAATTATTGAATGAAAAAATTGTTTGCATCATTTCAATAACGCCATTTTCGTGAGACAATCACAGTAAGGGTACAATTTAATTTATATATGTATATATATATATATATATTATATATAACCAACACCCTACACTTAGAAAAATTGCTTAAGCACCAGAATTTGTTATTCAAGCAATTTTTAACGTAGAAATGTTTTATCGTACCTTCACAACGAGTTGCAAATTCTTTATGTGACCTGTAAAAAGTAACAATTGAATTAGAGAGACGAAGATGAATAAATTCTCTTTTCCAGTTCTCGAGAGTTCCGAGCCAATCTCGTTCGTTTTTTCGTCCCAAATATATAAAGAGTAGAAATAAATTCAAGTGTTTGTTCTATTCTTCTTAATGTATTTATGAATTTGTGAAGTAACTACCATGGAGTTCGAAATTCGGTTGGATAAACAAAAATGGTACACAAAAATCTAGAAAATCTTAATAAAATTGATATACATAGGTCCCAGATACGTACATTGACATGTACATATCTGGGACCAAAAATATATAATAAAATCCCCCCAGAATTAAATATTAATTGTCAAATGCAAAATGCAAAATGTCCCACATCGGGAATAACTAAATAATTGATTGGCTTGGGTAGAATGGACTTTGAAAAACTATTAAATAATGTCACTTAAAATTTTACGTGACTAGCGTGACTAGCTAGTACACATCACATTTAGTAAAAATTTAGTAGGTATATATTTAAATAAAAAGCAAAAAAAAAATATTTTTTTTCAAAATAAGTTTCTGGCATTTTTGTTAAAATATATTTAATTTTAAAAAATAATAATAATAAAATAAACATTTTTTTACAGAATAATTTTTTGGCATTTTCATCAGCATTTAGTTCCTTAGAACGGGCAATCTGCCTAGCTAGGAACTAATATCGACATTCAAGACATAATAACACTTGTACACATTTTAATGTTTCAATTTTTTTGCAATATTTTTATTGTTATTTTTGCTATATAAATGTATCTAATGTAATGTACTAAATACAAAATAAAAATTAAAGAAGATAATCTTTGGACTTTATGCATTTTAATAATCATTGAAGTAGAGGGTAAGATTAATGAAATAAATAATTATGAATTAAGAAATAGAAATAAATGGCCTCCGTAGTGGACTCTCGACTAGCAATACGAAAGCCTAGTGTTCAAATCCCGGTGAACGCAAATAAATTTTATTTCATTTTAATTAATTAAAAATAATACATTTTATATTAGAATGGAAAATACTTCACAAGCGACAATCAAGACAGAATAATTTTAATTCTGTGGCCGGCGTGGTCTAGGGGTAAGGCTCTTGATTCGCAAACCGAAGGTCGCGGAATCGTATCCCGGCGAGGGCAAATAAATTTTATTTCAATATTCTGTGTTATTTCACACTAAATTCATATAAAAAATAATGCATATTATGTTTGCAGCACGCTCCAGGGTCGAAGATACTCTCGGTATCGCTCTGGTTAAAGACCACCATTCAGAATAGAAAGGTTGTTGTAATGGTGTTGGTTGTTTGGTGACTGGATCTGAATAGCCGGGTACTTCCCCACCTTCTTCTTCCCCACGTCTTTCCCTTCCCCACTACCTTCAGCCTTACAACTTACGAGTATCTCAATTGGGACTCTTGTGTGGTATTTATTAAAAAAATAATACGATACAGAAAATAAAATAAGAACCCCATCTCACCGAGACAACGCCTTTAACCACTCGGCCATTGAGACCAGATTATTTTATGTAGATCAAAATTATGTCAATCAGATGTATAAATATTTTTTACTCAACTAATTCTCTTCTTTTTTGTGTAAAAGCATGTATATTTGAATCAATAAATACGAGTATATTTAAATATCAGTGCTTTAATTTACTTAATCTTCTATATAAATAAAATGCAATGGCCGAATGTGTGTGCTCTATAAACTCAAAAACTACTGGACCGGTTTCGCTGAAATTATTTCGCTGAAATTATCTGTGCACTGTAATGAGATATGGGGTTGAAATTAAAGTATTATTTTCGATTTTATGTAGTTTTTTTTAACAACAACAATGTGGATTTTATGAAATGAAATGAATTGTAAAAAATGTCTGAGACGACCGAGGAAGATATGCAACCATAGACATGTGAATATTTCTAGACCAGAACATAAAGGTGAGGGGTAGAAAACAACTACAGCGGGGCGCTGAGCGGGAAGATGACTTTGGAGATATGTGATTCGTCGATAACTCAATGTGACAGTATATAGGCATCTCGCATTATAATATCACCATTTAGTTCTTAAAAGTAAACTCTGCTTTTGAAAGAATAGATTTTTTTACATGGGAGCGCGAATTTGCGAAGTCCAAATACGGCAAATTAAAGTTCGCTTATTTTCAGACTCCAATATTTTGTTGCCGTATTTAGTTAGGACACTTTTACAAATGATTCATAATTTACTTACCCCAATAAACATCGACGAGCACAAGCCATGTATCTCGAGTGATAGTATATATTTACACGTTTTCAAAACACAAACCATGTTTTTTGCGGTGTTATTTCGTAAAATGAACCGTTGAGCGCTCGACACTGGCTCGCAGATGAATGATGACGTCGCATTTTTTTTGATTCACGCGAAGCCGTACTCAATCCCAGCCGGTTCCAAAGGAACCGGTATGGGGAGGGGGAAATAATATGCTTTTATCACTTAGGGTAGGTCTACTAATATTCATATATCCATGTATGCAGCAAATTTAATTTACGGTAAAGTAAGATGAACGTGATAAATGAAGAAAGGGGTGTAAGTAGAATGTATGACGTGAAAGCGAATGGTAGAAGAAGTCGAGGGTGCTCGAGGAAGATATTGCACGATCGAGTGAAAGAAATAATTTAAAAAGTTAAGTAATTCAATTGTTTACACTAATATTATTTCTTTACACTAATAAGTCTAAAGTCATGGTGTTTGAAAGGGAGAGTACGAAAACAGTATGCAACATAGTTGTGAATGATGAATACTTGGAGCAGGTGGATGAGTTTGTGTATCTGGGTAGTATGTTTACGAGAGATGGGAAGGCTGAAAGAGATATTGAAAGAAGGGTGAATGCCGGTAACTCCATTAATGGTGGACTGAATGCCGTTGGCGCTAATAAAAAAACTGTCAAAAAAGCGAAGCTAGCAGTCCACAATGGAGTCCTGGTACCTACCCTGATGTATGGCAGTGAGGCATGGAACTGGCAGAGGAAGGATGAAAGTAAACTGAATACTGTTGAAATGAGATCCCTGAGACGTATGTGTGGTAAAACAATGTATGATCGTGTGAGAAATGTGGATATCCGCAAAGAATGTAAGGCTGATGTAAGCATAATGAGTAAGATTAAGAAAGGGACCCGCTGATGGTTTGGGCATGTAGAGCGAATGAACGAAGGAAGTAGTGTAAGAAGAATATACGACGCGAATGTGAATGGTAGAAGAAGTCGGAGACGCCCGAGGAAGACATGGCACGATCAAGTGAATCAGATACTTGAGTCGGGTCATGTCAAAAGTCAGAATAATAGAAGAGAATGTATGAGACGATGTATGAATGTGAGTGAGGCAAAGAGTGTGTGCCAAGACCGAGTTGTTTGGCGGTCCGTCCTCTCTGCCTACCCATGCGGGGAAACGGCGTGATTGTTAGTTAGTTTACACTAATATTACACTAGAAATCCCAACCTCAAAACTTTACTCCAAACCATAGTAACGCCGGGTACACGTCAGCTTGTTATAAATAAATAATGTAAATACGAACATTTTTTAACCTAGCAGTAGCACATTGTTAACGTTAAAAAATAAACAAGGGTGAATAAGCCACCTGTAGCAACTATTTGCATTTTAATATTAATTGTTAGGTAAACACAAGCATTGTTATCGTAATGAATTTATTATAAGCTTGGCGGAGGAAAATCCATAAAGTCAATAATGCGTTATTCCCTTCCATTTTGGATAATATCAATAATAACTAAAACGTTTTGGTTCGGTGTGTAACGAACTGGAATTCGATTACGTATTTATTAATTTGTCTATTGTGATATACTTTTAAATCCCAGTTATTGAAATGACTTCAAATACGTTCGAGAAAACTCCAATAAACATCGTGGTTCGTTGAGATACAGATATTATCGATTAGTTGCTTTAGTTCCGTTATCCTAATTTTTAATTATCGATGGTTTACGGTGAATATTTAATCATACCAGATGCCCAGCACATCCTATTGGAAGCTCTAAGTTATTCTAAAGCTAAGGAACCCAACACCGCCGCACCGGAGCGGAGCCCTGCGGTCTATCGTGTATCGTCGGTTAATTCCGTAACCGTTCGAACATTTTTAGAATGTGTTGAATTAAATTTGGATAGATCAATGGAGCAATTACATCTTTATGTCAAACTAAATTGTCCATAGTAAGAAGTGTACCTTCTAGTAAATCTAAGTCACAATAAATCAAAAACGGCAATAGTGTATTAGTATTACCTGGGATACAGGATACCTACCTACACATGTGGTATATATATCTCTATATCTCTATATCTAGAATTGAAGAACATTAAATTTATTTATTAATAAAATACATGATAAAAGAATAGAACATTTCACACACATGATACATACATCACTATACTACGCGGCTACGTGTTTCATGGTGACCAATGGAATGTAGTTATTTTGTGGTTTCTAGTGTAAACAAATGAATTAAGGGCGTTTAACCAGCTAGCGTCGGAAAATCAACATTTCGTTGAAAGATGTTCTTACGATCGTATAGGGAGGTTACAATGAGAAAGATTAATTATTCTCCGTACCAGCTTTTTAAAATTATAACTCAATATCGATTTTATTTCATTCCAAATTTGCTTTAATTTATACCTTCATCCAAAAATACTGAAAGGCGTGATAATAAAACCATTAAAATTATGTACTTTTTATTATTATTTTTTTTATCATAAGTATTTATCATTTTTTAATAATGACTAAGCAAAATAAGAATGTTAAAAAAAATCTGAAATATATTAGTTTGTAAGTGTGCAAATAAATACACAAACGGACAAATTTTCGTTAGGTTATTTTTTAATGATTTTATTTAAACTAAAATTAAAATTCTGAAACACGCGTTTACGAGATAATGTAGATTTATTTTACTGCATGATTATATGATTTGAAATGGGTGTTGTATAATACAAAATCTTTTTTGAAAATTTAAAAATCCTGACCTATGGTAACCTTATTTTACTAAAAATAAATAAAAAATCTCAAAATTTAAAACATGCGTTTTCTAGAAAAAAGAACAATATTTCGAAATCAATTTATAATTTTTTGTGGAAAAGAGTCAACACGTTAAAATCTGATTTAAAAATGACATGTTTATGGTTTTCTCTGGTTATACCCTCTTAAATACATATATAAACATGTTTAAAATTGGAGCAATTATGGTAAAAAGTTTAAAATGAGAATTACGAAAAAAAATAATAGAAACTAAAAAATAGAAAAGAAAGAGAAAAGTCGTGCACAAGATTACGTATCATACAATATCCTCACCAACACACCTTGAAGCAAGGTTAATGTTTGAATTTTATATCATTGGGACAATGAAAATATTTTAGATCAGTTATATTACTGTTCTAGTATGTTATTCTGAGTTTTCTACCCACCAGCATATCTTGGTAAATAATATCTTATATGAGATGACTTTCAGATCTTATTCCCCTTGGGAGAGCAATCTTTTCATGAAAATAATGTCACAGTTCCCATTAGCCGATGTGTCAAAAATAAGACGTCTCTCATTTCCTGAGAAGCTGCGTTACCGGGCACACCTATAACTTCTTCTTACCCCATTCCACCCCCCAAACCAGGGGCGGATTGTAACATTATCATGGAAGGTGGCATTACGGAAGATATAAACCTAATACCTACATATTAATATGGAGGCATATACCTTGAAATACCCTGGATATGGAGGTATATAATCGTTTTTCAAATCTAGTGTTTTGTGCGTATTTCATATCGAAATACGCAAAAACACTGGCTCGGACGGATCTTAAAATCTTACCATACCGACCCTAAGGTATTACATTATGAATACTGTACCCTTTAAAAGTTTAAAAACGAATTTACCTTACAATGGAATTAAATAAAAAAAAACGAGTGTGCTTTACTGTGAAGTGAAACTTCACTAACTTATATCTCCCTCTCAACTACCGTTCACCTCGCCCGACCGTTCGCCCCACCCGATCACACTTTTCGTAACGCTCTCGTCACGCATTCACCAGCTTACTCCCCAAGTCAAGCGTGCGTAAAGAAGTTTTACTACAAAAATATTTACTTTATCTTTATTTATTCATTAATTTATTTTTTACTTATACTACCTACATATCGTCGCATTAATTCGTAGAATGCTTAACCACCAAATGTCAAATTTTACAGGTGGCACAAAAAACCTCATAGTGAAAAAAAATGAAAGACTTGTCATTGTTTTTATTTATGTTCCGAAAATATAATATATTTCGAAATTTATTTTCAAACATTTAAATTTTGTAAGTTAAGGCTTTCTATTTCAAATCGGAGTTAGGAAGTTTACATAAAAACCGAGAATGGAGATACGTATTTTACAAAGATAGATATGTACTTTTCTGCGAACAGTTTTATGAACAACTAGCTGAAGACGGAGGAGATATGAATTTTACATTAAAAAAATAAAACACAGCAATACAGAACTGCGATATTTATTTTTTTAATTACTCGGTAACATCCTAATTGAGTTTTATATATAGTCTCAGTATGTAAGAATAACAGGATAAATATAATAGTACTTAGTACACAAAGCATAACAGCACAATACTAATACTACGAATAATTTTGAAGTTAAATAATAAGACCTGAAATGGTAAATAAAATAAAGTATGTGGAGTTAGGAGTTTCAAAGTATTCGCGAGTAAAAATGGCACCATGGTGTTTACGCAGTTTCCTAATTTGTGTTTATCTAAAAAGATATATATTTTTTTAAATTTGCGAGTTTTACTAGTCGATACGGGACTAATTTTAACACCAGATGGCATTAAAAACGTATTTTTGAAAAATTTGGAGTTACGCAGTCTACGAATTAATGCGACGATATGTTATAACTTATGATTAATATTAACTGAACTGACGATTTTAGACTTCCAATTATCCCATGCGTGGATAAAGCACACCAAACAGTTACCCTGGAGCAATGCAATGGTTTTTGATGTTTCACTCGAGGGTTGCGGGTTCTTGGAGACCAGTAACGGCAGTTTTAACGGCCCTTTAAGTGAAAATGAGCCTCGTCGCTCCAAAAAATGGGATTTACAGTAGGAAAATGCTTCAACATCGTTTCACAAAATTTTTGCGTAAATCAAAGTCACTTTCTTTCAGTTCTTGAACGATTTGAATTTTAAAAGGATGGAACTTCAGATCCTTTCTTGATACTTCATGAATAATCGCTCTTGGAAGTCCCAGTAAGGCTGCTCTTTTCCGTATTGAAAGTCGCGGATTTTCACGTAAACTGCTTTCAACCAGTTCAATGTTTTCGGGAGTCCTTGAAGATCGACTGGGCCCTGGCCGTGGGGCATTCATAGCCGGAGCAGTTGCCCGGAATCTCTCCACCCACGAACGAATTAAATTTACACTCGATCCATCACGTATTCGCCGAATACCGAACTTTGAACAAAATTGTCGACGGGCAATTACATAAGAATCATTCCTCTTAAAAAATGTCTCTACAGCGAACGCGCGATGCTCACTCGACCATTGCGACATCGTGACTGACAAATCCACACGATCGGTGATTCCAACGGCGCCACCCTCCCCCAAACCGTTTATTACTTTTTGAAATAATCGTATTTAAAAATATAAATCTGCCACCAGACACCCTGTATATATGTGCGTTAAGATAATGTTGGTAGTTCTTAGTTGAAGTATGATACAGTTAAAAGTGACCGAATTTGATATGGGTTCCGTAGCTCAATCGGTAGAGCACTTACCGTGTAAGCAAAGGGTTCTGGGTTCGAGTCCCAGCGGAGCCTATATCTTTTTCTGATCTTTCTGTCTCCAGATTTTCGATTGAGTTTCGCTAATATTGTCTTCATTTAATTAAATAAAATACACTTAAAAAAAAATGTTATAACTAACATCTCCTTGCTTCCTAATCTGTAAACTTCTAATCTAAATTAACAAAAATAATGAGACGTGGAACTTAACTGGTTTGTTCTATAACTCACTATTTAATGTAAAATCGTGGCAAATCTAATTATTTTTGAGCGTGTGTTGATAAGAATTTAATCTCGAATACTATCTCATTCCCGCATCGCTTCGTCCCTTACTAATAAGGGGCGAGGGATGCTATTGGTTAGATTTTGCACCCCGCCGCTCAACCATACAGATGAATATAAAGTTATGTGGCAACTCGAAAAAGTTAAGTTGCATCCCGGTTCTACCCGCGCGTCTTCAAGGAAAAACCTCTGGAAGGACTGGAATTCTTTTAGCAAACCCAGAGTGAATACTCGTAACCCTTTTGTTAAAAAGTTTAAGTAGTGGTTGAGGAAACAATTAGTTCCCTTTGGGTTTGGGTAAAGTAGCCATAAAATTATATTGAACTCTGCCATACTTACAAATTTATTGTACCTACTTCAAATAAACACTATTTGTGTTTACCGTAAAATAATTGTTCATTTTCTTTAATACAGCTACAAAATGAATTAACATACAACTGTATATTTCCTAAATTAACTTAAATACAAAATTATGTAGATCATGCCAGAAATGCCTTTGTCAAATTTGTGAATCGCTCGAATGAAGATTGTTCATCGATTTCTTGGCGTGAAAAACGATGAAAAAATAGTTGTGTTGTTCAGCAGACAGGCCACAATTTCATAAATTATTTAGGTGCCATATACTTTCTAGTAACTAAATAAAATTACCAAACACAAAAGCCACCAGACCTGACAACTTTATTATTCTAGCCAAGAATAATAGAGTTGTTAGGCTCATTCAAATACGATCAAAGCCTGTTCCATTTCGTTGTGGTTTTCGTCGTTGTTTTCATTTCGGTTTGGCGCAGCGAGTATGCTGCTCTGCTGTGATGGCTGCATGATCACTATGATCAGACATTGTTAAAATTTTTAAACAATTTAAGAATATTTAATGTTTTCATTTGTCCCATTTAGAGGGAAGATAAATTGATAAATAAAAAATATTTAAATACCTTTGCGTCCTCTGGTTTTAAGCCAAGAATCGTAAATTCTGAATAACCGAGGCCGCCAAATATGCAAGTAAGAGGAATTCAAATATTTGTCGGGGTATTCGTAACTGGCAAATTGTGGCTTTCTTAAATATAAACGTTTATTATTTTTGCATTGAACCACTTACTCGTTAATACGGAATATTTTTAGAGATAAAAAAACATGCAAAAATATGCATTTAACATTTTAATTTTGTTAAAATTAATTCACTTACTCGGATACGCCATTTTTACAGTTATCGTTTTTATTTAACACTAACTTTTTCCCGCGGCTTCGCTCGCATGGTGTAAGGGGGTTCCCACTCCGCCTTCTCCACCTCCCCCCTCCCCCCCTCTCACCGCCCTCCCTCCCCCCTCCCCCTTCCCACTCACCCATCCCCTTCCCCCCCCCCTCCCCCATCTTTCCCTCCCTCCCGCTTTCCATATATTCAATCCCAGTACATTCAGTTTTTAAACAGCCCGCGTGCCACCTTTTACATTTTTTATTCAAATTTCCTTTTTCATGTATATTAAATGTGGTACCTAACATAGGTATCTATTTAAAATATCTAAAATTCTTGATTCGATTCAAACTATTAGGGGAGTACCCACTTTAAATAAATTTATCAACTTAAAGGTTTTCAAAAATAGAATCCTGATTTAGCAATCATTGTTTTGCAAAATGTCATTCTCAAACACGCGAACTGTCAAACGTGCGATAGTCGTTAGGTTTTCTGAAATTATCCAATTTTCTGAGCAATTTTCTTAATTTTTCTCTCCGTAAGAACCATCCTCTAACTTCAAGGAATATTCTAAAAAAAGAATTAGCGAAATCGGTTCAGCTGCTCTCGAGATTTGCGCTTAGTAACGCATTCAGCGATTCATTTTTATATAAAAGATTTCATGGACAGTCAATCAATGCTGCCAATCACCGAAAAAATATTATTGCCATATAAAACAATAATTTATTCACGTTATGTGAATACATTATTGACAAGTTTTGTACCTGTATATATAACAGCTGAACATGGAGAGAAATGTATTACAATAATTACACATACCCGCTAGACAAACCCTGCTTTCCAAACAAACCATTCAAAACCTGGGATGTATATCTAAATTATGATGACACGCAGCTTTCGTAGTTTGGATCGCAACCCAATAATTAGAAGTAGGTACTTTTTTGTTTTTATTTTGACGAGAATTTATTTTATAAGATTAGTACTTCCGACAAATGTCATATTCGAATGTCTATTAGTTAAAAAAGGAGTATTCCGTATTATCCGTGCATCAAACTTTGACAACACGAACGTTCCGTATTATCCGTGAGGTGAACTCTATGCATATTTACCAAACGTTTTTTATAAACAACCTACCAACTTAAACTTCGGAAGGAGGCTATAAAACTATTCTTGGCCTGGGAATTTTTTTCTTTCTTTAAAAAAATGACTGACTCAACAACTTTCTATCACCGGGCAAAGATTTCCCTGATGATAGTCGCCCTCCAATATTAAACGGAACCAGAAAAATAGGTATTTAGGGATAATATGGATAAAGGCTCTGAATGTTTAATTCCACCCCTGGTCTTACCTACCCCTGCCTCCCGACCTTGAACCCCCCACCAACCCTTCCGGTCTCTGTGAATCATGAATCGGCTTCGTGAATTATGGGGGTTAAAGGTTCTAGTGAAAAACAACCTTCGTTTACTTTTTCATTAATGCAAATCGTTTCTCGGATTAGACATGATTATTTATTCGGTAAACACACCGACGTAATCGTTGTGAAAAGCGCCAGAAAACACAGAATTACATATGGGGAAAACACAAATGATACAAGTTTACTGCAAATAACAACAAAAAGTGAAAATATATTAACTACACCTCGCCGTGTATGTTCACAGTAAACAGAAGCAATAGCACAAATAATTTCAAAATTTTAATGTGATTTTAATACATTTCTGCCTTTTTCGCCCCAATGTTGATAATCTTTTTCAATTATTTAATAGTTAACAAATGGGGTTTGAATTTTATGACCAAATAATTATTTAAAAGCAATTTTCTTAAAAACCAATTAAGTTCTCTGTAGGTAAAAACTCAATTGCAATAGGTTCCGAGTTGACTAAAATCTACTGTCATTTATGTTAATTACATTCCATTTGATCAAGCAGGTTTCTCTTAGTCGGTTATGGCAAGTGTTATTGTGAGCTATTTGTAAACACTCTTCTTCTTTGTGTCCCCCCGACGTTGGCGATCACTCTTGAAAATGTCTCTCTGTATTGCGCTGCCCGGATTAGCTCCTCCACACTTCTAATGCCGGTCCACTCTCGTACGTTTCGCAGCCAAGACATTTGTCTCCTACCAAGCCCTCGGCGACCCTCTATCTTGCCTTTCAATATTAAATGGAGCAAGTGATACTTCTGTCCTCTGACCTAGTATATGACCCAGATATGAAATTTTCCTGATTTTTATTAATGTAAGCAGTTCTCTATCTGCTCTAGCCCGCCTGAGAATTTCTGTGTTCGTGATCATGTCGGTCTATGGGACCTTGAGCATTCTCCGGTGAAGCCACATATTAAAAGCCTCTAACCTGTTAACGGTATTCACCTTCAAGGTCCATGTTTCACATCCATACAGCAAGACCGACCAAACATAACATTTTAGCATTCTCTGCCTTAGTTTTAAACTACATCTGGGTCAAGAGTCTCCGTGAGAATATTGCCGAGGTATCTAAATCTTTCACTGACACACATTGACAGTTGGTTTATTGTGATGATAGTTTTTTTAAGCCCGCTGTTTTATAAATACAAGAGGATTTTTTGAATCCTTCTTTTTTCTAATTTTTAAACGGGATAAGCAGTTCTTTCAGAAAAGCAGCGAGGCCAAGCCGGTGTTTAAGCTAACACGAGTCTTATCTAACTTTACACTACTGGTTCGAGTATGCTCTAGACACTTTCAGTTGGTTTTACCTACGACACTGCCAGTTACATAATAATTACCCGCCGAGGACAGAAACCTGCGGGATTGAACCAACACAGAACACTCGGTGCTCGAGGCGTACCCCAAGGAATTGGATGAATCCTCCTGTAGACCGCATTGATTAGTCAACGGTGTTAGAATTGTTGCAAGAATGCATATAATATATACACAAGAAGTGATTGTGGGCGTGTTTCGTGATTGAACTATAGGCCTAATTTCGGCCTTCATTTCCATAAAAAACTGTGTTTCATCATGATTACGAATTTCAAATGGAATGGCAATATACAATTTCAGGAAAGTGTAAGAGAAACGGACTGCATTCTTAAGAGTCTGGAACAAAAACTTACTTATTCAATGGCACATTTGTTTCCATTGAAATTTGTATGGAAGGCATTTGTAATCTATGGAAGCATATATCAGAAATCTATGATTATTTCTCGACTGGACGTCAATTAAACCCTTATTTTTTTACCAATGTTTAAACAAAAAATGTCTTCTATTAAAAGGGATTTCAGAAACCTTTAATTCGAAAATTTGTTTTTGATAACGATTACGAGTTCGACTGCAAAAAATATGGCAGTCTCAATTTGAGAAATGTTGTTCGGCTGAAAGAAATGGGAAAAAGGCACTGTAGTGAAAGACGGGTATTGAAAACTAGACACCTGACATAGTTACAGCATTTTTAAAAAGTTAATTTTCATTTCTGGACTTTGATATCATGCGAAGGCTGTACGGATAGTGACTTCCACTCGAATGAATTACAAATCTCCCTGCCGGAATCTACTATAGGTTGATCCAATTTTTTTTTCAGCCCACTACGCCTCCTCCACCATGAGCTGTTGAGATTGTTAGTTACATTCAGTGAAAAACGCATTCAGTTTAGATAAGTATTCTGAGTTTATTTTACAATAACAAGTTTATATGATGATTTTGGACTTTTATTTCTACCTAGTTAATAAAAGGCTGTGATTCTATAATTTTAAGTAAAAACCTATACCGTTGTAAAACCAAATATATAATAAATAAATATAACTGGCATTTCTTTTAAAAATGTGTTTATTTCATGTTAAATTTACGATTTTATTTCCGGGAGTCCTGGGGCTCCACCAGGTAAATTGTGTATGTATGAAATCAATGGGTAAATCAAGGGTTAATTATTACATAGCAGAATATTACAAAAAAATATTTCGGTGGCGTGTCCGTGTATAACTCCAGTTCATTGATCTCCAGAACTGGGATTTGCTTTGATTTGAAAATTGGATCTGATTGTGATAAAAATTCAGATAAGCCATAAAGTAGGTATCTACCGAAAATATTTTATTTAAAAAATAAGCGAGTTCCCGGCATGCGTTACAATGCCACTTCAATATAGATACTGTTTCCTCCTGCGTGAACTTTCTTATTCGTCCCCGTTCCCATTCCGTCTCCCCTTCCCCTCCCGCGTCTCCTTCCTCTCCTGCGTTCCCCTCCACCTTCCCCGCCTTCCCCCCTCCTTCTACAACCACTTGAAGAACATACATTCTTCAAACTATTTGCTCGCCAGATGTTGTAAATTCTTATACAAATTTCATAACACCCGAGTTCACCAGTATATAGAAAACTTCACGGGCATGCACGTTACAACTCAGCAAAGTGTCATCGCAATCGGATGAATAGTGTAGGAAATAATTTCATGATATATTTAGAAAACATCGCGGGCGTGGGCGGGCACATCAAATCCCCAAAGTTTCACCGCAAACGGATGAATAGTGTAAGAACGCATTAGGGACAAACAAAGAAAAAATAATTTTTATACATTAAGATTGGGTGTATATTTGAAATGTGTACTTATTTCGTTTTTTTTTTGACAGTCATCGTAATTTATCAAGTTTACTCACGATGTTCATTGGACAGGTAAATTATTTCTGATCGTCTATTGAAAGGCATGAATCCAGAGGCATTTTTTTTATAAATGCTTTCAGTTTTACAAATCTCACAATCATTTTTCATGGGTCTGCGATATAATAGCGAATGCTGATGTGAACACAGTACTCACACAGATGTTTTGCTTACATGCAGCATGTTTTTAGAAATTTGTTAACAATTTTTAAAAAGCTTCCACGAGAGATTTGAAGAAAAAGTTAATTTATTAAAAAAACTAGCTTTCACCCGCGGCCTCGCTCGCACGGTATCAGGGAGAAATAACTGTACAAAGAATTTTCCCACGGGAATGAAATATTTTTCCGGGATGAAAAAATAGCGTATATCACTTCCCAGTTCTCCAAACATCCGAATGCAAAAAATCACGTAACCCGGTCGCTCCGTTGCGACGCCAAAGAAGGAAAAACGAACACACTTTTGCATTTATAATATTAAGTAATTTACGGCGTACGTAACATTCTAAAATTCAAAACTTAATAATTATTATTTTGCTTTCAGTATGCTATGATTTATTCCGCTGTCCTTACAATAGTGGTAGTACATTACGGTGACCAGACAACTCAGAATGTAACCAACTCAGAAGCACCTCAGAAAGATCATTAAGAGTGATGATAAAAAAATATAAAAATTGGTTAAATAGGTTAATTTAGGTGAGGGTTACCGGGTATTTTGAAATTATTTTTTCCTAGCTTTTAATGACCTTTCTGAGGTGTTTCTGAGTTGGTTTCATTCTGAGTTGCCATGGAACCGTACATTACAATGGTGATCCAAGTTGCCGTCCAAAATAGTTTGCGAAATGTGAATAACATGATTTTGATAGGAAAGAACCCGTTATGCAAAGAAAGCCGTTATTACCAAATGTCTTATTTTTAATAATCAATTAAAAGTGTCCAATTACCCAGTATTAGGGATTTTATATGTTCAGGTGACGCTTTGCCTCTTTAGGTATAATATGGTAACACGTTAGGGGCCGTTCAAGTATTACGTAACGCACTTGGGGGAGGGTCTTGTGAAACGTTACTGTGCGTTACGAGAGGGGGGGGGGGAGGTGGGGTTCGAACAACGCGTTACGTAACATGTTTTTATTTATTTTGATTTAAAAAAACTAGGGAATTATAATCTTCCAACTTGGCAATCCCTTTCGTTCTCGAAATCTCTTGTATTATTTATTACCGCAAACGCGATTAAAACTAGAAAAAAGGGTATTTAAGCGACTTTCCAGTACTTTGCGCAACTTAATTGTGACTTTCAGGTAAAAATTGTCACTTGGGCGTTACGTAACGTTTAGGGGAAGGGGGGGGAGGGGGTACGGAAAAAAGTTACGGCGCGTTACATGGGGGGAGGGGGGGGGGTCAAAATCTTCAAATATTTCGTTACGTAATACTTGAACGCCCCCTTATGCACATACCTGTCTCTTTCCCTCTGTTTCTTTGTGAGATTTTAATTTCATGCTATCTCACTGTTCCGTCATTCTTTGTTATGTGTTGTCTCTTTCCAAAAGCACACACAATATATTTTTTGATAAGTTTAATTTTGTACCATGATGATGCTTGTGTTTAGCGAAACCGGTCGGTTGTAATCTATATATTAATGTTTATTTGTTTTTACCTTATTCAATTGCAATAAAATGTTGGTAATTTGTTGTGCGCACGCCCGCGAAGGTTTTTTTTTTTACATGAGCTCCACACAGGAGGCATCTTTGGGGATGCTGTGTGGTGGTGTTTTGGGGGAAAGGAAGGAGAGGAGAGTTCTGAGAAGGAAAAGGGTTTAAGGGGTGGGTAGGAATCTGGGTTCAGTGTGTCCTGGTGATCTGCCTCCAATACCTAGACAAACCTCACCCCATGAACCCGGGCACCCCTGCTAAATCACCAAACGTAGCGAACCACTTGGGGTGACCTATGGCAGAGGTGTTGGTTTACAATAAAGGTTCCCGGGGCGGCGGTACCCAATCCCACCTTCCAAATTGTAAATTTGTATGGTTTCTACATAATGAAGAGCTCTGGCGTTATTGGAGAGATTACAAAGTAGACAGAGTAGCGGTAGTGGATAGCAAGGGGTAAATTTTAAAAAAATATATGCTTCTCACACAGACAGCTGTTAAAACCACTTCAATATACAGAATTAAAAAACAAACACTTTCTTTATTTGTGTGATTGCAATGCATGCCGGGTTCTCGTTAGTAACTAACTAACTAACCAACACGCCGTTTCCCCGCAGGGGTAGGCAGAGAGGACGGACCGCCAAACAACTCGGTCTTGGCACACACTCCTTGCCTCGTTCCTAGTCTCATACATGCTCTTCCATTATTCTAATTAAATAAATTTCGTCGTTATAAATAAAGTTATGGTTTTATTTAGTTAACGTGTCAAACCAAAACTTGACCATTTTTTTAAATAATGAGAAGCAAATCATCGGGACTTTTTATAAATTTTTAAATGACAAATTTAAAATACTGTAATGTTTTCTAACTTAACCTAAACTAAAATAATTCATAACCTCAAATTTTGATTAAGTCAATTTAAATGGGCTAGAAACTCATTTTTTATAACATATATTAACATTACAACATTATATGTAGGTATGATCTGCAAATGTTATCTACGGAGCTAAGTTTCAAAAAAATTTATACGAGTCAAATTTTTCGATTCATGCGTAACGAAGGAATATCTGATGGCGAATTTAATTCTAAAAACATATATTCACCACCTCGGAACGAGTACCTCCGTAGGTTGACCCAAAAAAATAATTTTACTGAGATCAGCTACTCGCCAAATGGTACGAATTTCATTTGCATAATTCGACTGAAAATTTATCTCGAGTTCAATAATGCTACTGAAAATAATTTCCCGCTTCAATGATGCCGGTGGAAATCCCAAAGCCGGTTCGAGTAATATTAAAACCTGCTCCGTGAAAATTGAATTCATTACCATTGGAAATTATTAGATGGAACATTTTCCTCGGTGACTTTTTACACACATAATATTAGATTAAGTAAGGCTGGTCACGGTAGTAAGATTTTTCATTTTTTATTTTTCAATAGTCTCATCAGTATATAAACCAGACTCAAATTGTAACATTTTTTTTCTTTAACGGTTCGAATTCAAATGAGTAACTTTGTTATATATTTTCTTCTTTTGATCAAAGAAATTATTTTTATCAAGCTCCTCTCATGTTTAATAGCCTTCCAGAACATATAAAGTCATCTAATTCCTTGTACATTTTTAAAAAGAATCTTAAATTATTTGTGTTAGTCGAGGATTGCCAATTGATTTTCTCTACTTTGTCCTTTCTAAATTATTAGCTTAATGATTATGTTAATTAGCTAAATTAATATTATTTTTGGTTAAACTGTTTTTTTTTTCATCTTCCACCTGCCAAATTTATAGCATATTATATTACATACATTTATTTATTATTTACAACGTAATGCTTATAAATCAGATCACTAAACTATGTTCACCCTAAAAGTCTACCAGCCTTACTAAAAAAAAACCACAGCACGGCCGATAACCTGTGTTGCTGCAGCAACCTGAATAAAACAAACATACACTAAAACACGATAACAATACTAATAAGATTTTTTCTTAAAATGTATTTTAAATCTGGCAACAGTGGAATTTTTCATAGTGTACATAATTTAAGTGTTTGTTTTCCTACAGAACCGCTAGGTGGCGGCGCGCGGCGCCTGCGCATTCGTCATTCGCGTTGAAACCGCCAAAAAAAAACTCACTCCGCGGGTGTGCGTGTGTAATATTACACAAATGTTATCGTAATATCTATTAATATGACTAATTTACTATGACATTCGCATAATTGATATATTTACTGTGTTTTTGTGGTTTTTAATAAGGTTTAGTCAAGTTATATAAACAATAATCATACTTTAAAAATTGAAATATCAATAAGTATTTTATGTAAAACATGAAAATTCAAATTTACATTTAAAGGATTTTATTTTATGAGAATTTCATAAAAGTGGTGTTTTAAAAAAATATTAATATCTAATACATGTGTTCCTAAACGTATCAATGAAATTAACGTCTTTAGAGTTGCAAGAAATCTGTTATAAAAGTCGGTATTATTTTTTTAGGTTAGTTTTTTGGCAATAAAAAAACTTTGAATTTTTTATAATTTTTTTATTGTATGCACGAGAAAAAGTGAGGTGACAGTTTCGTTCCAAATTCATTATATAAAAGGTCCGTATTTTTTAAATTTTGTTTTTTTATAAATTTCTGTACACTTTCATCAAATATGTTTTGGTAAAAAAAAATCCATTTTTTTTCGCGTTTGAATCTTAATATATGGCAGTTTTTAAAAACTAAAGTGTATTTCAATTACACAAATCTAAAAGGTAATTTTATCTAGTTTTCATAAATGGTATTTGTTTTTACGACACCTTCAAAAATAAGAAATATATAAACATTCCAAATTTCGTTCACACATCATTACTAAAACAGAGATAAACTACCCTCTCAGGCTGTGTAAACCAAGTGTACTTTTTTCCATGAACAATTTTTAATTAGTAATGTTTTCACATCCGCGGCGGTTTGTCAATTGAATAAAATTTTGACTGGGTTTTTTAGTAAGGCTGTACATGTTTACTTTAATAAACTACCTAGCGCCATCAGTTTAGTAGGTACCCATAATCTCAACTTGTAAGAAATACAACAATATTGTTCTTTTAGTATCTGCATAATTTTGTGTTATTTTGATTTCATATAATTGTTAACCTCAACACAGGCTTGTCCTAGTGAAATGACAAATTGTATTGTAAACATTTTTACCTGCAGTGTAAAAATAAACAATAAATAAATAATATAAATATTGATTTATAATTGGTTATGATTTAAAATTATCAAAGTCCTTTTTATTTTCTCTTTCCCTCTTTATTTTCCTTCTCGAGACAACGTTTTGCCCACCCATACTGTATTCATCACTAGAGCAGATGGTGAATATGTCATATCACACCTGCCCTGCAAAGGAAGAAGATAGCAGAACATGGCTTATCACTCCAATTCTAGAAAACAAGAATCCGTTAATTTAATCTTAGGAAGGGTACAACAGAGTTCAACACTTCAACTTCTGCTTTTTTAATCTCTTACTCGTATATATAAAAATCTCGTGTCACGGTGTTTGTGGTCGCACTCCTCCGAAACGGCTTGAGCGATTTTTATGAAATTTTTTATGTATATTTGGTAGGTATGAGAATAGGTTTTAAAGTATATTTCATACCGCTAGGTGATTAGGGTGTCCCTATCCATAAATTATTATTTTATTTTTATTTTTTTAAATTTATTTGGCATCAAAAAATACCTACAACCCCAAATGTTAAACCTCCTACCCCCACCCCCCCCCCCGCCCTTGTTCTCGCGTGGGCAAACCATCGAGCTTATTTGTGTTGGCTAAAGACGGACTGACAAAGATTTTCTTTATTTCGTTTTCCTACTTTATTTTGTGATTTTTTTTGTTTTTATCAGCGGTCATCGTCTACAGCGCTCCTTTCTTCTTTCTGTCATAAATCCCATCCCCACAGACAACAACCAAAATATTCACCAGAAATAATTTGTTTGGCAGAACAACGTTTGTTGGGTCAGCTAGTATTTATTATAATGTTAATTATGTTTCTCGAAATACGGCGTTTCTGAAACACTTCGAATTTACAGTAACAAATTTGTAATGTATTGTCACAATCATGTAATCAAGCGGGAAAGAATCAATAAAGAGAGGTTATTTAGGTATATCTAGATTAAAAGTTATACTTAGCCTAAATAATTCCATTTGAAAATAATTACACATTTGAAAAGTAAAATTTAATCACATATTATTCACGTTCCATGGTTTATATATAAAAAAATCAAATCCAATATTTGTATCACAAATAGTTTACTATATTAATAGACTTCAAAACATGTTACAGTTCTAATCCAGGCCATATACTATGCGATGAACAACTCTCATCTCAGTTAATTAATATGTATCTGGGGTTTTGTTTCAAAGAAGCAGATATTGCATGTAATACATAACAGAGCATTATTAAACGTGTATCATCTGAAATGGGAATCACTATATGTTAAAGACATCTATTCATAGATAACATACTTCCATTAAGATTCTCTCACAAAACGATACCACAAATGATATTTAATAAATAACACGGTGTTCAACGAACATAAGAGGGAATAATAACCAGAGAAAACTGGAAATGTGTCATTTTAAAATCAAATTTTAGACGTATTAACTCTTTTCCACAAAAAAATTATAAATTGCTTTCGAAAGATTTTTCTTTTATCTAGTAAAGTTATGTTTTAAATTTTGAGAAAAATGTTTATTTTTAGTATAATAAGGTTATACCGAAGGTCGTTGGTAGATTTGTTAAATTTTCAAACAAAATTTTGTATTATACAACATACATTTCAAATCATATAATCATACAGTAAAATAAATAAATAGGTCCATTATCTGGGAAAGCTGCGTTTCAGATTTTTTTTAGTTTAAATAAAATAATTTTAAAAAAAGATCCGCGCAAGTGTTTTGTGACGAACACACTTCATTTTGTCTATTTATTTACGGTCTTACAAAGTAATATATTTGAGTTTTTTTTTACATTCTTATCACGCCTTTAATTTAAAGCAAATTTTGAATGAAATAATACCGATTTCGAGTTATTATTTTAAATAGCTGGTACGGAGAATAATAAATCTTTCTTATTGAAACCGCCCTGTATGATCGTAAGAAGATCTTTCGACGAAATTTGGATTCTAGGCCGCTGGCTGGTTACATGTGGCAAAGAATGCGTACGACCTATTCTGCTCATATAAATATTATGGATTCAAACTTCGACCAAGTATGATCAAAGGATTCAAATCATTAATACGTTTTGCACATTCTGAATATCATTAATTAAGTATTAAATGCAGTTAAGTCACCTGTAGAAAATAATAATAATAAATGCACCTCGAGAATGTTTAACAGACAGATACGAATTTATAATAATGTTTTATTATCTTCCTTTTTTGTAACATAAAGAAAATATGATATCCTCACTGGGAT
Organism: Limnephilus rhombicus; assembly: GCA_929108145.2. Classification (NCBI taxonomy): domain Eukaryota; kingdom Metazoa; phylum Arthropoda; class Insecta; order Trichoptera; family Limnephilidae; genus Limnephilus; species Limnephilus rhombicus. The sequence continues at coordinate 5,351,746 of OV815288.1, read as the reverse complement.
CTCGCGTGCTGAGTTTTTCATATATGTACATATTCAAAATATTATGAATAATATAAAGTAATTAGAAATGTAATGAAGTATTTTCTTCTGAAATTATAAAATATATTACGTAGAGTTTTTAGTGCAGTTGAGTGGTTTCGTCTATCAGTGTCTGTATATAATGTTCTTTTTCTGAACTCCCTATATCTTGTAACCAGCTTTTTGCTTAAGATTTAATTGTTATAATGTTCGTTCAGATTTTTTAATGAGAGTTGGCTTTTTTCGTAGTTTTTAGTACCGTAATATAAGAAGCTTTGGATACGCGCCATAAATATATTTGGGCATTAATTTCTTTAAATGAATAATTTATGCTATAAGACCATAAGGGCGCCATCTCTGGGTTTTGTATTGTATTGAATTTAACCTATGTGACTTGAGATGCAGTGTATTCATGCGTTTCCTTACCTTTGTGAATCAAGCAATTACTTCTGACGGGAGTGTCAGTAAAAGGCCAAGAGATGTCTCTCCTGGTCAGTCATAAGAATAATTCATCCAGTAGACACCTAAATGGATTGATTTTAAAAATAGTACATAAACAAGTGAAACTAACTGTCATCTGTTGTTTTGGAACATTTTGCTGTTTATTTTTATCATTGTGAAAACTAACTAATTGTGGATTGTTGAAACTTCCTTGCTGTGCAAAATATCGGTCAAGATTATGCGATATCGCCTTGACATTTTTATTGAAAAGAAGTGTCTTTTCGTGTGGACATCGTGGCTGAGCTGCATTCTCTGAGTGAGTGTTTGTTTGTTTTTCACTTTGGTTTTTGGAGTTGCTGGGTCGACTGTTTTTTTTGTGTCACATAGGGAAGAATTCAATTTTCGTTAATTTTACATAGGGTAGTCAGCCCTCGTGTCAGGGGCTATTTACACGCCCCTACATATTTAATGGTCCTTCGTAGCCTGGATTATTAATTCATTCATACATTCAATTCGAGATTATAGCTTAATTACATGGATGTTTGAATTTACGTATTTTTTTTGGTAAATTTGAAGTACCTCTCATTTTTTGAGAACTATAGCTGGTCTTGTTTTTGCTTTTGGATGACATATTTGGATGTTCGCAGAATTATCGTAATTTTGGATAATTATTCGCAACATTATTATTAATTAATTATTAACATTGTAACATTATTGTAAAATTTTGTGGTAATCTTTTCGCATATATAAAAAATGCCAAGAATTACGGAGGAGGGTTTTGATGAGGCTCAAGACAGATCGCTTATTCTTTTAACCGCAAAAAAGGAAAATCTTTTTTTTCGTATGAACGATCTGTATAATGCTAAAAATAATATATCTAATTTTGAGTCAAGAAATAACGAAGTGTTTATGGCTCAGTCAGAGATGATTGATCAAATGCGAAGTCAATTTGAAAATATTATAGATAGCATCAATGATCGTCAGTTAACTTTAAATCCAGAATTTAAACCAGATTTTCAAGCTTTAAATGCTTTTGATGATCTTTTTTTGAAGGTCAAACGAACTAGATCGAATATGAAAACTTCTGTAAGAGAATCACTGACGTCACAAAATAAGTCGCGGGAGCCGTGTATGATTAATCTTCCTGCAATAGATCTTCCAACCTTCGATGGTAAGAATGAAAGTTGGTCGAAATTTTTTGAGTCATTTAAAGCCAATATCCATAATAATAGACAGCTAACTGACTCGCAGCGTGTGCAGTACTTAGTCGGAAAACTCACACACGGGGCTTTGAACATAACCGCAGGCATTGTGCCTTCGGGTGATACATATCAGATCATTTGGGAGAGTTTAGTTAAAAAATATCAAGATAAACGTACACTAGGAACACATTATTTAAATAATATTCTCGATGCGAAAAACTGCACGAATACATCTGCCAGTCTCAATTCTTTCATTGAAAGATATTCTTCGTCAGTGTCGGCATTAAAGCAGTTAGGTATTGAAGATTTAACTGATTTTATTTTGTTTCACTGCGCGGTAAGAAAAATTGATTCACAGACGGCTCAGAACTTTGAGCTGACAGTTCGTAATAAAGAAATTCCTTCTTATAATGAGTTAGTTTCGTTTGTACAAGATCAAGTAAAGATTTTAGAACGAACGAGTAACTCGCATGGTGTCGTAAACAAAACGCATCCCATTTCGTCCTCCCGATCAAATAATACTAAATCGTTCGTCGCGAGTAATGCGAATATTCCGCGCTTCCCAGCTCCGCCGAAAGGATGTATTCTGTGTAACAAAACTGATCATTTAATCAACGTTTGCTCAAAGTTTAAATGTATGAGTTCCCCACAGGCTCGATTTGAATTTATAAAATCGAAAAATGCCTGTGTAAATTGCCTTAGTGGTTCACATACAATCAAGTCATGCAAATCGGGGTTAGTTTGTGATTTGTGCAATAAACGTCATCATACATTCTTACATTTCGGCAGTGTGAATAATATGAAAACCAATACTCATGTACATACGTCGCAAGTACCTACCAGTGAAGAACCGTCAGTCCCCCCTCCAGTGTCATCCAGCATCAATGGAACTGGCATTGGTGATAAGCAAGTGGAGGGGACCGCGAATGTCAATCCTTCGTGTTCGCTTTGTGCCAAAGTAACACCGAACTCTTCTATTTTACTTTCGACCGCACAAGTATACGCGAAGCTTAAAAACGGAAATAAAGTTATTGTTCGGTGCCTAATTGATAATGGCTCTCAAAATAATTTGATTACGGTCGATTGTTGTAAGACGCTGAATTTACCAATAATTCCTTTGAGTAATTCGTTTGTCAAAGGAATTGGATCAACGTCTCGACCAATTTTCGGTTACGTGTATTTGGATATTGAGTCTCGCGTATACCCAGAGAATAAATATAATATACATGCGCTTGTCGTTGACAGTATCACCGACCAATTACCTAATCACTATATAGCCAAGGGTGATATGAGGTACTTAGAGGGCATACCTCTCGCAGACTTAACATGGAATATTCCTGGATGCGTGGATGTCGTCATCGGTGCACAACTGTTCCCATATATTTATTTAGGGAACAGGGTTGAATCGGGTACTAGTGCACCCCCCGCGTTATCGACCGCTTTCGGTTTCGTGTTGATGGGTGATTACCCCAATAATGTGCTCAACACAAACACATCATTCTCGGCACTCGCACTTAATGATTTAGTGCAAAAATTTTGGCTGTTAGAAGAGATACCTAATATAAAATTTCTAAGTCCGGAGGAGACAGAATGTGAGAATCTCTTTACTTCATCAATTTCTCGCACTGATGATGGTAGATATTCTGTTGCTTTACCTTTCTGTAAAGATCCAAGACAATTGGGTAATTCTCGTACTGCTGCCCAACGCCGATTTTTGGCATTGGAGCGAAAATTTAAACATTCCCCTGCTTTGCAGGAGAATTATAACAAGGTTATCAGTGAATATATTGAAAATAATTACCTATCAGAAGTCTCAGAGTCTGATATCACAGAAGATGGATATTACATCCCACATCATGCTGTCACTCGTCCAGACAAACCAATGCCTCGTATTGTGCTCGATGCTAGTGCTAAAACACACAGGGCTGTCACTGAATGACATTATTCATACTGGTCCCAATTTGCAAGCCGATTTGTTTCTGCTTTTGCTTGACTTTCGTCTTTTTCCCATCGCTATGACTGCGGATATAAAGCAAATGTATTTACAGATTGAAGTTCCTAGCAAGCATCGCAGATACCTGAGGATCTTATTTCGATTCTCAAATAATGGTCTCATACGAACTTTTCAGTTCAATCGAGTTCCTTTCGGCTTGACGGCAAGTCCATACTTAGCAATGCGGACGGTTCGCCAGTTGGCCCAGGATATGAGACCACATTACCCGGATGCTGCCAAAGTGGCAGAGTCCAAGCTGTATATGGACGACCTGGTCTATTCTATTGCAGATGAGCCCAGCGCCATACGTCTTTCTCGAGAATTAATCTCGTTGTTTAAGTCCGGTGCCTTTGATTTAGTAAAATGGACTAGTAATTCTCAAGTTGTACTTGAGAACCTCCCGGATTCTCACCGCAGCCCAGTGGACTTCACTGTTGGTTCTAACAATACCTCTAAGGTGTTGGGCCTTTCGTGGGAACCAGCTGATGACAGCTTCTTCTTTACGACATCTTATGTTTGTAGCAGGTAGCTACTGAATGGTTCCGCATTGTGGTAACTACGCATGTTTCCCGACGGTGGTACGCCTGAGTTTCGGGGTTCGATAGTTTGAGGGATTTCCGCAACCGTCAGTTGGCGTGGAGAGCCGGTGTTGTGAGGTGGGTCGTGCCCTACGCACGCAGCTGGGTGGTTTCTGGAAACTTCGATTACGCGTGAGACAAATGAATATAATTATAGTTTAGATTATGGTCACTGGTTTTAAAAATATGTCAGGATGTTTTCCCTGGCTGGCGCCCTATTGATTAAATTCTCCATAGCTTTGATGGCATAGATTACCTGCAGTTTGCTATTTAAATGTTTAACCTCTATCAGGATCCTGCCTGACACGCTCTGAGATTTATGGTTCTTGCTCTACCTGTTTCTTGCTTATCAATAAATGTCATTTTTTTCAACAGCAGACTTATTATTTATTTGATTAATGTCGAATTGGTACCTTCTTGCCAGTGTGGGTTGTAGGTAGATTCTACTCTTATCATATCACGTACGCAAAAAGGTTACAAAATGGCGGCCCAACTGCTTTGTGGAATCTAGGGGTTAAATATTTTGCTGGGTCTGTGCCGTTGAGGTTATGGTGAGTTTATCATTTAGAATTTTGATATATTTCATTTGTCTCATGCGGGGGAGTGGTTTCTCGAATGTTGTGGCGAGGGCACGATCTCCTCATTTCAACCGGTTATGTTAATAATAGTTTTACACAGTTTGTAATCTCCCCAACTCACCAGCGTGAAAGCGCTTTTCAAATTTTATCCGAGTTTTATTTGGTTTTGCACGTGGATGGCGTATCGCAATTTTAGGTGGATTGTGGTTGTTGCATGTGACTAATAATTTTTTTTTCTTACCTTGCTATAAGTTAGGTTATGGATTGTGGCGTTTTAACAAGAAGCAAAGCACAGTGCACAATGGCGAAACAAGGAGAAACGTCGGCTACTTCCGTTCCGGTTTCTTTTCCTTCTTCATCACCATCCGTTCCGGTATATAAATGGAATCTCACGTATGATGGGTCGACCAGTGTGAGGGACTTCATAGAAAGGATCGAGGAACTTGCTCAAGCAAGGAATGTATGTACCTCTTCACTTTTTTCGTCAGCTGTGGAGTTATTTGCAGGTGATGCGCTCTTGTGGTTTAGAGTGAATCGCTCGTCTTTCTCGTCCTGGGCGGATATTGTTGTCGCATTAAAGGATGAATATGAGCTTCTCGATCATGAAAGGCGACTGTTGGCTCAACTTCGATCTACTCTTCAATTGCAAAAAGAGAATATTAGTGCTTTTATAACTCGCATTCTTGTACTGAATAACCGTCTATCTACTAAATTATCGGAGGTAGAATTACTTGAAATTATGCAATGCAATATGTTACCTAGGTATATACAAAAATTATCTCTTTCAGTAATTCCTGACATTATTACGCTCAAGAAGCTTGGGAAGATGATTGAGCTGGCTGATAGCCGTTCGGGTGACAGGAATTCTCCGTGCACATCGCAACCTGGGAATAATAATGTTGCGAGGCGGAATGATAATTTAAATTCTGCGAATGCAAATTCCGATTTCAGGAGGAATCAACGTTATTCTAACAATGCTAATTTTAGAGATTCTAGGTATAACAATGTGAGGCGGAATGATAATTTAAATTCTGCGAATGAAAATCCCGATTTCAGGAGGAATCAACGTAATTCTCACAATGCTAATTTTAGAGATTCTGGAAATGTAAATCCCAATTTCAATAAAAATCGTTATGGTAACAATGATAAGCTTAGCCCGTCAAGGTCTCATTCCAGGAAGGTGCAATGTTTCCGCTGCGGCAGACCAGGGGTGAAGGCTCCAGCTTGCGGCTGTCGAGATCAGTCAAAAAACTGATTTCCCGGGAGATTCTATCAGCGGACGTCGGGACGCCGTCGTTTGCCGAGATTGCTTCCGGGGAATGGTCTTCCTGGCTCGAGGTTGTAAGAAAATTTTATGCTAATCTTAGAACTGCGAAGGAGGTGCGAGCGCCTGACAGGGACGGGCGTCCTTACATCTCTTTTCAAGTTAATCGGTTTGTGTACTCCGGTCTGTTGGATTCAGGCTCACATGTTTCAATTCTGGGGAATAACTTTCACAAAAAATTTTTAGATTCAGGTTTTGAACTGTCTAAGTTAGATGTCAGTTTCTCTTTAGTATCTGCCACAGGGCATTCTGTATGTTGTTCGTACAAGATTTCGCTTCCGGTTTGTGTCAATGGGGTGGAAAAAGCTTTTAACTTTGTTGTCATGCCACAGATAAAAGCGAATATAATATTAGGCTGTGACTTCTGGAAGATATTTAATATTTGTCCAAAGATTTCTAAGTTAATGTCTTGCAAAGAGACGGGGAACAAACAGCGCATAGCTGATGCTGTTGGGTTGGAAAATGCTCATAACCTATCAATTTCTCAACGTTCTGTTTTGGATAAGGTAATTAATGAATTCAAGGAATATTCGGGCAATCGGTTAGGTAGAACCTCGTTAGAAAAACACACAATCGACACGGGTGATTGTTCTCCTATTAAGCAAAGGATATATCCGATTTCACCGCATATACTTCCTAAAGTGCATAACGAGCTAGACAGATTGTTAGAGTTAGGGGTGGTTGAACCTAGTAACAGCTCGTGGAATAATCCGATTGTTCTGGTCCCCAAGAAGAATGGTTCCTTCAGACTATGTTTGGATTCCAGACTTTTAAACGCAAACTCAAAACGTGACGCGTACGCGACGCCGTTTATCTCGGACATTCTTAACAGTTTGGGGGGAGCTCGCTACTTAACGACTTTGGATCTTAATGATGCATTTTTCCAGATTCCATTGGATGAGAGTTCTAAAGAAAAAACGGCTTTTACAATCCCCAAACGAGGATTATTTCATTTCGTTACCATGCCATTCGGTCTTCACGGGGCAAGCGCACGCATGATGAGATTAATGGATAAGGTGTTAGGGCCGGAATTCGACGGGAAAGTTTTCTGTTACCTAGATGATATTATTGTAATCAGTTCCTCTTTTGAAGAACACATTCATCTTTTAAGACAGGTTAAACAGAGATTGCAAGCCGCCGGTCTTACCATAAATGTTCAAAAATCGGTTTTCTGCAGGGATTCCTTGAAATACTTGGGTTATGTAATCGACAGCAAAGGGCTCCGTACAGATCCGGACAAAGTTAAAGCTATAGTTGAATTTCCCACTCCTACGACTCAAAAGAGTCTGCGCAGATTCATAGGTGTTCTTTCTTGGTAAAAAAGGTTCATACTTAACTTTTCCATAATTGCGTCACCCTTATATAATCTCACGAAGAAGGAGTTCGCGGGGAAAAAGTTCAAATGGAATGAGCAGGCCGAGGCTGCTTTTCTTAAATTAAAGAACATCCTGGTGAACGCGCCAGTTCTTGCATGTCCGAACTTTGATAGACCGTTTACCATTAGTTGTGACGCGTCGAATATAGGCCTCGGGGCAGTTTTAACGCAGATGGATGACAATCAGATTGAACATCCTATTTCGTTTATTTCAAGAACGCTTTCAGCTCAGGAGAGAAATCACTCTACAACTGAAAGAGAGTTGAATGCCATGATTTTCGCGTTAGAAAAGTTTAGAGGATATATCGAAGGCTCTCCCATTCCGGTAAAAGTTATCACGGATCACTATAGTCTTAAATGGCTTACGAAACTAAAGTCGCCGTCAGGAAGGCTGGCCCGCTGGGCAGTCAGACTGCAACAGTTCAATTTTGAGATTGTACATAGAAATGGCAAAGACAATGTCATTCCTGATGCTTTATCCCGTGACCCCTTACTTGTAGAATCCTTAGATCAGAACTTTGTAACTTCTGATGAGTGGTATGTCAAATTGAGGGATAAAATCGTAACACATCCCGAGAAGTATCCGGTATGGAAGGTTTTTAATGGCAAGATATTTAAACACATTCAAAGTATGGAAGCGCTTCACAGGTCTTATGACTGGAAGGAAGTACTCCCTAAAGAGTTCAGAATTAGTGTCATAAAAGAGCACCATATTCCGCCGGTTTGCGCTCACTTCGGCATTTTAAAAACATTAAACAGGATCAGACATAAGTATTATTGGCCCAAGATGGCGGCTGATGTTAAATCGTTCATAGCCAAATGTCAAACTTGTTTAGGTTACAAAAGCTCGAATTTGTTACCTCCAGGTCTTATGGGAGATCCCAAATTGGTTCAGCGTCCTTGGCAGATGATAGCGACAGATTTACTTGGCCCATATCCTAGTTCCTACAAGAAAGGATATACTTATTTGTTGGTAGTGTCAGATTTCTTTTCGAAATTTACAAGACTTTTCCCACTCAGGAAAGCTACGGGTAGTAATATTGCTTCGATTCTGGAGAATGACATCTTCTACAAATTTGGTGTTCCGGATACTATAGTTTTGGACAATGGACCTCAGTACATTTCTCGTGACATAAAGGCGTTGGCCAGCAAATTTCACATTCGTCACCTGTTCTACAACTGTAGATATCACCCGCAAAATAATCCTGTTGAACGAGTAAATAAGGTTTTAGTTTCTGCTCTTGCTTCATACGTTGGCTCTGATCACCGAACTTGGGCGAACTTTATTCCTGAAATTGAATTAGCTATCAACACTGCGGTTCATGAGGTCACAGGGTATACTCCGTTTTTCCTCAACTTTGGTAGGGAAATAATTATTTCAGGGAAGGACTATTTGGGGGTGGATTTCAATGAAGAAGAAATTAAATTTTCAGAACGTGACTCTTGGGCTCATGATTTACAGGAATTGAACGACATTTTTTCGCAGGTACGCACGTCCCTGAGACAGTCCTACGAACGCAACAAACGTCAATATGACCTGCGTCGCAGGGATGTTCAATACAACCTCGGGGACATAGTCTGGAGGCGGTCGTTTGTCCTGTCTGATGCTAGTAAACATTTCTCTGCAAAATTGGCCCCTAAATTCATTAGGAGTAAGGTGATTAAGAAGATTTCCCCTGTTGCCTATGAATTGGCAGACATGAATGGGAAAAAGCTGGGAGTTTTCCATGTGAAGGATATTCTCAAGTCTGAACACTCCGGTTGATCTACGGGATAATTTTTCTTTTATAATGTGAAGGCGAATCTACAAAAGAGTTTGCTTTCTGCTGTTTACAATAATATTAGTTTTTTTGCATGCTTCTGCCACCGTTGCCATGCAAATTTTATTGTTCCTTCTTTGTGATGACACGACATAACACTTGTGTCTTCACATTGATTGGTTTTGTTATTTGTTGGGGTTGTGTTTGTCTGTGTGTCCCTTTGTTGGGTTTTGTTTATGAAAAATTTAACGCGCGAAGATGACTTTTTCTTATCTTCGGGCATTGAATTGTGGATCATGTTTATTTATATTTAAGAATGTAGTACGTAACGGATATATATTCACTTCCTGGTTTAGGAAGATGGTTTATCTCAACTCCCTGGTCATAAACCATGTTTTCAATTATGTATCTGGTGCGTACTAAGGATTGTTCTGTTGTATTTATTGTAGCTTGCTTTTTATTAAAACATTTTACACTCACACTTGTTTAAAAACTAAAAATGTAGTGCGTAGACACTCTAAATTATTAATATTGGTATTTGCTATTTAACAACTTCACCCTTTCGGAAAATTGGCTGTGCGGTTTACACAGGCGAGAGTTTCAGAAACTAATAATTATCTATTTTGGATTTTAGGAAATCCACAGGCTATGTCAGTTTTCCGGTAGCGTGATTTTACATGTCATTTTATATATACGTGTTTTTTCACAAGTGATCATTTTATATGTGATAAATAATAATTGATACTACTTTGTCTTATATTACCATATAATTTTGCATGTGTTTTAAGTATATTCAATACATCAATTATTTGTTGTTATTTATAATGATTTTCCCACTAGTTGGAGACTGTGATTATTCTATATAAGCATTTGGAATTTTTCCTACATGAATTAAATGTTTTCCATTCGTACATAATTAATTTTGAATGTGATTGGCGATAAGCCTTGGTTTTAATGTTACAATCAGTTTTAATGTTCCATTTTGAGCTTTCGGGACCTGCCTCTGAGCTCAAGGCACGTCTCCAGACCTCTTGATGCAATATTAAAATTACTGGTTACTTTGGACATTTTGTTTAATTTTGGTAGCAACTTTTATTTATTTAATTTTCTCAATGGTTTGGATCTCGGGTTACCCATTTCTGGGTCAATAGATGGCAGTGCCTTAGTCAACAAACTTTGACAATCATAATGATATTCATGATGGCATTCTGGTTTACCTTTTAATATTGAATTTTTTTTTTTTTTTTCTTATCTATATTATGTAGCTTTCATATATTGCCTGTTAGGTATTATATAATTGTTTTGGGGCGTCTAGGCTTTTAATTATCATTGGATAACAGATGTTATTATTCGGGTTTTGCTTTGGATTTTATTTCTATTTTTTTAAGTAAACTTTTAAGTTCAGATCTTCATTAAGTAACTTTCAGTATCTCAGTGACCCACTATGTAAGATGTAGTTTAGCTGTTAGTGTCTCACACGTATATTCCTCTACGTTCTTCAATCAAGATTCTTCTACACTGCAATCATCACATCACTTGGCGGGAGAAACATCTAAAGTTTTCCACAAGGACCTTGGACATCATCGCCACTCATGCGGATGCTGTTCTGCAATATTACTTGGCAGGAGGAACATCTCTAAAGTTTTCCACAAGGACCTTGGACATCATCGCCACTTATGCGGATGCTGTTCTATAACATTACTTGGTGGGAGGAACATCTCTAAAGTTCTCCTCATGGACCTCGGTCTTTTCCCCACTGGACACTTCATCATCCTTACAAGATTGCTGATGAGGCGCTTTAACACTATGGTTCCTGAAGATGCTTCTAGGATTTTCTACACTTCCTTTTTTTCCAACGCTTTCGGGCTATAATTCCACAATCATGTGCAACGAAGTGTGCAGAAGTCATATTGTGAGGCCGTTCGCTGAAGTCTTTCCTGAATCTGTTCTCCAGCAACGTCACCTTGGAGGAACAGCATTTCCAGTAAACATCCGGGGCCTGGTCTTCTTCCTTGCCGCCTGCAGTCAATTGAACCAGTTCATCACTTGGTCTGCGAGTACGTTTTTTCTTCCCCGAGCGCCAGGAGGCTTTAGGAAATTTTCCCTGGGAAAATTTCGGATTCGTGGGGGGATATTGTAGCAGGTAGCTACTGAATGGTTCCGCATTGTGGTAACTACGCATGTTTCCCGACGGTGGTACGCCTGAGTTTCGGGGTTCGATAGTTTGAGGGATTTCCGCAACCGTCAGTTGGCGTGGAGAGCCGGTGTTGTGAGGTGGGTCGTGCCCTACGCACGCAGCTGGGTGGTTTCTGGAAACTTCGATTACGCGTGAGACAAATGAATATAATTATAGTTTAGATTATGGTCACTGGTTTTAAAAATATGTCAGGATGTTTTCCCTGGCTGGCGCCCTATTGATTAAATTCTCCATAGCTTTGATGGCATAGATTACCTGCAGTTTGCTATTTAAATGTTTAACCTCTATCAGGATCCTGCCTGACACGCTCTGAGATTTATGGTTCTTGCTCTACCTGTTTCTTGCTTATCAATAAATGTCATTTTTTTCAACAGCAGACTTATTATTTATTTGATTAATGTCGAATTGGTACCTTCTTGCCAGTGTGGGTTGTAGGTAGATTCTACTCTTATCATATCACGTACGCAAAAAGGTTACATGTTCAGGAGAAGTGCACAAAGCGGAGCATACTCTCCATAGTCGCCCGTTTATTTGATGTCCTCGGCTTGGTCGCCCCTGTCATTCTGTACGCTAAATTACTTATCAAAGAGCTATGGCTGTGCAACATTGGTTGGGATGATACACCCCCCCGTTATTCGTCGGTTTTCGGCGCTTACACAGGAATTTCCTCTAATTTCAATGATAAAAATCCCTCGCCATGTTGGTGTCCTGAAAGACAGTACGGTGCTCGTTGTTGCTTTCTGCGATGCAAGCATGAATGGTTACGGCTGTGTGATTTATTTGCACACCACTGATCTGTTTGGAAAAATTACAGTGAGATTGTTGTGCGCAAAATCAAAGGTTTCTCCCACCAAAGTGACGACCCTCGCTCGTTTGGAGCTCTGTGCCGCAGTATTGATGTCCAAATTAATACGGACGGTTCAAGATAATTATTCTGAGCGTCTTCCTATTGCAGGAACATATGCGTTTTCCGATTCTACCGTTGCGCTCTCTTGGATACATTCTTCACCGCATCGCTGGTCGGTGTTTGTTAGTAATCGCGTAGCTCAGTGCCAAGAAAATTTGTCTCCAGAGAACTTTTACCATGTTGCTGGTAGTGAAAACCCGAGCGACTGCCTTTCTCGTGGCATGCTTCCTTCCCAACTCGTTTCACATGATTTATGGTGGAACGGCCCATCATGGATTCGCAGCCCACCTTTGGAATGGCCATTAAAACCGTTTCACCCTACCAATACTGGTGAAATGCCTGAACACAAGGCTAATGTGCTCATTGCAACATTTCAGGGTGAAAAATCGGTCCTGAGTGAACTGGCTCAGCGTATATCCACTTGGGATAAACTACTAAGGATTGTTGTTTATGTCCTCCGATTCATAAAAAAGATATCACTTTCCTCTGGAACGGTCAATAATCTTATGACTGCTGAAAAGGCTGTGATTCGTGCTGGGCAGAGTATTCATTTTGCAGGAGATATTGCTGCACTCCAGGAAGGCAAATTTCATTCCAAAAGACTTCAGAGTTTATCTCTATTTCTTGATGGAGATAATCTGTTACCTATTGGGGGGCGGCTTTCTAAATCGGATTTACCCTTTGAGGTTAAACATCCGGTTTTGCTTCCCAAACATGACTGTGTTGTCGATCTGATCATCGCTCACTTTCATGTCGTGAACTGTCATACAGGCCCAGGACTTCTTATGTCTATCTTACGTCAACGCTATTGGATATTAGATGCTAGGACTGTTATTAGGGCGATGGTGCGGAAATGCAATTGTTGCTTCCGCTTAAATCCATCGCATCCTACACCGAAGATGGCAGATTTACCGTCATATCGTGTTGCAGAAGCAAAGGCCTTCGTACATACCGGTGTAGATTACGCAGGTCCACTCCGTATTACGCTGACTCGTCGGAGAGGACAACATTCTCAAAAGGCATATATTTGTCTATTCGTATGCCTTGTGACCAAGGCTATTCATATTGAGTTGGTCTCTGACTTAACTTCAAATGCTTTCCTGGCTGCTTTCAGCCGTTTTATTTCTCGGCGTGGCCCGGTAACATGCTTGTATTCAGATAATGGTACTAATTTTGTGGGTGCGAAGGCACAATTAGATGACCTCTACAAGTTTTTGGTTGAATCTGAATATGAGCCCTCATTAAAGCGCGAACTCGCGAAGCGTCGTATAGAGTGGAAAATGATTCCACCACGCGCGCCTCATTTTGGGGGTATGTGGGAGTCGAACATAAAGAGCATGAAGACACACTTGTACCGTGTGATTGGAACTCAGCTTCTCACCTATGAGGAGTTACAGACTGTGCTAGTTCAAATTGAGTGCATAATGAATTCGCGTCCACTTACAGTTATGTCTTCTGACCCTTATCCAGAAGTCCTAATGCCTGCGCATTTTTTAATGTCGACACCATTGCAGTACTTGCCTGCTTCTGTCCTGGCAGACGGTAAAATCAATTTGACTCAGCGTAAGCAATTATTAGACAGCATGGTTCAGTCCTTCTGGAAGAAGTGGCGTTCAGAGTATCTGCACACCTTGCAAGTCAGGCAGAAGTGGACTACTTCTGATCATCCGATTGATATCGGAACTGTCGTACTAGTGGGACAAGAAGATTCCCCTCCGTTAAATTGGCCTTTAGGCGTGATAACTGAAATCCATCCCGGAATGGATAAAATTGTTCGCGTTGCGACGGTAAAGACAAGATTTGGTTCTTTTAAACGTCCGGTTGTCAAATTATATCCCATTCCAACGCAATAAGTTTATATTTTATCTATTTCTGTTTATTTTTATTTATTTATTTTTTTTTGATTTTAGTCATTGTTTCAATGATCTCTGACCCAGACATGGCATTACTTAATATCCGTTATCTTGGTCAATTGAACTTTATTACATTGTATTTTTAGTTATTTTTCTTTATTTTGTGAGATTCTGCGAATTTCCAATGCGTGTCATTCCTGAATATTACCGGTGAATAGTCACTTTATTTCTATTTCATTTCTTGTTTCATTTGTATTTTTATACTCCTTCTTTTGTAAGCTCTACGAACTTCCAAGGCGGGGAATATGGATACGCGCCATAAATATATTTGGGCATTAATTTCTTTAAATGAATAATTTATGCTATAAGACCATAAGGGCGCCATCTCTGGGTTTTGTATTGTATTGAATTTAACCTATGTGACTTGAGATGCAGTGTATTCATGCGTTTCCTTACCTTTGTGAATCAAGCAATTACTTCTGACGGGAGTGTCAGTAAAAGGCCAAGAGATGTCTCTCCTGGTCAGTCATAAGAATAATTCATCCAGTAGACACCTAAATGGATTGATTTTAAAAATAGTACATAAACAAGTGAAACTAACTGTCATCTGTTGTTTTGGAACATTTTGCTGTTTATTTTTATCATTGTGAAAACTAACTAATTGTGGATTGTTGAAACTTCCTTGCTGTGCAAAACATCGGTCAAGATTATGCGATATCGCCTTGACATTTTTATTGAAAAGAAGTGTCTTTTCGTGTGGACATCGTGGCTGAGCTGCATTCTCTGAGTGAGTGTTTGTTTGTTTTTCACTTTGGTTTTTGGAGTTGCTGGGTCGACTGTTTTTTTTGTGTCACATAGGGAAGAATTCAATTTTCGTTAATTTTACATAGGGTAGTCAGCCCTCGTGTCAGGGGCTATTTACACGCCCCTACAAGCTTTTTTGCCCAAGTGTTTTAATTTTAGTCACTTGCTGAATATGTTTTTTACCTTGATATCTAATGTTACTTGTTATGCGTTGTTTTTTTGTGTATACGAATGTAAAAGAGCACAGTTTTAGAATGGAGATGTTTGACATGATGTTAAGATCGTTAAAAATTTCGTCAGTGCTAGTTTTTACAGGAACTTTCAGTATATTTTTCGTCATGGCCCCAAGGGTTTTAAGTCATGGATTTAGCACATTGTAATTTGTACTGCCCCATCCGATAATACCGTATTCTTACAGTGATTGGCAAAGAGCCATATTAGATATTGATTAGATGTTTTTATGAGGACATTCCGAATAGTTTTGATGTTAATTATTTATATAACTTAATGAGTTCTCTTCATTTAGAAAATTGATTATCCCAGTAAATATAATAACATGTAAAAATAATCAATATATTTGCTAGTTTTCAAAAAAGATGTGGGTATTTTATCTAAGGTCTGAGAAAGGTCGAGGAATATGCCAATGCCTTTTTAATGTGAGTGTAGAGAATTTTTAATATATTCAGTTGGTAAGGCTATGGCATTGGATGTTTCTAGATTTTTTCTGTCAAACTTGTTTTAGTGTCAATAGTTTATTAGATTTTAGGTAGTCAATGAGTTGATTTTGGATCGTTGGTTCTAACATTTTCGATAAAGTTGTATGTGATTGGTCTATAAGTATTGATATCTTTATTATTATTTTTTTACACGAGCTCCACACAGGAGGCCCTCAGGAAAATAATTTTCATCTTCAGGGATGCTGTGTGGAGGGTTTTTTAAGGAAAGGAAGAAGAGGAGAGTTCTGGGAAGGAAAAGGGTTTAAGGGGTGAGTAGGAATCTGGGGTTCAGTGTGTCCTGGTCATCTGCCTCCAAGACCTAGACAAACCTCACCCCGTGAACCCGGGCACTCCTGCTAAATCACCAAACGTAGCGAACCACTTGGGGTGACCTATGGCAGAGGTGTTGGTTATCCGATAAAGGTTCCCGGGGCGGCGGTATCCATTCCCGCCTCCCAAATTGAAAATGTTTACCTGATTTAAAAATTGGTGTAATAGTCCGTACTTTGAATTGTGATGGAAATCTGATTTACATTGCGAACCCATCACTCCCATATGTAGATGTAAAACTTTTACCGAACTTTAAAATTTACTTCTAAACTTGGTGAATTGTTAAAATTCTGTGAAAAAACCTGTTCATTGTGGAGGGCTCACCTAAGGGTTTTTACAGAGTTTAAAAAATCTTTTCATTCCATTTTTTTCTTTGATACATTATGGGGTGGATTACATCATTTTAAAGGCGGATTCAATATCAAAAATAATCCCTAATTCATTTCTTTATTCGTGGGTTCATATTTATTTAGATTTACATTGTAAAGGACATGTCATTTACGTTAATTATTATATTTTGTTTTCACGTTTGAAGAATGTTTTGATTCTCGATTTTTGCAAGCGATCTAAATAACCAAATATGTATTTATTGTTAAACATATGCATTCTAATATTTTTAAACATAAGCACACGTTTATTATAATAATTTCAATATTTTGTAATCACGCTTGAAGAATGTCTTGATTCTCGATTTTTGCAAGCGATTTAAACATCCATGTTAATTGTAATATTATCTAATCACGCTTGAAGAATTTCTCGATTCTCGATTTTTGCAAAGCGATTTAAATAACCAAACTTATGTCACCCCAATGTCGTATGTCACTCCTAGGTCATAGGTCACCCCGTTCGCTACGTTTGGTAACATAGCAGGGATACCTGGGTTCATTGGGCGAGGTTTGTCTTGTAGTTTTACTTCAGTCGTGTGGTCTAAAGCACACTCGTTTTTATTTTGGATTTGTATGGATTTTGAAATACGAGTATTCACCCAATTATTACATCGCCACGTTTGCGCCTGGCCTGACTTCAAAAATCATTTTGACGACTTTAGGTCAAATAATAACCCACTAAATAAAAATAAATTCCTGTTGTCTTACGCAATTCCTGATAAGGTTACCTACAGGTCAGGTACATTTTTGAAATATAACTTATTTATTATTTTTGAATGTAGCTATTACTTTGTGGTTATCCATTATAATAAGATGAAACAATGCAACTTTGTATAAACCACTTATAAAATGTGCAAATCCGACCGGTTTCGGAACAAACAACGTTCCTTCGTCAGGGAAAGCTTATACTAATTTTCCCTGACGAAGGAACGTTTGTTCCGAAACCGGTCGGATTTGCACATTTTATAAGTGGTTTATACAAAGTTGCATTGTTTCATTTTATTATAACTTATTTATTTATTGTTATCAAGTTTAATTTGTAGAACTTCTTTTTAATTTTTATTTTTTTATTATATAATAAATAATATTATTAATAAATTAAGAAAAACACTTTATTTTCAAACAAGTTCTGCTGTGTAATTATTATTACGCGTCACAGCTGTTTCGCTACAGTTTGATAATGCCTTCAGAAGGCGAAAAAAAAACTTATTTACTTCGTTTAAATTAAATGATTGTAACTATTTATAAAAGTACCCACTTGATTATTATTTTAATCACCTAAGTACACCACTTCAAATATCATGTGTTCCCAATTATGTATAAACTGTTAATCTAGGGTCTCGAGTGATCTCACGGGTATGAATGGACCCATACCGGCCATTCATACGGACCCATGAGGTTTTTCTGCCTATATCTACAGGTTAAATAAATATAAAATCATGTAAATAATGTACATTTTAATGCAGCATCAAATCGTACTAATACCTCTGCTATCTGCAGAGACTCTCGGAATATCGCCTTGCCCCACAGAGGGAGGGATGGATTCACACGTCTATAACTACTGGACTGGCCCCCAGATTCCTACCCATTCATCATACCTTTTTTCCTTCCCAGGAGTTCCTCTCCTTCCTATCCCAAAAAGACGACACGAGGGGAATTATTTCCTTAGAGCCTCCCGTGTGGATCTAATGTAAAAAATTCATTGTACATAATATGTGCATAATATATGCAATGCATGGCGCTATACAAATCATCCAAGTTGTATCGAACGTGTCGTAGGAATCCGTGTGCATCAAACGAGTGCGCGAAAGCGTATGACAACCGTGGAAATTCAAGAATGGAATTTACGCTCCCACAGAGTACCATGCCACCAGCACGACAATCTGAGAGCTGCTATTGGCTAGCAGAATAATGTGCATGTGGTGCCCCTTCCAAATGATCTGTCTACAACGCTATTATGTCCTTTAACTAACTAATCAATTAAAAACATAAATTAAATTGATAATGAATACATGCAGCAGCCTCATTGGACTGGAAAACACATCTGAATAACCACCTAATGCTTCCACAAGGGACTCCAGACAGCAATGATCAACGCCAAGGAAATGGCTGACTATTTACGTCACCCCCACCATGCGATCAGCCGAGCCACTATTGGTCAATTCTGAACAAAGGAAAAATCTGAATCGTAAATATTTACGACAGCGAATTCATCTTCCGAAAAATTTGGAGCTCAATTTCGAGAAATTGGGAATAATTTGAATCAAGAAATAAACATCATCACCTAAAATGAGTATATGCTACAAAAACAACCCAAAAACTGACGTCTATCAGTGATTGTTGGAGTTTAAGAAAAATATTTACTGTTTAAAATTGTACCTTATATCACATGTATACTTGTACCTTTTCTTGTAAACACAATAAAAATTATGTGAGGCGTTGGTATCCTGAGTTGGTAAAATCTTGGCAAAAACTATCACACATAATTTTAACACAGCTGACTTCCAATCGTAGCGACCAGGGAAATTACCTAAAACAAGTACCTTAGAAAAATCAAGGAGGTTCTGTCCCCCAAAAGTCCGACCTGAGTTTGCCCTATAAAAATAGAAGTCAAACCGGTAGGAAGTCAGTTCAAAACTATCAGCCAAGAAGAAACAACACTCAAGATACCAACATTCTCCAAGTTCAAACCTCTTTTCAAGTGTTTTAATCAGTCTTAGATTCAGTTTACCTCTCCCAGTATCCCAGTAACCTAAAATCCTAAAAACCCCAGTCTCCCACAGTCTCCAAAGTGAAAAATATTTATTTTAATCCAGTACTCAAATCAGTTTTGCCATTATACCTAGAAGCATTTTTGTCAAAGTAGTAAATTCATTTAAAAGACCAGTGGCGTTCCAAAATCCACTGGCGTACCAAACTCCATTGGCGTATCATTGTGGCCAGCTCCCTATTATATTTAGTTTATGTACAAAGGTCTAGTACACAAGTATTATTATTTATGAATGAAAAGTGCTTAAGAATCTCATATAAAAAATAAGTAGGTACACATGGATAAAGATAGATAATAGGGTGAAATGCCCATTAAAAAAAAAAAAAAAATTTTTCGAGATATTCAAAAAAAGATTCAACAAATGAAAACTAGTATTTAGATCATTTTAAATTGATGGCTATACAAATTTTCCATCTTTGGAAAATTGTCAAAAAAATAAATAAAAACCTTTATTTTTTATATTTATATCAGGTGCATTTGTACTTTTTCTGAACTAAGGTTTTGAACCGGTTAGATGTGTAATATTAATTTTAGTGTACAAACTCGTAGGGTTCCCGCCCAGGCGTCGCGGGTTCAATCCCATAACAAGAAAAGTCCTCCATCACTGCGCAAGCTATATTTTTTGCTAATAATGATGGTAATGGATGGTGTAGGTGTTTTTCAAATACTTTCGGGGTTAGGTTATTCTTAACCCGGGCTCGTTTTTTTTTCAAAACGAGAAGGCTAGAGAGAGAACTAGATTGATTTCTTTCAAAAATATTTCATTTTTGCCTTACTACAATTTCTAAAGAAATCTGTTTTTATTCAAACTCCACACAAGCCAGTTAAAGATTTCTGTTAGAGATTCGACATTGTGCTTACATATACAAGGACGGGTTGTTTCATAAGAATTGAACAATTATTCATCAATATTCAAGGTTAAAATTCAAGTTCTTTGTGTTAGTACTACTGGAGTTCTGTTAATATTTCGTCGTGAACCGGTTGTTTTGCCGTATTTGGATAATTACACCATCTACGAATAGGACTTGAATATTGACTTTGAAATTTGATGAAGCGTTCAAATTCTGTTGTGCCTTAAAATAAAAATAAATTGACACATTTTCTCAAATTTTTCTCATCTATTTAGCAAAAAGTATTTAGAAAATAATTTACTTTCACAAATTTCTTATCAATTCACTGATTTTACACTTTTTAAATAATTCAACATGGTTTAATGATATTGTCGTTGAAATATGTCCTCTTGAGCCGTTGTGGAATGTATTTATTCAATAGAAACTTGGAGTGTTCTTGGAATCCATCGATTCATGGTGGGGTTATACCTTGGTATAGCAGCTGAAAATGGTGACACAAGCAGGGGGCCTGCAAGGGGGGCAGGGCTTCGGAGGGTTGGGGCAACACGGCAAGCAGGGAATGGGGCAACAGGATGGGGGGCAGCAAGGTCCACAAGGTCCGCAGGGTCCGCAAGGTCCGCAGGGTCCGCAAGGTCCACAGCAAGCCATGTTTACTCAAGAAATTACAAAGAAACTTTTAAACTGAAATTTTGTATAAACTCTTGAGCTTTTGGGAAGGTTTGTAATAGCACTGAAAATTTATATTAATATTTGTTTGTGGACATTTAAAAATGTACCGTTTTCACCAAAGAAATAATGTATAGTGAACAAAGCTCTAAAGAAAATTTTCACGATGTTTGAATTTTGTTTAGAACATTTTATTTGAAAAATTATTATCAATAAATTTGAATGAGATATGAATTAATTTACCACTATTAAAGAAGGTTCATCACTTTAATTAGTATTTTGATTTAATGATGAAACTAGTCAGGTACCTAATGCTGCTAACTTTGCCAAAGCAATAGATATGCTTGCTTGGAAAATAATTTTCACCGATTAATGAGAAATAAAAATTGTTCCACGAAATTTAAAAACAATTATGTCAAATCAAATTTTTTAATATGCACGTGTTCTAAAATCCTGACCAAACTGACTTTTTTATATTCTCGTTAACTCCACACAGGAGACCCTGAGAAAAATCATTTCTCTCATAGCCTATGTCATCTTAGGGGATGGTGTGTGGAGGGTTATTTTAAAGGAAATATAGAAGTGAACCTGGGTATTGAAAAGAATCATTTAATTCGTCTAATAACAAAGCATATTCAAAGTGTTACAGAACGTACCGAAAGGATTTAAACTAGCGATTCCTTAACAGATTTGGAATAAAAATTAAAAACAAAAAATGTTTTTATACCATACGCCAAGTCGACACTGATCACACTGCCACATGTCGCGATGGACGATGTGATTCGCGCTAAGTCTCGTCTTTTACCGTACTGCTGGAACGAGATGGAAAGCGTATCACATGACCCGCTAGGCCAACGGCGAGATGGATTTTTTTTTTTTTTTTTTTAAATGCCATCGGACGGCAAAATGACATTTACGTCTTTAACTCCATATATTATACTCAGGAATTGCTGATTAAAATCCTACTGGGACGCGCTGTTACACCCTGTATAAATATTGGGAGTTGGGTGTGGGTACCTCCGCTCCGGGAACCTATTATTGGTTCATAGGGTGAGCAATGAATAGGTCGAATGCTTGGTGGCGAGTGTTTTTGCCCACCTACTTCGTGGCTGGTGGAGCCGAATTGAAGGAGACCTAATCGAGACCTCTCCAGCCCCTCGACCCATCGGCTTGCATCGCAGTGGGAGGGATAGATTCATTCGTACGTCACTCCTGGACTCACTGATCCCCAGATTCCTACCATCCCTCATACCTTTTTTTCCCAGGACTTCCTCACCTTACTTTATAAAAACACTATCAACACAACATTCCCATAATATATATATAATATATAAATCTTTTATTTTTAAATATTCATTCTGTGGATCTTACAAAATATTTATTAAAGCTTTATAATATATGAACGGTTTCGGAGAAGTGGTTATTTATTTATTTATTTACGCCCTAGTGGGCTTTTACAAAGATAGATAATAACAGTTAGGCAGGTATGTAGTACACAATATACAATGATTAAAATAATAATGAAAAAAAAAAATGAATTAAAGTCATACATTTCATTAAAGTAATTATAAAGATTTCGTTTTATAACTAATATGGAATCTGCAAACATGTCTACAATATTCCCAAATTTATTGCCAAAATAATGTAATCTATTTATAAGTGTATGAGCTTCATAGTTTGTTTTAAAATTGTCACAGAAGAAGGTAGCACTTTGCCTAGTATTTCTCTGGTCGGTACGTAAAATTTTATTTTGGCAAGAATTTCAGGATTGTCAATGCAATTATTAATGATTTTATTTAATAGTACAAGATCAGAGATGATTCGCCTATCGGACAGCGAAATTAAGTTGAGTTGTTTCATCAAAAGGACATAGTTAATATTTTTAATTGGAATATTCAGCTTAAAGTTAATAAATCTTAGGAATTTGTGCTGTACCCTTTCTATATTGTCGGAATGTATTTTATACAATGGGGACCAAATGGGCGAATTATACTCTACCTGGCTTCTTACTAAAGAAGTGTATAATATTTTCAAACACTCTAGTGACTTAAAATCACTTGCTGTTCTGCATATAAAACCAAGCATTTTATTTGTTATTTCATTAACTTTTCATCAAATATAACACCTAAGTCCCTGATTTGAGCGACTGGTGTCAATATTACATTATTTAAAGAGTACTCTTAAGTTATATGACTTTGGATTTTATGAAAACGAATAACTTGGTTATAATAATAATGCCTTTGACATTTAATTCGGTTCCTACCTGGATCCAGGGATTCTATTCATAAAGTATTAATTTAATACTAAACACCCACTTGCATTCGTTGCTTCGGTAAATAAGCTCTTTGCCTACAAATTTAATGGGGCAGACAATTGTGTGACATTTAAATTTCACCTTTAAAATAATTATTATGTCTAAAATTATCAAATTTCACTTTTCCTATGCCAGGGCCGGGGTGAGGGTAAAGCAATTGGAAGCTGACTCCGGGCGCCCGACATTTAAAGGGCCCTAAAATTTCGAGAACAATAACGTGTAATAAAGTTCAAAACATGTGTTAGTGGGACAAAATTTAAATTTTTATTTCTAACAACATTATGCTTAACTTCCCGAAACACTTTTACATACAAGAGCGCTGCTTTGTAAAAGGTTTGATTTCATGTTTACGTATTAGAAGAAGATATTGATCACGGTTTACGATGTAATTGTTGTATTTTTTATTTTACAAAATATAATATTTATACCATGAATAATTCAGTAAGATTATTAAAAAAACACGTATCAATCACGCGTAATACCACACACTAAACTATTTTTAACCCGCGTCGCGACGCAAGTAGTAGACGTTCGTAGCTCGTTAACGAATGGACCGATTGTGATGCGTTTTTTTTTGTTTGAAAGCTGACGTGATTGAGATGGTTCTTAGTTACAATTCATGACAATCTGTTCAGGCGTTTCAAGATCATCAGCTCTTTTTTATGTCGGGGGTTGCTTAAAATTTTGAAAATTTTACTTATTAAGAGATCTTCTTTAAAATCGATGTAGGGTGGGACATTAGTCATGTATTCCCGAAAGATGTGGTAAAGTTTTTTTTTTTACTTTTAAATTGTCTCCACACTCTTACAGATCTCCAACACCCCACTTTTACAGGTCCTGAGGAAAAAAATCCCCCAGAGCCTGTGTCTTACTTAGGTTTGTAACGTCTTTTTAGGGAATGAAAAAAAGTTCTGGGAAGAAAAAGTTATGATGGGTAGGAACCTGTACAGGTATCGGGGATGTGTTCAGGAGTACGGAACGTGTGAATCCATCCCTCCCACTGCGGTGCAAGGCGATGAGTGGAGAGGGTCCTGCTAGAGAGGTCAAAAGGTCTCTCTCAACCAGACTCTTCCATTGCGGTCCGCCACAAAGAACGTGGCAAAAGCATCCTTCGCTAAACCTTAGCAAACCCCACCCCATGAATCCAGGGACCCCTGCTAAGTCATCAGACTTAGCGAACCGCTCGGAGTGACTTAAGGCACTGATATTGGTTATACAATAAATGGTTCCCGGGGCGGCGATACCCATACCAACCCTCCCAAATTTAAAATATTTTGTGTACTTACGGTCAAATGTAATTTTTACAAACATTATGATACAATCAGCCAAACATTAGAGATTTCTAAAGGTCTTGGGTTTTTGGTTTAATAAAAACTCCACCAAATGTTATGACCGAAAATATACGAACTACTTACTGCAATTAAAAGCCAATGAATCCGTCAAGATATTTTATCACATATTTTTAGGTTTTATGAAAAAAAATCTCTCTCCTAAATGTTTCAATTAATTTAAAATACTTTTTAATCACCTTTATTAAATTTGGATAGCCATCGCTCGAGTGGTTGTGCTTACGAGAGAATTTCCATATTAAAAACTTACATCATTATCTTATCTTATCTTTACGTGTTTGAATACTAATTTAATATCTACTTCGTTTCAGAAAAAAATCAGAAAAATTCCTGATACAAGGAACTCATAGTTACGTAACTACAATTTTTTTTTACTATTCTCGTTTGAACAGGAGGTATTGTATAACTTGAAAAATGCTTGTTCCAATCAATACATGGGTCTGTTTACTACTTTCATCCCCCCCCCCCCCCCTCCCCGTCATGTAGCCAAGACGTTTCATTAGCAGATATAGCGCCGTAGACAAATAATGACAATACTCGTACTACAGATGAAAGCATGCCGGTACTCGTAAAGTTAGGGCGGTTCCTTATTGCCAGGACACAAAGGGAGCTAATGAACAGGTGCTGCTTTATACTTACTCGTACCCTCTGAGGTTTCATAGACGACGAATCGTTCGTACCAATCCAGCATCCTAGTTCATAGTTATCAACGACACGGAAAAATTCACAGCAATTTTAAAGAAAAAAGATATTTCTTCTATCCACATTAACGTTCGAAATTTCGTAGAGTAGTAACGAATCAGTGTATTCGATTGAAGATTTAGATAATAAATCCCAATAAAATTGATACCTTAGCTTCACAAGCCTTATTCAAAAATATTTTTCTGTCGATTTTCTCGTTTTAAATTCTCGCGTATCCCCCTCTCGAGGCATTTATTTGCAGCTTGTCATAATAGTAATATAATTATTTATACTCTTTGTTTTAATAGTAATATAATTTCTCTAACGGTTTCGGAAAGGACCGCCCTTCATCAGGATAACAATAAAACTGACATAAAATATAAAATACTGACAATCTTCTTCTTCTTGTGCCCTGTCCGTTCAACGGACGTTGGTTATCATGTTGGCTATGCGGACTTTGTTTACTGCAGCCCGGAACAGCTCCACGGTAGACTGGCCATACCACTGTCTCAGGTTTTTCAACCATGAGGTTCTCCTTCTTCCAGGGCCCCGTCTTCCGGCAATCTTTCCCTGCATTATGAGATGCAGGATCTCATACTTCTCTGGATGTCTCATCACATGTTCAAGATATTGAAGTTTTCGGATTTTTATAGTTTTAATTACTTCCTTTTCTTTATTCATCCGAACCATAACATCTTCCTTTGTAACCCTGTCCATCCAGCTTATTTTAAGTATTCTTCTGTAGATCCACATCTCGAATGCCTCAAGTCGCCTAATAAGTTCTTCAGTAAGCGTCCATGCTTCCATTCCGTAAAATAATATCGAAAACACGTAGCATCTGACCATTCGCATTCGTAATCCAAGGTTGAGATCATGACTGCAGAACATTTTTTTCATGCGGATAAAGGTTGCACGAGCTTGCTCAATGCGGCATTTGATTTCAACTGAAGGATCCCATCTATCATTTACGTTGCAGCCCAAGTATACAATACTCTGTACCTTCTCTAGTTTTGTTCCAGCAATATAAAGATTTTCATCGAATGCGTTATTTTTGCTTATGAGCATGTATTTTGTCTTATTTATATTCAGTTCCAGCCCAAAATTCTCACAAGTCTTCACTACTTGATTCAGCAAATAATAAAATACTGACAATATATAAATAAATATTTAGGTGGTGGAATGAGCGGTCAAGAATGCATGGCCAATGTTGCCAATCATTTCATTTTCATAAATCATACTTTTAATATGGACGCAGGGGTTCACTTTATTTCTTCAAAGGGGTTTAATAATAAAGGTAAAATAAGTTAACTTAGGAGTACCAACTTGAATCGGAAAATCCCCAAATAATAATAATTATTCCAGTTATTCTGTTATTCTAGAATATACATATTGTTCAATTTGGGAGGCGGGTATGGTATCCCCTTCCCGGAAACCATTTATTGGATAATCAACACAGTAGGGGTGCCCGGATTCAAGGAGTGAGGTATGTCCGGGTCTTGGCGGTGGATACGACTGCCCACCAATTACTTGGCATTTTTTTTTACATTTAACTCCACACAGGAGACCCTGAGGAAAATAATTTCCCACAGAACCCATGTCATCTTTGAAGATGCTGTAAGGAGGGTCTTTTTGAGGAGAGGAAGGAATGAACAGGAGTCTTGAAGATACCCATGTTGTAGGAGGGAGGAAACACAGATGCTGGCAAATCTTTCCACATCCGGTGCCGAGGGGATCAATGACTCTAGTTCCTCGGAGCATCTTCCATTGTAATACCGGTAGAACAAGGACAGTATTCCCACCTGACTCCTATGCTCTAAAGATTGCAATCCGTCTGTTAAGATGGGAGAATCTATCAAACGAACCACCCGTTTCTGCACAGATTCAAGGGTTTTTTTTAGGTATTTTGGAGCTCCAGACCGGAGGTGGCTGCCAAATTCAACGGTGGGGCGCACTAAATGGCATTCCCGATCGGGAGAGATTTGTCGAGGGAAATCTTTCAATCTCTCCAGCAGGACTCTCTCGGAAGAGGTGAGGGTCCTGTTGATGATCTCCACCCCTGCTGACCCCCAAATTCCTACCCACTCCTCATTACTTTTTTCCTTCCCACAACTTCCTCACATTCTTTTTTATAAAAATACTCCCCACAAAGCAGCTCCAAAGATGACATAGGCCCTGAGAGGATTTATTTTCCTCAGGCCCTCCTGTATGTAGCTAGTGTAAAAAAATAGCTTTATAAATTGCCTTCAATATTTTTGAAATGGATTGATCCATTGTATTTATTTTCGTGAACTTTAAAAAGACATCGTAAGTCGTAAATTATAGTTTAGGAGCAGTTAAATGTCTTGAGAAGTAAGATTTGATTCGTAAAGCGAAGGATTCGATATTCATTATTATTATTGAATTAACCCGAAGAAGTAAAACGCGATCAAGATAGTCTAAAACTTACGCGGTCTAATATGAATGAAGCGGGGCGTAGGTATATACCAAGACAAAGTTATAGGTATGGTGGAATGACTCGTCAGACTACCCATATGTTGAGAAATTGGATGATTGTTAATTAGAGAGTTAGTTTCAATATTTGGAATTCTAAGAGCATCTATATAAATGTTGTACTTAGTTAGGTATTCGAGTGTACATAGGTACTTCTATAAGTGACGAAGGAGGTTGTGAAACAAAAGTGAAAAGATGAATTTGCATGAAAAAGACACTACGATTAAAATGCAGAAGATATGGGGTGACTAAGGCGTAACGAAGACCACCAAGATAAGTCTCGTCGAGACCTCGATTTTCCCCATATTATAAACTGGACAAGTAAGGCCAGCGGAAGAAAGACAGACGGACAGACGCCCTCGAAATGTGGTAATTGATAAAGATGTTCAGAATTCCGTGGATAGCCAGACGCACAAATGCGTCCATTCTGGAAGAGTTGAGCATCCACAACAGGCTTACAACTATCTGCCTACAACGTACTCTAGAACACGTTGCACTGGACACATTGCTCGCCAAACCAAGGACTTCAACTTCGAGAAACTTAGTCACTGGCAAAGTGGAAAGCAAAAGAAGCAGCGGAGGACAACCGGAAATGCGATGTGGGCAAAGATATTTCATTATCTTTGTGAACAGAAGTTAAATCGATCGGGCAAATATAAACACGTAAATTTCATTAAAATTGAAATTAAAACAATTTTTAACTTATTTATTTCACCAGTACCGGTTTCATTCTATTATGGCCATTATATCAGGCCAGCCTGAAGATGTCCATAAAAGTGTTTTAATTTCAATTTTAATACGATATAATCCCACCACGTATAACAGAACAATAAATAAACTCACGTAAATTTCACATTCAGAAATTAGGTCTCTCAGTACAAGTTCAAAATCATACGGAATGGCAATATACGACGTCAGACAGTGTAAGAGAGACATGGCAAGCAATATTGACTGATTGTCTACATATTATAGATAAAAAGTTTAAGTCAGTGGCAACACTGGTTTCCAATCAAATCTGCATGGAAGGCTATTTGGAGCTATTTGGAGCTATTCAGTGTTTCGAGAGGTGTACCATCAATAATGGTATGTCTAGGCTACTTGATGAGTATCAACAAGGTCACCTAAGCCTTTATTTAGACCAAGACTGGTGGAAGACGAGGCCGAGGGTGACCTTGAGACCTCTCACCTTAATTTTTATACTAACGACCTAATCCTTAACGACGTTGTAAGATGCGTTGTAGTAACTTTCTTGGAAAATTCGCAGAAGTTGGGTGAAGACGCGCCAACTTTTCTGTCTTGGCAAGTGGTCCTAAACCGTAAACTTCACGTAAAGTGCCGAGTCCTGAAATAACGTGTTCATTATTATTCCAAGTGCGAAGCTGTTGTTTTAGCTACAAAGCTCTCAACAGTAAAGACAACAAATAACTGTTGACAAAGCTGATGGCTAAAAATAAAACTGCTTAGATATCAGTTCATTGACGCATTAAACTGAAGATTTAACCTTCCTAAAATCAACCATGATCCCGAATCTATGCAATAGTCGGGTTCAAGTCGTCAACCTGAGTCTAAGGTTTCGGAAAATCGAATTATGTTGCCTTTTTGACGTCATCTGGTGGGCGCTTCCGGTTATACAGTACAAGGAATTGACCAAAATCTTATAATTAACGATATTTTTATCCGAGAGAGCTGGAATCGCAGAACTAAAAATTTGTTGATTTTAAGATTAAGGACAGTTCTACTAAAACCAAAACTAAAATCGTGCTGCAATATGAACCACTGAAATTTTACTCTCAATTTTTGTTGAAATGCGACTAAGGCCACCAGAAAATTTTCGTTGACTATTGGTGACGTTACTTTCCGATTTGTAATTAATTATTAGTTATTATATTCGAACTATAATTAAATATTTTTTTTAAGTATACTTTATTTTATTATTTTTTCCATTTAAATCAAAATAGATCATTAATTTACATCTTACTGCATCTCACAGAATTATAAAATGAGAGGCTAAGCATCCAGTGAAGCCCACATTACCAAAAATATTTGTTTTATAAAATATTTACACTGTATAAATATATTTTTTTAAATATATGTATTATGGTCTTGGTCCTCCATTATAAATCTCTCTCTCTGACTGATGTGGTTTTTTATAGAATACGCCTCATCGAAATTAAATTAAGTTAATTAAGCCATGTTGCAGAATGCCTCTGCCAGTAAGGAATTGCTAAAGGGAAAATAAGGTTTGGCTGACCAATCAAGTCAACACCAAAGGCCTCTCCTACACCAGCAAAGAAAGCAGACCTTCTAACGGAAGATATTCACTACGTCGAGAGGGGCCACTGGTGTATTTTTCGGGATTGATTTGGGAAGGAGTGCAATTTTCCAAGATGCACTCCCGAAACAAGCATTGCATTAAATGCAACCAAATATTGTGTAATTCCCCTGCAAAATAGATTTCTACGACTTCCACAATGAGCCCAATAAATTAATTTTAATTAAGTTTTGTAAACACGTAAAATAAAAATAAAATACAATAATAATATTAGGTCTATGTTGTAACACACTTCATATATTCACATGTACGCGTAAAAGTTGACAAACTAAAACAAAATCGTCAGAATATTTGTAATTCTAGTAATTAAATCACCCTACACTGAATTTATAAGTTCAGAAAAAAAAATGCATGCATCACAGGGGTAGTTTCTTACAGACTGTTTTTGATATAAATAGAAAATGCTCTTCAAAATGTTCTTTACAATAGATTGAGCACTTTAACACGATGCTTTAAATTTTAAAAAGATAATCTTTTGTATACTTTGTGTTCTACGTTATATAATTTAGGTGCTTTAACTGAATCAAATGTTTGGTTTGTGAGTGGGTGCGGAATCCATTCCTAAAGGCTTCGGATCAATCCCTAACCATTAGTGACACAATTTAATTTATTAATTATGAATTTTCATCTAAAAGGGTGTTGGACAGAGGCGGAACGAGCTACTTTCGTGCCCAATTGACCAATTCCAATAAATTTATTAAATCTGTATAACTTAATTTGTTTTAAATATTTACCCACTTACTAATAAAAGCTAATTAAATTTTACACAATTGATAAACAATCATTGCCCTTCATTAATAATTGTTTATCAGTTATGTAAAATTTGAAAAACGTTTATTACAGTGACAGTGACCGGGTGGCAGATATCTACTGTTTTTTTGATGCGAACAGTTTTAGTGAGGCGAATATTTAATATTAAATTATACTATAAAATGTAAAATATTGCATCAAGATGAAAAAAAATAAAAAACCAGATACCCTTAGAAAAAAAAATCCCTCAGGACATACGACATCCATGGGGATGCTGTATTTTGGGAAGGAAAATGATACGAAAGATAGGTAGTAAAAAGAGGGGGTAAGTGTATCCAAGAATAACGGACGGAATTCAAACCTCCCACTGCGGTGCAAGGCGACGATAGTCCTGCTGGAGATATCAAAAGGTCTACCTCTCCCTATCCGACAGTTAAGGGCCCGCAACCCGGATTTGTACCGATTTATTACATATTTCCATTAAACACGGTAAGTTTTGAAGCTCATAAAAAAATATATGTTATTCTTGAAGATAATATCTAGACTTTGACCGCGCCGAAACGCAAATTATATAAAATTCCCTCCATATAAAAAAATCGCAAAGTATGCTCCAAAAATTATTATTAACACATTTGTTTCAGTTATTTTAAAAGTAATATTTATGAAAAAAATCACAGTGTTTCTTTAAATGCTATTTAAGATAATGCCCGCGAGATTTTTGCTCTATTTTAAACGAGTCGTGTTTTATTAAACATTTTCGCATCGATTTTGTCGCTGTAAATGTTAGCGCTCTCCTCCAACATTCGTAATTTCGTATCTCTCCATACTCTTCTTTTCGGGCCCGGTTGCAGAGCCTTAATGAGTGGACGCATCCGCCGCCAAGATCCAGACCAACCTCACCCCATAAACTAGGACACCCCTGCTTAATCACCAAAGCCGAACCACTTGGGGTTATCTATGGCAGAGGTGTTGGTTATTCCGTGTACCCTCTGACGTATTATACCCACTTCCCAAATTATATTATACTGATCTCGATCAGATATGAATTTAGATCTCGATCAGTTCACCGTACAATCATAATATAATCTAACACAATGTCAGTCAATCAACATCGGTTATTTTCAGACATACAATTATATTTAAGCCATATACCTAATTGCTTCCGTCTTCAAATAACGTCATCCCGAAGAGTAATGGACAGAAATACAACTATGACGTTGGGTATCACGTTTTCTTTCATCAGATGCCTTCAAATTTATAAATATTGTAGACTATTATCGGCATTGCCAATTTGATATGCATTACATAATATCACTGCAGAGATTATAGTATAATTTTATTATACTCTCTTCAGTCGTTTAGGTGTTCTCGACATTAACTTTAATTTATTTATTCATCTTCGGTTAATCAACGGCTTACATTTTATCAGTTTGTACGTGTTTAGAATGTAGCTAAAAATTGAAGCAATTGTGGATTTCATCCTTATAATCTAACCTCTAATTCTAATAAGACAGTAGATATATATATATATGTTACAGTCATAGTTTTTTTTAATATATTTTTTATTGAAACATATAACAAGGTTACAACATAATATATACATCAATATATCAATCACTCTCCTAATAAAGCAGCTGCTTGTGTTTAGGAGAGGTAAACTAAAAATTTTTACATTTGTTTAGATCAAAACAAAAAATATTAGTAATGTAACAAAAAATATTAGTGATTTTATGAGAAAATACAGATAAAAGTAATAAAAATATAGGTTAGTTAATAAATGATTTAAAGTATTGATAAGGCAAAAACATATTTCTAAACAATAAGTAAAGTTATGAGGTGGTACTAGAGTATTTTAATTTAATTTTTTTTAAATATTTTTCGTAGCTTCCTTCCGATCGTATATCAAGGGGTAATTTATTAAATAATTTTATACCCTTGAATGTATAGTGATGCTGTGCTGTTGTGGTTCGCACAAGTGGCACGGAAAATCCTGCAACAGTTATTATTCTTTTGCTTATATTTAATTGTGGTAAATTATTTTTACTAAAGAAATCTTTATGTATTTGTAATAGTGACTAAATAGTTATTATACATAATGACTGGTCATTATATATATAAAATTGTTTAGAAAATGTGGTAAATTAATCACTTTATCCGGATATTATTCATATGTTACAGCCAAAGTAAAAATCCGGATATTATATTATATTCTATTAAGCCATTATTTATATTGTCCACCCAATTTAGACAAAGTGATAATTGACTCAGAATTAATCACGGATATTATTCATAATATCGAGTCAAAGTTAGTCAAAGTAATAAATACGGTCCAACTGCACCTAACCTAACAACCTAACCTAACCTAACATTTGGGAGGCGGGAATGGGTACCGCCGCCCCGGGAACCTTTATTGGATAACCAACACCTCTGCCATAGGTCACCCCAAGTGGTTCGCTACGTTTGGTGATTTAGCAGGGGTGCCCAGGTTCATGGGGCGAGGTTTGTCTAGGTCTTGGAGGCGGATGACCAGGACACACTGAAACCCCAGATTCCTACCCACCCCTTAATCCCTTTTCCTTCCCAGAACTCTCCTCTCCTTCCTTTCCTTAAAAACCCTCCACACAGCATCCCAAAAGATGACATAGGCCCTGAGGGAATTTTTTTCCCTCAGGGCCTCTTGTGCGGAGCACATGTAAAAAAAAAATATAACCTAACCTAACCTAACCTAACCTAACCCAACCTAACCGAGCCTAATAAATAATAATTATGACTCAGTTGTTTTTAATATTATTATTGTAGAATTCATGTCAGTTGATTTTAAATATTTTATTATTTTAGTCTTTAAAGAGTGATATGAGGTTAGGTTATGTTAGGTTAGGTTAGGTTAGGTTGTTAGGTTAGTTGCAGTTGGACCGTTTTTATTACTTTGGCTAGCTTTGACCCGATATTATTATTACCGACCAATTATCACTTTGTCTAAATTGGGTGGACATTATAAATAATGGCTTAATAGAATATAATATAATATCCGGATTTTTACTTTGGCTGTAACATACGTATAAAAATAAATGTATAGTTATTTATTAAAAAATTATATAAAACAAAAATTGCTCAAGACAGGTAAGAAAAGCAGTTATTTTTATTTTTTTTTGTTTTTAATTCTGTGGTCTAATATAATATATCTCATATCTCAGTCCGTATCCATGCTATGTACGACAATCCTCGCTAAAATTTAAGAGGGCGAAATCTGCCGCTTTAGCCTTGATAAGCCGGAGAAAAGTTCCTTGTTTAGACGCACATAGGTGCTAGCAGTCACATGTCAAATATGAAATCTACGTAAATAATATTGAATACTTCCATATGACATATATACATTTACTCGTACGATTGTCTAATTTCATATGGATCTCCCGATGACTTTATAAAGTATAGATATAGTACTCACGTAGACAGTAGTTTGATTTTTCAAAGAAAAAGTAAAATGTTCCTCTATTAAACTCATAGACAAGCCTTGTAATACTGGTGATATCCAGTCTTGCAACCTATATACAGATAACCGCGCTAATCCAAGCCGCGCTAATCTCGACATTTCTACAAAGCCGAGCTTAAATCAACTGATTTACCTAGCCATAATATTAGAAAAATAAGACGAGGTACATACGTACACATAGTCGTTTCCCTTGCAAATTAGAAATATGCATTTACAGGGTGTCCGGGGGTAAAGTGCATTAACTTCGGGAGGTGATTCCACATGATGGTAGGAGTAAAAAATATTAATAACTTTTTCCGAAATTCCAACATTTTTTTTCCTATACAAAAAGACGTACCTACTAAAAATCCTTGTGAGGTACGATCTTACTTGCTGAGAGCCTGCCGGGCGCCCAACTCGATTGTGATTGGCCCGTACCGTAACAGCGGACAATAATAAATCTATATCAATAAAAGATGGAATTTCTAAAAAAACTATTTATCTTTTTTACTTGTACTATCATGTAGAATCACCTCCCGAAGTTGCCTCTCGAAATGCACTTTACCCCCGGACACCCTGTATATTCTCAGCATCAATTCCGGTCATCAAAAACAGTTTCCAAAAACCCCGAGAAAAGGAAACCGGTTAGGAACCAAGTTTCGCTTTGTTCACAATTGCAGACATTACTGTACAACTCTAAAAACTATATATAGTTTATGTATATATATCTTAATATATAAAAGAAAGTCGGGTTAGTTACACTATTTATAACTCGAGATCGGCTGGACCGATTTTGATGATCTTTGATTTGTTGTATTGGTCTCCGCCCCGGATAACACAATAACTATTAAAACATCGCAAAAATTCACGAAAAACAAAGTTATGAAGAAAATTATTTTTTTCATGCATTTTGTATGGAACAAATTCTCATATTTTGAAAGAAATACAGCAATATTGTGATAGGTATAATATTTAACTGTGCGTGAATTCAAAAAATTCAAAAACGTCAAATGTCAATGCGCTGATTGTTTTGCTTTTGTTCTTAATCATATAATGCTGCCCCTCTTTCTTACACACTAAATGTCGATAGTAGAAAATGAGACAAACGGTGAACGAACATCTCTGCACCCCTCCAAAGGAAAAATACAATAGTTATAATAAATCTCCCTCACACGTATAAAGAAAAAGAAACGCGATTCCCGTAAGTAGGTGGAAAAGTAAGAAAAACCAAAAAATTTACATTCGTACACGACGCTATTATCTCTGATACTGACAAAAACAAAACACAGACAATTGCGCATCGATAATTGCTTTATTGTGTAATTTTTAACTTAATAAAAAAACTGAATTTAATTCAGCTAATAAGTTAACATAACAGTTATTGATTCTGAGGCGGTACTAAGTTCGTCGGGTAAGCTATAACTATATAATTTTTGATTTTTCGTCTAACATCAACACAATAGTTAATAATGCGCACAAATACCATCCTAAAACACGAAAGAAAACAAGCAATTTAAATATAATCTCTCGAGGTTCAAATACAGCACCAACTTTATTTTAAAATCTCCTCGTCAGCATGACAGCTCTTTGAAACAAACATTAACAGAATAAACTTCCACAGCGGCGGCACAAAGCAGAACAGAACAAACAAAAAATGTGTAAACAAACAAAATTCGTTGGTTTTATCAAAGTTCTACGTCTGCAATCAGTTGATCCCTCTTTTCAATTTGACTTGACTTATAAACTACTGTAGCTTTGAATTTCAGTTACTGAAGTAGTGCGATTTTCTCGCTTCTATTTTGGTTGTCGCTGTGAAAAACAGTGTAAGTCCAAAGTTTTATAAATGTTTTAATGGAAGAAAGATAAAAGTTTAAGCCTTAATCACTGATTGCAACGTTTCACATTTGAATTTTTCTTTGACTGTGCAAATGTATATCTCTTCTAGGAAAAATGCACAAAACAGTTGGTACGCATAATGGCAAGTAATCTGGAACGTAAGAGGCAGATTTTTTAAATTTTATTTTACTCTTTTATACGCATTGCACAACATTCATTGGACACATTTCCACTGAATCTGATCATGTTATGATTATAGAGCACCTTAAAACACTTAACAACTGGAGTATCGTAAACGATATGATTTTATATTTAGAAAGGTGTTACATTACAACCTTCAATCGTAACAGAAGACGAAAGAATTATGAAAATTGCTTTAATAGTTTTCAATTCGCTCTTAATTCAGAGTTCAAAAGCCCAGTAAGAGAATGCATCAAGTGACTCATATCGTAGGTGTAAGTCCAATTCCTCAGAATAACCATTTGTAAAAATATTAAGCAGAGACAAACTATCTACAGATATTACATGCTCTTGCTTGGGATAGTTCATTTGTGGGTAATGACTTTAACGGAGTACAGGCAGTCTACTGGTCCATTTAAAAATTTGAAAAGACCAATCAATGCGGCTTGTGCTGTTCGGTGCTGTTTGATGAACACTTTAGTGGTATCAGAAGTAAATCCTTGAAAATTATGGAATCCATACATAGAATATCAAAATTAGGGTCAGAAGTTCGGCATAGTTGATGTTGTATGAAAATTATTGTAAATCTATAAACATTTCGTCACAGCAGTATTTTATGACAACCGTAGGAAGGTATATACTCGTATACGAGTTTTGGCACACAGATTTTCAGATTTATAGTTACCTAAGGGGAAGAGTATATGATAAAAGTGTTTTGAATATGGTCTAGAACTTAGTAGGTTTCCACATGATCCCAAACTTCTTTAATACTTCAATATTAAAACACTTAAAATTGGAAGAAAATTAACTAATCTAATATGTTTATTCAAAATAATTCACGATCATCTACAGTATGTCTTGCCAATATTGAAATAAAGGTTCCCATATATCACCCGAATATCTTAAAAAATATCGCCTAATTTAGCCCTAAGACCCAAACGTGTCGACCATGTAATGAGATATGTAGAGTTTGTGAAAGGACATTTTTGTAGATAATTCATACAGATTTAAAAAAATGTTTTGATATTTCTCAAAAATATGTAACAATTTCATCTGCTATTGCTCTGCTATTGTTCTCAATTGTACTGCTACTGCACAAAAATATGTAACAATGTTTGCCAATCATTGGAGACGAGTCACGCTTTTGACTTCAATAGTGGAATTGAATTATTTACATTGTAATTTTGAAGGTGCTCTTTTGGACAAATTGGATATCTTAGAAATAAAAAAAAACGTGAATGTGAATTTGAAAATTAAAAAAATGTTTTTAAATTAACCATTATTAATTATTATAGCTGTTACTTTTGTAAATTGTGCCCTATTGCCCCTCTTCCCTCTACCTATTCTCACCATTCCATTGACACCGTTGTCTTTGTCTATTATTTATAATTAGTTTTAAGTAAACCCTGAAGAAGTGAGCGTTGCTCATGAAACATGTCGGTTTTTTTATAAACAAGAAACGTGGTAAGAACTAAGTATTTTGAATTGTATATAACAATTGTTGAGCTAATTATATTATATCACTTGTGTCTCTCTTTGTGTCTCTTGCAGCCCTTACTTCTCTTTGTATTGTGTCATTTGAGTGAGTTTCATTACATAATTTTGTAGCTTTAGGTAGATATTTTGTATGCTTTGAATGAATTTTTATAAGTGGATTATTCTCAGAAAAGTGAGGAACTCAGTATACCTAAATAAATGAATAAATTTAGCGTAATATTGAAGAAATATGTATTCAGCTTTTCAAACTACTTTCAATTCAGACATTTGGATAGGGCGTTTTGTCTCAACTGAATAGTGATGTCGCTGTTCAAGATTGCCGGAAGTTCTGGCAGGATTAACTGGCTTATTCCGGAGGAAGTGTAGGGTGTCGGGGGAGAGAGAAAAGGGAAGAGGAGGGAATACAAAGTGAAGAGGAAGTTACGTGGAAGGGGTTACAGATAAAGGAACACATAGCAATATGAAATGGAATATGTTATCTGGCGTTCAACTACTCCTAAATATGAAACTTTCAATTGGATTCCCAGCTATTAATTGTTTGATTTGTGAATTTACAATAGATCTATTTTAGTACTCCGTTGTTAGGTTATAACCTAAATCATCACACGCTTGAATATATTATTACGTCTAATACATTATCAAATTATGAAAGTAAGATGTTAAGGACTTAAATTGAAATTTGAGTTATAGTTTTGGGTGAAATGCAGAATACGCCAATGTCAGGGAATTTAATAAAAATGCACTTTCTAGATGAGAAAAGTGTGTAGAAACTCATTAAAAAAAAGAATTAATGTGCGGAAAGCAAAATTGAGGGAAATACAGCCGATCAAAGTTTTATAAAATTTCACTCGCAAACTGATACTATGACAGCCCGCCCGCCATCGTTATGTTGGTATCCCGGACCTGATACAAACAAGAGCCTAGATACAATTGTAGAATTGTAGCCGACTACATGGGATACTTGAGGCGCGTAATTATGAAAAACAGAATTAATAATATAATGTAAATAGGCACTGAAATGGAGAATCCCGCCAGACAAACCATTTAAAAACGTAGGCTGTTTCTTAATGTAAAGATAACATACACAAGCCCGCTAGAAAGGTTAGGTTAGGTTCGGTTAGGTTAGGTTAGGTTCGGTTAGGTTAGGTTAGGTTAGGTTAGGTTATGGGGGGGGGGGGGCGGGCAGATCCGGCGCTGGGTTAACATACACAAGCCCGCTAGAAAGGTTAGGTTAGGTTCGGTTAGGTTAGGTTAGGTTAGGTTAGGTTATGGGGGGGGGGGGGGGGGCGGGCAGATCCGGCGCTGGGTTAACATACACAAGCCCGCTAGAAAGGTTAGGTTAGGTTCGGTTAGGTTAGGTTGGACGAATTTTTGTGCATGGCTGGACGTTTATATGACGCCACTGTGGAACGTCCACCCAACACTCTGCCGTCGCTTGAGGATGGGACATCTGACTCTGAGGACGATTACGAGTGAGCGATTTTAAGGTAGTATTTTGTTTAGTTTCATAATTACGCGCCTCAAGTATCCCATGTAGTCGGCTACAATTCTACAATTGTATCTAGTCCGTGATACCAACATAACGATGGCGGGCGGGCTGTCATAGTATCAGTTTGCGAGTGAAATTTTATAAAACTTTGATCGGCTGTATCTCCCTCAATTTTGCTTTCCGCACATTAATTCTTTTTTTAATGAGTTTCTACACACTTTTCTCATCTAGAAAGTGCATTTTTATTAAATTCCCTGACATTGGCGTATTCTGCATTCCTCCCATAGTTTTTACTCTGAAATAAGGGAACGCGAATTCGATTTCAGGTATGGACAACTTAATGTTTGAAAAATTTCAAACTTACGTTTTTGAGAAATTGTGTCACCGTTATTTGTGTCCAGATCTGAGTAACAAGATGATTAACCATCTTCTTCTTCCCCTTCTCCTTTTCCTCCCCTATTTCTTTTATAATTTTATTTGTTTATGAAACACACACAAATAAATGAATCCCTGTTTCCCTAGAACGACTTTACCTATTTCATTCACCTTTTTTTAAAGTTTTCTAATGCTTTTTAGAAGGTTCTTAAAAATTAAGAAAATTGCGTAGAAAATTTGATAATTTCAGAAACCTTAACGACTATTTCAACTTCGCACGTTTGACAGTTCGCTGGTTCGATGAAATTGAATTTAGCAGGCAGATGTTTTTTTTTGTTATAAAAGAATTGTCTGTGGAATTTTAAATTATAGATATTTTAAATAGGTACCTACGTTAGGTACCAAAATTGATTGATTTTTCTTATAATATACAAAACTGAATATTTGTATTTTAAGAATAATGAAAATTCGAAAGACGAGATTGTAGTGGGTGGCACGCGAGCTGTTTGAAAACTGAATGTACTGGGACTGAATATATGGAATGCGGGAGGAGGGTTTGCGGGACGGGGGATCGGGAGAGCGGGGAAGGTGGAAGGGGAACGCAGGAGGGTAAGGGGATGCGGGCACGGAGAAACAATTTATTTCTTTGAATATGGCATTGCAACGCATGCGTCGAGGGGTAAGACTTTTGACTCGCAATCCGAAGGTCGTGGGATCGAAAACGACAACATTTTCCAAAATGGGGATGGCACTTCGCCACCTCTAACACGATCCTAATAATAGGTTTAGTTTTACGATATTCTTATATAATAGACCAACTGGCTTCAGATTTTCAATTTGGGAGTTGGGTGGGTACCGCTACAAACGCTGGAAACATTTATTGGATACCCAACACCCATGCCATAGGTAACCTCAAGTGGTTTACTACGTTTGGTAACTTAGCAGTGGTGCAAGCGGTTCATTGGTTCAAAGATCTTGGCGGCGAAAGCGTTTGCCCAGCAACTGCGGGGCGGCCCGGATCGGAGAAACTGGTTGGATCACACTATAATGTTACGTTAGGTCACTCCTGGACACATTAACCCCGAGTTTTTGTGTGGGATTAATGTTAAAAAAAAAGAAATTGTGGTAAATTGCAAAAAATATGTCTAGAGAAAAGGGAGTGGAAGGATGTGGCAGTGTGGGAAGACAACGAGCCTGTGGTTTTAGAATAATTTATCGTTACGTGACGGTTTTAAGACGCCAAACCGAAATCATTAATAAATAATAAGCTCTAGGAGGGTGGGCTGCAAAATCCTCGCGTATTTCAGTTGAAACCGGCTTTCATACACGTCCACAAATAGGATTTAAACTTTAATTTTCTCTTCAGTTCAATGGCCGTAAATAGGCTTTTGTTGGTATATTATTTTTATAGTTCAATTTCAAAAAATAATAATTAGAGTGTGTAATTCGTACGCAATAGAAGTGAAACTAGAAACTCGCTGGATGTCGCTTTCTTTTGCCTGTTTATTTTAAAGTGGTTTGAAGATTGGATATTGATTTACAAAAAAAATATTTATTTTTTTTGGATTTCTTAGGATTCGAACCTCCGTCCGCTGGATTTCTCTGGCCGCTGAGATTTGCGACGCACTATACCGCTGCGCTATGGGACGCGCGTGGTGAGGCGTGAATTTATGCATTATATTCCGTCGACCCGAAAAAAACAATGAGCGCAGACCTATCGTCGTTTCCGTTTTATATCTCAACCAATGGGAGTCTTGAGCGCAGTTAGATTCTTCGCAGGAGCCGTAGTGCGTCATTTCCGTTTCATCAGAATTTCAAATCACTCTAATGTGGCTAAAGAAGTTTCACTTCAAAAACACTATCAGTAGGTACCTGTGAAGTATCACTGAAATGTCCTCTCCAGAGAGACTCGTTATATATCTGTACTGGGGCCAGTATTCTCCAGTACCTACTATTATTTGCTTATTAAAATACATTGAAATCAAAGCGAAATTTAAAAAAAATTGAGATCACAGTGACTGTTTATTGACGTTTTTTTATTTACAAACAGAGCTTAAATAAAGTCAGTCTTACGTCAGTCACTAAAAATGTGTAAAAAACGTTACAAATATGTCCACAACTATATTTATACGGAATTTTTAAAATTTACCAAATAAAATTTTTAAAGGGCCGTCTGTTTCAACAGAAAGTTAAATCGTGTCGAAAAATTAAATTTTAACTGTCAGTTAAAGTAACGAGGACGTTAAATAGGACCGCGCGCTGTTTCAGGTGTAAGTAATAGTCGTCAGTGTGGCCAGTCTAAAAAGCAGAATATTCGTCGGAATTATGTGGAAAAACGCATCGAAATATTTTTTGGTGCGGCAACACCGTCAACTAAATCAGAACAACGGTATTAGTTCATTTATGAGAACAACTGTCAAAATATGAAAATATCCGGTTGTATTTTGTGTCGCGTCATAGGATTTGACAGCTTTGTTCCGATAAAATAGTATTTGTATGAATATTTACAAATAAATGATGACCTATTAAAATACATGTAAAATACAATATGAATGTAATTTACTTTACAGTAGTTGTGATATCTCCTTGAATTTGAAGTG
The DNA here is from genome assembly GCA_929108145.2 of Limnephilus rhombicus. Classification (NCBI taxonomy): domain Eukaryota; kingdom Metazoa; phylum Arthropoda; class Insecta; order Trichoptera; family Limnephilidae; genus Limnephilus; species Limnephilus rhombicus. The sequence goes on along the minus strand of OV815288.1, from coordinate 5,309,635 downwards.
TCACATGTTTTACGATATCTTCAATTCAATTTATTTATGGTATCGAAAACGTTAGAAAAACATACATTTTATACCTTTTTCAAAATCAGTTGGTAAGAGTATTACATTAAACGTATGTAGTAGGTGTAAAAAATATACTAGCATTAATAGAGCTTGTCTTTTAAAGGCAGCTTCACTCGCTAAATATGTCGATATCAGAAACGATTCTGTTCAGGCCCTACCTACTAATGTTATATTTTTGTAATGTTTATGTTTATGACAATAAATTGATTTGAAGATCTTGTAAAACTTGCGATACATCCATTATTAAAGCTTGACTTTTAAAAGGTAACGCTAAATATGTCGATATCAGAATTGATTCTGTTCAACAGCAGGATTTTTTCGACATGCGGTGCCGCGCTAAGAAATCGAGATCATCCCAGATAACCAAATTATTGACGCGGGGTCGAAATGTTTTTGGTTTTCGCTTCAAGACATATTGGACGAGGAATTCATCGTCACTATCATCGTCTTCTACAATGTTTATCATGATTACTGATTAGTATATTAGTAATCAATGTTGAAGCACGCAATTTCGTAGTTTATCTCAAACAGAGCTGTCAAATATTTCAATATGGCTGAGTAACTCTAGAGTAACTATCGGTTTTCAGAAAGTAAATACAAAAGTTAAAAGTAACGTAAAACAATCAGTCAAATTGATTGAAAAACGCATTTTGGTGAAATTTAACTTTAGTAACTGCTTTTTGCTTTACTTTTACTTTAGCGAGCGTTGAAACAGACGGCCCCTAATGTATCAAATATTGGAACTCTCAAAATGACCTAATTTTTAAATAATTTAATGAATATTTCAAAGCATTAAAGCTCTTGATTGATTTTCATTTGCGATCTGTTGGCTGTAGGTTAATCTAGATATTTCATGAAAAAGCTATACACCAATTTTTAAAACGCTACAATTTACCGTTTAATATGCCACAATTAACAGTTCAAGTTTACTTGAGGAAAAGCCGCCTTTTTTAAAATTTAAAAATTTTGCAGCAACCTTCTGCTAAACAATTAATTAAAAAAATGGTATAGCAATTAAGCCAAACTTAACTGTTTATTTTAAAGGGAACATCTATTTGATGGCCTTTGGGTAATAACGTCTTGAACGTGTTCCAAAACGGAGGTAATTAAATCTCCAAGCGTAATGACACTAATAACCCAGAAAATATACTCGTATAACATGTCGATAGCTTCCCAATCGTTACAAGTTATCCATCCGTTCATTACCTAACCTTAATATGATTTCCTTCGTTACGCTTCTCTCTAACGATCTTGTCTATAATATATATTATAGCTAAAGGTCTATCACCCGTAGTTGACTTCATTACAGTATCCACACAGATGCAAATCATACATACGGCGTGTTTAGTTTTGGCCATTATTTAAAAAAATATATATTGAATGATTATTTCACAATTGTGATTAGTTCGAAGCCAAAGCGTGTTGAGGTCGGTTATATAAAACTTGTTTTGCCAAATATTGTTTTATTAATAATATAGTCTTACTATAGAATTTTGGGAGGATAGTGCAATCCAATTCGTCCCATGTACTTTATACATGTTTACACAAAAGATTACATAAAATAGGAAAAAAACAAAAATAGTAATGAATAGTATTTGTTTGAAGCCAATATACAAGTGGTTCAAACAAAGTAATATTGTTTCATTTATCTATAATTGATAACCACCAAGTTATAGCTACATTCAAAAGTATAATAACAAAAAAGTTAAAAAGACAACAATTTTATGAGAGAGCTGAGGACCATAAAAAGCAGCTATAAGGACCACGGGTAAATTTGTGATTCCCACCTTTACTTTTCTCTCCCTGCATAAATGCAATTCAATTATTGTTGTTTTTATTGCACTCGCAAAGGAGCGGAAATTTTATAAACCAGCGCTTCTAATGCATATAAGAAAGACATAGCAAAAATTACAAAATAGTGTCGCTAGCGACTCGCCACCGCGTCTGTGTCCTCGAGTTTGATGGGTGTTAGTGTGTGTAAAAAGAATTTTTGATCGCATGGCAATAACTACGACTTTTCAATAATTGGCCTTACAAAGAGCATGGCCTTCCATGGTCCTCCCACCTTATATTTAAGAGAAGCATCCGAGGGTAGTCGAATGCAATACATTCCATTAAATGACTATAATATGGTAATTAAACCAGGTAACCTTTTATATACAGAAGCCCCTAGGCCCAAATCTATCTGCAGATCTATACTCAGGTCGTAAGAGGTAAAAGTCTATTCTTAAGTAGGACTCGCATAAAGAAAACGACATAACATGTATTTCGATATGATTTTGGCGTAAGAAAAACAAAATAGAACGTCGCTTGTTAATTTTGCAAGATATATTTATGCTCGTTTTTAACAAACAAGTTAACCTAATAAAACATAACGATGTTTCTTGTTTGAATACAGTTTCAAAGAGAATAATAATATAACTCGAGCGAGACAACTGTTAGGAATAAAGGGAAAATAACAAAGAAAAATAAATAAGTCGAGGAAGTATTATCGATTAGATTAAATAATAAACAAGAGGAAAGATTCGTTCTCTATAAACTGAAAATAGAAGGAGAAATAAGAAATGAGAATTGAATTACAAGGATATGACAAATGTAGAGTTTTTCTTAATAGAAAATGATAAATAAGGCATTTACTCGTAACTATGCCATCATCAGGTTTTGTACCTGTTAGTAAGATTGTCTATATCATTACAAAATAATATTGTCTTCAGTTGTTTGACTTTTGTGTGTGTCATCAACTTTTTTATGTGACAACCGATCAATAGTTCCAAGTAGATAATAAGTGGAAATATGACATCCTCAATTGTGTATGTTGTGAGGTTGTAGAGTGCGGGAGAGGTAGGAAATATGGACGAGAAAGGTTAGAAAGTAGGTATCTGCATCTTCAGATTGGTCACCAAATAAAAGCCATTGCAAAATTTCTATTATATTTGGTGGGCATTTCCTAACCTTCAATAAGTATTGTAAAAACACTATCTTGACGTTTCCGAATAAGCAAACGGCCTCCGTAGACGAGGGGTAAGACTTTCGACTAGCAATCCAAAATTTAATTTCATTATTTTGTGTTATTTCACAATTAATTAAATAAAAATATTGAATAGGACCTATGGATATCTGCCGCACGTTCCCAGAATGGAAAATACTTTCATTATCGTCCAGGTGTAAGATCACCATTCAGAATTGAAATATTGTTTGAACTGGATTTAGCCATGTTTGGTGACCAAATCTGGATAGCCAGATACTTCCCAACCTTCCTCTGATCAAACTCCTTTCCCTCCCCACAACTTTCCACCGCACGATATAATTGGGGAATTCGGGATGCCATAGTTTCACAGGGTCTATTGTGCGGTGTTTATTAAAAAAACACACCGAACTAAAAATTTCAACGCTCTATACAAAAATAACATCCTAATTATTAGCCAAAAATAATGAAACTGTGAAAGTTCACTTCTTATGAAGTTGTCCACCGTCGATATATTTCTTATACACTCTTCGGGTAAGGTTTTTTTTTCACTAAAAACGTCTAGTTTCTAATCAAATATTGATACAATTGTCTTGGTAGTGGTCTCAGTCTATTCAGCAAGAATGAAAACACGATAAACGATACCTTACTCGACCCAGTTTGTAAACACATATTTTTCAAAAATTCCCTCCCTTCCCTCCCCTCTTAAAGGATGTTCCTCCACTTTATTTGGGTGGACTCTGGAGATATCCATTTATACTGCCAAGATGAATGTACGTTCAAAGTTTCACGAATGCACGAATTTTATCATTTACAAAACCCTATTTCATTTGAGTTAATTTTATATAAGTTCGGTGTCTCACGCGAAACGTCCCCATGAGAATAATTGGGAAAGGCAGTATCTAACTTCTAGGTTCGAAGTGACCACCCTTGCTCGACCACAGTTATTGGACCCCTAGCAAATTTAATAATAGTTCAACTCTGCCAGGGGTTGAATGTATTGAAAAATTATTTATTGATTTTTTGCAGGTTAATTTATTAATATTGGTGTACCTACTTGTTGCTGTCACATTGTTTTCTTTGTTTGTGCTTGATAACGTAGGGCTAGTGCTCGGAGAAAGTGAAACTATGACATCTACGGAATCTACATCAACACCAAAACGGCGCTATATAAATCAGCCTAATATGATTATTAATATCTCTAATCGGGAACTTAAGTGAAAAATATTCTTATATATTTCGCACATTCCGTTGAAAAGTGTCGTTAGTCCAGGGATTCTTAAAGTGGGGTCCGTAGCATGTGTATCAGGGGCCCGCAGTAGGTATTGGTAAAGATCTTGGCGAGCTTTGGTGTTCTTTGATTCAAGCTTACCCTCTTCTTGTCAAGCGAGCTATGTCCGTTCTGATACCATTTGCTGCTACTTATCCTTGCGAGGCAGGGTTTTCGGTTCTGGTGTCAATAAAAACAAAAAGTCGCATTCGATTGAAAGTCACAGATGACAGGCGCCTTGCCTTATCGAAGACAATGCCACAATTTAACTTATTGAGGCCAAACAGCAGCACCTTTCTCATTAACTTAGTAAATAAGTAAGTGTAATGAAAGTACCAATAAAAGTATTTTTTATTGGTAAAAATAAGGTTCTAAAAATATTTATGTTGCGGGGAAGGGGGGGGGGTCCGTGGAATTGTTTGAATTGTGAAAGTGGTCCGTGACAGCAAAAGTTTAAGAAACCCTGCGTTAGTCGAAAAATTAAATTTTGTAGGAAAGCGAAAACCAGTGATGATTGATGAAACATGCGGTCCCGTCGAAAAGAGACACTCTCAACATTTTGCAGAGATATAGTGATCTAACTTAAATAAGGTTTTCGTGGGTCATAGGTTATCACAATCCTTTTACTATTCAAAGATAAAAATAAAAATTTATAAAAAGGAAAATTTTGACTTACGATTTTCTATGGGATGTGCAATATATATATTTTAAATGTATTGGTTTTTTTTAATCTTGGTAATTATTTATTTGCTGATTCCACACTCTATCCGAGTGGGAATGGCCTTACTGTAAACTTGGTGTAAAATGCTTATGACGTCACGCGTACCCCGCTGATTTGGATCGTTTTGGCGGGCTTTGAAAATTTCAAGTATTGAAGGATTTTGAGATTTATTTTAACTATTAATACGACATTCATAAAAAACTACTGGTATTTCAGTCAAAAGAAAAAAAAAGAAGAAAAAAATCTAGAATTCCTTATTACAGAATGGGAAGTAATTGGGTAGTGAAAGGTTGGCAAGGACTTAATACCGGTAATACGGTAAGCTAATTTTTTATTCTGAATGAATCAAATTGTTTTTTTTACATTCTGCACATCAGTGTATACGTCAGAACTATGGGTAACACTGCATCCCGATGGCGTAAGCTAAAAGTCACCTACAAGAATTCTTATCGCCAACTTACTGTTCCACCTACCGAGATATGTACTGCAGCGTTGCGGAAATGTTTCTGGAGGGACGATTGCACACTTTCATAGCACTTCTCCGACACCGTATTAGAAGCTTATAGCGAAGACTACGCCAATCAAAGTATACAATCATCACTAGCATGATTGCCGAGATGGAGCGATGGAGTGATGGCCCCTGACGGCCTACCGGAGACGGTCAAATATCCCCCATAAACGTCTGCTAGCATTCATTTTTGAGTTTAGTATATTACAATTATTTAAAAAAATATTTTTTGCTTGTTGGGTTTTATTTTATGATTGTATTGTTATTTCGTTACTTTTTATTATTATTTGCCTATTTTTTGTCATTTCGAATATTGGAACGTATTGCATTACACTACCCCTGCAAACATTCTGGAAAAAAACTATTATTATTATAAAAAGGAAATACCGCAAAATAGTTCCATCTGCTTCCAACTGTCCCCGGAGTCAGTGACAATTGTGACATCCCTATTAACTGAGGTCGAAGGGAGTAGGGATGAGAGTTACAATAATCTACAAAGGCTGCAAAGTTAAATGTCAATAAGCAAGAGTAAGAAAGGTTAAAAAAGATTGATACATGTGATATTTTTCGGTACCTATTCCAAACGCAGTAGTGAACCATTGTGCTGTTGGTAGTGAGACGGAAGAGATAAAACTAACGATCGGAGTGAACTATTATTAAAAAAAACTAAACCATTTATCTCATTTCGAAAGATTTGTAATCAAATTTTGAAACGCACCTAACATTTTATGTCCATGAACAAACGATATGGTGCAAAGCTTTGAGTGCTGTGATTTGTGCTAAGCAACTCCTGGCATTTTTGCGGCTCGGTCGCGATTCTAGTGCTCTAATATAGCTTTGTGTTAATAATATGGAGACCAGTGGATTTTACTTACTATCTAATGGTAGGGTATATTTTAGAGACTTCTGTATTATCCCTGGCCTTCCATCAGCCATTCTGTCCGGTATGCTGATATTAATAGCCTCTCCGATAGATGGAAAACTGCTTTGCTGATAACAGCTCAAACCTTTTGAATGGTCTTATGTTTTCTTGATATAATAATAAAACAGTTTTCTTGTCACGAAAATTTCAAAGAAGCGCCCAGGCTCAGGACTTTAGTTGTTCCAAGATGCATAACTATCCTTCCTTTGATAATGCTGCTCGGAAAAAATGAATCTATTACAAAACTTGACCCCTTATAGAAATATTTTTCAATTTAGCCTTCGTATACTCGTGCCCAGCGGAGTCACGCGTAAACTCGCGTACGGTGTCTCAGAGATTTGATGTCCTCTGTATTTTTTTAATTATATACTTTTAAGCAACATTTGTATTTATTAAATAGAAAGGGCCATAAATGAATGAAAAAAATTATAACTTTTTCTTTATTTGGTAGATACAGACTTTTATTCATCTTTTGAAAAAAAATTTAATAACAAAAATGTATTAATTTAAAAAAAAAACTCTGAAATCTAATAAATGAAGTACCAAGTATAAAAGAAATATTATAAAAATAGGAATTAATCATTATTACGATCTTTGTGTTGTAATTGTAACTTACCTAAAATTGTAACACGTCGGTCTCACAGACCGATAACTAAACACTTAACAATGCCTAACAACAAATTAAGAAGCTACTAAAAACGTTACAGTCCCAGTGATGTTAATTTTTGAGAAAACAACAAATTATTGATTTGTCGGTCAAAGAGACCAACGCGCGAGTGTAGGAAGGTTAAGTTTGAAAAAAAAATTTTTTTTTTTTTATTTAACTCGTTTTAATTAATAAATAAATAAATTGGGAAAGAAATATTATTGAAACTAACAGGTTTTGCGATTCAACGCTCTGGTTACAAGTTTCAACCCTTGGCAAATCCGGCACTGTCCCACAAAACCTTCACACCACACGATTAAACAAGTAAGACTTTAAAAGGTTTTCGAACTCTGAATCCTGCCTAGAACTATACATGAAGTTTGGGGATGGGTGGGTTAAGGGTCTGGAGATTGCTCGCCAAGAGAGAAATTGGATTTATTTTCACTTCCTTCGGAGGCTAACCCGCCAGCATTAGAGCCAGCCTCATACTCTGATGCCTCCAGCCTGCCTTATGAAATTTCTCCGCGACAGGACGGAAAATAAACAAAATGTTTCTGAAATAAATTGGAGAAAAATAATAATGAAAAACGGATTACCGAAAAATGATTGAAATATAAGAAAATAGTTTGTAGATTCAACAATATTGGAAAAAATATTCTTTACGGTCTTCAGGTTTAATAGGCGGTTTTGTGAATTGAATTTTTTGGGTGCTCCGGCTTTATTGTGCTACAAATTATTGAGGTGTCAATTTAACGAGTATAAAACACAAGTAAAGGCTTTTTAATCAGTAACTCTTCTGGAAATTGGCTAATAAAACGGTCAAAAATGTGTTTTTTCATAAAAATAAATGTATGTATTTGTAGGTAGCGCATATACAGTGCAATTATTCATTTTTGGTACGTAGAAGGAAGAAATTTTTATATCTATGGTAGTTAGGCCATTGAGATATTTAAGAAATGTGTTTAATCACTATATAAAACTTTGTGGCGGATTTTTATCCATAATTCAGAAAGTCTTAATGACCTATGCAACACAAAATCCACATTGGACCAAACCATTCTGAAATTGTGTTTTTTGAGATAATGTCGATTTTTATCAATGTTCTAACAACAGCTAAAGCTAAACAAATAAATAAAAATGTTTTGCGGAATACACCTCGTATTTTAAAAAATAAACTCTAAAATGGGTTTCAACCAAATCAAAATCAACAGGAAAACATTAAATACATATTATATTAGAGATACTGCTGAAAACCAGCTGCTTTCCGGGAGAAATCCTGAATGTGTAGCTGAGCAGAGACCTTTTTTTCAATAAAAGCAATGATAATTAACCAAAATGTATAAAATTGTAAAAACGTATTGAATAATAATTTTTTTAATTATTTTTCCATATTTGTAAAAAAACAGAAAATTTCATGGGATTATCAAAATATTACAAAGACATGAACTCTAATGCAAAATATCTGTGAACCGAAGAAGTAAAAGCTCTCTAGCGATGAATTCTTAATTTGCAAAGCAACTGTATTCGTCAAAAACCACATTCAGCCCGGGAAGTCAGTTGAATCATTAGAATTTGAAATAACCAGTTATAACTTATAACTATGAAAGTTAGGAGGCCGTATGATTATGGCTATATCCTACTGACCTTATTTTTGGTTATATGAACCACCCACGGGTCAGGGATGTACACATTGCTACACATTTCTTCAGACTGATTCGTGGATGCTTTGAAAACTCGGCTACCACGGAGAGCATTCATTTCTCTGTTCTAGATGAGTATCTCCGTCACCGACAGCATAGTCTGTTCTATCTCCCAGTCTGCAAGACTAACTTGCCAAATTTCATGCCTGTCTGTGGGGAGAATAATCTTGCTGTTGTACAGAATGCATTCTGATATCGATACATTAAATGAAGCTGTCTTTAAAAAGATACTGTGTAAAAAAGCAAGTTCTGTTACTACTAGTACCTGTAGTTAATACCATTTATTAGCGTAGGGAGTGTGGCGAACCCATCGCTCAGGGAGTGGAAACACAAACCTGCAACAGCCATCCCAAGCCAAGGTGTGTGCTACCGTGCTCAGGCTGAATGTTCTGGGGAACAGTGTCACGAACGGTGCCTCCGAGAAACAAGGTCGCATCTCGGAGTATTTAGACCTCACTCCAGCATTCAGGGCTCTGCTGGAGTGGACCTTCTATTTCCCTGGTAACTCGTGGTACAAAAAAAATTGGACCATTCTAAAACTAGGGGCCTTTTGGGAACCTAGGAGTGCTGAGGCCACCTCTGTGGATTTCCTTCCTGGGGCCGTAGGAGGAACCAAGAGGAAAAACCGTGGAGAGGTGAGCTGAGGCCACCTCCATGAACTCTTCCCTTGTGGGGCCTTCAAGGAACCAAGGGGAAGGGCACCCTTCCAGCGCGGGGCCTTTGTGGAACCAAGGGGGAGTGAAGTGGAGAAATGATGTGCTCTTCCCATGTGAGGCCTTCGAGGAACCATGTAGGAGTGAAGAAGAGAGATGATGTCCTCTTCCCATGTGGGGCCTTCGAGGAACCATATAGGAGTGAAGAGGAGAAATGAGGCCATCTTGGTGAACTCTTCCTCTATGGGGCCTTAAAGGAACCAAGGAGGAGAGATGAAGTTCTCTTCCCTCCTGGGGCCCTCAGGGAGCCAAGGTGGATTGGACTCTTCCCTTGTGGATCCTTACGGGAACCAAGGGGAGGTGGATTCTCCGTCGTGAAGCCTTCGGGGAACTAAGGAGTGGAGAGGAGAGATGAAGTCCTCTTCCGTCGTGGGGCCTTCGGGGAACCAAGGTGGAGTGAAGAGGGGAAATGAGACCTGGGAAGACACATTGTCGAACCAGAAGATATAGCTTCATTTCCAATGACAATCCTGGTGAACTTCATAAAAGGGACTGGGTTACTGTCAAAGGAATGAGGTAAAATGGGAGATAGTACAATGGGTCTATGGCCTAAGTGCTCACGGGAACTATATATATGTAAACCATCTCCGATTATTAAAAAAAAAAAATTAAATAAATAATACCGTTTATATTTATGTAATTCTTCTTTACGAATGCATTTAAAAACGCACTTAATTAACAATTTTATAATATTTTTTCAATAATTGACTGAAATGAATTGAATGATTTCTTATTAACTAATTTTCACCTGTGAAAAAGTTCTGTTGTAAATGGAATAGGTAACTTTGGAAGGGACCCACCACGTCAAGTCTCAATTTTTTTTATTGAGCAAAGCTACATTTTTTTAATGACTCTAGACCTAGACCCTCCAACGTTCATGCATACGGGGTAAGTAAGCACTAAGCAGTATGCAAGTACTTTAATTAACATATTACAAAAGAGAATTGCTATAAACTGCTATATAGAGAATTGCTATATAATAAATTGAATTGCTATAGTTGCTAATGTAACCTCATACATCAACGAATCATTGGATAAAGGTGAAAAATGTGCCGGTATATTTATTGATCTCAGAAAAGCCTTTGATAGTATATCCCATGAGATTCTACTAAAAAAACTGAACAATGTAGGTATAAAAGACAATGCGATTAAATGGATTTCGAACTACCTAAAAAATCGACCGCAAGTCGTAAAAATAAATCAAATTAATAGCGATAAAGAAATATCAGACTTTGGAATCCCGCAAGGTACAGTAATCGGACCAATCCTTTTCACCATATATGTTAATGACATTTTTTTTCAACCACTACATGGCCAAATTACTTCATATGCCGATGATACGGTACTAATAGTTAGCGATAAAACTTGGGAAAAAGTAACATTTAAAGCCACCGAAGACATAAATATTTTAAAAAATTTCTTCGACGTAAATTTACTATCACTAAATAGTGATAAAACATTTGTAATTCCATTTGCAATACACAAACATGATACCCCTAAAAACATTGACATCATCATCCATGATAATTCCAAAACACATAGTAAAAACTATTGTATCCTAAACTGCACAATATTAAAAACAACAAACACAATCAAATATTTAGGAGTTATTATCGATAAAAATTTGAAATGGAAGGAACAAATTTGTCAAGTTGTAAAAAAAATTAGAAAATTGATTTATATATTTTTAAGAATCAGAAATTTTTTATCTGTAAAAAACTTATATCTAATATATTACGCTTTGGTTCAATCAACTTTACAATATGCTATCATTAGCTGGGGATCCGCATACAAAACTACTCTTTCCCCGATTGAAGTTGTGCAGAGGCTAATAATTAAAATTATATTAAAAAAACCTTCTGACTACCCAACGGATCAATTATTTAAGGAATTCCAAGTACCTTCATTCAAAGATCTGTACAATAAAAATGCATTGATTCAAATTATAAAAGAAAAAGAAAAGTATCAATTTATAACTGAAAACCGTACAAGACATAAATATATTTTTTCATGCCCAAAATTAAACACTTCCTTCGCACAAAATTTTTATACTTATCAAGGAAGACTTATTTTCAACCGACTACCGGATGAAATTAGAAAAATTAATGATAAAATCAAATTAATAAACACTGTTAAAAAATATTTTAAAGATAATCTCAAAAAAATAAAAATAAAAGTTTCCAACTAATCTAATCTCAAAAATAACTTATAACTCAGTTTCCTAGTGATACTCCAATTCTAGATACATTATCCAAATAATAGAATTGTTTGATAGTTGATAAATACTTATAATTACAATTACATTAAACCGAACTTACAACTTATTGTTTTTTTTTTACATTCACATTGTAATTTAAGAACTTAAGATATAATAAAGCATTTAAAAAATGTACACTACTCTTCCAGACACAAGCTAATGCTTCCATGGAAGAGTGGTATTAATTAAGATATTTGAACATGAATGTACACAAATTATTACATAATGTACATTTAACATTATATTTTATATGCTAAAATAAAAAAAAATAAAAAAAAAAAAAAAAAAAAAAAAAAAAAGAATTAAAGTAGCAGCCCTTAGAATAATTCTTCTGAAATCGGCTACATAAAAATAGTGATAAAAGTATTAGTAAAAGCAAAGAAATATACGAGCTGTATCCAGTTGAAGAAGCCTTCTGGAATAAGAGAAATAACGAAGAAAAAAAAACGGTGATAATATAATGCAAATATGTATTTAGAATAATAGCATATACAAGGTAATAGGTAATCAGTACTAGGAATAGGTAACCAATATTTAAAAAAAACTCTACTTTCGTTTATTACACTTAAAAAGTATAAACAATTTATCTTGAATAGAAGGAAGCAGTAATAAAATGCCTAAATAATGGGAATATTGCTCTGAAATGATTTGTACCGAAAATATTTATATAATGGGGATTTTCCCTCTGAACGAGTTCTTTCAGAACCTTTCAGGATTTCAGAGTAGGGGATTGAATATTACAATATATTATTGCGGAGATGTTATCGTGTGTTATGAAATATTATGGCTAGATTGAATAAGGATATTCATATCCACAACGTAATAATTTCCTCACCGTAATACTCTGCAAGGTAATAATACCCTTGCGGCTTCTGGTGCTCTCTCATGTGTGCCGTCTCATTCTTACATAAACTAATTGCTTTACTTAACTATGCAATTTTTATTTATTTATTTATTATAAAGACAAAGTAATACAATATGATAGAAAAAAATTTAAACATTTTTCATAAAAAAGAAAAATCTCAATAAACTACTTTTTAGTATTTTATTTTTATTTTAACTTTATGAGTAAAACCTCAAATTGTAATATTTAATTAAATAAAGACAATATAAGCGAAAATAAATCGATTGATTTTCGCTTATATTACTTTTTAGTAGTTCGTCAATGGGTGCTTTTACTTTGAAGATATAAATAAACTTATTTTACAATTTTTTTTCTATTAGAGTCTAATACAAATTATTTTTTTCGGCTAGTCAATTCTTCAACACAATATTTGTTTTACCATTTGTACATTTTTTAATTTCTGCAGGCAACATATTTGATAAATTTGGTGTCATGTAGTCCAGCGTTTTTTGTCTATATTCGTTTAAGTGCTTAGGTACAATTAGTCCTTCATTTTAGCGTAAAACGGGTATTGTAAGTATGGTCCAGTTTATGTATGTATACAGGGTGTTAAGGGACGTACTTGACTTACTTTAACCAGTGATTCCTGACATTATTTGGAGGAAAAAATGTAAATGAAATTTTGGTCTCCGGTGACTTTTTTTGACAATTTTTTTTTTTTTTTTTCAAAAATTTTTTCTTCAAAATCAAACAAAAAAAAAATTCTTCCGCATGTCGTCACTGGTCACTCATACGGGTGTCCGACGAACCCCTTACCCCGCCTCCAACTGTTCAACAACTACCATTTTTTATGTTTTTGTAGAAAAAAAAAAAAAAAAAAAAATCAAAAATGTCACCGGAGACCAAAATTTCATTTACATTTTTTACTCCAAATAATGTCAGGAATCACTGGTTAAAGTAAGTCAAGTACGTCCCTTAACACCCTGTATATGGCTATTCATATGCTGAGATACAATTTTGTACCACAGAATTGCTCTTACTGAGAGAGTTTTGAGATTCTGGTAAAAGAACGGAACATTATGTCTTTGTTCGTATAAACTTTTATGCGCTAATAATTTAACTAATGATTTTTGAACATGATTTACATTTGTTTTACAGGAAAGTCCCCTGGCTGTAATTCCATACCTTATAATAGATTCAGCTAATGATAAATAAATTATTCGAAGTGTGCATATTGGAACGTAGGATTTTTTTATATAATCTGCTAACAATTGCTATACTTATCTATTCTTTTAGCAAAAATAAGTACGTCAAGCTTTCTGCAAGTACGCAAATAAAAGGTTAAACTATGCAAATAAAAAAATTCATGACACTACTCGTTTCTCTATCACTTAAGGGTAAACTTAAAATATTTAATTATATATAACCCGTAATATCTAATACACAATCTGCTCGTTCATAGATAGCGGTAATATAATTATTTTAGGAAAAAAAACCTTTTCGCAAGTAACGCTTACTAAAATTTTAAGTAGAATTGTTTGTTTTCGCCTATAAATACGCAATATGAATATGAATAAATAGTTATGATTGTATAAAAACTTAACTCTTTCATAAAAGGTTTACAACCACAATATTGTAATAATAATGCAATAGGACAAGAAACAAGTGTCTCAAAAAGGTCTATTTAAATTTGTTATTTTTTGTGCGATCGGGAGTACCTCGAGGCTCTAATATAGGACCACTGCTCTTCTCTAAATTTATTGATTTTACGTATTTCAGAAGCATTGATTCATATTTTAATTAGCGCCATCTATGGACGCGAAGATTACACGTTGTGTTACTTTGGACCTTATTGTATTTCTGTGTTAAAATACCGTTTTGCAGCTTTTGTATTAATCTAAAATTTCAAATCTTTTCGCCTTGTTCATCCTCGATTTCTTTTTCTAGACGCTATACTGCTCATTATCTAAAAATGTTAGGTAGTTGGGTTGGCCTAAAAACCGAAATGTCGTGAATCTTGACGCCAGTAAGTACCTACTCTCGGTTCAAGGGTTTGTTTAATGCTGTTCTTCTAAACAGTGATCTTAAAGTGAATCATTTTAAAAAGACCCTTGCTTGTGTAGTGATGTACTGGATGGATCATTGAAAATGTATGTAATAGATTAAGATCCATATTAGGGAAATTTTATCACCTAAAAAACTTTGTTAATAAAAATATATTATACTGTATATATAACGCATTAGCAGAATCAATTATAGGATACGGAATAAATAGTTACGGATTAACGTACAAAACGTACTTAAGGGTCGGGTATCAAACCGCGCTGACGCTGCAGTTAGGTATTTCTTGTACTTGTAGACAAACACGGCCGCAGCTGACCGCCTGCGTCTGACTAGAGGAGATGTGGGTATACTAGACACTACGGACTTAGGAAATAAAAATACACTTGCCTTATAAAATTAAAATTTAGTTCCTACTATAATAATGGATACAGCTTAACATACTAAGAATCATATTGTGAAATAGCGTGGATAGCTCATAGAGACATTTGCGCCTGGGTCAAACTGCCCATTCACTGCACTTAGGTATTTTTGGTAGTTGCAAACAAGCTCGGCCGCCGCGATCTACTGTGTATTTCGGTTAGATTCAGGCACGGCTGCTCAGCATTTTGATAAAATACGGAATAAAAATACACTTGCTTTGTAAAATTTTTATTTATTTCCAACATAATTGATACAGCTCGACAGACTATAAATCATGCAAGGGCAAGGATACATAGACTTTTTTTAGCCCCTGAACCTTTACAGACGTCTTAGTTTTTGACTCAATGTGACATAGAATCTAATGGTGTTTTGATGTGGAAAAAATTTCTGGTTCATATATGGTTTGTATAATGTTATTAATTTTTTTATACTTTTACCAGAAAATAATGGGTGTGAATAAGTTACGACATCCAGTTTTTACTCTGTGTCTTAGAAATTAAAAAACAGGTAGTTTTGTTTTTGAAAGTTTATTTATATGCATACAGATTTTTTTTAATACCTAGTAAGAAAGAATATATTTTACAATTTATCTTTGATATACATAAAGTAGAACGAAGCACATTGAGAAAAAGACAGTCAAAAATATAAAGAAGTTCAGACAAATTTTTATAAAACAACTAAATGTTTTATTTTTATGTACCTTACAAAGTCCCAACTGTTATCAATCGCCTGGGGCCAGTGATTGGGGTATGTTGTGAGGCTAGATAAGGTGGGAGGGGAATAATATAGGGGAAGTACCTGGCTATTCAGATTTGGTCACCACACACGGCTAAAGCCATTTCAAGCAACGTTTCAATTCTGAATAGTGGTTTTACACCAGGGCGATACATAAAGTATCTTCCACTGTGTTTTTTTATAGAAGGCTATTGAAAAGTTTTTTTTCTTTGTATAAAACACGCTGTAACTCGTGTTGTGCGTGTTACAGGTAAAATTGCAAATGTTATATGTAAGTTCAAAATAAATTAATTATTACCCACAATTATTATAGTTATTTCACAGCATTATCCAAAAATAACAAAGTTACTATTATATACTTGTTTACTATTATATAATTTTACAATTGAAAAATGTCCTCCGCAACACAGGTGAATTCCTAGCGTGGAGGACATTATAGTATACATTTGTAATGTAAACTTATTAATTAAAAAAAATACAAAACAATACAGAGTGATAAGTGTTAGCTCCTCATTTATTCATAAGACTGTCATTTTGTAATAACATCATCCTTTCTCCAGGTCTATTATCGATAATTCTAAACATTCACAAAAAGTGTGGTAGATCATTCATTATAGCAAAAAGTTTATATGGAAGGCCATTACTCAGGCCGCTTATGTTTATTTAAAAAAACTTACATGTTCACTGATAGTTTCTGTTATAACAACGTCATTTATATTGCTTCTGCTGCTTTTCTAAAACAACATATAAAATAAATTTATTTGTAATAATACAACCCAGAATTTACCCAACATCGAAATTCATTCGATTTATCAATAGATCTGACAGTCGTTGTTTTCAATAAAACTTAGTGACAATTTGAACGCAATCGGTAGAGAACTCAAAATGCTCGTCGAAATTATGCATTTTGACATTAAATTCGAGTTCGGTGAACCCCAAACTCCTTAAGCCTGATTTTGAACCAAATCGTCAAAATACTTTATTTATTTGTTTATTAGGACATACACAGTACATTATAATACAAATTATAAGGTATGTTAAATTAAATTATTACATGGTTGTGTACCTATTACGTAAGTCAATAGAATGTCATTTGATAATTACGCCTGAGATATGAACCGGTCTTAAAACTTAATTATTGAATGAATGAGTAATAATAACAAAAAGGAAGAAAAAAGGGGGGGGGGGAGATAAGGAGAAATTTTAAAATCAAGAATTATATGCTCACTAATTGTAATTGACTGATTAAAGTTTAATGAAAAGTTAAGTGTAAGTAATTTAAAAAAAAATTATATCACGCCAAGAAATTTAATAAATTAGTTTTGTATGTTTGCAAGGAATCATGAAAAATGTCTAAGTGTAGTACTTTTACCCAACTTTTACTTAAGATATTCAAGAAGAGAATACTCCCATATACTGATTTTGAACCAGATCAGTAGAGAACACGATAAATTCAAGATGGATGCTGAAATGTTGCATTTTGACATTAGATCCGATTTCAGTGCACTTCCAAACGCCCGAATCCTGATATTGAACCAAATCGGTAGATAACTAGAGAAATTCAAGATGGATGCCGAAATGTTGCATTTTGACATTAGATCCGAGTTCAGTGCACGTCAAACGCCCTAATCCTGATTTTGAACCAAATAGGTAGATAACTAGAGAAATTCAAGATGGATGCCGAAATGTTGCATTTGGACATTAGATCCGAGTTCAGTGCTTGCCAATACTCCCCAATACTGATTTTGAACCAGATCGGTAGAGAACACGAGAAATTCAAGATGGATGCCGAAATTTTGCATTTTGACATTAGATCCGAGTTCAGTGCACTTCTAAACGCCCAAATATTGAACCAAATCGGTAGATAACTACAGAGAAATTCAAGATGGATGCCGAAATTTTTAGTTGTCAAAAAGCAAAATGACTTCAGTCCACCTTCAAACTACCTTTGATAGAAATCAGTAAAAAAATTAAATTTTGACATTATTACCTTATTATCCTTTTCTTCCAGTGGGAGGGTCTATTTTTTATGGCACGGTAAGCAAGAATTCCTTTATTTTTACCCATTTTGAAGGTACCTGAAGTTTAAAAAAAAAAAAATCTGTAAAACTGTAAATCAAGTTAAAACTAATTTATTAGATAATAATAAATATATTTTATTTCTACTTACCCGGTTACTGAAACACCTATCTCCTCAATGATTCCTTCAAAAATCGAATAAACAGCGAACAAAACTGCTGCGAAAAAAATATGCGTGCTGTCGCCTTGACCGCTATCTCACAACTGAATGAATTCTGTGAAATTCAACGGTTATATAAGACATCGCGCGGCGTATTATTTTGCCATACATTTTTGTATGGCGGAGAATAGTTGAAAAATTCAGAAAGTTTAGGCGAATTACAATAAAAATCTAGATACACTGAAGTGCTTTTAATTTAATAGCTTGTTTTAACGTAATGTTTACTCTGAGATTACGGAAGGATTTTTGGTAAAAATGTTTACAACAGGTTCAGGAGAGATAATCGCGAAGGTCTTTTTCAACGTTTTAACTAAAGTTGCAGTAGGTATAACTTATAGAATTTGTAAGATTACAGTAAAAAAAAATTAATCACTAGTAACTTTACACATTTTTCTAACTACCCGGATATAATTTTCTAGTATTGCTGCTACGAGACGCGGATGCTACTGCTAATGCGGAGCGATGTTTTCCAAACCCGACCCTTAAATAAAATAGAACAACTACAAATCCGTTTCCTAAAATTGATATCAGGCAAAAAAAAAGTTCAATTATGTGATGGCGATTATAAAAAAATGTTCTCCTTGTGTAATGTGCTCTCTATACATAGTAGGGTAGATTTCCAATTAACTCTAGATGAATTCTGGAATACAGAATTCAAAAAACCTGTAAACCATAACTACCCCACTAGGCATAGAGAAGCAGAAATGTTTATTATTAATAAATCTCAAAATGTATACGGTGATAGAACAAAAAGGCATAAAATTCCGGAAATATTTAATGCATTACCTGAAAATATTAAAAACGAGACATCATATTCAAAAATCAAAACTAAAGTTAGATCATTCTACTTCAATAGAACATGAAAACTAAAATATTGTATAAAAATACCTAAATCTATGAAAAACAAATAATATTGTGAACGAATAGGTACCTAGATCTTTTAACCACTGTTCAAAATAAAATTTATGTTATAATAAGCATTACAATAATTAGTTAAGTATTTTAACATTAAGTATTATATTATTAAATAATTACTAGATATGTATTAAGCACCAAAATATCAAACATTTTATATGTTGTAAGTAAATAAATACGAAAAATGAGAGATTTTTTACAATCAAACTGATTGATCAGTTTTGTAAGATTTAAGTAAGAGAAATTATTGTACAATTAATAACTAAATAAACATATTTAAAAAAAAAAAAAAAAGAATTTTATTTAATAAAGAAAGTTGAAGAATGAAACAAAAACATAAAAAATTACACGTTGTCGAATTATTTAATCGCGAATCTAAATTTAAATGTAATTGATAATGGGGGAACTAGTCTGAAAATCGTATATCAAAGTTTCAATTATTTTTATTTTATTTGTTTATTTACGCCTATTTAAGCTTTTACATACATATACACAACAATATTAACGAAATTATACTAGTAAATGGTGCAGGAAACTACTGTTTAAAACACTTGCACAAAAATAAATACACAGTAAAAATATTATTGAATTTGAACCACACTTTGAATGAAATCGAATTGAATTTGTAAGTACAAAATATAAAATGGTTTTTTTTCTTTCAGCCGACAAAATACTGTCAATGTGTTAGTCAATTTTAATAGGTTCATCAAAATATTCCCCTATTTGATGAAAAAAACTTCAATAAGGTATGCTTATATATTAAAATTGATGTACTAAATATATCAACAACATCGGAGTATTTGTTTCCAAGCTGTTGAATCCATCGCATATGAGTGTAATATTGGGATGTTGACTTAGAATTGCTACAATAATATGGTAGGTACTGTCTTGTGACTGACCTACCTGGAGTATGAAAAGAGATTACCTATAATAAATCAGGGGTGTCAAACATTGAATTAATGATTTTTTACTAACAGGTTAAATCGGAAATGATTCTACGATCAGATAATTTTATTAAATTTAATGAATAAAGTACGTTATCGTAATTTAGGCATTCACTAGGAATGTCCATTTTTAAATTTAAATATCTTAAAAATTTATTTTGGATTCTTTCAATCGCAAGTGAATGAAACTCATAATTTGAGGACCAAACCCTGGAATTGTATTCTAAATGACTCCTTACGAGTGGCATATATAATTTTTTTACAGTATTGACATTATTGGAATCACTAGATACCCTTAAAATAAATCCCAACATTTTCAAAGCTTTATTGGTTATTATTTCTATATGCTTGATAAAGTTGAGTTTTGTGTCAAACCAAATACCTAAGTCATTAAATTCCGAGACAGATACTAACGACATATTGTTAATGGAATAATCGAAAAATATTGGATTCTTTATTCGATAAAACCTCATAATTTGACATTTGCTAATGTTACGTTGCAAGCGGTTATCATAACACCATATAATAAATCTCAACAAGTTATTTGACAATATATGGCAATCATTAATGTTTCTGATTACTTTGAATAATTTCAGGTCGTTTGCAAACATTAATACTTGAACATCATTGTAAATATATAACACATCATTAACAAATAATAAAAACAGGATTGGACCTAAATGTGACCCCTGAGGAACACCACTCGTAGCAGTGAATGTGTATGAAAATGTACCATCAATTTTAACAGCCAGTAATCTGTTGATCATGCAGTTTATTCAGCAATAACTCATGATTCACTTTATCGAACGCCTTACTCAAATCGGTATAATTAGAGTCAACTTGACATTTACTAGACATTGAATCAGATATATAGTTTTGATACGTTAACAAGTTAGTAAGGGTAGATTTTCAAGTAGAGAAACCATTCAGGTTGTTCAGGAGAAATGACATGGTTTAATCGGAAAATAATTTTTTTAAGGAGAATTTTTTCAAAAACTTAACAAATTGTTGATAAAAGACATACCGGTCTGTCATCACCTCGTGTTTATCACCTTTTTTTTAAATATGTGTAAGGAAGCTGAATTTCCATTTAATAGGAAAACATCCTGTTCGTAAAGACTGATTAATCAGCAAAAATAAAGGATACTCTAGATTGGTAGCACCAATTGTCGGGGTGTACAAATACATTCAAACGTGCCCTCTTTAAATTAATTTACATTTACTTGATTTTTGTAAATGTTTGGGAAAGTGTGGGGTTAAACAAAAGGGTTTCGGTAAAAGTGTAATAATTATTTGAATCACAGATCTCAGGAACCGTCTTCCGCAAATATTCATAGTTTTAAATATTATTTTTACATTAGATAAGTACGTCTTGAACGATCTCTTGAAAGGTATTAATTAAATCCCAATTGATTATTCTACGGAATATACACGGTATAAAGTTTTCTCATTCCGTTGGGTTGGTACCTATATGAATAGCAACAGATGGTTGAATATTCTAATTGAATCGAGTTGAATTAATTAAAAAAGTGTTTTCGGAAGTTATATTATTATTATTACATGCATGGAATCTAGCTTTATTGTCGTTTTTCATGTATAATAATTTGATTACTTGGTAAGGCATCATAACGATATGCGACATTCAAGATTGTTTTATGTTAAAACTTGATTTAGACGCAATATCTTCATGGGCAGATAAGAATAAATATTTCTTTAATGTAAAAAAATGCGTCACTATGACGTATACGCGTTCCAAAAACCCGATTAAATTTGATAATAAATTAAATAATGAAATATTGTCATCAGTAAAATCCATAAGGGACCTTGGGGTCACATTTGATCCCAAACTTACTTTTTCAGATCATATGGTAGGGTTGGCATCATCGTGTCATTCGAGTCATTTGGTCTCCTGTCCCACTGCTACGCTGACGATCAGCAAGTTTATTTTTACTGCTCTCCAAACGAAATCAACAGTCTCAAAATCCGCATAGCTGAATGCCTAGAAGCAATAACTCGTTGGATGTCTTCAAACAAGCTGAAGCTGAATCCATCTAAGACTGAGTTTCTATGGGCGGCCACAAACAAACGCCAACATTTCATAGACAATACACCTATTTCAAATTATGCGTCCGGAAAATACCGGTCCGAGACAATTAACCCTTAGATCAGCAACTTCATCTGCTAAAGGCAGACTAATAGAACCTAAACCAAAGCCAAATACTATGTTTGGAGATCGTGCTTTCGGAGTATCTGGGCCTAAGGCTTGGAATAGACTCCCTCCGGAATTAAGATGCATAACAAGCCCAACAGAGTTTAGGTGCAAACTAAAAGCCTTCCTTTTTGGGCTCTCATACCCGTAATTTAAATATACCTATTTGAGAATATCATACTTGTATTGTCTATGATATGTCTTAATCACACTTTTCTTACTGAATTAAAATTACTCGATTCCTTACACATCAATCTGTCTCTTGACGAATCACATTTAGAAAGATCAAATCCTTATTGGTACTACTGCACCTCCCACCTTTATATGTTGCTTTTACTTTCCAAAATACACTCGTCAAAGAATACATTACATATTAATATTAAAATATTTTTCAGGATTAAATAACATGTGTTCACAATAATGTCCTCTGCGTGCGAATTCTATCTAAATTTCTTTAAATGGACAATATACAGTGTTAATTTCAAGCGACCTCCCAGGTAAGTATGGTCCTGTTTTCATTAAATTTTAGGCAGCATCGCGTTCATTGGTCAAAATATTGTACACATATTTTCGTATCGGTGATCAATGAACCGATGTTTGCAATTTTTAGCCATAAGTTGTTTATAATTGTTTGCCTAGATTGTAGTTTTTTAGATTTTAGAAATGTATTGTAAGTTTGTACAGCGCCCTTGAGGTGATTTTTCACAAAAACGGCGCTATATAAATCATCCAAATATTATTATTATTATTATCGTGTTACAAACTTCTTGGATTTGTGATTAGAATAAGTAAACAATTTTCCAAGCCCGAAGCAATGACATCGATGCTCAACTGCATTATACGATCAAAATTAGAATACGCTTCTGCTGTTTGGGCTCCATACCAGACAAAATACATAGATTTATTGGAACAAATCCAAAAAAAATTTTCTAACGGTATCTTTATATGAAAATTCATGGTGAATACCCGCGATTTATGCATCATATGGATTTGCTATCTGAAACGCGCTTCGAAAGTCTCCAATCTAGAAGGAATGGAACCCTAACAGTAACAGCTTTCAAAATTATGAACTATTACATTGACAGTCCATACCTCTTAGAATGCTATAAATTGTTCGTACCGAACAACTACTGCCAGGGTCTCCACCATGACTTGCTCTGTATCCCACATGGCAGAACAGATGTTCTGGCCCAGCACAGCATGACAAGAGGTATGGTACTGCTAAATGATATCTCTAGGTCCCTTGACATTTTCAACATTAGTCTTGAACGTTTCAAGAGTAATTTTAGGCAAGAGCTCTAAAATATGTATTACTGTAATTTTATTTGTGCAATCAGATGATGTGATACACAATAATGTATTTATGGATATTATTAATTGGATTATGTACAATGTACCAACATTTACATAATCCAATCTAATATTATATGTGTATTGTAATAGGATTATATTAATCTGTAATGCACAAAAAAACGCGTTTTAGTTTCTTTTTTTTTATTTGATCTTGATTATAAAATAAAAACTTTTTCATATCGCGTACATGGTATTGTG
The DNA here is from genome assembly GCA_929108145.2 of Limnephilus rhombicus. Lineage (NCBI taxonomy): Eukaryota > Metazoa > Arthropoda > Insecta > Trichoptera > Limnephilidae > Limnephilus > Limnephilus rhombicus. The sequence goes on along the minus strand of OV815288.1, from coordinate 5,285,949 downwards.
GTGATCTCTGTGGGATAGTGGAGACACTAATTTGTATTGTGCTTATAAACTGCTTAATGACGACAACTCGACCATAGATGTCGCAGAAGTGTCCATTATGACTGAAAATTTAATTAATTTAATTATTAAAATTTGTTATTGTAAAATGACGTAAAATTCAACCTGCCTAACTAGTGTAATCCGCTTTAATGTGAATTTAAGTTTCACCGGATGAGCAACATATCCTAATCGATGTCCATAATAAATATAATTTATTGCGCATGATGAACCCATCTGTGGACTGGAAACATCTAAATGGCCGCTAATGCAGCTGAAGCTACTTTAAAAGTTTGCTGTCTTTTTGTGATTTGGTAATTATATTTTTGTTGATATTTGTCGGCGAGTAGATTCGTCAATCAAAATAATTTTTGGCGGTGTAATGCCCCAGGCTCTTATTACGACACATCACTTTTAAAAAGTCAGTTCTTAATAAAATACAGTTTCTACATTATTTATAAACTACTAACTAATAATTATTATAAGCAATAATTATCAGCCTGAAACACTCATCCACATTGAAAAATCTTCCGAGAAAAAATACATGACGCCAACGGGACGTTATAATAATTGTTACCCTTTGTGCTATGCATAAAAATCTTGTCTTAAACGTTAGTTTAACATTTAAAAATAATAATTACTAACTAATAGGTAAGAGATAACTGAGAGATATTTGTATAAAATCGTGTCACAAATGTGAAAATCGGGAAAAATGTAAGTCTGTGGACACTGTGAAATGTGTCTATGGACAATGAAATGGATGTGAAAAGACTATGTGACGCAAAGTTAGAAACTGTCAGAAGGCCTCATACAACCCTCATAATATGGAAATGAGACGGATGAGAGTAAGGTTTGTAATTACACGGCCATTCAGATCTGCTCACCAAATACGTTCTGCTGTGTAATGCTAAAGGCATTTTAAAATACAATAATTATTTTGGCGTCAAGAATTCAGGAAAAGTTAGGTTAGGTTTGGTTAGCTTAGGTTGTCATCCACAACTGACGATAGCAGAGAGTGGGTGGTTGAGGGTAGGAATAGCGGTTTGGTAACACAAAGGCCTAGGGGAAGGTCTAATGAAGGGTAGATTTCAGTCAACCCTCTGTGTAGACCTCACGCAACCCTTCTGCGGGACAAATGGGGGTGACAACTGACAACTCAATACGTAGGCATTATTTGTGAAGACACGTCATCTCATCATTAAATTACTCGCAAAGCTCTGAGAGTGAACCACTGATTGTCTTTGACATACATAACATACTCGTATATTATATTTTACTATTATTCTAATTTTATTAAAATTAAAATAACTTTTTTTACATTATGTACGTTAGTAAACAAAGTTATAGTCTTTTAATTAAATAAATAATGCTATCACAATATGAAAATCGTTTAGAAGAAATTTTCTTCAAAAATTGTTTTCCATTTGAATGAAATTTTAAATACTTTTTCTCGAAAACCACCCTGGTAAAGCTGTAAAACCCTTAATTCTGAACCCAAATGTATCGTGTTTTCCACAAATATATTGAAATAAATAAAATTCTTTCAGTATACCTACCTATTTAAAATGTGAACACCGCCCAAGAGTCCCAACTGCTCCCAACATTTTTTTTTCTTTAACTCCACATAGGTGGCCCTTAGGAAAATAATTTCCCTCAGGGTCTATATCATCTGAGATGCTATGTGGAGGGTCTTATAAGGAGAGAAAGGAATGAACATTGGTCTTGAAAGAAGGTTGTAAGAAGGAGAAAACACCAAGGCCGGCAAATCGTTCCACAGCCGAGGTGTTGAATTCAAGAACGAGTTCTCATATTACAAATGTCCGAACTGTCCAAAGCCTATAGGACCATATCGTCCTCAATTAAGTGAGGTTGAAGAGAGTGGGGAAGGTAAGGAGATGGGTATAGAAAAAAAGGTTTGGAATTATTTATCTGGATATTCATATTCGGTCTCCAAACACGGCTAAAGCCATTTCAAGCAACGTTTTGATTCTGAATGGCAGTCTTTCACCTTTTCTCGTCTTTCGATAGCCTCCGTGGTTGAGTGGTTACAATCCTTGGCTACGAATCCGAAAGTCGCAGGATCAAACCCCGACGTGTGTAAGTAAATATTATGGTTTTCACAACAATTTATTCATTAAAAAAATGGATAGCATGTTTGCGGCAGATTGGTAGATACTTTTAGTATCGCCCTGGTGAAAACCCATCATTCAGAATTGAAACATTGCTCTACACACGTGTATAGCCGTAACTCCTCCCTCAAAACCGTCACATTGCCCCCAGATACCTACCCTTTTACCCACCTCTCACACATTTTTCCTTCCCAGAACTTCATCTCCTTCCTTTCCTTAAAATTACCCTCCACACAGTATCTCCAAAGATGACATTGGCCCTGAAGAAAATTGTTTTCCTCAGGGTCTCCTGATCTAATGTAAAAAAAAAATAGCCATGTTTGGTGTCAAGATCTATACAGCCAGGTACTTCTCCACCCACCTCTTACCCATCTCCTTCCTCTCTCCTCTACATTCAGCATCACAGCATACTACAATCTGGGATGCCATTCCATCCGGACGGTTGGGAGCAATTGGGACTCTTGTTCGGTACTCAGTTAAAAAATGCCCTTTAAACATTCCAAACAAAATTAAATTATAACATCCAACGTCGTTCGTGGCTTAAAAAATACATAAATCGTTGAAAAATAATTTATGAGGCACGCGTGACTCTGTGAATAATTAGTGAATAAATTGTCCAAATTAATGTTGAGTAATAATAGGCCACTTGCATCGCATTTTTTAAATTTTTTTTTCCGGTTTAAGCAAATATTCTAAGACATTCCGTATTTTTATTTTTTTTTCATACGTATTTTTGAAACCCTGGCGATTTTTTAAAAATTTCAATCCGAAAAATCATACCATTTTTTATAAACCGGAAAGACGGGACATAATTTTACGGGTGCGATAAACGATAATTACATAGCCGAAAATCATTTTTAAAAAAATAACGTTTTCCATACGAATGGCACAGGATAATAACGAGGCACACCAAAAATATTACGGCTCATAAATATATTTTTCCTTGATCCATCTTATTGATCATAAATCATTATTATGTTAAACGTCTATATTACTAAATCCAATGTTATATACTTGTACTTGTAAATTATAATAATAATAAGGATATTATAAAATTTTATTTCGTTAAAATCAGCACCATCACCATTATACTTCTAAAACACATGCAGACATCATAAAATGTACGGGGTTCTCTTCATGACATCTGTCAAAAAATCAAACCAAATGATTAGTTCGCAGAGAACAAACAATAAATCTAGTGAACGAATTCAAAATTCACCTGAAATCAAAGTGTTTCCATATGAAAAAAATAAATCAGTGTGGAATTTTACAAAATTAATAGGAACATTTTCGGAGACGGGACATTTTCATGTAGTGACGTCGCGAGCCCAAAGAATGGATTTATTTTATTTATTTTAAAAAAAACTGTACATTTCTAAAAAAAATTACTAACATTTTTGTAAACTTGGTAAAAAAATCTTTTCACACGATTTTTTCCAAGTCGTTATGAAATCCGTGCAAGTGGCCTATTATAAAAAGATTTGTTCAGACCTTAATAATAATTCAAATTACCATTAATTTTAGTCGTATTTACACATAATTACTATTTAATAACTCACGTACTCAATTTTTATGAATATTTAAATCGTGTGTGAAGCAGACACGATTGGGGTCTTTCTAACTATAGTAAAACAGTAGCACTTGTTTACATGCTCGGTGCCAATTGTATATTTGATTGCTTACATGTGTGTGTTTGTTCGTTATGCGTTGCTAAACCATTCATCCGATTGCGATGAAACTTTGGGGATTTGATGTGCGCATGCCCGCGATGGTTTCTATATATAAAATGGCTCTGGCGTCATGAAATTATGCGTTGCTAAACCATTCATCTTATTGCGGTGAAACTTTGGGGATTTGGTGTGCGCCGGCCCGCGATGGTTTGTATATATAATAACGAGTTCAGGAAATTATTTCCTGTACCATTCATCCGATAGCGATGAATCTTTGGTGAGTTGTTGTGCGCACTCCCACAAAAGTTTATTTACGTAAAGGTGAGCTTGGGCGTTACGAAATTTAATAAAAAATTACAAAATGGCTCGGGTGTTTTTTTAGTAAATGAGTGTATTTCATATAGTTTAGCGGTAGAGAGGTAAGGAGTGAGGGGGAGGGGAATACAGCAGGAAGAGGAAGGGAAGCTTGAGGGGAAATGGGACGGGAACGGAGCGCATGGGGAAGGACACGCAGGGAGGGGTGGTGAAAGAAGGAGGGTCAAATGAAGGGATTGCAAAGAGACGTGGTAGCGGTAGGGGATAGCAGGGGTAAATTTGGAAAATCTGACCTACTCATACGTAGAAAACCTTCTGATTTATTCATGTAGGGGAGACCGGGGTTAGTTGACTATAGGCCTTAGTAGACTCAGCGGTGATAACTTGTACGGTTCTCAAGAGAGGGCGCTCTAAGTCCTTCCCATCATGAAAATAGCCGGTGCGGATTAGTATTTGTGTTCCTTTGGATCCCTACGCACGTGTCGGTTTATGTAGTTCTGATTTTCGATATTTTGCTTTGGTGAATAACTTTTTTACTGCAATTTATTTTATTATTGCTGTGCCCTAATTAATCAAGATCATATAAACATTTACTGGGTGCTAATTGTGCTTCTTTTGTGAGTGAATAGCTATAGTTGTGTTTTTTGTGGGACTGGTCATTTACTGGAAATAATGCTTTAAAATTAAAAATGGCGACTTGGGCTAGTCGACTCAGTGGGAAGAATGGGTGAAGTGTATGATCTGCCAATTATGGGCTCACAAAAAATGTATATCTGGCAACGCTACCTACTACCAATGCATCAACTGTAATTCAGATGACGTTATGTAATGTTTATAACGTGTAATAAATTTTCATGTGTAAATTTTGACTGTATTCTTTTTCAATTCGATATTGACTCATTTGAGTCAACTAACCCACTACTATGAGTCGAATAGCCACACCCGGGGTTGGTTGACTCAGCGGGAGGGTTTTTTTGTAAACATAATTGCTGACCTGTAGGTGAATGTTTTAACTTGTTTTATAAAATGATCACATAGTCAAATGTGTATGTTACATTATTGGATTAACAGTCAAAATCACTTTTAATAAATAACGCTAAAACACATCACTTTCTGTCTTTTCGGAGCATTGCAGCGCACGCTGGGTACTCACTAGTAATATATAAAATTACTAAGAAGTAAAACGATAACATTTTCACGTAAACCTCACCCAATTGTCCATACTTCCATCTTATCCATGTTCCTCTTCAACGAGTAGAAACAATCAGAGACCTTGGAGTATTACTTGACTCTAAATTACTGTTTAAACCCAGTTCAGAAAAAACCTAAAAACAAATGGGCTTCATTCTACGCTTCACCAAACTATTCAATAAACCTTTTACACTTGAACTATTATAAATGACGGTTTCATAACTACTCAGAATCAAGTCAAGTCAACACCTCTTTGAAAAGTCTTGAAAAAGTTATGAAAAAAAAATTATAGTGTGTAATTCACATGCGATAGAAATGTAACTCGCTAAAGTCTGAGGATTGGATATTGATTTACAAAAACAAAAATGTTTATTTGGATTTCTCTGGCCGCTGAGATTTGCGACGCACTATACCGCTGCGCTACGGGACGCGCTCAGGGAGGCGCGAATTTAAGCATTACATTCCGACGACCCGTAAAAAAACAAAGCGGCCAATGTAAATGAGCGCAGACCTATTTTATATCTCATCCTTCGCATGTGCCGTAGTGCGTCATTTCAATTTCATCCGAGTTTCTATAACAGGGCTTAAGAAAAAAAATGAAAAATAGCACATAACCTAACCTCACGTAACCTACTTGTATGTAGGTATGCAGAGAGATAAAAACACTACACCTAACAGATATAGACACCAATTTACCTTGTTTCCACTAACTCCAGAAAGCTCTTCGGGCATATTGTATTGCGTACTTCTAAATTAATTAACATTACACGAGCGTGTTCGGGTCGGGCGCGATAAAATATTCACGGATCACTCGCGGCCTGAATATTCGCGCCGGTGAAGACTACGCACGGAGAATTTTACCCTCCGCAATTTAAGTGAACTTCTTCTTCTTCTACGTGTATAAAATGTATATTCAAAGTATATCGGTACGTATCCGACAAATTTAAATCAATTCCTGATCATATTTGGAGTAAAAAGTGTGTATGACATTTTGCTGTCAAGTGACTTTCAAAAATGTAAAAACCGTTGGAACTAATCGTAATTTGATTTTAAATAAATCATTTAGTTGCAACACTGAAACGCCCTTTTGAACTTGAGAGCGGTTTCGAAATAAACCGTAATGCTTTTCAGTGTGGCAACTAAATGAAAATTGCCAGTAAGTACTTAGAATAAAATTACGATTCTACAAACAAAAGGCGAGTATGGGTACCGGCGCCCCAGGAACCGTTCATCGAATAACCAACATTTCTGCCGTAGGTTACCCCACGAGATATTTATCTCACTTTTTTACTCCTGTATTACATACTTTTGTATTTTCATGTTTGTTTTGTATAAATTTTATGTAAGTACTCCGACTTTATGTAATTCTAATATTATTTAACGTTTGTTAAAAATGTTGGTATTATACCCGTCTGGGAAGAGATCTTCTAACGAAATGGCTAACGTACTTAAATTATCATATTTTATTTCAATAAACGCCCGTGATATTTTTTTTCCTTCTCAGATCTTCATGTAATGAGAAAAAAATATTTATTCATTTCTGTTCTCATACATACACTTTACATAACCAGTAGAGCGCTTTTTGTCACAATACGGCACTATTTAAAATACCTCGGATTGCTTTGCTGCCAATTTTGGAAAATTTTCCCTTATTTGTAAGTAATTAAGTAGAATTTTACGATTTTATCATATTTTTTTATAAATCCTAGGATTGTGTGATAATCGGCAAAAGATAGGTGAATTTATTGAATATAGAGAACTAACGCTACGCCCTGGGAACCATTTATTGGATGACCAACACCTCTGCCACAGGTCACCCCAAGTGGTTCGCTACGTTTGGTGACTTAGCAGGGGTGCCCGGGTTCTTGGGGTAATTTTTATCCAGGTCTTGATGGCGGGTGCGTCGGCCCACCTTCTGCGTGGCGGGCCGGATTGGGAGATGCTAGTTGAGGGAGACCCTTTACAACCGGTTACCGCGGTCCGCGCCGCTCGGTAGTACAGGGGCCCGACCCTCAGACTCACGACTGAGGGTGGGCTGCCCCATCAACGAGTGTAAAAAACCCCGCTGTTGTGCCGGTTCGTGACCGGAGGGGACCCAGCAGCAGCGTTTGGGGCGCATTAGACGACTTCTCCAGCCGGACTCTCCCTTCCCCTCGCCTTGCACCGCAGTGGGTGGATTGGATACACACATCCGTCACTCCTGGAAACTCTGAACCCCAGCATCCTACCCACCCCTTTACCTTTTCCCGCCCAGACCTTCCTTCCTCCCATATTAAACTTAAAAACCCTACAAATAAAATCATGAATTTACAACCTTCAACAATTAACGTCATTTCAGCGGCAATGAGTAGGCGTCCCCGGTGCAGGCCAAAACTGTTGGTGAATTACACCAACATTCGCGGCCTGCATACCAATTTAAACTCTGTCCTTCACCATCTTTTTTCTCAACGCCCCAACCTACTTTTCATGGCTGAAACGTAGATAGCTGAGCCTGTAGACGCCTCCTATCTGGACTGCCCGGGCTTCACCCTCGCAGGCAAGTTCAGACCTAAAGGAGGTGTCTGTCTCTATAGTCGAGCTGACGTCAACTGTGTGCGACTGTTGAATCTGGAAAACTCCAGATTCGACGTAATGTGGGTACGCGTCAATCTTGCCAGTACGGTAAGATTCTACGCGTGTTTATACCGCTCACTGAACCTTAGCGAATCAGATACGTACGAGCTCTTCAAACACTTAAGCAACACTATTGATAACCTCTTGCCTCGCTACCCTACGGCAGAGTTTGTGGTCCTGGGGGACTTCAATGTTCATAACGAACCTTGGTTGAAGTTCTCAGGATCAACAGACTCAGCTGGACGCCAAGCGGGATCCTTTGCCCTTTGCTACGAATTGGAGCAAATGGTTCAGGAGCCCACAAGGGTTCCTGATGTCCAGACTCACCGTTCCAATCTGTTAGACCTATTTTTAACTACTATGCCACACGGATACAAGATTGAAGTCACAGCGCCATTAGGATCGTCCGACCACTGCCTGTTGACGACATCAATCTCTGTAAACTTTAGACCACCAAACGAGAGGCTGAAGAGAAAAGTGTGGCACTATAGGTCAGCAGATTGGTTCGGTCTGCGGGCACATTTTAATGCTTTCCCGTGGTCAGCTGTCTGTTTTCGGACTTCGGATCCCTCAAGATGTGCCCAGGAAATTGGTGAAGTCATCACATCCGCGATGGATGGCTTCATCCAATCTACTGTTAAGGAAACTGGTGTAGGCTCAAAACCGTGGTTCAGTCGACAATGCGCTGAAGCAGTGCGACGAAAAAACGCAGCTTACCGAGCCTACAACACATCTAGAACATCCGAAGACAAATCAGCTTACAACAAAATGGCAAAGGAAACCAAGAGAATCATAAATAGGTCAAAATTCGAGCACGACCAGCAGATCAGTAGAAAGCTGGCTGCATGCCCGCATGGCAGCAGGCAATTCTGGTCGCTTGCGGGCTCAATAGGTCGTAATTTCTGCAAATCCAGTCTGCCACCTCTTACCAGACCTGACAGCTCACTAGCAAACACCGCCACCGAAAAGGTTATTAGGTAAAATGTTTGCGGATAACTTAACCCTCGATGACCAAGGTGCTGTCCTGACGTCGGTTCCTCACTGCGGTTTTCGTATGAAAAAGCTGAGGATCCGGTATCGGGAAGTACTCCATGTTTTACGAGGGCTTGATGTTAATAAAGCAAATGGGCCTGACGGAATACCTGCCCTGGTACTGCAGAGGTGCCCTGCAGAAATAGCTCCAATTTTGACGAAACTTTTTAAAATGTCCCCGAAGACTGGCTCTGTGCCCTCTGGTTGGAAGAAAGCGGTTATCCATCCTATTCCAAAGAAGGGTGACCGCTCCAACCCGGCCAACTACCGCCCCATAGCGATCACATCAGTTCTGTCTAAGGTGATGGAACGTGTGATCAACGACAAACTGTTCACATACCTCGAGAAGAACAAAATTATTAACGACCGTCAATACGGATTCCGGCGGAACCGCTCGTGCGGTGATCTTCTCGCGTACGTGACGCATGTTTGGGGGCGATGCCTGGAACGTTTCGGCGAGACTCAAACGGTTTCACAGGACATTTCAAAGGCCTTTAACCGGGTTTGGCACCGAGGACTTGCCAACAAACTGCCTTCTTACGGACTTCCCGCATCCTTGTGTATGTGGATTGCCGACTTCTTGAGGGAGAGGTCAATTCAGATGGTAGCCGATGGTTTCACTTCTTCCTCACACTCGATAAATGCTGGCGTCCCACAGGGATCGGTTCTGTCTCCGACTTTATTTTTGTTGCACATCAAAGACCTTTTGTCATGTGCACCAATTCATTGTTACGCGGATGACAGTACAGTTCATGATAGCTTTTTGTTTGACAAATCCCCAAAGGGCTCACAAACTCCAACAGCTCGTATGGCTTTGAAGCAAATAATGGATGGTTACCTCGAGAGTGTTCTCTCTTGGGGTAAAAATAATTTTGTTGAATTTAATGTTTCAAAGACCCAATCTTGTCTGATTACGTCTAAAAGGGATCAAAATTAAAATCTAGTCACTTTCAACGGAAACAATCTATCGAACAGGCCCTCCATTGATATGCTTGGTGTAACCCTAAGTTACCAGCTCAGGTATGGGGGCGCCATCGAAGCCAGAGTAAAGTTAGCCTCCCAGAAACTGGGCGTACTGTATAGGGCCCGCAGATACTTTAAAAGTGCGCAACTACTAACCCTGTACAAATCACAAGTGCGCTCCACGGTTGAATTTGGCAGCCACCTCTGGTCTGGAGCTCCAAAATACCTGAAAAATACCCCCGACTCTGTGCAGAAACGGGCGGTCCGTTTGATAGATTATCCCATCTTAACAGACGGATTGGAATCTTTAGAGCACAGGCGTCGGGTGGAAATGCTATCCTTTTTCTACCGGTATTACAATGGAAGATGCTCCGAGGAACTAGCATCATTGATCCCTTCGGCACCGGTGCATAGTCGGGAAACACGCCAAACGCGAGCCCAACATTTGTACACGGTTGACATTTGTCACATGAGAACGGGTCGTTTCTTCGACTCGTTCTTATGTTCAACAGCTCGGCTGTGGAATGATTTGCCGGCCTCTGTGTTTCCTCCTTCCTACACTATGGGTCTCTTCAAGACCAATGTTCATTCCTTCCTCTCCTCAAAAAGACCCTCCACACAGCATCCCAGATGACATAGGCCCTGGGGGAAATTATTTTCTTCAAGGCCTCCTGTGTGGAGATAATGAAAAAAAAAATAATAATAATCAGTTTGTATGTCTCGTTATTAAAATTCTGAGGTATGATTTTTTTAATGTGGACAGAAAATATTCAAAATATGCACCAAAAAATCTCGAGCAATCGGATAAAAAAGTTTTAAATTGCGCTGTCGCTCCACTGGATAATAATTATAAGTTAAACAAAAAAAATGTTAGCAATCAGTAATAGTAGGGGTTGATAGTAGAGTTTTGTGAACACTTCAGTAGGAGAACCTGTGCTGAGTTTGAGTTTATCCATGTTTTAGATAAAATGTTATTATGTCGTCGTAAGTAAAAAATAGCATCGTCCTTGGCATTATATGAAGCGAACTTAACCCATTAACTATATATATATTATCGTCACACGTCTTCACTTGATATATCCTATCGCTTCATGATCCGGGCGCCCGAGGTCAGCTTCCTAATTGTTTTATCCTCACCCCGGCCCTGGTAATGGAAAAGTAAATTTGCTAATTAAAGACATAATAATTATTTAAGTGGTAAAATTAAATGTCACATAATCGTCTGCCCCATTAAATTTTGAGGGCAGAGAGTTTATTCATCAACACATCGATTGCAAGTGGGTGTTTAATATTAAATTTATATTTACATTTTATCAACTTAGTCCTTGGTTCCAGGTAGGAACACATTTAAATGTCAAAGGCGTTATTATTATAACCACTCCACCAAAACCGTATACGTACGTAGCCTTAACCCTTAAGCACTTTTTGCCACAATATGGCACTATTTAAAATACCTTGGATTGCTTTGCTACTAATTTTGGCAAGTTTTCCCTTATTTTTAAGTAATTAGGTAAGTAGAAATTAACATTTTTTTAAATAAATTATACAAAAAAATATTATAATAGACAAAAAATAGTTGAATTCACTGGCTATATAGAACTACAATCAGTTTGAACGACTCCATATCAAAATTCGGAGGTATGATTTCTTTAATGTGGGCGGAAAATATTTGAAATGGTCACCAAAAAATCTCGAGCATTCGGAGAAAAAAGTGTAAAATTGCGCTGTCGCTCCAGTGGTTAATAAATATGTATTTTGTAAAATCTACACAATAAATATTTAATAATAATGATTTTATATGATCTACTAGAGTTCCCGGCATGCTTTGCAAAGCCACTTAATAAAAAAATTGTTTCTTCCTGCTTGTCCTTTCCAATTCGTTTCCTTTCCACCTCACCTTCCCCACCCGTGTCATCTACCCTCACGCGTTCCTCCGCCACCTCCCCGCCTTTCCTCACCTCTCTCGCGCTTCCCCGTCCCGTGATCCTCCTCCCGCGTTCTCCACCCTCTCTTGCGTTCACTACACTATTTTTTATACAAATTTCATAACGTCAGAGCTCATCACTATAAATAGAAACCATTACGGGCGTGCGCACAACAACTCAACAACAACGAATGGTTTAGGGACCGCATGAGAGACAAACTAAGAAACATTCATGTTGAAATACTAGTATTACGATTACATTTGAACCGGCTGAACGACATTATACAGGGTGAAACTGCATGTCCCCGTAGGATTTTAACCATCGAATCCTGAACACAATATTTGGAATTAAGGACATAGATGTCATTACAAAACATTTCTTCATTGCTCCTCGCCGCTGGGGAACAGCCTAGCGGGTTACATGATATGCACTCCGTCCCGTTCCGGCAGCACTGCAATGCCAGGACTTGTTACTCTGAGGCCAGGACATGGCGCGTATCACAATATAATTTGCGACGTGAAGCATTGTGATTAGTGCAGGGGTGACAGAAAAACATTTGCTTTGTTTTTAATTGAAAAAATATATTTTCGGTCAGCAAAATGCATTTTTACTCAAAATAAGCTCGAAAATCGTTGGTTAAATCCTGTCTGTACGTGCTGGTACACCCTGTTATATATAATAAATATTCAGAAACATACTCGTATATTAGAGCAGTCAGAAATGAGGACAGAGTAAAAATATTTTTCAGCAATGTAAATCCAAATTTTCAGTTGTCATGTTGTTTTTTATGATTACCGTACAAGTGTGGGCAACTACTGGAACTATTGCTTACTTAATATGGGTAAGTTGTGAGGCTGGAGGAAGTGGGGAGGGGAATGATATAGAGATGAGGGAGATGTGTAAGTATCTGGCTATTCAGATCTGGTCACCGAATATAGCTAAAGTTACCTCAAACAATGTTTCATTTCTGAAAGGTTGTCTTTCACCTGGACGATAGTGAGAGTATCTAACACGTTGGAACGTGCAGCAAGGGTACTATATAATATTTTTAATTTATACATTGTAAAATAAGCAAAAAAACACATAAAATTTATTGAGCACGAAGCAAAAGTTTTTTAAATGATTAATTTTGCTAAATTCATTAGATATGAACTAATATGACGTCATGGCAGATAGAAGTATTTGAATTAAAATTCTGTACCTACTTAATTGCTTTACTGTCTCTTTTCTTTCTTTCTTCCTCATCTTTATCAGTACTGTATACCTACTTAATAAGTTTTATATTTTATTTGGCTTTTTTATTATTTCTGTTATTTTACTAGTAGCGTCTCCACCTTGTAACACCTAAGCCTTGATTTACGCATACTGCGAACAATTTTAATTGTAGTGTTGATATCTATGCACATCCCAATTGCAATTTCTTTAATGTAATAATTGTTAAGACACTGTAAATGTTTAAACAATAAATAAATTACTAAACAGAACACTGATACACCATGAAAGCCAAAACGTAGAAGATATCCAAATTTCCAACTGGTTTTTGATTTACTCTCAAACGTTCAACAGAATTAAATGACTATTAAACAAAATGATTTGATTCCAATGCTGCAGATACAAAGTTTTTCCTGTGCTTTAGGACAAGATGAAACTAATAAATAGCTGCGGTAGAAGTTGTATGTGTGTAAACTTCTAGAGAGATGTAACTCACTCCACATAACTTCAGCGCAGTGTTATTAATAATAATAATTTATCAAATAAGATTTGAGAAACGGTCGCCTTCAATTTTCAAAATGAAAAACATGTTTTTCAGACTCACATTGAACGGATTGAACCCCGAAACCGAGAAATCGAATTTATTTCGTTTATTTTTAGAGACATACAATGGCACCCTTCATAATACACACGCGAATTAAACAGATGTACTAACACCGAGGCCTTATAAACAATCGGCATCCGTGGTCAAGGTTTAGACTTACGACTAGCAATCCGGATGTCGTGTATTCAAAACCTGGCGAACGCGGTTTTATTTGATCAATTTTTGTTATACCGCAATTTATTTATTTAAAATAATATATAGTATATTTGCGGCACGTTTCAGAGTGGAATATACTCTCAGTATCACCCTGGTGTGAGACCACCATTCAGATTTGAAACATTGCTTGAAATTACTCTTGCCGTGTTTAACCCGGCGTCGATGATGCTGGGTCACAATGACCCGAGGTGATTTGAAACGGCCATATTTTTTTTACCCGTCAACCGTTCGACTTGAGCGCTTGAGTAGCTGGAGATACAACCCCCTTCTACCCGTACCGCCGCGCGCCGGCGTGCTAAGTGCGACGCCGCTTGCGGAAGGAGATATATTAGGAAAACGGGTTAATATGACCAATAGTTGTAATGGAATTCTACAGTTATTTTTTCATAGTTGATTTCGCATGTGTTTTTTACTAAGATAATAAAAAGTTGATTTATAAAATATACTGGTATTATTAATATTTTTTACGAGCAAAGAACCCACTAATAATTAATAATTTTCAAAATCAAGATAACCCTTTTAGTTTTGGTACAACCCATCGATAAAATTCGGGTCACGGTTACCCGGCGTCATTGACCGCGTAATTATTTTCAAGTCATTCACGCCGGGTTAAGGTCACGTCTGAATAGCCAGATACTTCCAAAACTTCTTCCTATCTAACTGCTTCCCTCCCCACTGTCTTCAGCGTCACGACATACCCCGATTGAGGATGTCATAGTCTCACTGGCTCCGGCCGGGACAGTTGGGACTCTTATGCGGTATTCACATAAAAAGTAAATAAAAACAAAAATAATAAAAAAGGAAATAAAAACAAATTATATTAGGGTCATTCGTTCGTTCTTATTGTTCAAGTAGGGATATTTAAAATACTTGCCGAACTTAATAACAACATAATATAATTTAATTAAAAAAAAACTAAATGACGTTACACGAATTATACATAAAAACAAATAATATCTGCAAAACCAGGCTGGAACACAGGAACATTAACTGTATTGCTCCAAAATTGTTCAATTCCTTTCCCAATTCCATCCATACGTGCCAAAACTTGAACTCGCAAAAAAAATTGTTAAAAGCTGAGTAAAAATAATTTGAACTGAGTAACCTTTTCCAACAGTGTATATCTATATCTAAATATCTAATATATGCTATGTCTATCTAAACATTGTTTTTAAGTCGCAGAATCTTCTCTAAAATCATTATATCTCAAAAGGTAACAATTATTATAAGCAATAATTATCAGCCTGAAACTCTCATCTACATTGAAAAATCTTCCGAGAAAAGATACTTGCCGCCAACGGGACTTGAACGCGTGTCCTTCTGATTGCCGGTCAGCTGCTCTTGACCACTGAGCTATGGCGGCTTATCTAATACCCGCAAAATAATTCAATATATGCTAGTGTTTCATTGAACAATTACTGTTTATTACATTTTTTCCACCTGAAAACAACAAACTTTATTTTTGTGAGAAAGACAGTGTTAGTGATAAATCTCTCGCTAGGTGGCGTCGAGACAAATTATGTCTACATTTTTTTGGGGCAATACTTTAACTTGCCAAATATTAATTATTATTTTTATTTGATAAACTAACGTTTAAAACAAGATTTTTATGCATAGCACAAGGGGTAACAATTATTATAAGCAATAATTATCAACCTTTTTGCTATGCTAGGTACTGTATTTTAAATTTAACCATCACTTTTTTATACACTTATAATAATCACGCCTACGCCTTTGTAGGATTTTTTTGTAACTGTCTTATATTTTGTTATTACGTACCTGTCTGTATCAAAAAAACGAATATTCCATTATGATCTAAAGTTGCAAAGAAAACAAATTGTTAGCTTTTGTCCCAACTGCTCCAGAGATATTTGAATTTTGGGATTATTTCTGAAAACGGGTGTCGGCAATGGTCCGTCTCACGGTGTCTCTAAAGTTTCATCCTAATTTGAAGAAAAATAAACAACAATTTTCTTTGAAACTTCGTCCATACGTTCTCCCTTTATTTGCACTGCCACACTTGTTTATTTTCTTTCCGACATTACTTCAGCAGTGTCCTTGCTTTGTTTTGTTTAGTGAATTTATTTTCGGTCTTTGAATTTCTCGCCTGCTGGCGTTTGTACGAAATTCTGTAAAATTATTTCGAACACAGAGGAAAAAACCAACAATAAAGTAAATGCTTTCATAGTTATGTGACTAGATATGGTGTAAACATCGCGTGCGTGTTATGTGTACAGTTCGCCAGAATGTAATGAATTATTATTGTTTTACTTTAAAAAAAAATATCGTTTGTCAGGAGACATTCGCTTTGCATTGTACTTTACGTAGGTAGGTACTTGTTGTGTGTGGCGTATATGTTAGTCATGTAGTTTCAACATCCTTTAATAGATGTCGTTAGTATAGTTACGTTGTTTTTATGCAGTTTCGTGGAATCTCAATACATGTCAGTTAAGTATTATTTTAGGAGAGTATCATCTATCGTCTTTCGTGTCTAGTGTACGAACGGTTACGATAAGAGCCGAAGGCATCTGGTAGATGGGCACACGCCATCAGTGTCCCGGACCGCAGCAGCAGAATTACTTAGAGCCTCCTAGAGCAAGGACGTCTAGCTCAGTTAGATATTTATTGCAAATATTACGATTAACCTAAATAAAGCAACGTTATATTTCAACGAACCTCAATTTTATTTGGAAGTTTCCCAACACATTTCAAGCAGTCTAGTTGAAATAATTAGATACTAGGGTATGTAATGTTCTTTAATCCAAATTTGTGAGTTTTAATGTTAAGTACATGAGTTACAGGGAGAAAGAACTGTCTATCGAGAAGTTAAAAGGAATTAAATTAAGTTAAGCCTAACTAATAAAAGTGGTCGGTAGAGAAGTAGGTTGTTTATCAATTGTAACAGTTGTACCTTACTAATAGAAATTTTCATTGAAATCCTATGTATATACAGTATTTACACTGCCAAAGAGGGTTGTTTATCTGTTGTATAAACTTGAAATTTCTCATCGAATTTCGGAATGTTTCCAAGATATTTTAAATGTGCTACACATTTATTCTTTTGGATGATGTCGTCAAAACAAACACCATTTAAAAAATTAAATTAAATTACATTTAATTTAATTAATTTAATTTTTATAAATTGAAATATTGTATTTTTAATCATGTTTCTACTTTTAACCCTTTTAATCATGTTTCTTCCCTTCCTCTATTTGCTTTCTTCGTATTTAACTTCAAGTATTGGTACTCTCAAAATTTAACACCTGCATGTTTTTTAATTTAATTAATAACTCAGGTACGCCTCACACGTCAATACATGTGACTTGTAATGTTGTAGATAGCTTAAAATGGGTCCGAGTGGTTAAAAGTTTACGTTACTGCTGCATTGAATAGGTATCTACACCACTCCTATTGTGTCTCCTTCAACCAGTTTCCCCCGATCTGGTCTGGTGATGTGCCTCCGGGAAACTGATTTCGGGGCATACTCTTCTACGATGTATTTTGTTGATTGAGTACGTCCATATTCCCACAATTCAGAAACCTAGTTTTGCGTGAGTAAGTTATTTCGATTCGGATATATGGAGATAATAACGCGCAAAATGTTTGCATTCATGTACACACTATCAAGTGTTGCCCATATTGATAATATCTTCATGTCTGATGTGCTGACAAGGAAATTCCTAGCCAATTGACTCTGTAATAACCTCTTTGGTATATTTGACAGAATTTCATATCCCGAGACTGCGGTGGGAATGGCTGAGTTGAAACGTGACCAGATTACTAAAGAAACTACAAGAAAATAGAAATGTTGTGAAAGTTTTATTACATATTTCTTATATCGAAAACCAAAACGATGTTATTAAGTAAAAATGTATCATCTGCGTGGGAAATAATAAACGCTTTTATCATATAACTATTTATTCTCATCATTGTTACGTTCTGGTAGGGGACCCATTGACTCGACAAGACCCTCTGTCCAAAGTAGGCTCAGCCTCTCTTGTCGCACAGTTCTGAGGTTGCTTCCCCATCTTTGCCCGGAGCGGCCTATTCGACGTCTTCCCTCTCAAGTTTCATTAAGTTTTTTTGGTGGATTTCGGCCTTCTGGCACTATTTAAGTGTTCAAGCCGCATATATCTAGATTTTTCAATAAAAAGCAGCAAGGGATCGATGTTAAGCACTCCCTGATGCAATGCTATCATTTATCAGGCTTTGCAAAGGAATTGTGAGAAATAAATGAAAAGGGAAAATAACGTTGAAAAGAGTCACATCCTCACTCACAGAGTCATCACCAAACAAACAAAAGTCATATAAAGCTAGGCAATGTTTCGATTCTGATTAGCGGTTTTCATAATTAGTATATTTTGCTCTGGGTCGAGGTTAAAATATCATATTATTTTTAATTTCTACGCCGAGCACCGAATCTGAGATCTTTGACTGTATCCTTTAGGCGTATGTCTTTTCAGTGGGCAGTTCAACTAAAGGCTGTTTTAGACAGTCCAAATCGATTATTACTTTACGGCTAATACACATCTCTCTTCACGTTAGCGTCGAATTTCTGAAGTAAAAAATCACATTTTACTTCCAACACTAAACAATAATATAAATTCGTTGTTACGTGCGTGACAGTAAATAATGTGCGAAACGTGTGGAAATCAAACTCAAATTCGAACATTTTCAACTTTATTAATTTGGTAAAAGAACCTACAAATTTAACAAATTTTTTCCAGTTATAAAAATAAAAGTAAAAAAGGTCCCTTACCCGTACCTTGCGGGATACCCGTAGTTTTTGTAGGGCCTACCGAATTATTTGATTTAATCATGATTAATGACTTCTGCTACTATGTTGAATACAACTGAAAAATGAACCGTAATCACTGAAGACAAAAAGAAGTGTCCGTCTGTCCAAATTAAGCTCTACATCTTGTTACTTCTGTTGATAAATTAAGTTGATCAAACATTTTCAAATATTGACATTCTTTCTCGAGCAGTAAACAATTTCATGGTGTTTGAGGTTTTGAGTCGAAATATCTTATGCACCTTAGCGACGTCAGTTTTCTTTATATTGATTACACTTCTATGATATTTCTAATCAGTTGGGTATATGGGATCCTACAAAATCCACTCAACTTTCGAAATGAGTTAACGTTATGTATATTATGATCTGACCTTTCGAGAAGAAATCGTGTTACAAAGTTCTAGGAAGGGAATGGAGAGTACCCGTGTAATGATTTTTATAGCAACAGTTGAGGCAAAACTTGAATAGATAAAATATATTTCTTTAAATAAAGAAAGAGGTTCTACTCACAAAATTAAAAATGAAAATAAAGGTAAATTATAGGTGGAATACGCTACACTTCGAAAGATGGAAGAAAATTCTTGGGATTAGTTTTTGACCTGATTTGAGTACCTACCCACAAAAGCTCCGTCATTGAGTTATCTGCTTATAAATAACACATTTCCAACAAAATGGATGAACGCGCATATTCCTTGAATGGTTAAACAGACATTTTTTTATATTAACTCCTCACAGGAGACAGTGAGTCTTTGGGGATTTTTTTTCACACAGGAAGCCAAAATTTTTTTCCTCATGGCCTACGTCATCTTTGTGGATGCCGTGTGGAGGATCTTTTTGGGAAAAGGAAGGAGTTCAAGTTCTGGGAAGGAAAAGAATATGTGGGGTGGGTTCGAACCCATCCCACTGCGGTACAAGGTGAAGGATCGAGAAAGTCCGGCTGGGGAGGCTAGGTTAGTTTTCCCTCTCTCCCGATCCCGCTTGCCACACGGTAGGTGAGCAAACGCATTGGCCGTAAGACCTAGATAAACCTCACCCCATGAACTTGGGCACCCATGCTAAGTCACCAGACATAGCGAATCACTGGATGACCTATGGCAGGGATGTTGTTTATCCAATAAACGGTTCCCGGAGCGGCGGTACCCGCTTCCTAAATTGGGTGGTGTTTGGAAGGTGTTTTTGTAGAGGGGAAGGAGTGAACATGGGTTTTGAAGAGACAGACGTTTGAACTCAAGAGCCATTCGTAGAAACTACCCATTCTCATGTGAAAATATTAACAGTACTTTCCTAGCACTACTTTCTAGTGTTAGACGTAAAAATGATTAAAAAATTTGTATTATGTGAAACATAAAATATTTAAAATTACTTCTTAAAACTTCGCAAATACGCTTTGTGGCGCAATTCTTGATTTAATGAAAACAAATAACCTTGTAAACACCACAAAATAATAAATATTATCAAAATGTTTCGAAAACTAAGTTTTCTTCGTCAGGATAAGATTAATACATCGTAATAATATATATTTATCATACATTAGATATTATCCCTAAGAAGAAAACTTAGTTTTCGAAATATCTTGATAATATAATATAATTATATTTTATATTTTCATTAATTAAAATTATGCCAGAAAATAACAAGATCTACGCCACATGTTGTAGTCATAGAGATCATCCAATTTTTGGTAATTACTATTGATAGAACTCATATTTGTTTTATGTTGTAAGTTGGCTCTACTAGAGAACTTACAGCTCCGTTACCAAAGCCTCATGATAGGTTAAGAATTAGTATCCAAGTATCATCTTCTAGACAAGATGCTTAGCAATCTTCCATCTCGTATACTCGTAATAAAACCTAATTGCACTATCTTTTACATACTCTTGGATAGCTGGGTAGGTATCCTGACCGGCACAGCAGCTGAATGGAATTTTCCCTAATATCCACCGTACACGTTACATAAAGCTCGGAGCCATCTGTTAGTGTCACCCACTACACCACCCCATTCCACCCACACAGCCTTTTCATCTCCTCCCACCTTTCTTCCTACCCCAAATTTCCCCATTTCCCACGATGACGGACATTTTTCCCAAACGGCAGGGAATTTCCTGAAGACAACAACAGGCTATGGAATTTGAGCAAAATGGATAAAGCTGAATGAAAATGCCTTAGGAAGCTGCATTCAATTCTGTAAAAGTGTTGCCTTTTGTCTTAACATCTCTTGTACGCAGGACTCTGTTATAAGTGATAAGGTAACTTTACGTGTTACTTAGGAGACTGATATCTCCACCAAAGGTCAAAGCTTGATATCCTAACGTCGATAAGACGCTTTTATAATTATTGTGAAGGCAAAAAAGGGCGATGAAACATACGTTCCTGTGATTATAATGCTGCAGCTTTTTCTTACACATTAAATAATGATGAGACAAAAGATGAAATGCACAAAAGATGTGTAAACTGTTTCTTCCAAAATGCTACTTTTTTTTCCAGGGGAGGAAACATATATATATCTTACTAGCTGACCCGGAGAACTTCTTACCGCCATAGAATCAATAACTGTTGTGTTAACTTATTAGCTGAATTAAATTCAGTTTTTATATTAAGTCAAATATTACACAATGAAGCAATTATCGATGCGCAACTTTCCGTGTTTTTTTTGTCAGTATCAGAGATGGCGTTGTGTACAGATTTAAAATTTTTGAGATTTATTAAAATTATTGTATTTTTCCTGTGGAGGGGTGCAGACATACGTTCATCGTTTGTCTCATTTTCTACTTTTGGCATTTAGTGTGTAAGAAAGAGTTGCAAGATTGTATGTTTAAGAACAAAAGCAAAACAATCAACGTATTAACATTTGCCGTTTCTAAATTTTTGGAATTCACTCACTACTCAATATTTTACTTTATCGCAATATTCCTGCATCTCTTTCAAAAGACGAGAATTCGTTTTATACAAAATGTTTGAGGAAAATAATGTTCTTCATAACTTATTTGTTGTGAATTTTTTCGATGTTTTAAAAGCTATTCTGCTATTCGGGGCGGAGACAAATCCAACAAATCAATGATCATAAAAATCGGTCCAGCCGTTCTTGAGTTATACATGGTGTAACTAACCCGACTCTGTTTGATATATTAAGATTACGGCTCGGCCAAGGCGACGGGAGTTGTGTTTCATTTTCTTTATACGTGTGAGGGAGATGTATGATAATGATTGAATGTTTTCTTTGAGGGGGTGTAGACATACGTTTTTTCTCATTTTCGATTGTTGTTATTTAGGTGTAAGAAAAAGTTGCAGCATTATATGTTTAAGAACAAAAACAAAACCATCAGCGCATTGACACTTGATGTTTTTTGAATTTTTGAAATTCACACACACTTCAATATTAGCCTCTCCCACACGCACGCTTCGGAGCGACCCGGCCCTTCAGGCCGCCACGCAGAAAAGTAAAGACCGTTACGTTTACAGCACAGTTCACAGTGAGACTTGCGGCGGCGGCCTGAAGTGGCGCGGGGCTCGGTCGCTCCGAAGTGTGCGAGAGATGCTAATATCGTTGTAGGTCTGTCAAATAAGAGCAGAAATTATAAAAAATGGAACCAGTTACACTACTAATGGTGAGTTTAGTTACACTACTTTTAGATTCTGAATAAGTTAAATATATACAGATCTAAAATTAGAGACGTAATCTAAAGCTAGTAGGTACTTAAGCTAATATTAAATAAATGACCTAGATGTCCCCCTCCGACCCCCCACCATACGAAAGAAGAAGAAGAATAAATGTGAGCAATTTATAAATTGTGCTTTATATTTTATTACAATATCGTTATTCTTCATTATGTTAATACAAAATTGCAAAGATATAATAATACCTATATGCAATTCTAATTTTGAGATCAGTGGAATGAAATTTTTTTTTTCACTTTTATGCCTTTTTAATTTTTAATAAAAATGTAGGCACACAGCTTTAGGTTACCACCATGATTATATTTTTAGTATTGTCATTTGAACAGCGGTGGCGCCCTCCTATGTTTTCTACTCTTATTTGACAAACTGCACTTTCCATATTTTCAAAATTATCGTCACGGCTAGTAGTATTGTAGTGGGTCTACGGAGACGTCACAGTGCGGTGTGTGAGAGAGATGCAAGAAAATTATGACTTTTTTTCCTTTGGAGGAAACAGACCTACGTACACTGAGTATCTCATCTTCTGAAAGGGCTGCAGCATTACTGTGTGAGGCAACGTATGTTACTGCCTTTGTTATGCCGTCGCGGTACCGTTACTATAAAAGAGTAGAACGTAATTATAAAAGAGTCTATTCGATATAATTTTATCAACAAGATCGATTTGTCAACATTCCCGAACAATACCGCAGATTGCCAACGACATGTGACCATCGACCAACATCCATGTGGCAGGTGACAGTAAACATCGATTTAATTAATTTGGGTACAACCATCCGTTTAAGCGTTGTGAAAAACGACTCTTCCTGTAGAAATCAAGTATAACAGTTTAGGAACCTTATATCTTCTTCTTCTTCTTGTGCCCTGTCCGTTCAACGGACGTTGGCTATCATGTTGGCTATGCAGACTTTGTTTACTGTAGCCCGGAACAGCTCTACAGTAGACTGGCCAAACCACTGTCTCAGGTTTTTCGGCCATGAGGTTCTGGCCTCTCTGAGGCCCCGTCTTCCGGCAATCTTTCCCTTCATTATGAGATGCAAGATCTCATACTTCTCTGGATGTCTCATCACATGGCCTAGATATTGAAGTTTTCGGATTTTTATACTTTTAATAACTTATTTTTCTTTATTCATCCGAACCATAACATCTTCATTCGTAACCCTGTCCATCCAGCTTAGTTTAAGTATTCTTCTGTAGATCCACATCTCGAATGCCTCAAGTCGCCTAATTAGTTCTTCTGTAAGCGTCTATGGTTCCATTCTGACCATTCGCACATCTGACCATTCGCACTTATTTATTACCTTTTATCCAATAACGTTATAACTATTCTTGTCTTTGAAGCGATGAGCGGGCTATTTTGTAAAATCTTTAATGGTACTCGTTTTTACCGCCAGTGTGACAGTGAGACAGGGGCTCTTAAATCGAAGTCAATTAACTTTTCGATTCTGCTGCTAACTACCATTTAACTCTGGAATAAGTTTAATTTACCTCCAATTTAACGAAGTGTGAAAAAATCATTGGAAAATATTTAAAAATAGCGCAGACCCATGAAAAATTACTGGATATTAAAATTGTACGATCTGTGAAGATCAAAGACCGAAATAATAATTGCCTTTAAAAAGGCGATCCGAAATTTACCTTTCGAATGTTACTAAATTCAAAAACTACGACATCTTCTGTCAAACATTTAAACTAACTAAATACACACGCGAATTTTTGAATTCGTACACTAGATTTATTGTTTGTTCTCTGCGAACTTATCATTTGGTTTGACTTTTTGGCAGATGTTCTGAAGAGAACCCCGTACATTTTAGAAGTCGGTACGTGTTTTAGAGGTATAATGATTATGGTGCTGATTTTAACAAAACCAAATTTTATAATATTCTTGTTATTATTATAATTTACAAGTACAAGTATATTACATTGGATTTAGTAATATATACGTTGTACATTATAATGATTTATGATCAATAAGATGGATTAAGGATAAAAATATTTATGAGATGTAATATTTTTGGTATGCCTCGTTATTTTCCTGTGCCATTCGTGTGAACGTTCTTTTTTTAAATGATTTTCGGTTATGTAATTATCGTTCTTTCGCACCTATAAAATTATGTTCCGTCTTTTCGGTTCATAAAAAATGGTCTGATTTTTCGGATTGAAATTTCCAAAAAATCCCCAGGGTTTCAAAAATATGATTAAAAAAAATATATATACGGAATGTCTTAGAATATTTGCCTAAACCGGAAAAAAATTTAAAAAATGTGATGCAAGTGGCCTATTGCTTCTCTGAATCGTTCCCATAATCAGATCCAATTTTGAAAATCAATCAAACAAACAGACTGCAGATGTATCTAAATCTGTCATATGTTGTTATTCGACCGTATAACCTCACTGCGTGCTCCTTCGGGGATACAGCATTATTGTTATCAAAAATATTTATAAAAATACGTGTCGATTTTCGCTCAAGACCTAATATAAGTATATCGACTTTTGTTATTTACCAGAGAAGAACTTTTTTCAATCGACTACCAGAAGAAATCAGAAGCATTAATGATAAAACCCGAATACTGCTCTCTGTCAAGAGACATTTTAAAAATATTCTTAAGAAAAAAACCACTGTCATTTAATTAATCTTACAAAAATCCTTAGTTTTCGATAACATTCTTTCTTTTTTTAAATACACACTGTTATCAAAATAAATACTGCAGCTCAAATATATTTATGTACAATGAATTATTTAAGTACTAACTAATAACATTAATGTACACTCCCCTTCCATGCACAAGCACATGCTTTCAATGTAAGGGTTGTAAAAAAAAACCTGAGATGTATAATTACTATACCACGTAAAACATAATATTAAAAATAAAACATTATATAAAAAATAAAAAAATAAATCACGATAGAGGACGTAAGGCAAGCATTAATATTTGATGGCATCTACTCGTACTGTCCGAGGGATCTAATTTTCGGGGGGTCTACTTTCTTTGGAGTCAATTATCGCGGGACAACTGTCCGGGGAGCAACTGTCATGTAGTCAGAATTTTATTTGTAAAATCGCTACGGGCATTCAACAAAGAAATAAAGAGACACGACACCTTTTGTTTCAAGGATAAAAATATTTTTTTTTTATTTTTATTTTAACTTTATGAGTAAAATCTCAAATTGTAATATTTAATTAAATGAAGACAATATAAGCGAAACTCAATCGAAAATCTGAAAACAGAAAAATCAGAAAAAGATATTGACACATCTGGGACAATATCTTTTTCTGATTTTTCTGTTTTCAGATTTTCGATTGAGTTTCGCTTATATTGTCTTCATTTAATTAAATAAAAATAATTTTCCGTTTAAAGTGATTTGTTCAGTAAGCTATAAAGAAAATTGGTATTATGTGATTAGACTTTCCCACATCCAAGTCTGGTTATTTGCCAATATTACTATCTACCCTTATCCCAGCATAGGGGATGTTTGCCTGGTATAATGTCGCAAATTCGCAAGTGATAAACGAATTATGAATGATAAATGGATGAAATTCGTAACTTCATTACGACCTGACTGCGTACCCATTCGTGGATTATGCCTGAAGCTCGGGAGGGGGTGAAAAAATAATTACATTATGTATTTACTCTCTAATACGAGTTGGTAAAATTGATATCCGTGTTATAAACGGATGTTGTAGTACTTACAGATAGATCCTATCCAAAATTGATACTAATGCAGTTCTCACATGCATTGCTTGCAAATAGCATTTTTTGAACATGTTCACTCTTTACGATAGTAAATTTCAATGAAATTGAAAAGAGTTAATTAAATACACCAATTTCATTGGTCGGTGCGTGAGTGCGTGATTTGAAATTGAATTCCTGTGTAAGATCAATGTGGTTTTGATTTTCAAAATTGGATTTGATATATAATTTTTTTTTTCAGTAACTTACAATTTGGGAGACGGGTATAGGTACCGTCGCGCCGGGAACCATTTATTGGACAACTAACACCCCTGCCACAGGTCACCCCAAGTGGTTCGCTACGTTTGGTGACTTAGCAGGGATGCCCGGGTTCATGGGATGAGGTTTGTCTAGGTCTTGTCTTGGTGGCGTTCCCGGCATGTTTCTCCCAGAATCATCTTTGCCGTGCGTTCCCGTTCCCCTCCCACGTCCCCTTCCTAGCTAGCTTTATAAATTATGGCCTTTATGTTTTTCTGATGTATGAGCTATATTATTGTAAAGTTTGATTAAAATCCATTCAGTTGTTTTGCGTGAAAGAGTAACAAACACACATCCATCCATGCAAACTTTCGCGTTTATAATATTAGGAAGATTTTTTTTAAATTTAGAATTGAAAACATTTTAGATTTATATTATATTCTTTTCATAATGGTGTGTTGATAAATTCGGAGACGCAACTGCATGGCGTAGTTCCATCATAAAATGCATAATATAAAGGTTAAAATGTAGGTTATATCTACAAAACAATTTCAAAGGATTGTATCAATATAACCAAAATACAATTATGTCCAATTCATTTGTAGTGGATGGTTTCCACTTCCACTTTGATCTTAATTATAAATCTGAACCAAACTTTGGAAGAGCTGTCAAAGAACTAATTTACGTTTGAACTGAATGCAAATTCTGCGGATAGGGCATTTCCAGGGATGAAATTTCAGATAGGCGATTTTTAAAATATCAGTCACTGTTTTCAGATGACCAATTTTTGGGATAAATTGTATGGATTGTTAACACTGTTTTTAGCAGTACATGAAATTGGTAGTTCAATATTTATGGGTATCTAACTAACTAGAAAAATGCAACAATATAACTTTGTAAAAACCACTTATATAGTGTGCAAATCCGACCGGTTTCAGAACAAACGTTCCTTCGTCAGGGAAAGCTTATACTAATTTGACAGTTTCGAACAATGTTTTATTATGGTAGGGGGTGGAGCCGTTTTTAGTTAATAATGTAGATTGGGTGGGTAGGTATTAGTGTAGAGTGGGTGGGTAGGGGAACAAATCCATGATTGGGCTATATGACAATTGACAACCGGTCGGATTTGCACACTATATAAGTGGTTTTTGCAAAGTTATATTGTTGCTTTTTTCTAAAATGGATAACCACAAAGTAATAGCTACATTCAAAAATATCTAACTAACTAACTAAACATCACGCTGTTTTGCTGCAGGGGTACGTAGCGAGGAAAAACCGCCACATTACTCTGTCTTGACACATACTCTGAGCTTCATTCTAACAACAACAAAAAACGTTATGATGTAGGTATGTTTTTTTTTAAGAGCTCTACACAGGAGGCCCGGAGGAAAACGATTTCTAACTATAACTTTATATCATCTTCTTCCCCTTATCCTATTCGTCTCGGGGAACCACTGCATCGACAAGGCTCTTCCATGCGTTCCTGTCTTGTGCTGCTTGTTCGGCCTCCGTCCATGGCGGTCCCATCCTCTCCTCACACAGTTTCTGGAGTTGCCTCGCCCAACTGTCTGGGCGAGGCAACTCCAGAAATTGTCAATGTCGGTCGCCCAACAGCTACGTTTTGTACCTATTGTTTTCAACGGTGTTGGAATGATAAATCAAAAGGGTCAAGAGATAACACTTCGTGAACGATATTATACCCAATTACACAAGGTCTTTTGGTAATGCACGTACCTGCTGCACGTTTTTTTTATTGTCCCATCCAATACGGCCGATACGCAGGGCCAGGGAACAATCAAATTTCGACAAGCAAAAAATAACCTATTGGTTATTATCAACGCCGGTCGCCTAACAGTTACGTTTTGTACCTATAATTGTTTTCAACGGTGTTGGAATGATAAATCAAAAGGGTCAAGAGATCACACTTCGTGAACGATATTATACCCAACTAGACATGGTCTTTTGGTAATGTACGTACCTACTGCACGTTTTTTTATTTTATTTTCCCGTCCAATACGGCCGATCCGTAGCGCCAAGCAACAAGCGAATTTATCAGTGACAAGCAAAATATATCTTCAACGTCTTAATATTTCAACAGGGAAATATTTTCAACACCAAAACCAACGTCTTCCAACAGTTTGAACGTTCAACCTTATTATAGGATTATTGTTACGTGTGTGGGGCATGGGGCGTAGAGATAATAATAATTAATAATACATCAATGATTCGGGGAACCACCCGTTAAAAGGGATTCCTTAATACGATTTTGATATATTTTTTATTAGTATCGTGTCGATCTCCTGTTATAGTTGCGTCAATGTTGACGTTATTTTCAACAGCTATTTTCAACAGTTGAAAATTGCCAACGATAACGACGTTGGCGTTGGATAGAATTATCGTCAACGCCCAGTACTAGTTTGAACGGGATATATGTAAATACGAATTTTAGAAGAAGCGCGCTAATATGTAAAGAAAAATTTTGAAAATATTTAATAAAACACAACTCGTTTAAAATAGAGCAAAAATCTCTCAACAAATGCTTATGTTGCTTTTAAGGATACACTGACTTTTTTCATACCCATAAAAAACAGTACAATATGGGTTCGGAGGATACTTTGCGATTTTTTTCTAATGAGTTAATTTCATATTATTACCATTTCAGTAAGTTAGTGTACAAAATAACATACATATTTTTTTAAGATTAAAAACTTATAGCCTTACTAAAAAAAACCACAGCGCGACCGATTAACTGTATTATTGCAATAACATAAATAAACCTCGTATACACTAAAACACGTTTTATTACCAATAACGTTTCTTACGTGATCACGCTGTTAAAACGCATTGAAGATGTGACAACGTTGTATATGGTTTTAATTTACTAGGAAACAATGTTGTTTTAATTTTTCTCGGCAAGGGGCATTATTGGCGCCCCTATGCATTAGTTCTTCGGCCCGCGACAGCCCGCGATGACAAAACAGCTCAGTGTGTTTTATGGCGGGATATCGAAAATTTTGTGATTTTACTTAATAATTTCTATTGTAGTGACGAATTTACTCTTCTGTTCACATAATTGATAGATTTACCATGTTATTTGTGTGGTTTACATCAGTTTAATCAAGTTATTGTACAAACGCCGTACTTTCAAAGTTGAACTGTCAAAATATTGTTTTTTATAGGTTACTTAAAAGATAAAATTTTCATTTAAAGAACTTTATTTTGAGAATTTCTTAATAGTGATATTTTTTTATAATATTACTATCTAATACATGTGTTCGTAAACGTATCAAATAAATTAACGTCTTTAGAGATGCAAGAAATCTGTTTTAAATTTCGGTATTATTTCTAAGTTATTTTTTTGGCAATAAAAAAAAACTTTGAAATTTTTTATTATTTTTTTATTGTATACACGATGAAAAAATGAGGTCATAGTTTCCTTACAAATTTATTACATAAAAGGACTGTGTTTTTTAAATTTTGATTTTTTTTAAATTTCTCTACATTTTGGTCAAAAATGTGGTGGGAGGAAATTTTTTTCCATTTTTTTTCTAGTTTGAATCTTAAAATATGTCAGTTTTTGAAAACTAAACTGTATTTCAAATTTACAAATCTAAAAGGTAATTTTATCTAGTATTCATAAATGGTATTTATTTTTACGACACCTTCAAAAATAAGAAATATATAGAACATTCAAAATACTATGGAAAAATTACAAATATCGTTTGGACATCAATGGTTAAAACAGAGATAAACTACCCTCTCAGGCTGTGGAAACCATGTATATTTCTTTCAATGAACAAATTTTTAATTAGTAATGTTTTCACATCCGCGGCCGTTTGTCAATTGAATAAAATTTTCACTGGGTTTTTTAGTAAGGCTGTTAGTGTTCAAGAGAAATATTATGTTACAAATCAGTAGAAATTCGAAATGCGGTGCTTTAATGAAAAAAATCTAATTAGTAATTTCAGAGCACAGAAAAACATTTTTTGGTAAATTAAAGTCCCTTGATTTCCACTGTAATAATAAGTACGTCATTTTAGCAACAAATTACTATGCAAGCACGCCATTACCGATGCCCGATACATCCTTATTATGGCGTGCTGCCTTAACTATATTGATTTAAATTTAAACTGCGCAGAAACACTTGACCGTGTTACAAATATGGAGATCTGAAAATAATGCAAGGTAATGGTTAAAATTACGAATGGGACTCTTAACCACTGGAGCGCTTTTTGCCACAATATGGCACTCTTTCAAATACCTCGGATTGCTTTGCTGCCAATTTTGGCAAATTTAATTATGTATAAGTTTACGATTATATTAGATTTTTTTAATAAATCCTATGAACATGTGATAATCTACAAAAGATAGGTGAATTCATTGGCTATACAGAACTATAATCAGTTTGTATGGCTCCATATTAAAATTCGGAGGTATGATTTTTTTTAATGTTGGCGGAAAATATTCAAAATACCAAAATACCAAAAAAACTCGATCAATCGGAGAAAAAGTTTTAATTTGCGCTGTCGCTCCAGTGGTTAATGATTTGGAAATGTACGAGATATAACGAAGAATGGAGTATGTACATGTAGTGGCAGTTAATGGTAGAAGAAGTCGGGCATGCCAGAGGAAGCCACGACACGATCAATGTACCAAAAACTGCGTCGGGGTTTGTCAAGAGTCTAAATAATAGAAGAGTATGTATAATATTAATGTGATTAAAGCGAGGAGTGTACCTAGACATAGTTGTTTGGCGGTCCATCCTCACTGCCCACTGCCCACTGCCCACTGCCCATCCCTGGCGAGAAACGGCGCTGAAGATTAGTTAGATTGTTTATGTGAATGTATCCAATATCTACGGCCGGCGTAGTGCAGCGGTAAGGCGCTTGACTCGCATTCCGAAGGTCGCGGGATCGAATCCCGGCGCGCGGCGTGGCAAATAAATTTTGTTTGATTGATTTGTGTATTTCACAATTTATTAATTTAAAATAATATATAGTATATTTGCGGCACGTTCAAGGGTGGAAGATACTCTCAGTATCGCCCTGGTTTAAGACCATCGTTCAGAATTGAAACGTTGCCTGAAATGGCTTTAGCCGTGTTTGGTGACCAGATCTGAATAGCCAGGTACTTCCCCACCTTCCTCTTCCCTACCTCCTTCCCTCCCCACTACCTTCAGCCTCACAACACACCCCATTTGGAGATGCCATAGTCTCACTGGCTCCAGACGGGAGCAGTTGGGACTCTTGTGCGGTATTCATATAAAAAAAAAAAAAAAACTTAACTTTTGACCACTCCAGCATGACTCTCTCGGAACATTGCCTTGAACCGCAGTGGGAGGGATATATTCATACGTCTGTCACTCCTGGACACACTGACCCCTAGATTCATACCCACCCCTAATACCCTTCTCTTTCACAGAACTTCATCTCCTTCCTTTCCAAAAAAGACCCTTCAAACAGCATCCCCAAAGATGATACAGGCCCTGAGCGGATTTATTTTCCTCAAGGCCTTCTGTGTGTAGCAAATGTTAAAAAATCATTTATTCGATTTTTTCATTAGGCGGAGATAAATATTCCTGTGATTAAACAATATTTAAATTTCTTTTAATACCACGATTATAATCGCAAAAATTATTTTTGCAATGATGGAGGACTTAGCTATAGGATTGAAACTGGGTTTCCTGGTGAGAACCAGAACCATTCGTCTACTCGGCTACTATCCCGTTGAGATTTCAAATGACATGTACCAACACCTACTTCTTTAATAAAATATTACTAAAGAAAACGTTCTTATTTTAGTTCAACTAATTCAACTGAAGTCAGAAATTGGTAGTGATTTATTAATAACGTTGTTAATTAAAATCCACACTCGCTTATTAATTTCGCAAAGCTAATATCAGGAATAATTATTAACTTCATCCATTTTGAGCTGTAATGAAATATTCATTGGTTCATTTAAACTTTTTTTTACTTTCGTTTTCTTTCGTTGTTCTAAATCTCAAACCTCCCCTCCACACTAGAAACATATTAAATCCTTCATCCCACAACTAAAATAAACATGTTTCTTATTTATTTCGTTCTTCCAAAACATATTACTCCGTAGTCCAGTGGGTAAGACTCTTGACTCACAATCCGGATGTCGCGGGTTCGAACCCGGCATGCGCAAATAAATTTTATTTGATTAATTTGTGTTATTTCACAATTAATTCATTTAAAATAATATATAGTATATTTGCGGCATGTTCCAGAGTGGAAGATACTATCAGTATCGCCCTGGTGTAAGACCACCATTCAGAATTGAAACGTTGCTTGAAAATGGCTTTAGCCGTGTTTGGCGACCAGATCTGAATAGCCAGGTACTTCCCAACCTTCCTCTTCCCTACCTCCTTCCCCTCCCCACTACCTTCAGCCTTTCAACATACCCCAATTGGGGATGCCATAGTCTCACTGGCTCCAGACGGGAGCAGGTGAGATTCTTGTGAGGTATTAACTGTAAAAAAAAAAAAAAATATTTACTGTACTTTACTATACTGTACGAAGAGTAATTCTAAAACATAATGCAATGTTATACAATAATTTAAAAACATGATTAAAAAAGAAAAGACAAATGAGATATAAAGGGACACGGGCAAAAAAAATGTTAAGGTAATAATAATTTTGTACGCTAATTAAAATTACGAAAGGGAAGTTTTATAAACAGGTGCATTAAAGAAATTTAAAAAATAATATTTAATTAAATGAAGACAATATTAGCGAAACTCAATCGAAAATCTGAGACAGAAAAATCCGCCACCCGACTTTGGCTCGGCCCGCCGAGTTCTGGCTAAAAGTGTTCCGGATTCTTTGGGAGTAGTCGATTTGAAAAGGGAGTAGGAATAGGTGCCGCTTCGCGCAAAGAACCCGAGCTTAAGAGCCCACTCCAGCTGAACCTACACATCGCTAATACCCATACAATTTCATTCACACTAGGTGGCTCAAATGTCAAGTAAAAGACCACCGTATATTAACAAAACAGAAAATCTGTATTTATCAAACATTGAAAACCTCGATCGGTGAGCTCTGGCGTCATGAAATTTGCACAACTGTTCTGTTTGCAAGTTTTATGATACAGTCAATCACGTGCACAATTATTTCATAGAGTTTGAGTAAATCGTCAAATTTTAAATTTAAAATCCAAGTTCTGTGATATTTACAATAACATAACTTGTATAGGACATTTAAGTTCTGTGAAAGTCCTAAATACTAACATTCTGAAAATGTTAATAATTTTAAAAAAATTGATAATGTAACTAATTTACTAAAAAAAAACTGGAAATGCAAATAATTTTAAAAATATGTAACTTACTTTAATAAATGGCCAAGATCACCCTTAGTGGGTGAAAGCCAAATAAATATATTAAAAAAAAATACTAACATTCAAATTAGATCCATTTTTCAATTTCTGTGAAACGACCAGTCGTTCGTTAGATTAACGATTTTCAGATCATGCAAATTTATTTCCACCATGACATTTTTAATTTGTTACTCTCCTAAAATTATACAAGACCAAATATTATAATTTTTCAATTTTTAAAGGGGCACCCATAAAGATATTAATAATTATAAACATGACAATATTCCATGTTTATGATAGTTTTCCAGTGTTGAATTCACAGCATTTTATCCTACATTTTATCTCGGAGCCATTGATAATCTAATATCAATTAAAATACCAAGTTTAATCATATTTTTTAATCAGTGGTGTGAACTTTGTAACGAAATATACAAACATTTGTCGTGTTTCGTTTTTCTTCCTCCTTGTTCAGTTAACATTAAAACACGTAGTAATGGCAACAAGGAAGAAAGGTACCCAATAATAAAGAACCAAATTTATACTTGATAGCCTGATTGCACGCGAAGTCCCATGCCTAAGGAAATACATTCATACTGTACCTACTATAGGGTGTTAAGGAACAAATGGAGTAAGAAAGAAACAGGATTAATGGTTTCTTTTTATCACATGTGGTTATCTACTGTTTGTCATTATACTACACAGCCTCTCAAACTTTTTTAAATTGCGACTCCCTTTTATGATGCGAAGCTCTTTGAGACCTAAGCCATGTTAATTGAAATGAATTGATGATTATGAATGAATTTTAATCATAGATTATAAAACTTTAATAATATTGGACATGGTAAAATTTTTTAATCGTTTTGTTGGCTTATTCATTGACTTATTTTGTTGATTTGAAAGTCTGCATTTTCGGAATTTTGAATGAAATGCAAAATATCAAAACAACGATATATTTCTTGATCTCAAAGACATTAAAAATGCAGAAACGAAACTTTAAACTGCTCTACTGCAAAACCACGAAATCCCGCAAAAATCGCACATACGACATTGTTCTTCGGGACAGGTGTCCGGGGGTAAAGTGCATAAACTTCGGCAGGTGATTCTACATGATGGTAGGAGTAAAAAAGATAAAACAACTTTTTCCGAAATTTCGATTTTTTTCCCGTACAAAAAGACTTACCTACTAAAAATCCTTAGTGTGGGGTACAATCTTACTTGCTGCGCGCTCGCCTGGCACGATTGTGGCAACATCGCATGGTTGTGACTGGCCCGTAACGGCGGAAAATAATAAAACTGGCGGCACACGCTGGTATACTTTTATCTTTTTACCACAAAACAGACCCCTAAAATTTGGAATTTTGAAAAAAGTTATTTATCTTTTTTACTTATAATATAACGTAGAATCATCTCCCGAAGTTACTGCACTTTACCCCCGGACAGGCTGTATTTGTATATATTTCCTTTTAAGCAACTTATTTGGTATTTTTTAAGTATTTCGTAATTTTGTCGAAAACTTTCGCTCAGTTTTTCATGACTGATTAGAATCCTCCAAGAGATGCACCGGCAGACCAGCTTTATTAAGGCTTATTTAACGTCCATTCTCGCTATAAAGTAGTTTCATCTGGGTATCCGAAGTCGTATGGTTTGTTGTTTTGGGATTCCTATACTGATGTCTATTGCTGAAACACTCGAGAACAGCTGCACAGAAATTAAAATGCGTGCGCTTCCTTCCACGGTCGGTGTTAGACAACTTTATGTTAGCTTACTAAACAGACGTTACTTAAAATCTTGTGTTAATTTTTCAAGTATTTTCGTTTTAATATTATGTATGTACGATAAGAAATGGTATAACCTGTGTGGAAATAGCCAAATAGCTATAAACCGCAAAACACTGATAACGCTGACCGCTGTTAGATATGACGACACAAACTGGTTATAGTTTTAATTTATTGATATTGTTGATTGTGGTCAAGTTCTGTAAAATGACAAAGTGTACTGAAAGATTACGACTTGTAAAATGCTTTCTTATGATTTATTTTACGAAACCCTTACTATATCACTGTATACACATATATACCTTATAGGTATATCACTTTCTTTTTTTCCATAATCCCCCGACATTATATACGATATGTGGTCGGTTTTGGGAAAATACGGTATATCTACTTACACAAAATATAACTAATAGTCCCGAAGGGATGTGCAAAGAGGATGCACCACCGAATAACAAAAGTGTGTAAAATATAAATGAAACATTTTTTTTGTTAGAACCTCTATACCTGTATTTTATTTACGCCGACCGGTTTCATTTTTCTAATACATACCTTAAAGAGGAAAGATTTAATTGTTTGTTTGCATTGAATAGGCTCCGAAACTACAGAACCGATTTGAAAAATTCATTCACCAATAGAAAGCTACATTATCAGCGAGTAACGTAGTATATGTAGAAGAGAATGAAATTGTATAACACACTACCAGAAACTTTAAAGTCCACACCAATTGGAAAGTTCAAGATGTATTGTAGGAGCTACATAAAACTTGAAAAAATATAGTGAATATGAAATATTACAATCAATTAGAAATTTGTAAATTGGGCGTTATGAAATTTTTATAAGTGAAAATGTGTGTATTTCATATATTTTAGCGGCAGGGAGGAAAGACTGTGGGGAGGTGGGGTTTGCGGAGAGGGAAGACACGAGCGAGGGGGAAGGTGGGGAAGATGGAAGGGAACGGGGATGCACGGGTAAGGACATGCAGGGAGGATCAATTTATTTCGTTGAATGGCATAGCAACACTCAAACACCAGCTACCAGCTAGTTTATTATAAGTTTGCCCTGAGGAAGGAACGCTCGTTCTAAAACCGGTCAGCGTAAAAGATATACCTATATATAGTGGTTGTAACAAAGAAATATTTATTTATTTCTAATGGATAATCACAAAGTTACAGCTACACTTAAAAGTACATAAAATATATTTTCGTTCAAATGCATCAAGGAAAAAACTACTTTTTTGTATACTGTATTTTTCTATATACTTACGTATAAATAAAATCGGTTGATATCCACATCAGCTTATCATTAGGTATTTTCGAAATAGATTTTCGGTTTTAAATTAGTAAATAATGCACAAAACATATGAATTTACATGTAAACATAATTTCCGGGGACCAATGATCGATCAACTATCGATCGAGAGATCAACTGTGGGGTCACCCTTTTTCTTCTAACATGTGAATCAAAAAAGATTGTATTAATTCTAAATTAAACGAAAAAATTTATAACAGAAAATCAACATAAATAAATATGTGCATAGACGATATAACGCATCACAACTCTGTGTTCGAATATATTCCTTGCATCAATGGCTTACTCTCCTATAAAACCGTATTTGTATGTGATTTACTTGATCGTGACATGTCTTAGGTATTGGTGCGTTCTCTGCACACTAATAAATATTTAAACTGATGTAGGTACACTAAATAAATATAAATACACACCACACGCGTTAAAAAAAATATTTAGTAATCATTTTAAACGATGTCAAATAACTCAACCATTATGAAAGAACGACAAATAGTATTTGTTGAAATCGTTTGTATCTATGACAATGAATAATATCTGTTTGTACAATCTATAATTACGTCAAAAATAAAATGATGTTTTCGAAACAAGGATTTTATAAATATGTGAAAGTAAGAATATTAAAAAAACTAATCATAATTATTATTTTTTAATAGAGTTGGATAGAAAATCATGTCTTTAAATCTTTTGTATCGATACTAAAATATGACAACAGTTGTTATTTTCTCACTATTATGACATATGAGTTGAAGCATTATTGTCCTATTTATGTCAAAGATGAAAATATGCAAACTGCAAAGTTTTTCAGCTCATTATTACAACAATGATGACAGTATGTTTACAGTCAAGTTTTGTACTCACCAAGATGTGAAAAGCCTTCCCTTATAAGTCTTTCGTGGCTCTCAAAAAACACCCTCTTACTTCTTTTGTCCTCAGGTCAAAACTTAACTTATATTACTTCTGAATCAAACACTGTCATTCACTTCACAATTGGTTCAGGGAACAAATATCAAGATTGAATATGCCAGGAGTACAGAATCCTGCAGCAGGTTATTGAGGAGTATTGTTTGTAAGAGAAATAAGGTTTAGTGGGTCGACGTCGACGTCGCGACGCTATGCGGTGGCGCCTAGGAGACGACTGAACGCTCGGAGGCGGCGGGCGGGCGTTTAGAGCGCTTGCGCGGGAAATAGGGACGCCAAAGAAAATTACTACACATTTTCTCTGCTGTTCACGCAAAGATTAGTTCGGTAATTGTGTTTTGTTTGAGAAAACCTTGTTACTCATTTCTTATAATATTGAATGGTCTTATTTGTTTTGTTTGTTTTAACGACATGTATGCATAATAAAATGTATTTTACTTTCGTTATTTACGTTCGTGTTTAACTTAAACCGCGGCATTCCGACATTCAACCTTTTGAACACTAAGTTTTAAGTTTCTAAAAAATTATATGTTATTTATTTATTTTTATTTTTTTTTTTTTATTTATTTTATTTTAGCATATAAAATATAATTTTAA
This sequence comes from Limnephilus rhombicus, assembly GCA_929108145.2. Taxonomy (NCBI): domain Eukaryota; kingdom Metazoa; phylum Arthropoda; class Insecta; order Trichoptera; family Limnephilidae; genus Limnephilus; species Limnephilus rhombicus. Next base: position 5,247,714 of record OV815288.1, on the reverse strand, counting down.
ATGTACATTATGTAATAATTTGTGTACATTCATGTTCAAATATCTTAATTAATACCACTCTTCCATGGAAGCATGTAAGTTAATACCTATACATTCTTTTTACATGAGCTCCACACAGAAGGCCCTGAGGAAAAAAATTCCCTTACGGCCTATGTCATCTTTGGGGATGCAGTGTGGAGGGGTTTTTTTAAGGAAAGGAAGGAGATGAGAGTTCTGGGAAGGAAAAGGGTTTAAGGGGTGGGTAGGAATCTGGGGTTCAGTGTGTCCTGGTCGTCCGCCTTCAAGACCTAGATAAATCTCACCCCATGAACCCGGGCACCCCTGCTGAATCACCAAACGTAGCGAACCACTTGGCATATGGCAGAGGTGTTGGTTATCCAATAAAGGTTCCCGGGGCGGCGGTACCCATTCACGCCTCCCAAATTGAAACACCGAAACGATAATTATGTAAAATTTCCTCGATACAAAAAATCACAAAGTAAACTACGAAAATTAATATAAACACTTTTTATTTTATTTTTTATTTTTATTATTACATTTATTACATACAAGATATAACAATATAAAAGGAAGCTTTGACTGTCCAACTAGGAAGGTTTCCCGTTTTAGGACAGTCAAATTGGCAGGTTGCGTGTACATAATTTCACATTAATGGATTCAATAATAATTAACAATAATGGTACATATTGGGGGAGTTACTTAGATATTAGGTACAATATCAGATATAAGTTGTGTTATTCTAGGTATACATCAGTAATAAACAATAAAATCCAGGTAGGTACATGTAAAATATAAAATAAAACAAAAATATAACATATAAATGTAAGAAAGAGAAATAAAAATAAAAATAAAAGTATTTTTTTAGGAAAATACAAATTAGCAGTAATAAACAATAAAATCCAGATAGATACATGTAAAATATAATATATAAATGTAAGAAAGAAAAATTAAAAAAATATATTTTTTAGGAAAATACAAAATACAAAATCGAAGAAATCAACTCAGACTACGTTTTTTAATAATTTTTCAGAATCTGTCCTACCTAAGTCTAATAACCATTTTGTAATTTTAGTACCGAAGGATGATAATTCACACAGTTTAAATTGAGAGGGGATTTTGTTGTATATTTTTGGTCCCAGGTATGAGAAAACTTTTTGATAAGCCGCAGTATTGCTTGTAGGAATGGAAAGGTCGTTTCTGCTCTTACTTCTGGTTTGATGATTATGATCGACTGTTATCGTTTTGCTTATATTTTTGTGGACGCAGATTGTTATTTTTTTTATGTAACATTGTCGAACATCAAGCACATTAAACTCCTTGAAGAGAGCGTCGCTCGAGTATCTGAAGGGTTTCTTCATAATGACGCGTAGAATGGATTTCTGTGCCTTCAGTAGCGAGTATAATATTGTTAATCCTGTTCCACCCCATCCAATGCAACCGTAGGTTATGACGGAGTTACAGAGCCCGTAGTATATTTTTTTAATGTCTTGAGTTTTTATAATTTCCCGCAATGCTATAAATATATAAATAAGCTTGCGCACTTTATTAGCTGTGTTTTCAATTTGTTGTTTCCATTTAAGGTGGTTATCCACTATTATACCTAAATATTTAATAGATTTAACACATTCAAGGGTTTCGCATTTACAAGTATGGTTATTATTTCCAAGGCTACACTTAATATTATGTATTGTGAGGTGATGAGGTGTTTTGGGTTGCCCTGCAAGGGTAGCACTAAATGTGAGATATTTTGTTTTTTGTATGTTTAGTGTAAGCAAATTACTGTCCAGCCACTGTTTTACTCTGTTTATACCTGTGTTCGCAAGGTGGTGTGTTTCTATCCAATCATCTCCTTCAAACAAAATAACTGTATCGTCAGCGAACGTGATAATTTTGCCACCAATGTGTTGGTTACAAAGTTCGTTTATGTATATAATAAAGAGAAGGGGCCCAAGTGTACTTCCTTGTGGTACCCCAAAAGTGTATTTTAGTGAAGTGCTAATAGCCTCGTTAATTCTGGTTTGTTGAAATCTATTAGATATATAACTTTCTATCCATTGAAAAGCTTTTCCCTTTATTCCTATATTTCTAAGTCTCTGTAAAAGAATTTTATGAGATATTGTGTCAAATGCCTTGGCCAGGTCCAGGAAAAGGGCAATAGTTTTCTTGCCACGGTTCATATTCCCTGCAATAGTTTCCGTGAGACATGCGATGGCATCGTCCGTTCCCTTACCCGACCGAAAGCCGTATTGGTTTGGACTTAGAATGTTATGTTCCTCCACATATTCGTTTAACCTAGTTTTGAAAAGCTTTTCAATGACTTTGGATATCGCGCTTAAAAGAGATATTGGCCTGTAGTTTTCTACAAGAGATTTAGGTCCACTTTTGTGAATTGGGACAATTATTGATTTTTTAAAGTGATCAGGAAATATTCCTGATGCAAAACTTAAGTTGTAAATATATGATAGCGGAGCAGAAATCTGATTTTTTATTTTTTTTAGTATTTGTGTATTTAGACTATCTGGACCCTTTGCATGTGTAGTATTAAGGCTGTTGATTATTTTTAAGACCTCTTCTACAGTAGTTGGTTTAATATCAAATGAAAAAGATTGTTCCTTTGTTTCAATTGTCGATGCTAAAGAGTCTTCCGTTTTCTGGGTTTCTAATAAAAAATTTTTTGCTAGATTTGACCCAACAGATGCAAAATATTGATTAGTATGACATGCAATTGATTGATTGTCAGTTATAATCAAATTTCCGGTGTTTAATTCAGTTACCGATGTACTGGTATTTCTTTTACTTTTAGTTATGTCTCTGACAACATTCCACATGTTTTTGCTGGAATTATCTTTATCAAGTAAGAATTTATAATAACGCTCTTTACATTTGCGAATAACGGTTTTGCAAATATTACGGTATCGGTAATAGTTTTGCTGTTTAGTATCGTTCAATGGGTCTCGTTTAGCTATTTTATGAAGGTGATTTCTTTTGTGTATAGATTTAACAATGCCGTTGGTAATCCATGGGGTGAGATGTATTTTACTATATGGAATGCGTTTAATTATTGTGTGTTTTGTTATGAATGTATTGATTTCATTAATAAAATAGTTTAGAGCATTGTTAACTTCAGTCTCTTTATAAACATATTCCCAATTTTTATTTTTAAGATCATTTAATAAAGCCTCATAATTGATAATCTGTTTGTGATTAATTTTATGCTTTTTGGGTATTGAGTTTGGGATACTGATTGCAGTGGTGTAATGATCAGTGATTGTATTATGTATTACAAATGCATTTGAATTTGTTATATTTCTGGTATATATATGATCCAAACATGAGCTTGAGCTACCTTGTACCCTAGTTGGAGAATTAATAATGGAAATAAAATTACTTTCAGCCATAGCACATAAGTAGTCGTCGGACTGCCTATGCAATACTTCTCCTATAGTATTTATATTCATGTCCCCGATCAGTACATATTGTGCGTAATCCTTAGTTTTTTTTAACTCACCAATAATATTTTCCAGGAAATCTTGGATGTCATTGAACGATGGTGATCGGTAGATAGCTAGGATACCTAAATTCTCATTAATGTTAATTTTTAAACAATTACACTGATTTATGTTTATTTCTTGTACTAAGGAATTTAATGTATTGTCGATATATACTACTACTCCGCTATTTTGGTTAATATGCGATGTTGTATGGTATTCGTTATAGCCTGAAATTTGTTTGGCTATGTATGAATCATTTAACCTGCATTCAGTGAGAATTAGTACATGGAACTTTACCACAGATTTTATTTCTTCCAAAAATATAAGAAAATCATCCAAGTTTCCCATCGTTCTAATATTTTGATGAACAATATTAATCCTATTTGATTCCCAATTAAATTGCATAATTTTGTTAATGTTTTCAAAAATTATTTCAGTATTTGGCACTATGATACTATCGATTTCATGTTGAAGATCGTTTATTACCATTAGAATTCAAAAATTAATTGTTGTTTTCTGGGTAAAGTTTTAAAACAGTATTTTATTATCATATCAATACTTGTAGAACGAAATTTGTAGCGACAAAACTGTAAACAAAATGATGTAGTTAGGAAAAATAAATAATATCTGAGTAAGAAATAATATCTGAAATAAAATCCAGGAAATAAATAACGTATGTAGTTAGTGTGTGGCATTTTCTCTTTCAAAAGACAGTAAAAAGTAGTATAAGTATGAAAAATAAGTAATATCTGGGTTATATAAAATATGTTGATTAGAGTTCTCTTTTGCCGAATTATTAGTAATATTACTAATAAATCAATTAATAATCTTGTAATAAGTGTAGTTACCATTCTAGAGAGAATAAAGATTAAAATTAAAGTTAAATTTAGAATTAAAATTATTCCAGTACAAATAGGAGTTATGCAAAATCCTAGGTGTTCATATAATATAGTGCTGTTATGTAATAGAGTATGAAATGGCGATATAAAGCGGTAGTGAGTAGTTTTATCACGATAATTAGAATAAAGAGCAGGTAGTCAGAGCTTCGGTATAGCTTGTTCTGAATCTATTAATATAGGTCGAGAAGAGTCATCTTTTTTCATGTAGATTAGACCTGCTTTCGTCCAAACGTACCTAAATTTACATTCAGTCGCACGTTGGCGAGCTAGATACCAAAGCCGTTTGCCTTTAGACGTGAGGAGTTCTGAGACGTAGATGGGTGTAATGGGGCCAGACAATCCGATTGTTCCCGTGTTTAGTTTGTCCCCAATCTTTTCGCAAGATCTGTTATATTTTTTTATAGCATTAAGGAGCTCCTCTTTTAACGCTATTGAATTAAAATTAATTACCACTGACCTAGGTTTAACTGTTGGAGGAATATTTTTATTTCTTTGTGATACTCTATATATATTATAAATATCATTTGTATTTAGTTGGCAGTCAACTGTTTTACTGGTATTGAATATAATGTCTTTTAAGGTTTGTGATGTTTCCTCTTTGAATTCTGGAAGCCCTCGAAGTTCCAAACAAGTATTGTTAAATCGCCTGTTCCTGTTTTCTTGGTCAATCTCGATCGCTATTAATCTTTTTTCTAGGTCTTCATTTCGTTCTGTCAAGAGACAAATTTTTATTTGATTTTCATTATTTTTTCCACTTACTTTTTCTAAATCCTCAAGTCTTGAATTTAAGGCTGAGTTTACTTGTTCATGTAGTTTTTCCAAATTATTTATTCGATATTTTAAGTCTTCTTGCTGTTGAGATATGCTTTGAATGGTTTTTAATATTTCATTATTTTGGAGCAGGATTGCATCGTATTTTTTTCCAACAGAATCAATAACGGAGTCTTTAAAATTAGCAATTTCAGTTAAAAATAGCTCGATTGTCAGATTACTGGAGCCATCTGTGGTTGTTGGTGGTAAGTTCACACTGGCGTATGATGAGGCGGCAATTGTAGATTTTGGTGTTGATGATGGTTGTTTATTTGGTTTCTCGGTAGATGTCAGTTCTAGATTTTTTTCAGACGTATTTTTTTTTGAGTTTTTTTGTGTTTTTGTGCAAAATTTGCAGCGCCACTGTAAAATCTTAGTTCCTCGTCGTGAGGTCTCTGCGATATCGGCACAAATGAAGTGGTAGTTTTCGTCGCAGATACAACATGAGATGAAGTCTGACGGGGTGTCAATGTTTTTTTTACAGATGGAGCACAGTGTATTCATTTTAAAGGTAGTTGATTTCAAAATTTCACACAAAAGAAAAAACGACACAATGCTTGTTTCTTGAATGAGAGATGGCAGAGCCTTTGTTATGCTAAAAACGCCTTTGGGATAGGTTTTTTGTGTTTATATAATGATCGAGTCACTTTTGCACTGAGTTGTATTTTGTGGTACAAAACACCAGAATAATGACGAGTATTCCGCCTTAGCGAGATACTTTGTGGGATAAAAAATTCACTGTCCCAACGCGCACTCTCCTGATTAGACGAGTTAACCACTTTTTAGTTTGATTTTCTAGTATTATGATTGTTAAAGCTTGATAAATTGAAGCAGTTGTCAAAATACGTCAACACTATATTTGTTTATTTCACAAGTATGAAAAAATTAACAGTGTGTCTAAAAAATGCTATTTAAGACATTTCCCACATTTTTGCTCTATTTTAAACAAGTCGTGTTTTATTGAAAATTTTCACAGTTTTTAATTTAAGCGAGCTCACTCTAACATCTCTATTTACTTCTTTCCCATTTTCCTTCTGTACTTACTACCGTTACTACCGGGTCTTAAAGGGAAATCAAAATTTTCACCATTTTTTATTATAATTACACAAAGGGACATAATTAATGATTTTCCTATTTTCCGTGGTATCAAATGAATTTTTATAACAATGGAAGTCAAATAAAACCAACCTAAAAAAAGTCATTTGTAGTTGTTAACAGCATTTACACGAGAATCTAAAGTATTACGAGTATATCAGAAATACGATAACTTTTCTTTTTTAATGAATTGATGTTAAGAGGAATACAAACGCTAGAAATATTTCGAATCTCATGCCTGCAAAATTTTAAAATCGAGCGTCTTTTTGCACGACGCTAATAAGCGAAAAAGCGGTTTTTATTTATTTTGTGCATAATTTTATAAGAACGAAAAAAAGTAAGAACATGGAAAACCTCAAAAATATTCTTAGCCATAAAGGGGTATTTTTTAAAAATTGTTTCTTGTATTACTTCATAGTTAAGTCATGAAAAAACTTTTTTTTTTTGTAGTTTACGCTTATATTTTTTGGTACGTAAATAATAATTTTATTAAAATGAAACAATGCAACTTTGTATAAACCACTTATAAAATGTGCAAATCCGACCGGTTTCGGAACAAACGTTCCTTCGTCAGGGAAAGCTTATACTAATTTGACAGTTTAGAACAATGTTTTATTAGGGTAGGGGTGGAGCCGTTGTTAGTTAATAATGTAGATTGGAAAAACAACTCGTAATTTTGAAATCAGAATCAAAGAACATTTAAGGTGTCTTAATAATAATAATTTTTCTGAGTTCGCTAACCATATCATTGAAAATAACCATAGTTTTGAAAAAAACACAGGGATAAATATTCTTCATATTAATCATAAAGGAAAACGTTTAGATAACTTAGAAGCTTTGGAAATTAAAAAATCCCTTAAAAATAATGAATCTATTATCAACAAACAAAAAATATTGTCATATAGCCCAATCATGGATTTGTTCCCCTACCCACCCACTCTACACTAATACCTACCCACCCAATCTACATTATTAACTAACAACGGCTCCACCCCTACCCTAATAAAACATTGTTCTAAACTGTCAAATTAGTATAAGCTTTCCCTGACGAAGGAACGTTTGTTCCGAAACCGGTCGGATTTGCACATTTTATAAGTGGTTTATACAAAGTTGCATTGTTTCATTTTATTATAATGGATAACCACAAAGTAATAGCTACATTCAAAAATATAATAATTTTATTGTAATTCCAATACATAGAAAAGTTAGCAAAAGTTTTGATTTATCCGTAGCATATTTTTTGATGTTCATACTGTAAGCCGATTCGTCGTAAAGATTAATCAAAATAGTATCTTATTAGGATTTCACGTGTATATTCATCTTAAATCACATTGCAAGCTAAATTAAAAGTTTCGTTGACCTAAAAATGTACCCAGAGCCATGGCCGGTCCTGAGACCAACGGCGCCTGGAAAATCCTCTGCAGTTTTATGTTAGATGTTATCAGCGACTTGACTCCTTGGCGCCTTGGCAAATCGGCGCCCGGAGCGGAATGCTCCGATTGCACCTGTGTAGGACCGGCCCTGTCCAGAGCTAACTGTTTTTAATGCTTTTCTATCTATAATATAGATAGAAAAGCATTAATCACTATACTGTAGGGATAGTGTATATGTATTACTTTAAGCTATTCAAACTGAAATTACTTAATCTTTCCTGAAAAATAAAGATTACTAATTCCACGCGTTAAGTTTTACCTTATGGATTGAAAATAACACCCATCCAAACGCAACTATTTATGTGTATGTCTACACCGAAATAAAACAAATTTGTCATTGAAGAAGAAGATAATAAAAATAATCTAAACGAAAATATGAAAGAGATCAAGACACAGAAAAGCAGAAACAGATAATGGTCGCAACTGGGACTCGAACCCAGAACCTTTCGTCTATCCGGGACGTGCGTTTACCAATTCCGGCATGGCGCCCTACTATCAAGCCGTCATAATAGTCAATCTCATATTTCAAATTTTTAGAATTAACAATATTATCTTAAATTAATTTAACTTACCTTCAAAAGTTATAAAAAGAGAGTTTTTCTTATAAAATTAAAACTAATTTATTCGTTCATACTATCGACAGTTATTTTTATTTTGGTACGTACGGCACTATTTTATTGTTTTTTTTCTTACATTAGCTCCTCACAGGAGAAAAAAAAGGCCTGTATCGTCTTTGGGGATACTGTGTGTAGGGTCAATTAGGGAAAGAAAGGGAGGAAGTTCTGTGAAGGAAAAAGATACGAGGGTAGGTAGAAACCTGGGTTCAATCTGTCCAGGAGTGACAGACGTATCCATCCCTCCCACCGTAGTGTAAGGCGATGGTGGAAGGACTCCGAGAGTACAGGTATATAAAGGTAAAGATCATTGGCTTGGTAATTAAATTAACATTATTGTGAAAATACAGTTTTACATTAGTGATGTTCCGGATATCCGTATCCGCGGATATCCGAGGGAGAAGAAAGATCTCTACTCGCGGATCTTTTACCTTATTAATTTTCAATTGATAAGATGAAATACTATACTTAGGTGATTAGGTAGAATTAAAAAACTATTAAATACCATTCAGAGTATTATTTAGTACTTAAAATAAAATATTTTATCTTATTAAGTTAACATACCATCGTTGCGGGTGTGATGACAACTATCGTTTCAAGGTCTCGCGCGCCGACACCGATTGAATAAGAAAATAAAGATCCGTATCCGTATCCGCGGATCTTGACACCAAATATCCGTATTCGGATCCATAACCGCGGATCTATCCGGCACATCACTAGTTTTACTGCATGCTTACCTGTTAATAAATTTTATAATTTAATGGTCATGTATCATGCATCTTGAAAGATAATATTAACACCGCGCAGCCCTGTACCCAATCCCAGGGGTTCCTGTAATATCCGACCCTCCCTACCCCCCCGTGACCATGAATGGAGGGGGTGTGCGAGCGGGACGGACTCACAACATCCCCCTCTCGCTCTGACACACCCGGCACCCACCCCTTCCCCTCACCATCTCCCTTTAGCGCCGTTATTAAATATTGTGATGTTATTTGCGGCGACAGATTTCTGTGAGATAAGTCTGATAAAACTACTAATGTATTAAAAAATTCTCATACTGTCGGTTTTAATATTATAGTTTTTCTTTAAGACGGACTTGCCTTGAAATGTATAGATTATTTTTATTACAGTCTTGCTATGAACATTACAGTTGGTGGTAGTGATCAAGGCAATATTATGTTACAAATTACACAAAGAAGCAATTACAGATGCGCAACTGTCTGTATTTTATTTTTGTCAGTATCAGAGATGACGTTGTGAACGGATTTATATTTTTTGTGATTTTCTTACTTTTCCACTTACTTACTTACGGGAATGACGTTTCATTTTCTTTATACGTGTGAGGGAGATTTATTATAATTATTGTATTTTTCCTTTGGAGGGGTGCAGATGTGGGTGACGGCCAGCGTAGTGCAGCGGTAAGGCGCTTGACTCGCATTCCGAAGGTAGTGGGATCGAATCCCGGCGTGGCAAATAAATTTTATTTGATTAATTTGTGTTATTTTACAATTTATTCATTTAAAATAATATATAGTATATTTGCGGCACGTTCCAGAATGCGAGATACTCTCAGTATTGCCCTGGTGTAAGACCACCATTCAGAATTGAAACGTTGCCTGAAATCGCTTTAGCCGTGTTTGTTGACCAGATCTGAATAGCCAGGTACTTCTTTACCTTCCTCTTCCCTATCTCCTTCCCTCCCCACTACCTTTGGCCTTACAACATACCCCATTCGGGGATGCCATAGTCTCACTGGTTCCAGACGTGAGCAGTTGGGACTCTTATGCGGTATTCAAGTTAAAAAAAAAGACATACGTCCACCGTTTGTCTCATTTTCGACTGTTGACAATTAGTGTGTAAGAAATAGGGGCAGCATTATATGTCTAAGAACAAAGGCAAAACAATGAGATATTTGACGTTTTTGAATTTTTGAAATACACTCACTATATAATATTATACTTATCACAACATTGCTGCAGCTCTTTCAAATGGTGAGAATTCGTTCCATACAAAATGTATGAGGCAAAGAATATTCTTTATAATTTTTTTCGTGAATTTTCCGATGTTTTAATAGCTAATGTGCTATTCGGGGTGGAGACAAATCCAACAAATTAAAGATTATAAAAATCGGTTCAGCCGTTCTCGAGTTATAAATGGTGTAACTAACCCGACTTTGTTTTATATATTAAGATATTTGTAAATCTTCCAGGCGATGTTTTAAGCGTCGATGACACAGGGCTAGTTTACAAGCTACTATCTGGGAAATTTACCATCTGTTAGTAAACTCGCCCAGTGTCATCGTGTCACTTGCTAACTAGCAGCAACAAGCAGATTGTTGACAATCTACGAAAAAAAGTTGAAAGGTCGTCAACTTTACTCGCCTACACGCTTGTTCCGCTTGCTCGTGATTGGTTTATTTATGTTTCCAACATGGCTTCCGATAAACAACTGATTTCGACTGTCAAACATTGAAGAATTAGTTCACGCAGTCGTCGTTATTCTTATTACTGGCGCTAGCAGCGGCCTCAGTTTCCTACGCTTCTGAGCGAGTGGACAGTTTTGTGTGTCATCATGACAATCTCACTCGCCGATTTACCCGCTTTTAGATAGTAGCTTGTAACTCGCCGTGTGTCATCGAGGCTTTAAGGGGACTGGTTGCGTAACCTTTTTCATACAAAATTTAAATTTGGATTTGAAGCCAAAAGATGTAGTAAGTATCTGGTATGTTATTTATTTATGTTTTGAGTTATGATATATTTAAGCCATTATAGAAATAAATTTTTCGTGATTTTATAGGCAAATTAGGCTCTTTTTTGTAAATTAATTTCAATTAAAAAAATAGTTTACTCGACCTATAAGGCTTAAATAATAATACACAAATTAACAAGATAAGGATTCCATTCACAACCAGAAGCACAAATAATGTGTCCATTCTGGAAGAGTTAGTGATCCACAATATTAATATATGTTATCACTCGCCAATCTGAAGACTATAATTTGAAGAAACTCATAGTCACTGGCAAAGTGAAAGGCAAAAAAAGCATAGGAAGGAAACCAATGCGTTGGAGTGACCCAATATCACTGTCCTTGGCTCTCCACGCAGACCCGTGAGGAGAGGACGATATTGTTTTTTTTGGGTAGAAATTTTAAAACATATACGCTACATTTGCAGTCAAACGTAAAACAATCTGCATATACCGGAGTGGTGTATGCTTTCAGTATCGTCCTGGCGAAAGACCACCGTTACTTGAAATGGCTTTAGCCATATTTGGTGAAGAGATCTGAATAGCATGGTACTATTCTCCATCTCCTTCCACTCCCCACAATCTTCAGCCTCACAACACATCCCAATTGGAGATGCCATAGTCGCACTAGTTCCAGACAGTTCGCAGCAGTTGGGATTTTTGTGCAATACTCACATAAAAAAAATTAAAATCTGAACAGCTTTACGATTTTTAAATTTTTTTAAATAAATATGATCCAGATGTGAAATTAAGTTAAATGTTTTTAAAATATATGACCTTTCATAAGCTTCGCTAGATCAGTAGAAATTATCCATTTTAAGCTTTGCTAAAATGCTAGTGGTTCAGAGGCAAACACATAAAATAATTTAAGTCCGGAAAGTCATTAATTAATCAAAATGCTTTAGCTTCATCCCCAAAAAACTTTGCAAGTGTGATTTGGTTTAATGGTGTGAAATCTTTTCCAAAGATTCCTTTGGGAAATGCCATTCGTTCATATCTTTCAATTTTATCCCCCGAAGGCGGAACTACCCTAACAGCACTTACGCGATATTTACATGAGAACCGTTTTAAGATGTTTATTTTTTTAATAGCACTCACTCGTGAAATATCACGGGACCCACACGGCAAAGCAAAAAAAAAAACATTATAGATTAACAGAATATACGCGTATCTAAAGGATTTTAACCAGCGATTCTTGAAAATATTTGAAGTTTAAAACAAAGGTGTCATTTTGCTTACGTGATAAACGACGTATAGCATTGTATCAGTAGTGACATATATTTTTGTTTTTTTTTTCGTTTTTTTATTATAATTACTAGCTGACCCGACGAACTTCGTATCGCCTCAGAATCAATAACTGTTGAATTTAATTAAGTATTTTTATTAAGTTAAAAATTACACAATGAAGCAATTATCGATGCCCAACTTTCCGTGTTTTGTTTTTGTCAGTATCAGAGATGGCGTTGTGTACGAATTTATATTTTTTGTGATTTTCTTACTTTTCCACTTACTTACGGGAATTTTTGAAAGGAAGCGGGTACGGGTGCCGCCGCCCCGGGAACCATTTATTGGATAACCAACACCTCTGCCATAGGTCATCCCAAGCGGTTCGCTACGTTGGGTGATTTAGAAAGGGTGACTTTTGTGCGGGTCTTGGCGGCGGATGCGTCTGCCCACCTGCTGCGTGGCGGACCGGATCGAGAGAGACTGGTTGAGGGAGGCCTTTTGACCTTTCCAGCCGGATTCTCTCGACCAATGGGTCGAAAGAGTCCGGCTGGAAAGCTCAAGGTAAAAGGTCAATTCCGCTCAAGGCAATGGTCTTGCACCGCAGTTGGAGGGATGGATTCACTCCCGGATACAATGACCTCCAGATTCCTACCCACCCCTTATGCCTTTTTCTTCCCACTTTTTTACTCAACAGAGGTGCATATGGTACCACCCAACGATTGTTAATGACAATGTCTACGTTACTGATATTTTTAATGAATGATTGTCCGCCATTATCGGTATTTCTTCGACGATATATTGCATATCCTTCAACATGTGTGACCGTATCGTTGGTGAAATCTTTAATAAAACCCTTTGTACAATTTCCGTCTACCATGCAAGGCGATGAACGATTCAAATTACCGCATGGACCGTGAATCATGTTTGTAGTAACAATATCAAACAGTAATTGATTAGTAAAAAATTTAAAATTAGAGAAAAGAGGCCGGCTTCGTTCTCATCGGGTCAGAAGTGACACCGCTTTGAATTACTAATATCACTTTTAAAAAATAGGGGTTAATGGCAGAAGGGTGAAAATTTAGGGTTGCTTGTATTTTTTAATGCCTCACCATAAAAAATAAAAATAAAATTTTGTCCAAAAAAAATAAAATAAAAATTCGGAGTGGAACACCCTTTACTTTTGGGGGTTTGAAAAATAAATGTTGGTCGATTCTCAGACCTACCAGATAAGCACACAAAATTTCATCAAAATTGGTCCAGCCGTTTCGGAGGAGTATGATAACAAACACCGTGACACGAGAATTTTATATATTAGATTACAGCGATTGTAAAACCTAACTAACGTCATTTTATTTTTATTTTTGTAATTAATCAATCTTTATTCATTCTAGACTTACAAATTGTGATGTTCCTATGCCTCTCACTAGGAAAACTTGTGTTGAGAGCGGGCGCTTTAAAACACGAGCAGTTTATAATAAAAATACAAATAATTACACAATATTACATTTTAGACAGACAATCATCATCGTACCGTTGGAGAAATACACACTTATAACAATTATTATAAGCAATAATTATCAGCCTGGAACACTCATCAACATTGAAAAATCTTCCGAGAATAGGTTGATGAGTGTTTCAGGCTGATAATTATTGCTTATAATAATTGTTACCCTTTGTGCTATGCATAAAAATCTTGTCTAAAACGTTAGTTTATAAATTAAAAATAATAACACTTATAAGTTGGTTTTGATAATATATTTGATGTTGGATCTGTTTTGGCTGGTAATCAAGGACTTGGTGTCAGATTTATATTTAAGATACATTGTGTTTTGTCTAATGGCCAGTGGAAGTGCATTGTATAGTTGTGTTGCAAACTATCTAAGATTTCTTTGGCCGAACGTTGGAAAGTGAGGAAAATAATTTCCCTCAGGGCCTATGTCATCTTTGGGGATGCTGTGTGGAGGGTTATTTTTAAGGAAAGGAAGAAGAGGAGAGTTCTGGGAAGGAAAAGGGTTTAAGGGGTGAGTAGGCATCTGGGGTTCAGTGTGTCCTGGTCATCCGCCTACAAGACCTAGACAAACCTCTCCCCATGAATCCGGGCAACCCTGTTAAATCAGGGTGTTGGTTATCCAATAAAGGTTCCCGGGGCAGCGGTACCCATTCCCGCCTCCCAAATAAAATGTATTAGCAAAAGTAAGAGATTATGCCGTTTGGTTCTAGTACCTCGATCACTTTGAACATTTTCAAAGGTAGCTCTGTATTTCCTAGGTAGGTACGCTAGTATGTTTTTGGCACAAAGTTGCCTAATGTCAAAGACATTGATTTTCTTGAAGATTTCATCCAAACTGCTGTGATTGATAGTTTTAATATAATCTCTAAAATTAGTTTCAGAGCTTTAAACATCGGATCAATGGCGGCAGCGTTAGCTCCTCCCCGGGCTGCAATACCGTACGCGATTAAAGATTGACATAGTGCATAGTAAATTCTTAAGAAGTATATTGATTTTCTAAGTTATGATGACCGCAGTGGTATGGCTATTATGTCATTGCCTCTGATCTCTAAGGATCGGATTAAAATGCTGATCAGGGCAATGTGTTTATTTCAATAGAAGCTTTACACAAATAGAAAAAAATAGGTAGTGAAAATATCTGAAAAAATGAGAAGTTCAATATCAAGGGCCTTACCAAAAAACGCCTTATTAATAAACGTATTTAAAACTTTACATAACTCATTAACCATCATTAATATAGTAGGAATAGATTTAATATTCATAATTTTTTTTTGTTTTTTGGGCATTAACTATATAACAATTTCTGACCTTTATTTCAGCAAAAAAAAAACATTCCGTTATAACTACATATTTTCATTTGTGCGCTTTACAAACTTTAGAATAATCCACCAAAAAATTAAATCAAAATTTAATTGAGTTTAACCCCTATTGGGCGGCTGGCTACACTTGCGAATGTTCCCAGAAACGGCGTGAATTTTCAGTTTTGCAACTTATATATTAAAATTCTAATTACTCTGCGATCTGACGGTTTAAAAATTTGAAAAAAATTGTGTAATACGAACAATTATTTTTTGTATAGTTAAAAATAATAACAATAAAATGTTGAATAGAAGTCAACTAATAAATAAATAAATAAACTTGTAATTACAACAAAAAATGTTTCCTTCCCGCAAATAATCAGTCATAGAATAGTAATGGTATAGTTTCTCGTAAAACTTAATTAGTATATGTCATAAATGTACTTTTCCACATAATGTTATAACAAATTAAAACTTTTTTTTTCAACGAATATACGTAAAAAATGATTTTTTCAGTCACTATAAGAAATCGCCCTTCTCACTCACACACATTCAAGTTACGCTGCGTCGGCATTAAACACGGTGACCACGCGTTAGTTTTGTGGGACCGGGCGTGAGTTTTCAATTAAAAATTTTGTAGTGCGTGATATATTTTAAAACATTTTGTAGGGCATAAAGCAACTTTACAGTCACTACACCAAAGACGAGTCTGAACACGCCGGGCCGGGTACCTTGGCTGACACCGACTCCAAAAATAACAATCGTACCTACATATTGATGAGTAGAAAAAGTAAGTTGATTATGAAGTTGTAGAAGAAGAAGAAATAATTTTTTTACTTTTTAGTGCATTTTTTTAAGTAATTTTTTTGTTTTGTTAATATTTTTGATTTTTTTTTATTATTAGTGAATCTGAAGTGCACTAACTAATTTGTCTGAATACGAATAGACCTACTTAACGTGTTGCTCATATGAGTCAGACATAATTTGACCATAACGACGTTAGGGTCAAATTAAGAGATTCGGCCGAGAATCGTTAATTTGCTCCTAAGAATTGAAGAGTTCCGTTACTGTGTCATGGATCCCATAATCAGAAACTAACCAAACTCTCATCAAACTACCCTTGAAGTATATCCTTTCCAATAAAAAAAAATCATCGAAATCGGTTGGCGTGATATTGAGTTATTCGTCCATTTGTCGCGCAGATACTTAATGCAAATTTAAGACTTTTCATGGTTTTCTCATGGATGCCATTGTTGAAACTGAACCAAATTAAAATGGTACCACACAAAAAGCACCAGCTTTCAAATAAAAAAAGTATCATCAATATCGGTTCATCCAGTCGAAAGTTCTGAGGTAACAAACATAAAAAAATAATAAAAAATACAGTTGAATTGAGAACCTCCCCCTTTTTGAAGTCGTTTAAAAATGAAATAAAGAAAAATAATATGAATTTCGAAGAGCAATTGAGTGTACGATATTTTTTGTCAATCCGTCTTTAGCCAAAACAAATAAGCTTGATGGTGTGCCCACGCGAGAACATAATGCCGAATGAAATATCAAAATGATTCGAGGCTTCTCGTGAATGTCTTGCGCATGTGTGGATGAAAGTTGGACGTAGCGCAATCTGTCATTCAACAACATAAATAATTTCCTTCTGTTTTAAACACGAAAGAGGGTAAAATTTGTTCATACAAAAATACTAAAATCGCGATTTGAAAATGGGAGGGGGGGGTAGGAGAGTTAAAACTTAGGGTTGTAGGTATTTTTGATGCCAAATAAAAAAAAAATACAAAGAAAAAATTGTCAAAAAATTTTTTTTTTTTGTTCTGGATGGTGACACCCTAATCACCTAGCGGTATGAAATATACTTTAAAACCTATACTCATACGTACCAAATATATATAAAAAATAAATAAAAATTAAATCGGTTGAGCCGTTTCAGAGGAGTGCGACCTCAAACCACGTGACGTCCGTGACACGAGATTTTTATATTTATTTATTTATAAGTACATGTTACATGAATAATTCATTAACTTGAGAAGATATATAAGATTTTTTCAAGAGGCCTTAAGAAAAATAATTTCCCTCAGGACCTATGTCATTTTTTTTTCTTTTGCATGAGCTCCACACAGGAGGCCCTGAGGAATATAATTTCCCTCAGGGCCTATGGGGGGATGCTGTGTGGAGGGTTTTTTGGGGAAAGGAGGGGAGGAGAGTTCTGGGAAGGAAAAGGGTTTAAGGGGTGGGTAGGAGTCTGGGGTTCAGTGTGTCCTGGTCATCCGCCTCCAATACCTAGACAAACCACACCCCATGAACCCGGGCATCCCTGCTAAATCACCAAACGTGGCGAACTACTTGGGGTGACCTTTGGCAGAGGTGTTGGTTATCCAATAAAGGTTCCCGGGGCGGCGGTACTCAATCCCGCCTCTAAATTTGCATCTCATTCCAGAATAGAGGTGTGTACTCTAAGTATAACCCCAGTGAGATGCCTATCCCGACCAAGGGCGGCTGGTTGCAAAGTGTATTCGTGTGCAGCACTGGTAAATTATATCGTCGATTTTTAATTCAAATCTTATTAATTCAGACGACGACTTATCTGATACTTAACGGTTAAACCAAAACTAAATTCCGAAAATCACATTATTTTGATGAATTATTAATGAATTAGATCTACACACTTCTTCACAATAATGAACAATGTAACGCTTTCCACATTGTTGGCTAAAGAAGGGAAAAGGGCAACACGGAAAAATAACTCAAAAATTAATCACGATAATGCTTTTAGCAGTGACAATCTCAATCACGCAAGATTTCAAATTTTTTAACTTACCAACATAATTGCTATGAAATCTGTTAGGAATTTTAAATCATAATTTATAACTAGGTATAACAAAGGTTGTTTTGAAATCAACATACAGTATCAAGATTTGTATACCATAGCAAATACGATAAGCGGTACATTTTGAAATAGTGCACATTCTTTATTATAGCTATATATAGAAAAGAGGAAAAACTTTGATTTATTATTTGACCGGGTCAGTGGCCGAGGTGGCATTGCGCTTGGTTCCCATCCAGTCGTATTATTTTCTTTTATATATATCGAGTTATATTCTTCGGCTGGTTAGGTCCACCTTCGCGAAACAAGTAACGTTTTCCGCTTACTGTAATGCTAGTAGTAGAATTTCAAATATTTGGTTATTCGTTACTTCGGAATCTTTGTTAGTTTATTGTTATCAAGTTTAATTTGTAGAACTCCATTTTATTTTCTTTTACATATTCATTAATATTATTACTAAATTAATAAAAATTGTATCAAATTGTTTGATAATGCCTTCGGAAGGCGAAACAGCTGTCACGCGTAATAATAATTACACAGCAGAACTTGTTTAAAAATTAACTGTTTTTATTAATTTAATAATAATATTACTGAAGATATAAAAGAAATAAAAAATAAATAAATAAATGTTTGTTAGGTTTTCGTTTTAACTCGTGTAGGTCTCTTAGAAATAGAGTAAGAAATAGAACACAATGCTTTATATTCAAATCTAAAATTTAACTCTAAAATAATTAAAATGTACATTAATATGATTCAAAATCGTTGGGAATTTTTAATTCATTATTTTTTCATGAAATGACTAAAAATGATGATATGGTGTGTTTTTTCGTTATCAGTAACTTTAGTTAGAAAAAACGTAAGGTGAGCCATTTTTAAAACTTTTGTGTTTGCATTAAAAAATGGTGTATTTAAAAAAATTATTATTACTCTTATAAAATTTGAAGGCGTACTATCTTTCAAAAACCGTTTATAGTTTTGGAATTCGTTAAGAAATTAATAATCCATTATTTTGATTTTATTGCGAAGCGGAAATATTTGGACCCTCTGAAAAAATATGGCCGGGACCCGAGGGGTTAAAGTCTAGGAAATATATTATGTTTGTCTGATTTACATTAAGACCAAACACATGTAAAAGGGTATCGACTATAACTTACCCGTTTTAACTTTCAGCAACTTCGGAAAATCATTTCCGGTGAATGTTCAGAAAAGTATTCATGCTAAAACTTTAAACCGTTAACATAATGTTAATAATATACTAGCTGACCCGACGAACTTCGTACCGCCTCAGAATCAATAACTGTTGAATTAAATTCAGTCAAAAATTACACAATGAAGCAATCATCAATGCACAACTGTCCGTGTTTTGATTTTGTCAGTATCAGAGATGGCATTGTGTATGGATTTATATTTTTTGTGATTTTCTTGTTTTTCCACTTAATTACGATAATTTGTGAACCGGGAACCATTTATTGGATAACCAACACCTCTGTCATACGTCACCCATAGGTCACTTTTAGGAACCATGCTACGTGGGTTTTTCGCCAAGTGGCAAAGCCAAGTATACTTTTCGTAAAACAACTTTAGTGTTGTAGTGCTGGTCAGGATCCCACAGATTTTATCCCGTAGGAAGCGCCAATTCTGGACGGGTTATGGAACCCGTCAAGAATACCTGTGGTTCCCAAATATGCTCAGGGTGTGGATCTTAAACCACGATATGTGTCGCTCTCCAAGGGATGGTGTGCCAGGTACATAATTTAAAAGGCAGAGTTGTGAGAACAAGCTTATAATTTTAAAAACAAGTAGCAATCAGGGTTTTAAATATGTCATTTCACTTACCCCCATAAACCGACCTCTTTTATTAAGAATACTATCGCTAGCTAGCTAATATACTGTCCATCTAGTAGCTGCAAGGCCCAGGCGGCATTTCCCCATGCAGGATCTGGATAGCCCCCTCACCGAAGCCGAGATCTGGAGACAGTTCCGCCGCCAAAGGAAAGTCGTCAAGCGGCCTTTCGCCGCGAACAAATTAGCAAGTCATCCCGCCACCGAAGGAAAATCATCAGGGGGCCTTTCGCTAGGATTAGCATGTAGGGAGGCCGACCTCGGTCCAGACGAGAGTCAATGTCGGCGTAAATTTACTATTCCGCCACAAAGATCGGCAAATAGCATCGCGGGCTAACGGAACCCCAATCATCCGTCAAAACGGGCTCTGACCCAAGTGAGATCGGACGTATATCTCTTGGATTAAATCTTTCCCGGTTCTGGCACGCATGGCCGCCATACAAGTTTACGTTGCGAAATCTCAACTAATCCCACCAAAGCAATGCAAACTCGCGATCACACAATACGTTCACGTAATAACTTTTACCGCCCGGCATTTCTCAAGTAAAAAGGAATTATTTTCCCGTTCAAATACTACATTCTCACAAAAACTCCATTGACTGTCGCGTAGCTAGGTTCCGGGCCCCCACTCTCCGAAACCTACCCACGCAAAAAGTGACGTATTGCCGCGGAACTGCTCCAGAGGTCGCCCCAAGCCGTCGATAAAGTCAGAGCTAGCACTCTAATAATTAATAACAAGTTCCTACCTAATTACGATTTCGACGGGTAGAGTTGTTAGGATGCAGTACAAATAATAAAGATGTTAATAATTATATTTAAAGTAATACGGATTTGTACTGCATCATTACAACCACACCATAAGTGGTTCACTACGGGGTGACGTTTGTCCGGGTCTTGGCGGTGGATGCGTCTGCCCACCTGCTGCGTTGTGGACCGGATTGAGAGAGACTGGTTGAGGGAGGCCTTTTGACCTTTCCAGCTGGACTCTCTCGACCCAACGCCTTGCACCGCAGTTGGAGGGATGGATTCATACATCCGTCACTACCGGACACACTGCCCCCAGATTCCTACCCTCCTCTCATACATTTTTCCTTCCCAGAACTTCCTATCCTTCCCTTCCTTAAAAAGACCCTCCACACAACATCCCCTAAGATGACACAGGCCCTGAGGAAAATAATTTTCTTCGGGGCCTCATGTGTTGTGACTTTGCTTTTCATTTTCTTTATACGTGTGAGGGTTTTTAATTTTAATGGTTATATCTTTCCTTTGGATGGGTGGAGACATACGTTCAACGTTTGTCTCATTTTCGGCTATTGTGTAAGAAAGAGAGGCACCATTATATATATAAGAATAAAAACAAAACGATCAGCACATTGACATTTGACGTTTTTGAATTATTGAAACTCACTCACTACTCAATATTTATAGGTACTTATCATAAAATTCCTGCAGCTCTTTCAAAATGTGAGAATTCGTTCCATACAAAATGTATGGGGAAATAAATTTGTTCATAACTTTCTTTTTCGAGAATTTTTGCGTGTTATCCGGGCCGGATACAAATCCAACAAATCAAAGATCATCAAAATCAGCCAAGCCGTTCTCGAGTTATAAATAGTGTAAATAACCCGAATTTGTTTTATATATTAATATTATGCAATCCACAGTCTGCAAAAATAAAAGATAAAAATTTATTTATTTATTTTTATTTATTTATTTAAACGCCCATAGGGCTTTTACATAGAATGCAGTAATTTTTTTTAATTACAGTGAAAATAATGGGTTTACAAAATACAATACACAATACAAGTAACATAATATTTGTTAAAAACAAAATATAGGTTACATAAAATATAAGCGTTAACAAAAAAAAGGTAACATAAAATATAATAAACAAAATATAGTCCATAAAATATAGTAGTTGACATAAAGTAGGTAATTTTTAAAATTGTTGTTCTCATTAGTTTACGGGATAGGTAGAAATAAATAGTTGGCACATATGGCGTTTGAAGTTTGCTAAGTTCAAATTATTGTCAAATACATCCAGATTGTTTAAGTATTTGTTACCAAGACTATGCAAACGTTGTATTGGAGAATGTAAATCATAGTTCGAATGAGATGTACGTATATAAAATGTCGATGTTTGTCTAGTTGTTCGTGTAGGTACATGTAGATTTATTAATTGCAGGAGTTCACAACTGTCGAATTTAGAGTTTAATAATTTTAATAAAAAAGTTAGGTCGTTTATTTTTCGTCGGTTTTCTAATGTTGGAATATTTAAAGTATTCATTAACGACGGATAATTTGTGCTCTAAAGGGATGTTAACTTTAAAATTTACAAAACGTAGAAATTTTCTTTGAATTCTTTCAATAGTATGAATATGAATTTTATAGAAGGGCGACCAGACTATGGAGTTATATTCTATTAGGCTTCTAACAAGGGATGTATACAGTAGTTTAATGATTTGTAACGATTCAAAGTTTTTAATTGTTCTTAACACAAATCCTAAAGTTTTCATACCCTTATTTGCAGTTTGTTGAATGTGAACCGTGAAGTCTAGTTTCTCATCCATTATTATGCCAAGATCCCGCATTTCCGATACTCTTTCTATATTTTATTTATTGAATAGTCGAAAAACAGTGATGTTTTTTTTCTGGAAAAGGTCAAAGTTTTGCATTTTTCTACATTTAAATATAGATTGTTTTGTGAGCACCAAATTTTTAGCATGTCTATATTTGATTGAAGAATTTCACAGTGATTAAGGATAGTTATCTCTTTATATAATTTAATGTCATCAGCGAAAAGCAACACTTTGACGTCTTTAAAGCAGTTGACTATTTCGTTTATAAAAATAAGAAATAAAATTCGGCCAAGATGACTACCTTGCGGTACTCCACTAGTGGCAGAAAATGGTTTGGATATAAAAGATTTTATTTTTACAAATAAAGTTCTACCTGATACGTAACTACTTAGCCAGTTCAACATATTTGCTCTGATTCCCAGCCTTTGAGAAATCAGTATATATACAGTCAACTTGTTTGTTTGTAGAAAATGACTCAAATATATAGTTTTGAAAGAGTAATAAGTTTGTTGAAGTTGATCTACCTCTAATGAAGCCATGTTGTTTGTCATTTATTATCTCTGTTAACGTGGGATATATTTCATCAAGAACTAGAGATTCAAAGATTTTGGGTAATACAGATTGTATGCATATAGGTCGATAGTTTGAAATGTCAGTCTCATCGCCTTTTTTAACCCGTTTAATCACAGGAGACCATATTTGTCCCAACGCACATAGGTCTCATATAAAACGCCGTAACTCCCTTACTATCATAGTTAGAAATATGTTCTAATCGGTGTTTGAAAGGAAAAACATCATGCTTTATATTCCAATCTAAAAAATAGCCACCAAAAAAGTATAATGTACACTTTTATGTACACAAAGTTTTGTATCGCTAATTGAAAAAAGAATTTGAAACTTCGGGAATTTTTTATAATTTTTTTTCATAGAGCGACAAAAAAGTGAGGTTACAATATATGTTTGTTATACATTTGTCTAATAAAATATATATGTGTTTATATATTTTTTTTATTATCAGTAACTTTAGTTAGAAAAAACATAAGGTGAGTCATTTTGAAAACTTTTTTATGTTTGTATGCAAAAATTTTATAATAAAAAAATAAAAAAAATCGAATTCTATAATTTGAAAGCGTATTTCATCACCTTTCTAAAACAGTTTTTGGTATTTGAATGTGTTCAGAAATATTCCAAATATTTGCATTTTATTGTAAAGCGAAAATATTTTGACCATCCGAAAAAAATGCCAAATTTTTGAAGGGTTAAGTATTGGGATAATATAGTTGGATTTCCAGTAGACAGGAAAATGTCCAGAAGATAGTAGCTGGTTAAAGAGAATGGTTAGTGGTTTAGACAATACAGAGGAGCAATGTTTTAGGAAAATTGGCGGGATGGAGTCTGGGCCTGCAGATTTGTTAATGTCTAAGGAACATAGTTTCTTTTTGCAAGATTCTTCTGTTATGTAGCAGTCTGTTAAATGTATGGTTTTTTTAAATGAGTATGAAGGAATTTTTTCTTCTGGTGTTTCCTCATCGTAAACATTTTTAAAGAAATCTGAGAAAAGATTTACGATATCTTGTGTGCTGTTAGCACATTTGTCATCCATATGCATTTGTGGTGGATAGTCTGTGCTGTCATTGTTTAGTGTTTTGATAAATTTCCAGAGATTATTTGAGTGCAAAGCTGTGTTTTTGATAGAGTTTATATATGCTTTATAACAGATTTTAGAAAGATCTTTGCATTGTTTTCTAGTTTCACTGAAAATTGCATAATCGATCATCGATCGAGTTTCTTTGAATTTTTTATGAAGTTTCTTTTTTTGTTGAAGTGAGGCTTTTAGTTCTGGTGAGAAATAAGTCGGATATGTATGTTTTTTAGGAGTATATAGTGGTACATATGATTTTATGGTGCTAGACAATATTGAATATAAATTATCTAAGGATTTGTCAGTATTCAAGTCCGATAAAAAAGACCAGTCGACACGGGAAAGATGATAATTTATAGATTCAAAATCTGCACGTTTGTAGTTGAGAGTCTCTTCAACGTGTTTCGGTTTGACGCTACACACATTTAGCTTAATATAAAGAGGGGGGTGGTAGTTATCAACAGGTAAGAGAGGATCATTACATTTGTCAATGACCAATTTAGGATAATTTGATATTACTAGATCTAGTAAGCGATTATTTGCATTGTATATAAAGTTATGTTGGAAAAGATTTAAAAAATTTGTCATATCCAAAATCTCACGTGCACGATCATTCTCGCCCTCATTCACCACCAACCACTATCACTTGATTTCCACTTCAGGTTAGGGAGGTTGTAATCCCCAAGAATAATAATTTTAGAGTTAGGGTATTTGTATAGTAGATCTTCAACGTCTTCGCTGTGACTTCGGTAGATTAGAGCATCAGACTGTGGCGGTGTGTACACAGTTGCAATTATTATCTTTTCGACGGTGGTATCAATTTGTATAAATAGTTGTTCGAGTGTATTATTTTTTGTTTTGAGTTTTCTTGATAACAATTTTTTTTTAATTGCAATTAGCACTCCGCCGCCCCTTGTTTTGGAACTGGATTTAGAGTTTCTATCGCAGCGAAAGATTTTGTGGTTGTTAAGTCCTAGTTCTGTTGATTTTATTTCCGAGTCGAGCCAAGTTTCTGTCAGCATATATACGTCATAGTGGTGTGTAGATATGGTAGAACGTAGTTCGTTTAATTTAGTTCGTAGTCCACGGACGTTTTGATAATAAATTTTCATAGTACTCAGTTTTTTGGATGAATGTTGACGATTTTAGGAGACGAATATACATATTTAATTGTTATATCTGTCTCACCGTTAGCTTTTCGTTTTTCTAGTTCTACTCGTAGGTCCGTTAGATGATTTTGCTGAGCTGGGGTCGAGTCAGAGTAAATGCGTAGGTTGTCCTTTAAGAGATGTTTTTTTCCTTGTAGTGTTCTTGCTGTCTGGGAATTATCAAAATGGATTTTTATAGGTCTTGGATTATTGCCGTTATATTTACCAAATCGATACATTTTTACAATGTTGTTTATTGCAGGTGTGTCAATTTTGGAAATTATTTCTGTTACTACAGTTTGATCTTCCATAATTTTGTCTGTAACTGCTACCTTCGTGCTTTCGGGCACGTTGCACAAAATTATGTTTTTTGACCTCTCATTAATTTCGTTAATTTCATTGATAGCTTCACAAATATTGAAATTGTTTTGGGGTGGGATGTTTTTTTGAATTTCTTTATAGGCCCTCAGTTCACCTTCCAAGGTGCCAGTTTTGGTAGCTACCGCTACCGACATGCTGCCAAATACTCATTTAAAAAAACCATACATTTAACAGACTGCTACATAACAGAAGAATCTTGCAAAAAGAAACTATGTTCCTTAGACATTAACAAATCTGCCAGCCCAGACTCCATCCCGCCAATTTTCCTAAAACATTGCTCCTCTGTATTGTCTAAACCACTAACCATTCTCTTTAACCAGCTACTATCTTCTGGACATTTTCTTGTCTACTGGAAATCCAGCTATATTATCCCAATACTTAAAAAAGGCGATGAGACTGACATTTCAAACTATAGACCTATATGCATACAATCTGTATTACCCAAAATCTTTGAATCTCTAGTTCTTGATGAAATATATCCCACGTTAACAGAGATAATAAATGACAAACAACATGGCTTCATTAGAGGAAGATCAACTTCAACAAACTTATTACTCTTTCAAAACTATATATTGGAGTCATTTTCTAAAAACAAACAAGTTGACTGTATATATACTGATTTCTCGAAGGCTTTTGATAAAGTGTCTCATAAAATACTGATCAGAAAACTTCATGCTCTGGGAATCAGAGCAAATATGTTGAACTGGCTAATTAGTTACGTATCAGGTAGAACTTTATTTGTAAAAATAAAATCTTTTATATCCAAACCATTTTCTGCCACTAGTGAAGTACCGCAAGGTAGTCATCTTGGCCCAATTTTATTTCTTATTTTTATAAACGACATAGTCAACTGCTTTAAAGACGTCAAAGTGTTGCTTTTCGCTGATGACATTAAATTATATAAAGAGATAACTATCCTTAATCACTGTGAAATTCTTCAATCAAATATAGACATGCTAAAAATTTGGTGCTCACAAAACAATCTATATTTAAATGTAGAAAAATGCAAAACTTTGACCTTTTCCAGAAAAAAAACATCACTGTTATTCGACTATTCAATAAATAAAATAAATTTAGAAAGAGTATCGGAAATGCGGGATCTTGGCATAATAATGGATGAGAAACTAGACTACACGGTTCACATTCAACAAACTGCAAATAAGGGTATGAAAACTTTAGGATTTGTGTTAAGAACAATTAAAAACTTTGAATCGTTACAAATCATTAAACTACTGTATACATCCCTTGTTAGAAGCCTAATAGAATACAACTCCATAGTCTGGTCGCCCTTCTATAAAATTCATATTCATACTATTGAAAGAATTCAAAGAAAATTTCTACGTTTTGTAAATTTTAAACTTAACATCCCTTTAGAGCACATAAATTATCCGTCGTTAATGAATACTTTAAATATTCCAACATTAGAAAACCGACGAAAAATAAACGACCTAACTTTTTTATTAAAATTATTAAAGTTGTGAACTCCTGCAATTAATAAATCTACATGTACCTACACGAACAACTAGACAAACATTGACATTTTATATACGTACATCTCATTCGAACTATGATTTACATTCTCCAATACAACGTTTGCATAGTCTTGGTAACAAATACTTAAATAATCTGAATGTATTTGACAATAATTTGAACTTAGCAAACTTCAAACGCCATATGTGCCAACTATTTATTTCTACCTATCCCGTAAACTAATGAGAACAACAATTTTAAAAATTACCTACTTTATGTCAACTACTATATTTTGTTTCTTATATTTTATGTTACCTGTATTTTGTTAACGCTTATATTTTATGTAACCTAAATTTTTTATTTTATTTTTTTTTAACCCATATATTTTATGTAACCTATATTTTGTTTTTAACAAATATTATGTCACTTGTATTGTGTATTGTATTTTGTACACCCATTATTTTCACTGTAATTAAAAAAATGTACTGCATTCTATGTAAAAGCCCTATGGGCGTTTAAATAAATAAATAAATAAATAAAATAAATAAATAAATAAACGATGTACAAATTTTCTTTGGATGGCTTCAATTCGATTAATATAAATATTATATTTAGGATTCCATATTTGAGAAGCGAATTCAAGATGACTGCGAACGTATGAAAAATACAATATTTTAAGTGTTTGATAGTTCTTGAATTCTTTTCCAATACGGAATAAGAATCCTAACATTCAAAGGGCTTTCTTCACAATCATGTTAATATGTGGCTCGAATGAAAGTTTGCTATCAAGTAGAACACTTCATGATCATGAATTTGAGTAACCCTTTTGAGTGATTGGCTGGCTATAAGGTAGTTATGGTCAAATTTAATTTTATTTTCAAACAGAAATATGGGGAAAATCAACGCCCGCACGAGTCTCGTATTGGTAGTCTTCGGTATGCCTCTGTCACTCCATACCTTTTGCATTTTACTCATGGCATGTTATGTCGTCCAAATTCTTTTTTTCACTTCTGTTTCACAACCTCCTTCGTCACTTATAGATGAGACTACATATAAACAATCGTTCACGTTTCTTTACTTTCACAAGTCTGAGAGAGCATTATTTGTTCTTCACATGTGTTAGCCTTGTCGATCACCATTAGTTTCGTTTTGGCCTTGTTGATCAGTAGATCTAGATTACGGCTTTCTTCCTCTATTTTCGCGAGGAGATGGTTCATTTCTTCTTCAGAAGACGCGATAAGGGTTGGGTCATCTGAATGAAAGTAAATATACCGAAATGTGGGACACGGCTAATAGATACGCCATTGTATCAGTTAGATAACAATAAAAAACAACTATTTCAGAAACCGAATATTTTTTTTTCAACCGAAATACTAATTAAATATTTTTTCAACCGAAAATCGAAAATAATGCATTTAAATTATAATTCCTTAAAAAAACGAATAATTTGACTCTTTTCTTTCCGTCTTATTTTTATATATCTAATAATTAATCTCAAAATAGTTTTGAGGTGAAATTTCTTTAGCCACGTTAGCGATTTGAAATTCCGTTGAAACGGAAATTCGTCACAAAAATTTATTACTTGACGGTCCTCGGTTCTAATATAATGCGGTAAATTCACGACTACGCGTGGGCCTCCAGTAGCGTCGCGGTATGAAGCGCCCGACTCTCAGCGCCCAGAGAGACATCCATCGAACGGAGGTTCGAAACCTACCAAATCCAAAAAAAAAACATTTTTATTTTTGGAACATCAATATCCAATCTTCAAACCACTTAATAAACAGGCAAAAGAAAAGAAAGCGACATCTAGCGACTTTCCAGTTTCACTTCCACTGCGTTCAAATTGCACACTCTGATTTTTTTATTACACGCAAACTGAGATGTTAAGAACCTATTTTAGGTTCTTCGGTTCATATTTTGGGTTAAATACGAAAAACTAACCTTAAAACTTCTACATCAAAGACAAAGGCCGCCAAGAGAACGTTCGATTTTAATTTATAACGAATTAACTAAAATGTATTATTTTCCATTTTCGGAAACTGAAGTACTCATTGCTATTTTTTTTTACATTAGCTCCACACAGGAGGCCCTGAGAAAAATAATTCCCGTCAGGGCTTATGTCAACATTGGGGATGCTGTGTGGAAGGAAAAGAGTAGGAGGGGTGGGTAGAAATCTTGAGTTCAGTGTGTCCAGGAGTAACGGACGTATGAATCCACCCCTCTCAGTGCGGTACAAGGCGATGTTCCGAGAGAGTACGGCTGCAGAAGTCAAAGGGATTCCCTCAACCATTCTCTCCCGATCAGGCCTACCATGCAGCTAGTGAGCAGACGCATTCATCGCCAAGACTCGGATAAACATCATCCCATGAACTCGGGCACCCCTGCTAAGTCACCAAACGTAGAGAACCACTTGGAGTGACCAGTGGCAGAGGTGTTAGTTATCCAATAAATGATTCCGGGGGCGGCGATACCCGCCTCCCAAATTGACATTTCTACAAATTCTACACCATAAACGATGAAATAATTTAAACATATTATTTTCCATTTCCAGAAACTGGTATACTTACTTCTCATTATTATCTAACTACCAAAAATGTTTTTTTGAAGTGCGCCATATCCCTTTTCTGTATACTCGTATTCACCATTTGAATAAAATATGAAGTACTTAAATGGTTACAAGGTGAGAAGAAACTTACAAACTACTACTACAACATTTTTTGGGAATACGAAGGATTTCAACGTTTTTTAAAATGAATGCTTCACAAGAGTCCCAACTGCTCCCGTCTGGAGCCAGTGAGACTTTGGCATCCCCAAATGGGGTATGTTGTGAGGCTAAAGGTAGTGTAGGGAGGGAAAGGAGATGGGGAAGAGGAAGGTGTGGACGAATTGGCTAAATCGCGGCTAAAGCCATTTCAAGCACCGTTTCAATTCTGAATGGTGGTAAGACCACCAGGGCGATATTGAGAGTATCTTCCACTCTGGACTGGACTGCTCTGAACTGAACCAGCGATATTGAATTTAATAGGGACGGGAAGAATGTGGTAAGGGGAAGGTTAGGAAGTATACGACTATTATTCAGATCTAGTCACTAATTGCGATTTCTACCATGTCATGCTAGTTTCGATACTGAACCGTGGTTTTTCACCAAGGCGATAAGTAGATTATTAACAACACTTTGTGAGTTTCGTGTAACGTGTGGATTTGATTTAGTTAAGTTAAAAATTTATTAAAAACTTTATTTATAGATTTAGTTAAAAACCTATTCAGTTTGATTATTAACTAAATAGTGTTTGTCTATCTACTGTCACATCTATCAAGGACCTTGAGGTCACTCTAGACTGCAAACTTTCTTTCCGTGATCACATTAATAATATCGTAAATAAATCACTTAAACTACTCGGCTTCATTCTTAGAATTACCTCTGACTTCAAACATATAAGTACACTTAAAACTCTTTACTGTTCGCTGGTTCGCCCTCACCTTGAATATGCTAGTGTCATTTGGTCTCCTTTCTACGTTGTCCACATTTGTCACATCGAATCCGTACAACATCGTTTCCTAAGAGGAATTGCTTGGAGATTGGGTCTTGAAAGAGGCAAGTACTCATATGATGAAATTGAACACATTTTAAACATGTCTTCTTTAGAAAAACGTAGAAAGGACTCTGATCTAATTTGCGTATTTAAAATTATCAACAGTATTACTGATACACCTGCATTGTTACAACTCATCCAGTTTAACATCCCTTCCCGTAGGCTTCGAAATAATGAATTGCTGTTCCTCAATCAACATTCTACTAATTACGGATACCATTCTCCCTTATCAGAATGTCGAGACTTGTCAACGCAAGTCAAAGCATTGATTTTTTTGGTGTAAAACTAAATGACTTTCGGCAGTCGATATGCAATATTTAAATGCTTCTTCATGCTTTGACTTGTAGTGTCTCTATATGTACTTTTTATATTTTATATTGTCATTGCTATTAATTTGTATGTGCTCTCCCTTCACTGTCATCTCTGTTTTTTTATCCGTGTTATTATTATGTTTTTAATGGACTGTTGTCCGTAAATTAATAAATAAATAAAGCCTATTGTGGTTGCAAATAGATTGCGAATCAATTGGACTGTAGTCAATAATTTAGAATTCAATCAAATAAACAAAAATTTTAACAAAAGAAAAAACGACAAAAAAAAATGCACTAAAAAGTAAAAAAAATAATTTCGTATTCTTCTACAACTTAATAATCAACTTACTTTTTCTACTCGTCAATATGTAGGTACGATTGTAATTTTTGGAGTCGGTATCAGCCAAGGTAGGTTTGTAACTACATACATTATAGATGAGACGTGCTTGTGTCGCACGCGCGACTTGACGAGGTGAGAGGCGAGAACGGGCCGCGGCAGCAGGGGAGTTATCAAGTGAACACGCTGGGCCGGCTACCTTGGCTGACACCGACTCCAAAAATAACAATCGTACCTACATATTGATGAGTAGAAAAAGTAAGTTGATTATTAAGTTGTAGAAGAATATGAAATTATTTTTTTACTTTTAAGTGCATTTTTTTAAGTCGTTTTTTTGTTTTGTTAAATTTTTTGTTTATTTTTTGATTTTTAGTGAATCTGAAGTACACTAACTAATTCGATTAAGATTCGGCCCAGTATCGTTAATTTGCTCTTAAGAATTGGAGAGTTCCGTTACTTTGTCATGGATCCCATAATCAGAACCTAACCAAACTCTCAACAACTACCCTTGAAGTACATTCTTTCTAATAAAAAAAGATTCGTCGAAATCGGTTGGCGTGATATTGAGTTATTCATCCATTTGTCGCGCACGTACTTGATGCAAATTTAAGACTTATATGATTTTCTCATGGATGCCATTGACAAAACTGGACCAAATTAAAATGAAACCACACGGAAAGCACCAGCTTTCAAATAAAAAAAGAATCATCAATATCGGTTCACCCAGTCGAAAGTTCTGAGGTAACAAACATTAAAAAAAAACAAACACTGACACTCCAATCAAACACACCGAGAGACTAGAAATTATCATTGCACTAAGACTTTGATTAGCACAGTCGATATTAAAGAACTGAGGTCTACTGCTGTCTGATTTGATCATTGTACTTGTTCACATTAAAGGTAGATTATAATATTTGCATATATTGTCAAAAAGGATAGGTTTTGAAAGTAGGTAGAATGAAGAAATGTATGTGAATACATGGTTCCATGACAGTTGATCCGGCGACAATTGATCCCCCGAAAGTTGGTCCGCTGACAGTTGATCCACCACAGTTGATCTCTCCGACATTTGATCCCCAGAAAGTTGATCCCTCCGACAGTTGATACCCTAAAAGATTAATTCTTTAAGTAAGTATGCAAAGAGGATATATGGCCGAACAACCAAAGTCGATATACTTATGCGTATCTGAAGGCATATTGAGTGAAAATCCGCTGTAAAAATATTTTTACTAACTTTAATTTCGACTCTCTGAAGGAGCATGCGTTAATAACAAAATACGACATACTTATATGTACACTCGGCTTAGCAAAAAACCGCTAAAGATTTCTACTTGCATATAATATAACTTTTTTATGTGAATATAACACGAGAGTCCCAACTGCTTCCAACCGTCTCGAGCCAGTGAGACTAAAGCATCCCCAATTTTGATATGTTGTGAGGCTGAATGTAGTGGGGAAGGGAAGGAGATGTGTAAAATGTACCTGGCTATTCAGATCAAGTCACCAAACACGGCTAAAGCAAAAAAAAATTTTTAGCGGATTTTCACTCAAGATGCCTTCAGATATAAGTATATCGACTTTGGTTGTACGATCGTATATCCTCTTTGTATACTTACTTGAAGAAATTATCTTTTAGGGTATCAACTGTCGAAGGGATATGCTGTCGGGAAGTCAGCTGTCGGGGGTATCAAATGTCGGAGGGATCAACTGTCGGGGGGTCTACTGCTGGCGGACCAACTGTCGGGTCACCGTATACATAGTTGCGTAATAACACTAATAATAAGGAACTACAGTGAAAAATAGTATAGCTTTAAAAAAATATGTTAATATAGACCAATAAACGCTGATTCTGAATATATAAGTTTTATTAAATAATTTTAAACGAAGTGTTTAAAAAAAATATTAAAAAGTCCATTTTTAATCCGTTCATAGAAACACGCCGTCAAGTTGGTATTATTAAAATGTTTAGTGGTGACGTCACTATGAAGTCATTGTACGGGAATGTAAATATGACACAAGCCATCGTTTTAATTTATTCGTTTATTTACATACTGTTTACAGAGATTTAGTTGTCGTGTTTATTGAAACATTATTTAGGCCTAAATAATTCAGTTTTAAAAATAAATGTATCTCTTATTAGTTTATCCCTATTATTGAAAATATTCAAAAACTACTGCACAAAAAAATAGTAATGCTACTTCTAGGGAAAATACTTCGAACACCGAATTTCATAATGGCGGCAGTTGATCAGCTGATTGCCCGATCTTATAGTAACTTTTCAGGAGTGATGACATCACACGATTCACTACACATACAGTGGTTTTCGGGGAACTTGAAAAATTAAGACTTTACAATTATTTTAACTATTAAAACTAACTCTAAAAAAAATTTGCAGTTATTTAAGTTAGAAGGTCATTATTAATAAAAAAAAATTAAAAAAATTGGACTGGAGTTCTCTATTATTTGATCTGTGGACACAATCGAAATAATATAATAAGTAAGTATGTAAACCTGGTGTTCGCAGCCTTATGGTATGCACCTATACGTATATTATTTGTAATTCAGAATCAAGTAGTGAAGTTTCCCGGAGTTCTGAAACTTAGACAAACTTTTCTCACAATTTACACGAAACGCGAAGCTTAATCTTACTTCGTCGGTGAAATATATTTGCTGAAATTTCAATAGCGAGCAGATTATGAAAATATTGATCTTTGTTTGGGCGCTTATTATTTTACTCTGAACAAACTTTGGCAGGCTTTTTTATATTGGCGCTGTTTTTTTTGAAAAATAAGAAGACAGAAAAATGTTGTAAGAAAGGAGTTTTTCGAAGGAGTGGAATGAAAATTTAACAATTTCATTTTCAGGTATGGATACCATCGCCCCAGGAACGACTTATAGGATAACCAACACCTCTGGCAAAGGACACCCCGAGTGATTCGCTACGTTTGGTGATTTAGCAGGGGTGCCCGCGTTCATGGTGTTAGGCTTAATATCTGCGTGGTAGGCCAGATCGGGAGAGGCCGGTTTGGAGCCACCTTAAACCTCTCCAGCTGGCCTTTCTCGACCCATCATCTGGCACCTCAGCGAAAGGGATGGATTCATACGTCCGTCAATCCTGGACACACTGACTACTAAATTCCTACTTAACCCTCATACGTTTTTCCTTCGCAGAACTTACTCTCCTTCCTTCCTTTTAAAAGAACCTCCGCACGGCTTCCAGAAAGATTCCTGTGTGGGGTTAGCGTAAAAAAAATATTCATATATATGTTGACTGTAGGTTGTGTTGGTGTTTCATATTTTTATGATTTCCACTTCTTCGTGTTTACTTAGCCATATTGTAATGTTTTTAAACTTGTTTATCTCCATGGTAGGTATTTTTAATTTCACTTGGAAGGGCATTATTTCATTTCGTAGTAGAATTTTTCTGGCAAAAGGATTTTTTTAAGGAAATACACAAGTTTCTGGGTTACGAATAACCTGACAATACTTAAAAATCTCCTACTACGATCAGAGTAAGCGTAATGTTGCTTTTGTCACGATGGGGGATTACGCTATCATATAATGGAAACGAGCAACACTAAAAAGAAACAAACACATACATCTGTAGGATTTAGCCTGTGAAAGAATGAGACAGCATAAAATATTTATCACGGCCAGACATTCAGCGGACCAAGGATCAAATCCTAAGAAATCCAAAACAAAAAAGAATTCTTTTCTTCTCTACATATTATAAATTAAAGTCTCCCACGTCGCCTGTCTGTCTGTTCGCGATAAACTCGAAAACTACTGAACGGATTTTCATGCGGTTTTCACCAATAGATAGAGTGTTTCGCGAGGAAGATTTAGGTATGAAATTTGTCAAGGGTTTGTGTAAATTGGTTGAAACATAACGATAATTGTTAGAAGTGTCGGAAAAAGTCAAGCCGCCTGCCTGGGAGCTTTCATCGAAAATGCTGCCTAATCCTTTTGGGATATAACAAAACAATGCATGGTGGAATATTCCTCTTTTATAGATCTACAAAAAAGTGCGCACAGGCATATATCTATCTTTTACGGATAGCTTACGATACCCATTTTATCTTCTAAAAAAATGGTCACGTACATTGTGATAATTTAAAAGTTATTTAGACGGAAACAGTATTAATCCTTATTAATTTAAATACCCCAGTTAGTTAGTTACTCCAAGCATTTCATGCACATAATTACAATCTTTCACACCATCTCTACGTATTAAAAAATAAATATCTCCGCGGCATCTGTCTGTCTCTTCGCGATAAACTCAAAGACGGCGGTGGTTATAAAGGTTGGATAACCATCCAGTAGATGACGTTGTGTTTTATTAGCCACAGCAACGCGTGGCCGGGTCAGCTAGTAATTTTATAAAATGAATAACCAATCTTCAAACCACTCCAAAATGAATAGGCAAAAGAAAACAAACAAAAAAACCATGTAGCTACTCCGAAGAAGACAATACAAATACTAATAAGTACCTATAAGAAAATGTTTACTGGAATTCAAAGACAAAAATATATAAAAAATCATCCTTGACATTGATAAAAAAAGTGTGTCGTAGTCTTCCCACCCTTGTCTACTTAAGTATTCTGAAGGTGTGAATTGCACATTGTGTTATTTTTAGTTTTGGGATGTCAAGTAGATTTGACGTTTTTGTCCTTATATTGTAGGAGTTTCAGAGTTAATTGGTTATAAAAGAGCAACAATTGATTGGATTTAAAAGTCGTTGAATACTTTACTCGACCCATCAACTTTTCCGGATTACAAAAAACCTGAATGCCTGTAAACGACGGACTAACACCTAACACAGCTCCCAGACTAAAGGTGCTTAACACATAACTATAGTCAGCATAAAACGGCACGGGCTAATTAGCTCCCTTTGTGTCCTGGCAATAAGGAGCCCGCCTTGACTTTACGAGCAGCGCCTTGCTTTCATCGGCAGTCGGCAGTATTGTCATTATTGTCTACGGCGCTATATCCGCTAATGAAACTTCTCGGCTACATTACGGGGGGTTGAAACAGTATACACACCCAAGCCCACTCTTGGTTTGCACAATATCTACTTCTGGTAAATAATAATAAATAATAAATAAATTTGGACAACTTATATAGCGCTGTTTTTGCGAAAAATCGCCCCAAGAGCGCTGTACAAATTAGCTTGGATTTTACTTTAGAATTTACTTAACTATGTAGGAGGTTAGATGACAACTCGTCTTGCGGCTATCAAGCGCATTGATTATCATCATTCTACCCCCGCCCCCCCCCCCCCCCCAATAAATTAAATTAAATACGAAACCGGTCGGATTTGCACATAATATAAGTGGTTTATACAAAGTTGTATTGTTTCATTTTTCTAAATTAAATATCTTTTTTTATGTATGCATTTCAATTTACTTAACTATGTAGGAGGCTAGATAACAACTCGTCTTGCAGCTATCAAGCGCATGGATTATTGGAATTCTAGCCCCCCAATAAATTAAATAAAATATCTTTTTATATGTACGTATTTCAATTTACCTAACTATGTAGGAGGCTAGATAACATCTCGTCTTGCAGCTATCAAGCGCATGGATTATTGGAATTCTAGCCCCCCAATAAATTAGATAAGATATCTTTTTATATGTACGTATTTCAATTTACCTAACTATGTAGGAGGCTAGATAACATCTCGTCTTGCAGCTATCAAGTGCATGGATTATTGGAATTCTAGCCCCCCAATAAATTATATAAGATATCTTTTTATATGTACGTATTTCAAGACTATCAGAATATATATAATTACTTTCTTACTTCAACATTTGAACCTAGAAATAAGAATTAGCTACCGACCGCTCTTGTTCAATAAACAAATAATAATGCCTGCTGCGGACAATCGTATTGCAGTCTAAATGGGCATATTAGACCTTTCAATTCTGCTGCGCAATTAGGTTGTAGATACCAAATTGCACCGTGTAAACAAGACATTGCATGTTTCCATGTCATTGCGCGTCATCTTTCCACCGCATTGAAAATATTCAATTTGTTTAATATTTTCAATGCGATTGGTTCTGTTGTCGGCGTTGCATGCGCGCGCAGCACTGTGCGCGCATATTGAATTGTCAAACTGTGACTGTTTATCTTGTAGTGAGTTGTCAACATAGAAAATGGTTTTTAAATGGAGGGAAGAGCATACGCTTCTGTTCTTAGAGCACTTTAAGAACTATCCAAGCCTGTGGAACATTAAATCAGAGGGATATAATTCCCGCGCGCACGACCTGTTTCGAAGACATTCTAAACTCTATGACAGCAATATGATTGTATGGTCCACTTCTGTCAAGTACGTCTAAACAGCACACCCTTTCAATTATACGCCGTTCAACCAAATGGCTTCAATGTGGTTGACGTGTGTAATTTCGCCAACTAGAGGTAATGCAATAGCATTGCACTCTTATGTATTAAGAGGGCATTACCAGAGAAAGCCTGAAATACGTCATTTAAAAAAAAGTTTTTAGACGTATTGACTCTTTTTCACAAAAAATTATAAATGGATTTCGAAAGATTGTTCTTTTATCTAGCATTCGTATATAATAAATTTTTAGATTTTTTTTAAATTTTTAGTATAATAAGGTTATTCCATAGGTCGTTGGCAGATTTGTTAAATTTTCAAAAAAGTTTTTGTATTATACCACACCCATTTCAAATAATGTAATCATGCAGTAAAATAAATCAATACATTATCTAGCAAAGTTATGTATTAGAATTTTAATTTTAGTTTCAATAAAATCATTAAAAAATATGTACGTACATGTGTTTCTTGACGAAAATTGGTCCATTTGAGTATTTATTTGCGCACTTACAAACTAATATATTTCAGATTTTTTTAACATTCTTATTAAATTTAGACATTATTGAAAAATGATAAATACTTATAATCAAAAAATAACTACAAAAAGTACACTATTTTAATAGTTTTATCATCACGCCTTTCAGCATTTTTGGATGAAGGTATAAATTAAAGCTAATTTGGATTGAAATAAATTCGATATTGAGTTATAATTTTAAAAAGCTGGTACGGAGAATAATTAATCTTTCTCATTGTAACCGTCCTGCACGATCGGAAGAACAACTTTCCACGAAATGTGGATTTTCGTCCGCTGGCTGGTTAAACGCTCTTAAGTCCCGTTGGCGTCATGTATTTTTTCTCGGAAGATTTTTTCAATGTGGATGAGTGTTTCAGGCTGATAATTATTGCTTATAATAATTGTTACCCTTTGTGTTATGCATAAAAATCTTGTCTTAAGCGTTAGTTTAACAATTAAAAATAATAATTAGTATCAAAATAAAATAAATTAACCATTAGGCGGCTCGGTTCTGCCCAAGGGCTTCCCAGTAAAAAAATTTTTTCTGTAAAATGAATTTAATTAAAAAGAGAATTTAATTATGAACGAAGCTAAATACAAAAAAATGTTAACGAAAAGTCTGCTTACTTCTTTAGTCGGCTGGTAAAAGAACACTGATTTCAAACTTTCACATCTTTCAAAAAGGCGGGTGGGTCCTCGATGCCAGATGTTTTCGCACGCG
Source organism: Limnephilus rhombicus (assembly GCA_929108145.2). NCBI lineage: Eukaryota > Metazoa > Arthropoda > Insecta > Trichoptera > Limnephilidae > Limnephilus > Limnephilus rhombicus. The sequence continues at coordinate 5,208,882 of OV815288.1, read as the reverse complement.
GTGGAAAAAAACACTCCGATATCACACACGTAGGCACGGAACTCTGGCGAATTGCAATTTGCGAAAAGTGAATTTAATAAAACGTTTGTATAAACCGAAAGGAACTGATTTTATTTTTATGCAAATTTGTGCAAATTAGCTTGAGTAAAAAAATTTTTTCTGTAAAATGAAATTAATCAAAAAGAGAATTTAATTATGAACGAAGCTAAATACAACGAAATGTTAACGAAACGTCTGCTTACTACTTTAGTCGGCAGGTAAGATGTCATTATTTCTCTAAAAATTGTATTTTTGGGCCCTTCTTGGAATCTTGCATAAGTAAGATTTTTCATAATTTTTTTGTACTGATTTTATTATAATTTTTTTTTTAATATTTATTGGATATTTATTAATATTTATTAATTGGAGATACTATGTCTCTACTTTAGTTTTCTGAATGTTTCGCTTCTACCGCGTGTGAATTGCACACTCTGATATTTTTTTACATTAGCTCCACAGAGAAGGCCCTGAGAAAAAAATCCCTCAGGGCACACGTCATCTTTGGAGATGCAGTGTGGAGGGTCTTTTATAGGGAAAGGAAGGATTAAAAGTTCTGGGAAGGAAAAAGGTATAAGGTATAGGTAGGATCTGGGGGTCAATGGGTCCAGGAGTGAGGTACGTATGATTTTATCCCTCCCACTGCGGTGTAAGACGATGGGTCAAGAGAGTCCGGTTGGAAAGGCCTAGGTTAGGACTCCTACAAAGTTACAAAATCGACTCAAAATGTGGCGTAGATTAATAGATTCCCACTTATACCTACTACTAGTTTCTGGACAACATCCAAATGTATTTATATAGATAATTGTGAAGTACTTTAATCCCAGTGATTGAGATTACTTGAATAAGTTCGGGAAAAAGATCGAGGTTTGTCGATATTACAAGTTGCTTTATTAACGTTATCGAAAGGTTTACAATGAATATTTCACTGGATCAGACGTCCATCATATTGGGTGATCGAAGTTATTCTCAACATGGGGAACCCAACATTGCCGGAGCTCTATTGTCTATCGTCTATGCATTAGACACGAACGACGATAGTCTATACTCTTGCAGGATACTGCTTAACTGACATTTTCGAGTATATACATTTTGGGAGGCGATTTGGGTATTCGCCGCTCCGGGAACCATTTATTGGATAACCAAATACTCTGCCATAGGTCACCCCAAGTGGTTCGCTACGTTTGGTGACTTATCAAGGGTACTCGGGTTCAGGGGGTGGGGTTTGTCCGGATCTTGGCGGCGGATGCGAATGCCCACCAACTGCGTGGCAGGCCGGACACGAAGAGGGACTGGTTGAGGGAGATCTTTTGACCTCACCAGCAGGACTCTCATCTGGTTTTGGACCGCAGTGAAAGAAGGGATGAGTTCATGCGTCCGTCACTTCTGACCTCCAGATTCCTACCCATCCCTCACACCTTTTTCCTTCCCAGAACTTCCTCTCCTTCCTTTTTCTAAAAATATTCTGCACAGAGCATCCGCAAATACGATACAGGCCCTGAGGGGAATTATTTTCCTCACGGCCTCCTGTGTTTTTTTTACGTGGACTCCACACAAGAGGCACTGAGGAAAATAATTTCCCTCAGGACCTATGTCATCTTTGGGGATGCTGCGCGGAGGTTTTTTTAAGGAAAGGAAGGAGAGGAGAGTTCTGGGAAGGAAAAGGGTTTAAGGAATGGGTAGGAATCTGGAGTTCAGTGTGTCCTGGTCATCCGCCTCGCAAGGCCTTGACAAACCTCACCCCATGAACCCGGGCACCCCTGCTAAATCACCAAACGTGGCTAACCACTTGGGGTGACCTATGGCAGAGGTGTTGGTTATCCAAAAAAGGTTCCCGGGGCGGCGGTACACATTCCCGGCTCCCAGTGTGGAGCTAATGTAAAAAAAAATACTAAAGACATCTGTATTTTTATTTTTTTGTTGAAACTCACATACATAATTCTATATACCACGGTAACGATCATATTCTTAATAATTACCCGTCTGAACCAACGTAAAATCGTATAAATAGAACCTCAACATAATATTATTTGACATTTTTGATCGATGAGTCTCTCGAGATACGTGATGATGAAAAGCCTTTTCCTAATAGGAAAATTATCTACCAATCCGTTTACACTGTACCTACTGCCAGTCTCTGGATTTACACGTGATGAATTAGGGTGTTTTCATCACACAACCACAGCCTGCCATTCTGCGAAAAAGCGGCTATACTAATAGGTTATTTTAATCATTTGTAGTAATTTGTAATTTTATTTCATGTGTAGCAAACAATTTCAATTTGGGAGGTGGGTATTGGATAACCAACACCCCTGCCATTGGTCACCTTATCAGGGGTGCCCGGGTTTGTCTTGGCGGCGAATGCTCACTTACTGCGTGGCGGGCCGGATCGGGAGAATTTGGTTGAGGGAGACCTCTCCAGCTGGACTCTCTCGACACATCACGGCAGTGAGAGAGATGAATTCGTACGTCCGTCACTCCTGGACACACTATCCCCCAGATTTCTACCAACTACTCACACCCTTTTCGTTCCTATAACTTTCTCTCTTTCTTTCCCTAAAAGGACCTTCCACACAGCATCTCCAAAGGTGACCTAGGCCCTGAGAGAATTTTTTTTCCTCAGTGTCTCCTGTGTGAAAAAAAAACTTTGTGGTTGAACATAATTACAATATAATTAATGCAATAAAATAACTTTGTTGAAGTGAATATATCTTTAACCAACTGGTTTCAGTTCAATCTGAACCTTCATAACAAAAACATATTGGTATTGGCAAATGTTTTATAAAACGTGTTAGCTAACAAGATTACCAAGGTATCGCGTACATGTTTTATTTTTATTTTTTTTTATGTATTGTTCATATATTTAAGTACATGTTCATAATTTTGTAAAAACTACTAACTGGTTCCCGGCATGCGTTGCTACCCCATTGAAACAAATAAATTGTTTCTCCCTTCATGTCCATTCTCATGCGTCCCCGTTCCCCTCCCGCGTCCCCTTTCTCCCTGCATTCCCCTTTCCACCTTCCCTGCCTTTCCCCTCCTTGGTCACCTTTCCGGGGAACCCCTCCTCCTTCGTTACCTTCCCCCTCCTTCCTTCCCTCCCTGCCGCTAAAACCACATTTTCAAACCACTCGCACCCCAACTATAGTAATTTTTTTATACAAATTTCATAACGTCAGAGCTTACCTTTATATATAGAAACACATTTCTGCTAAAATGCAATTTTGATTTAATCCATCGATTACTTTCCGAGATTTGCGGACCCAAACATGTGGAACCTAATTTTTTATGTTTTTTATACAAATTTCATAACGCCAGAGCTTACATTTGTATATAGAAACATCCTTCTGCTAAAATGCAATGTTCTGCAAAAATTTTGAGTCAATCTGTCAATTGCTTTCCGAGATTTGCGGACACAAACGTACGGAATCTAAGTTTTTACATATATAGAATTCTTAGAACAGAAAGTTCCAGGAGTTAAGTGTTTATATGTTTGGTAAACGCACCCACCTCGCTTCACATTAATTATCTCGACGGTGATCGAAGCGTTTTTAGTGTTTAGTCAAAAAGGCGAAGCCTGAGAGTAGCTGTATCAAAATCTAAGCAATACCTGCGCGATTCGAAGGTGAAGAGAGTAGCAGTGAAGTCCTTTCACGATGGGAATGATCGTATACAATGCAGAGCAGTCATTCAAATTCACCTTTACCTTTGTCTTGCCGAGCGAATAACGCACAAGTAGTAGTACATTCTGGAAATTGCTTTGAGAATCTGACAGCAGAATTCTCTAGAAATGTTGTGATGCGTGATGAAATTTCACAGGAATCTAACAATTACATATTACTGACATATTATTAATGAGAGATTCTCGTAGTTTCAACGTGACACCAAGCCGGGAATATATTGAAATCACTACCCTCGAGGCATGTGCATACATAATAATAATGTAAAGGGGTGGGTTCCGCCCTAAAGGCAGAGAATTTAACCCCCCAAAAAACAACAAATTCGTTTTCTTATTGAACGCATCAATTTTCCTGGGTGAAAAACACTTTCAACGGCATCTTGCCTCTAACGATAGCTTTTTGAATATTTTCTTTGTAGATTGTAAGCAGCTTACCTGCCGTAAAACGGGGTGAGCAGAGAATCTCTGCAACCATCGGAGGAAAATAATATTTTTATCAAAAACTGATAATGCGTGTGGGTAAACAATAGCTATTATTATTGTGTTAAATAACGCTAATGGCGCATGCACAATCCTTGCCCCTTTTTAAACCTTAACATCAGCGTTTGATTTGCTTTATAATATGTCTCGTATTTTCCGAAGATGTTCCATATTTAATTTATTTGAGAAACGATTGTGTACTTTTATAATTGCCGTGATCTTTCACGGTTGCGGTACCGTGACGGCAAAAAAGGCAATAAACATACGTTCCTTTTATCGCTTTAATGCTGCAGCTACCTAACATATACTAAACAATCTGCCTATTTCAATGAAATCATTCACAGCGCGATCCTATATCTACATATTATAAATTAAAGTCTCCGCGTCGTCTGCCTGTCTGTCTGTTCGCGATAAACTCAAAAACTACTCAACGGATTTTCATGCGGTTTTCACTAATAGATAGAGTGATTGGTGAGGAAGGTTTAAGTTCACAATTTGTTGAGGATTTGTGAAAAAGGGTTGAAACATAACGTTAATTGTTAGAAGTGTCGGAAAAAGTCAAGCCGCCTGGGAGCTTTCATCAAAAACACTGCCTTTAAGATATAACAAAGCAATGCATGGTGGGATATTCCTCCTTTATAGATGTACAAAAAGTCCGTGATTGCATATATCGATCTTTTACGGATAGCTTACTATACCCATTCTATCTTCTAAAAAAATGGTCACATACAATGCGTTAATTGAAAAGTTAGATAGATACAGTGTTTGACTCGTTTAAAATAGAGCAAAAATCTCATGGAAGGCATCTTAGGGAACGTACCCGTACTACGTGACACGTTTAGGGGGGGGGGTCTTCAAAATGTCACGCTTGGTACAAATAAGCGGCGGCGGGCTTAGGTTTTTGGTCACCGGGGGGGGGGGGTTAAAAATTGCAAAAAGTTGGTCACGTAGTATGGGTACGTTCCCTTAAGTGTCATTAAAAGAAACATTGTTAATTTTTTCACAACTATAACATGTAAAATAAATGAAACAAACGTGTTTATAATAATTTTCGGAGCATACTTTGCAATTTTTTTCTATCGGGGGAATTTTATATAACTTGCGTTTCGGCGTGGAGCGCGTCTAGATATTATCTTAAAAAATAACACACATTTTTTATAGAGCTTAAGAACTTCAAATGTTTAAATATGTAAGAAATCGGTAGAAATTCGGGTAGCGGCGCCTTTACGTAAGCTTTTATTATGTTAGTCCCAGGAGCGTTTACATACATGCATCCGACTTGTGGTAATGAATGCTCACGGAAGCTGTTCAGAATTTAAACATTACACATGTTAAAATTATGAAAATGAAAAAAATTATAAAATGCTCGTGCGACCGTTTACATTTGTAAATTTATTTGCGGTAAGATGGTGTCCTATCAACAACGATCTGCTAATGTCAAATTTACGCGATTTTATCAATAAAGACGAAAAAGCCCAATTATTTTAATTAAACCATTCTCCACGCGCTTTTGTGCTGTCAAAGGCAGAAATTAATGGAGTTCTTTCATTTTATCCGATGACAGCTACATGATAGCAACCGACTTCGAATTCAAATACGTAATGTTAAAAACAGAAGCATTGAGATTAGAAAGGATTGAACCGATAATTGAATAGAAGGATGCTCATTTTCAGAAAACTTAAGTAAGTGTAAATAAATACTGGTTTTATAGGAAAAAGACCATACGAAAACAACTGTCTTTTAAATTTTGACATCTCGCAACGGCGCATTTTGGTTAGAGCGCTTGCAGCAAGTCGCTCAACTTGTCAAACTGATTTTATAAGCTGTGGCTGGAAGTTCGCGCGGACGTAGGGTTGCCATTTAGAAAGTTGAAAAGTCCTGGCAAAAAGCCTGACAGTCCAAAAAAATTCCGGACATTTTAATCACATAATGCAAATATCAGGTACGCACTTCATAATGATATGGACGTGCTAAAACTATGAGCTGAGAAGAATTCTATATGAACACTTTAAATGAACGGGTGCTGCTCCGTCAAGTATCTGGCACTGAAAAATATTAAAATTTATGTATGTATCGAAAACCAGTATTAAGTTTTGAAGAAGATGTTTTATGTTTGAACTTGTTGATTGTTTGCAACTTCAATTAAAATTTATTGTTTGATCTCCATGGGTAGATTGTTAAAGAAGAATTATATTTTGTTTTTATCTAAAATTTATTAAAAATTTTATCTAAAATTTCCCACCCATCTGGGTGGGAAATTTTTTTTTTATTTTTTTTTATTTGATTCACCTGATTTATACATGTGTGCTACATATTTGACTAATGCGGGCCTCATTGGGTGCTTTACCCGTGCTGAGGACCTCATTTTACAGTTTGATATGATTTATTTATAAATTAAAAAATTAAAGACTAATTTCATATTACTTATATGTAAGTTTTATTACGCATATTCCATATAAACCAAAAAAAAATCCGTACAAATTAAAGGGCCGGACAAAATCCGGACAAAAGGCTAGAAGTCCAGATTAATCCGGAAGGATGGTAGACCTTCGCGGACGCGATTAGACCTGTCAAAAAACTCACGAAAGAAAAACTTCTGTAACTTGCTATAAATTACGTTAAGTGACTTTTGGTGTTGGTAAGCCATAAATCAGCGATTCACGGCAAAAAAACTTACGAGTGTAAAGCAGTGGCGTAGCGTGGGGGGGCGGGGGGGGGCGGCCCGCCCCGGGCGGCACTTTTAAGGGGGGCGGCAAATTTTCACAATAAATAATAACATAATCTTGGAGAAATTTAAACCATTTCAAATCATTATTTGAACATGTTCGACGATCCTTTCGTTTACGAATCCAACTCTTTTTTTTTAATTCATTAAAAATATCAATAGCTATATTTTTTAAGCTGCAAATTTCGCAATTCGTAGGAAAACCGTACGCATATTATGAGGGTAATACTAATTAAAGCTGATAACTCGCAAACAGATTCGCTCTTAATTAAAACCAGAATTGTGTTCAGATTGTATTAACGAATGAATTTCAGTTGTGTATTCATCTGCTGATACATTTCGGAAGAGGCCATTATTTTATTCGAAGTGCAGTTATAAAATTCTAGTTGTAGACTATGTATGTGCTGCCAGAATCAAAGAGAAACCATTTTCATTTTCTGAGTGTAGTTTTAATTCGGTAAATACATATTTAATTTGACAGGAGACGCAAATTATCCCACACATTTAATTTTAAATAAATTTGTGATTGCGATAAAAAGTTAAGAAACAGTTTTAAAACATTTTTTTAAAGAAAGGGAATCTGTATTTAAAATTTTAAGTTTATTCTATTGTAGGTACTTTAATTCGAATATTCACAGGCGTATATTTTTGAACCAATTCACATTTCCAATATGAAAATTTTAATGTTTAGAAACAATAATGTTCTAATAAGCACGTCGGAAAAATTACTTTGTCTAGATTTTAGAACAGTTTGTTTTAATAAAAAGGAACATTGCATGGGAAGAGCCGGAATTTTTTTGCGCAAACATTGACAGACAAAAGTTTATAGATATTTTTTTCTTATTATTCGAAGGGTTAAACCAGTTTTCAGGATGTAAAATTCCATTTGAGAATTCATCTACTGACACAATTCAAAGGAAAACATTATCTTATTCGAAGTTCAGTTATTAAATTCTAGTTGCAGACTCTGTATGTGCTGCCAGAAACAAAGAAAAACCATATTCGTGTTCTGAGTGTACTTTTAATTCGCCGCATACAGACTTAATTCAAACCAATTTTGTGTTGACAATGTAAATTTCCAGTTGTGGATTCTTATGTTGACACATTTCGAAGGAAAACATCCTCTTATTCAAAGTTCAGTTATAATATTCTATTTGCAGACTATGTATGTGCTGCCAGAATCAAAGAAAACCCATTTTCATGTTCTGGGTGTAGTTTTAATTCACCGCATACAAACTGGTTTTTTGTTCAGAATACAACGATAAATTAAATAACGAGTTGCAGATTCAACCTGCATCGAGTGAAGCTTTACATTTGAGTTACATAATGCTGTAAAATTCTTAGAAATTGATTGTTGCGTGTGTAATTATTGTTTGGGGACTCTAACTTTGGAATAGAATTAAAATAATAATTTTCGTTGAAAGAATACTCGTCAAATGTGATTATTAAAAAAATCCGTCTCGTATATAAATAGGTCGTAATAAAAAAATAGGATTTCCATACACAACCCCCCCCCCCCCCACCGATTGAATTACCCAAATAAGGGGGCGGCGAAATTTTCCTCTGCCCCGATGTTCTGAGTGTAGTTTTAATTCACCACAAACAGATTTAATTAAAACCAGTTTTATGTTTAGAATGTAAATGCCGGCAGAATTAAAGAAAAACCATTTTCATGTTTTGAGTGTAGTTTTTATTTACCGTGTACAGATTTAATTAAAACCAGTTTTATGTTCAGAATGTAATTGCCGGCAGAATTAAGAAGAAACCATTATCATGTTCTGAGTGTAGCTTTAATTTACCACACACAGATGTAATTAAAACCAGTTTTGTGTTCAGATTATAAGTGCCGCTAGAATCAGAGAAAAACCAGTTTTGTGTTATCAATATATCAATAAGTTGCCGATTCATCGTGTACCGAGTGAAACTTTATGAAAATTATTATTATTTTTTTTTTTTAACTTTTTTTTTAAAGCGAAATATTATGTTTCTTTTAACTTAATAATAAAAAAAAAACTTTGCAATTGAGTTGCATTCCATACGTATGCGTGAGGAAGATGCGAAATTCTATTACAGGCATACCATTCTCGATTTCTGAGAGCAGTTATATATAAATTTGTAATAGAATTTGGGGGGGGGCGGCAAAATTTTCCTCCGCCCCGGGCGGCCGAAACCCACGCTACGCCACTGGTGTAAAGGTAGCCTGCGGCCGTCTAAAATATTGATAGAAATATTATCCACGTTAATTTGACGGTAGGTACTGGAATTGTAACGAAAAGTGAAAAATAATTTATAATAATGGATTGTGTGGTAAATGAAAGCATTATGTATTATACATTTCTCGTAATTTCTATATTCTTGTTTCACAGTAAGTAATTAAGTTGAAACGAAGTTTTCTTTATTAATTATGCGTATGAAAGAGACTGTCTAAATAGTAAATATTTAAGTGCGCTTTAGATCTTATTTAAGAAGAGACCCGGTCGTCGAGAATTTTGAACAATAGGTATTTTTTCAAACTGTTGCTATCACATTCTCCCTCGAATACTGAGCGAAAGGGACAACAATAGGGGAGCTGGGGGGAATTGGAGCTTACTAAGGAAAAAGTTCAATAAAAGGCAAATTTATAGATACTTTAGGAACTTTTTATTAGAAACTAAATCCTTACTTATTTGACTATCATTTAATCACTGCGTCAACCTTACATTATTTGGCATTTGGCCACAGATAAACTTAAAAAAAAAAAACAGAATCGCTCCCATGACCCGACTTTGCGGGAAATGAGAGCTTATAAATTCCCATATGGGAGCTACTTAGTACTCGCCTAATAAGCTATTGCTTACCTTACTTATAAGCTCTGATTACCCGATCTTGAAATTGAATAAAATGACATCCTCAATCTAGCTTGTAATGAAATTACACGCACAGGTACTCAAAATTGATAACATTAGCTATAAAATAAAACAGGTTTGATTGTAACAAACATATAACATCACACTTACCTGGCCGTTGAAATTTTGTATTTTTTATAAGCGCGGGGCCAAAAATCGACAAGCGTCCGTGGTCACATAATGCGTGGCACTGGCGAGCCTAGTGCGGCAGGGGAACACGGCCGCAGTGTGACGAAGGCGCCCAAGTGGCAACCGAGTGAATACGAGCTATAGTTTTGTTTCGGAGGCGTCTGCTAATATCTACGGGAATTTAAAAAACTGAACAAATCGGACTAAATCTATAAGAACCAAAGTGAGGACAAATATCTACAGCTCAAACTGCTGACTTATATCTATGAGAACCAAAGTGAGGGCGAATATCTACAGCTCAAACTGCTGACTAATATCTATGACAACCAAAGTGAGGACGAATATCTACAGCACTGGCAGAGGTTGGATTTGCAATTACGTATAGCATATTGGAATAACGTAATATTGCGTAGGTTAGGTTAAGTTAGGTTAGGTTAGGTTAGGTTTTCCGCACAACCTCTTGCTCAGCTGCCCTCTGTAGATATTAGTCCCACCTACGCTCCATAAATATTAGTCACCACTGGGACCGTCATAGATATTCGTTCGACCTTAGCTCTGTAAATATTAGTCCTCACTCTGAAGTTCATAGATATTTGTCCAACATATGAGCTGTAGATATTCGTCCGACATACATGGTGTAGATATTAGTATCTGGAGTCTCTGTTTCTAGTCGCACCGCTCCAATTACCCGCTGGCTCCCATTACCCCCTGCTCCCCTAATACTTAAATAATAACAATATTAATATTCAATGAAATTGGCAACATTACAACTAAAAAAGTACATGTTCAATGTAGATTACAAATAGATTACATTAGTACCATAATACAGGCATTTGCCTAGCTTGGTAGTCGAAAAACCATGTAAAACAAACCTGTAACAAACAAAATGAATAAAGAAAATTTAAAAAAAAAAGTACAATAAAATTAACAAGTAGAAAGTAATTTGAGATCGGTTACACAGAAGTATCATAATTAAACAATATTTTTAGTTGTGCATAGCCTGCCTCACTAGGTGAACCTGTATTGAGGCAGAATTTTTTGTAAATTGTTTCTCACAATTTCATCTATGGTTTTTTATAAATGTATAATGTAGGTTTCTATACAGCAAAAACTTTATTTTAGATTACATTATTGTTTGTATACACACAATACAAAAACTGCAAGGTTATTCCTACAATAACAACTGTCAATGACAGGGCGTTTGTGTGAGAGCATCAGTATAGGCTCGATCATTAGAATATATCCAAATTTTAACATATTTTTTAAACTCTTTCTGAGTTTGACTCAGTTTGATGTTTTCTGGGAGAATGTTGAATATTTTCGTGGCAAAGTATCTAAAGCTACGTTGACCAAAGGTGGAAGAGAGCGCTGGAACCTGCAAAATATGTCTTTGTTGGAATTATCTGTAAATCTTAAGTTTATTTTTTTTCATAAAGCACATGTTTATTTTTAAAGAGATGTACGAGGATAGTTTTTACATAGATCTGTCGAAAGTCTAATACTCTCATTATTTTGAATATTAGGTCACTGTTTTGCAGTTAGAGGAAGTTTGAGAATAATTTTCATAATTGTTTTCAAAGTTTGAGAATAATTTTTCAGAATTTTCATAATTGTTTTCATAGTTTGAGAATAATTTTGATAATAAAATCATAATACCTAAATAAAATTACCTGATAATCTTATATATAAAAATGAATCGCTAAATGTGTTGCTAAGCGCAAATCTCGAGAGCAGCTGAACTGATTTCGCTAATTCTTTTTTTAGAATATTCCTTGAAGTACGAGGATGGTTTTTACGGAGAGAAAAATTAAGAAAATTGCGCAGAAAATTGGATAATTTCAGAAAACCTAACGACTATCGCACGTTTAACAATTAGCGTGTTTGAGAATGACATTGTTAAATCAGGATTCTATTTTTGAAAATCTTTAAGTTGATAAATTTATTTAAAGTAGGTACTCCCCTAATAGTTTGAATCGAATCAAGAATTTTAGATATTTTAAATAAGTACCTATGTTAGGTACCAAATTTAATATACATGAACAATTTGAATAAAAATTGTAAAAGGTGGCACGCGGGCTGTTTAAAAACTGAATGTACTGGGATTGAATATATGGAAAGCGGGAGGGTGTGGTGAGGGGGGGGGGAAGGGGGGGAGGGGGTAATGGGTAGGGGGGGAGGGGGGGGAGGGGGGGGGGGAAGGGGTGGGGGAGGGGGGTAATGGGTAGGGGGGAGGGAGGGCGGTGAGAGGGAGGGAGGTGGAGGAGGCGGAGTGGGAACCCGCCATTACATCATGCAAGCGAAGCCGCGGGAAAAAGCTAGTACTTGAATAAAATCATCGAAATCGAGGTTTTGTATTCCCCATTTTTTTTATAAGTGGACCGATTTTTAAGAATTTTTACTACATAATTGTATCAGAAGAGAGTATTCTTTGTCTGTACCTACTTGTCGCTTTTTTTAATATTGTCTAGTTTGTTTTCTGAACGTCTGCTGGTGCCGTTCAAACCAGGCAACTTTAACGATTTTTGGAGGATCCTAAATCCTATAAGAAGCAACTTATATAATATTATCAAAAAAAGCAAAACGTACCGACATGCCAGTTGTCGATACCCTTATTAAATACCTATATTAAAAAAAATATTTGCAGTAGTGTCAAAATCCACAGATGAAATTGGGAATACGTCTGTATGGACTAAAAGCCGCCCGGTATCGTTTTCCGGTGATTTTTTCACGAAAACGGCGCTATAGAAATGATCCAAACATTAATGACCCTTTCAGTAAGTTTTTCCATTGTCACTAATTATTTACTTATTTGCTTTTTTCTACTCAATGCCACTAATTATTTACTTATTTACTTTTTCGCATCGCTAAGAGGTATAATCTCATTTTATTAAGCCGCCGCTTCCCGAATTTCTACCGATTTCTCACATATCTCCCTTAAACAAATGAAGTTTTTAAGCTCTTAAAAAAATATATGTTATTTTTTAAGATAATATCTAGACGCGTTCCACGCCGAAACGTAAATTATATGAAATACCTTAGATAGAAAAAAATCGCAAAGTATGCTCCGAAAATTATTATAAACACGTTTGAAGTTATTTTACAAGTTATAGTTGTGAAAAAAATCACAATGTTTCTTTGAATGATACTTGACGCCTTCCACGAGATTTTTGCTCTATTTTAAACGCGTCGTGTTTTATTAAACATTTCCACAATTTTCGCATCCATTGCTCCTCTCACATTCGTAATTAGTGATTACATATCTATCCGTCTTCTTCTTTTTGAGCGCGGATGCGGCGCCTTTCTAAAAGAGATAAAGCTAATAAAATTATTGTTTTTTCCAGGAATTTAATCAATATTTTTTCAAATGGAATTCTGAAGCCGATGGTTATCCCCATAAACCCCCCTTATGTTCCGCCCTGGCTAACATGCTCACATCCGAGGTTATTAAATTTGGTTGGGTGTTTGACTTCTTTGAAAAAGGAAGCGCATCCGTTCCTGCTACTGGCTGGTAAAGATTTTGGAAAAAATAACAAACACCCTATTATATTATACAGGGTGTTAAGGGACGTACTTGACTTACTTTAACCAGTGATTCCTGACATTATTTGGAGCAAAAAATGTAAATGAAATTTTGGTCTCCGGTGACATTTTTGATGTTTTTTTTTTTTTTTTTTTTTCTACAAAAACATAAAAAAATGGTAGTTGTTGAACAGTTGGAGGCGGGGTAAGGGGTTCTTCGGGCACCCGGCTGAGTGACCAGTGACGACATGTGGAAGAAATTTTTTTTTGTTTGATTTTGAAGAAAAAAATTTTGAAAAAAAAAAAAGTCGTCAAAAAAAGTCACCGGAGACCAAAATTTCATTTACATTTTTTACTCCAAATAATGTCAGGAATCACTGGTTAAAGTAAGTCAAGTACGTCCCTTAACACCCTGTATATATATCCTACTGTTTGTTACTCTTTCACACAAAAACTACTGAATGGACTTTAAAAATTCTTTCACTAATAGAAAGCTACATTATTTGCGAGATTTATAGGCAATACATATTGGTAAGCTCTGGCGTAATGGATAATCTCTGGCGTTACGAAATTATTTATCATACTTTTTCTGTCAATAACAAAATCGATTTATTGAAAACGTCAACCAATTGTCGCCTTGGAAACGATGTTTTTTTTTTTTAATTAGGCAATTCACCCTAAAAAGATTGCTTTATTGTCGTCGTACTTAATAACTATCTCTAAAAATAAATCACCGAAATGTATGTATGCGCATAAACCCAAACGACTGCACCAAATTGGATAATTCTTTTTTTTGTTCGATATTTTGTATAAAACTATTGTTGAGTTCTGGAATTATGAAATTGTAATAGGTGGCACGCGAGCAGTTTGAAAACTGAATGCATCGGGAATGAATGTGTGGAATGCGATTGGTGAGAGGGGGGAGTGGGGAAGGGGGGAGGGGGTGTTGGGAGGATGTTGGTGGAGGGGGATAGGAGAAGGGGAGGAGAGGGGGAGGGGGTTGATTGGGGGAGTGGAGTGGAGAGAGGGAAGGTGGAGGAGGAGTGGGGTGCGAGAGGGGGAGAGGGAAGGAAGGAAAGGGGGAGGGGTGGAGGAAGGTGGGGGGAGGTGGAGTTGGGAGGGTATGGGGTGGGGAGGGGTGGGTGGAGAAGGAGGGGGAGGGAGAGGGGGGTTGGTTGATGAGTGGAGTGGGGGGGGGGGTGGGTTGGGGGGGTGGTGGGAGGGGTGGGTGGAGGGGGAGGGGGGGCAGGGGTTGATGGGGGGAGTGGAGTGGGGGGAAGGGTGATGAAATTATTTATCATACGTTTTCTGTCCATAACAAAATCGAGTTATTGCAAACGTCAGAAGAAAAGCAAACAAAATGGCTACCTTGGAAACGATTGTTTTTTAATTAGGCAATTTACCCTAAAAAGAGTGCTTTGTTGGCGTCGCAGTTAATATCTATCTCTAAAAATGAATTTCCGAAATGGTATGTATGTATGCGCATAACTTCCGAAGTTAGATAATTTTTTTTTTTTGTTCGTTATTTTGCGTAAAACTACCGTTGAACTCTGCCATTATGGAATTTGTATAAAAATTGTAATAGGTGGCACGCGAGCAGTTTGAAAATCGAATGTACCGGGAATGAATGTGTGGAATGCAAGAGGTGGAGTAGGGGGTGGGGGAGGGGGAGGGGGGAGGGGAGGGGTTGGTGGAGGGGGAGGAGAGGGCGGGGAGGGGGGAAGGGGGGTTGATGGGGGAGTGGAGTGGGGAGAGGGAAGGTGGAGGAGGCGGTGTGGGAATCCCCTAATACCATGCGAGCGATGCCGCGGGAAAAAGCTAGTGAATTTATAAATTCGTAATTTTCTGGGTATTCATAATTTTCTAACATCTCGCAAAAATATTTATTTTTATATTAGCTCCACACAGAAAACCTTGAGGAAATACCTCCCTTTTAAGGGTCTCTTTAGGGAAAGGAAGGAGATGAAGATCTGGAAAGTAAAAAGGAGTGAGGGGTGGGTAAAAATCTTGGAGTCAATGTGACCAGGAGTGAAGGACATATAAATAGAGATGTATGTCGAGAGTCCAGCTGGAGAGTTCAAAAGAAGAGTTATCAAGCAGTCTCTCTCTTTCCGGCCCGCCATGCAGTAGATGCAAGACGATGGGTTGATAGATTCCGGCTGGCGAGTTCAAAAGGTCTCCCTCAACCAATCTCTCCCGATCCGGCCTGCCACGCAGTAGATAGGCAAGCGCATCCGCTGCCAAGTCCTAGACAAACCTAACTTCATGAACCTGGGTACCCCTACTAAGTCACCAAACACAGTGAACCACTTGAGGCGACTTATGGCAGGGGAGTTGGTTTTCCAAAAAGAGGTTCCCGGGGCGGCGGTACCCTTTTCGCTTCCCAAATTCATAAGGGGTCGTCCATTAATCACGTGAGGCTCCAAAGGGGGGGGAGGGGTTCGGAAAAAATCACGAAATATCACGAGGAGGGGGGGGGGTATAATGAGATATCACGTGTATTTATTTTTCGTGATAATATTCTGAAATTTTCAAAATACTTTGTACTAAAAAAAATACAAGTGATTTCGGGGGGGGGGGGGTTAGTCCAAAACCTCGCAACTTATCACCAGGGGGGGAGGGGGGGTTAAAAAAAGTTGAAAAAACATCACGTGATTAATGGACGACCCCTAATAACATTTAAAAAATTAAATTGCTAACGAAGAAACCTATTTTTCTTAAATAATATGTGGGGTTATTTCAAACAAATGCGAGTTTGTCTCTCTGACGTAAGTAAACTTGTAAATTTAAGATTTATGTTTTACCGAAAAAGTCGAATTTTACTGTACACGGTTATTTGTATAAATTAAAAAAGATTTAGGAAAAAAAAACAACAAAAAATCCAAAAGCACGGGGTCGGCTCTGACGTTACCCGATATCGTCTGGGACTGTTTTGCAGAGAGTGATGCCATCTGATTCAAACTAAAAAATGTTTATTAAAATATGCATTTTACCATGAAAAACCAATTCAGACTTATTGTAGAGTGGAAATTTTGGTCCAAACAAGCCGAATTTTCTGTGAGAACAAAAATATATATTTAACATTTTTTCATGAAAAGATTGGGATGGGGGATGGATGGGGACAGGTAGTCATAAAAAGTCGCATTTATTAAAACTTATACCCAGTGTATTAGAAATAAGATAATCGTACAGTCAACACAAGTCAGTACAATACACTGTCATGCTCTGGTACTACACATACGTCCCTCCAAGGACCGGGGTACAACTGAACACTATCCGACTATTTTACATTGAATCAGCTTTGGGAATAAAATAATATATTCATTTATACCTTTCAAATGACACAACTTTGTTGGTTTTTTAGTGTGTATTTTGCTTCTAATTTCTAAATTTTACAACTTAACCTCAATTTGATGCAAAGTTAATTGAGGGACGGAAAGATAATAAAGTAAACCAGTCCCAGAGAGAGATTGTATGTGGTGTCATCCTTCAAGTATCTTATGTCTTTTATGTTTTTAAATAAGACACTTAAGAAGGAAAGGAGAACAAACATCGATGAGTCAGTACGAGCTCCCGCTGAGGCAAGTTTATTCGATCTTTGATGTTGTATCTGAGAAAAGTTAATCACTTTGTATGAACCACTTTCATTGTTTATTTATGGTGTAATTTTTTTGTGAATATCGCACAAGATTCCCAACTGCTCCCGAATGTCTGGAGTGAGAGGGAATCAACAATAATTGGGGAATGATGTGAGGCTGATGTAGTGGGGAGAAGAGGGATACGGGGAGGAAGATGTTTAGGAAGAACCTATCTAATCAGATATGTTAATTCAAAACATGATTAAAGTCATTTCAATCCTGAATTGTGGTCTTTCACCAGGGCAATACTGAGAGTATCTACTTTGGATGCAGCTGAATGAATAATTCACACTAGGAATGCCTTCCATGTAGATTTAAATGGAAACACTAGCCGTCCCATTTGATCAAAATTAAAATTCTAATCTGAACATTTTTTATGTTAGTTCCACACAGGAGGCACTGAGGAAAAGAATTCCTCTCTAGGCCTATGTCATCTGTGGGGATGCTGCGTGAAGGGTTTTTTTAGGAAAGGAAGGGCAAGAAGGAAAGGTATAAATAAGGTGGGTAGGAATCTGGGGATTACTGTAGACAGGAGAGACAGATGTATGAATCCACCCCTCCCACTGCAATCCGACGTTCCGGGAGAGTTTTGCTGGAGACGTCAAAAGGTCTCTCTCAACCAGTCTCTCCCATTCCAGCCCACCACGCAATATATAGGCAAACCTCAGACTTAAAATTTAAGGGCTGATTGGACAGACTTTTCGATCTCAGACCATCTCCTTATGAATTATAGAAGTAAAAAATCCCCAAAATATTTAAATAATCAACTTTAGTTGATAATATACAGCCATGAAGAAATTTAGGTATGAGCGAATCTGGTGACATTAACGTAAATATTATGTCAGTTGTTAATAATAATATTAAGTGGTTCACACAAAGCTTTTATTTCAAATAATGTATTGGTAGTTCAAAGGCAATAATAATATATCTATGAATTAAACCCAAAGCTGTTTAAAATAATTATTAAAGGTTTTAGACAAGACTTACATAAAATAAAATGGTTTTGATTAGGTTCATAAGTTTTATATCGAGGTAAAATAAAGCATTTTTTGTGTGCTCTAATACATCCTTTGAAATAAAATGTACAAAATAATAAAAAATCTATAAAAGCTTTTAAAACACAACAAAAAAGTAGTTATAGGGACTTCCATGGTGACTTCACCACAATTTTGTTTCCCAAGTTTTGAAAATTTTGACCTTAAGTAAATAAATACTAATATTTTGCCAAATGTCACCAAAATTAAGGTGATACAAAGAATGCTCAATCTGCTCTTTCATAGATACTGCGAGTTGAATTATTTTAGGGAACAAAGCTTTTTACAAGTTACTCTTTAAAATATTAAGCATTATTTGTTTGCGCCAATACATACGCAAAATGAATGTATAAATACAACACCATATTGTATTTCTTATTCAGGAAAGATTTGAGTTTGTTTACAGACAAAACTCCTTACTTATATTAATATTACCAATATGTTGCAGGCCAATCGTAAAATCAGGTCATGATGCGCCTCAGGCATTTAACGAACTGCCGCCATGCCATGATGTGGCTATGCATAATACCATGATCTGCCTGATTTTACGATTGGCCTACAAAATATGTACAGACGCAAAAAATTAATTTATCTTTGTATTTTAATGCATTACAATAAAAATAATTTTTCCCTAAAATAATCAAGTTCGCACCGTCTATGAAAGAAAAGATTATGACATCTTAAGGCGAAATCAAAGGTCGATGCATTCATTCGTAGTGTTATTAGTTTTCAAAGCACTGTTGCTTGTAACATTTTGGCCAATTTGCAAACACATGCAACCTTTTGCTGCCCAAAATGTGGCAAATTTGAAGAGATATTTTAAAACATTTATTAGAATTATTTCAAAAGTTCGCACGAATTGGAATCTTCGATTAATCACAAAGCTAACTTAGTAGTTTCACATTTTAACAAGAGATGTCTCACATCTCTTCTGAATTATTTGTTATTCATTGGCATTCCGCGAAACGAACAGGTATTATTGAAATATTTTTACTTACAAATCATTTTGCTGAGTAAGATTAATATTTTCTGCTCCCTATCCCATAATGCTTCTACAAATAAAACGCTAAGAACTGAGGCATCAACCCTAAATTTCAGGGTATTTAAATATTGCGCCAAAATAAAATCAACTGATGCAATTTGTTTATAAATTTCATAATATGTAGACTTTTACAGATATTTAAAAGACAATCCATTTTCATTTAAAAGACAATCCATTTTCGTGAGCATAGCCATTTTAAATTGATCAATATTTTTTTCAGAGATTGCACGAGTGTAAATTTTGCTCAAGACTTTTACTAATCAAATAATTTATTTTTTTTGTCATTCTTACAATAAAATGTGTATAAATATTTTTATGTGAGGTTATTATTTAAATAAGGATAATTCCAAAATTTTGGAAGGGTCTTACACAAATCTTAACAAAGCTTCTTCTACAAAACATCTACGAGTATTATTGTTTTATTTTATACATTAAAATCTTAACCATCCGATTCTCATACTTAAATTCTATATTCAAATATTATTATTCCATGGACTTAATAAGAGTAGACTGGCCAGAGAATAACAAACTGAAAAAGTGTCACTTTTAAAGGTGCCATTTTTTTAAGTTGCTTGTTCTCAGGAATATCTTTACGGTTATGAAAAATTTGTATTGTAGCTGTTGAAAACTGACATTTGGTTTGTGGGATTTTTACAATTGGAATACCTATGTAAGTATTGGGTTTTTAGAGATCGGCGTTTGTTAGGTTAAGTTAAGGTCAAGAGATATTCAAATGGGTGTGTCATTCAAGTAAGCGAATTTCGAGTGTTTGACTTTCAAATATGTGATTTTGAGTTGAGCAAATGTGTCTCTTTCAAGTGTTTCACGAGCATATGTTGGTAATTTATTTGAATTTTGAATGTTACTTTTCATACAAAGTGGATCAAACCACAGTACTGGAAGGAACGGGATAAAGAACTCGGAACAAAGTCAGAAGTGATCATAGACGATCCATACTTCCGAAGTGAGCAAGGTAACTACTCAATATGAATAGAAACTTAATGAGAGAGCTGTTACCGTCATGTCACCATTTGACACACGCAACCGTTGGAAGTGGAAAATACAAATTAATAAAAGCTGTGTAAGTCTTGCTTTGATGGGAATATGGCTCAGATACCCGAGGAACCATGTTGTGGTACTAGGACACATCACCCAACACCCAATGACAACCCGATATTCTTTATTTAACCACTGGAGCGCTTTTTGCCACAATTTGGCACTCTTTAAAATACCTCGGATTGCTTTGCTGCCAATTTTGGCAAATTTTTCCTTATTTGTAAGTAATTAAGTAGAAGTTTACGATTTTATTATATTTTTTTTTTAAAACCTATGAATATGTGATAATCCACAATAGATAGGTGAATTCATTGGCTGTACAGAACTATAATCAGTTTGTATGTCTCCATATTAAAATTCGGAGGTACGATTTTTTTAACGTGGACGGAAAATATTCAAAACGGTCACCACATAAATCTCGTGAGAAAAAAGTTATAAATTGCGCTGTCGCTCCAGTGGTTAAGGGCTAATTGTTTTGCACAAATTCAAATGTGACAATGTCATTAAATGGCCATTCAGCGCCATTTTGTTCTTTTTTTTACATTTGAAAGGTGCGTTTCAGCTTTTTAACCAATTCCAATAAGCTAACAAACTTAACAACTACGTAGTTGGTTCTCTTCTGCTCTTAACAATTTATTCAAAAGATGAAACAGACTTAGGATC
The DNA here is from genome assembly GCA_929108145.2 of Limnephilus rhombicus. NCBI lineage: Eukaryota > Metazoa > Arthropoda > Insecta > Trichoptera > Limnephilidae > Limnephilus > Limnephilus rhombicus. Next base: position 5,187,996 of record OV815288.1, on the reverse strand, counting down.
GGGTTGTTCCACACATTTCACAAATTTCAATGTTAAACTGTGAAGGTTCTGTTATTGTCGTTATGGGCTAGTTGTTTCACCAAATTGAAATAATAATATAACTTAAATAGAACTTTCACAGAATTCGAAAATTAATGTTGAAATTTGATCAATTGTTCAAATTCTGTAAATCAATTGGCTCTTAGAATCGGCATTTAACGGGGACCTTTTGTCAAAAAATAAAATGGCGCTGAATGGCCATTTGAAAGGATGATATATTTGAATTTCTGTGAAACAACCCGTCCTAAAAGGACTGGCTACTGTCACAGGAATAAGGTGAAACCTGTGAGATATCAACAGGGATCTATCTTACAGGAGCTATAATATGTCTCCAAATCAATAATAACAAGTCAGATTTGAATAGTTAGGTTAGGTTTAAATCTTAACAACTTTGTAACCTTTTGCTTTGAATACCCCACAATACCCAATACCCACCTCACAACGCTGCCCAAATGGGTGATGACATAGTTCCCCTAGAAGGGTGTCACATAAAAAAAAAATTCCTTATATCTCAAAACATCCCAAGAATGTGTTTAAATTATTGTCGCATTGTCATGGCAAGGGTTCCAAAATATTGTTTTTTTTTTTAAGAAACAACCTGACAATATTTGAAAAATTACTACTACCATCATTGTAAGCGGAATAAGTTGCTTGTGCAATGATGAATGACTTAGCTGGCAGAGAAATTCAACCCACGACACCTCGGAGGAAACTCCACACACTTTTCAACTCAGCTACGAACCAGCAAAAAATATGCATAGTTTTATAAAACCTTTGTCTTGTCTACTCTTATGATGTGAATGGATACAACATACAAACATCAGAACATTCACCATTTATAATCATTTACAGCACAGATATAATTAGATTAATAATATTAATTTTTTTTTTAAAAAGAAAAATGTATTTATTCGGCGAAACTATTTATTCATTCATTTATTATTATTATTACAATAATTGAGGATTTCAAGTACAGAAGACTAACACAGGTTTACAATAGTTACCTACAAATATTATTTATGTATTTATATTGTACAAATCCTTTTTGCGTAAGTTTTATACAAAAACCAGCGTAGAATCTATGAAGCTACATACAAAGCAAAACCCTATTGATCAGTACATATATCAAATAATAAAACATAGTATTATTTTTCAGGAATACATATTTACAAACATATTTGACTATTTATTAAAGATGATTTACATTTGTTTTTAAGGAAAGTCCCCAAGCTGTAATTCCATACCTTATAATAGATTCAGCTAATGATAAATAAATTACAACTGAACAATTTATCTAAAAAAGAATTATAAAGTTATTAAAAAACAAAAAACATCTGCTCTCTAAAAATTGCACGAATTTCTTTGTTTGATTCGCATTTTCTAATTTATAAATAATATACATGACTCTGTGTGTATTTTTGCCTAAGAGTGAATATTTACAATAATACTCTAGAATTATTATTATTATTATTGATTACTTAAACAAGGAACATAATATTTTTTTATTATGTATATATATAATATAAAAAGAGTTAAACTAGATGAAATTCTTTTGCTAATAATTAAAGTGACGAGATATTTATTTTTTAAATGCTTTATTCCCTTTTAGATGTGATGTAGAGTTCCTACATACATACTCATTTTAAATAATATATTGTGCAAGCAAATTGACAAAAAATTAATACCTAATCATTTCAATAATTTTAAAATTATAATTGAAAAAACGAAAAATTTCGTTCAAATTGAAAGTATTGTTTAAATAAATGCATTTCACTCCACGATTTTACATGCCAAAACCTGGGTGACTTAGCATCCAGGTTTACGGTAAGTGTATCTTGTGCGCAGCATTTTATGTACATTAATTTGATATCATCTCACTAAATATATAAAAAATGATGTAAAATACATTGCAAGAGTGGAAGTTCTCAACAAGTGTTGGCAGGGAAGAAAGATTGTCACATGGATCTGTCTTGGCACAATTGTTTAATACAATCTTCTCTATAGATAATGACTCCTAACATAAACTGATTCACTTGATCGTGGCGTGTCTTTCTGAGGGTCTAGCACAATTGAATTTATAAAACAATTTCGGATCGTTTGGCTTAATTTCTGACAACTTTATACTGTTATTCCGAGAACGGTTGCGCTGTCAATAGCCAAACGAATATTGCCACAAAATAAATAAGAAATCATTTTATAATAGCAACACTGGCAGGTATTGTCTACAGTTCACGATTCCTAAACGTCAAATGTCAAACGGCTATGTATTTAATTTAAAAACTAATTTTAACAACTCCGGTATTTTGCAATTATGCAAGTTTTTTGTCTTAAACGAACTGTCGGATTTATAAAAACTTTGTGTTATTACCGCTTCGCAATTAAAGCTCTATAAATTAAACATTTCCGAACGTAGCCGAATACTAAAAACTGTTTTTGAAAGGTGATGAAATAAGCTTTCAAATTGTAATATTACAAATAAATATTAACATTTGTAAATATTTAAATTAGAATTTAGAAGATTATATTAAAAAAAAATACTTATTCTATTGAATAAATGTATAATAAATAATTTTGTCACCTGACTTTTTTACAACATCATACAAGAATATTTAATAAAAAATTAACATTGTCTAACGGAGCATAGGCGTTTGGCGGGTGAAAACTGTTTCTACAAAATAAGATTTTTCAAATTCTATGGACAACTTTGAATAGAGATGTGAAGTTTGATTCATTATGGATCTACTACTTTTTGTTTTAGGGTTGTCACTAGAACAATAAAAGAGTTATAACGATTTCTGTAAGAACACACGCGTGAACTTGAAAACACGCCTATTTTACTTGATTGCTATTGTTATATTGCCGTGTAAACACGCTTACGGGTCGGAGTGGTAAATATTCTTTGGGAGTTCGCATTTGACAGTATTTTATCAGTGACCACAGCATTCATTGATTGTAAAATTGTAAAAACTATTGCAGTGTATTCTACACCAATGTATACAATATATTTGATGAAATCAACAATTCAACACACAAAAATCTAGACAACCAAACATCTTCTTACAATAAATATCTCTACAGGGTGAAGGGAAACAAAGTTAACACATTTTTACCTTAAACTAAAAATTGCATATAAAAAGGTATACACGTTAGAGATAGAATAAACACCCTGTGTTGTCTTCACTTTACTCAATTTCAATAGATTTAAAAAAAAAACAATAAATTATAATGTAACATGTACCTACATATAATTTTCAGATCATTATTTTGTGTTAGGTGGATTTTAACAAAATTTCGACAATATGTCTTATTTTTTCAATCTCATATGATTCGGTGGGTTATTTTTGTCAATAGTTTTTAACCACTGGAGCGCTTTTTGCCACAATACGGCACTATTTAAAATACCTCGGATTGCTTTGCTGTCAATTTTGGCAAATTTTTCCTTATTTGTAAGTGATTAAGAAGAAGTTTACGATTTTATTATATTTTTTTTATAAATCCTACGAATATGTGAGAATCGAACAAAGATAGGTGAATTCATTGGCTATACAGAACTATAATCCGGTTGTACGTCTCCATATTAAAATTCAGAGGCATGATTTTTTTTAATGTGGGCAGAAAATATTCAAAACGGTCACCACAAAGATCTCGAGCAATCGGAGAAAAAAGTTTTAAATTGCGCTGTCGCTCCACTGGTTAAGGAAGTCTTAGTTATAGTTTAACCACCAACAAAACAAGATATTGCCAAAGTAATTGCCGTTTGGTTCATGATTGCGCAAAATGGCAAGATATTTTAGAAACTGAATTAATTTATGTTTTGTTAAAATTTCAAATTCGTACAGGAGTCTGAAAGGAAAATCTCAGGGCCTATGTCATCTTTGGAGATGTTGTGTGGAGGATCTTTTACTTTCAAAGAAGGAGTTCACATGGGTCTTACAGAAACCTGTGTATGTAAATACATAATAAGAACACTTTTTGTTGGCAATCCTTTCCATAAAAATGACCCATTTTCACACGGAAATTGTTAACCCTGTACATTCATTATTTGTTCAATGGTGTATGACGTGTCTCCTGACATCTCAGAGTATCAAATATTGGTAGAAAAAACATTGAGAATGGGTTAAGAATGTTTATATAACCCATTTCAATAAAATTCATTCCAACACTTTTTTAGGAGCCAGCACTTAACATCAGTCAAGACTCTTTTTTCATTAGTGGTCAAACCATGTCAATAATATCAAATTATATTTTTTCTCAATCATTTGGTTAATTTAGCTTTTACAGAAAAAGTATTCAGCTCATATCAAACCGTTCTGAAATATTCTTGAGAAATTACAAAAAAATTATCTCAGATCTCTCAATTTGTTAAAAAATGTTTACATTTCCCTAACCATAGATAATAGAAACAAAGGAGACGAGCTTTGAACCATTATTTGTATGAATAAAAATTTCACCAACATCATTCACGAATACTACTGCAAATCGAATTTATGCACAACGGCGAACCGCCTCTGTCTCTAACTACAAACCAAATGCATAACTTTAATTTAATAGCTGTTTTGATAGTTTGCGCGACAGTTGGCACGCTTCCATGCCATGTCTACCTTTGTTTCAACCATCAGGCATTTTTAAAAAATTGTTTAAAAAAAATTTCAGATTATCAAAATTTTCATGTTTGATTCTTACACGCCCAACACTTTGTAGAAAATGTATTAAATATGTATTGTAAAACACTACTTTTATAAGAGATTATCTCAACTCCTCAGTTATTTCCCTGTAGCCTGTTTCAGATAGCACTTATTCGCTAAAACTTTTCATCGACACATTCTTCATTTCGCATCGTAAAAACTGTGATTCTAATTTTATTACGAATTAAAGATTTTTATATAAAAATCTACGAATCTTAACTGTTACATATGTTAGTTGCTACTACAGTGCTGTTCTCGCTAGTTAATAGATTAGAGATTAGTGAAATATCACTTCAGGAAATATTAACTAAATATACCCTAAATGGATTTGAAATCTAAAACAAAAGAAAACTGAAAGTTGAGAAAAACGATTGCGCAGCCTTTTTTGGATTTGTGACCAAAATACTCAACCAAATTGAATAATATTTTTTTAAATCAAATGGTATTATAGCAAATATCTAATAAGGGAACGTACCCATACTACGTGACCAACTTTTTGCAATTTTTAACCCCCCAACTAATTAAAAACTTTTTTCGCAATTCCAAAATTTTTTTCACATACAAAAGACGTATCTGCAAAAATCCTTAGTGTGAGGTACGATCTTACTTGCTGAGAGCCTGCCAGGCACGATTGTGACAACATTGCGTGGTTTTGATTGGCCCGTATCGTAACAGTGGAAAATAATAAAGCTGGCCACGCACGCCAGTCTAATTCAATCTTTTTACCACAAAACTACCCCTAAAAGTTGGAATTTTGAAAAAAGTTATCTATCTTTTTTACTTATAATATCGTGTAGAATCACTTCCCGAAGTTAATGCACTTTAGCCATGTATAGGCCATTAAAGAATTCAATTTTGCATGATTTTAGAGGCAACGTTGCCATTTTTTTGCGAGTTAATTATAAATATTATAAAAATAATACCTTACTCACAAAGAAATTTTAATTTAACTATAACAAAATTGAATTTATGCTCATCAAAACAATTTTTTTTATTATTTTAATTTTTTAATTTTATATTTCATCATATTTGTACAGTAAAAAGAGTTAATTTGTTTTTAATAATTAATGTTAACTCACAAGTAATTGCCAAAGTTACCTCTAAAATATGAAAAATTTAATTCTTTAACCTCTAGTTTGCCGTTTGTCACCCGATGGCCGCGCAGTGGCCGCGGCACTTTGAAATGCAATTTTGACCCTTATGTATGAAGAAAGTGTATGAAGAACAACGTCAGAAACACTTGCTCTATTCTCGTCCTTTACCATAGCGAAACCTGCAATGTGCCTAGTCACTCGGAATAATTTATATTTAATTTGCCGGAGTGCGGGGATGTGCGCAGTTTGTGCGCATGCGCGGGGAAAAAATACGTTTTTCTGCGATTTTGACCCTTCTATGTACAAAATTTGTATAAGGACAGTGTCAGAATCGCTTGCGCCAACATTCCCCATGGGATGGGTAAAGATTTCATTCACCTTGCAACCCCAGAATATTTTAAAATAATTTTTATCTGTGACATCAAAATGTCAGATTTGCCGCTATTCTTTCGGTCAAAGTCGATGCATGTTATTTGACGAAAACATCGTAAAACCTATCAATTTATGTAATTAACGCAAGTAATGTTGTTTTGGTAGATAGTTTATTGTTCTAGGAATGTGTTTCGGTCAATAAAATATACGATAGCTCAAAATTCATCCACAAAACATTCAATTCAAATTCAAGGTCGTGAAATTTCCGTGTTGTTCCTCAGGCATTCAACAAGTTAATGGCATATATGTTATAATTTATAACACATATAAATAAATTAGTATATATCTGTATTAGAAATTTGGTATACCTTTTGATTAAAAAATTACTTTTTTTAGTTTTGTTGGGTATTTTTACCATAAATCTAAATTTAATTTTGTAATAATAGGGCCAGGCAGCAGTTCTCAACACAAGTTAAATTGAAGTTTAAAAAATATGAAAATCTTGTGAAATTTTGAATAATTTATTACAAAACAGAAATTTGATTGTAAGAAGCAACTGGTGTTATGAAATTCACACACATGTTTTGACTGTAATGCTCAAACATAATCTTCTTGATGTTGAAGTTGATTTAATAGTGAAATATGTATATATAACTTTTATAGACAAATTAACAGTAAAATGCAACGATATATAACATGTTGTAACCATGATAATTGCACAATATGTCTATTTTGAAAATGGGATAGTGAACTTACATGAAATATGGCATAATATAACCTTACAAAACGTGAGTCCATTAAATATTTGGCTTTAAGAGATAACTCTATATATTCGTGACTGTACATTGGCGCGGTGAAAACCTTAAAAATATAACTTAATATTAAATTTAATTAATTAGAAATTAAAATAAGGAAGATAAGGGTGCATCCATACAATTAATTATCAAATATTTTATCTATTTTAATTTATAATTAATAGCGGTGAGGACATCATTCGCTAAACGCAAATACAATCATTAATAATTATTCTTATATAAATATATTAATTGAATCAGTAATTATTATTAATTAATATTCTTTAGTTATTATTATTTTTTCAATAAAAATCTCCATTGATATTAATATTGTAATTTAACAAGTGCAATAATAAATTAAATAAAAATAAAAATATTTTCTCACACAAAAAAAAATGTTAAAAATTATAGTGATTTTATTTTTAACATTGTTTTAGGAAATTTCATGCGTAGGTCATATCCATTGTATCTACTACTGTTTACCAAAGAAGTGATGACTTCTTCGCTCCTCATATCTGATCAATTTTACATGTCATAAATTTTGTGCAGAACCCATCACTTCTTTGGTGAATAGTAAATATAATATTTCCCTGTGTACGCTGGATGTAGCCTACCGGGAATAAAGACAAATTCGTTAATCAAAAAGTATAAAACAATATGAATAATAAAAAAAAAGGATAAAAAAATCTGAACAAAGATAATTTCTTTAAAATAATAAATTCAGTGCAGTTTTACGCAATTATAATATACAATTTTCTTATAAAGTGAAGGAAAGAGATCGGCATAACATTAATTTATATAATTATTATTGTATACTTCATGATCAATGCTTTCATAGACGGGATTGTTTACATAGTGCTCAGAAACTCATGGAATAAGCTGAAAACCCTAAAAGTTAAAAAAAAAAATAACAAAAAATAAAAATAATTGCAATTAGAATTATTAGTTCCTGAACACCATTTTATAAACTTACTGTAAATATAAAGACCATACAAAGAATGATATGAGAATAATAAGATAAGTCTTGTATATATGAGAAAAAAATGAACTGTAAAATACAGCAGAGTTATCACAGATCAATTAAAATAAAGCTAAAATATTGAAAATATAAATAAGGAAAAAAAATCAGATCAGTTTTACACGAGACAGCACTTTAAAAAAATCTCAAAATGTTAATATTGCAACAATTTATTAACATGTTAAAAATTGTTTAAATTTTGTTATTATTATATTGCTACATTTAAAATATCATTCCAGATCTTCAAAATAATTTCAAATTTATATTATTCTAACCGTTTTTATATAAAATCAAATTAAAAAATGTTTGCCAATCAGTATGGATACAATAAATAATATGTCATACAATACAAAATAAAATGTCTGCCTAAATTAAATAATGTCGAATGAATCAATAAAAAAAAATCAATCTATTTTTGAGATACTCATAAACACTTTTTTTAATGATTCGATGTACAGATATCGCACTTCCCGTAGAAAAGGGTCGCAAGTCAAAAAAGTAAATTTTACAGTACGGCGACAACAAATGATGATTGATGAAACAAGTGGTCCCGTCGAAAAGGGACACCAGCGACATTGTACGGAGATGGGGGCATAGGTAATCACAATCACTTTACTATTCAGAGATAAAAATTTTTTTTTACTTATGACCCTTTTCTATGGGATGTGCAATATACGTAAAACATAAATTTGATTTAAATGGACTGTTTTACTGTAAATTCAATATTAAATTGAGGTGCACATAGTACCATTATCGTGTAAAAGCATTTCACAATACTAAAAATAAAAAAATGTAAATAATTTCAACTTATTATCGAGGTTTTTTTTATATTTTAAGATGGTGAAACTCTTTTTTTTTTGTAAAAAGGATCACATTACAAACACTGTCAAGTTGGAAGCACTAGCTTCAAATCAAACTCTTTCTATAATTATGTACTAACAACGTCAAACATTTAATAAAATGTTCAAAAACACTTATTTGCGTCACAATTTCTCGGCCGCTACCATCTATTTAAATTCGTGATTGCTTCTTCACTTTTAAAAATCGGTTATTTTTTTAATTATTAAGTTGTTATGTATTAATCTTCAAACCGTATCTAGCGGCGATCCGCTAATTTCGCTATTAGGTTATGTTTGGTTTATCGTGTGGTAGTCACTAAATCACTTCTCTTCGCGTCGATCAATTTATTCGATTACTTTTTCGCTTTGGAAGATACATACATTGGATCTTTCTTGATGATCGTGTTATTATCTTCAATTGTGACGGACTTCTTGCGGTCTTTTGAGAGGGTGGAACTTCTGAACGAAGAATTCAGCAATAACGGTAGGTTACGTTTGTCGTGTGGCAGTTTATTGACGGTTGCGTACACGGGGGAGGGGGTGGATCGGTTGTCCAGGGGCTGGGGGTTGAAGGGGAGAGGTGGGTCGTGTAGCGGTGGCGGGGGGAGGGGGGTGGAAGGGGTAGAGGGGCGAAAGGCGCCACTGTGGTGGCTGCGTTGAGAACTAACGCAAAGTTGTTCGTCTCATGTTTGCAGGGCCGTGTTGATCTCTCTGTGGATGGTGGTCTGAAAATTACAAAAAGATATGAGAATTGGGATAAATTAAGGTAGCCTGGAGGTGGTACTAAGAATTCTCTCAGAATTACAGCAGAATCCATAAGTAAAAGTAACAGAAACAAAAAGAGATGTAATGTCGAAATTGTGGTTGATAAAAGAAAGAGCAGAATGAACCATGCGGTGAAACAATTTCCACAATTACTTAAAACTTTACAATAAAACTCGATATCATTGATGTAAAAGAAACTTTTAAAACCTTACAAAGAAACTTTACAATAAAATTTAAATAACCAACTAACTAACTTTAACCGGTTGAGAAAATTTGACACATTTATGGGTCAAACAGCCGATTATCGTTAGAGTAAATTTGACCCTTTTAGGGGTCAGCTCGTCAGGTCTCATAAAAATCGTTATGTCTCCCTTACTATCATGACGATAAATGTGATCTAAGCAGTGTTAGAAAGAGAAATAACTACGCTACGATTTGAGTTCCATAAATATCACATATTTGGATTTATGACGTCAAACTTCCGCCAGAACAATGTACGGTGAAAATTGTTAATGTTTGCATTTAAAATTTTATTATTTCAAAAATTCCACGCTTACTTCTAATAATACAATTTGAAAGCGTGCTTAATCGCCTTTCAAAAACAGTTTTTAGTTTTTGGATATGTTCAGAAATATTCAAATTATTTTGATTTTATTGGAATGAGGAAATACTCAAGAATTCGCCGGCCATACACATCTTTTTATGAGCGGTATCAGTAATAATTTAATCTCAAATCTAGAGGTGTTAATAAAAAATTAGAGTGCAGTTTACACGCGGTAGAAGCGAAACTTTACCAAAACAATCTCAACCAATACTTGAAAAGTGAGGTCATAATCAAAGCTAACAATGAGCGCAGACCGTGCGTAATTTCCGTTTCATATCTCCGCCAATAGGAGCCTTTAAAAGTGACATCATTATCAAAGCGGCCGATGAGTGCAGTTGATGCATTGCAGGTGCAGTAATCGTCATTTCCGTCTCACCCGAAATCCAAATCAGAGCGGTGTTATAGAAGTCTCACTTCACTAAGTTAATTAACTTTGGACGGGTAGAAACAAAATGTTAATTCAAGGAAAATTAGGATGCATTCTGAACGGTATAATTTATTTTTGTTAAATTAGCAGAATAACCACTGGAGTGATCACGCGAAATAAATAAATTAATTTGCCTTAAATTTCCCAGAAGATAATTTTTAAATTTTTTCGCCAACATTAAAAAAATCATACCTTCGAATTTAAACATGGAAACAAAACTTATGATAGTGCTATATAGCCAATGAATTAACCTGTATTTTACCGTTCATATTTATAGGAAAATAAAAAATAAATTAAAAAATCGTAAATCGTAACCGCACGAATCTTGCGTGTTGTTACTTCGCAACTGCCGCGAGGGGTGCTTATTTGAGTCAGTATAGAATAATTCAGATTTCTGAATGTTGTCTGTGGTATAGTTAATAATGAAAGGTGCATATCTATGGGGACTTAATTTTAACCGTAAACAGCTGATCAAAAATTCGACATGAAAAAATATTTAAACAATTTATTTTTAACATTGTTCTAAAATAGTCTACGAAGTTCGGATTTGCGACATCTATGGTCGTAATAGATAAAGCATTTCAATACCTTCGTTTTAAAATAAATGGCTGGCCGGGGAAATGTTCTAAATAATTACAATAAATGTTTTACGAATGCTAGGAAAACGTAGTCCAATTTTGGACCGCTATCAATTGCAGAAAAATAAAAGTGGTCCATTTTCGACCATAATCGCTCCAGTGGATAAAAGTTGAGTGAACTGACCAAGTCATGCAGCTGCTGGGCCAACTGTGCATTGAGTGTCATCAGCACTTGTTTCTGGTCATCATGAGCCGCTATGGACAGATTCAGTTGGCTCTGGGCCTTCTTCAACTGTGAGGCGAGATCTGCATTTTCCTTCTGGAAATCACACCATAAAGCGTTGTGAAAAAATGTTAACCATGTAAGTATGAAGTGGTGACCGGCCAACTCAGAACCACTTCAGAAAGGTCATAAGAGTGATGATAAAAAAATATTAAAAAAATGGTTAAATAGGTTAAGTTAGGTTAGGGTTACCGGGTATTTTAAAATTATTTTTTCATGATCTTTTAATGACCTTTCTGAGGTGGTTCTGAGTTGGTTTCATTCTGAGTTGGCGTGGAACTGTATGAAGTACACGACTATAGGAATACGAAATTTTAAAAACATATTCCATTTGTTTAGAAAATCTGCAAAAAAACGATCACATCACTTTTATCACATTTATACAATAAAAAATTAATCTAATAATTACCAGAGAATAACTAAAAAAAAATGACATTTTATGTTCATTGTTAGGTAAAATAATATTGATTCCTTGGATTTACATTAACCCCTCCGCAACGTAAGCAGATATAAGCGTTAAAAATAGGACAACAGTCAAGTACAAAAAGCGTGTTTATACATCAGCGCGTGTGTTTCCATAGAAATCGTTCTAACTCCGTTATTGTTTTAGGTACATCCCAAAAACAAAAAGTAAAAGGTCGATAGTAGATCAAGCTGCACATCCCTCTCAAGTTGTCTATGAAAATACATAACAGGAATCAGCTGTCAGTCGTGTAGTTGAAAAAAATATTTACCCGCGCAAATTTGCTACCGGCAGCTCCACCGCGCTCCACATTTTAAATTTTTATTAAATATTTTTATATGAAATGATAAAAAAGTGAGGTGACAAAAGTGTTTATTACACATATATACAATAGAATAAGTATTGTTGTTTACATAATCTGTGATTTTAGTACCGTTTTCACATAAAACATCACGTGAGTCATTTTTACCTATTTTTAATGTTTGCGTTCTAAATTTTAATATTTACAAATGCTAATATTTATTTGTAATATAATAATTTGAAAGCCTATTTTGTAACCTTTCTAAAACAGTTTTTAGTATTCGGCTACGTTCAGAAATGTTTCATTTATAGAGCTTTAATTGTGAAGCGGTAATAACAAAAAGTTTTCGTAAAATCGTCACTTCATTTGGATAGGGTTCTAACTGGCATTTTTTTCAAAAATGACCTTTGAATGGCCAAAGCATTTCTTTTGCTTATTTCTATAACCAAAATAATTTTCAGAACCATCTGTGTTGTATTTTCGTAGATATAAGTATGACAAAGTTCTAACTTCAAGCTTTTTCAACAATAATTCATTTCACAAGGTTCTAACATCACTTACACTATCTATTTTGTTTGTATCTGACAGTTGATCTTAAATACGAGGCACATTATGGTCCGTCATTTCATTTGGATAGGGTTCTAACTACGTCTTACCATTTTCTAAGGTTTCTAAGTTTCCAAAGACAAATTTTCGAAATCTATATAAGACTTTTAATTTATGTATTTTAGTTTATTGTATTTTAATGGAAAATATTTTAATAGGGCTTGGCCCTAGCTAGGAATAGCATTAGGGTAATGTAATTAGAACCTTGTGCAATGAATTATTATGCTCTAGCTGGTTGCACAGGGTTCTATTTGTATGTTTAGGTATGTTCTAAAAGGGTAAGTTTACGTCCTCTTTAAATACTTTCATTTAAAACATGTTCAATTAAAATACTTTACACAAGGTTCAACATCAAAATCGGAAATTTGTAAACAGATTATGAAAAATTATCTTTGCAAACTTTGACACCTCATATCTCAGAACAAGGTGAAGCGAAGTTAGAACCCTATCCAAATGAAGTGACGAAATGTCATTTTGTTAAAGACACCAAAAGCGAATATCCTCCAAAATTCGGAGGGGTTAACCTACACATGCATAAGACATTCGTTACTAAAAAATATCACTTTCAAAATTTTTTATTAAATTATGTGGTAAGAATCAATTAAAAAATAATGTGTCTATAACCTCACTTTTCCAAGAAGGGAAATTCAGGTGTCAGTATGCTGAAATGCAACGTTGCCAGCGCTTTTGGGGCACAGTTAGAGCCAATTTTTTATTAGTATCAAATAAAATCTGAGCTTGTGCAGCCTTTATTAAATGTGTGACTAAAACATCATTTTACATTAGTTGGGAAGTGTTTTTTATTAGTAAGGTTGTTTCAGTAAATACATGTTACATTGTTATTTGATTTATAATTAATGAGTAGCATTTATAATAATACTCTTCAGTTCACAATTTGGGTTCTTTAAAAATTTGGTTACAACAATTTAACATAAGTTCAAAAAACCAAAATGCCCCCTGTTGGTTATGACATCAAATATTAAGTAGAAATTAAGTTGTGTGCATCTTTCATAGATGTCGTTAAAATCTATCAATACCTCTTTTGACTGCCAACAAATGCCTTATCAAATGGACCAAATGAAAAACTTCAGAAATCCCAAGATAAGTAAAGAAGAAAGAGTATCTTACAATAATGTCCTCATTTTTGGTGCCCAGCTCTGCTTCAAGGTCTCCAACCCTCAGCCGGAGTAAAGAGATCTCCTTCCTCAGCTCATCCCCAATATCACCGCCGCCTGGAAAATAAGGAATCTGTATTAGTTCTCAGGATTTATGATTGTATTGTTGGTGCTGGTTTTCTAGGTTATGTTACTGTGTTTTTGTCGCTTTAAAAATAACAATGGCTTGAGCGTGTTTCAAGTATAATATGAACATAAGAAAGAAAATGTTGAAATAAGGTCCAAGGAAGTGGATCTGAAAGAGAGGATAAAAAACTATAATTTAGTTGTGAAAGGTGAATCCTTGATGTAAGTGGATGAGTTAACTTACTGAGGAAGTATGTTTGAGAGATGGGAAGGATATTAGCAGAAGGTTGTAGATAGGAAATTCAATTATAAATGTGTTTTTTTTAAATATTACTAACGTGTAGAGTGGGCCATAAACATTTGCGTTTTTAAAATAATCATGAAAAAAAAAACAGATTGTATTTAAATAAATTATTATTGATAAGAACAAAAATATGCTGGAAAATCATTTTGTAAAAATAATTTCTTCAAAATGGCCGCCATCTCGCCGCTGGCATTCCTCAAATCAGGACTTTAGATTTTCGAAAACTTTTCGACACAAATCTCGGGGTATATTGACCATTTCTTGATGGATGTTCTCCTTTAATTGGAGTATAGTCATAGTCGCTGGTTTATTTACGTAGACTTTGACTTGTAAGATAAAAAATATATATACACAAAAATATCCCATAAAAAAAATCAGCTGGGATCAGATCCGGGCTGCAGGGAGGCCATGGAATATCTCCTCTGTGCGAGATCAGTTTGTTAGAGAAAATTTCTTTAACCAATTTCTTTTGATCCATGGCCGCCCTGTTTGTTTTCCTGCCGGTTTCTTCGAAATTTTTAAACCATGATTTAATTAAATTAATACTCTGTAATTGGTGATGCGAACGAAATAGGCGGCATGCATCATTGTTTTGTAAAAAGTAATAGAATCATTGTTGAACAGAAAAGAGCAAAATCATTGTGTTTTTGTAAAAATGTTTTACCCAGAAAGCTCATTGCTCTCCCGTAAAGCGATTCATTGTGACTAAATTTCCATTTTCCATAAGTGTCCCCGCTCTCCTTCCCCGTTCGGAATCCCCACTAGCACGATTACAAAAGTGCAAATGTTTATGGCCCACCCTCTAGTTTCAACTTTCATGATAAATTCAATCAATAAACTGCCGCCAGGCGGTGTTTGGGAAATCTTCCCTCTTTTTAAGGATATTTTTCAAAAAATTATACAACCTAAAAAATCTGTAAAAATCTGTAAAATTGCCCCACTTTGCGCCTAAAGGGGTAACATTGGCAAATAAAAATTGTGGAAGTGGAATGAATAGCCACCCTACCGATATCTCCCCTGGAAAAGGATTATTAAGCACACAAAAGCTCTGTCGGATAATGTAGTTGAAGTAGAATTTTAACCCAGGAGGGGGAGGGAAACCCGGGAGGGGGGAGGGGAACCTGGGAGGAGGGAGGGGATTTCGGGAGGGGGGTTCGCGGGATGTGGGAAGGGATGGAGTGGAGTGGGGAGAGGGAAGGTGGAGGAGGCGGAGTGGGAATGCGAGAGGGGAAGGGGACGTGGGAGAGGAAGAGGTACAGGACGAATGGGAAAGGACACGCAGCGAGAAACAATTTCTTTATTAAATGGCATAGCAACACATGCCAGGTATCAGCTAGTTATTAATAAAGATACATGGTTAAGCGAACAACAAAAATATTGTATGCTAAGGTTCAAATTCCATAAAATTAAGGCAGGTGCAATGAGCTATTGGGAAAACCATGGTTGATATCTTGGTACAAAGATTTAAGAGGCAAAGTAGGTCACATTTACAATACACAACATTCCATGCAGTTCCCTGAAGTACCCCGTAGCGATCAATTCTTACCCTTACCCTTGGTATTCTCCAGGTAGTGCGCCTTCACGCGGGCGTTCTCTTCTTTGTAGCTGTGCAGCTGGCGTTTCCACTCCTCCACGTTCGCCGTGGACTCCTGCAGTGCGCTCGTCAAACGAAGGTTGTTGCTCTTCAGCGTGGCGAGCTCAACCTCCCACTTCTTGGCGTTTGCAGAACTGAAACAATACAAACACAGGCATTTAATAAAAGAGACAAAATCAAAAAGTGAATTGATTGAATCTAGGTTTATCATGGAGGAAAGGCCACCTATAAGAAGCCTTAACAAGAAAACAGACAAATTGGCAAAATAGAAAACAATAGTCACAAAAATTGGAAAGTTTTGAAAAGCTGGTTATGCCGGTCGAATAATGGAAGAGGAAGACCCTAATCCAGAAATATGTGTATAAAGGATATTTATTTATAAAAAAAAATATATTTATAAAATACATGTTACATATATTAGACATTTACGTAGATTAGATTTATTAAATCACCATACTAGGCGGCTGCCTGTTTCATGGTGATCAATTGAAGATACCTAGTTACTTTGAGTGAAGTCTAGTATAACACATGTTATTAGTATGTAAGGGGTCGTCCATTAATCACGTGAGGCTCGAAAGGGAGGGGGGGGGGTTCGGAAAAAATCACGAAATATCACGTGGGGGGGGGGGTATAATGAGATATCACGTGTATTTATTTTTCATGATAATATTCTGAAAATTTCAAAATTATTTGTACTAAAAAAAATACACATGATTTTGGGAGGGGGGGGGGGGGTTTAGTCTAAAACCTCACCACATATCACTAGGGGGGGAGGGGGGGATTAAAAAGTTGCTAAAAAACATTACGTGATTAATGGACGACCCCTAATGATGTTGAAAATTGGTAAAGTTATAATAAAAAATAGAAAAGAGAAAAAGAAGTGCAAAAAATAAACATGTAAATAAAATAAACCTGTAAACATATGGTACTAGTATGTAATGATGTTGAAAATTGTTAAAGTTATAATAAAAAATAGAAAAGAGAAAAAGAAGTGCGTAAGGATTAAAAATTTTCAGTGCAAGAAAGTTAAACTGGGACTGTGCCATTGAAGTTTTTGTTGTTGGAATAATATAATTGGATTGGTTGGAATATCTTATATTTTGAATCCATAATATTTTTTTTTTTTTGTAAATTTGAATTTAAAATAAGAGGTGATATTTTTTACATCTATGGATTTTATATTAAGAACTTTGAAGTCTTTAAATAGGTCTTTCGTGGGGTGTATATAATGTACTTTGTAAATAGTCCGTATTATCAATTTTTGGGCTTTTATTAATGGATCTAATACAGTGTTAGAGCATCCTCCCCAGACAATTATACCGTACGATAAAATTGATTGACACAGGGAAAAGTATACTGCTCTCAGTGTATTTTTTTTAGTATATTGCGCAATGATCTGAAGATATATGCCAGTTTCCGTATACGGTTTGTGACATTAATTACATGATCTTCCCATCGAAGTTTATTGTCAATTATTACGCCTAAGTATCTAATGGAATCTACTCATTCCAACGAATTGCGTAGACAGCTGGATATATCACTACAAGAATGTATTTTTTGTACATGATTACTTAAGGGTTGACTTGGATTGTTTGTACTGAATGTTAGGTATTTTGTTTTGGTTATATTTAGCGTGAGTAAATTATCATCCAGCCATTGTTTAATATTTTGCAAAATTAGTTCCGCTCTATGAAAAGTTTCTACCCATGTTTTACATTCTAGTACTAGGGAAGTATCATCGGCAAAAGTGTTTGTGTTGCCATCAATTTGTTTTCTACATAAATCATTAATGTATACGACCGAGTACACTGCCCTGTGGTACACCAACATTGATTCTGATAGGTTGAGACGATTTGTGTGATGGTAACTTAATAACTTGCTTTCTGTCTGTTAGGTAAGATTTGAACCAATCAAATTCCTTATTCTTTATTCCGATTTTCTGCAGCTTAGCTAGGAGGATTGGACGATAGACTGTGTCAAATGCCTTAGCCAAGTCCAGAAATATTGCCAAACATTTATCACCTTTGTCTAGGGATTTTGTTATGTGTGATGTTAATTCTAGAATAGCTGACTTTGTGCTTAGCCCTTCTCTGAACTCATGCTGGTTTGGCGAGAGAATGTTGTATTTTGTAAGATGGTTGATAAGTCTTTTTTTTAAGATTTTTTCTATAATTTTGGAAAGTGATAATAAAATGGAGATAGGTTTATAGTTTGATATCTCCGTAGGAGTTCCAGCCTTAAAAATTGGTTGAACCAAAGCAAGTTTGAGTTTATTCGGAAATAAACCTTTATTGAGATTGAGGTTAATGATATGTACTAGTGGTTGATTTATAAAAGGTTCAATAATTTTGAGTATGTTTGAGGATATTTTATCATGATTACATGAATGGGAGGGCTTTAATTGTTTAATAGTTTGTGAAATTTCAGCATATTTGGTGGGGTTGAGTGTGAATGAATTGTTTGTTTCACAAGCAGAGTTATTGATATTGTCGGCAAGAGCATTTTCATCGGTAGATGTTTTATTTAAAATTGTGATGCTAAATTTTTTCCGATATTACAAAAATATTCATTTATGTGATTGGTCACAGTGTCAGGGTCGTCTTTTAGTGAGGTGTCTAGTCTGTTGATGTTGAATTTATTGATTAGTGGTATTGAATGGTCAGTGTCAGATATTTCTTTAATAATTTGCCAATTTTTTTTATTGTTTTTACCGGCTCTGGACAATTTCTATTTATAGTAGATTTCTTTAGTGGTTCTGATGAGATTTTTAAATATATTTCTGTATTTTTTATAAAATATTTGGGATTGTGTATTTGGATTGTTAAGTAAGTTTTTGTGGAGTTTGTCCCGTTTTTTTAATACAAAAAATTAAGCCATCTGTTATCCATGGTTTAAGTTTTTTTATTTTTTGAGTTATTCAAAGGGGATTCAATGGTTACAGCTTCAATATGTTTCAATAGTATTTCAGAAAATTTATTAATAGCAACATCTACATCTGAAGAATTTAGAGTAGAGAGCCAATTTTCCAATTTAATATATTAGTATTTAATATATTTTCACATGAGGTAATGGAAATGGATTTTTTTTATTTATGAGGCCAATTACTATTGAGAAGTGATCAGTTATGGTTGATTGATAAACAATTCCTTTTGATTTTTTTTTGTTCTTAGGAATATGTGGTCAATACATGATTTGGTCATGTCGGTTACTCTAGTTGGGACATTAATGTGAGAAACAAGCCCGTATTGAGTCATTAGGTTTTTATAATCGAGTGTTTGTGTTGACATGGGCTTAAGTAAATCTATGTTAATGTCACCGATTACTATTAGTTCTTCATTTGATCTACAGTTAGGGCTGCCACCTTTCAAAAACAGTAGACGCGGAGATTTTAGAAATATAGTTTTTTATTCAAATAAAACTTATTTTCAAATAAATTAAATAAAATACTTAGTTTTTACCTACCACTTTTATTGTTTATAAAAACCGACAAGTTTCGTGAGCAACGCTCTTCAGGGTTTTATTAATACCTACTAATTTTGAAAATAGACATAGACAATGGTATCAATGGAAAAATAATAGATATAGACAATGTTTTTATAAACAATAAAAGTGGTAAAAACCAAGTATTTTAATTTGATTAAAATGGTGCCACAAAATAAGTTTGCTGTGTTAGAAGAAAAAACTTTTTTTAGTATGAATTATTTAATTAAGGCAAAATTTCATGGTAAATTAACATTTGTAATGTTTTTTTAAATATAAATGACCTAGCTAGTGCTAGTCTGACGGACCAGCTTGACACTTAAAACTATATTTTTCATTTTGAAGGGATTGTTTAAGCATTTTTTCTCGCTCAGGTTTCTTCAAAAACTTCAAAGATTGTTGGCAATTCATATTGTAATTAATCTTCACAATTAACTCTGCCTTCACAATGTCCACTGACAAGCAGTTTCGCTCGTCTGTCCACAAATTTCCCATTAAAGAAAAGACGCGTTCAACAAAAGCATTGCTTATAGAGATTGAAAAAAAATCTAATTATTCTTGGCAGTTCGGTGAAGGTTGAGGTGACTTTGAATAACTGAACCCATCGTAAATCAACAGGTGATGTTGAATCACTAGATTGTACGAACTGAGGAAATACTTGGTTTAATTTTCGGGTCTCGTCATAAAGTTTATCTTCGTCGACATTTTTCAAACCAAGTGATTCGACAGCTTCCACAGTATCTTCGTAAATTACTGCACTTGATAGATCGAATTTGGAAAAGATTTTGAATACAGAATCCTCGAAATCGTAATATTTCTGTATGTATTCAAGAGTTCTCCTGTAAACCTCATTGGCTTCTTTTTTTAATTGATCCTGATCAGGAGGCCCAAAAACTTTATGTTTCTCATTATTTTGGCACCGTAAAATTCATCATGCAGTCGGCTTTCAACCTTGTCTTTTATGTTTCTCATAATAGGATGCAACTCAGCAGCTGTCACGGAGTTTTTTTCTAGCAACAGTATGGCTTCTGTCCGCATATTAATGTAATGATGAATGAAATATAAATAACATTCCTGTAGTGTGACCCTTGTAGATAAACTTCTAGCGTCATTGGATTCGCCTTCGCCGCACTCTTTAGACAGTGACGCGCTCCGCGCCGTGATGGTCGTTTGCATAAATATACCAAACCACCCACACCCACGTCGTTTGTCGCTTCGCTGCCACCGCCCGGTTTGACCCGGAGATATCGATGTTAAACCCGGAGCCCAGACATGCACCATGCAAACCCGGAGACTCCGGGTCAAACCCGGAGAGGTGGCAGCCCTATCTACAGTTCAATAAGGCCACGTCTAAAGATTTAAGGAAGGATGAAACATTTTGTTGTTTAGGTTACCTGTGTAGTGCAAGAATGGTGGTCTGGTTTTTTTTAATTTTAAGGCAGATGGCATTATCGATGGATAGTTCAGAGATAATCGGGTATAACTCGGATTTTACATAGACGATTACTCCATCTCACTGTGTCTTGTTATACAATAGATTGAAAACAGTAAATCCTGTATTTTTTTTGTGAGTGTAATTTGATTTCATCCAACATTCAGTTAAAATTATTATATCAAATATATTATTCAAACCGGCATGCGTTACTAGTAGATTGTTAAAGTTCTTATCTATGCTGCGAATATTTGTAGAGAATAATTTTAATCGTGTGTATGGCTTTAGTATATCTATATAATTTGATTCAACATTAGTGTCAGAGGTTATTATATTAACATGATTTTCTATTTGTACGTTAATATCATTCATTTCTTATGACAAAAATTTTCATTTTTGGTATTCAGTATTATAAAAAGAAAAAAAAAGTTTCTTTAAGTACGAACTAAATGTAACGTAAGTAAATATAAAGAGAGTATGTGAGTGTGATAAATAGGCGAGAACTAGGTAAGTACTTATACTGAAGCGAACTGAATACAATAAATATTATAAAACAAAAACAATCATTACAATATTATGATAAAAACCGAACTTGATAAATTGCAGTATATTTTTTCCAAGTTTTATTAGTATTGTGATATATATATCAAGTGTTACACTGAAGATATTACTGTAAATGTTGTTGCTAGTAGATAGTATATGCATGTGTGTGGTATAATTGATTCCTGTTTACAATGTAAGAATATTGGGCAGTACAATATGAAATAGCACATTTTAAGGTTATTATGATAGAACCAGGGGAATCTAATAAGGAATATACATTGCGTGTGTGTGGTATAATTGATTCCTGTTTACAATGTAAGAATATTGGGCAGTACAATATGAAATAGCACATTTTAAGGTTATTATGATAGAACCAGGGGAATCTAATAAGGAATATACATTGCGTGTGTGTGGTATAATTGATTCCTGTTTACAATGTAAGAATATTGGGCAGTACAATATGAAATAGCACATTTTAAGGTTATTATGATAGAACCAGGGGAATCTAATAAGGAATATAAGAATGTATATTGAGTACACACATAATTATTATTGCTATTTTATTTATTTTTTTTACATGAACTCCACACAGGAGGCCCTAAAGAAAATAATTTCCCTCAGGGCCTATGTCATCTTTGAGGATGCTGTGTGGAGGGTTTTTAAGGAAAGGGAGGAGAGGAGAGTTCTGGGAAGGAAAAGGGTTTAAGGGGTGGGTAGGAATCTGGGGTTCAGTATGTCCTGGTCATCCGCCTCCAAGACCTAGACAAACCTCACCCCATGAACCCGGGCACCCCTGCTAAATCACCAAACGTAGCGAACCACTGCTATGACTCGTATAAAAAATTGTTAGGAAAATATTGATAGTTAGATTATATACTCCTATTACAAAAGATATTAGAAGACTTGAGATGGGAATAAGGATGGTGGTAATTGGTAATTGTGTATATTTCAAAATGATTATCTGTAAGATAAGATATTTAATACAAATATTAGTTGTGATAAGTTTTAAGATTTTCACGGCCAAAAGCATTTTCGTTTTTTTTTTTTGGGGTGTTATGCCGTGTTGCGCTACCTCCTTCTTTAGCCAACGTTTCGGACATCGTTGCAGTGTCCATCATCAGGGCAGATCCGGCAGACACATCTACCGGATCTGCCGGATCTGCCCTGATGATGGACACTGCAACGATGTCCGAAACGTTGGCTAAAGAAGGAGGTAGCGCAACACGGCATAACACCCCAAAAACAAATAACGAAAATATTTTCGTTATTTGTTTTTGGCCGTGAAAATCTTAAAACTTATCTAACGAAAATATTAGTTGTGTTTATGATTGTACTAAGTGAGCAATAATTAGGGAAGTTAATATATTGATGGAAGTATTTAAAATAAATATAATGTTATAAGTACATAGAATTTAGGGTATGGAGGTAAATAAATCGTTTTTTTTTTATCGAAGAAGATAATTTTTTGCCATTTTTTTCAATATACTACACCTATTTTCAATTTTCGGACCATCTGCGTCTGTCTCTTGGGCCGGCTAGTAGTCAAATTGAGATAAATGCGTTTGTGTGTGTCACCAATTGATAGATTGCATTGGCATTGACAACGAGTCTATCTACCGAGTATCAGCTCCATCGAATATCGAGAAGTGGGTTAATTTCCTCACGAAAACAAAAGTTTTTTTCAATATTCGACCTAATTGCGCAATCTCTTAGGCCGACTTAGTCAATTTCAAAGAATGTTTTTTCTCTGTTTTCATAGGATTGAACCTTCCTCCAAAGGGACTGACTTGGAGTGAACACCGCTAACGCTTAAACCTAATCCCAATTGGATGATACGGATATTTATTTCATATAACTGCGGTAAAAATTTTTCGGTAAAATGTCATCCAATTTCAGGAAAATGCGTGTGTACGTGAGAACCATCAGTGTTGATAGAATTCATTGTCATCGACAACAAGTCTATCTGCCGAGTTTCAGCTCGATAGGAAGCCGGGAAGAGGGATTGGGGCGGTTTTTCGAAATCTTTTGTTAACAGTGACCTTTCTCTTATTTTGAAGGTCAAGTGTGCAAACTGTCACCCATCTCGGAATAAAACTGCAATAATGATTAATTTTCACTTCCATGGACGTATCTAAAAATATCTGTAATTCGTATTGCTTCGAGAGAGTCTTTCGTGAAATCTGATATGTTCATAAGGTAGGTTTGAGAATTTACATGAAGA
This sequence comes from Limnephilus rhombicus, assembly GCA_929108145.2. Taxonomy (NCBI): domain Eukaryota; kingdom Metazoa; phylum Arthropoda; class Insecta; order Trichoptera; family Limnephilidae; genus Limnephilus; species Limnephilus rhombicus. The sequence goes on along the minus strand of OV815288.1, from coordinate 5,164,313 downwards.
TTGTGTTGATTAAATGCTGTCATTCATGAGGACGTAAAATTTTCGTAGTATCTACAATAATACAAAGTTCTGAAGTCATAGAAACATTTCCGTACGTTTAGGTATTTAAAAAAAATAGTAATGGCCTCAATAAGGAGTCTTGGGGTACTCCAGACAAAGCAGCGAGTGGTTTGCAAGACGAATCAAAAGAAGGCATTCATTCAGAGTTAAGTAATAAGTATTGCGTAAAAAAAGCATTATGATCTACGAGCACTTAACTACATAATTAGAAGTAGGTGTGTATTTCGAATCATTAGCAAATATAATAAAATGTAATATGGCATAAGTTTGAATAATATTCTAGTTTATTTTAGGCCATTATTGCTGAAGCGTTCAATAAAAGAAATCGAATATGTTCAGGAACGGGGATGTTTATTGCCCTGTTAGAGCACCATTAGTTCATTATCCAACAGCTATTATCCAATCATACTGTACAATGTTTAACTGAAGTTACTAGACGGAACTGCGATAAACCATGTGGTAATAACGCAAAACTCGGCGGCATGTGAATCGTGCAATATCGGAATACGAAAGCATTCTCCAAGAGAGTGAAATGCGACCACCGACAGTGTTTGATGGTACATTTAGACCAGGAGATCTCAACCCAATGGTGCAACAAATAAAATTGAAAACCGTTCCCGGCCGAACTTAGCGACCGTTGAGCGATAATTTAGACAAAATAGAGGAGGTAAATTACGTCAATCGGTACACCTAAGTTAATGAATCCATTTATCGGGATTAAATTCGGCTAACCTAAGGGGAGTTTTGACGAGATGTCGATTGATTTCGAGACGTTAGAGAAGTTGTTTTTTGGGTTGTAATTTTAGGCATGTCAGCTTGTTGCGATTGCATGAGATTTATTCAAAATAACTGCAGTAGCAATTATCCTGAATAATTTTTGGATTATTATGCCGTGAGAATTGATAGCGTGTTTTTTTATAAGTATACCAATATATATATGAATACTTCACGAGAGTCCCAGCTGCTCCCGTCTGGAGTCGTGAGACTATGGCATTTTCAATTTGGGTACACTGTGAGGCTGAAGATTGTGGGGGGGGGAAGGAGATAGGGAAGAGGAAGGTGGGGAAGTACCTAGCAATTCAGATCTGGTCACCAAACACGGCTAAAACCATTTCAAGCAATTTTTCAATCCTGAATGTCTGAAGGTCTTACACCAGGGCGATACTTAGAGTATATTCCACTCTGGAACGTGCCGCATGTATTCTATATATTACTTTAAATGTATAAATTGTAAAATAACACGAATTAATCAAGTAAAATTTATTTGCCCCCGCCGGGATTCTATCCCGCAACTTTCGGATTGCGAGTCGAGAGCCCTCGACTACAGAGTCCGTCAGACGCTGCGCGCGTCAATCCTTTGATATTCAATATAATAATTATTGGTGAAATGAACGTAGTTTTCGGCGTTTAGTTTTGGTGTAACCGTCACCAATACCGAACACCAAGAACTATTAAGCTTAACCTCGTCGTCTCCATTAATCGTAATGGGGTTTTGTGAATCTCAATTGTCTCCATAATCAGGCGTGCTCGATGCGTTTTGGGCCTTCGCAGGACTTCAGGAACAAATCAAAACAAGGGTCGATTTCAATTAAGTGCTCGGCAATAATTGCTGATTTGTCTGGATGGCCGAATTTGATTGGTTTCTATCCGGATTGGAAATTATAATTTACAGGACCTTTTCTAAAGCATTCTGAACACAAAACTGGTTTTCTTCCAGGATACCCGCGACACCGTAATAACTGACATGTAAAAACGTACAAAAAAAAATGTAAGCGTTTGTGAAGGTCATTTCATGAACTTTCTCCAGCCCTAAAGAGTCCTAAATTCTCCAGTATTTTAGAATAAATGTCAACTATACTTTTGCCACTAATCTCCAATAGTCCTAAATTCTCCAGTATTTTAAAATAAATAAATAACAGTGATGAGGGTAGCAAATAATGTAAAATCATGCAATGTCCAGTGTGTTAACTGTAGTGTGCTCCGCGTGCAAAGCCGTATCTTCTCCAAGCATAAACTTTCTAATTAAAGTGTGTTTATTGGAAGTGACCTGCCAGGTAAGTATGTTTCTGTATCCATTTGTAAATAGTAAAATTAGTTAGAACCTAAGCTTTCCTGGTGAATTGTACAGCACCCTTAAGGTGATTTTTCACAAAAACGGCGCTTTATAAATTATCCAATTATTATTATTATTATTCTATTGTGAGACGCCAAAACAATTTTTGCCTTATCTCATGTGCCCGACTACAAAAGTGTTGAGAGCCCCCGATATAGACCCTCCTAAGAGCGTGTCGGTAGAATCACGCGAGGCAAAGTGAAATTAAAATAAACTGCGAAATTGTTGCGATTATTTCTCTTCTCGGAACCGACTCGACCAATCGAACGGCTCGCGCATATTGACACATTAGGTGACAAATCAATAACTTTTTACTTCAGTTTCTCCGAGAAATCTAAATACAATATTATACTAACAGACAGTGTAGGATAAATATTTTCAATTCAAAGTTGAAATCATGTTGGTCTGATATCAAAAAACGGATTGATTCCAGCTGCGTTCTCGCAAAGGAACAAAATGAGACGTACGTGAATGTAGAAGAAGTCAGAGATGCCCTAGATGAGAAGCAGAACCTTCGCAACCATTAGAGCCCTAACCTTCCTAAGTAGCCACAATCATTCCCAAACGTATGACGCGTTTTTAGGATATATATTTTTGTCATAGTGTATTTTATTTAGCTTTACATATTATGTCTAAAATTGTATATCTATTCTAAAACTACTATAGTAATATTCTATTACCTAAGTACTAAAATTTTGATTTCAAAACATTGAGACCATAACCAACGAAAAACTGCAAGACTTTTGCTTCCTTAACATTCACAGGGAGCTCATTGAACATTATAATACATATACAATTAAATTTAAAAACTTTATAATAAATATTGTTTCGTGTTGCCTATAAATTTGTTTAAGGAAGACTAAAATCGTTGCAGTTTTTCGTAGGATAGTAATGAACTGTGCTACTAAGGCCCGGTAGTAAACGTTCAAAAGGAAGAAGAAAGAAGAAAGGGAGATATTTAAATACGTAAGAATGTAAGACGAAGCGCGCTAATATTAAAAAACGTTTATAATTAAGCGAAAATAGTGAAAATATTTAATAAATCACGCTTTGTTTAAAATAGAGCACAAACATCTCGACAATTTTTTTAGGAACTTGAGTGTTCACGATAAATATGTTATGAATTGGTAGAAATGCGTTTTAAATGGGGTTTAATGCAAACGTTCTTCAAGATATAATCTGGTAACAATTTATTTTTTAACTTATAAATAAATACAAGGGTATTATAGACTAATCCTTGCCATACCTATACTTAAGATATTGAGTTGGCGTTGCACGGTTTTTATTCCAGTATATCTGATACGGTTCCATGACAGTTGATCCGGCGACATTTGGTCCGGCGACAGTTGGTCCGGCGAAATTTGAACCGGCCGACATTTAATCCGGCCGACAATTGATCCGGCGGACAGTTGATCCGGCGGACAGTTGATCCGGCGACAATTGGTCCGGCCTAATCCTTTAGAAGATTTTTTCTTCAAGTATGTAAAGAGGATATACGGCCGTACAACCAAAGTCGATGTACTTGTATCTGAAGGCATCTTGAGTGAAAATGCGCTTTAAAAATAGTTTTACTAACAATAATTTCGACTCTCCGAAGAAGCATGCGGCAATATAAAATACGACATACTTATACGTGCAGTCAGTTTAACAAAAAAACGTTAAAGATTCCTACTTGCGTATAACTTTTTTATCTGAAAATTACACTAGAGTCTCAACTGCTTTCAACCGTCTCGAGCCAGTGAGTGCCAATGGCATCCCCAATTTTGGTATGGTGTGATACTGGGGGTAGTGGGGAGGGGAAGGAGATGTGGAAAACGTGCCTGGCTATTCAGATCTAGTCACGTCATTTCAAGTAATCAGACTAAGCCTACATACGTTGTACACCAGCGAACAAATTACAAAAATCATATGATATAGTTTTTTTATATTTTTATTTTTGTGTTTTATTGCTGTGGATACGTCAAGAGTTGAGATCTGTACGCAAGAAAGTGAATGAAGCAAGGAATGAACGTGGCCACAGAAAATTGTAAGGCGTTGCATCCAATCGATCTACTGAGGTTAAATGTGAAAAATAACGATATTTAAGTACTTACATGGACAAAACTCTTTGCTTTTTTTTAAATATGAATACCGCACAAAAGTCCCACCTGCTACCGCCTGGAGCCAGTGAGACTATTACATCCCCAATTGGAGTATGTAGTGAGGCTGAAGGTATTGGGGATGGGAAGAAGATGGGGAAGAGTGAGGAAGTACCTGGCTATTCAGATCTGGTCACCAAACACGGCTAAAGCCATATCAAGCAACGTTTCAATTCTAAATAGTGGTTTTACACCAGAGCGATACTGAGAGTATCTTCCATTTTGGAGCGTGCCGCAAATATAGGTACTATTTGTTATTTTTAATTAATTAATTGTGAAATAACACAAATTATCAAATAAATTTTATTTACGCCGGGATTGCGAGTCAAGAGCGTTATCCCTCGACCACGGCAGACGTGCTGAAATTGTCTTCCATTTATCATTAATCGCTTATGAATTTTGGATGATGAAAAAAAGACGAGATGAGTTTAGAAGACAGTTTCCACTTATTGATTTTATGCACTTTCCCGAAACAATAAAAATCTCACTTTTTAAAACCGAGGAAAAAGATATTCTGCATTTTTTTCAGATACAGTCGCAAAACAACGGACCCACCAAACAAACCGCCACAACCGGTTGAATTAGATCCCCGACTCTGCCCAGTGAATCTCTCTCGTGGCGTAACACACACGCATCCGCTACGCCTCTGGTTCCCGTGAATGACGTGGAGTCGTGGAGCAACCAACACCTCTGCTAAGTTAATGCATCTCCTCGAATGGGCTGTCTCTCGGACCAGCGAGCCGCGACAAGGAATTCACAGTCACTTCTGCGAGTTCTGCAATCCTGTTACAATTTTTTTCAAAGTAGTTGGTTATTGCTCTGCGATCATCAATGCGTGAAAGAATATTAATATCATTATTTATAAGGAGACGGTCTGCAAGGCTCATGTAAGCACGCGGAAACCTACGGCTATCGTACAGATACATTGCACTACTGCCTTGACAGAGTCCCAGTTCCCAGTTATTTCAATAAAGTTCACGAGGATTGTCATTGGATATTCGACTGTCCCCGGTTCCGTCACGTCTATTTTCGGATATCTGAGACTTCTTTCCGTCGGACATCGGAACCATAATATATTAATGAAGAAGAAGATAATACTAATAAATCTAAACGAAAAAAGAAAAAGACACAGAAAAATAAAAAGTTAACGGTCACAACTGGGGCTCGAGCCCAGGATGTCTCATCTTACCGGGACAAGGCTAAAGTGAAAAAAATATCGATATATCGATGTATCGATATTTATTAAAATATCAATATCGACGTCGATATATCGAGGAAAAAATATCGATATATCGGTCAAATTTTCAAGAGATTTTGCGTTTTTAAAATAATAGTGTATTCAGCTCAATATTATCAATAGTAATTTTTGTACACAATTTGCTTTTTTAATGTACAAAAATCTCAATAAAAATGAAGGTATTTTTCAAAAACTAAAAAGCTGTCTTCTAACTTATATGTAAACTGAGATGCATACAAAGTTTGTATGCGTCTCCGTAACATTCTAATGGCGTATTAATCTGTCAAAAAGGACTTCGTGTTTGGAACAAGGTATAGTCAATAATCATAGATATTTGGGAACCAACACATAGGAGTGGCTTAGAAAAAAATGGCGAAAAATAGTGTACATTTCTATGTATGTACATACATAGAAATGAGATAGTATTGGTCATCACAAATACTAATGCAAAGACAATAGATTTGTAAGCTATTAACAGTTAAAATTTCAACCGCCAGATGTCATGACCCAATACAGTTACTTTTTTCCGTTCGTTCCTATACGGTTTTGGATTCTAGTGACTTTAAATACATAAATTTAAAAAAATATCGTTTTTGATACAATTTTCGATATTGGATATTTTGTACCGATATATCGGTTCAAAATATATCGGCTAAAAATATCGATATTTTGAATTAAAAATATCGATATTTCGATATATCGATATTTTTTCAACAAGCCTACTTAAGGGCCCGAAAAGAAGAAGATGGAGAGATACGAAATTACGAATGTTAGAGGAGAACGATAACATTTATAGCGACAAAATCGGTGCGAAAATTGCGAAAATGTTTAATAAAACACGACTCGTTTAAAATAGAGCAAAAATCTCGGGGGCATTATCTTAAAAAGCATTTAAAGAAACACTGTGAATTTTTTCATACATATAACTTGTAAAATAACTGAAACAAACGTGTTAATAATAATTTTTGGAGCATACTTTGCGATTTTTTTCTATCGAAAGAATTTTATATAATTTGCGTTTAGATATCATCTTCAAGAACAACATTTATTTTTTTCAGAGCTTTAAAACTTACCGTGCTTAAGGGAAATATGTAATAAATCGGTACAAATCCGGGTTGCGGGCCCTTAACCAATTCGGTTATTGACACCTTTTATTTTAAGTCATTTTGTCAATCTCATTTTTCAAATTCAGAATTAAGAATATTATCTTCTACCATAGACATCCAAATGGATAGACGAGAAGATACAGATGAGGGGTAAAACCAAACTATGGGGGGGGCGAATAGGGGAAGATGACTGTGATTCGTTAAAAAATAATCTGACAGTATATAGGCGTCTCGCATTATAATATCACCATTTAGTTCTTAAAAGCAAAATCTGCTTTGAATGAATAGACCTTTTTACATGGGAGCACGGATTGCTTGCTACGTTAATAACATATTTGCGAAAGCCAAATGTACGCCCCGAAAAGATTCGCCTCTCTTCACATAGTAATATTTTGTTGCCGTGTTTAGTTAAGACACTTTTACAAATGTTTCATAATTTACTTACCCCTGTAATCAGCGACGAGCACACTGGAGAACCGCCCACATTCGCTATGTTCACATAATATGTGAGTATAATGTATAAGCACAAGCTACCGATTTTGGCGTGTTATTTCGTTAAATGTATGGATGTTACTTCCGCGCTGTACAGGACAAGAATGATGACGTCACATATTTTAGATACAAGCGAGGTTCTCTCCCATCCCCATGGAGCGAGCCGGCTCCAAAGCGGAGCTCTAGCCGGCTCCATGGGGAGGGGGAAATGATACGTTTTTATCACTTAGGGCAGGTCCAGATATATTCATATGTCCGTGTCTTCTACTAATTTTTCCCATATTTTTGGCAGACACCTTTTTAGATGACAGATAACAACTGTTCGAAGAACTGATTTGTAACCTAGATTGTGTCTCGGGTAAACATATTCGATTTTTATTTATGTTGGACACCTATTGACACCAATAAAAATTAGTCCAAGATAATATTGTTACTTCTGAATTTTAAAAATGAGATTGAAAGTTTCTTCGTTCTCTCCACATTTTCCACATATTTGGTTAGGTTGTGTTGTCGCAATTTATTTATTTAAAATAATATATAGTATATTTGCGGCACGTTCCAGTGTGGAAGATATTCTCACTATCACCCTGGTTCAGAATTAATACGTTGCTTGAAATTACTTTAGCCTTGTTTGGTGACTAGATCTGAATAGCCAGATACTACTTCCCCATCTTCCTCTATCCCATCTCCTTCCCCTCCTCACTTACCTTCAGCCTCACTACATACCCCAAACGGGGATGCCTGGGAGCAGCTGGGACTCTTGTGCAGTATTCACATAAAAAAAGATATGCCATTCGCCTGATCTTGCACAATCAGATTTTTTTAATTAAATCCAAAAATATCCACTGACATTAAAAATTTGATAATAACCGTCAATCCAAAATAGAAAAAAAAACATTAACATTGCAGTGACCTGCTCGTAATCTCGAATACGGGTTCAGCACATTGTTAGATAACCTAACAAATAAATCTATCAACAAAGTCAACTCTTGCTCTAATTAAGGAACACATACCGTTTTAGTAGCTATGTTGTTTTTAATTAGTAACTTGTGTTCATTTTTTGTCGAATTCCACATCCATGAAACGCAAGTACTAAAGCAAAACAGTAAAAAATCCAAATGGTTACTTTCTCAGAAGTTAAATAAAAAACATGCAACGAACCGCATCCGTTAATTGTTATTTTATGCAAGAAAGAAATTCTCAGTTAAACGCGTGAGTTATGTGATGAAATCGTATGCACTAATTTAAATAACAAAACCTATTCATTAGTGAGGTGATGCATAAATAGCCAAAATTCTATTCTAGATTTTTGATCATCAAAATGTTCGACTGAGTGGAGAATCATTTTGTCCTCTTAAATTATTGTCAATGTCAGGTTCTTTCAGAAATAATTATGAATTTTACAATATAATTTTAGAATAGGCCTAAAATCCACCACCATTCAGAAACGCAGCGTTTCTAGGAGCTAAGAGAGCTAATAAAAAACTCTTCAATTATTGAAGACAATATTAACGACTCTCAAACGAAAAATGTGATATAGAAAAGACAGGAAAAGATTTGGTAGGGTCTAGAAATTGGACCCTAGATGGAAAAGGAAAGCGGGCGGCGTTTTATCCATACGAACGTATTTCTCAATCTCCTCTCTAAATTTTGACATTAGTGCAAATATTATAATATAGATATCGGTACGTTTTGCTTTTTTGATAAGTTACTTCTTACAGCAGTTAGAACCCTCCAAAAATCGTCAATATTGACTGGTTTGAACGCCATCAACAGATGTTCAGTATACAAATTAGGCAATGTATTTAAAAAAAAAATAAAGCGTACAGACATGGAATGTTTTCATATAATACAATTGGTAAAAATCTTTAAAATCGGTCCAATTTTGGAGGAGAAAAATGGAGAACACAAAAACTCGATGTTGACGATTTTATTTAGGTATTATAAAACCTGAGGTGTAGTTGTACCTTTAGCTCAGTATTTTTTTTTTTTTTGAAATAATAGATAATACATAATATAATCAACAAACAAGTCCTGCTAAGCCAATTGAATCGGCTTGTCAACAGGTGCTTATATTTTAGTTACATATTTATACATTTTTAAAATTTAAAATTTACATCTTATATCTACAGATTCAACATTTTTTCATACATATCAAAATCAATATAAATCTTTTTTTTCCGATAGCCAATTTTTCACCATATATTTAACCTTATTCATAGAATTACATTGCTTTATAGTGTCAGGTAATAAATTAAATATATTCGGTATGATATATTCAAACGTTCTCTGTCCGTACTTATTGTTAAATTTCGGAACTATTAACCCGTCGTTACGCGTGAATCTAGTGCTGTATTTATGTTCTAATTTCTCTTTATGCTGCGGGGTAAATATATGCTCAATTATAATTTTGTGCCAAAGTATTGCCTTAACAGGTAAAATTTTGGCACTCTGAAACAGCAACGGTTTATTTTGTCTCTGTTTGAAAATATTAGGGACGACCAATAATTTTACAATTGCGTTTTGAACAACTTGCACTTGTTTCAGATTGGTTATAGAAGTATTTCCCCATATTGTTAATCCATATCTTATAATAGATTCTGCTAGTGACATATAAATTACATTCTGCCAGCAATCGATCTGAGTCTTTTACAGGTTTTTTTATATGTTTGTCCCATTTAAAAAAAAACAATCAACAGTAACACCAAGATACACGTATTCCGAAACTAATTGGTTATCGTAAGTGCGACAGTTACAGCAAACAGGTTGGTAAAATACCTCATCTTCAAATTTCTCCGCGACCGTGTTTCCTCTTAATACGGTCTTCAATGATTAAGCATTACATTTTGAGGTTTTAAAATTCAAATAAAAAATAAATACAAAAACTCTTCACTCTAAGCACTGTTTGATATTTTCCCCTATCCAACAGACAGACTAAAAATTTCAGAATGTAGAGAGGTGGGAATTTTATTTATTTTTTGCTCTACCGGTATTTCAACGGAAGGTGCTGAAATAATAATAATAACTGAATAACTAACGCCCCTGACCTATTTGGTACCGCCAAATCCGTGGTTAAAATTTTGTACACAGCTGCATGAAAGCAAGTTGTTTTTAGAATTTGCTCAAGTGTTCAGTTCAGTTGAGTTGGGAATAACTTTGTTGCTTTTCAGTTTTGTCTATTCTACAATATAGGTTTTTTCAAGACCAAAATTCACTCCTTCCTTTCTTAAAAATATCACAGCATCCTAAAATAAACAAACAAAAAATTTGCTTAAAAAACGAAAAACAAACTTTCTAACGTTTTCTTTCCCTCCCCCTTACAAATTTCTACAGAGATCCATTATCTCTGGATATTAAAAACTTGCGTGGTGCTTACATTAAATAAAACACCTCGATCAACTGAAAGGTACATCGGTCGAGACGTGGAGTCGGGCATATAATTACTTTGAGATCGATAAAGATTACAAAACCAAATTTCTCTTAATTTCATCAACGATAAAATTTGCTGCTTTTAAGTGGCAAAACATACTTAAAATATTAACAATAACATAGTAGGTATAATTAAATGCCTCGATGAGATGACAGAAGCCTATCCAATTTACTGATTTGAGTAATATATTTCCATTCACGCATTGTGAAGGCAATTCCTCATATTGAGAAATCGAATATATACGTGATAGTAAATCGTTATGTAAGAATAGACCAGCCTGCAGATATTCCGAGTAAATCCTAAAATTAGAGTACAACTCAATTGGATAGGTAACCAATATAATGATACGTTGAGAAATCGACCAATCACTACTACTCGAGATAATTATTTGTTCGCATTACTGGACACAATAATTGTTGTACGAATGTTGCGTGGAATATTGTGTGAGCTACGTGCATAACTTCGATAATTCATGATTACAGCTTGTACGTTTGCTCATTAACAAATGGTAATAAATACAATAATGTTATGATAACAATCCAAAAGTACTCCGGTGGTATTTACTTAGAAGTAGCAAAACGATAATTATTATAGTCGAAATGATACAAGTCTTCTTCAAAGTTTCACACCTTTCATACTTTATATTCGACAGATTCTGGAGTCCCACATGGATCGGTTCTGCATCCAACGTTGTTCTTTATTGCACATTAATGACCTTACATCGAGTTAACTAATCCTTAAAGTAGGAAGGAGTACAACAAGCTCCTAATAATCAGAGAAACTTGGACCACAAAAAGCTCGGAAGGGTCGGAGACCCTTCGGGGTAAAAAAAACCTCATCGAATTTTAAGAAGGTCCAATCCTATTTACAACAAAAAGAGGTGGAAAAAATAGAATGTAGTCTCCTCCAAAGGAATCAATATTCACAACGGAAAATATTTTTCGCTCGATGCGATAGTGTAAAATATTAAGTTATAGAATTTAGGTACGGCGGGCTAGCTGTGGCTTACAACTTTTCATAACTTATAAATTCATGGAAACTATTTTCCGAATGGTGAGTTTAAAACTAATATTTCTTCAATTCGAATAGCTTGGAACGGATGAAATTACGGTGGAAATTAATAAGGAGCATGTACAGGTGTTTTATCTTTAACTCTGGAAATCGGTTTACAATACACTTAAAATACGAGAAGGAAACTGGTCGAAATGACAGGAGATAAAACGAGAGTTCAAACCGTCGGAAAATATATGCTGTTACTTATCGCATAACGGACATTTAGTTTAACGCATTTGTGCAATTACAAGTCATAGATTAACGCATGCAATGTAGTGTATTCGACAGATTAACAAAACAGTGTGCCGATGTACATGGTGTTTGGAAATATAATAACGAAATAAAATACAATCAAACGTCAAGTGATGCATTCCAACACATAGAATCCAATGTAGTTTATTTGACAGATTAAAAAAACTGTGTGCCGATATCCAAGGTGTTTGGAGATTTGATAAAGAAATTAAATACTACCAAGCAAAGGAAGCAGAACAACACTGTTTTCATTATCATATTTAAAAATATATTATAATAGGCCACTTGCATGACATTTTTTTTTAAATTTTCCGGTTTAGGCAAATATTCTAAGACATTCTGTTTTTTTTTATTTTTAATCGTATTTTTGAAACTCTGGCGACTTTTTGAAAATTTAAATCCGAAAAATCAGACCATTTTTTATAAACCGGAAAGACGGGACATAATTTTATAGGTGCGAAAAAGCGATAATTACATAGCCGAAAATCATTTTTAAAAAAAATAACGTTTTCCACACGAATAACACAGGAGAATAACGAGACATACCAAAAATATAAAATCTCATAAATATTTTTTTCCTTTATCCATCATGTTCAACGTCTATATTACTATATCAAATGTAATATACTTGTACTTGTAAATTATAATAATAATAAGAATATTATAAAATTTGATTTTGTTAAAATCCGCACCATTATCATTATACCTCTAAAACACGTACGGACAACGTAAATTGTACGGAGTTCTCGTCATAGCATCTGTCAAAAAATCAAATCAAATGATACGTTCGCAGAGAACAAACAATAAATCTAGTGAACGTTAAATGTCAAATTCAAAAATTCGCCTGAAATCAAAGTGATGCCATATAAAAAAAAAAAAAATCAGTGTGGAATTTTATAAAAATAATAGGAACATTTTCGGCGACGGGACATTTTCATGTAGTGACGTCACAAACCCAAATAATGGATTTATTTATTTAAAAATAAAAAACTGTGCATTTCTAAAAATTTTTACTAACATTTTCGTAATCTTAGTAAAAAAATCTATCCACACTATTTTTTACAAGTCGTTATGAAGTCCATGCAAGTGGCCTATTATAAATTAACACACATTATTAAAGAAATATCCCGTTATACCGAATTGCTACAATACTTTATTTTTCAACTACGATGCAAATTCTAAAAGTGAGTTTTTTCAGTATTTTTAATCTAGTCTAAAATAGACTAAATTTTAACCATTTTGTATGTCGCGACCCGTAAATACCCGTGTTAGTATATTTAACACGCGTGAATAGTAAGCATTTTAACGTAAATAAAAATTGTAAGAAGTTAACGTCTAGTTTTTTAAAGCACGCTTAAGGTGATATTTCACAAAACGAGGCTATAAAATGGATTCACCCCCTTCTTACATTCAATAAGTGCTGGTGTCCCACAGGGATCTCTTCTGCATCCAACGTTGTTTATTGCACATTAATGACCTTTCGTGTGCACTAATACATCGTTCAGTAAGTCCATCAAAGCATTTTTATTTAACAAGCTCCTTAGAATCAAGGGTTCAACCACGATCAAAATCAACCCACGGTTGAATTTGGCAGCCACCTCTGGTCTGGAGCTCCAAAATACCTGAAAAATACCCTCGACTCGGTGAAGAAACGTCGGACCGTTTAATATATTCTCCCATCTTCACAGATGGATTGCAATCTTTAGAGCACAGGCGTCGGGTGGGAACGCTATCCTTGTTCTACCGTATTACAATGGAAGATGCTCCGAGGAACTAGCATCAATGATCCCTTCGGCACCGGTGCATAGTCGGGAAACACGCCAAACGCGTGCCCAACATTTGAACACGGTTGAGATTTGTCACATGAGAACGGGTCGTTTCTTCGACTCGTTCTTGTATTCAATAGCTCGGCTGTGGAATGATTTGCCGGCCTCTGTGTTTCCTCCTTCCTACAACATGGGTCTCTTCAAGACCATTGTTCATTCCTTCCTCTCCTCAAAAAGACCCTCCCACACAGCATCCCAGATGACACAGGTCCTGAGGGAAATTATTTTCAGCAGGGCCTCCTGTGTGGAGTTAAATGTAAAAAAGGCAGTATTAGTATAACCGATAAACGGTAAAAAAAATGCACTACAACATGAAATGAAAATTTTATAAAAGTAGATAAAAATAGAACAATAGATTTGATGATGCTATTAAACAAATTGATAACCAACTAAGGTGTAATAAAATTATCCGACCGAATCCTCCGAATTATTCAAATTAAGTTAGGTACTGTTTTTAAATACAAAATGTGCAAAATGAGGATTGTGGCCACGATCACCCAGACACTGTGTAATTATGCAGTTATTAATGTGGGGATAATGAGGAAGCGATGGACATAACAGATCGAGAGCAACGCGCAGTAGTTGGGTAATAAGGCATTACAAATAATGTACGCACTGTACACCGTACAGTGCTGCCAATAACAAATATTATTGTATGAAATATAACAATAACTTTGTTTATAACCACGAAATTTATTTAATTTATTAAAACCGACCGGTTTACAAAGTAAGCTAACCAAAAATACATTGTGAGTGCTTTTATACACAAGTTGTTAAGAATCACTGGTTAAATTAAGTCAAGACTTAATTTAAGACTAATTAAAGACTTAATTTAACCAGCGACTCCTGACATTATTTGGAGTAAAAAATGAAAACGAAATTTTGGTCTCCAGTGACTTTTTAGATGGTCTTTTTTGATATTTTTTTTTCTCAGCCGAGTAACCGACCAACTTTATCAAATTTAATTATGTTTTTACTTGAAAAAAAAATTTTAAGTGTCACCGGAGACCAAAATTTCATTTACATTTTGTTACATAATAAATTTGGACAACTATCAATGACCTGCAAATAATGTCCTCTTTGGAATAAATTTCAAAATAAATATAATAATGCATAAAAATGGTTCAGCGCTTGGCTGAACCCCTGTTGTGTATTATAGTAACTAATCATTAGTTAGTAAAGTAGATACCTGATCCGGCTGGTTATGTCTCGTTGACAGTTGTTGTGTGATGTTTATTTTGATTGTGTAGGTTTTTTTTGCCAACATTTTTCATAAATACAATGTGTCTTTTTTACCCGAAGGAACCAACGAACTAGGAGTGTCCCGGGACCGAGCCGTCGTGGATCATATTCCGTGTATAGTCAAAGAATAGTGCAAGTCGTGTCTAAAATAAGTTGTCGAATACTTATTAGAAACGGAGTGGCTTTCATTTGAATCTAATACCTTAAGAAATTTATACACATTTTTTACTCCAAATGATGTCAGGAATCAGAGATTAAAGAAAGTCAAACCCTAGAAAGATAATCTTATTTTTACCTCTGTTGAAGATAATGTATACGTCTAAGAGACGTATCGATGTTTAAAAGTGTGTATTTGACATATTATCATACTTTCAAAGTTTACACGTAGTTAAATAATTAGTTTAGGGTTTTGTACTTTAAATAAAACCAAACTGGAAGATACTATCAGTATCGCACTGGTGTAAGACCACCATTCAGAATTGAAACGTTGCCTGAAGTGGCTTTCGCCGCGTTTGGTGACCAGATCTGAATAGCCAGGTACTTCCCCACCTTCCTCTTCCCTATCTCCTTCCCTCCCCACTACCTTCAGCCTCACAACATACCCCAATTGGGGATGCCATAGTCTCACTGGCTCCAGACGGGAGCAGTTGGGACTCTTGTGCGGAATTCATGTAAAAAATAAATAATAAAAAAATAATTCTAAAAAATTATTGTATTTAAAAAAAAAAACAAATTTCTGTAAACCTCTTATAAATCAACTACAAAATATAAAGTCCTTTTTTAAATGAAAAAAATGTTTCATTTATGTCTAAATCGTATTTTTTATATGCTATGAAAGATTAAATGCATATCGGTCGTTTTACTTTCAAAAAAATTTTTGTTCGCTGAAAGTTACACAAAAGATAATCATACGTCTTTCGGACGTTATGGTGTACTATTGTTCTTACCGTATTATTGTTCTTCTCCGTAATTATTGTTCTAACCGTGGTGACAGAGCCGCCCCGCGCAAGCTCTACCCGGCAACTGAGATAGACAGCAAGCTACATTAAATAAAAACCGCAAAAAAAAAAGACAAAATTATTGTGTGTCGCTTACGTCTCAAAGACGTGTTTATCTTTCTAGGGTTAACACCCCATGTACATGCGTAGTGAGACGAAATATAGAATAGCACAACGAATAACCCAAGAAGTGCCTTGTGGGCGTGTTTCGTGATTCGAATATTTGCCTAATCGAGTCTACGTTGCAACGTTTGAAGTTTGACTCCAAACCGTAGCGCAAAAATACAACGAAATTATTTTTTAAATCAAAGATAAATTACTCGAGCCCATCGTCGGCAGAACTATACTATACCTCATGGCATATAAGCATGGTTGTCTACACTTATAAATTATGCATCTACCATGGTGCTACAGTGCCTACTTTCAGTCACTTCCGGGAAATTAATTTCACACACAAATTGGTCCATGCGAGATGATTACCTATTTACAATTTACCTACTTATTACCTATGATGGAAATGATTACACAAATAATTGTGATTCGTAACCAAATTGGGTATCAAATACAAACAAGTGGAAGACACGCGAAATCAATTTTTTTATCGATTAAAAAATTTAGGTTATTACTTATTTGTGTATTTTTATTTATTGTTTCCTCATAAATAACATACATTGTTTTTCACACAATGGTCAACCTCTTTAGGTGAGGTAATTTTTCACGAAAACGGCGATTTACAAATTAAACAATTATTATTATTATTATTAGGTCTACGTCGACATCGAGATTAACAATTTAACAATTAAATAGACGTAACAAAATCCGATGATCAACGGATATCAAACAAGAGTTAACTAAATACAAAATAATAAAATTAAAATTACAGTTACGGAGATTAATTAACTCCACATGGGAGGCCTTGAGGAAAATAATTTCCCTCAGGATCTACGTAATCTTTGGGGATGCTGTGTGGTGGGTCTTTTAGAGAATAGGAAGAGAAAATATAGGACTTGAAGAGATCCATGTTGTAGGAGGGAAGAAACACGGGGGCCGATAAATCGTTCCACAGCCGATTTGTTGACCTTGAGAACGAGTTGTAGAAACGACCCTTTCTTTTGTGACAATTACAATTTTGAATATACAATCCATTGGGTAGAGTTACAACTTTACCTTGATTCGGTCGAGTTTCACTAGACAATAAAAAAAAATGGTTTCGTACTCCGCTTACCTCTAAATTCACACAAATTATTGAAATAGCACTAACTTCGTTTCAACTTAATTAGTATAAGAAACAATTATTTACGTTGGGGGAGACGAAAAAATATGGGTAAAATAGGTTATTAGGTTCTTAGTTTCGGCTAATTAAATAATTTGAGCGTATTTCGACTGACGTATTCGAGTCAGAGCTGACCTTTCAGATATAGTCCTGATGAGAGACCACCATTAAAATAGCTTTAACTGTGTTCGATGACTATATCTAATAGCCAGATTTCCCAACCTCCCTATCACCCATCTCATCCCTCTTCCCCTTCCTTCAACATACCCCAATTAGTTGTCATTGTCGTAGTCCCACTGGCTGTGGAGAGCTGGGATCAGTTTTGACTCTTGTGTGGTATCAGTTTTGACTCTTGTGTGGTATTCACATAAAAAATACAAGACATTCCCCTGTTAATTAAAATTTAACATAAACAAAAATGGTCCATTTAGGGTCTAAGCTTTTCACCAGAAGCTACACAATTTTCCTGTTATTTTAGTCGAGCACTTTTCTAGTAGAACTGGAATACGCTTTTTTATTCCACTTCATTGTTTTGATCAAACTCAAAAACATGACGTTACATCCCGAACACATCATTTACAAGTTTGAAAACTTTCCCAGTTTAGACATGAGCGTAATACCGTAAATAATAATTATCTTTTCACGGACTCTGGCAATGTGAACGATTCATAAACATTGTTTACATCTCTGTGCTTCGAAGGTTTTAAAGGCAAAAAAATACTACTAAGTTTTCTTTACTAAGATATAGTAGCTAAGTGGATAATTGCGTAGTGTCACCAACGTAGCTACTAGGTACGTGTCAATTTTCTTTTATAATGCCTTACGAAGCTTTGATTTGGTTTATTTTACCTGTGCAGGTTTGTAAAACAAAAAGTTGTCATGAGCTGTATGTACTCTCGTACGTGCAAAATATGTTTGTGCATACAACGGTCATTTATGTCCACAAAAAATAATGCTGGACACAAAAACGATCCCTGTGGGACGCCAGGATTTATTGAACCGTGCAACCATCTATGGTTTATTCCTAACGTGTGTTATAATATAATATGTTACAACGTTAAATGTAACACACTACACACAATAGGTAGACAGATTCACCGTATTCTATCTAGAAGCAACAATGGCTTGGCAACTTTCGCCAATTCCTAAAACGAAGCACAATTTAGCTATAACATGGGAAATTGTAAAATATGTGCATTTATATAAGGTTTATCTATCAGCATCGGTTCGCTCGAATACATGTCGAGTTTTAAGTGGAACCCACGCTTACACGGAGTTACGTATTTTCAAGAAAACATATTGTAATATCAAATAAAATGTAGGAAAATTTTTGAGCATCTTGTTAAAAAATAAATAAATTTGGGATTTCGCAAATTATGTAACATCTATTCGTATTTTTATTGGAATGATTAATAAGTCGCAAATTCGAAATTAATTCCGGCGAAGTATTATAATAAATTATTGGCAAGTCTTTTCTAAGCAACAGAAGCTGTCAAGATTTTATACAAACAAGTTAATAGTTCAACAAAAATAATTACGAGTGCGAGTTTAGAAAAATATAAATGACTTTTTTTTTAATTCAAAGAATCCAGCACACGAGCGCGAAAAATAAAACGGATGTGAAAAATCGTAGTGGATACGCCTAAATTTATACATTTTTTTTGAAAGAGGCAATAATAAAGAGGATGTTTGAAAATGTTGGAATATCTGTGTAGCAGTGCCCCGTTAGTAGTCCTACTAGTTTCCTACATCTAAAACTATTATATCATTAGATATAATTGCCTACAAAAAACCATAATACAAGTACTATACTCAAAACGAATCATCTATAAACTTCGAAAAGTGAACTGTGGTAGGTAACGGTTTCCTCTTTTCTGAAACGTCATTTGGAAGAGCTGACGTTTTATGAAAAATATTGTTAAATTAACAGTTTTTGGCGCAGAACTGACTAGATGAAAATCTTCTTCCTTTTTTATTTGGTGAAAATATAGCACATGCACACATTTCATGAATATTTTGAATTTTATGTCAAGTTTGGCGTGTGCGATTAATTATTAAATGCATTAATAGTGCAGTCATAATGCAGCCATAGCGACTGTGAAAATTAGCTCCACCGTCACACTAAACAAAAAATTCAATATTTTAAGACTGTATACCCCTCCGCAACGTAAGCAGATATAAGAGTTAGAAATATGACAGCAGTCAAGTACAATAAGCGTGTTTACACGTCAGCGCGTGTGTTTCCGTAGAAATCGTTCTAACTCCGTTATTGTTTTAGTTACATCCCTAAACCAAAAAGGCGATAGTAGATCAAGCTGTACATCTCTTTCAATTTGTCTATAGAAATACATAACAGGAATCAGCTGTCAGTCGCGTAGTTGACAAAAATATTTATCCGCGCAAATTTACTACCGGCGGCTCGTCCGCGCTCGACATTTTTAATTTTTATTAAATATTTTTATATAAAATGGTAAAAAAGTAAGTAATGACAAAAATGTTTATTACACATATATACAATAGAATAAGTATTTTTGTTTACATAATCTGTGGTTTTAGTACCGTTTTCACATAAAAAACATCACTTTAGTCATTTTTACCTATTTTTAATGTTTGCATGCTAAATTTTAATATTTACAAATCTTAATATTTATTTGTAATAAAATAATTCGAAAGCTTATTTTGTAACCTTTCTAAAACAGTTTTTACTATTCGGCCACGTACAGAAATGTTTCATTTATAGAGCTTTAATTGTGAAGCGGTAATAACACAAAGTTTTCGTAAAATGTAATTTTGTTTGAGACATCTCAAGTGCATATTCGCGAAAATTCGGAGGGGTTAACAATATCTGGACAATGCATTGGCTCATTCATATGAATGTGGATTTACTAGCGATCTCCACAAACCGTATCTCAATTTAAAAAAAAAAAAAACAAATATACATCTGCCAGCTTGTATTGTTACAGTGGGAATATTGCGTGCAAGCTAGTTAGAGCCACGCAACAGCAAAAAACTGAAAGGTGTCAAATATAACTTTCAATTATTAACGAATCGCTTTAGTTAGCAAACGGTCGGTTGCAGAAAATAACAGCGTTGGGCGCCAGTGTTTGGATAAATAAATGGTTTCGTGAGAAAGTAAGCACTGTATGGTCTAAGTGCAAAATTTCTTAACTTCACTTTTGACATTTTTAGAGGAAGGAGAAAAACTGATATCTATCAAAATAGAACAATTGCTGTAAAACACAAATGCTTTAAAACTTACCTAATATATCAATATTAGGTGCATTTTGCAGCAATTGTCCTGTTCTGGGAAGGAAAAGGGTTTAAGGGGTGGGTAGGAATCTGGGGTTCAGTGTGTCCTGGTCATCCGCCTCCAAGATCTAGAGAAACCTCACCCCGTGAACCCAGGCACCCCTGCTAAATCACCAAACGTAGCGAACCACTTGAGGTAACCTATGGCAGAGGTGTTGGTTATCCAATAAAGGTTTCCGAGGCGGCGGTACCCATTCCCGCCTCCAAAATTGTTATACTTATATTATAAAAAATAGTATGAATAAGTCTCAAGTCGTGGTGTTTGAAAGAGAGAGTACGAAAACAGTATGCAATATAGTTGTGAATGATGAATACTTGGAGCAGGTGGATGAGTTTGTGTATCTGGGTAGTATGTTTACGAGAGATGGGAAGGCTGATAGAGATATTGAAAGAAGGGTGAATTCCGGTAACTCCATTAATGGAGGACTGAATGCCGTTGGCGCTAATAAAAAAAACTGTCAAAGAAGCGAAGCTAGCAGTCCACAATGGAGTCCTGGTACCTACCCTGATGTATGACAGTGAGGCGTGGAAGAGGAAGGATGAAAGTAAACTGAATTCTGTTGAAATGAGATCCCTGAGGCGTATGTGTGGTAAAACAATTTATGGTCGTGTGAGAAATGTGAATATCCGCAAAGAATGTAAGGCTGATGTAAGCATAATGAGTAAGATTAAGAAAGGGACCCTCAGATGGTTTGGGCATATAGAGCGAATGAGCATCTGTACTTGCATTCTTTTCGAATCTGTAATTTCTCACGCGATCATACATGGCTTAACAACACATACACCTCAGAGATCTCATTTCTACATCTTTCAGTCTACTTTCATCCTTCCTCTGCCAGTTACATTCCGTAACATGGTTATACTTTATTGCAATGCCTACATTAAAAAAAATCTGTATTCTGAAGCAGAAAAAACTCTCGAACGGTGGGGTCTGGCTTCACATAGTGAAAATGCTTTTATTGTCAGAATTGCAAATATTTTCAGTTCGTATTAAATATTCTGCTAAAAAAAATAGGGCACTAACAGCAAATATTTTCAGTTCGTTCCCAACCTTTCAGATTTAAAAAAAGTAAACCCTGACAAAAGGTCCCCTTGCTGTACACTGTACAGTGTGTACAGCCGACTGGGCAGAATTGTGAGCCGGGTTAAGAGTGTCCATTATGAAAGAATTTAAAAATAAATATTTTTTTAAATAAAAGAAGCTAAAAATATTATGGATAATAGTAATTTACGAAACTACGTTGAAACCATTCAAAGATTAAAGATTTAACCTACTTTATTCACAATTCGTAAATTAATTTCATTAATATTCTGTTAATCATGCTCTAATAAAAGTCATGCAAAAAAGAAATAACGATTACACTAATTGGTCGTAATTATTTCCTGGCATCAATCATCTCGGTAATGATTAATAGACAAGAATGATTACAAATTTTATTGCCCATATTTGTCAATAATCACCCACATATGTACATGGAATTCCTCGAAAATTTCACAAGGGAAGGCGTATTGAAGTATCTATCAACATTCTGAACTGAAAATGCTTTTAATTGGGTTGTGTTTGGTGATTTGTTAGGAGTGTGTTATAAAACATCGTCATTAGAGTTGAACCACACAACGCACACTTCTGATTGTGTGTGTTGGTGCAAATATATACTTTTCCGACAGTCCAATTTTTAAAATTTTAACCAATGCATTAATTAATTCACCCACTCCATCAAATACTTAATTTTGTGTTGTCCTAATGCGAAACATCAAGGAGAATCAGCATTGTCTCTCGTTTAAGCCAATTTATGGTTTTAAGTGAAAAAGGGATAACGTTCTCCATACATTGTTTGAACTTTATTATTCAGTTTTTTAACAGTAATTTGGGAGGCGGGTATGGGTACCACCGCCCCGGGAACCATTTATTGGATAATTGGTGCCATAGGTCACCCCAAGTGGTTCAATACGTTTGGTGACTTAGCAGGGGTGTCCGGGTTCATGGGGTGAGGTTTGTCTAGGTCTTGGTAGCGGATGCGTTTCCCCAACTACTGCGTGGCGGGCCGGATCGGGAGAAACTGTTTGAGGGAGACCTAAACTAGACCTCTCCGGCCAGCCTCTCTCGATTCAACGCCTCACACCACAGTGTGAGGAATGGATTCATAGCAGAGGTGTTGGTTATCCAGTAAATGGTTCCCGGGGCGGCGGTACCCATACCCGCCTCCCAAATAGAGCATCTATCGAACATTAAAACAAAATAAATACACGTTTCAAAAAAATAATTACTTATTAATTAATAAAATAACCTTGGCATCTACTTTATTGTTCGTCTGATAGGCTTCATACTTTTCAGTTCCAATTTTCAAAATTAAAAGTTAATTGAACATGGATAATTTTACGCATTACGCAGGAATACAATTTGTAATCAAGCACCCACGCACCGAAAACCGAAATTAGTGTGATTAATTAATACATTAAACCGGAATGCGATTCAAATAATAAAAGCCATATTTTTCATAAGAACCAGAAGCGAACCAGTAGATTGGAAAGCAAACGCACGTCTCACGCCATACCGGAATTATAGTAGGTGTGTTTGTACTAATATCATAACAGATATTATCGGCCAATATCGGATATTACGAGTATTAGATAACGGCCTCAAAATCCAATTATTTGCCAAGACTAGTATTTCCTTCCTTCCTTTTTGTTGCATTTTGTCCACTCGGTTTGGGCGTCACCAAAAAAAGGTAATATTCAAATATTGGCATTAGTATTGCACGGAAGCCTGCCGACACAATACTTGAACTTTTCCATTCCTACAGAAAATTGTCAGTAGACAATAAGACTCTGAATATTTGACATAGCAAATATTCGGAATTTTATAGTAAAATTTTATATTCGGCAAACATAAATTATACGTGAATAAGTCGATACCTATCAATTTATCCCAAATTAACGTTAACCCCACACACCATAAAAAAAATGAACACGAAGGATGAAAGACACTTTCCGTATTAAAGACATTCATTCACAAAAATACAGAATATTATATGTATTTATTATAACTTTCTGTAAATGGAATGTAAAGTCTTCCCAAATATCAAATTGACAAACTTCAATCCGTGTTTAATGCAGCGGCAAGGCTCATAACTGGGGTTTCTAAATATTCGCATATTTCAGAACACCTTCGTAACCTTCACTGGCTCAAGTGCCCTGAGAGAATCCAGTACAAATTGTGCTGGATGGTTTTTAAATCAATCTACGAAATGGCCCCACCTTACATATCCGAATTATGCGTCCCGGAAAATACCGGTCCGAGACAATTAACCCTTAGATCAGCAACTTCATCTGCTAAAGGCAGACTAATAGAACCTAAACGAAAGCCAAATACTATGTTTGGAGATCGTGCTTTCGGAGTATCTGGGCCTAAGGCTTGGAATAGACTCCCTCCGGAATTAAGATGCATAACAAGCCCAACAGAGTTTAGGTCCAAACTAAAAACCTTCCTTTTTGGGCTCTCATACCCGTAATTTAAATATACCTATTTGAGAGCATCATACTTGTATTGTCTATGAAATGTCTTAATCACACTTTTCTTACTGAATTAAAATAACTCGATTCCTTACACATCAATCTGTCTCTTGACGAATCACATTTAGTAAGATCAAATCCTTATAGGTACTACTGCACCTCCCACCTATATATGTTGCTTTTACTTTCCAAAATACACTCGTCAAAGAATACATTACATATTAATATTAAAATATTTTTCAGGATTAAATAACATGTGTTTACAATAATGTCCTCTGCGTGCGAACTCTATCTAAATTTCTTTAAATGGACAATATACAGTGTTAATTTCAAGCGACCTCCCAGGTAAGCATGGTCCTGTTTTCATTAAATTTTAGGCAGCATCGCGTTCATTAGTCAAAATATTGTACACATATTTTCGTATCGGTGATCAATGAACCGATGTATGCAATTTTTAGCCATAAGTTGTTTATAATTGTTTGCCTAGCTTGTAGTTTTTTAGATTTTAGAAATGTATTATAAGTTTGTACAGCGCCCTTGAGGTGATTTTTCACAAAAACGGCGCTATATAAATCATCCAAATATTATTATTATTATTAAGGTATTCCCCAAATAAATATTAAGGTAATCTATAAACCTGAGTAACTGAAAATTAGCAACTAATTTATAAAAAAAAAAACATATAATTTGAATAAAAACCTTGTACACCATCCCTGTTAAACCCCATTCCCCAAATGTTATTAATATATTGTACCAGCCTGAAGCAGGCTGAAACCGGTTACGGTCAGAAACAAATAAAGTGAAAAAAAGTTTAAAATTGTTTTATTTATTTATACTGAGTTTTTGTAGATGTTCTCACTCACACGAAAACAATCCAGTTATAAAAACTCAGTTCGTACACAAATAGTTAAAAATACAAACAACTACATATATCTAATCATACATTTTTATGTGAATACCTCACAAGAGTCTCAGCTGCTCTCGTCTGGAGCCAGTGAGACTATGGCATCCCCAATTGGGGTATGTAGTGAGGCCGAAGAAGGGGAATGAGATAGGGAAGAAGAAGGTGGGGAAGTACCTGCCTATTCAATTTGGTAGGCGGGAATGCGTACCGCCGCCCCGGGAACTCTTATTGGAAAACCAACACCTCTGCCATAGGTCGTCGCCCTGAGTGGTTCGGATTTAGCAGGGGTGCCCGGGTTCATGGGGTGAAGTTTGTCTAGGTCTTGGAGGCGGATGACCAGGACACACTGAACCCCACATTCCTACCCACCCCTTAAACCCCTTTCCTTCCCAGAACTCTTGTCTCCTTCCTTTCCTTAAAAACACCCTCCACCACACAGCATTTCAAAAGGCCCTGAGGGAAATTATTTTCCTCGGGGCTTCCTCCTATCTGGAGCTCATGTAAAAAAAAATCAGTTTTGGTCACCAAACACGGCTTAGCCATTTCGAGCAACGTTTCGATTCTGAATGGTGGTCTTACACCAGGGCAATATTGAGAGAATCTTCCACCAATGTTCCAACGTACCACAAATAATACTATATATTATTTCAAATGAATTAATTGTGAAATAACACAAGTTGATCAAGTAAAATTTATTTGATTTATTCGATCCCGCAACCTTCAGATTGCGAGTCAAGAGCCTTATCCATAGACCACGCCGGTCGTATATACATACTTTTTATACATTTAAATAAAGATTAAAAAACAAAACAAACTAAATTGAAAATTATAAAAATCCATAAAAGTTCACTCCGAAGACAAATAATACAAAGCGACACAAGAGAAATAAGAGACACAATTTAGAGAGACAAACGATAAATAAAAAAAATTGTACGCACATTATTTTGGCAGTTCTTCTTACATTTTTTGATTTATATATAATAAGTGAGGAAAACAGAAATAAAATTAATAAATAAATTAACTCAGCGTTAAAATGCACCAAAGCATATCTGACCAGTTTGGCACAGCTATCTGACGATATAAATGAAATGCATTGTAATAAATTCCTGGCCATAGCTCGTGTAGAAAGATCGTCCACTTCTACAATCCTCGTAACAAATATTTCAAAACGTGCTTTCAGCAAAAATATTATGAAAACTGTGTAATTTGAACAGAAATGGTGCCTCATGAAACAATACAATAATTCGTTTAATTATTAATGTTTTGCCTATTTCCATCTAATGTCTCGAAGGTGTAGATTGTATAATGTCGGATCATAATAATTGTATAGAATGTGACGATGTAGACATCTTTGTAAACAGCCTGATATATTTTAAAAACATGTGCTAATTTTATTAGCTTTAAGCTAATATGGCGTCATGGCTAATAGAAGTATTTGAACTAAAACAGACTCTGCGGAATTTAGAGATAAACCCAGAACTAACCTTTTTAGGCAGTCACTATCCATAAAATCAAAAACCCTTCACCTTCACACCAACTAATTGTGTAAAAATGTAGGCAAATAAGAAGCTTTTTAAAGGTCATTTCATATAAATTCTCCAATCCTAAAGAATCCTTAATTCTCCAGCCTTTCAAAATAAACATAACTAAATACTACTGGCACTCATTTTCTCATAAGTGTAATATCGACAGTGATGGGTGTAGAAAATGTAAAATCATGCTATGTCCAGTGTGTTAAATGGTTCCATGACAACTCAGAATCAATTCAAATCAACACCTCTTTGAAAAGTCATCATAAGCTCCGAAAAAAAATAGCCCATAACCTAACCTAACGTAACCTATTTAACCAATTTTTTATATATATTTTTTTTATCACTTTTAATTTGTCACATAAGAACGGGTCGTTTCTTCGACTCGTTCTTGTGTTCAACAGCTCGGCTGTGGAATGATTTGCCGACCTCTGTGTTTCCTCCTTCCTACAACATGGGTCTCTTTAAGACCAATGTTCATTCCTTCCTCTCCTCAAAAAGACCCTCCACAGGGCCTCCTGTGTGGAGTTAATGTAAAAAAAATACATATATTTTTCAAAGGAGGTGTTGAGTTGATTTCCTTCTGAGACGTCCGGTAACTATTGTAAATACAGCTCATGATTCGCAATCCGGAAAACTCAGATCCAAATCCCGGCGCAAGTAAATTTCATTTGATTAATTTGTGTGATTTCGCTAATAAGTCTATAGCATATTTCGGTTACGTTCCAGAACGAACTATATTTTCAGTACCTCCCTGGTGTAAGACCACCATTCAGAACTCAAACATAGCTTGAAATGGCTTTAACCGTGATTGCTTACCAGCTCCGAATAACCAGGTACTCCCCCACCTTCCTCTTTTCCTTTCACTCCCCTCTACCTCCAGCTTCACAACATACCCCAATTGGGGATGACATAGCCTTACTGGCTTCAGACGGTTGGGAGCAGTTGAGACACTTCTGCGGTATTTTCATAAAAAATACGATGTGTTGTTTGTAACTAGTTGCTCCGGTCAGTTATAGCATGATAGTTAGTACATTTTAAAACTTGACGAAGTCGTGGTTGGTTAAACCAACAAGTAACGCTTAACTTTACTACAGACCAGAACTGAAAAGCAAGGTACCCATAAAACAATTTCAGGTATGCTAGAATTTAAGTCGGTAGACATAAAACAACAAAAAAAACAAATCACAAAGTTTCACCGTATCCACTTAAAATTTGTTCATATCTAAAAGCAATTACTAAAACTTGATAAAATAAAAACAACACAAGACAACCAAAAATCCTTCACATACCACCGTTCTAAAAGATTAAGAAATCAGAGATGCATTCAGTTAACTCCTTGAATCTAATCGAGATCATCTTCCTAGTTACTAGAACGTGCTGTTCTGTTGGTAGCGGATGTTAACTCATCTCCTCGACAATCTGCCTTCCTGTTAGGTGTTCGCCCTTGCGTTCACCGGCTGTGCATTTTGTAACCTAATCAAAGATTAGAATTAAACGTTGAATAAAAGCGATGTTTCTTTTCTTATTATTTGTTCATTGTACATTTAAAAACTAACAAAGAAAACATTATTTTTGGAAGCAGATTAAGCTTTTAGAAAATTTAGAACAACTGTAAAAGAAAACCAGACCAGCCAAATTGAGGAGAAGATTTGGAAGGGCTGCCTATAGCAAACTTGGCTGTATCCCAAAAATAGGAAGGTAAAAGGATGTTTTAAGTTCGGAGCGCGATTATATGGAAAAAACCATGATAGGTAGATACTAGGTATTTCCCTAACCTAAGAGTTATAAGACAAAATTACAATTTCACGTGTTAATATTACTGCCATAGGTCACACCAAGCGGTTCGCTACTTTAGGTGAAATATCAGGGGAGCCCGGGTTCATGGGGTGAGGTTTGCCTAGGTCTTTGCGGCGGATGCGTTCACCCAACTGGGATGGCGTGGCGGGCCGGATCGGGAGAGACTGGTTGAGAATTTTGACTTCTCAGCCGGACTCGACCCATCGCGTTGCACCGCAGTGGGAGGGATGGATTCATACGTCCGTCACTCCTAGACACATTGACCCCCAAACTCCTAGCTACCTCTCCTTTCCATAAAAAAGACCCTCCACACAGCGTCCCCAAAGATGACATAATATTTTTTAGTGCAGTGAACACTAAAAAATTACACTGTCATAATCATGCATGGACAGAATTAAACATTTACGAAATTATATGTGTCAAAAAAAGTATAAAATCTATTAAAACAGATTTTTTGACACGTGTTACTCCAACAGGCATGATTTTTTCATTGTATAATTTTCTTGTATTTCCGGGTCTATGTAATTTCGTCCCTACACCTTCCCTAGAATCATTATCGATTGATAAAGGTTTTAAGATAATGTCGGTATCTTGTCATCGTCCCCGAGCATGATTGCAGATCGCCAACGAGTAAGTGTTCTAAATTTATTAGAATCGTTATTTGTACGTTAACGATCTGCAGTCGTGCTCGGGAACGACATCAAGTTATCGACGTTATCGATAAATGTTTTATCAAACGACCGTGCCAGTTACCCTGAAAATGACGAATAGGTGGATAAAATTGATAGAAAAGAAAATTATGTTAGGATAGCACTGCCGCATTGTCAATTTATGCAATTTATAGCCGAGATTTTCAAGAATTTTGACGATATTTTGCAATTTGTGGTAAATATAGAGAATGTTGCAATATTTAACTATTTATTATAGTGGTGTAATCGCGTAAAAGTTGGAAATATGTGGGATTTAATTGGCGAAACAGATGGAAAAGGCAATAAATATTTGGACGACTTTAGTATCTCTGCATTTCCCTAGTAATTGATACCTACATATT
Organism: Limnephilus rhombicus; assembly: GCA_929108145.2. Classification (NCBI taxonomy): domain Eukaryota; kingdom Metazoa; phylum Arthropoda; class Insecta; order Trichoptera; family Limnephilidae; genus Limnephilus; species Limnephilus rhombicus. The sequence goes on along the minus strand of OV815288.1, from coordinate 5,134,987 downwards.
ACATTAATACCATTTCTCTAGTAAGCTCGCTGAATTCATGTTAAACGTTCTCTTTGACTGCCCACGTTAAAACAGAGTTCAACTGCAATACAGTCACTAACTAATGCACTGGAAGACAATAAAAGCGACAACCCGAAAACAAATAACATAGTTATTCAGTAAAATATCACAAAAAAAATAATTGATCTAAATGTTCAACGGTAAGATATTACATAAGGGTGATACACCACGTTGTGTAAAACTCGAAAACGGGCCGCTAATAGTAACACTCCGTATGTAGAAGGCGATAAGGTTTTTTAAATTTCCGCTTAAAACCGGCTGCCTGTTTTGATTTACACAACAAAAAATCAACGCCAAAAAAAGAAATTTATTTTACTTTGTAAAGCTCAAACCATACGACGCTCATGTAAAACTTTTTAAGTCCTTTACGATAATTTTCTAAAGACTTGAATTTTCCACATTATACAATAAAACCATAATTGAAAATAGGTTCGTGAGAGATTTGGAATTAAAGCAGTTTTTGTAGGCCTGATACTTAAGTTTTTCTGGGTTTATAAAAAACTAATAAAAAAATACTCGTTTATTTCAAAGGCAAATCATATATTATGTTATCTACTCGCAGTACTTAATTAAAGCTTTTGAAATTTTCGAAGCGTTCTTATTTTAAAACCAAAATCACATGATTTTGCATTGTGGTGCAACTTAACTTAGTTAACCTTAAACGTAACTTCGAGAGCAAGAAGATATTCAATAAAATAGACAGAATATACATTATGATAAAGGTCATAAAGTAGATATCGTATTTTCGTTATTTGTTTTTGGGGTGTTATGCCGTGTTGCGCTACCTCCTTCTTTCTTGGCTAAAGAAGGAGGTAGCGCAACACGGCATAACACCCCAAAAACAAATAACGAAAATGCTTTTGGCCGTGAAAATCTTAAAACTTATCTAGATATCGTATTCCTGAATTTTGTAAGGATATTTATGAAATTTTAACTATAAAGCAGAGAATCTGTTTTCTGAAATAGCAAACACTCTTAAAGAGCGATCTCTGGCTTAATGAAATTGAGATCTTTCTGTAAGGAGATCAACCCAAGTTGTTCGGAAAATAACCGCCATTTGGCTATAAATAAAAAAAACCGCAGATAGAAATGAAGGGTTCCGTCGGATTTGCTAAAAATTGTAAATCGTTTTGTTGACTTCTTTTACAATCCTTTTTGTGATTTAAAAAGTCTGTAATTTCGGAATTTTGAATGAAATACAAAATACCAAAACAACACTATGTTTGTTGATCTCAAAAATAGTAAAAACGAGGAAACGAAACTTTGCACATCTCTACCTCCAAAACTACCAAATCGCACATCCGACATTATTCTTCGGGACCGTCAACATATCATCACGTGCCTCTTAAAACTACAGCTTTCCACAATTTTTCAAAAACAGTCACCATTTAAATCCAAGCAATTATCAGAGCGTTTCACCAAATACAAAATTCCTTCTACATTATATCAGCCGCCGAGGAATATGGCCAACATGTCACAGAATTTTGAAGATCTTCATCGTCATCGAAGTGCTGAGCACCAAGCGAACTCTTCATGGGAGTGAAAATATGGAAATCATCTCCCATACACCCTAGGCTTTGTTTATCTGATCATAGACAAGCAGGCAGATAATAAAAATAAATTTAATAGTTTCTTCTTTAATAATCGTAAATTCGCTTTGTGGCGTCTTTTAGGTAAATTTTTATTTCATCTTGACGAAGAAACCATTGGACGCTTGTATAATTACCGTGACGGCATAAAAAGGGAAATAAACATACATTCCTTAACACAATAATGCTGCAAACTTTCAAAAAATTAGATACACAATGTACGTAGGTCTGTTTTCTCCAAAGGAAAGGTCATAATTTTCTTGCATCTCTCTCACACAGCACCGTGACGTCTCCATAAACCCTTACCAATACTACTTGCCGTGACGATAATTTTGAAAGTATGGAATATAGGTAAAGGATAATATTGAAGGGTTAGTGGATTACCAAAATTCAAAAACGTCAAAAGTCAATCAATGCGCTGATGGTATTGATTTTGTTCTTAAACTGGCAAAAAGATTTATTTTTTTGGAAGAATTCGGCCAAAAATTTCTAGAAAAACTGCAATCACCATATACAATTCAATTATTGCTCCACACTTCAACTACTGCTCAAGTATACTTTTCCTATGTAACGAAAGAGAACAAAATAAGTTACAAATTCTCCAAAACAGGGCAATGAGAATAATTCTTCGACGAAACAGATTTTCAAAAATTATTAAAATGTTAAAGGAACTAAATTGGTTGACCGCGAAACAGATGCTGACCTTGAACACGATGGTATTTATCTACAAAATTTTAAACAACACGTTACCAAAATACTTCTCAAATAAAATTTTATACAATAAAGACATTCACAGATATAACACAAGGACGTGCAAGGAAATTAGGCTACAAAAAAAGGACAAAGCGAATACGCAGAACAGTCTACTGTACAAGGGAATGAAGTTGTATAACACACTACCAGAAACTTTAAAGTCCACACCAATTGGAAAGTTCAAGATGTATTGTAGGAGCTACATAAAACTTGAAAGAATATAGTGAATATGAAATATTATTATCAATTAGAAATTTGTAAACTTAAATGTACAAATTACTAAAATAAAAAATTATTATTATTATTAAACATGTAATGCTGCAGCTCTTTCTTGCACAATAAACAACAACGGTCGAAAATGAGACAAACGATGAACATATGTCTGCACCCCCCCAAAGGAAACATACAATCATTATCATTTGTCTCCCTCACACATAATATAAAGAAACTGAAACTTAATTCCCGTCGCAAAAAAGCAGGGCAGGAAACAGCCGCACATATTTGTGCGGTTATTCTCACCATTATTTAATGTGTAAGAAAGAGCTGAAGCATTATAGCGATAAGGAAAGTACGTTTATTGCCTTTTTTGCCGTCACGGTAATTATAAAACAGTCCATTGGTTTCGAAATATGTTGAAAATTTTGAATAAATAAGTAGTTTATACAAAGTGATTTGTTTTCATTTAGTTTAAATTATACATATATATTGCCCGTTTTAATTGAACACCCGTGTACCCACCGTACAGACTTGTTCAATCAGATATGTAACACTATTTCGTAGGTTGCATAATTTGTAAAATGATTTTAAACCGGGCGAAGATTATTATGATAATTCTCACTTTCTCTAGGAGAAAAAATGTACATAATTCAGTAGAATGAATCATAATACTAAACGCGTACACTTAGTCGTAATAAACTGCGAAGTTTCTAATGTAAACTTATGGAAATGTGAACGATGTTTACAAGAGACGCCTCTGAGAGATACGAGTATATAAATAGAAATGTAAAGTGTTAGATTTACACGCCCAGTTGGATGTGCATCCGTTGTTTATGGGTTCTTTCTCCGTGTGATGCATGAATGGCAAACCTTTGACGAAAATATAATCAAATAATATTTTTTTATTGGAAATATTGCTCTGTACCGCAAAAACCGACAATGTCTGTTTTTTTAGTATAATAATGCGTATACTACTGTAACGCTGGCTAAACGTTGGCTAAAAAAGGAGTAGCGCAACACGACATAACACCCCACAGATAGTGTATATGTATATAGGTACACTCACACACCGCGCTCGCTCGGGAAGGTTCGGGTTTCCGGAGATTCACGAGTGAGCACAGTACAATGGAACAGCTGACCTATTTGGTAGAAATGTACATGCAACGTTTTCCGGTTAAGATGGTACGAGAGATTTTTCAATATTTAATGATTTTTGCGCGTTTTCGAAGTCGCCTACGTCCATAACCGTACAAACAAAAGAAAAGTTATACCAAAAGAATGATAGTTACATTTACGTTCTATCCCTAGAAATATAATTAAATATTAACAAAAAATATTTTTCATACTTTATTACTGTTTGAAAAATAGTTGTTTTCAACAAATCTCAATCGACCTACAAATATTTTTCTTATGTTGTCGTACGCATAAAGGAAAAAAAATATAAAAAATATTTTTGGATAGAAAACATCTCAACGTATGCCGCTTCATTTTTTAATTTTTTAATTAAAGAGCCTTTTTAGCTAAATTACGATGTGATATTATTAAAAAAACTGCATAAATCAGTCAACTTTAGAATCGTTTTAATGTACCAAAAAACAGGTTAGTTAATAAAATAAAAATATCATCCAATGAAACAGTATTTTAAGAATCTCAATTTAAAAATAAATATAATAAAATCCAATGATTTATTTGGTTTGCATCAATTTTCGTATCATATATTTAGAGCAGATCTCAATTATTGTTTCAGTGCCTGGACAAGCCCCAAGACGGAAGGTTGTCTGTCACGCTACTTTAAATAATTTAAGTAAAAGCTGAATCACCCAAAAGATCAGTCATTTACTAGACCTGAATACATTGTCGGAATTATTAAATGGCCCTTTTTACAATTTCTTCTTTAATTTACTCTCTACTCAAATCGCACGGGCGAGCTGTGTCGGCGCTGTTCAGGGATATTCAAAGTTAACATAATATTATATGTTTATGATAATTAAATAATGTTTTTGATAATTAAATAAATGTATATGATAATTAAATAAATGTTTCCGACATTTAAATAAGAACAAATAATATGAAATGCGAAATATCTATTCGATGGCAAATAACTATTTTTGAAAAATCTTAATGAAATTTTATAAAATTATTCACATAAAATTAATCACTTATACCTACCTTAGTTTTATTCACGTTTACATATCTTTATTTATAATATATTTTTTTCATTTCTAGTTTTGTTATTTTCGATAAGGCTCTCGACTGACGTTCCGGAGGTCACGGATTCAAATTAAGCATGCGCAAGTAAATTTTATTTGATTGGTTTGTGTTATTTCACAATTTGATCATTTAAAAATATTATAAGGTATTCTCTTATTTGCGGTACGTTCCAGATTGAAAGATAGTTTCAGTATCGCCCTAGTAAAAGACCACCATTCAGAATTAAAACTTTGCTTTAAATGGCTTTAGCCGTGTTTGGTGACTAGATGTGAATAATCAAGCTATCTGATCTGACAGTAACCATGTAGCAACTTTAACTTTTTTTCCAATTTAACCTTAAAAATTTAGTCTTCAAACTCTATTTACTCGAAAACTAAGGTTTTTTGGTTTGAGTTTTATATATAAACATGTATATACCCAGCTGAGTAGTCGACCAACCCTTCATCCCTCCTCCAACTGTACAACATCTACCATTTTTTTATGTTTTTGTAGAAAAAAAACATCACAAAGATGTCACCGGAGACCGAAATTTCATTTTCATTTTTTACTCCATATAATGTCAGGAATCACTGGTTAAAGTAAGTCAAGTACTTAACATCCTGTATATGTGCAGTCCTAGTGCTGCATATATACATTATCCATTTTACCCTTAAATCGACTAAAATCAAACTAACCGTACAATGTACTTAAATGAAAACTATTAATTATTGTTTATTATTTTCTTTTTAATAACTTTTTACTTAACACTATGTACTTTTATTTAAAAAATTTTTGTATTTAGTAATTTTATTTAAATAACTACTCGAAACTATTATTTCTGTATTGATTATTACCACTTTTTGATAATTTTTACAACGTGCTTACAATTTATACCTACTATAATTGTTTAATAACCACTTGATTTCACTGAACTTAACTGGTTTAAATTATATTCACTATTTAATGTACAATTACTTTACACACAATTGTATGCTTCCTAAATAAACATAAATAAATAAAATAAAATATATGTATTGTATAAATATATGTACTGTAAATATATGTAAAATATTGGATAAATATATGTACTGCATATATACCTACAGGGTTTTAAGGGACGTACTTGACTTACTTTAACCATTGATTCCTGACATTATTTGGAGTAAAAAATGTAAATGAAATTTTTAGTCTACAGTGACATCTTTGATTTTTTTTTCTACAAAAAACATAAAAAAATTTTAGGTGTTGGACAGTTAGAGATGGGGTGAGGGGTTGGTCGGCTACTCGGCTGGGTGACCAGTGATGACATGCGGAAAAAAATTTGATTTTGAGGAAAAAAGTTTTGAAAAAAAAAGTCGCCGGAGACCAAAATTTCATTTACATTTTTTATTCCAAATAATGTCACAAATAACTGGTTAAAATACGTCAAGTACGCCTAATAATACCCTGAATATGTAATATTGTATTATACTCGTAATATAGGTATGAACATTTTGTAGTAATAAAAATTCTTGGTGCATAATTCCACAAGCAAATGCTTTTAATGGAGGAAAAGTAACACTGTAACATGTTCCATTTTTTAAGATAATAAAATTATAAAAAAAAATTATTAAAATTATAATCGTCTAATCAACCGTTATTATCAATTTTGTTAAGTTTTCAAATAAAACAATGACAACAAGAGGTTTTTTTCTTTGCGATGATATTAATAACAAAAATAATTATCGATTCATTAAAGTAACGTTTACCTTTTGTGTTGAAAAAGTAATAATTTACATTGGAAAAATTATCATTTTTTTCACTTTCTGCAAAATTTTAAATAAAACTGCTTTTATACCCCTGATATCACCAAATGCTCGCTGACCAAAATTACATACGAGTTTCATGGTAAAGTCGACGCCCTAGAGCTTGACGGGAGGAGGAAATCGGGGAATTAGATTACAAGTAGCGTTGTGAAATTATGTACAACTTTAAAACACAATACCGAAGTTAAAATATCTAAAAACTACACGGGCGACATTACGACGAAACAGCAAACTAATTTCACCAAATTTGAAAATACTTAAAGGACTGCTAGGCTCTTAAGCGGGATCTCCTCCAATCTGAACACTAACAATTTTTTAGATCGTTAGGTTGAGGCCACACTGTTTTTGTTTTCCATGGCCGATAGAAAACAAACAGCGTTGTTGTCCTGCCCCGAAGTTTTTGTTTTTGTTGGACGTTTCGTAAAACATTTTGTCGCAGGAGACCGGCCTTCATAATGATGGAAGAGGTATTTAAATACGGTCAGGTATTCGAAAACTGGGAATGTTTTGACTTATTAAGCAAATACGAAAAAAATTGAATAATGGCAAAAAAGGTCGACATTTTGTAGGGAATTTATGAAACAAATTTTCAAATCAAAAATGGCCAAATATTTTTTAAAGTATAGGTACCTGCTTAACATTTTTACAAGGGGTCTTTAATCGTCTACAACCGCTTGCGGCGAATTTGTCTGTAATATATCCATGACAAAGACTTACTTGCGAGCAGAACGTGGAAGCAGGGTCCGAGAACGAGTGCCGTTTTGCCCATATATCATTATTTACAGCCCGACATAAAACACGATATTAAAATTATGAGGAATAGATTTTTAGTAAAACACGAAAGATTTTTGTGACTTAAAATTTTGATTTATAATTGGGCATTTTCTTGGACACACTTACATAAAGGTTGTAATGGTTTACAAATATACACCACACTTCGGTGTCAATGTAATGCTGGTAAATGAATAAGTACAACACTTTAATTCAACATTATCTACAAATAAAAGAGTTGTTGCAACAATTAAATTATATTATTAAATAATAAAATCAGAACATGAGACTCTAACAAAATAATAATATTCTAATACTTCAGGGTCGTGTTTAGTCTTTAGAAAAAGAAACTAAGTAGTTAAAAAAAAACTAATAAATGAATCGATAGCTTGTCGTGATTTAAAAATGATCTCAAGATTTTAAAATTACTATAAAGGCGCCAGTTCAAATAGAACAAAATATTAAATGGTAAATCAATAAACTCAAAAGTAACCGAAGTTTAGCTCACAAGTAATGACGATTTCACCGAAGTATGTGCCTTCCCACGTTGAAACAAACTCCCAGATCCTCTGGCTGCCTAAATTATCTTGTTCCTAGTATGTTTTGGGCAACAAAAGAATAATGCTGGATTCGATTTGCTCATAGAATATTTTCAATTAGGAATTCAAATTTCAATTGCAACCTACTTAATCATTTTCTCTTACTTCGCAAGTGATTACTTGTGCATTATAATTCCAAACTGTTACAAGGTTCCCCATCCCTGGCATAGGGCTTTCTCCGCATTTGACGGAGTATAAAATATTCACCAGTATTGCTAAAACTAAAACAGGTACTAGTTTGGGTTTAATAAAAAAACAAAAAGAAATTATACTTATTATTTTTAATTGTTAAACTAACGTTTAAGACAAGATTTTTATGCATAGCACAATGGGTAACAATTATTATTAGTTTATCAAATAAAAATAATAATTAATATTTGACAAGTTAAAAGTATTTCACTAAAAATGTAGACATAATTTGTCTCGACACCACCTAGCGAGAGATTTAGCACTAACAATGCCTCTCTCACAAAAATAAAAAGTTGGTTGTTTTCAGGTGGAAAAATGTAATAAGCAGTAATTGTTGAATGAAACGCTAGTATGTATTGAATTATTTGGCGGGTATTAGATAAGCCGACATAGCTCAGTGGTAGAGCACCTGACCGGCAATCAGAAGGACACGGGTTCAAGTCCCGTTGGCGGCATGTATCTTTTCTCGGAAGATTTTTCAATGTAGATGAGTGTTTCAGGCTGATAATTATTGCTTATAATAATTGTTAGAAATTATACGTTTATCCTGTCGAAGAAATCATTGATTTCGAAACATGACGATTATTTTGATTAAAGAGTGGAGTGCACGGATTTATTTATTTGCATAAGTAAATAAAATTAAGAAAATAAAAAAACGATTTTAATATTATTATCTATGTCAGAACATAGCGTGGAAAAAATACGTCAAATCATCCATGTTTTAAGCGTAAAATCTATTAAAATGCTTTATTTTCCATTTTCAGTCACTGAAAAAGTGTTTCTCATTGTCATCCAGCAGATACAAAGTGTTTTTTTTTTCTCAATAAAATTTCAGTGTCCCACTTTTCTTTATATTTACCCAACTGACTTCCTGCAGAGTACCTATCCTAAGATATTTTGAACTCGTTGCCAGCCAAACCTAAAACTCGAGGAAGATCATCGAAACCTCAGCTCTCCGTGTCCTTATATCTCTCTAGTCCTCCACGAATATTGTAGTCGGGGTCACGATCTTCCAAGAATACTGCACTTTATAGAAAACCTTTTTATTAACCTGTTCTATTTTCAGCAGTTTCAGAAATGATTTTCTGAATGTTACCAAATTCAAGTCGGCGAGAAACCGGTCTAGTCGGAGGCACAGTTTCTGATCTGTAATGTGTTGGGAGAAAGGAGAATACAATGGAAGCTGCTGTCGGCGAGAAGACAAACATCCCACAAGACAATGGACCGAAGTGATACGCATGGGAAGCTTTCATAAACGATCCGATATCTCTGATCCCCTTATTAAGCCAAATCTCTGAAGAATTTGCAACGTTTTGCGCTAAATTACGCGAGTAAAAGTGTGTAAATGTTTCCCAGAGTGTGTTGTCCAATTTCCGCGGTGTGCAGATAACAATATCTCACTTAGAGTGCAGAGGTAACGAATTACATCAAATGCTTATTTATTTACAATAAAAAAACACATAAATTTGTTTAAGACCACTTTTATTTTAAACACTACCGGTTTCAGAAGCACCCTTCCTTCGTCAGGAGAATATTATAACAGTTATAATATTCTCCTGACGAAGGAAGGGTGCTTCTGAAACCGGTAGAGTGTTTTAAAATAAAAGTGGTCTTAAACAAATTTATGTGTTTTTATATTGTAAATTATGGCGAGCCACAAAGTTAGTGCTTTTTACAAATATGCTTATTTATTTGGTTTTTAATTCAAGAAATATAAGCAACTACAACTTTTCTGTATTTTTTCGCCCGCTTTTCAGTTTCAGCCGCCCCGGGAATAATTTATTGGATAACCAACACCTCTGCCATAAGTCACACTAAGTAGTTCGCTGCGTTTGGTGAATTAGCAGGGGTGCCCGGGTTCATGGGGCGAGGATTGTGTCGGCAGTGGATGCGTCTGCCCACATACTGTTCGGCGGGACTGATTTGGAGAGGCTGGCTGAGGGAGATCTGTTGACCTCTCTAGCCATACTCTTTAAACCCATCGTACTGCAGCACATTGGGGGGGATGCACACGTTGCTGCACACGTTGATCCCCAGATTCCTACCAACCCTTCATACATTTTTCCTTTCCAGAACTTCCACTCCTTTCTTTCTCTAAAAAGACACTCCACACAGTATTCCCAAAGATGACACAGGTATATTCCTGTGTTATGGCGAACGAAGTTCACAGGTTCATTTATAAAGATATTACAAGATAATTACATAGTTCATGTGAAAAATATAATATCATCATAATCAAACATAATCATTTCGGATATAAATTATTTACGTTCAGTAAACTGAAATTTGCTTTGAATTTAAATGACATTTTCAAAATTGGAACGACTTGTGTGAAGAATTCAGAAAATCTGTAAAGTACCTACCCGTATCACAATACTTTTTACTTTATCAGATTAGTGTATTTCTGTTGTTTAAATTTATTAAGTAAAGTCGGACCAGCCTTCCGATAAATAGATATTGTGAGACTAAAACTTGAATAGGAACCAAAATATAAAAAAAGACAACAAACGAGTGAAATTAAACAGATTAGTTACCTATTTGTTACAATAAACATTCATCAAAAATGCAATTTATTAAAATATACAAAACCTTGTTCTTAAAACCTTGAAAAGAAGATTATCATTAAGTGAGCTTATTTTTTAAATGAATAAGTTCGTCTCAAAAATGTGCATTCAATGAATACTAAGACGTAATTGCATATATTCTAGAGCAGGAGTTCCCAACCTGCGGTCCAATAAGAAGTATTCAGCTTTCTATGTTTTGGATTTTTGTATTTAAGTATGTAAAACAGAAAAAATCGTTTTCCTTAATTTATCAAATTTGTATTATATTTAATGAAATTAGAATTTTCTTGTTATAAAACTTACAACTATCGATGGCGGTTTTGATTTATTGCTTGAAAAGTGCAAGGCGCATGAACGCGCCAGGAATTTATTTTCGCAATCAATTCCAAGCGGTATATTTTTTCTACACATTTTTCGGAAGATCGAATGCAAATGACCTGATTTTAGTAAGTGAAGGTTTTTTTTTACATTAACTCCACACAGGAGGCTCTGAGGAAAATAATTTCCCTCAGGGCCTATGTCATCTGAGATGCTGTGTGGAGAGTCTTTTTGAGGAGGAGAGGGAGGAATGAACATTGGTCTTGAAGAGACCCATGTCGTAGGAAGGAGGGAACACAGAGGCAGGCAAATCGTTCCACAGCCGAGCTGTTGAACACAAGAACGAGTCGAAGAAGAGACCCGCTCTTATATGACAAATCACAACCGTGTACATAATATGTTGGGCACGCGTTTGGCGTGTTTCCCGACTACGCACCGGTGCCGAAGGAATCAATGATACTAGTTTTTGCCGGAGTATCTTCCATTGTAATACCGGTAGAACAAGGATAGCATTCCCACCCGACGCCTGTGCTCTAAAGATTGCAATCCGTCTGTTAAGATGGGAGAATCTATTAAACGGACCGCCCGTTTCCGCACAGAGTCGAGGGTATTTTTCAGGTATTTTGGAGCTCCAGACCAGAGATGGCTGCCAAATTCAACCGTGATACACTTGCGATTTGTACAAGATTAGCAGATGTGTACTATTAAAGTATCTGCAGGCCCTGTACAGTACGCCCAGTTTCTGAGAGGCTAACCTAACATTGGCTTCGATGGAGTCCTCGTACCTGAGCTGTTCACTTAGAGTTATACCAAGCCTATCAATTGAGGGCCTGTTCGCCTGTTTGTCCAAAGCTTGTGCTTATCGTCAAAGTTTTTTATGTTTTTTTTTTTAATTTACGGTCTATGAATTAAGTTAGTAGTTATTGAAAATAGTTGTTTTTACCTAATTAACTCCTCTATAGACATCAAGTAAAAATATAACTTATATCTCAGTGAAACACCCTTTATTATTTATTCGTAGTACATGCATGTAGTTAGCCTCCAAAAGATGTAATTATCGTACCTAATCAAATTAAGATAAGCCGGTTATTACGTGATTGCGCAGTCAGAAAGATGTTGCACGGAAAAGGATATAATTGAATAAATAAGTAAATTTGTTTACATTATCATTTAATTGGTATTGAAGATGAGCTTCTTGGCAAAACTGGCAATTAAAAACTGAAGAAATAAAAATCATAACCAAAACTAAAAAAATAAATCGCTATTTAAACATTAAAGCCTTACTAATAAACGAAAACCTTAAATTTAACACAACTAATAACCTTTTACGATACGGAAATGGGTGTTCATCAATTTTGTAAAATTTAAAAATCCTTTATTAGTAAGGTTGAACGATCTGAATAGTTGATTAGTTAGACATTTCCGAAAAATAGAAATTTGAGTTGAGTATGCAGTTGTAGTGAATTAAACGAAATGTTCGTGTGTTTTCTGGACCGTTATGCCTCCTGGTGTTAACTTATTACATATTTTTTAATGTGCAAAACACAGACACGTGTAATTAATATTGGATTTATGGTGAGCATTCGAATATTTATTTCCTCATTAACTCAAAACTTATCATTTGGAGATGTCCGAATAATCAACTGGACAATCGGTATGTACAGGAAAATCCCGAAAAAAGAGCAAACATGAGAATAGTTTAAATTTGTGATCAACTCAAACTTTCAATTATTATTGTCATCCTGTATATCAAAAAATGTTTAAGTACATTAAAGAGATTTTTTTTAAATCTACAATTTATTCAAAGATTGATGAAATTTTGCATACTTGACCTTCACAACGAGAGGCAGGTCACTCTCTACATGAGATTTCAATAAACCACTCGGCCCGTTTTCTCGCCCCAAATCAGAATTTTGATACTGAAAGTGAAATTTTGGACACTTCACGTTCAAAATAAGAGATAAATTACTGTATAAAGCCCGAACAACGCCCGACCATTATTTTTTTTTTACAGTGAATACCGCACAAGAATCTCAACTGCTCCCGTCTGGAGCCAGTGAGACTATGGCATCCCCAATTGGGGTATGTTGTGAGGCTGAAGGTAGTGGGGAGGGGAAGGAGGTGGGGAAGAGGAAGGTTGGGAAGTACCTGGCTATTCAGATCTGGTCACCAAACACGGCTAAAGCCATTTTCAAGCAACGTTTCAATTCTGAACGGTGGTCTTACACCAGGGCGATACTGATGGTATCTTCCACTCTGGAACATGCCGCAAATATACTATATATTATTTCAAATGAATTAATTGTGAAATAACACAAATTAATCAAATAAAATTTATTTGCGCATGCCGGGTTCGAACCCGCGACCTCTGGATTGTGAGTCAAGAGTCTTACTCACTGGACTACGGAGGTCGTCAAGCTAGCTAGTGACTAAATAAAATATTCTATATTCAATGGGTGATATATCATCTGACTTGGAGATCGTTTTCACAGCCTCTCGAGACAATGTCAGAAAGTTAGATATCAGACAAGTCAATATGGCACGCGGTGTCTTCTTCGACTAACAATATATTATTGTGTATCTATCTACTAACTATCTCTCCAACTTGTATAAAAATGCTAAACGCGAAGACAGATTATAAAAATGTTGAATAAAAATTAGAAACTTAAATACTGGTTATGTTATAGCCTATATTACAATGAATACAATTTTAAATTTAACGAAATAAAAAATTGGAAAATATTGTCAAATGTCAGAGTTTTAAGAAATTTCTAATTACAAGACGGCAGTCGTTGGATAATTAGAAATGAAGTTTTTTTTATAGAAATTAATATTAAGACTAAGTGGGGAGGCGATTAATAGACAATAATAATAAAAACAATAATTTTGTAGTGCGCTGCTTTAGTGAAAAATCACTTCAAGGGCGCTGTACAACTCATTATAATTTCTTCGGCTCTATCTAATTTTATTGTTTACAAATTAATAGACACAGAAAACGTATTTACTTGGCAGGTCATTTCCGATAAACACACTTTTATTATGCTTGGAGAAGATACGACTTTGCACGCCTAGGACACTATTTAAAACACTGGACATTGAATGATTTTACCTTTGCTACCCTCATCACAGTTGATATTACATTTAACATAAGATTAGTGCCAAAAGTACAGTTGATGTTTATTTTGAAAGACTGGAGATTTTTTATGAAATGACCTTTACAAATAAGAATTTACTAACATTTTCACACAATTAGTTATTATAATTACTTCGAGATCGATGAAGATTACAAAACCAAATATTTCTTAATTTTTTAACGCTGACCACGTATGGGTCACTGCCGCTCTGGTGAAAGACCGCCATTTAGAAATGAAAAGTTTCTTGAAATGGCTTCAGCCGTGTTTAATCAAACCGTGATCTGAAGAGCCACGAACTTTCAAACATGTCACTTCTTCAATTCCTTCCCTTCCCACTTTCATTAGCCTGAATTGGGGATGCCAAAGCCCAACTGGTTCCGGACAGTCTGGAGCGAAAGGAGTGTTGTGCGTGATTCACATTTAAAAAAAAATATTTGATCATTGATTCATCAAGGCTATTTGAGAGGTTTTATGTAATACAGGCACATCGCCCCAGGGAACCATTCATTCGACAACCTCTGCATAATTCCCTCCAAGTGGTTCTCTAACCTTTGGTGTCTTAGCAAGGTTCCGGGTTCATGAGGTGAGGTCTTTCCCACCTACTGCGCAGCGGGGATCGAGAAACTACTCAAGGGAGACCATTTGACCCGTCCATCAGGACTCTCTCGACTCAAAGCTTCGCACTGCAGTTGGGAGGGTTGGAATCATACGTCCGTCACTCCTGGATACACTGACCCCCGGATTATTACCTACCCCTCAAATCTTTTCCCTTCCCAGAACTTCCTCTCCTTATTTTAATTACAAAAACACAGCACACGTAGGGCCTGAAGGATATTATTTTCCTCAGGGCCTCCTAAGTGGAGATAATGTAAAAAAAAATCAGGTGAAATCTGAATATTCAGGTTGAACCGAAATCGATCGGTGAAAATGTGATGAAGGATCAGGATGAACCGTAGTCGATTGGTGAAAATCTAATGTTCCAGTTGAACCTAAATTGGTTGGTGAAAATCTGATGAAGGTTCGGGTTGAACCGAAATCAATTGGTAAAAATCTGATGAAGGTTCAAGATGAACCGAAATCGATTGGTAAAATCTGATGAAGGTTCAAGTTGAACCGAAATCGATTGGTAAAAATCTGATGAAGGTTCAGGTTGAACCGAAATCGATTGGTAAAAATCTGATGAAGGTTCAGGATGAACCGAAATAGATTGGTGAAAATCAGATGAAGTTTTAGGATGAACCGAAATCGATTGGTGAAATCTAATATTCAGATTGAACCGAACGGTTGGTGAAAATCTAATGAAGGTTCAGGTTGAACAGAAATCGATTGGTGAAAATTTGATGAAGGTTCAGATTGAACCGAAGTCGGTTGATGAAAATCTGATGAAGGTTCAATTATAAAATTATAAAATTCAATATTAAAGACATACAAATGAAGTTGCGGTCAAACAAAGTTATTTTATTGCAATTATTTTGAAAAAATCAAATGACAAAGGCACTTTGCTCTACATAATGTAGACATTGTTATCACATGTGAAGTGAATTCATGACCAAAACACATACTTTACGGATGGTATCTTTCCTAGCGAGTAATTGGTGATATTGTTAGAGGAAATTAGAACATCAGAATGACATGGCGAAACACTGGCACATAATAAAGACACATCAACTTATAATTATAAAACCATTTTGAAATGCATCAACTTGGTGTTGACAAACAAGTGCGTTCAGTGTTTGCTCAAAAGTGTGTTGATATTCAGGAATGCATTGTTAGAGCACAAACCATTACTCAGAAATTCACAGTTAAATTCACAATTTCACAGTTTCGTGAATTGGATATTTTAGAAATCAAAATAACGTAATGTCAAAAAAGTTTTTGGGCATATGGTATCAGAATAGATTCAATCAAAAATAACTACTCGGTTGGATCACCCTTTATTTGAAAAGCACATTAGAATGGAAATAAATAAAAGAACAACATGTACGATTTTAACTTTTTTAGTGGAAGATAATACCAATAAATCTAGACTTAACATGAAAAAGAACAAGACCCAGAAAAAAAATAACAGTCGCAACTGGAAGTCGAAAATAGGATCTTTTGTTACCGGGACAACACCTCTAAACACTCGGTTCAATTGTCAGTTACGACTGTCATCTATTAATTTTCTGGGTCTTGTTCTGTTTCGTGTTACGTCTAAATTTATTATCTTCTTCTTCAATGATAAAATATTACATTGCTGGGTACAACCTTCACTTCAAAAAGTTGTTCAAAAAGTTTACTGAGGAAAAAAATCCCTCAGAGCCTATTTCATCTTTGGTGATGCTGTGTGGGGGGGTTATTTTAGGGAAAGGAAGGAGATGAAGTTCTGGGAAGGAAAAGGTATGAGTGGTGAGATGGAGTCTGGGGACAAATTTTCTAGTAGTGACGTGCAAGGCGATGGGTCGAGAGTCCCGATGGAGAGGTCTAAGTTAGGCCTCGATCCGGCCCGCCACTCAGTCGATTGTCAAACGCATTGGACGCCAAGACCTAGACAAACCTCACGCCATGAACCCGGGCACTACGGCTAAATCACCAAACGTCAGGTCAGCCACTTGGAGTAACCTACGGCAGGAGTTTTGGTTATCCAATAAATGGTTCCCGGGCGGCGGTGCCCATACCCGCCTTACAAATAGAAAAAAAAATATGTGTGCAGTTCACACGCGGTAGAAGTGAAACCTTCAGAAAACTAAATTAGACAAGAGTGGGGAGGCTATGAAGCACCGCACAAAGAGGTGACCGATTATTCTAACTCATTCGCAGACTAAATCCTACAGATAGATGTTTGTGTTTGTCTCTTTTTAGTGTCGCTATTTCGTTTCATCGAGTTTCAAATCGCAAGTGCGCGAAGAAGTTTTCACTTCAAAAACTTATTTGAAACACAAAAACGGCATTTTCAAGTGGTTTTCTTGGTTTTTTTAAGACGCTATCCTATATTGTCAGAAATAACATAATTTAGAGCAAAAACTATTCAGGAGCTGCCTGACTTCATTAGTTTTAAATCAATTTTTATCATAGAATAATCGTACTAAAACAAAGAAATATAATCTAACAGTCGGGAACAAGATTTGTACAAATTAAATATTTTAATATTTATCAAAATAAGATATTATCCAAAAATTTCTTCATTTTTTAAAGATGATATCAAGCATTGTATGTAGGATACAAAATAACTTACAAATACTCGTATTTATAATGAAAAAATGGTAGTGTCCAACCGAAACCGAATATTGGGTGGCTGTCTCAGTTTCGGCCGAAACCGAAACCGAAACTTTTTTAGACATGATAAAAATCTATTGCTTACTGAAATTTGGCTTATTTTTTACACTTATACAAACAGTTACCATGTGTTAAATGAAATAATAAAAAAACAATAATTGAAGTACGTGAAAATATATTTTTTTGATATTACTAAAAATTAACAAACATGTTAACTAGGTACTTGTTGAAACTAAAATTTGTCAATAATCAACACTTATGTAGGTGCATTATAAAGGAATGTATATGATGTAATTTTGTATACGAAATGGAGGCCTCAGCAAGGGTAAACCACCCAGTGAGGCCAACATCGTTGAATTGTGTATAAAATGTAAATATATTGCATTAAATAAATAAAATAAAGACTAAATATACCATTTATTGAGATCTTTTGAAGAGTTTCGGTGCGGCCGAAGGTTCGGCAGAAAATCTGCCGAAACCGAAACTGATGCCGATACTAAATTTTTTTGCCGAAACTTGCCGAAACTGACACCGAACCTTAGGTCGGTCACTAAAAAATAGCTGCCAAATAGCTAACAAAACCTTTATAACCAAATGAACCAATTCTTAGAAAGGTGAAACCAGTTCGGTTAAAAATATGCAAGCGGAAAATTAGAATTTAAAAAATGATAATATTTCAATTGAATGCACAACGAACAGATTTTAAGCAAAAATCAGGCGTTTCCTTCTATTCTGTAAGCTGTTGTATGATGTTTAGAAATATTGGTATAAACCACCTGAATGTTGATTGCTCATGTCACTAATTGGTAAATTCGTTCTGGAGACAATTGCAACCACATAATAAATCGAGAACTAATTAATTTGTCGTGGTCATAATAGACTACTTAACAAGTAACCGCACATACATTACGTTTATAATAAGTAATCAATTTCGCCAATGAGACGTCTCGTTCGTAACAATTTCTTTCAATTATGGCCATTACACGTACCATTGTAAATACATTATCTAGATAAACGGGCGAATTTCAAAATACTGATTTAGTCCTGGTGTTTCAGAGTAACCGGACATGATAAAACCGAACAATGATATAACCTATATCCCGTGGAAAAGGGTTGTAAGTCAAATTTTTCATTTTTACTAAATGTAATTTTTATCATTCATAATCACAATCAATTTACTGATTGTGATTATGAATTCCCCACGAAAAACGTATTTAAGTTAGATCACTCTATCTCCGCGAGATGTCGCTAGTGTCTCTTTTCGACGGGATCGCTTGTTTCATCAATCATAATTTTTTTAGGTCTCCTAAAAATTTTTCTTTTTTGACTTACGATCATTTTCTACGGGTTGTACGATACAATGATCGCAAATAACCAAGTTATCAAAATAATTGTAATTTTTTATTTGCGATCATTGGAATGCACATCCCGTAAAAAGGGCCGAAAGTAAAAAAAAAATGTTATTTGGTTACTAGTGATTCTTTCTTCATTTTTATTTTATTTATTTATTTAACGCCCAAGGGGCTTTTATGTATTTGGTAGTACAATTAATTCATGACGGATGATTTTTAAACAGATAATAAAAATAAAATTAGATAAAAAAGCACACAAGTCATAAAAATACAAAAATGCAGCGATTTCATAGGTTTGCAAAAATGCAGATATGTTTAGGAATAGTTTTGGAATAAGTTTTTACAAGATCAACAAAGTTCGCCATGTTCACTTCATGTTAACTGTTTAACTATGGAGGCTATTTGGTAAATATTTACTTAACCGCTGCACTTTAGGCACAGAATTTGGAATATACAGGGTGTTAAGGGACGTATTTGACTTACTTTAACCAGTTATTCCTGACATTATTTGGAGTAAAAAATGTAAATGAAATTTTGGTCTCCGGTGACATTTTTGATGTTTTTTTTTTTTTTCTACAAAAACATAAAAAAATGGTAGTTGTTGAACAGTTGGAGGCGGGGTAAGAGGTTCGTCGGACACCCGGCCGAGTGACCAGTGACGACGTGCGGAAGAATTTTTTTTTGTTTGATTTTGAAGAAAAAAAATTTGAAAAAAAAAAAAAATCGTCAAAAAAAGTCACCGGAGACCAAAATTTCATTTACATTTTTTACTCCAAATAATGTCAGGAATCACTGGTTAAAGTAAGTCAAGTACGTCCCTTAACACCCTGTATACTACGTTTCAATTATTTGCTATAAAAATTCTACAAAAAACAGGTCTTCAAAATACCACGCTTGGTCATAATGCGCGGCGGGGGGCTTAGGTTTTTTAGTAGGGTCACGTAGTATGGGTACGTTCCCTAAGTTGAAACAAAGTGGATTTTCTATTTCAGGTGTGGCGTTTAAGTAATTATTTACCGCAATTTTGTTCGATTACTTCTGAAGTGAAAATTTCTTTAGAACCGTTGTGATTTTAAACTCGATGAAACAGCGACAGCGAAAAAGAGACAAACACATCTATAGGATTTAGCCGGCGAGAGAATGAGATAGTATAATCGGTCTCCTCTTTGTACGGTGCTTCGTAGTCTCCCCACTTTGCCTACCTTAATTTTTCCGAAGGTTTTACTTCTACCGCATGTAAATTGCATACTCTGTTTTGAAGTGAAAACTTCTTTAGCACCGTCGCGATTTAAAGATTTAAACCTCGATGAAACGAAAAAGCGACACTAAAAAGAGAAACACGCACATCTATCTTTTTTTTTTTTACATGAGTTCCACACATGAGGCCCTGAGGAAAATAATTTCCCTGAGGGCCTATGTCATCTTTGGGGATGCTGTGTGGAGGGTTTTTAGGGAAAGGAAGGAGAGGAGGGTTCTGGAAAGGAAAAGGGTTTAAGGGGTGGGTAGGAATCTGGGGTTCAGTGTGTTCTGGTCATCAGACCTAAACACAGCTCGTCCCATGAACCCGGGCACCCCTGCTAAATCACCAAACGTAGCGAACCACTTGGGGTGACCTATGGCAGAGGTGTTGGTTATCCAATAAAGGTTCCCGGGGCGGCGGTACCCATTCCCGCCTCCCAAATTGCAAATCTATCTATATGATTTAGCCTGCGAGAGAATGAGATAGAATAATTGGTCTCCTAATTTGGGCGGTGCTTCGTAGCCTCCCCACTCTACATTTGTTTTCTGAAGGTTTCACTTCTACTGGATATGAACTGAACAGAATTTATTTTATTTTTAGTTTTGACATTTTCACAAGATGTCAGATTGATGGGGGGTGCGCTATCAGCACGTTAGCCTAAGGCGGGTGGAACCCTTAATCGGGTCGTCTTGATAAATAAAAAAATATACTTCTGTTGCAGTTATTTTTAATTGTTAAACTAACGTTTAAGACAAGATGTTTATGCATAGCACAAAGGGCAACAATTATTATAAGCAATAATTATCAGCCTGAAACACTCATCCACATTGAAAAATCTTCCGAGAAAAGATACATGACGCCAACGGGACTTGAACCCGTGCCCTTTTGATTGCCGGTCAGCTGCTCTCCCAATTGAGCTATGGCGGCTTATCTTATACCCGCCAAATGATTCAATATATACTAGTGTTTCATTCAACAATTACTGCTTATTATATTTTTTCCACCTGAAAACAACCAACTTTATTTTTGCGAGAGAGACACTGTTAGTGTTAAATCCCTCGCTAGGTGGCGTCGAGACAAATTATGTCTTCATTTATTGGGGAAATACTTAAACTTGTCAAATATTAATTATTATTTTTAATTGTTAAACTAACGTTTAAGACAAGATGTTTATGCATAGCACAAAGAGCAAAAATTATTATAAGCAATAATTATCAGCCTGAAACACTCATCCACATTGAGCCATAGCTCAATTGGGAGAGCAGCTGACCGGCAATCAGAAGGGCACGGGTTCAAAGGGACGTCGGCGTCATGTATCTTTTCTCGGAAGATTTTTCAATGTGGATGAGTGTTTCAGGCTGATAATTATTGCTTATAATAATTTTTGTTACAGTATATAATTATGCGTTGTAAAGTAATTCAAGATTGATTATTTCAAAATCCCTTCGATCAATAAAATGAATTGAATAACCATTTGAGCGAAAGCTAACACCCAATGTTGGCACAAACACTGTTACGCCACTAAAAAACTATCGGAGTCTCGGTTAAATAAATTATTTAAGAACACACACGTTTTATGCGTAATTCGTGAAAGTTTATACTACTCTCTTATGGTGGGTAATAGTGCGCCGATGCAGATCACAAAGATGAACGTTTTATTATGAATAAATTATTATTTTTTTAACTTTTCATTATGTAAAAACGTTAGAAAACCAGCAGATAGCATATACCAGCCCCTCGGGCTAGTTTGTTCGCTTTAGAGAACAGCTCACACAAGTCTCTACAAATCGTTGTATATCCCTGACTGTCAAGGTTAATTTCGTTATTGGTTTTTGGGGTATTATGTCGCGTTGCGCTACCTCATTCTTTAGCCAACATTTCGGAGAGCGTTGCAGTATCCATCATCAGGGCAGATCCGGCAGATTTAATGCTGTCTGAAACGTTGGCCGAAGAAGGAGGAAGCGCAAAACGGCATAACACCCCAAAAACCAATAACGAAATTACTTTTGGCCGTGAAAATCTAAAAAACGTATCTTAATATGCGTAAGCATGTTTTTATTTTTTTTTATCAGTATTTTAGTTAGCTAAATCGTAAAGAGGGCCATTTATCATGTTCGCATTAAAAAATTAATATCTAAAAATTGTGTGTTTATTTGAAATGCGAATTTTATCGCCAAAGCATTTTCGGATACATTCAGAAATATTCAATTAATTTCAATTTTATAGCAAAGCGGAAATTTGCTGATCTTCTGACAAAATGTGCCCAAGGCCTGAAGGGCTGGGTAGAATATTTTCAGATATTCTCAGTATCGCCCTAGTGAAACATCACCAATTATAATGGTAAAGTAGCTCGAAATGACTTTATTATAATTCTAGGTAATCATTACCCGGGAACCTTTGTCTTTCTAAAAAAAAAAAAATATTGTATTATACGTAGTAGTTATTTCTCAATGTTTCACTTGGGTTCAGAATGGTAATTGTCCCCTTACTAAATCACTACTTAACTCGTATCGCATTTCTAAACCTTTTATCGGCAGTTTCCGTCACGTAAATGATCATTAAAAGACAATTAAACAAATCGGCCTGTTGTTTAGCGCAATATGTGGAGGATTAACAACAAAATGTGGAGGAAATTATTCTTAGAGACAATAATATGCACGGTGTCCGGAAACTCTGAAGTAAAATCGGAAAACTGGTGTATCTACATTAGGGTGTGCCAATTATTTCTGCTTTTGAATTCAGAAACGCCCGGGGTCTCAATAGTTGTGTCTTACAAATAAAATGAGAACTGCATTTAATTTTTTTTTATGGTTATTAGCCCGCTAAAACGCATTGAAAATCAGAAAACAAACCTAAATCCATTTTTATTTTTATTTTTAATAATTTTATTCAGTAATTTAACCTTTTAACGTTTGTTTATTATTAAAAAATGCGTATAACTAAAAAAATGAAAAAAAAGCTCAAGTTTATGAATACAAGTAACAAGAATTCTGATTTTATCCAGAAAAAGTGTTATTTTCCCCTTTTATATTTTTAACCAACACATCACATGTTTAAAAAAATTTTTTTTTTTTTGATCTAAACTGCAGTTATGGAATGAAAAATAAGTTTGGTGCAAAATATGAACCCTTTGTTGTATTTTTTTTTTAAATAACGAAATCTATTGTTTTTTTCAAAATTCCGGCCATTTTAGCGGGCTAATAGTGAACAATAATTCAATTTATTTTTACGTTTTCGAATAGCTACAGATCATACGAAACTTTTGAGACCACGGGCGTTTAAATATAAGGCAATTTTTTTTTCTCTATGAAGAGTGACAAGCTAATCTACATCGCATTTGGATGCGATTTTGTGGTACAACTTTTTTTGATGCGAGCTTTCGTTTTCGAGTAAATCGAGCCCGATGTTAGGTTACATTTGAAAAAAAAACAGTGCGTGCAAATCACGCGCGGTAGAAGTGAAACCTTCAGAAAATTAAAGTAGACAAGAGTGGGAATCTACGAAGCACCGCACAAAGAGGAGACCGATAATACTAACTCATTCTCTCGTAGGCTAAATCCTATAAATGTATATGTTTGACTCGTTTTAGTGTCGCTAATTTTCGTTCCATCAATTTTTAAATCATAACGATGCTAAAAAAGTTTTCACTTCAATAATCAGTCGTTAAGGGGTTAATATCAGTTGTTCAATGTATTTTAAAATACGTCGAAGCTTAGACGGTTGAATTTGGCAGCCACTTCTAGTCTGGAGCTCCAAAATACCTGAAAAATACCCTCGACTATGTGCAGAAACGGACGGTCCGTTTAATAGATTCTCCCATCTTAACAGACAAATTGCAATCTTTAGAGCACAGGCGTCGGGTGGGAATGCTATCCTTGTTCTACCGGTATTACAATGGAAGATGCTCCGACAAAAACTAGTATCATTGATTCCTTCGGCACCGGTGCATTGTCAACTTATGTACACGCTTGACATTTGTCAAATGAGAACGGGTCGTTTCTTCGACTCGTTCTTGTGTTCAACAGCTGTGGAATTATTCGCCGGCCTCTGTGTTTCCTCCTTCCTACAATATGGGTCTCTTCAAGGCCAATGTTCATTTCTTTCTCTCCTCAAAAAGATCCTCCACACAGCATCCCAGATGACATAGGCCCTGAGAGAAATTATTTTCCTCGGGGCCTCCTGTGTGGAGTTAATGTGAAAAAAAAACCTGGCTCCAAAGGTTCAAGTATTTTTGGGCTCTCTGTGTAATGGAAAATCACCAGTTTTCCGCTTATATTACCAGTTTCCGGACGCCGTGTATATAAAGAATCCACGATGATAAACATGAAAGTATTGCGTTTCAAATAAAAACATTGTCGTTTTTTTGTTAGTAGGTACAATGAGTACGTATATGTAAGCTAGATAAAAAAACAGTTTCTGTGTGACGTTCTGCAAGTACGTGTGTGTCTATCGGAAGTGTGTGCACAACTTATGCACCAATATACACAATCAAGAGTATAAGAGGTTTAAAAAAAACAATTAAAGAAATTATAATGACAATCGATCACTATTTAAAAATGGACATCCCGATTACGCCCGTCATCGGTTCACTTTACAAATTGCATTATGTATTTATTATCATCTGATTCAACTATTTACATAGTTTGCATGCCACAGAAATCGTCAACCAAGCAACCAAGCCGAAATTCTTCAACCACTAAAAACTCATTAGAGATGTACTGTAAGCTTTTCTTGGAGCCCGAAGTAGGCTCTAATTTTCCTTATTTTTGCTGAAAATGATAATAAATTTTCAGTCAATAATTTGTTCGCTTTCGGGAAGAGCTCATACAGGTTTCAAAGAAATCTTTGGTATCCCTTACTGTTATGGTGAGAAATAAGATCGAACCGGTGTTAGAAGGGTAAAACACCACGCTTTATATTAAAATCTAAAAGTTAAACACAGAAGAATCAACATGTACAGCTCTGTGTAACCAATCAGGACTCCGAGGGCAATTTAAAAGAATTTACGAAACTTTATGATTGTTTATTATTTTTTTACATGATACACGAAAAAATAACGTGATAGTGGCTTTCATAATAAATTTGTGTAATCAACCATGTGTACGTTTTTATTCTTTTTTTGTCATTTTAGTTAGAAAAAAGGTAAAATATTCCAAAATGTTATATTTCAAATTTATTTCTAACTAGCTGGTACCCCGCATTCGTTGCTTTGCCATTTAATAAATAAACTGTTTCTCCCCGCGTCCCCTTCTCCTCTCGCGTTCCCACTCCGCCTCCTCCACCTTCCCTCTCCCCACCCCACTCCCCCTATTCCTCCGCCCCTCAAACTCCCCTCCCGAGATCCCCCTCCCCTCCCGGGTTTCCTTCCCCCTCTCCCACGAACACCCTACCAGAGTTCCCCTCCCCCTTCCGCATTCCATACATTCATTTCCGGTACATTCAGTTTTCAAACAGGTCGCGTGCCACCTATTGCAATTTTTTATACAAATTTCTTAATGCCAGAGCTCATCAGTAGTTTTATACAAACCTTGTCCTGACAATAATGAACAAAAAAAAAGAATTATCCAATTTGTTGCAGCCTCAATTTGGGAGGCGGGAATGGTTACCGCCGCCCCGGGAACCTTTATTGGATAACCAACACATCTGCCATAGGTCACCCCAAGTGGTTCGCTACGTTTGATGATTTAGCAGGGGTGCCCGGGTTCATGGGGTGAGGTTTTTCTAGGTCTTAGAGGCGGATGACCAGGACATACTGAACCCCAGATTCCTACCCACCCCTTAAACCCTTTTCCTTCCAAGCATCCCCAAAAATGATATAGGCCCTGAGGGAAATTATTTTCCTCAGGGCCTCCTGTGTGGAGCTCATGTAGAAAAAAAAAGGCGTTCGAAAGTTATACGCGTACATACATTTCGGCGATTCATTTTTATTTATTTCGAATAAGAAAAATTGAAGTCGTATTTCATTACCTTTAAAAAACAGTTTTTAGTTTTCAGATACATCCAGAAATTATCAATTTATTTGAATTTTATTGTAAAGCTGAAATACTTTGACCTTCTGACAGAATATGCCTGAGGGTTTAAGTAGCAGGTCTGAAAATTCAATATAAATTGACGACGTCAGTTTTCTTGCCAATCAATATCCGTAAAATTCAAATTAATGTCCTTTTAGGAAAAAATCTGTTCGGTGGCTTCAAGAATTGAAACAAACGAACTCTGGCAGAAATATTATTTACGATCTAATATTGCTAGACGAGATTATAAATTCAGAATTCGATTGTTCTGAATTAGTGCAACTCGTAAAATGTACGCATTCCTTCCCAGCAAACACGACAAAAACTATTCTTTCTCTCAACCAAAAAATGTTTATCCAATTATAATATGTAATCCATTATTGAGAAACATCATCGACTATAGAAAAATAATAATATTTGAAAAGAAATGGATATATATATATGTATATGCAGCAGTATTGAATAATTCAAGAATTAATGATAATGAAGCAATTAATATGTCAAGACAGAATAGTGTAGCGGTTCATCCGCTCTGCCTACCCCTTTTTATGTGATCACCGCACTAGAGACCCAACTTCTCCCAAGTGTACGAAGCCAGTGGGACTATGGCATTCCCAATAATGTGGTATGTTGTGGGGTTGACGGAAATGGGGAGGGACTACCAGAAAATTCAGATCTGTTCAGCAAGCAAGAATGGCTATCTTTCACCAGGGCGATACTGATAAAATTAACCGCTCTATAATGCTACACTTTACTGAGACCTACAATATTTAGCAACCAGATTTGAATATCCAGGAAATTTTGAACATTTTCTTCCTTTACTCCAATTTTTTTTAACATTAACTCCGCACAGGAGACCTGTGCAATACAATTTCCCTCAGGGCGGTATGTCATCTTTGGGGATGCTGTGTGGAGGGTCTTTTTGAGGAGGAGAAGAAGAAGTAAACATGGATCTTGAAGAGATCCATGTTGTAGGAGACAAGAAACACAGAGGTGGGCAAATCGTTCAACAGCCGAGCTATTGAACTCAAGATCGAGACGTAGAAACGACCCGTTCTTGTGACAATGACAACTTCACAGTTAACACCTCATTTCCCAACATTAAACTGGGATTGGTATAGTTTCACTGGCCCCAGACAGTTATACCATATTATAGACAAAAAGTCGAAAAATTGATTCACTTCACTTATTTCACTAAAACACTCCACACAGCCTCTCAACCTAACCCAATACATAAAAATTAAAGATGCTATCATTCTACTAGCTTCCAAGCAGCTATATTACTCGCACAAGATAAAACAAACGATATAATTCGACTCTATACGCTTCGCAAAATAAAATACACCATATCAACAATTTCAAACGGGGATGCTGTAGATCTACTGGCTGCAGGCAGTTAAAGAGACCTGAAATAGGTTGTCAAAAAAGTCTAAAAATCGACTTACTTCGCTGCCTCCCAAAACAGAATTGAATCACAGCAACAATCGAACTATCCTTGAAAAACCTCCATACTGCACTGCTAACATCCGCAGTGAGATAACGTTTGTGCTTCATGTATGCATCGGAGAAAGAGGGTACTGCCGGCTGGTATAAAAGCCAGGGTAAACACCAGATCACCATCAGTCAGCCCAGTGACTCCACAAGTCGAGGTTTTCTTGTTCCCCGTTAAGTTCAGTGAAAGCATCAGCAAAATGCAGCCTATCCGAGTGAGTGCGATATCCCATACAAAAACGCAAAAAATAAAAATAACAACTCGTGAAATTGTTTTAACGTTGTGACTTTTTTGTTTCCCGGAAACTATTTTTTTTTTCAGATTTTAGTTAGTGTACGTGATGTTAAAACATATTTTTCTCCTCTTTATACAATTAACTTACGTAAAAAGCTTTGGTTGCGTTATCACCAGAGCTTTCGCACCATTATCAACATTGGTTTAAGTTTATAACATCATTTTTCTATCAATTTGAAATTATAACTAAAAATGTTGAAAAAGTGAAAATATTACTTTCGCGATAAGATTTTTTTAAAGTAACTTCAAAGCACAAATTTGGTTTTGAGGCACCGTAGTAAACGTTCGAAAAGAAAAAGATGGTATGAGAGATAGATTTTTTTGCATAACACCCCACGCAGGAGGCTCTTAGGAGATAATATCCGCCAGGGCCTGTGTCATCTTTGTGGATGCTGTGTGGAGGGTTTTTTAACGAAAGGGAGAGAGGTATGAGGGTTGCGTATTAAAAAGATATGTAAAAACGAAAGTTGGGAGCGCTAATATATTTAAAAAAAACGACCACAATCACGATCATGACTTATTGCCGACATTGCTGAATTGTATTTTAATTGTAAGATATTAAAACAAATAAATAAATTTAATATAAAGCTAAAATCCCTCGTTTAAGGTCTTACATAGCATTTAAAGACACTCTGTGAACATTTTCATAACCATAATATATTAAATAATAGAACGAGATGTGTTTTTCATAATTTTCTTAAAATCGGAGCATACTTTGGGTTTTTTTTGTATCGGAGGAATATTATAAAATCAATTTTACAACTCTAAAAGATTATTCTTTTTAAAAGATTATTTTAAAAAACAATATACATTTTTAAGAGTTTAAAAACTTAAAGTATTCAAGGAAAGTATTTTATAAATAATACAACGGAAGAAATTTGGAATGCGTGGGCTTAATTTTGAAATCAACTTTTTAGGTTACACATTTTTTCGTCAATATCCTTTTACTTTGAAAAGAAAAATTCAAAACATAAACGTTAAAAACTATTATAAAAGTAGGGGTTTAAAACTGTTATAATTATAAAAGTAGGAGTTATTTAGAGTTTCCAGTCCAATAAGACGTTGCTTAAACCAACAATCTACTTAAATCTGTTTAACCCCTCTGGTCTCGGGCACATTCCGTCAGTAAATTAGAAAATTTACGCTTTGCTGAATGTATCCGATAATTAAAAACTATTATTGAAAGGTGATGAAATACGCTTTCAAATTTTATTATTATTTGTAATAAACATAAAATTGTGCAAATATTCAAATTTTTATTAGACAAATGAATAATAAACATTACATTCGTAGGAACCCTGTTTTATAAACATTTCATAAATAATAATAAATAAAAAATTTCGATTTTTTCTTTTTTTTTTTCAAATAGCGGTCGGAAATTTTGGTTTCATTTTAACAGTGGTTAATTTCTAGACATTTTTGTTTGTGAAGAGTTTTAATTTTCAAAACTTTAAAATTAAAACTCTTAAAAACAAAATTGTCTAGAAATTGTTACATAGTCAATGCCCAAGAAATACAAAAAAAAATTAACTACTAGATTCGAATATAAAGCGTGGTTTTCTCTCTTTCTAACACTGATTAGATCACATTTCTCACTATGAATCAGCGAACAAATTAACCTGAGAGGTTAAATAAAATTTCAAGAGAAAATGAAACCAGAATTATATTTAAAAAAATCGTAAAAATATTATAATTCGAATTTGAAAAAGCAGTTGATATATCACTCCTAAGTGTTACGTGATCAAACTTATCTTATAAAAGAAAGTTTTGTCACATTAGACGTAACGCTATTTTTTTTCTTAACCATAAAAATTGTACAAGCCTCGTCATTAAAAAAAGTTAATTCCAGAAATTAAATTTTCAAAAACACATTCCATAAATTAGCACGTTAAAAGAATCTGTAAAATGTATTTCGTTACCAAAATTAAGTGAAAACTTAAAATTATTTTTTTTGCATACTTAATTTATAATAGGTATGGGTGGGCCATTGTGCATAAATCGTATTATTAACGGCCAATGATTTATAATGAAGGGCGTCCAATTAGATTGCTACGCGTTCAATGAAAATGTGTTTACGTAAGAAAGAAAGGTGTGATTTACCTATTGAGCATTACGTCCATCAATATGTAATAGATTGGCCCAGAAAAGCGAAACTGTACCAACCGTACATAACCGTTTCTACTCACTCAGTTAAATACTGGGTAAAATGGTAATACGAATTAGGGATGGCAACACTTTAAAATACCCGATAAATTGGGAAAATTTACTGTATATATCGTAAATAAAACAGTTTTGTTTGAACCTACATATTATTGAAGATATTTCGAAGTTTCATACGCTGATCAATCTATTACTTATACTATGTAATTGAGAGGTATAATGTACATTTTATTACTTAAATTTGTGTAAATATTGCTTTTATGAAAATTTCTTAGCTCGTGAGAACATTTTTTTTATGTGAATACCGCACAAGAGTCCCAACTGTTCCCAGCAATCAGGAGACTACTGCATCCCCAATTCGGATATGTTGTAAGGATGAAAGTAGTGGGGTGGGGAATGAGGTAGATGCTTTTTCGGCAGCCACCTCTGGTCTGGAGCCCCAAAATACCTGAAAAAACCCTCGACTCTGTGCAGAAACGGGCGGTCCGTCTGATAGATTTTCCTAATTTAACAGACGGATTGCAATCTTTAGAGCTCAGGCGTCGGATGGGAATGCTATCCATGTTCTACCGGTATTTCAATGGAAGATGCTCAGAGGAACCAGCGTCATTGATCCCTTCGGCACCGGTGCATTGTAGGGAAACACGCCAAACGCGTGCCCAACAAATGATTCACATTGGTCACATGAGAATGGGTCGCTTCTTCGACTCGTTCTTATGTTCAACAGCTCGGCTGTGGAACGATTTGCCGGTCTTTGTGTTTCCTCCTTTCTACAACATGGGTACCTTCAAGACCAACGTTCATTTCTTCCTCTCCTCAAAAAGACCTTCCACAAAGCATCTCAGATGACATAGGCCCTGAGGAAAATTATTTTCTTCAGGGCCTCCTGTATGGAGTTAATGTAAAAAAAAGATGGGGAAGATGGGTAAGGTAAATTTAGGTAAGTAACTGGCTCTTCAAATCTAGTCACCAAACACAACTAAAGCCATTTCAAGCAACGTTTCAATTCTGATTTGTAGTATTACACCAGGGCGAAACTCATAGTATCTTCAACTCTGGAACGTGCCGCAAGTATACTATTTATAATATTTAATGAATAATTTATGTGTTAACTTAGTCAAATTAAACTTATGTGCGCACGCTGGGATTTGAACCCGGGACCTTCGGATTGATTACCTTTTTTAAATTATTTATTTTTGGAGTGTTATGATGGGTTGCTCCTTCTTTAGCCAGGGTTTCGGACAGCGTTAGTGTCCATCATCAGAACAGATGTGTTACATCAGGCGTGACGACATCAGACCTGATGATGGACACTGTAACGCTAAATCTAAAAGTCGTACGAGAATCTTACCCCTCATCCACGGAGGCTGTCAAATTTAATTTATTATTAATAGGCCGTTATTTTTAATACAGAATAATTTATTAAATTGCCACAAAATCACTTTTGAAAACTACGTAAGCGAAATGTTCTTCAAAATATGAGCTTTTCAAAAAAGAAATTGTACAATTTTTTGTTTTTCTGAGGTACCTAACGAATTTTATGTAACCGCTGCATTTTGAAAAATTTTATTTCATAAATTTTGCTCTTCTTGTAATTACCATTATTTTAGTCATATTATTATTATTATTAAGACATTTTTATAATTGCTTTATCGGTGGCAAGGTGGTTTCCGGGGGTAAAGTGCATTAACTTCACGAGATGATTCTACATGATGGTAGAAGTAAAAAAAATTAACAACTTTTTCCGAAATTCCAACTTTTTTTTCCCATACAAAAAGACGTAGGTACCTACTAAAAATCCTTAGTATGAGGTACGATCTTACTTGCTGAGCGCCAGCCGGGCACGATTGTGGCAACATTGCATGGTTTTGACTGGCCCGTATCGTAACAGCGGAAAATAATAAAACTGGAAGCACACGCCGGTCTATTTTTATCTTTTTACCACAAAACTACCCCTAAAAGTTGGAATTTCGAAAAGATTATTCATCTTTTTTACTTATAATATCATGTAGAATCACCTCCCGAAGTTTATGCACTTTATCCCCGGACACCCTGTATAATAATCCGATGAATTATTGTCAATTTTTTAACATAAATCGTGGAACTTGAAAAAGACATGTGTACTTTTTATATTCTTGTGGTGATTAAATTTCTGACGCGAACGTATACACATTATGTGAAACTATTTTCAATTTAAACAACAGGTTAAAAACGCATTGGTCAAACATGTTCGCCACCAAGACCTAGACAAACCTCACCCCGTGAAACCTAATAGAACCCCTGCTAAGTCACCAAACGTAGCGAAGCACTTAGGCTGACCTATGTTATTCAATAAATGGTTCGTGAAGTGGCGATAAGAATATCCGCGTTTTAAATTGAAATTTATTAATTTATAATTTGAAATTTACCGAAAAACTGGTAAACCGTTTAACCGTTTTTGCAGACCCTAATACATAACAGTTGAACAGTTAGGATGGCGTGCCAGAAGACAGATGAAAGTGAACGATATAGCATTATTATTATTGGAATAATGTTATGTGTGGCACGAAGAAAGGGAAACTCGGGAGTTCTGCCAACTGGAAAGTACAAAAAGTTGGGGTCATTCACTTAAAAAGAGATTTTTCAGAACAAAATACTCTCTCAATTTACCTCCCATGGCGTGTGCTGGATTGCACACTAACTTCCCAATATTCCGGAATAAAAAAATGTTATTATCATTATTCTTACCAAAATTTTCAAAACATGGCAGTTAAAATTCGGTATCAGGCCGCTAACACCAGCTGTCTGTTTTGATTATCCAAGAAAAAAACATCACCAAAAATCGTGTTTTATTTTATTTTGAGAAATTCAAGCATAAATATTTAAATGTTCTATGATCATTTTCTAAAGAATTTAATTTTCTACTTTATATGCTTACAATAAAACAACAACCAAAAAGGGGTTCGTAAGTAGCAGATTAAAGCAGTTTTTCAAGACCTAATAGGTACTTTATTTTTTTCTGTGTTCATAAAAAGACTAAACAGCAAAATACTGGATTATTTCAAAGTTCTACTCGCAGTATTAATTTAAAGCATTTAAAATATTTCTAAGCGGTCTAATTTTCAAACCAAAAAAACACAATTTTTCAATACTTGGTAGTAAATGACCTTAAGGGCCCGCAACTCGGTTTTGTACCGATTTATTACATATTTCCCTTAAACATGGTAAGTTTTAAAGCTCTTAAAAAAATATATGTTATTCTTGAAGATAATATCTAGACTTTGCCCGCGCCGAAACGCCAATATCAAATTCCCTCAACAAATCGCAAAGTATGCTCCAAAAAATATTATTAACACGTTTGTTTCAGTTATTTTACAAGTTATATGTATGAAAAAATTCACAGTGTTTCTTTAAATGCTGTTTAAGATAATGCCCGCGAGATATTTGCTCTATTTTAAACGAGTCGTGTTTTATTAAACATTTTCGCAATTTTCACATCGATTTTGTAGCTGTAAATGTTAGCGCTCTCCTCTAACATTAGTAATTTCGTATCTCTCCATCTTCTTCTTTTCGGGCCCGGTTGCAGAGCCTTAAACAGATATTTGGCTTTTTAGAGTGGTAGGTACATTCAATATCGCCCCGGCGAAAGATCACCGTTCAAAATTAAAAAGACTAGATCTGAACAGCCAGGTATAATAACTTAATAACTTTATTATCCGTGATAAAAAAAAACATTCTTCAATATCTGTTAATTAAAAATGTATAGTAAAACTATCTCGTACAAAGTTTTCTATCGTTATGTAAAATCGTTCAAAACGTGTGCAAAATTTTGTTTCTTTTTCTCATGAAATTTTAATTGCGAAAAGTGTTTTAAAAAATATGAATATACATTTCCTTACACGCAATATCATCAGTTATCTCAGTTATTGTTAAATTCATCAAAATTAATTGGACCAAAAAAAGAAACAGAAATTGAATTATTACACGGATCAATTTACGTAATTCATTGTTCGGGTGCAAGATCACTTAACATCTTAAGACAGGTGTTCTCAATCTATACTGATATTTTTTTGTTCAATAATTTGGTTAAACTAACGATAGATGACAAATTAAAATCCACGATTTTTTTTGTGTCCCAAATCGCAAAAAAAAATACTTCTACTACCTTCCTTGAAGTTAATATTATCAATATTATCAAATTTAGTAAGAAAGAAAACGGTTAATAAATTCGTTAATTAAATATGTTTCCAACAAGGTTCAACAAAGAAGTCGTTGATTATACAAAGACATTATCTTGAAAAACGTTCCTAAAAACCAAACAAAGGAAGCAAATTTGTAAAAATAAATTGTAAAACCACACTAACTTGAGCACAATTTTCGCCTGCGGCGCTTACTTTATTTACTTTCTGAGACATGAATGCATTAAATGAGACAAATCGATCGTAGATTTAACTCTTTCAGGCCTAAATTAAAAGTGACAGTAGTAGAACTATTTGATGCTTGATTGGTAGAGTTGTTAACTATTTTTTTCAAGAGTTTAGTAGTTATAGCTACTTTCACTAGAAAGAACAATAGGTTTCAGAAGGTGAGCTTTAAGTAAAATGTCAAATCGTGCACTGCACACCAAAAACATAACATTTTAAAAAATACCTCAAAATTGAAAATTTAAAAAACATCTTTAAAAATACATCAACAAAAAAAATGTGATCCAAAAATTCGGTCGAGATTTATCACAAAAATGGCTACCGCCTGAACTAGTAGCTAAAACCCAATAAAAAATAGTGCGCAAAGCCAGTTACACCAGCAATTGGAAAACGAAAACCGAAAACGAGGAAAAATCTGAAATTTATATATGTTAAAGTATACACAGGGTCCAAAAGGGTTAATGCAAGGGTTAAATATGATATGGACTTAAGTAAAGGACGTACGGACAATCCATATTTGAAAAACGTGGCAAGAGCAAAGGCTTGAATGTACTCATTTCGACAAAGCTTTTGTTAACTTGACTCCTTCCTTCAGCACACACGTATTTATTTGAAAGATCGTCGGCTGCAGCTTGAAAAGCAGCGCCACCAACTTTGAGAGCCACCGCATTATGCAATATAAGCACACATCACAGCATTAAACAGATAATAGTTACGGTAACAAAGTAACGACTACTTTGCAATAACCGGCAATCGTTTCAATTCAAAAGTTTGCTTTCGAAAGAGAACAGTCCGAGTCGGACACGAACAGTGGAAATGCAAAGTGATTTTATTAAGGCGGAAGCGTTGCAACGAAGAATAATTGGTATTGCATCTTGCAATGCACGATTCTGTAATAACGCACCAATTTTAGACAGATAAATCTCGCATTGGCCAATGGACCTAACTCGCTTGTGGTAGGATGCCGGACACAACAATGGAAAAGTTCAAGCGTGAAGGCAGAGATCCCAACTTTCCTTGGTCCCTTCATATAAAATATTGTGAAGGTATTTAATTTTTCTGAGTTTTGATATATTAGCGTTCTTAGAACTCCGGGCAAAAAAGGCCTCTTTCATGGTTACTTTGATTGTTGAAAAGAATATAAAGTTTGTTAGGTACACAATACAAGATTTAAGAAAAACCTTTTAATAAGAGATCTTTCGGCTGCTGAAAATGTCACACATGCAATCATTTAATTTTATTTATTCTTTATTTTTACTTTGGATAAGTATTTTTTGAAATATTTTTAGTAAGTTTTTTAATTACATTCAAATATTAATTTTAATAAAATACTCGTAGTTAGCATAAATAAAAGTTTTACCTATTATCTTTATATTATTGGTATCGTTTTTAAGGCTCTTTCAGACCTCGGCCATATTTTTTTGTTTAATTTTTTTTTATTTTTGTATTTGTAAGAGACAAACAGCTTTAACATAAATAAAGAGATACATACATATATACAAAGTTAAATCAAGTCAACTCAAATCACCTTAAATCAACTCAAGCCAAAAATGTCAGAAGGTCAAAATATTTCGGCTTTGCAATAAACGTAATATTACTGAACTTATCCAAAAACTAAAAACTGTTTTTGGAAGGTGGTAAAATACGCTGTCAAATTTGATAATTTAAACATATAATTTTAGAAATATACATTTTTTGTTCCAAAGATAAAAAAAAAAATTTTAATGGCTCAACTTATGGTTTTTCTAACTTAAAAATTATTAATAACAAAAAAAAATCAGACGATTGTATTATAAACGTTATCGTCATCTGGTTGAGTGGGCATCGCGTTTGGGTCCCACCCGGGCGTTTCGTGTCCGACTCCTCGGCTGGCCAAGTCCTCCATCACGACTCAATCAACATCGGCTTACTGTGGAGGTAGTAGGAGATTTTCAAAGATTGTAGAGTTATTCGTAAACCGGGAATGTTTGTCTTTCTTTTAAAAAATTAAATAAAAATTATCAAAATTTTCCTTGTATTAATAAAATTATTATAAATTGCGTGTTTCATTTTTTATCTTATACAAAATGAAGTTGTAGACTACTTGTTTACAACACGGTACAAGCCAGCGCTGCAAGTAGGGAATATCAATAAAATGTAACAAAAAATTAAATTAAATAACAAATAAGATCAAACTCAAGATAATGTAGAAGGGCATTTAAACAAAGCTAATATTTTTTTAATGTGAACACTGCACAAGAATCCCAACTGTCAGGAGTCCGTGGGACAATGGCATCCCCAATTGGTGCATTCAGATTTGGTCACAAAACACGGTTATTGCCATTTTTAGCAACGTTTAGATTACAAATGGTTGACTTTACCAGCGTGATACATCAAGTATACAGAGTTAGGTCTGTCAAGCTTTAGGAGAATTATACAACATAAAGACACGTCAACCAGGTAATTTCTGTAAATGTACCCATGGAAATGTCAAGTCTGACGAGATAAGTGATTAATGTGCCTGACTTGCCAATACCTTCCTGAGATTTAAGACCAGTTGACGTCGAATCTCGATTAGTGCAGCGGACCTACGGAAGAAAACAGACATCCAATAACTTCCTGCTTTATACATACATAACCATAAATAATTTGTATTATTATGGACCGCTGTCGTAGCCAAGACTTGAATTGTGATATAGTAGATTTATTATGTACGAGAACTTGTTCGAGAACTCGACAAATAGCTTACGAATTGTAAGATTCTACCACTAATGTTTAGATGTCGAAATTCAACAGTAAAAAAATTATACTTGTTGTAAAGTTATAATAGTATTAGTAAGGCATTACTAAAATAACAAAAAACAGGAATTGATAAATAACAAAAAACAGGAATTGATAAATAAGAAAAAACAGGAATTGATAGGTTTTCACGAAGTTCTTAGATTTAAAAACTCGACGTTAAATTATTTAACATACATAGTGTACGGGACCCGCAGATACTTTAATAGCTAAACCTGTGTACAGATCGCAAGTGCACACCACAGTTGAGTTTGGCAGTCACCTCTGAAAAAATACTAAAAAAACCATCGAGTCTTCGACTCATCGACAGAAACGGGTGGTCCGTTTTATACATTCTCCTACCATAACAAACGGATTGCAATCTTTAGAGCACAGGCGTCGGGTGGGAATGAGGTTTTTGTTCTACCGCTATTTCAACGGAATATGCTTCCCTCGGCAGTCATAGATGCAGTCGTAGATGCATAGTCGGGAAACACGCCAAACACGCACCCAACTTATGTAGATGGTTGACATTTGTCACATGAGTACGGGTCGCTTCTACGACTCGTTCTTGAGTTCAACAGCTCGGCTGTGGAACGATTTGCCGGCCTGTGTTTCCTCCCTAATACAACTTGGGTCTCTTCGAGACATGTAGAGCATCCTCAAACATGACATAATCCCTGAGGGAAATTATTTTCCTCAGGTCGCGTCCTGTGTGCAGTTAATGAAAAAAAAATCAGGAACTTTTGTATTCTACGCACAAGAAATATTTATTTGGACTTTTGGTAAACACCGTATAATAAAAGCATTAAACAGAAAGGCAAAACAGATAACAAAAAAATTGTTATCACATTTGCAATTTTGTATTCTCCATCAAAAGGAAGAAGGAATGAATGTAAGACGAAAAATGTAGCGATATTATCAAAGAAATGAAAAAAAATTATTTCTACAAATCACATATTTCTGCGCGCATTGCCTAATATTGCAAACTTTAAATAATGAGATATACGTTTTCGGTTGTTGTACACAGAAATGGCGCCATCTGATATTGTCAAACAAAATTTTCACACATTCTAAAAATTACTGTTTTACGTAAAAGGGTAACTCCACCATCAGGGAACTTTACTAAATAGGGCGAAGCCCGTCAAAAAGCCACCTGAGGATTTTTCCTGCAAGGAACCAATTTTTCTTCTACCTTCTCCCATCTAAAATTGCCTATCATTGCTTCTTTTCATATATATTGTAAATTTGGAGCTCCTGGGTCTAATCAATATAAGGGCAACTACTCGACACCCTATGCATAAGGATCTATTTGTCGCCATCAAATTATGTAGCAAACTCGCCAATTCCTCGCCTACGATATCGAAATATTTTAATGTAAAAAATCTATATTTAAAACTCACTTAAACATTTTCTTAAATATTACATAGTATAAAGAAAAGTCGCTCCCGCTGTCTGTGCGCTAAGATCTTTTAAACTACACAAAGAATTTTCGTTATTTGTTTTTGGGGTGTTACGCCGTGTTGCGCTACCTCCTTCTTTAGCCAACGTTTCGGACATCGTTGCAGTGTCCATCATCAGGGCAGATCCGGCAGATCCGGTAGATCCGGTAGATGATGGACAATGCAACGATGTCCGAAACGTTGGCTAAAGAAGGAGGTAGCGCAACACGGCGTATCAGGGCAGATCCGGTAGATCCGGTAGATGATGGACACTGCAACGATGTCCGAAACGTTGCCTAAAGGAGGAGGTAGCGCAACACGGCATAACACCCCAAAAACAAATAACGAAAATGCTTTTGGCCGTGAAAATCTTAAAACTTATCTACACAAAGAATTTTCATGCGGTTTTCACCAATAGATAAGGGTGATTCATGAGGAAGGTTTTTAGGTATATAATTTGTAAAGGTTTTGTGTAAATTGGATGAAAATATATGCGAGCGCAGCGGACTGGCAAGCGGGCGGTGTGGTTTTGATATATTTGTAAATTAACAGATGGCGTCGGTTATAAAGGTTGGGTAATGGCGTTATCAGAAGATGGCGTTGTGTTTCGTTAGATACAGCAACGTGTGAGATATAATTTCTGATAATTTCAGTTTACTCTTTTTTTTAATTCTATCCAATTGTAAACCGCTAGATCTAGAATGTAAGTTTTTTTTGCAGCCATTGTTTATTACTAAAAAATTGTAATCACTTCAACGTACCCAAAAAAGCCCCATAAAAGAGTCATTAATAATTATTTTTAAAAAATCAGGGGACAATTACTAGTCAAATATGTAATTTCAATGTTATCTATGGGCTACCACCACATAAAATAGCTTTCCTGCTAAATACTAATTGATATTTTTTTCATTCCAGAGTGCCCTCTTAATGGCCCTGTTCGTCGTAGCGGCGCGCGCGGGCTACGAGAGCTACGGAGGTCACGAGGGAGGCTACGGGGGTCAGGAGGTCAGCTACGGCGGCGAGGAGGCCAGCTACGGAGGTCAGGAGGCCGTTTATGGAGGTCACGAGGGACAGGAGAGGTCACATGAGGAACACCACGAGGACGAACACGTTGACTACCACGTAAGATGATATTTCTATCTTTAGAGCTACGAAGGTCAAGAAGGTATGGAAAAGTCAAGGAACATCAAAAAGAGGATCACATTTACCACCATGTAATTTGATATTTATATAAGTTTCATGACCAAAGAGAACATTTAAAGAGAGTGAAGAATAAAAACAGAGTGTGCAATTCACACGCGGTAGAAGCAAAAAAAAAAAAACTTCCAATAATTAAAACTAAATTAAACAAGAGTGGGGAGGCTAAGAAGCACCGCACAAAGAGAAGACCGATTATAATATCTGACTCTCTAGCAAGCTAAATCCAATGGATATATGTGTTTGTCTCTTTTTAGTGTCGCTATTTTTCGTTTCATCGAGTTTCAAATCACAACAGTGCTAAAGAAGTTTTCACTTAAAAGATTAACCGAACCTATTTTTCTACTACTTTTCACTACTACCACGTGTGATTGGCATACTCATATGTTTAATTATAAGCAATAATTATCAGCCTGAAACACTCATCAACATTGAAAAATCTTCCGAGAAAAGATACTTGCCGCCAACGGGACTTGAACCCGTGTCCTTCTGATTGCCGGTCAGCTGCTCGGGTTTCAACCAACTTTAGTTGGTTGTTTTCTTTAAACTAAAGTTGGTTGTTTTCAGGTGGAAAAAATATAATAAGCAATAATTGTTGAATGAAACACTAGTATATATTGAATCATTTGGCGGGTATAAGATAAGCCGCCATAGCTCAATTGGGAGAGCAGCTGACCGGCAATCAGAAGGGCACGGGTGCAAGTCCCGTTGGCGTCATGTATCTTTTCTCGGAAGATTTTTCAATGTGGATGAGTGTTTCAGGCTGATAATTATTGCTTATAATAATTGTTGCTTTTTTAATGTTTTTAGTCGTAAAAAATACATCAAATAACATAAAAAATGTCATTGGACACCAAAATATCATTTCAGTACAATTTTAACTCCAAATACTGTCAGGAATCACTGGTTAAAGTACTTAAGTCAAGTACGTCCCTTAACACCCAATATATGTATGTCAAATTCACTTTTCCAACACGAATACATCAGATAAAAGAGAGTAGAACCTTCGTAATTTGATATTCATTTTAATGCTTCTAAGAATAACAACAGTTTATTCCATATGTAGATTAGACCTGCTTTCGTCCAAACGTACCTAAATTTACATTCAGTCGCACGTTGGCGAGCTAGATACCAAAGCCGTTTGCCTTTAGACGTGAGGAGTTCTGAGACGTAGATGGGTGTAATGGGGCCAGACAATCCGATTGTTCCCGTGTTTAGTTTGTCCCCAATCTTTTCGCAAGATCTGTTATATTTTTTATAGCATTAAGGAGCTCCTCTTTTAACGCTATTGAATTAAAATTAATTACCACTGACCTAGGTTTAACTGTTGGAGGAATATATATTTAAAATATTTATCAAAATATTAGAATCAATGAACATAACAGAATTTAAAGCACAATCACCCGAAGCACTTAGTGATAATGATTGACTTACGCAAGTACGTGTTCAATTTAATAATAATTAAGCTAAATGCATAAAACATAAAACATAAACAAAAACATGTTTTTGCAAGCACGCGAGCAAATCAATTCATAGTTATTGTTATGACAGACAAATAACGCGATCTAAAAAGTTCTACTCCATTGAATTGAACATCACCGTATCAGGTGAAATTTAAAGAGCGTTGAAGACGAACACGTTGAAGATGTGCTTCTTCGCGTACAGTCATGTAACGTGGTACGTTCATTTTCTATTCACCGATGCAGTTACCGTTATAAAAACTGCACTTAGTGGCTAGCGATTTCTGAACTAGTTTCGGATTCTCTCTCGCTGTTGCAGTGAGAGTAGTTTAAATGGTTGTTTATTGGATCTGGGACGAAAATCTGGTTTTAAATGGGGTTCAGAGAGTGAACTTGAACGCAGATAGATGTTGTAGAACCAGATTTGAAAAATTGTATTTTTTTTAATATAGTCTCAAAATCTATTATCTCTCCCTCTCTTTCTATAAAATAAAGCGAGAGTAGATTTTTAATTGTTATTTATAAAAACTGAGAACTCGATGAATATTATAGAACCAGACTATCGTTTTGGTCTGGTCTCAAAATAAAGACTCTAAAGCAGTTCATTTGGATAAGGTTCTAGCTGACTTTTTCCAAAAATGACCTTTGAATGCTAAAGCATTTCTTTTGCTCATTTATACACCTAAAATAATTTTCAGAACAATCTGTGTAAATTTTTTAAGATGTATGTATGGAAAACTTCTAACACCAATCATTCTAATCGAACAGTATTAATAGGCCAGAGACTGTATGGTTGAAATTTATGAATCCAGCTAAATGCAACTCTGATGCCGCGCCGTACGCAAAACCATCTTCGTACAAGTTTGTTAAAAAGCTACTATTGTAAGAGAACCGAATTCAAGCAAGTATCCAAAGATGCCAAAGGCTGGCG
Organism: Limnephilus rhombicus; assembly: GCA_929108145.2. Lineage (NCBI taxonomy): Eukaryota > Metazoa > Arthropoda > Insecta > Trichoptera > Limnephilidae > Limnephilus > Limnephilus rhombicus. Next base: position 5,092,805 of record OV815288.1, on the reverse strand, counting down.
CCACTTACGTTAACAGATCGCATTCTTATACATGCCGCTGGCAGGTATATAGATAAGTACTACGGATTTTAATTTTGAGTACCTCTCCGGACATGGAGAGATTGACGGTTATACGATTATAATTGTAAATGGCAGTAGTGAAAAATAGTACCACGCGGCTATACATAACACATGACGTCATTGCCTGTCGCGGTTACTTTGTCTCGATGACTAGCTGTCACTGGATAACAGTGGATCTGAGGAACCGGCTATTTTTGGAACCAGTTCCTATCGGATTTATAAAATGGTCACCAACTCTCAAACTGGGCCGAACCAAAAGCCGCCAGAAGGGGCTAGCAGCAAAAACATACGGAGCGGGTTTTTAACTGCTAGTAATCAATTATTGGAGGTGCTAACACCATTTGTACTGTCCATTTTGTTTGTTTTTGACAGTTGACCGTAAGTTGATACGGTTTTATCTTCGCCTCACCAATTTCGGAGGTTTCATAAACTATTTAACACTTTTTTATTATGACGTCCAATCTTGTGTGAAGTATTTTAGTTTATCATATTTTAATGGAAAATATTTTGGCGCTGGCTTGGAAATGCATAAGGCAAATGTATTTAGAACCTTATGCAATAAATTATTGTGCCCTAGCTGGTTGCACATGGTTCTATTTGCATGTTCAGGTTTGTTCTAAAATGGTAAGTTTACGTCCTATTTCAATTTTTACCTTTTAACTATGTTCAATTAAAAAACTTTACTCAAGATAGATAGATAGATAATGAGAAATCGTATTTGAAAACTTTGACACCTCTTGTCTCAGAACAAGGTAAAGTTAAGTTAGATCCCTATCCAAATGAAGTGACGACTTGCAGTAATGGTAATCTAATGATTATTTTTCTGGATCTGGGACCAAAAATCTGGTTTTAAGTTCCGAGAGTGAACTTGAACGTAGATATACACATATATGGAGTGTAGAACCAGATTAGAAAGATTGTTATAATTTTTGGTCTAGCATTAAAATTCAGTTCTATTGCGGATATTAATTAATGTTACAAGAAATGGTGTCGCAACCAGAGATTAGTGTAACACAATACAGTGCACAGATGCTTGCATACAGCATGTTTAAAGCTTGATATTCTACTTTAGACTTTCAGTTAAATTGAAAAAAAAAGTTGGTTATAATATAGTAAACAGATCCCATTGTAAAAGTTTTCGATTACGTACCTACTAATATAAACATTTTTCGAGTAGGTATTCGAATTGGATTCAAATATGCTAGGGTTGTCCGTTTTTTTGCTAAAAAAATAATTAGATGTAAACAATAGTTACAATGATGTTTCTTAGTGACGTTTCGCAAGGAAATCACTGTCAGAAGTGTATACAAATGCACCAAAATACACAGTTGTAGATTTTTGATGTTTGTGTCGGCTATAATTACGCAGACTACATCTTAAAACACTTTACTCGCATAGATTATTTATACAAGCGAAAATGATATCCACATTTTTATAAAATATGCCAAGAATGAAAAAGCGTGGGCAAGAAGTAAGCAAAATAAAAGAAAAGCAGGCTACTTTTGAAATAGGTGATCCAGCCATATTATTTATTTATGAATACTATTTCCTGAAATATTTGCTTCGAGTTTCGTTCAGAATTCTAGTGTGCACGAAATCATTTACCAAAGTTCGTGAAAAACTATCAAATAGAATAAGTCCCATTCAAAACAAATATCCTATTTGGTGTATATAATATTTTAATGAAATTATGAGAAAGGAAACATCGAATTTTGATAGATGATTCTCGGAGGACCAATGGATAATGGTGGAATATTTATAACAATTGAATTATTGTTTCAGGCCCATCCCAAATACTCCTTCGACTACTCCGTGAAGGACCCTCACACCGGAGACAACAAGGAACACTGGGAGACCAGGGACGGTGACAAAGTCAAGGGTAGGCGCAAATTATGCACAAACTATACCGTGTTCACGTCGCGGTCGGCCTTCAGTAATGGCCTCTCTATATTCAGCGGGGATGAATTCAAAATGTTATTCAACACGTAAACTCACACCGGCGTTACTCAGAACTGAGCACAAATACATATTGTTAAAATGGACGGATCGTCTTTTCTGCGTTGCTGTACCAAGCATTTAACTTTCCTCAGCCCAGGAAAAACGCTATTGGTCAAATAAACCAAAACATTCTATGCGACTGACACGTAGCGCAGCGTCCTTTGCCACCGTCCCAAGTGATGATCATTGTCTTCTAGAGCAATGTGCAATTGAATTTTACCAAACGCGTGACTAACTTTTTCTGGGTTGTTGCACGTAGCAATTAACCTCCTTCTTTTGTACACGTGTCACAATGGATTGGAACCCCCGTGAAACTTCTAGTTGGTAGCACCTTTGATTAACCCACTCCCCTTCACGACCATCGATTTGCCTTTATGCTTCCCGTTTAGATCTCAAAAATAATTATCGTTAACCCCACGAAACAAACAATATTAATAGCACTCTCGAATATCCTGCTCGAGAAGCAAACTTGATGCATATTTTGATTGTGTCTTTATTACAGGATCTTACTCCCTGGTCGAGTCCGACGGCACCAAGAGGGTAGTAGAATACGAGGCTGATCACAAGAACGGATTCAACGCCGTCGTGCACAAGATCGGAACACCCAAGGAACAACCTTCCCACGAACAGGAATACGCCCATGAATACCAGAGCAATGACTACGCCCAGGCTTCCCAAGGATCAGAGGGAGGACACTACGGCTACCAATAGACTACTCATCCAACTTTTTTAGCTAATTTTAGTGGCGTGGTCTTGAGCCTATGAGAACGCGCGATCGTACCTAATTTTCCAAAGCCATTTGCCTTAATCTTAAAACGCCGAAGCCGCTTTTTAACACGGCGTTTGGTGCTTTTGAGTTGCCTTTAAAATTGTTGAGAAAAAGATCCGACATCGGAGAGAAAAAAAGATAGTTTTGACAGCGAAGCTGTCACGATGAAAATTTTCATTTTAATCCATTAGTAATGATTAACCGCAACTAGTAAAGACGTCATTGTGTCGTTTGATGAAGCTTTGTCATTTTAGTCGACTCTGGCGTCGTAAAAATTCTGGACAATTTAGGAAAAATTCCTTAAATTTGGCAATATTATTAGCTTATCCGTCTGAATCGAACCGCTTTCAATTGGTTCTGATCATTTTACTTCTACTGATGTCAGATCAATACCTTGTGCTAGTGTTTTTATGTCTTTGATTCCAAAAGACGGCAATGTGCAATATGTCTTATACCTATAAAGTATTACAACTTAGTCTGCTTGTCTTGCTTTATAATGATCAGTTATGTATAATTATATTTTGACGCGAAGAGTGTACTAACGTGCAATTATTATTTAATGTTGTTATTATTTTTTTATATTACCGCCGGCATTTTTCATAACTCATCGATTTATTTTGATAATTATTTATATCAGAAGGAGATTCATGTCCATCAAAATCATTATCATAAAAGAAAAATCATGTATTATTTTTATAAATATGTTATTATTTGTATGATCATATTTTTGTTATGTTTTGTGTAAATTTGGAAAATCACATCATTAAAAATCATCAATCAAGGGCGAATTATTTCCAAAGAAAATTGTTTCTCGAACAAGTTATATATTTCTTTTAGGAAGCTGTTTAGTTTTAAGTATTATACGATCTCTGAATCTGAAAATGTTTTTTAATAAATATATTTTAAAATGTGAAAACCATATCTTTTAATTTCCCCAAAATCACCAAAAAAAATTTCTAAATTTCAAATTCGTGGACACTTCGAAAATTTTTATCCAGTACAGATTTTGCACAGGTCTCAAGTCTCAACCATTAACAAATACTAATTTCGGCTGGGATTGTCACCATTCAAGATCACAAGAATAAAGTGCATAGCTAATATTTTCAAGCTGCATCATTTAAAAACAAAAATTATATTGAATCGAGTACAACACTCGTAAACTTGTTGCTGCTAATATCATTGATCAAAGAATTATGTATAATACTAGTAATCCGAAATATCGAAAGTAAACAAAAAAACCTGTTCAATTGGGTTTCTTTATTACGTGTATTCTTAATTAAAAATTACGGCAATTAGAAAACTGCTATATCTTTTCTGATATGTTATTGGTCGTTAAAATAAATCGAACGTCCGGTTGATTGGTCAGACTTCTTCGAAACAGCGAAATTTGAGTTGAGTATGCAGTTATGTGTAAAAGTATACCTTGTATCTGGTACAATAGATCAGATTACTCATAAACACCACCAAATCAATTATAACGCAGAAGTTTTTGTGGTAAATTAAACAAAATGTTGATATTTTCATTTTGAAGGTGATATGATTTTAGATTTTCACGGCCAAAAGTATTTTTGTTGTTTGTTTTTGGGGTGTTACGCCGTGTTACGCTACCTCCTCCTTTAGCCAACGTTTCGGACAGCGTTACAGTGTCCATCATCAGGGCAGATGTGTAAATGTTAGTGGTAAAATGTGTGCTTAAGTACTTCGAAGCAATACCGTGTTGCCAGCTCCACTCCACTGCGAGCTGGAATTACAGTATACTTGAAGATGGTTTTTTGCATTTAGCTTTGGTGTACACACCAAACACCTCTTTCTACACCACACAAATTACAGTAGCTATAACTTATAAACTATTTAAAATAACAACAACAACAAAAAACATCAAAACATTTTCAAATAACTCTTCCAGTGGTTATCAAGCATCAAATATGCTCTACCATTGCCATTTTTAATTCGGGTCTGAAAGGAGAAAGTTTAGATCGAAAAAAAAGGTATATAATTTAAGACATTGCGTAATTTACGACCCCCTGTAGGAAGGTGAGACAGCAAATTCGAAAATTATGGTTTTCCTCGAAATATAAATGCATATTTCAATATTTATGTTCAAATTTGTAAATGGTAGAATATACAGTCCTACAAGCTCATCGAATTTCATATACCCACTAGAACAACTCGGTCCAAAATCTTGTTTCAATAAAATTGTTTCAAAATCTTGTTTCAACAACAGGACGAGTACACGAAACACTCGCTTTTACCTAGATTACATGAAGTTAGTAATAGATACGTAGATGTGGCGGATCTATTTAACTGCACGGAAGCTAGGTACAAGAAGGCTATTCTATCATATTATATCTTCTTCAATCAATATTAATTTTATTTTTACTATAGTATTGAATGTAATTGTAGCCCTTTGTGTCATTTCTTAATCAAATGCCACAATTAACTTAACTATTTTTTTTAAATTATTTCCTATGTACCTACAACTAATATTTTGCGACATGTAGTATGTATTTATGGTATATTTATACCGTTAATAAATAAATAAATAAATATTTGAAAATCTTAGGGAAAAACACTAACTTTGTTAAAAAAAATAAAACAATGTAGTACTTACTATAACCAAGTATCGTGAAATTTCTGATATTTCTCTACAAGAGGGAGTATGGCCATTACCCGTGGCTCTATCCTACCATCTTGTTTTTGGGTATGCTGAGAATGAACCATTTACTGGTCAAAAGGGATGTACGTACGAGTATGTAATACTACGCATTTCTTCAGATTGATTCGTGGATGGTGTGAAAACTCGGCTATCATGGAGAGCATTCAATTCTATGTTCCCGATGGTTATCTCCGTAACCGACAGCATAGACTGTTCTATCTCCCAGCCTGCAGGACTTATTTGCCAATGGTCATGCTGATCGGGAGAGCAATCTTGCTGTTAAATAAAATCAATTCTGCTGTCTTTAAAATATTTAAATGTTGAAGACAAAACTTCATTTCCGAGTACCTAAGATAAATTTGTTATAACGCAAGCTCTATTAATGCTAGTACAGTTGATATACCTACTAAATACGTTTAATATTAAATTAATTTAAAAAACGCATTCAAATGTTAAATTTTGTAAAGTTTTTGAAACAATTGAATTGAATTGCATTGAATTGAAAGTTTGAATAGCACAAAGTGGAATTAATTAAAAATGTTGTTAAATTTTAATACAACATCAACTTCTGTATTTCAACGTGGTTTTGAGTTGTAGATTGATTATGTAATTTTTTTTCTGTCAGAAATATATCGTGCGTTTTTCGTGGCAGAAAAAATAATAATATTTGGAGAAACAAAAACGCTATTTAGAAACCAGATCTGAACAGTCGACTGCATCCCAACCTTCATCTTCCCCATCTCCTTCCCTCCCCACTCCCTTCGGCCTCACACCATTGGGGATATCGGATATCGTACTTAATAAAAATATTAATTAATTATACATTTAACCACTCCGATCCCTAAGCTTGTTTTCATGACAATACAACAATAGCAGTCAAGTACACAGAAATCGTTACCATAGAAATACATAAAAAAGACTTATTTTGTAGAAACAATTTTCACCCTCCAAATCGCCTACGCGCCGTTAGACATTGATAATTTTTTTACTAATATTCTTGTATGAAAATACAAAAAAATGAGGTGACAAAATTGTTTATTATACACTAGCTTTTGCCCCCGGCTTCGCTCGCATAGTATTAAGGGGGTACCCACAGTGCCTCATCCAGATTCCCTATCCCCACTCCAATCCCCTCCCCCCTCCGCCTCTCCCCCACCCCCTCTCACCTCTCTCCCCCCCCCGCCGCCCCCATATCCCCCCTCCCCCCAACACCCCTTCCCCCACCCCCCTTCGCACTGCTCCCACATTCTATCCCCCCTCACCACCCCTCCATACCCGTTACATTCATTTTTCAAACAGCTCGCGTGCCACCTATTGCAATTTTTTAATATAAATTTCATAATGCCAGAGCTCTAAGCTATAGCCTATTCTGATGTATGAGCTACATTATTGTAAAGTTTCATCAAAAACCATTCAGTAGTTTTCGCGTGAAAGAGTAACAAACATACATCCATACAAACTTTCGCCTTTATAATATTAGTAGGATTTACACGAAAGAATAATTGTTTTTTTTACATAATCCGTGATTTTAGTACCGTTTTCACATAAAAACATCATGTGAGTCATTTTTACTTTTTTATTTATTTTTGCATTCTAAATTTTAATATTTACAAATGTTAATATGTATTTGTAATAATACAATTTGAAAGCTTATTTCATAACCTTTCAAAAACAGTTTTTAGTATTCGGCTACATTCGGAAATATTTCATTTATAGAGCTTTTTAATTGCGAAGCGGAAATAACACATAGTTTTTATAAATCCGACAGTTCGTTTAAGACAAAAAAACTTGCACAATGGCAAAATACCCATAAGATCGACATTATAAATCACATGCCGACATTTGGATGAATATTTTTTTAATCGGCAAGTCCAGTAGCTAGTGGCTAGTGGCTAGTGGCTAGTCGACTGGAAGGTAGCTACTGAGTGTTGACCATATTAACAGGTTTTGGAATACATTATTACAACGCTTTCTATTAATTTCTAATAGTTAGCAAAGTAAAAAGAGAAACACGGCAGCTAGATGGGGATATCCCACACAAGATAATGTCGCTATAGAATGCGATACCACATGAGTAAAAACTGGACATTAAGAGGAAACTGGGCTGCCTTTTGTCCATACAAGCGTATTCCCCAATTTCCTATCTGAATTTTGATACTAGTGCAAACATTGAAGTGAAAACTCATTTAACACCGTTGTGATTTGAAACTCGATGAAACGGAAACGAGTGACACTAAAAAGAGACCAACACATTCATAGAATTTAGCTTGCGATAGAAATAAAGTATTTATTTATTTTACGGGTACTCGATTCCAATATAATATGATAAATCCACAGTTCCACGCAAGCCTCCTTTTGTATAGCGGTATAAAGCGCCTGACGAACCTCAGCGGCCGGACATTCAGCGAAAAGATCGAAACACACGAAATCCAAAAAAAAAAACATTTTTTATAAGATCAAAATCCGATCTTCAAACCACTCCAACATGAACAGGAAAGAGAAAACACAAAAGAAAGCGACTCAAGAAAACACAAATACTAATAAGATGACCAAATGTATAAATGAATTTGACGACAAAAGCATGGAAAAAAAAATCATACTTCTCATTGATAAAAAAGTGCTTCTTAGTCTCCCCACTCTTGTCTACTTAGTTTTCCGAAGGTTTCACTTCTACCGCGTGTAATTGCACACTCTGATTAATATAATATAGATTACTCTACGCCATAGAGTATTTTCTTCAAACACAGTTGGCAAAAAAATCTTAAAAATCGGACCAGTTTTGAAGGAGAAAAATGGGAAACTCAAAACCTCGATTTTGGCGATTTTATTTAGGTATTATCAATATTTCTATTTTTGAGAGTGATAATTCATGGTGGAATTCCATTATAATATATTATAATAAAACTTTATTCCACTTAATTTTATTCGACACTAACCGGTTTCAGCTCGTCAGAGCCAATTTCAGACTGGTACAAGAAATATTTCTTAGTCTACGGTTTATATACACAACATATTGGGGAGGGGGAGAGGGGTGGTCTGCAAGGATTTTAATCAATCATAATAATTATATTTGTTGCTAAGTCGTTTTAGACTATCGAATTTCTAAATATTTTGGTAATTCCAGTAAGTTAATTACATTGGGTTTGCAGCTCACTTCAATGATGATTAGGGAAAAGCCTTACAAGTAATATGAGTTACTAATGTCCTAATTGTATTGTCAAATCGTTATTATATTTATGAAGTATGGTATATTTTATTGCTTTTTGGAGGGATACATGTTTACATTGGAGTAGGAACGGTATAAACATACCTATTTTATTTTCGAAATTATTATGAAAATTACAATGGATACAAAAGTGGAGAGTTAGCAAATGATTCTAATTATTCATTACAAAGTTAGATTCTATTTTTTTTAGTTAAGCAGGTAATTTCTAAAGATTCTAGTCTATCCAGTTTATGACCTTTATTGCAAATATGGAGAACTTTAACATCTCTGTCTTTATCAAACGAGTAACAAATATAATTATTATAATTGATTAAAATCCTTGTAGACCACCCCTCTCCCCCTCCCCAATATGCTGTGTATATAAACCGTAGACTAAGAAATATTTGTACCAGTCTGAAGATGGCTTTAACGAGCTGAAACCGGTTACGGTCGAATAAAATTAAGTGGAATAAAATTTTATTATAATATATTAGGTATTATCAGCCTGGGGTACATTTTTCAATTTCGTTCTGTGTTCGGGGGAGTAAAAGCGACATTGACAGCAACAGATTCGTCAAATACCTATTGTTCAAATTTATCGGCGTCCGGGTTTCCTCTTAACAGAAAATAACCAACTCATAAATAAAGTACCATAATAAAAATACTCAATTTTCAAACAGCATTTTTTCAGAACGATCACCTCAAGAGGCTTTATAAACATAGAAAATAACTTGATAAAAATGTAGAATTATGTTTCAAGAAGACCTTGGTGTTTTATATTTTTTTCATGCATTTATATCATCTAACAGCCTGTGGGACTGTGACATTCCTAATTGGGGTATGTTGTGAGGCTGGGGGGAATGGGGTAGGTTGGAAGTACGTGGCTATTCAGATCTGGTCACCAAACATGACAAAAGTCATGTCAAGCGAGTTTTAGATTCTGAATGGTGGTCAATCACAACGGCGATACCTATCAACATACTAATTTGGAAAGCGTTGTTATTTTAATAAATAATTGAATTCGGGGAGCCAGAGAAGACAACGAAAAAAAAAATTAAAAACAGATTGTTTAATTTTGTCTTAATTTTTTTAATTATGATAATATTTAAAAATTGATTTTGGGGCATAGGTTACTTGTCAAGAATCCATATACATGTGTTAAAGAGACGTACCTGACTTACTTTAATATGTGATTTCTGAAGTTATGTGAATTAAAAAAATTAGGTGAAATTTCGGTCACAGGTCATTTTTTACAGCTAAAAACATGAAAATTCAGTAGGCATTGGAGATTTATGGTCTGGGAGGGGTGTTGAGCGGTTACTCGTCTGATCAGTGGTGACAAGTGAAAGAGGCTTACTTCCAGTGATTCATGAGGTTATTTAGAGTAAAAATGTAAATGACATTTCGGTCTCAGGGGATTTTTTTTCGAGCAAAAATATAAAATATCAGGAGGCGTTGAACAGTTAAGCGGTTACTTGGCTGAGTGACCAGTGAAAGAAAATTTGTTTTTGAAAACAAAAATAACAAAAATTGTCACCAAAGACCAAAAAGGTTAAGTAAGTTCCTTAACACCCTGTAAAGGGCAAAGATTTATTCGGTTCGAGAGTATTGTTTAAAACTCTATAAAAAGACGCACCAAATTTGAGATTATTTTTTAACCTGCGAGAATGTTGTATTTTTTCTAAACTCGAAGCTCAAAGTACAATGCTCAAACTCGAAGCTCGAAGCTCAAAGCTTATAACTCAAAGCAAAAATCTCGAAGATGAACGCTCAAAGCTTTTAGCTTAAAGCACAAAGCCCGAAGCTCGAAAAGCTCGAGGTTCAAAATACAAAGGTCAAATCTTATAGCTCAAATCTTATAGCTTGAAGCTCAAAAAAGTAGAAGACGTCGGGACTCCAGGGAGACTTGATAAGATGAAGTGAATCAATTGCCTATAAAAATTAACTTTTGAAAAATAGACAGTATTATTATTTCCACCTGAAAATTACAGCAGTAACATTCCCATTCACAACCCCAAATCACATTTATAGTGATCAGGTTCATGGGATGAGGTTTGACTAGGTCTTGGCGGTGAAAGCATCTACCCACCAGCTGCGGGGCGGGTCGGATTGCGAGAGACTGGTCGAGGGAGACCTTTTAACCTCTCCAGCCGGATTCTTTCGACTTATGTCGATAAAATAAAAATAAAATAAAAATGAGGGATAGATAAAATCTATCCCTCCCACTGCGGTGCAAGTCGTTGCACCGCAGTGGGAGGGATAGATTAATATGTTTGAGTCTTCTGGTCACGCTGAACCCCAGATTCCTACCCACCACTCATACTTTTTCCTTTGCAGAACTTTGACTCCTTTCATTCCTTAAAAAACCCTTCACACAGGCATCCCCCAAAGTAGAGACAGGCCGTGAGAGAAATTATTTTCCTCAGGCTTCCAGCGTTATGTAAAAAAGAGGAATATCACTGTCTAAATGTGATTTTGAAAAACTCTGTATAAAGCCGGAGCAATGCCGGAGAGTTCATCTAGTATGATACAAAAAATAAAATTGAATAAACACGTAGGTTGGAACATTTAGCGCAAGATAAATTCAAATTGCTTTGTCCCCTTTCCATAATTTGTGGTTCAGTTCGAGTCTTGGTTCGCAAAAATTTACCCAGCATTAGACATCTAAATATCAGGCGCAGTCCGTCCATACATACTGTGGATGCTGTGAATCGGATTGATACATTGAATACCTATTTAATTAATTTAATTAGGGAACTGTAATATTTAACTTGAAGCATAAAGGTTGTATAGACTCTATTCTACTTTTACAGACTATTTTTGTCGATAATTGCATCTTGTTCGTGGGCTAGTCCATAGACTTTTATATTTGATGTAAGGTATATACTCCAGCATCCCTTATACAAAAAGTCACCGACCGCCACTGCTAAAGATGTATTTTTTTTTGTTTGTGTTAGTAAGTTTAAGTCTAACTCCTTTTTTTGGTTCATTGATATCTTTATTTCCCAGGTTATTAATTTCCGTCCATATATTAGGTCCTTACATATGAAAATGGCGTTTTGCCGTACTGGCAACTTTGATGTCAAATATCTTCTCTTTGGTTAGGAATTTCAAATTCAAATTTATACAGCTATTTACTCATGTATTTGTGTTTCGAAAATTATAATTCATTTGTTTTTTCCTTAATTGTTTTGTTTCTTTGCGTCACTTACAAAATGGAAAACTTGAAATATCGCGTTATTTTCGAGTACGAGTTCCACCGTGGCACCAGTGCTGCAGAAACGGCCCGAAGGATTAATGATGTGTATGGCGACGGTGCCGCAAAAGAAAACGCAGTGCGTTTTTGGTTCCAACATTTTCGTTCTGGAAATTTTGACCTGTAGAACAAGCCCCGTGGACAGCTGGAGACTACAGTTGATAATGAAGAATTGAAGGCTATTGTGGAAGCGGATCCATCGCAAACCACGTCCGAGTTAGCTGCAGGCTGCGGTGTTAGTGATAAAATTGTTTTAATCCATTTGAAGCAAATTGGGAAGATGAAAAAGCTTGAAAGGTGGGTACCTCACGAATTTTGTGAAGCAATTCAACAAACGCGCGTTGACTGCTAGACCACACACCGCACAACAGACGGCTACCAAATTAGAGGAGCTTCAATTGGAATGTCTAAGACATCCACCGTACTCTCCGGACCTTGCCCCAACAGATTACCATTTTTTTCGAAATTTGGATGACTTCTTGCAAGGGAAAAAAATTCAACTCTGATGGGGCAGTCCAAACCGCCTTCAAATATTTTATTGATCCCGTCCGAATGGTTTTTTTTAGTAAAGGGATCGATGAACTACCTATGAGTAGGCAAAAGTGCATAGATAGCAATGGTACATACTTTGATTAAATAAATATATTATATTTAAAAAAATCGACTTTCTGTTCCTCCCATACAAAACGCCAATTTCACATCCTAATATTAGCTTTAGTAGCAGCACTGTGTCATCTGCTTAGGAGGTATCGATATTTAGAGATATTAAATATATCATTGACGTAAATTGTAAATAGCAAAGGGCCTAATACTGTACCTTGAGGTATTGAGAATTCACTACATTCAGAGACTAACTAGATGTCTAGATGAAGTAATTTTATTTCTTGGGTTCTTTTATTTAGGTAACTAGTTTTCTATGCTAAGATGGTTTAATTTATTTCAATTTATTTATTCTAATTTATTTATTAGTTTTTTTTATGTTATGTGTATATTTTGTCAGGGGTCTTTTTTAGGGTCTATTAATATCCTTAGACATTTTTCATTAGAATCTAGGGCGGTAAAAATGGTGATTTGTTGATTTCACAATAGCATCTTGAGTGCTTGTGTTTTTTTTAAGCCAAATTGATTAGAATTTTTTTTTATTTTATCAATTTTTTTTGTTTTGTCAATATTTCAAAAATTATATGATTATTTCTAATAATAAAATTTGAAAGCATACTTTTTCAAAAACAGTTTTTAGTTTTCGGGTACATCAGAAATAATCAATATATTTGGATTTTATTGTAACAAAGCAACTAACCATAAGGACATTTCTGGCAGGGGTAAGCAGGGACGGACCGCCAAACAACTCGGTCTTGACACTCCTTGCCTCGTTCACATTCATACATCATCCCATAACATGCTCTCGTATTATTCTGACTCTTGACATGGCTCGACTCAAGTATCTGATTTACTCATGCTATGTCTTCCTCGGGCGTCCCGGGCTTCTTCCACCATTCACATTTGCGTCATATATTCTCATTTTTTTTACATGAGCTCCACACAGGAGGCTCATCGTTGGGGATGCTGTGTGGAGGGTTTTTTTAAGGAAAGGAGAGTTCTGGGAAGGAAAAGGGTTTAAGGGGTGGGTAGGAATCTGGGGTTCAGTGTGTCCTGGTCATCCGCCACCAAGACCTAGATAAACCTCACCCCATGAACCCGGGCACCCCTACTAAATCACCAAACGTAGCGAAACACTTGGGGAGACCTATGGCAGAGGTGTTGGTTATCCAATAAAGGTTCCCGGAGCGGCGGTACCCATTTCCGCCTCCCAAATTGAACTCCTTTACACTCCTTTCCTTGTTCATTCGTTCTACATGCGCAAACCATCTGAGTGCCCCTTTCTTAATCTTACTCATTACGCAGACATCAGCCTTGCATTCTTTGCGAATCTCCATGTTTATCACACGATCATATATGATTTTACCACACATATTCCTCAGAGATCTCATTTTTACAGCATTCATACTACCTCCATCCTTCCTCTGCCAGTTCCATGCCTAACTGCCCTACATCAGGGTAGGTACCAGCACTCTATTATGGATGGCTATTTTCGCTTGTTTGGACAGTTTCCTCTGACCGGCCGGAGACGCGTGGGCACGCGCGTATTGTGCGCATGCGCGAGAAAATAATTCGAAAAAAATTTGGCCCTTCTATGTACAGGATTTGTATGAAGAACAGGGTCAGAATCGCTTGCGCCAACATTACCCCATAAGATGGGTAAAAATTTCATTCACGTATAGAAATGTCATTTTTGCCGCAAATTTTAGCTGTCAAAATTAATGCGTGTTCCTCGACTAAAACATCGTAAAACCTATTAATTTACGTAATTAACGCAAGTAATGTTGTTTTGGTACATAGTTTATTGTTCTAGGAACGTGTTTCAGTCAATGAAATATACGATAGCTCAAAATTAATCCACAAAACATTCAATTCAAAATTCAAAGTGGTGCTTTTTTAGTGAATTTTCGTGAAATGGAGAGGTTTTAAGTGGAAATAATCTGACCTTTTGACAGATTTTGCCGGAGGCCTGAGGGGTTAAAATGTATCTAAAAAGAACAGGTGGAGGTAAAAAATATTTATTTATAAACAGCTGTATAAACAACACTGTCGATTGCAAAAACATACAATAAACTTCACAAATATTAGATAAATAAAAATTTTATATGACTCACCTCTGCGCCAGAGCCAGCTTCAGTCTATCATTCTCGTATTTGAGCTGCTGCGTCAGGTCGCCTCCTTCCCCTCCCTCAGAGGGCAGGGCTGCCCGGCCTCCCCCACTGCCCAGCGTGGCCCCGCCACCTCCCCCCTGCCCCCCCTGTCCGGTCCCCCCTCCCCCACCACTGCCGCTGATGCTGCCCCCTCCGCGCTTCACGCTGTGCACCGGCGACTCCGACTGTGGAAATACACACCGGACATTAGATGAAATACTTAAATTTCCCTAAAAAAACTTTGCAGTGCAACTCGGTTATTAAAATTATCAAATCATTGTAAATCTTATAAATAATTAACTAACTAAGCACTACGCCTTTTTCTATTAGACCGCCACAAACTCTATCCTAGCACACACTTCTAGCTTCATTCACATTCATACATTTTTTTTACAATAGCTCCACACAGGAAGCCCTGAAGAAAATAATTCACCTCAGGGTGATGCTGTTCGAGGGGTGTTTTTAGGAAAGGAAAGAGAGGATGCTCTGAGAAGGAAAAGGATACGAGGAGTGGGTAGGAATCTGGGGGGTCAGTGTGTCCAGGAGTGACGGACGAATGATTCCATCCCTCCCACTGCGGTGCAAAGTGATGTTCCGAGAGAGCCCTGCTGGAGAAGTCAAAAGGTCTCCTTCAACCAGTCTCTCTCAACCGATCTGGACTGCCACGCAAACCGCCAAGGCCCGGACAAACCTAACCCCATGAACCCGGGCACCCCTGCTAAGTCACCAAATAATATATTGTATAATTGCTGCACGTTCCGGAGTAAAGATACTCTCGACATAGCTCCGGTGTAAGACCACCATTCAGAATTGAACAGTTGCTTTAAATGGCTTTAGTCATGTTTGGGACCAGATCTGAATAGCCAGGTACTTCCCCACCTTCCTCTTTCCCAACTCCTTCCCTTCCCCATTACCTGCAGCCTCACAACATACTCCAATTGGGGATGCCATGGTCTCACTGGCTCCAGACTGGAGCAGCAGAAATTCTTGTATAAAAATTTTTAAAAAAATGTTACTCCTGACTCTTGAAATGACAACCAAAGTACCGTCATTTTTTATTCGCTTTACAATTCCATCTTTTCCACGGCATTCCAGACTTCTTCTGTCATCCACTTTCGCATCATATATATTATTCTTCTTACACTCCTTTTTTGTCTGGTAATGCTAAATTGTGCAAAAGATAACACAAAAGATACAAAATCACCCTGCTGAATTGTTTTATTCTTGTCACATTTCTGGGTATTGCATGCAGAAAGACGATATCACCAAAAGTATTTCATTTCTCAATTGTCATTGTCAGTGATTTTCTCATTCATCAAAGTTATGAAAATATAATGTTTATGACCTATTTATCTATGTATTTCAAAGACTTAATATAATACGCAATGAACACAGTTTCCATAAAATAATTCAAGATGCATCGTACAATAAAGAAAACGGGGAGTGCTAAAAATAAACATTTCATTGCAAAAATAATCAGAAAACACAATAATATTTGGTGACAAAATGTGGTTCAAATTAAATCCATCACCTGATCAAATAATATTGGATATTATATACATCATTGCTTTGAACACACTGCTCTGAATTGAAAAAAAAAACAATACGCTGACTCATCACATCATTTTGCTATCTGATATTTTATTTCTATTAAAAATAAAAAATATATATTTTTCAACCACACGTCACCACTGATCACACTCCTAGATGTCGTGACGGGATCACGTGATACATGTGCTGTTTCATACATTACCGCGCTGCCTGAACGAGATGGAGTAATTATCAAATGACCCGCTAAGTTATACCCGACTATCCAGCGATCCAACACCTACATTTTTACTCCAAATATGCTCAGGCATTGCTACTTAAAATCCTTTGTTTTCGTGCTGTTACACCTGTGTAGTGAAAAGTTTATTTATGTCCCTAAAAACTCACAAATATTGAACTCTGGCATCGTGAAATTTGAACAGATCTATCAGTCTGGAATTTCAAGAATAGATTACCTGCCTGCAATCTCTAATTTGTATTTTGAGCTATGGTGCTTCAAAAAATCTAATACATTATCATAAAATAATGCTAAATTATTTTACACATTTTATCAACCTTTTGAACGCGTTCGTTAATCAAGTGTTTCACTGCATTATCAGTTACCAAAGTTGATGTATCAGAAGTCTGATACTACCGTGTACGCAAGCAAATTTCTAGCTGTATGAGAAGTATGTACAAAAGGTCAATATATAATAATTACAAGAAGAGCAGATATAACCTTTTTAATTCAATTCAGAGCAGTTGATTTATGTGCTATCAAAATGCATAATAGGGGTTTACAGTAATAAAAATTATAACCATAAATATCAGAGGAAGGCAATGCAATAAATTGTATAGTGATTACTTGGACGTCGTGCAGAGGGGATAATTTGTTCACAAAATGCATTACAAGGGCAACATCACATCTTATACCAGGGAAAAATATAATACAAACAGTTGGGGAACACATTTTTTAAATTATTTATTTTTTTCTGTTTATAAACTTTTTTGAATCAAAAAATTCTAAATCAGTTTAGCCAATGATCAAGACAATATTCTTTCGTGTTTTGGAAGTTTGCATTATTAATTAGTAAGGGTCGACCGAGATCTCGGTCTCGGCATTCTCGGCTACAAATTCTACGGAGAACTCTGTCTCGGTTCTCGGCGAAAAATCGCCGAGATTCTGAGCCATAACCGAGACCGTTGTAAGTAGATAATGGGATTCAAATCTACCGCGCGCGTCCACATTCGTCACTTGGTGGCAATGCGTGAGAGAGCTGTCAATTGTGATTGGTCGGCTGGCAGCGAGGCGGGTTTTACTTACCGCTGCTGCCGCCGCTGCTGCCGCCACCGCCGCGCCGTTTGTTCAATTCAGTACATTTGTAAACAAACAATTGTAGTTAAAAGAAGTTTGTTTGTAGAAGAAAAAAATAAGTTCTTTTATGTGTTGTTGTGATTAATTATAATTACCAGCCAGAATAACTACATAAACTGGTTATGAACATACATACAAATCAACTAATCGATGTGTTTTGATGACTGTGGCAATTGATTCACGGAGAGGGTTTGTTAGGGTGTGTTATTTCGATTTAATGTGTTTACTAAGTAGATATAATGTTTTATTGTTGCAGATGAAAACTAAATATGCCTAAAGTAAATCCGATTTGGGAATATTTTGAAAAAAATATTTTATTACAACCTTCAAAGGCAACGTGTAAGTTGTGTAAGAAAACGGTATCATTGGATAGTCCCTAGGTAGGTTTTATCTCAATTTATCTTTTCTCGGTCACCGCCGAGAACGAAAAAACGGTCTCGGTCGACCCTTATTAATTAGTTAACCCCTCGCTTTTGGGAATACAGGTCTCAAAACCGTCATGGAAAAATATGATCTAAACAGTGTTAGAAAGAGACAAAACCAATTCAATTCTAAAAATTAACAACAGAAGAATCAAAATGTACAAATATATGAAACCGAAGTTTCAGAATGCAATTTGAGAAAAATTTATGAAACTTTGTGAATTTTTCATTAACAATTATTTTTACATGAAAAGACAAAAAAGCAAAGTGACAATTTGTCTAATAAAGTATGGGCGTGTTTTAGTTTTTTTCATTATCAGTAATAACAAAAAAAGTAAGGTGAGCCATTTTTAAAACTTTTTGGGTTAGCATTAAAAATTTTAATATTTTTAAAATTGATGGGTAAACTAATGATTCAAATCTTGAGGGTCCAATATTCATTTTTTTATTTTTTTTTTATTTAGTAACTATACCTACATTTATTATTTTTTACATTTTTATATGAAACATATATAAAATAGTAAATATATTCGTAGTCCTCCTCACTAGGAGATCCTGTGCTGAGGGGGACTATGCTTTGGATAAGTTTTCAGCGACTTCTATGGTTTAACTTCATTGTTTGGATAAGGTTTTCCAGAAACTTCTATGACATTGTTTTAAGTATACAAGTAAGTTCATTTTCCGATAGTTCGTTCAGCCAACGTCCAATATTATTACGTCCAATATTCGTATATAAATTATATTCCTATAAATCATTATGTTAAACAATACTTGATGGACAGTTGAGGTAACTGGGTTTGTATTCCATACATTTTGCAACAAAGGGCATTAGAGCTTATTGGAAGACCACACTTATTATAAGGGACTTAAATCTAAATACTTAAGTTTTTTTTTTTCAGTTTTATTTACTAAAAAGTAGTGACCGACCGAAGGTTCGGTTTCGGCAAGTTTCGGCAAAAAAATCTAGTTTCGGCATCAGTTTCGGCAGATTTTCTGCCGAATCTTCGGCCGCATCGAAACTCTGCAAAAAATCTTAATAAATGGTAAATTTAGTCTTAACCGGTCAGCAACATAAGCAGATATATGCGTTAAAAATATGATAGCAGTCAAGTACAATAAGCGTGTTTATACATCAACGCGTATGTCACCACAGAAATCGTTCTAACTCCGTTATTCTTTTAGTGACATCCCTAAAACAAAAAGTAAAAGGTCGATAGTGAATCAAGCTGTACATCCCTATTCAAGTTGTCCATAGAAATACATAACAAGAATATTCTGTCATTCGCGCAGTCTGACACATAATTTATCCCGCCAAATTTCCTACCAGCGGCTCGACCGCGCTCGACATTGTTAATTTTTATTAAATATTTTTATATGAAATGATAAAAAAGTGAGGTTACAAAAGTGTTTATTATACATTTATACAATAGAATAAGTATTGTTGTTCACATAATCTGTGATTTTAGTACCGTTTTCACATAAAAACATCATGTGAGTTACTTTTACATTTTTTTTAATGTTTGCATTCTAAATTTTAATATTTACAAATGTCAATATTTATTCATAATACATATAATAATTCGAAAGCTTATTTTGTAACCTTTCTAAAACAGTTTTTACTATTCGGCTACATTCAGAAATGTTTCATTTATAGAGCTTTAATTGTGAAGCGGTAATAACACAAAGTTTTCGTAAAATGCCATTTCGTTTGAGACATCATAAGCGAATATTCACGATATTTTGCGAAAATTCAGAGTGGTTAAGAATGTTCCGATTGTAAACGCAATTTAAAAATTAAAATACTCAATTAATGAGGTCCGTCCTTTATAATGTACATAAGTGTTGATAATTGACAAATTTTTGTTCCAAGAAGTAGTTAACATAATACCCCAAAAGCTAATAACAAAAATACTTTTGGCCGTGAAAATCTAAAATCGTATCTAAGTAGTTAACATGTTTGTTAATTTTTAATGATATCAAAAAAAAAATTTTTCACATACTTCAATTATTATTTTATTTTTTTTATTTCATTTAACACATGTTAACAGTTTATATAAGGGTAAAAAATTAGCCAAATTTCAGTAAACAATAGACTTTTAACAAGTCTAAAAAAGTTTCGGTTTCGGCTGAAACTGAGACAGCTACCGAAGATTTGGTTTCAGTCTCGGTAGAAAATCCTGTTTCGGTTGGACACTACTAAAAAGCATACAGATTTCAGAGAAATGGTAGATGAAAAGATTTGATAAGGAATAGACAAAAAGAACAGAATTAACTTGTCAGGCCTTTGGATATGAAAAATGTGTATCCATATGGTCATCTGCCTTTGTATTTTATTTTGCATGTATATTTATGTCCGATACAGTTAATCCCTTGTTTGCCGCTCGGGCACCGGTGTGTCATGAGATTTAACACGCGATTTTGACCCTTATGTATAAAGAAAGTGTATGAAGAACACGGTCAGAATCGCTTGCTCTATTATCGCCCTTTACCATAGCGAAATCTGCAATGCGCTAGTCACTCCAAATAATTTATATTAATAATTTACCGGAGCGCGGGAATGTGCGCAGTTCTTGCGCATGCGTGGGAAAAATATGTTTATCTACGATTTTGACCCTTCTATGTACAAAATTTGTAAAGGACAGTGTCAGAATCGCTGGACACGAAGTGTCATTTCTGCCGCCAGGTGCCACGACGTAATTGGTGGTGCTTTTTGCTGGCCTACCCTGGCAAACAAGAGGTTAAATGTGACCGAAGGGGATAGGGTCCCATCAGCTCAGTGGTAGAGCAGTGCCCCGATAAGGCTAAGGTCCTGGGTTCTATTACTAGGTGTGACCTTAACTTTTTCTGCGGTTTCAAATTTTCAGATGAGTCTCTAATATTGTCTTCACTGATTAAATATGAATACTTTCTGTTTGTGGGTTTTTGCCCTAGGCTCACTAGGTAGCTTGGCATTCCAAAGGGACTGAAATATTGATTATGTGCTTAATTATTAATGTTTCTATGAATGCCCGGTGTGCAGTACAAGGGAATGGGTCCATGAATCATCAAGAGAGGAACCTGTACATAATTTATTCCCTGACAGAGATTCATCAATAATCCACATGAATAATACAATGGACGTTACATTCAAATTTGACGAACCTAAATTTTCAGAACCTTCATTGAATGAAGGTTTTCACGTGTTTATTCTTGGGTACAATTTATACATTTTTTTTAAAGGATCGGGGATACATGCTACAATGAGATTGAGGTTGGTGCAGTGGAAAATTATAATTATAATAGTGGGATGTTTGTATCGGGTACCAGACTATCGGGGGAGCATAACATAGTAAGAGTAAGTCAATCCCCTGTCCTGTTGCTGCTGAAGTTACCTGCTGCGTGGAACTTATGGAATGAGCTCTCTGCAACGTCATGCCATCATCACTGTCCATTGACTTCGCCATCTGTCAACACCACAAATACCAACTCAACAATGGCAAATAACTCCACAGTCAATGAAGGCAGAGATAGCCATTAATACAAAATAGAAGAAGACACGATTGTGACGTGATGTGAAGAATTAAGAAGATTCGTAGAAGTGGTGCAACCTGTTCAAGAATAGAGGATACAATCAAATTCGATTCTAATTTGGCTGTCACCTGTGAAACCCACAAATAAGAGCTCAATTTGGCTATTGGCATTATACTCAACAGTAACCAGATAAAGCATAACAGTTACAAAATAGAATATGGTAAAAGAATAGGTAAGGTTAGTTTAGGTTTGTTTGTTCCTTTTTTTGAATTAACTTGTTCTGTTTTGAAATGGAACCATTCTTTGTAACTATTAGATACGTATTCGAATAGAAGAAGGCTAGAAATGGCTTGTGGAAGGGCTGCAACTTTTCAAAATTCAATACAAACAAATTTGTTTCTGCTTCGACTTTGTCACCTGTCATCCAATATGAACACATATTCACAAATATGAACTCTTTGACACAAAACTCGACAGTCAAAGATGGTAGATTCGAAGATCGTTTTAAGATGCCTTCAAACCATTCAACTTGGCTAGAACCCACTGAAAAGTCAACAGATAGGGAAGACATATTACGTAGTGATGATCATGAAAGGGACACCTGTAAAATAAAAGATGGCGGAAAACATCGCAGATGCCGTTATCCAACAAGGCATTCGAAACTCTAGACTTGGATTGGCTACATCTCTTCGCCTTGTTTGCATACTCATTTATTGTTTATCCTTGATCTTTCTTACTCGTCCGGGTGTTGATTTTCCCACATTTCTATACGGTGTGGAAACAAGGACAAGGCCAAATGTGGTGCTGGAGAAAAATGCTCAGGATTAATTGGACAGCCGTACGCACAAATATATCCGTTCTGGAAGAGTGAGGCATCCACAATGGCTTTCAACTATCTGCATGCAACTATAGACACATTCCTCGGAAAACTGAGGATTCCAGCTTGGAGAAACTTGAAGTGGATGGCAGAAAAAGCAGAGGAAGGTCACCAATGCGATCAGTCGGTGTCTGCAGCTCTCGACGCAGTGCAGAACCACAAGGAGAGGAGGAGCTTTAGGATTTGGATCAGGAGTCTTGATCCTCAGTGATGAAGAACAGACTTAAGAAGAACGATCTTATCTATTTTTTTTGTTAAATATAATGGTGTCCGGAAACTATTGCTACAAGCAGAAAACTGGTAAATTTTCATCCCATTCGGAGTCAATTTTGCAAAGTAACTGTTTTAAGTGTTGTTTTAAGCTTTCATTTATGGTAATACCAGTCTGGTTAGATTTTTTGTTGAATTAAAGACACACGATTCATACGCATTTACCATCTACTTTTTATTGTCTTTTAAAATGTGTTTAACCCTTTGAGGAGTATCGTCATATGTATGCAGCGGCACTCGAAAGATACATCTAGAATGTAGAGTATCGCAGCATACGTGTGGCCGTACGACTATATTAAAAATTTTCTACTTCCATGTTTGTAATTTTGATTAAATTATGATTTATAGATAATACAAATATATTTTTCAAACATTTTTACATATTATAAGAAAATATTAAAAAAATATATAAATAAATGATAAAAAAAATAACTCATAATCAAAGGGTTAAGCATAAACCCAACTCCAAGAGTTTCTTAACATTTCCTGCATTCCTGAATAATATGGAAAAAAAATAATAATCGAAATAAAAATGGTCAGATTGAAAAAATATCTTGTTCTCTAGCCACTGGAGCACTCACGCGAAATAATTAAATTGTCTTCGATTGCTTGAGATTTCCCAGATGGTCATTTTTTAAATTTTTCGTCAAATCATACCTTCAAATTTCGACATGGAGACATAAAAATTTATTATAGTGCTATACAGTTAATGAAATAACCTGTATTTTACCGTTTATCTCATATTTGTAGGATTTATGAAAAAAATATTAAAAAATCGTAATGTTTATAATCGCGCGAATCCTGGGTGTTTTATAATTGAAACTGCCGTGAGGCCCGTGAGGGATACTTATTCGGGTCAACATAGAATATTTTCGGTTTCTGTATGTTGTCTTTGGTATACTTGATAATTAAAGGTGCATATCTATGGAAAAAGGGCTTAATAAAATTCGGCGGGAAAAAAATATTTTAAAAATTCATTTTTAACATCGTTCTAAAATAGTCTACGAAGTTCAGATTTGCAACATCTATGGTCGTAATAGATAAAGCATTTCAATAGCTTCGTGTTAAAATAAACGGCTGGCCCAGGAAATGTTTTAAATAATTACAAAAAATGTTTTACGAATGGTAGGAAAATGTGGTCCATTTTTGGACCAAAATCAGTCGCAGAAAAATAAAAGTGGTCCACTTTTCGACCGAAATCGCTCCAGTGGCTAGAGAAGTAGATTCACCAATTTTCCATTTGCACCACTATTTTCTGAATATTGTGTATAACTATAATGCTAAATTGATATAAAGTCAAGAAAAGAGACTAAATAACTAGGTTGAATAGTTTAGTTAGGTTTATAAGTTAGTTTTTTTTATCACTTTTAAAGACTGTATATCACTTTTCAAAGATGTGTTGATTTGCCATTGTGTTGAGTTGTCATGGAACCAACTGTGTTTAATAAACCAACTTCTAAATTAGACCAATTTTTATCATTACACACATTCCTCAAAGGCCATAATGTAACTTTAAAGTTATTGAGATGGTCCTCAACCATTCTCATTCATTTTAAAGTATGTTGGGTACCTGAGTGTTTCCGTTTGGGGGCTCCAGCAGGTGTTCATCACCCCCGGCGCGGTGGCTCAGTGGACTGGCCGTGGCGCTGGTGACGGGTGTCACGGCGCAGGAGCCGTTGTTGTGGGTGCCCCCTGTGGAGCCTCCCTTACCCCCGCCCGCGCCCAGACCCGATTGCTGAATGGCCTCTTTAACCTCTTGGAACTTTTCGATAAACTGTAATAGAAAAAAATGTTTAAACATTTTAAAACTGAAGGACGAGAACACTAAATAAATTTATGTTACATTTTCATCTCCTAGATATATTTTTAAGTCTCAAGATCTCAATATGGTGGTGATATATTGACGAATGACGAATTATCTCGTACAGATCTCATAAAAATCATCACATAAGAATCTCACTAAAATCTAAAAGTTAACCATAGAAATATTAAAATGTTCACTTCAATGAACAAAAATTTTCAACCGCAATTTGCAAACAATGTGTAAAACTTTGTGAATTTTTTATTAATTTATTTTACATGATATGACAAAAATATGAGGCGATAATAATATTCATAATAATATTGCTTTTTTTTCATTCAAATATTTGTAAATTAATTTATCTATTTAAATATGACGTTAAGTGCGCCCCACGGATGAATTTGGGAGCCACCTCTGGTCTGGAGCTCCAAAATACCTAAAAAAAAAACCCTTGACTCTGTGCAGAAACGGACGGTCCGTTTAATAGATTCTCCCATCTTAACAGACGGATTGCAATCTTTAGAGCACAGGCGTCAGGTGGGAATGCTGTCCTTGTTCTACCGGTATTACAATGGAAGATGCTTCGAGGAACTAACGTCATTGATCCCCTCATCGGAGTATAGTCGGGAAACACGCCAAGCACGCGCCCAACATTTGTACACTGTTGACATTAGTCACACGAGAACAGAAAGTTTCTACGACTCGTTCTTGAGTTCAACAGCTCGGCTGTGGAACGATTTGCCGGCCTCTGTGTTTCCTCCCTCCTACAACATGGGTCTCTTCAAGACCCATGTTCACTCCTTCCTTTCCTCAAAAAGACCCTCCACACAGCATCTTCAAAGATGTGGAATTAATGTAAAAAAAAAAATTTTTAAAATTGCACAACATCGGCCTGCTATATGTATAATAAGCGATTATTAAAATTCATGTAATCTAAAAGTAACCTAGTGTTTAATAATGTATTTAGATGGTAAACCAGGATTGGGAGAAACTAAGTATAATGATTTTGTTTGTCCGTTGTTCCGTTGGTCCACCATGTTCGATCTTGATTCTTGATGTCTGGAAGTCAAAAGTTCTCCGCCGGTCTCCAACTGCCCAAAGGCATCTATTTCTCCCAGCCGTCACCTGTAGTCGTACTGACCTTAATAGGATCGATGTATATAGTGGGGTCGATATTGTAACGATTTTTTCAAAATGCTATAAGTTAACCATTAACTGTGGACGCTGGGTCTCAGAGGCCCAGCCCCTTCTTCAATTTCAACCTTCCCCACGAACGCCACCCCACGGGCGTCTCAGAAGCTTCAGTTTTAGTTGTGTTTGGACCAAGGAGGGAGAAAGTCACGTCGTCCGGCACTTATCACGTGAGTAATAATCATTTAAAATTTGATCAGGGTCTGTGAGACCCGCTGACTATAATTTTCATACAAATATACCCGGGTCTATGTGACCCGCCTACTATAATTCTCTTACATTTTAGTATTATAATCTTTTTTAATTTGTTCTAGATTTTGAAAACAAAATTGCGGAGAGTAGTGAGCCGAGTACATCAGCTGTGAAAAGTGGTGCCCAACCAACAAAAGAACATTCCAGGCGTAAAATAATGCGTGTAGACGATCCTTCGTTTGAATTAGAGGTGGTAATTTTACATAAGTTTGATCCTCGTCAGAATTTTTATTTTATTTCTTTCAGAAGTTTTTTTATGAGCTTTTGTTACTGTTTTCTTTATTAGCTAGGAAAAATTATTAGTTTTGATTTATGTGATACCTACTATAATTAAGGAGCCTTAATATGATCTCAAGTCAATTAAGAATGAAAACTGACTAAATTTGTTAAATTTTGAGATAATAATTATTAAAATATGAATAAAAGTTGATTACTTTTAATAACTCCATCTTTTATTTATAAATAATTTATACATATAAACTCTTTGCTAAAGTCCGATTAGTCCAGTTATGAAAATTAGAAGAATTTTATGAAGGGGTCTGTGTGACCCGATGTCCATGGGAGTGTGATTTTTATTTCACATCCATAGTTAAAGGTTAAGTTAAATAAATAATGAAGTGGGCGCGCTGAAGCTTTGTCAGATTGCTGAGGACAGGGAGAAGTTTAGAAGTCAACAATCTAAAGAATGGAGCGTCTGAAGAAAAGGAAAAGAATTCACAATATGTTCATGATAAATTGTTTGTTAAGTACTATACCTTGCCAAGTTCAGCTTCAGAAGAGAATCCGAGCCCGTACACAGTGTTGGCTCGTATATCAGACCACTGTCCAAACTTCTGTGAGGTCTTGGTGAAGGTCATGTTAGGAGTTATGGTACTGTTGATGACCGCCTGCAAACAAATAAACGTCACTTTTTAAATACTTACAACTATTTGAATTTCACTTTTGTTTCCTTGATTGAATAAATGAATGAATGAAGCCGAATCTTGGTAGTGAAAATACACCAACATCCGATCTAGCTGAAACTCATCAGATAGACTCGATATCGATCAATGCATTTTTAATGGCAATCATCCACACACCCGAGAAAGTATATACATTTTTATGAAATTCGAAATATATACAACTCCGATTGATTCCTATCACTGGGTAGGAAGGTGTGAACCTCAGTCAAACCACTAGAAGAGGATTGTGGAAGTATGAAAAGACTGAGGATTGTAGGCTAGAGACCAGAGCAAGTTGAGAGCATTTGAAGATGCTGTATACCACCTTGGCGTGATGTCAATTTGTTCATAAATATCTGTAATCTCAGGTGGTGTATGATGCCCTAAATCATGTTCGGGGATGTTGTGAGGAGGGTATTTAAAAAAATTAAAAATAAGTAGAAGAGAGGAAACAAAAAACCGGCAAATAATTTTATGGTAAATATTTATTCTCATGTGCAGGTGCACAGCTGAGAGACATTTCGCATGGCAGGGATCAATTGCTGTTCTTCGAAACACCTTTCATTGAAATACCCATTACTTTTTTTTACATTAGCTCCACACAGGAGGGAAAATAATTTCCCTCAGGGCCTATGTCATCTGAGATGCTGTGTGGAGGATCTTTTTGAGGAGAGAAAAGAATGAAAATTGGTCTTGAAGAGAATCATGTTTTAGGAAGGAGGAAACACAGAGGCCGGCAAATAGTTCCACAGCCGAACTGTTGAACACAAGAACGAATCGAAGAAGCGACCCCTTTCTCATGTGACAAATGTCAACCGTGTACATAATTATGTTGGACATGCATTTGGCGTGTTTCCCGACTATGCACCAGTGCCGAAGGGATCAATGACACTGGTTTTCGGAGCATCTTCCATTTAAATACCGGTAGAACAAGGTTAGCATTCCCACCCGACACCTGTGTTCTAAAGGTTGCAATCTGTTTGTAAAGTTAGGAGAATCTATCAAACGGACCGCTCATTTCTACAGAGAGTCAAGAATTTTTTTCAGGTATTTTGGGGCTCCAGACCAGAGGTGGCTGATCGAATTCAATGACCAGATCGTTCTCTTCTTGACAATGTTTTCAATGGTGAAAAAGACACATTTCCACTGGCTCATAAAAATGATCGCCACAACGAAGGCTCTAAAGTTACATTAATATAAAAACAGATGACAGATAAAATCATAGCCTACTTTATCGCTATGATGGTTTCTTTTATAGGTGGTATAATGCTTCTGTCATCAAAATCTTTTAGGAGTTCATAAATCGGATTAAATATTAAGACGTTTGCTGTCTTAACAGCTTTAAAAATTATTACGGCAAATAAAAACATTTTCAAAGTACATTAATGTAAGGGTACATTTGATGATATTGGATGAGTCGTAATGTCTGGGTGGGTGGAAGACTTGAACTTAATTAGTTAATTAACTAGGTAACTTGTCAAGTGCTAATAATTTTTATTAATTAGTCCACTTAATGTTCCTGGCTAAATTGCAAATATAAGTACATATGCTGAAATGTTCGTGCTAAAAATAAGAATACATAGTTAGGCTTTTAAAGTCCACGGTGGAGTTCTGATGCCAATCCTGATAAATTGGCAGTGGGGCATGGAAACGGCAAAGTAAGGATGAAATTAGAGAGGTGTGTGTCACTGTCATGAAATACTTTCTTGAATTTTAACTTCCAACCTCTGTACGATGATTTGCGCCAGGTACTCGATATTTAATATGTATTATTTGTTATAAGTTAGCAACGCCGACGTGCCTTCATTGGCCCAGATTTCGGTGGGAGGGGTAAGGGCCGGCAGCCGGGGGCTGCGAGAGCCCTATGCGCTTTCTTCTAAAGTTTAAGCTTTTCTACGGGTCGGTCATGGTGCCTTCGCGGTTCGCCTAGACCCTTTGTATTTCAAAAGTCGTTTGGAACACGTGTTTAAAAATTAGAATCAACTCACTGATGTTTGTTTCCTGACGATGCCGTTTGCCCAGATGAGAACCCAGTGACGGGGTAAATGTACGTAAATCTTGTATAATTATGTGTTATCCAATCATCCCTTTTATTATTTTTTAGAATCATTAACTTTGAGTTCACAAAGAGATTTTTTCCTAGTAGAGTCGAGCCATAAATATATTCCCAAGATACTTAAAAAGCAACAAGAGATCTTTTCATTTATTATAACCCTATCTGCAAAAAAAAAATTCTATCAGTAACTAAGCGATAATCATTTTGAATTGAGTCTGTGAACGAATTGAGTCTGTGAACGAACTGAGAACACGAGACCTTCCGATGGAGCTAGCTGTGGAGGCTTGTGAGTATAAAGTTGGTTGTGTCAGAATTTAAATTGAACATTTTGTGGTTATTCTTTATTAATTTGCCTACAAATCAGTATTCAAGCGGATTCGATACCGTTATTACGTGACATCATATTGAGAAATATATTATTATGTGCAAATGTATCACAAATGAGGAAATTCAAAAATAAAACAAAAGCATAATAAACAAGCAAACATAGATTGTTTTGGACATTTTGAGTCGATGGATGAAGAAAGGGATGTCAGAAGAACGTTTTAAGATCAAGGGGATTGTAGTGGACAGATTAATCATGTAGTTTCAGCATCCTTCAATAGATGTCAATAAAGCTTTGCTATATCCCAACGATTGCAATTAAGTATGATATCAGAAGAGTACCATTAATCGTCGTTTGTGTCTTACGTATGAACGGTACGATTGAGAGTAAGGTGAGCGCCGTCAGTCCAGCAGCCGGCAGCCACAAAAATACGTAGAGCCTACTCAAGTAAGGTCTTCTAATCCAGTTTAATATTCATTGTAATCTTTACAATAACTTAATAAATCAATCAAACTTATTTGGAAGCTTCACAAAAAAAAACACATCTAAAGTTTTATTAATCATTGAGATTAATTGATACAAGTGTTGAAAGAAAAAGTCTGGAACACACAGGTGACATTGCAAAACGAGTGAATGAAATACTCGAGTCGGGAGTCAAGAGTCAAATAAAAGAAAAGTATAGGAAAATCTCAGTTGATCGTTCTCGAATAATTGTTGTTTTTCATCCAATTAATTTCACACAAAACTCGAAAAATAAATTGTATTGATCATTTCTCCATGCATCGTTTTAACACATTAACCTTTAACTGCTGACGTGGGGCCGCTCAGACCCAGCAATAATAACAATATCGAAATACTCCCCTTCCCCGCACGTGACGCATACGCTGCTTCCAGTAGCTTTGAATTTAGTGATGCCAGAGCCGTAAGTTTTAACCCGTCAAAGGCCGGAGCCCCGAAACTGGGGTCGTCATATGCGCATGCGCGAGAAAATAATTCAAATATTTGAATAATATTGTCGATGAAAAACTTTTGGTCTGCGATTTTGACCCTTATATGTACAGAATTTGTATGAAGAACAGTGTCAAAATCGCTTGCGCCATCATTACTCTAGGTGGTGTTAAAAGTTTCATTCACCTTGTCACCCTGGAATATTTTTAAAACGATTTTTTCCATGACAATGCGCTGTCATAATTTGCCGCAAATGTAACGGTCGCGATAAATGCGTGTATCGCGAATAAAACGTCGTAAAACCTATTATTTTACGTAATAAATGCAAGTAATGTGGTTTTAGTAGATATTTTATTGTGTTGTGAACTGTTGTTGTTGTAAAATATACAATAGCTCAAAATTTATCAACAAAACATTCAATTCAAAATTCAAAGTGGTGGTTTTTTAGTGTTTTTTTGTGAAGTTCCGCGAATTTCCGCAAAATGGCCCAGCATTTGACCGATTAAATTTATAATTTTTGAAGTTAAATTTCTGTAAGCAACTTCATTTAAATGTTTTTTGGGGTCCTCTCTGACCCATCGTCAGTACTTTCATGACTTTTAAGTTTTATACATATAGTTTATTCGAGACAGAATTGAAATATTATAATAAAAGTGAGTTCATTGTTTTTATTTAGTTTAATAGATAATACAGACTTATTTCTGATCTCAAGTGATTTCTGCCAAAAATTATTACATAATATCCAAATTGCTAAATATAAGTTACTTAACAATAAAAAAAGTATTTTATTATATTTTATTAAAAAATATAATCTAAGATGTGATGCGGGTCTCGCAATATAATTTACATTATGCGCTAATAAGCTTTAAGAAAAAATTCTGTGAAACAACAGGGGAAACTCGGGTAGGTGAAATTGTATGACACTAACTAGAAAAAACATTATATATTTTAAGAAGCCCCAAATTTATAAACACAAATCTTACCAGGATAAACCACACATAGCTATAGACTTAGCCATGGACTTGCGTGGTTTATCCTTTAGGGTACAAAAATATAATGTTTCTTAACAAAGTGCCAATTACTTAATTAAACAGGACATAAAGCAAGTAGCAGTGGCATAGCTAGCATGCAATTTGGGGGACGGGAATGGGTACCGCCGCCCCGGGAACCTTTATTGGATAACCAACACCTCTGCCATAGGTCACCCCAAGTGGTTCGCTACGTTTGGTGATTAAGCAGGGGTGCCCGGGTTCATGGGATGAGGTGTGTTTAGGTCTGTTGACCAGGACACACTGAACTCCAGATTCCTACCCACCCCTTAAACCCTTTTCCTTCCCAGAACCCTCCTCTTCTTCCTTTCCCTAAAAAACCCTCCACACAGCATCCCCAAAGATGACATAGGCCCTCAGGGAAATTATTTTCCTCAGAGCCTCCTGTGTGGAGCTTATGTAAAAAAAAAAAAAAATGGGTGGCACCCGGTGCGAAAACGTGGTGTCACCCCAAGCATGAACATGGTATCACCCCAAGAATTTTTAATCCTCAAACTAGTTTTTGGATAATGTTCTACTTGAAATTGAAGAAAATAATTTAGGTATTATGATTGGCGGGGCTAGTAACGCGAGGGTGGCCCGTTATCCAAAGAATGGACAAATAAACGAAATCTGAGGGCGCTCTTACATTTGTTCGACGAATTATCTTAGCTTGCCCGGCGAAGGCGGGAAACTACTCCAGTGTAAGCAGCTAGTCGTTCGAAGTCGACAAGCTGCTGCGTCATTTTTTTTTACGTTAACTCCACGCAGGAGGCCCTGAGGAAAATAATTTCCCTCAGGGCCTATGTCATCTGGGATGCTGTGTGGAGGGTCTTTTTGAGGAGAGGAAGGAATGAACATTGGTCTTGAAGAGACCCATGTTGTAGGCAGGCGCGGCCGGTGCCTTAGTGCACTCGTGCAACGAACCACCAACAAAGTTGAAAAACAATTTACAGCTCATCGTAATCTTACTTAATGTTTTTAATTATAAAATTAAACAAAGTATTAAAAAAAATCTTTAAAATTGCAATTAATAACATACTAAATGTAAGAATATTGTAGATAAATACGGCAAAAACACTCCACCCGCGCGGTTAACACTGGCTAGGAACGAGAAACCGAGGTACATATCAATCTGCGCGTTAGACCTAAGCGCCCCGTTTGGCTAAATATTATTTTATATGCAGCCCATACGAAACATCTCCGGACCGTGGTTTTGACAAAACGTATCAAGAAAAATACCCCGACAGGGCGCCGCACGGACAGCGGAGATATCCGAACGAAGAATCCAAGAATTCCGAACGTACGGCTCGAGCCAAGTAGGGTTTGAAGAAGTATTTAAGTAAAAGCATAATATTTCTCTTGTAAAATGCAACATCGGGTCAACGGGTCACTGGTCAGCTTGTGATAGAGTGCTACGGATTTACATACTTGGCATTGACTTTATTATTTGCTTTTTTGCAGAAAGTAACCTTTTATTTGTGTGCGTTTTTTCTTACTTATTGCAAACTTCATATCGACGCTCATTGGGTCAGTAAATACCCGCCATCGCTTGCATCCTACGCTGCAAATAAAATTGAAATTGCTTGTGCTTGTGTTAATTATTGTGATATTAATTAATATCCGAAGGTCTTTCAAAATAAATACCTTCTCTTCTTTGCCACTAATCCTCTAAAACTAATAGATATAATATATAAAGAAATGAACCATAGTGTAAAATAGCAAATAATTTATGATTTCTGAAATTTTTTAATGCAGTATCCCCGCTTGCAAAGTTGCATCTTCCAAGCAAAACTAATATAAATGTAATATTTAAATAAATGAAGACAATATAAGCGAAACTCAATCGAAAATCTGGAAACAGAAAAATCGGAAAAACACCAGAAAGCAAGAGGTTCGAGTCCCAGAGGTGTTAATACGTTTTTCTGATTTTTCTGTTTCCAGATTTTCGATTGAGTTTCGCTTATATTGTCTTCATTTATTTAAATATTACAATTTGAGGTTTTACTCATAAAGTTAAAATAAAAAATAAAATATAATATAAATGTGTTTATCGGATAACGAATTTGTCAGGTGAGTAGGTATATCTGTCTCTGTTTGCAAATAAAATTGGGTGATTGAAGTCTTCACTCGGCAAAAGGATCGAAGAATTGATCTTCTCTATAAATAAGTAAGATAGTGCATTTATATAAATTACATACATTACGTTTTTGATGAAATCGGTGAACCACCAAAAATTTAAGGCACCGGCCGCGCCTGGTTGTAGGAAGGAGGAAACACAGAGGCCGGCAAATCATTCCACAGCCGAGCTGTTGAACACAAGAACGAGTCGAAGAAACGACCCGTTCTCATGTGGCAAATGTCAACGTGTACAAATGTTGGGCACGCGTTTGGCGTGTTTCCCGACTATGCACCGGTGCCGAAGGGATTAATTGACATCATCAATAGGTTAATTTATGAGTTCACGACAATCACAATGTACGAAAGACATGAGAATGACACAAGGAATATTTCAGGGGAATCCCTAACCGAGCAATAGTAAGAGCTAGGAACGAAAATAAAACAACTCAATTTTTGTGGAATTCCCGACCGACCGAGCTATAAAGTTAACCCGTCTAATCACAGGAGACCCGAGTTATCCCAAAACATCATATGCCGTTATAATAACAGGAGACCCAGATTGTCCCAGAGCGAATGTGCATTATTAAAAGTTAGATATCTCTCTTTCTGTCATGCGAATATTTGTGATTTCTTTTATGGTAGAAACGGAATGAAATAATGCTTCTCATTGTCTTAGAATTATATGAGCTAGGTTGTTCAGATATTTTACAAACCCGATCAAAAGTGACGGTTTAATTTTGCGCCAATTTGTGACTTATCACACATTTAATTTTAAAATAAAATTGTACGAAAGTGATAAAAAGTGAGGTGACAGTTTTATTACAAATTTTGTTTAGAAAAGGAATCTGTATTTAAAATTTTGGATTTATTCTATTTTAATTACTTTAATTCAAATATTCGCAGGTGTGCATTTTTTAGCCAATTTACATTTCCAATATTAAAATTTTAATATTTAGAAACAAAAATATTGATTTCTAATAAACACATCGGAAAGATTATTTTATCTACATTTTAGAACAATTTTTGTTTTTGCAAAAGCGTTTAAAAAAAAACAATAAATAGGAACATTTAAAATGCATGGGATGAACCAGGAATTTTGCGCGCAAACCTTGACAGGCAAAAGTTGACAGAAAATTATTTTCTTATTATTCGAAGGGTTAAGAAAATATAAATAACAGACAGTGTTCGTGTGTAAAATACGTATTTTTGTGACAGTATTCTACCATAGTAAGTTTTTTTCATCAGTATCACCCACCATCGGGTGGCATCCGGTGCGGGCCGTCCCCACAATCCCCCCCTAGCTAAGCCACTGGCAAGTAGAAACATTTATGGTGATTAATCATTATATCAAAATCCTTGAAGTGTCACTACTTATTTAATTATTGTTATAACAAGGTGTCTGTGACATTATCAGATTACAAAAGTTGCTCTCAAATTGCATTAAGTGTTTTATAGGCTCTTTTCAGGGATAAAAGAGGCTTGGTTACTCAAGGAATTAAACTTTTACAAAGGATTAAATTTTACTCTCAAAGTTTTACAAATAACTGGAACAGAAAAATTCTTACACGGATTCCAAATTAGGTCATTTTTATTTCAGTTTTCAAGGGAAACAAATAACAAAAAAAATTAAGTCTCGGTGTGCAGATTTTACAGAAATATCAATAGGAAATTTGTGGTAGCCTGTGTGCTGATGTATTCATACGCATTATTGCACTACTTTTCCTGTTGTTTGTAATAATTTATGTACTTGGATTTGCCATCATTATATTATTATTAAAATGCAAGTTAACCCCTCCGCAACGTAAGCAGATATAAGCGTTAAAAATAGGACAGCAGTCAAGTACTATAAGCGTGTTTATACGTCAGCGCGTGTGTTTCCATAGAAATCGTTATAACTCCGTTATTGTTTTAGTTACATCCCTAAAACAAAAAGTCAAAGGTCGATAGTAGATCAAGCTGCACATTTCTATCAAGTTGTCTATGGAAATACATAACAGGAATCAGCTGTCAATCGTGTAGTTGACAAAAATATTTACCCGCGCAAATTTGCTACCGGCAGCTCCACCGCGCTCCACATTTTAAATTTTTATATGAAATGATAAAAAAGTGAGGTGACAAAAATGTTTATTACACATATATACAATAGAATAAGTATTGTTGTTTGCATAATCTGTGATTTTAGTACCGTTTTCACATAAAAACATCACATGAGTCATTTTTACCTATTTTTAATGTTTGCATTCTAAATTTTAATATTTACAAATGCTAATATTTATTTGTAATATAATAATTTGAAAGCCTATTTTGTAAACTTTCTAAAACAGTTTTTACTATTCAGCTACATTCAGAAATGTTTCATTTATAGAGCTTTAATTGTGAAGCGGTTATAACTAAAAGTTTTCGTAAAATGTCATTTCGTTTAAGATACCAAAAGCTAATATTCTCGAAAATTTGGAGGGGTTAAAAGCAATTTACTGGAATTAGCCCAGTCAACACTGGCCTTTTCATCATCAACGAAAATTAAAAACTCAAAAGAGCGTACACTTTTAAATTTTTTTTTAATCTTTGGTTACACGATTACACCCACATAGCATTATGCAAATGGGAATATTCCCCAACCTAATAAAAATTCCCCAAAGTTGTGAATTTTTATTTTTACGAAAAAACTCATTTTATTCACTCCTGCTATCCCCTACCACTATGTTTCCTTTGCAATCCCTCCCTCTGATCCTCCCTCTTCCCCCACCCCTTCGTCATCCCTTTTCATCCCCCGAATTCCCCTCCCTGCCGCTAAATTATTTGAAATACACACATATTTCACACAACTAAAAATTTCGTAACGCCAGAGCTCACCATTACATATAGAAACCATCACAGGCATGGGCACAAAAACTCACCAATGTTTCATTGCAATTGAATGAATAGTTTAGGAACGCATAAGGGACAAAGAAACATTCATTTTTATATATTAAAAACTAGCTGACCCGGCCACGCGTTGCTGTGGCTAAAGAAACACAAGGCCATCTACTGGATGGTTACCCAACCTTTATCACCAGCGTCATCTGTTAATTTGCATACAAATCAAATCCACACCGCACACTCGCCAGCCCGCTCGTCCACCACATACAGGCAGTCTTTTTTATATATTACTAGCTGGTTCCCAGCATGCGTTGCTATACCATTTAATAAATAAATTGTTTCTCCCTTCGTGTCCTTTCCCGCTTCCTCTCCCGCGCCCCCTTCCCCTCTCGCGTTTCCACTTCGCCTCCTCCACCTTCACTCTTCTTACTCCACTCCCCCCCTTTCCCCGTCCCGCGAAACCCCTTCCCTAGCCCCTTCCCTCCCGCTCCCGTGAACCATCTAGAAGAGTTCCCCTCCCACCTCCCCCCTCCCGCATTCCATACATTCAGTTTTGAAAGAGCTTGTGCGCCACTTATTGTAATTATTTTGTACAAATTTCATAATACCAGAGCTCACCAGTAGTTTTATACAAACCTAGTCCTGACAATAACGAACACAAAAAAAAAGAATTATCCAATTTGGTGCAGTCGTTCGGAAGTTATGCGCGTTACATTTCGGCGATTCATTTTTATTTATATAGAGATATATTTCAACTAATTTACACAAAACCTTGATAAATTATATACCTAAACCTTCCTAAGGAATCACTCTATCTATTTGTGAAAACTGCATGAAAATCCATTCAGTAGTTTTGAGCTTATCGCGGACAGACAGACGCGGCGGAGGACTTTAATTTATAATATGTAGAGATACTCGTAACTTCGGTACTACATGGTATTTTCAAAAAGTTCTGTCCACAGCATGCTCTAATAAATATGATACATTTGCAAATAACATGAAATTTCGCTGTAAGATTCAACCCCATTGAGACACGATTGGGAAGAAAAATTCCTCCTTTGTATGGGTTTATAAGTTGAGTGCAGGTATGAATGTGCATGGTTACCTTAGACCCCTCCACGCTGATGATCCTGTACAGCGAGCGCGAGGAGTCATAGAAGAAGGACACCGACACAGCCGTGGTGGAGGCCGACATCCAGGACCTCTTGGTCTTGGGGTCGATGTGGAACACGTGCGCCTTGCACGTGAAGATAGGCTGTTCCCTGGAACACACAAATTAAAAGATAATCAATCGTTGGTTTAATTTTTTTTTTTTAAATAAACTCCTCATTGGAGGTCTTCAGGGGAGTCATTTCTCTCAAGGCCAAAATCATCTGTATAAATTCTGTGTGAAAGTAAGAAAGGAGAGAAAACCTAGGTTTTGAAGAGACTCAGGTTGCAGGATGGAGAAAACTCAGAGACCACCAAGAATGAGTCGTAAAAACCGGCCCGTTCTCAAGTATAAAATGTCAACTGTATATTTTTGTTGCTGTTTAAGCATCGGCCACATGCAGGGTTAAAAGCGCGAGCACTCATCTGTTGTACTGACACACTACGCTATAAAAGATTTCTTCCTATGGTAGAAGAGCGGAGTCAATTGAATTAGGGAGCTGCTCTGAAATATCACTTCTTTGTACTGGATGTGTCAACTCGACAGCTGTCGTCCACATGTTTACGGCGGTCGCATAACTTTTCGCATATCGTTGAGCGTATAACGTTGAGCTTAGAGTGCATCATCTGCTTTGTTGTTGCGGGTCTGTATGGGATTGTATGGCGAGCGATATTTTGCATGCGATGATCTTTTATCTTTTATAGCCGAATGTGGCGAACCCATTACTGTTATTAAGTTTAATTTGTAGAACTGCATGTTAATTTCAAGTGTATTTTTATATTGAGTAATATCATTATTTAAAGTAATAAAAAATAAACAATTTATAAATAAGTTCTACTGTGAAATAAATTAAGCGTGACAGCTGTTTCATTGTTATTAAAAATGCCCTTATTGATTTTTTAGTAAATTGTCAGAAATTATTAATGGTTATTACCCCCAAAGGGCTCACAAACTCCAACAGCTCGTAGGGCTTTGAAGCAAAGAATGGACGGTTACCTCGAGAGTGTTTTCACGTGGGGTAAAAATAATCTCGTTGAATTTAATGTTTCAAAGACCCAATCTTGTCTGATTACGTCTAAAAGGGATCGAAATGAAAATCTAGTCTCTTTCAACGGAAGCAATCTTCCGAACAGGCCCTCCATCGAAATGCTTGGTGTAACCCTAAGTGACCAGCTCAGGTATGGGGGCTCCATCGAAGCCAGAGTAAAGTTAGCCTCACAGAAACTGGGCCTACTGTACAGGGCCCGCAGATACTTTAATAGTACACAACTGCTAACCCTGTACAAATCACAAGTGCGCCCCACGGTTGAATTTGGCAGCCACCTCTGGTCTGGAGCTCCAAAATACCTGAAAAATACCCTCGACTCTGTGCAGAAACGGGCGGTCCGTTTGATAGATTCTCCCATCTTAACAGACGGATTGCAATCTTTAGAGCACAGGCGTCGGGTGGGAATGCTATCCTTGTTCTACCGGTATTACAATGGAAGATGCTCCGAGGAACTAGCATCATTGATCCCTTCGGCACCGGTGCATAGTCGGGAAACACGCCAAACGCGTGCCCAACATTTGTACACGGTTGACATTTGCCACATGAGAACGGGTCGTTTCTTCGACTCATTCTTGTGTTCAACAGCTCGGCTGTGGAATGATTTGCCGGCCTCTGTGTTTCCTCCTTCCTACAACATGGGTCTCTTCAAGACCAATGTTCATTCCTTCCTCTCCTCAAAAAGACCCTCCATACAGCATCCCAGATGACATAGGCCCTGAGGGAAATTATTTTCCTCAGGGCCTCCTGCGTGGAGTTAACGTAAAAAAAAAAAAAAAAAACCCTATAAAATTACCTCCCTACTTATTTTTTGTTTAAATTTGACTAAAGGTACTACCAACTTCATTAAAGTGAGTTCTTTCTGATTGAATATTTTGAATGACTGTGGGTTTTTCCCTGCTTTATTATCACACCAGCTTGTATTTTTATAATCTACAGTTGAACTTTTCCTAAACATTTTTTTTTTTTAAAGAAAGACAAACATTCCCGAGTTACGAATAACCCGACAATATTTGAAAGCATCCTACTACAACCACAGTAAGCCGAAAATGTTGCTTTGAGTCGTGATGGAGGGCTTAGCCAGCCGAGGAATCGAACACGTAATGCCCGGGTGGGACCCAAACGCGATGCCCACTCAACCATCTAGACTAAATCTTTTGTGTTCATTTATTAAATTAGATTTAGAATTAACGAATTACTGAAAACTGTCAAAAAATGTAGTGCACGCATTTGGCATATTTTAAATTACCGAGAGAACGAGGATCGAATTCTAACCTGATGTATATGCTCCAAAGTAGCGGATTCTCTAGTAATTCACAACACCTGCCCCGATTTGATCGTACTTTGTACATTACAAAATCCTTTTGGCATACTGAAATATTTTTGATTCACTTAAAGAAAGTAACGTATTATATTATTATAGATTCTCGTTTCATCACATGCAAGTATATTTATTTAATCTGTGAAAAAGTGGGTCGCTAATGCCACATTTCAAAGGTCCATACGTAGTACTATATTTATATACGGGAAAACCTTATATAACTTATTTTTATTGTGAAGAACGCTTGGCTGGCTGAATATAACCTAACTCAAGAATATTATCACATTTTTTTACCTATTTTATTTTTTATAACGTTAGAGATCCTGGGGGAACTACAAGATATATTTTATCCAGTTTTCATAAATATATAAACACATCATCTGGTAAGACAATACAATTTATACAAACATAATTTTGCAAAAAACAAGTAAGTTATTAAGAAAATAATGTCACGGCACACGGCAGGCTGCTCAGCATTTTACCCTTTAATAAGGAAGTAATGAATCGTGGAAATGTGACTTCCAAGGGTTAATAATATGAATAATTAATCAAACATCATAATTTTTGTAGGCTAAAACATCCAGAATTACCGGACACGGTTAATATATTCTAATTCATATACTTTTAGTGTCCGACCGAACTTTCGGTATCGGTTTCGGTTTCGGCCTAGTTTTGGCCAAAAAACGAGTTTCGGCTTAGTTTCGGTTTCGGCCGCCATCCAGCCGAAACTAAGGCCGAAACCGAAACTGAATTTGGGAGGTTTTGTTCTGCGATCGGACATGTTCGGTGCACTGAACTGCGAGCCACGAAGTATAATTTTGCTGCGTCTGCGCTCATAGTCGTGTCAGGACTTGATTCACTTGTTTGCGTTCGCTCCGCGAACTTTGCGGTAGTTTGGTTTATTTGTTGTGAAATTGGAGGTGTTTATGCCTAACATTATTTCGAAATAGGTGAGTTTTATTTAGCTATTGAAATCATTTAGTTAGTGATAGGCCCTGAGGAAAATAATTTCCCTGTGGGCCTATATCATCTTTGGGGATGCTGTGTGGAGGGTTTCTTTTAGGAAAAGGAAGGAGAGGGGAGTTTTGGGAAGGAAAAGGGGTGGGTAGGAATCTGGGGTTCAGTGTGTCCTGGTCATCCATCTTCATGACCTAGACAAACCTCATCCCATGAACCCGGGCATCCCTACTAAATCACCAAACCTAGCGAACCACTTGGGGTGACCTATGGCAGGCTTGGCAGAGGTTTTGGTTATTAAATAAAGTTTCCCGGGGCGGCGGTACCCATTCCCGCCTCCCAAATTATTTTGTTTTTAAGATGAAAGACTATTTTTTGTTTAGTGTACGTAAACAAATTAGGTTTGAAAAAAGTAATTTGGTTTTCTACCTTTTATTTTATGTTATTTGTTAATAATGTTCAAATAGGTAATAACTACTACTTCTTTTTTTAATTTTATTTACGAAGCGATTTACGATTACAATTTCAAAAAACATAAATAATTTATTTGAAATAAGGAGTGATAATTATATTATGTTTATTTTTAGTTCAAATATCAGAGACTAAATGATTAATAAATGATTTAAAAATAAAGGCTGATTTATTACGATTGACTATTTTTTTTCCACAAAAACATGACCTTTTATGGAAGTTTCGGTTTCGGTTTCTGCCGAACCTAAGACCGAAGCAATTACAATTTCAAAAAACATAAATAATTTATTTGAAATAAGGAGTGATAATTATATTATGTTTATTTTTAGTTCAAATATCAGAGACTGAATGATTAATAAATGATTTAAAAATAAAGGCTGATTTATTACGATTGACTATTTTTTTTTCCACAAAAACATGACCTTATATGGAAGTTTCGGTTTCGGTTTCTGCCGAACCTAAGACCGAAGGAATTACAATTTCAAAAAACATAAATAATTTATTTGAAATAAGGAGTGATAATTATATTATGTTTATTTTTAGTTCAAATATCAGAGACTGAATGATTAATAAATGATTTAAAAATAAAGGCTGATTTATTACGATTGACTATTTTTTTTTCCACAAAAACATGACCTTATATGGAAGTTTCGGTTTCAGTTTCGGCCCTAAAAACTAGTTTCGGTCGGACACTATATACTTTTATCCAATTCAAATACATTTTT
The DNA here is from genome assembly GCA_929108145.2 of Limnephilus rhombicus. Taxonomy (NCBI): domain Eukaryota; kingdom Metazoa; phylum Arthropoda; class Insecta; order Trichoptera; family Limnephilidae; genus Limnephilus; species Limnephilus rhombicus. The sequence continues at coordinate 5,050,939 of OV815288.1, read as the reverse complement.
CTTAAACTATTGCTGTAACTAATTAAATGTATACACCACTACTTTAAACAAAATTATCAAGATTTTTCGAAACCAATTTTAGGCATATTATGGAAATTACACTTTGTTTTAACAATTACTACATGAAAAAACGGTACTTAAATATTTCCCTATTGAGTCCACGCTCAAAACGCTCAACTAGGTAGATAATGGTTAGTAATAAGTAATTCAATAACCGGAATTGAAAAATATTGCATTGGATATTTTGTTATCTTTAAAAATGCAAAATGTCATTTCTCAAGGAATGCCATGTTGTTAATTATGACGGCAAACGTCTCGCTTGATTTTTCTTGTTTATGAAACTGAACAAAATAATGATTAATACGCATTATTTATCATTTCAGAAGATTGCAATTCCAGAATTCCTATGAAAGAAAGTGATTTTTTCTTTTAAAAATGCGTATTTCATCGTCGTAATTAACATGGCAGTCCTTGAAAAATGTCATTTCGCATTTTTTAAGTTAAAAAAAAAAAACGCAATATTTTTCAATTCCGGTTACTGAATTACTTATTACTAACCATTATCTACCTAGTTGAGCGTTTTGAGCGTGGACTCAATAGGGAAATATTTAAGTACCGTTGTTTCATGTAGTAATTGTTAAAACAAAGTGTAATTTCCATAATATGCCTAAAAGTGCGGCGGTTGGTGGAATAATGACCTAGCTTTTAAAGATTTATCAAGATTATTAAATGTAATGTCGACATATCTAAATAAACACATTGAAGAGATAATATTGATAAACCAAATACAAAAAGTCAAAAGTCAATACAATAAAATGTAGACATAAGAGTATAAATCAATAACAAAAGCAAATGATAAATTGATTAAAGATTTAAAAATTAGTTGTTGGGTTATATAGCTAACCAAATTTATCAATTATACAAATGAATTGGTCCCCTGTGATCTGTGATTGACAAAAATTCGTTGTGCATTTCATGATATTGACTGGAGGCATAGAATTTGGCATGATACAAACGGAAATAATTTAAATCTCTCCCACAATGTTGACATCGTTAATCAAAACAAATCAGCGCACCAGCGGATACAATTATTATTAGACAACCGATTCGATTCTCATGCCTGTCTCCAATAGCTGTCATTTGAGCAATTCAATCACCTCAAAGATCAAAAAAAAAACAAGTTTTAGAGGAGCCAACAGTTGGAACACATAATTATTAAGATTTTTTAATATATCCGCTGCACAACGAGCGTGAAATCAAAATAGCATGTCCATATTGGTTAAAAAAAACTATAAGACTCCCCTCCCTAAAAGTAAAGACACCATAACCAAAAGCTTAATTTTCCGTCGTTATGAATGCTCCCGGATAATTTTAAATGTTTAATAAATAGAGGAAGGTGTGTTAGATGTACGTACCCCATTGTTTCGTTTCCTGGTGTCATTTAATACACAAATATATCGCGATATAATCAACCTTTCATATTTTCTGTCAACTGTCAGTGTAAGCGGCTAAGCCAGACTGACCGTTGCCAACTTGACGGCGCGCGGTTATTGGAATCAGGTTCGCCAACGACTCCAACATCAGGGGAATAAATAGATTAATTTGTAGCAAAAAATAAAGCAGGTACACTACAAAAATAATAATATTCGTAACAGAAAAGCAATAAAGGTATTATCAAATCAATGTTTTAAATTATTAAAACTTTCAGATTAAAAAAAAAAGACTTAAAAAAAAATACCTATCTCCCGGTTCAATATGTTAATATTGTAGGATACGATCTACCTGCCTACCTACCAAATATTTTTGTTTTGTAATGTACGTACGACGGCCGGCGTGGTCTAGCGGTAAGGCTCTTGACTCGCAAATCGAAGGTCACGGGATCGAATCCCCGCGTGTATTTCACAATTAATTCATTTTAAAATAATGTATGGTATATTTGCGGCACGTTCCAGAGTGGAAGATACTCTCAGTATCGCCGTGGTGTAACACCACAATTCAGAATTGAAACATTGCTTGAAATGGCGTTAGCCTAGCCGTGTTTGCTGACCAGATCTGAATAGCCAGGTACTTCCCCACCTTCCCCTCCCCATCTCCTCCCCCTCCCACTATCTTCAGCCTCACAACAATATACCCCTGTTGGGAACGCCGTAGTCACACTGGCTCCAGGCGGGAGCAGTTGAGACTCTTGTGAGGTGTTACAATAAAAAAGTAAAAAAATTATAATTTTTAAAAAAAGTTTGCAGTTTGAAAATGGTAGATGAATAAGAAGATAAAATTATCATTTCAATTTGGCGGTTTTTATGAAATATTTCCTAAACTTTAGTGCTGAGATGTTGATAGATTATTCTTATTTAACCTTAAATAAAAATAAAGAATGCTTGAAGTTATTGCTTTACAAAGAATAAGCAAATAAGTTAGTGCACTCACTTTTAGGTGGTTACAGTGCATTACATTTATAAAATACTACGATATTGACAAATTATTCATATTTTACCTAAGTCTTCTTCTTCTTTTTTGTATCAGGTCCCCCCGACGTTGACGATCACTCTTGAGAATGTCTCTCTGTCTTGCGCTGCCCGGAATAGCTCCTCCACGCTTCTAATGCCGGTCCACTCTCGTATATCACGCAGCCAAGACATTTGTTTCCTACCAGGCCCTCGGCGACCCTCTATCTTGCAATAAAAGTACCTAAGTAACTAACTAAACTAACTAACCATCACGCCGTTTCCCCGCAGGGGTAGGCAGAGAGGACGGACCGCCAAACAACTCGGTCTTGGCACACACTCTTTGCCTCACTCACATTCATACATCGTCTCATACATACTCTTCTATTATTCTGACTTTTGACATGGCCCGTCTCAAGTATCTGATTTACTTGATCGTGCCATGTCTTCCTCGGGCGTCCCCGACTTCTTCTACCATTCACATCATATATTCTTTTAACACTACTTTCTTCGTTCATTCGCTCTACGTGCCCAAACCATCTGAAGGTCCCTTTCTTAATTTTGCTCATTATACTTACATCAGCCTTACATTCTTTGCGGATATCCACATTTCTAACACGATCATACATGGTTTTACCACACATACGTCTCAGGGATCTCATTTCAACAGCATTCAGTTTACTTTCATCCTTCCTCTGCCAGTTCCATGCCTCACTGCCATACATCAGGGTAGGTACCAGGACTCCATTGTGGACTTCTAGTTTCGCTTTTATTGAAAGTTTTTTATCAGCTCCAACGGCATTCAGTTACCGGCATTTACCCTCCTTTCAATATCTCTATCAGCCTTCCCATCTCTCGTAAATGGAAAATAGTTCATGCGTCAATAGAGTACTCATAGGTGGTTACAGTGCATCATAACATAAAATATGAAAATAAGTACAAGATACTCCTTTAGATTTGTTTTTCAAAGTTTGATGAACCTTGTAGTAAAAAATCTAAAATGAAAATTACAAGAAAACTGGAAAAACACGTAGATGTTTTTGTTTACAACAAACAATGGATTTTTATTTACCAGATATAAAATTTCTTTTCTTTTAGCTATTTTTGAGTAATCATGATAAACATATCAGCTTCGCTAAAGCAAAGATCATTCACCTCATCTGTTCAGTACATTTGTTTTTACAAACAGTTTAAAAATAAACAAAATTTACCGGAATAGGAGGTAGCACGTGCACTGGCTGCTAGGTACATCTAAATTTAATCTTGTACGGGGAGAAAGAAAATGTAATGCACATGCACAACATCATTATAATGTAGGTATAATATTGTATAATATTCATTAGGTAAAGTAAAAACAGATTTATTACGCGCATTAAAATTTAATGGGATAGTTCTGCATTTCGAAGGACCTTCAGTGATCATCCATCTTTCCCAATTTTATATAATAATAATACTTTCGTTTTCTTTTATTTTGCAAAAGTACCATTTTATTATTATTTTACAGGTCGTGGGTGCCTCTTTGATTTGAAAACGCAGCTAAAATGTGGATTTTATTATATAGTTTTAACTAATTTGAAAAGCTTATTAACTTATTGCACAGATGGCAGTAACTAAAATAAAATGCATGCAAAAATACGACTTCGTTTTATTGTTTTTCCATTTACTCGATAGATGGCTACAATGCTCAGCGCAACATTTATCCGGTGCCAAAAAAATAATGATAAACTCGTATTCTCATATTATTACATTACCTACGGAGTATCTTTTCGACAATATTTTTAAGCGGGCTACACAACCTTTATAAAAACGTTGTCCTACTAGGTCGGCATTGGTACCGAATTGACAAAAACCGGAAATCCTGCTCAAAAAATAAATAATAAATAAAAATTCGGATTTTTTTCCGTCGAAGTGCAAACCAGCAAAAAAGCTTTCGATTTTTATTTTTCGGAGAGTCAGTAGGTACCTAGTCGAACAATATTATTTAAGACGAAAAACCTTTAGCATGTTAAACGGAATTTTAGTATCTCATTGAAGAAGAATAACTTAATAATAATATGGAAATAACCTACAAAAGTTATATAAAGAGAGTTGCTCTTATAAAAAAATTGAATATAAGTATTGTTTAAAATGACGATATTGGCTAGTAGCCGAGCGGACAAACAATGCGTCGCATTAAATTCCAGGTGGTTCAAACCAAACTAAATCCACCATCTTTCCACGAGCAGCATTTTCCGCTTTCACAAAAATGTTTAAAAAATTATTTTGGCGCCTGGCCGAGGCACCCTCCGACGCCGTTGAGGCCCTATCTTCAGAGTCCTGTGTCCTGAATGAGTATTATGTTATTTTTTTATTGTTTTCATGCACATCTAATTTATAATATTTTTGAACCAATATCGCCGACTTTAAAAAATATTATTAATTTCACGTTGGGCAAGGCCGTGTGGAATTAACGTGTGATAATTTTTATCTTTCGATGCAGAAAGTACACCTACTAAAGCCAATTCAACAACCGGTAACTCGAAAGATTTATTTAGCCGATTAATCAGATTACCGTGAATTGAATAGCTGACGACCCTGAAGGTCTGAAGCGTCGGCTCTGTGGGCCATTGGGCCAAAAGGTAGACGCCGGCCCTGAGATAGTTGTACGCCGAGTGTGGCAGATCTACTGCCAACTCTCTCCTTCCTTCCTTTTTGTGTTCCTGGCATCTTGCCAGGGCCGGATCTGGTATAAGTGCAGGTGGAACGTAACACAAGGGCGCTGAATAATAAAGGAAACATGGAATTATTAATCATTTTTACACAATAAACTTGGTATCTTTAAATTCTGTTCACATTGCGTTTATTAGTAATTATTACCATTCATGAATACGATGCGTAATCTTCAGATGTTTGCTTTAGTTATCCATACGGTCTGGCGACCAATAATGAGATCAGAAGAGCAGTATCAGCATTTACGGTTATGGCACGGCGACGGCAAGGCGACCGCAAGGCGACGGCATCACAGTAACGCTGCAATTCTTTCTTACACACTAAATAACCATCTAAGTAATCATCTTCTTAAATCTTCCTCACACGTATTAAATAAATTAGTTCCCGCATGCCATTGCCGTCGCCGTGCCGTTGCCGCGTGAATTATCAAAATGTCCATTCACAAAATAAATTAAATTTTCTAGATCTGACGACTTTTTCAAATTATTTTTATTTTGTTGAAGAAGAAGATAATAATAATAATCTAAACGAAAAAAAATGGGACAAATGTCCCAGTTGCGACCATTACCTTTTTCTGTGCCTTGTTCTCTTTCATATTTTCGTTTAGATTATTATTAATTATCTTCTTCTTCAATGATATATAACATTGATGGGAATTACCTTCAAAAGTTAAAAAAAGAGAGTTTTTCTTGTAAAAATTGAATATTTTTATTTTATTTATATGAACTCAGCGCCTACGTCATCTTTAGGTATACTGAGTGGAAGGTATTTTTGTGAAAAGGAAGGAGCGAACCTTGGTCTTGAACAGAAACGTACGAAGGTGGGAAAAAAGCCACAGCTGAGCTGTTGAACACAAAAACAAGCCGTACAATCGACCAGTTATCATAAGGGTATATAATAATTGTTACCCTTTGTGCTACGCATAAAAATCTTGTCGTAAACGTTAGTTTATCAATTAAAAAGGCCTATGTCATGTCAAAGGGATGCTGTGTGCAGGGTCTTTTTAGTGAAAGGAAGGAGGGGAAGTTATAGGAAGGAAAAGGGTATGAGGGTGAGTAGGAATATGGGGTCAGTCTTTTAAGGGTCTATTAGGGTTGTTACGAATTCTGAAAAACCCAACGCTGTTTAGGCACATCAAGTGTTCAACCTCCCTCGTTAGAACATTTCTTGCACTTTTACCTATGTAAAGTGCTGGGCAATCAGTATATTTAAGCTTGTAGATGTCAGAATGGCTTAAAATTTTCTTTAGACCTTAGAATTCGTTAAAAGCTTACGTAGATTATTTATAGTATAGAAAGCAGCTTTAACTTCTACAGGAAATTTTGAAACTCATAAGGATAAAATATTATTAATGAATGAAATTCTACATCAACTGTGGTTTTTATTTATTCTGATACCAGCTGACCCGGCCACGCGTTTCTGTGACTGACTAACACATTACAATCTACTGGATGGTTATCCAACCACCGCCATATCTGAGTTTATCACGAAGAGACAGACAGACGCCACGGAGGACTTTAATTTATAATACGTGGAGATGGGGTGAAAGATTATAATAATGTGCATGAAATGCTTGAGGTAACTAACGTATTTAAGTTGATAAGGATTAATACTGTAACCGTCTTAATAACTTTCCAATTACCGCATTGTACGTGACCATTTTTTTGACAGAATGGGTATGGTAAGCTTTCCGTAAAAGATAGATATCGCGAATAGGCAGACAGACAGACGACGCGGAGGACTTTATTTTATAATATGTAGAGAAGGGAAGGTAGTAAGCTCTCCGTAAGGTAGATATAATATGCCATCGCGGACTTTTTTGTAAATCCATAAAAGAGGAATATCCCACCATGCATTGTTTTGTTATATCTCAAAGTGTTTTCGATGAAAGCTCCCAGGCGGCTTGAATTTTTCCGACACTTCTAACAATTATCGTTATGTTTTAACCAATTTACACAAAACCTTGACAAATTATACATCTAAACCTTCCTTACGAATCACTCTATCTACTGGTGAAAACCGCATGAAAATCCTTTCAGTAGTTTTTGAGTTTATCGCGAACAGAAGACAGACAGACAGACGACGCGGAGGACTTTAATTTATAATATGTAGAAATTTACACAAAACCTTGACAAATTATATATCTAAACCTTCCTCACGAATCACTCTATCTACTGGTGAAAACCGCATGAAAATCCGTTCACTAGTTTTGAGTTTACCGCGACCAGACAGGCAGACTTTAATTTTTAATATGTAGAGATTAAATATACTATTACCTACGTAGAATTCAGAAATTGGATTTTTTTTAGACTTATATCAGCAGTATATTGCTCTGAAATTTTATTTATGCAGGTTAATTTTTTAAAAAAATTAATCCCCTTCCCTGTTTTATTAGGGGTTAAAGATTAAGGTGTATCACTGATTCATCGTTGGGGTCTACAGGTCCTAAATACGGCTCTGAGCACAGTCACTCGCCACCTGATTACTGTTCCGATTAGGTACCGACTTACAACTAGACAATTGAAATAGAGAAATGGTATGTCTTCAATTAAAATAGCAAGAATGTCATTGACGGCATACGGAAATGTAATATAATATTTCGATTGAAAAGAACCTACCTACAAACCACAGGTATTTTTGTTTCATTCAACTATTATACGTGCTCTGGTTTTACAGCCAAATTATATTAACAATTTTATGCAACTAGAAAGCAAATGAGTACCTGCCTATGTTTTTTAAATTCCGTTATTTTTTCAACCGATTGGTGATTTAATTTTATAACAGGTGTTTGATTAGAGCTTTACCAGTATTTTTGTCTAACATAGGTGCAATTGGAGCACGTTCCGTGCGGTAAATTGCTATAATTTCCTTCATGGCCTGTGTCATATTTGTGAATGCTGTGTGGAGGGTCTTTTTAAATAAAGGAAGGGGGAAAGATCTATAAAGGAGAAAGGTATGGGGGGTGTGTCCAGGAGTGACGTATGAATCCATTCCTCTCGCTGGGTCTAGATCGCTGGAGAGGTCAACGGGTCTCCATAAACCGGTCCTTCCCGATCCGGCCTGCCACGTAGCTAGTGAGCAGGCGCTTCCGCCGCCAAACCTGAGCACTCCTCAAAACGGAGCGAACCACTTGGGGTGTCATTGACCCATGACAGGGGTGTTGGTTATCCAATAAACGGTTCCCAATATCGGCGGCACCGGGAACCATTTTTCGGATAACCAACACCTCTGCCGTAGAGGTCACCCCAAGTGGTTCAATACGTTTGGTGACTTAGCAGAGGTGCCCGGGTTCATGAGGTGAAGTTTGTCCTGGTTTTGGCGGCCGATACGTCTGCCCTCCTGCTGCGTGGTGGGCAGGATTGAGAGAGATTGGTTGGGGGAGATCTTTTGTCCTCCAGCCAGAATCTCTCAATCCATCGCCTTGCACCCCAGTTGGACGGATGGATTCATACGTCTAACACTCCTGGACACACTCAGACCTAGATTCCTACCTACTCCTCATACCTATTTCCTTCCAAGAACTTCCTCTCAGAAAAATGGACTAGTGTTAATTTATAAAGTGTGTTAAGTCTTATCTCAGATTTTTACTTCTTTTCAACTGTTTTATTTTCAAACTATTATCTTAGAAAGTTTTCCTACAAAATTGTTGGAATATTTACCTTTTGAAGGTTTTTCATTTTACGTTAGCTCCACTCAGGATACCATGAGGAAAAAAAATCCCTCAGGGTCTCACACATCACATCACACCTTTGGCATTTTTCTTTCGGGATGCTGTGGGGCGGGTCTTTTGAAGGAAAGGAAGGAGAGCAAGTTCTGAGAAGGAAAAATATATAAGGGGTGGATCGGTGGATATGAATCAGGTGGTAATTTTGTCCAGCAGTCACGAATGACGAACGGATAAATCTATCCCTCCCACTGCGGTGCAAAGCGATGGGTCGAGAGACTCCGGGGCTAGAGAGGTCTAGGTTAGGTCTCCTAAACCGGCCCGCCACGCGGTAGGTGGGCAGACGCATTGGCCGCCAAGACCTAGACATACCTCTCCCCGTGAACCCGGGCACCCCTGCTGAGTCACCAGACAATGGTTTTATCCACGATTTATTTTTATGAAAATACTAGCTGGTACCCGGCATGTGTTACTATGTCATATAAAGAAATTATTTCTCCCTGCGTAACCTTTCCCATGCATCCCAATCGTTCTGCCTCCCCTTCCTTTCCCGCGTCCCCTTCCGTGAACCCCCCCTTCCGAGTTCCCCTCCCCCCTCCTAGGTTCCCCTCCCCCCTTACCCCTCCCGCACTCCGTACATTCAATCCCAGTACTTAAATTCAGTTTAAACAGATCGCGTGCCACTTGCTGCAATTTTTTTATACAAATTTCATAATGCCAGAGCTTACCAGTAGTTTTATACTTGTCCTGACAATGACAAACACAAAAAAAAGAATTATCGAATTTGGTGCAGTCGTTCGAAAGTTATGCGCGTACATACATTTCGGCGATTCATTTTTATTTGCGTACATAGATAGATAGTTAGATATTATGATCGATAGATAGATAGATTTATATTTATTTTAATTTGGGAGGCGGGAATGGGTACCGCCGCCCCGGGAACCTTTATTGGATAACCAACACCTCTGCCATAGGTCACCCCAAGTGGTTCGCTATGTTTGGTGATTTAGCAGGGGTGCCCGGGTTCACGGGGTGATGTTTGTCTAGGTCTTGGAGGCGGATGACCAGGACATACTGAACCCCAGATTCCTACCCACCCCTTAAACCCTTTTCCTTCCCAGAACTCTCCTCTCCTTCCTTTCCTTAAAAAAACCCTCCACACAGCATCCTCAAAGATGACATAGGCCCTGAGGGAAATTATTTTCCTCAGGGCCTCCTGTGTGGAGCTCATGTAAAAAAAATAATATATATATATATACATAGATAGATAGAGATATTTGCTATCGGGCGGTAGAACTTCTCTGCATACAGTGCACACCCCTTCGGGATACTTTATTTTGTAAGTTAACAGACTATATATTGTTTAAAAGTATCCCGGAAGGTCAACTGGCGGGAGATCAACTGTGATGGAATTAAAAAATACGTACTTTGAGGAACATAAACTAAGATAATTTAACCCTACAAAGACCGGAGCCGTCATTTTGACGCAGCCCGTGGTGATATGACGACATAATGCTTAATAATTATTGTATTGATTTGATTTTATTTTTCATTTCATGATTTATGATTTAACAACTTATTTTTTTGTTTTTTTTTTTATTCACAAAAGATACATAAATTACAATAAATTTTATCCAATAATTAATTATACAATATATGTATTTGATGTACCCCCATAAATAAGCAGGGCTTGTGTGTATGGGGGGAGCTTGTGTGTATGGGGGGTTTGCTGAAAAAACAGGTCTTATTTACTTTTTGAGATATATTGACTTATACCTACAAAGACCGCCGCCATCAATGTGACGGTTTGGGCCATTATGCTGCATTTGTTCACAACATTTTTCACCCAAGTTTACAGCACACCCTTGTTTCTGATAGTACTAATATGTCTGTCTCTTTCTTTCGGTAACTCGTATCATTTGAACTTCATGGACTAAATTTATTTAGGAAATTTTACTCATAATTTTATTTCCTAGGAATGCTAGACCGTGGAATGAATAATAAAATAGTCAAGTAACTCTTACCGAAAGGAAATTATCATCTAAATCAGTGGTTTCCAACCCTTTTTTGACCAGGGATCACTATGACATTCATTTGTTCTCAAAGGGACTACAAGGTACAATAATGATAAACTGTTAATCGCGTACTTAAACGCGTCCTTGCAATTACTATCATTTTGCTATTCAATGAGCTCTTCTGGACTTCTTCCCTCTCTTTGGACAGCTTTTGGATGTCTATCGATTCGGTTTTGTAGTAAGTGAATAAATGTTTCGTGGACTACATTTTAGATCTCGCGGACCACCTGTGGTCCACGGACCTAAATGCACGCATAAAGCTATGAATGAAGATTTGGGATTAACAGTCAAATTTAATCATCACCGTTGAAAGCAACAGGAAAAACGATCTGTACACTTTTTAGTAGGAACACTACTCTTTTTTGCATTACATACAAAACTAATTTAAATAATATAATCTCAATTTTATCACCTCCGTTGGGTGCAATGGTCCCACTATTTACGTAATAAAACTTATATTGACTATCGTGATTTAAGGCGCTGCATCCCCGCTCAAAAAGAAGAAGATGGAGAGATATGTAATATAAAACTCAAGTCCAATTTTTTTTTTTAATGAATAATGACCTTCTAACTTAAATAACTGCATTTTTATATTGATTTTTAGAGTTAGTTTTAATAGTTAAAACAATTGTCAAAGTTTTAATTTTTCAAGACCCCCCGAAAACCACCGTATGTGTATGGTGAATCGTGGGACGTCATCACTCCTGAAAAATTAGTATAGGATCGGGCAATCAGCTTATCTACTGCCGCCATTTTGAATTCCGTTGTTAGAAGTAGCATTACTATTTTTTGTGCAGTAGTTTTTCAATATTTTATATAATAGAGATAAACTAAAAGAGATACCTCTATTTTTGATACTGAATTATTTAGGCTTAAATATTGTTTCAATAAACACAACAACTAAATCTCTATAAACAGTATGAAATAACGAATAACATGAAATGTTGTTAATACTGATGGCTTATGTCATACCTACATAATCAAAGATTTCAATACAATGACTGGTGACGCGTGACGTCAGCACTAACCATTCAGTAATACCAACTTTACAGTGTGTTTTGACGAGAGGTTTAAAAATGAATTTTTTAATATTTTTTTAAGAACTCTACGCTTAATATTGTGAAATAAAACTTATATATTCAGAATCAGCGTTTATTGGTCTATATGAACATATTTTTTAGAGCCATAATATTTTTCACTGGAGTTCCTTATATTGGACAGAGCGCGTTAATATTTTAAATGATAAAATTGAAGCAAAAATTGTTTTTTTTATTTTTTTATTTTTTTATTTTAAGAATAGATAATAAATATTGTAATCAGCAAACAAGTCCTTCTAGGCCAATTGCATTGGCTTGTCAACAGGTGCTTATATTTTAGTTACATATAGATTTTTTACATTTAAAATTTACATCTTATATCTACAGATTCAACATTTTTTTTTGTACATTTTAATATCAATATAAATATTTTTTTTCCGATAGCCAATTTTTCACCATATATTTAACCCTATTCATACAATTACATTGCTTTATATTGTCAGGTAATAAATTAAATATCATCGGTATGATGTATTCAAACGTTCTCTGTCCGTACTTATTGTTAAATTTCGGAACTATTAACCCGTCGTTGCGCGTGAATCTAGGGCTGTATTTATGTTCTAATTTCTCTTTATGCTGCGGGGTAAATATATGCTGAATTATAATTTTGTGCCATAGTATTGCTTTAACAGGTAAAATTTTGGCACTCTGAAACAGCAACGGTGTATCATGTCTCTGTTTGAAAATATTAGGGACGACTAATAATTTTACAATTGCGTATTGTACAACTTGTACTTGTTTCAGATTGGTCATGGAAGTATTTCCCCATATTGTTAATCCATATCTTATAATAGATTCTGCCAGTGACATATAAATTATTTTAAGTGTTTCAATTGAAAGAAAAAATTTTAATGTGTACATTCTGCCAGCAATTGATCTGAGTCTTTTACAGGTTTTTTTTTTAATATGTTTGTCCCATTTAAAAAAAAACAATCTACAGTAACACCAAGATACACGTATTCCGTAACTAATTCTAAGCTTTCACATTTACAATTAGTTGGAATATTTTTATGGATGCAATTAAAATCGTGAGAAATAATATTAGGATTAAATAGAAATTTGGCATTAGGTGATCTTATATGCATTACTTTGGTTTTTGTAGCATTTATTAATAGTCCTGCATCATGTGACCATTTACAAAGTTGATTAAAGTGAATTTGCATGAGTTCAATAGGAATTTTTAGATCTTTATGTGATATGACCAATGCCGTATCATCTGCGAATACAAAATGTTTAACAAAAGAGAAAAGTTTTTTCATTGTAGTTACATAAAATGTTTAATATAACCAAATGCAGCCAAAAACTTCAGAAATCGTCTTCATCAATGTATTATCGCTGCTGGGGTCCATCATGTTTTTGATGTCATCTTCAGGACTTGATGCATAAAACGGCATGATATACCGAACAAAATAAAATAAACCCCATTTCTGTTACGCCGATTTTTTTTAATTGCCCTTCTAAACTGCAGTTTGTTTTGCAGCACCTTTAAGTCATAATATTTTTCACTTCAGTTGCAGTTCCTGATTATTTATCAAAAATTACGTTGTCTATAGGTAGGTAACTGCGCAAAAAAGAATCATTTGAATTTTAATTTAAAAAAAATAGCATCAAATTTTCGAATGAAAATCAAGCTCTTGTTTCAGCAATCAAATGTTTTTTTCATTTCCTTTTTGGCGCTGGCCACGATAGCTTACGAGCTTTCTATTTACTAAATTATTTATTGTAACCTACAGTTTTCAAACGAATTTCCAGTTATCTTAAAGACTTAACTAAAATAAATTGTATTTAATAAAGCAACAGTGAGTTGACCAAAGTTGTCCCCAAAAGTCTGTGATCAAATGGAAGAGGATTGTGAAAGTGAATGTTCTGATTCTCCAGGAGAGATCACGTTCAAGTTTCCAGCAGCTCCTTTAGAAAGAGGCCGAGGAAGACCACCCGGCTTCAGGACTAAAAGGGTTCCCGAGATAATGGTGGGCAAAAGGAGAAGGTCACGGTCCAGGAGAAGCAGAAGTCGTCGAAGAAGGCGAAGGCGTCGCTGACCTGTTTCTTCAGAAGACTAAATTACATCCATACATACAAAATTCTCATTTCAACTGCCAGTCTCCATCAACCATCAAACGAGTTTCTAAACGGAATATTATAAAATATTCTGCGTAGTTTAATTTTCTCAAGTTTTCATTTGTTTGTCCATATTTTTCTGCGATATTGCTGTTTTGTTATTTTTACTATTATTTGATCCCAAATTAAATTCAAAAATAAAATCTAATTACTTGGCGATTGTCTAATTGTAAATTTGATTCACTTGAAAAATATGTACGGCTTTGTTTTATTTTTTTGTATCTTATAATAAATATGTTGGTATTTTAATAAATTGGCCTTCGGAATAATATCTTAATATTATTAAACACTAGCTTTTTCCCGCGGCTTCGCTCGCATGGTATTAGGGGATTTCCACTCAGCCTCCTCCACCTTTCCTCTCCCCACTCCACTCCCCCCATCAATCCCCCTCTCTCTCCACCCTCCTCCCACTCCACTCCCCTATCAACCCCCTCCTCCCTCCCCCTCCACCCACTCCTTCCCCCACTCCTCCCCCCTCCACCTTCCCTCTCCCCACACCATTCATCCATCAACCTCTCACTCCACACCCTCCTCACTCCACATCCCCACCTTCCTTGTGTGCTTAATTATAATAAACTTAAAATTAACCTACAGTGTTCCTTACGAGTCCTTAAAAAATTAATTAAATAATGTGAAATAACGAATATACAAAAATATACAAAGCAATTCCTAAAGAACAATATTAACAACAATAGTGAGTGCTGTTTTGGCACAGGACAATGTATAATGATAAACCATCACGGTGCCATTCAACAAGAATCATTTAAACTAAATTATATAGAACAGGAGGCAGTTAACATTTAGAAATAATACAAATTCAGAGTGCACATAAAACTATAGTAAAGAGGTAATCGAAACCAAACAATTACCAGAAACTTGAGGAACATGGCTTATTATAGTAGATTGAAAAGGAGTTAAAATTCATGAAAGGTATGATTTTTTAAATAAGTTTGTTTTTAAAGCTCTTTTGAATTCAGCCAAGTTCTGGATATTAGTAAGAGCTGAGGGAAGTTTGTTCCAAATGAGTGGGCCAGTTACACGAAAAGATCGATCATAGTAAACGGCTCGATTTGACCTAGAAAGTTCGATTAAACGATTAGTAACATCTCGATCTGCTGACCTTAGAGTAAGCTGCCTATCGCTTAAGTTTTGTCGGACACATAGTTCCGATATATAGGCTGGCGCCATTCCTTGCAATGCTTTGAAGGTCATTAAGCAGATCTTGAACTCTTAAGCAGATATTCTACCAAAATATCCAGTACGGCAGTTTTATACTCAATAGATGTCGCGTATTAAAAATAAAATGGATAAAAAAAATATCCAGACACTATCTAGATTGCATTTAGTTCGAGTTGAATCTTGCAATCATATATAAAGATAGCAGCCAATAATATGTGCGTTAAGAAAATGAAGATAATGTTGGTAGTTCTTAGTCGAAGTATGATACAGTTAAAAGTGACCGAATTTCATATGGGTTCCGTAGCTCAATCGGTAGAGCTCTTGCCATGTAAGCAAAGGGTCCTGGGTTCGAGTCCCAGCGGAGCCGATATCTTTTCTGATTTTTCTGTCTCAGATTTTCGATTGAGTTTCATTTAATTAAATATTAGAATTTGAGATTTTACTCATAAAGTTTAAAAATAAAAAAATAAAACTAAATCTAACTGTTTGACTCATTCGTATTAACGAGTAAGCGGTTCAATGCACAAATAACGTTTTTTTTACTTACTATTAACTACGCACGGGAAAATAATTGCTTTCGGGACCCATTTCATCTTTGGGGACGACATGTGGACGGTCTTTTTGTGGAAAGGAAGGAGTGAACTCAGGTCTTTAAGAGTGCATTGTTGTAGGAGGGATGAAATACTGACGCCAGCAAATCGTTCCACGACCGAGCTGTCGAACTCAAGATGGAGTCGTAGAAACTAGTTACAAATGTCAACTGCGTACAAAAGTGATGGTACGCATTTGGCGTAAAATTCAAACGAATCAGCTAGATCTTCGGAGCATGTTCTATTGTAATACCGGTAGAAAAAGAACAGCATTCCCACAGAACGCCAGTGCTCTAAAGATTGCAACCCGTTTATTTAGATACGATAATCTATCAAACGAACCGCCCGTTCTTACACAGGTCGAGGATATTTTCAGGTATTTTGGGGCCCCAAATTTATCGTTGGGGATTAGCAGTCGTGTACTATTAAAGTATTTGCGCGCGCTGTACAGTACGCCCAGTTTCTGAGAGACTAACTTAACCCTTAATTACTCGCATGGGGTCAAAGCATTTTCGGATTAAAAATGAAGCACTTGGCGCGGCCCGATTCCCCCCGCGCTCTCGTTATCTTCATAACGCGCGTCCAAGTTTGTATTTTAGTAGCGACCAAGTCACGGGAGTGAAAAGACGCGTCGCTGCGCTCTTGAGCGGTGACGTAATTACGGTGAGTAATTACGTTACTTTTTTGGAAGAGGTAGGTTTTATCGCAAAGTACCAACAAAATGCAAGAAATGTACAAGATTTGTGTGCAATGATCACTCTGAAATATTATAATATCACTCTCAACGGTGTAACAAGAGTGATTCGGAGAGTTCCTAAAAAATACGAGTATTAACTACGATCTCAGTATACCTAAGTACAAATTGTTAATTATTGATAATTATTTTAGTTTAACTTGTTTTTGTACAATTAGTTAGTAATTCATGTTATTACTTATAGATATTACAGAATAAACAAAGCTCTTTAATAATAAAATAGTTTCATTTACTTATATATTTCAATACATATTAAAAACTACTAATACTATGTGGGGTCATCTGCGACCCCATGCGAGCAGTTATGTAATGTTCTTTGTGCGAGTAATTAACGGTTAACTCTGGCTATCCATCATATTATTCTGTTTTTTACATTAATTCCACACAGTAGGCCCTGAGGCGATAAATCCCTCAAGGCCTATTTCATATTCGGGGATGCTGTGTGGAGGGTCTTCAAAGGGAAAGGAAAGAGAGGAAGTTATGGGAAGGAAGGGGTTTGAGAGATAGATATGAATCTAGTAGTCAATATGTCCTGGAATAGGTATCCATTTTAAAACTTGGAAGGCGAAAGAATTTAATTTGTTTACTTTAAATGGTTTGCTTGTACATGAATATTGTAATGTGGGTTCCAGACCGGAAAGTAATTCTCCCCTCAGCAAATAGTTGTACCCACGTTGACTTCTAACAAAGGCAAAATACTAAATAACCTGACTGTGGAAGGTACCAAAAAAGTCTAGACAACAAAACCAAAATTATTGGTTCCAAAAATTGGGCTAAGAAAACATTTGTTTTCGTAATCCAATTTTTGGAACCCCTCAGTGTACCGGTCTCACCGGGACAGGAGTGCACCTGGCTGGGGGTACAATCGTATCGTATCGTATCGCTTGCATGAAAATTGCTTTTTATCTTTTGTTGGTCTGTAAGGACCAAATTTGTTTCCCAAGATATTATGCTTTCTGTAGTGTTCTGTAATTTTGTAGCAACACTAACAGATTCTCCATACATTTTGTAAGAAGATTACTTTTGGGAATAAATATAATTATTGATCTTTTATCTGGTTTAATTTATATTTCGCGTATTCAATATGGACCTCGTTAGTCGACCTAACTTGGAGCTGGCTAAATTGGTTCTTATGAGAGCATTACAAACAACACCCTCTCTGAGCTCCCCGTCCCTCTGTTGGAAAACTTAGGTACTAAGCTACCTGCCATCTAGCGGATTCTACGGACAGTTCTTGTCACCGCCATCTATGTCTAAAATCCGGAAGCTTTTTAGATACATAACACTTTCGAAGTGAGGAGATGAATCTGATGGGGAGTTTGGTTATAAAATTACTGTTTGATGGGCCGAATAATTCGACCGAATTATCGACACACCTTTATCTTAACTAGCGACATAAGCTTTCTTTTAATACGGTATAGATCACCCTTCTAAAAATTACTTGTTCAACGATTTCAGTAAAGGGCATCGCCATCTCCTTACTGAAAAAAGAAAGTTGTCCAATAAATTAGTAATGATCCAACATTTTGCAATGTGTTTTTATTCGATTGACTTTCAAGTCACGTTTGCTATTGTACTTAAATTCAGGTAAAAACATTTTATTATACGACTTCGGGTAAAAAGTGAACTTTTTACGTTGTGAACTTGTAGTAATTCTTTTTAATGATAATGTGTTTTGGCTCTGGGTAGGTATTTTGTTTACGCCGATTTTAGATTGGTCATGATATTGGCAGTCTCTGTTTTCATACGTTTTACTCGGTTTTCTACAACTGTTGTAGCCAGCGGCGGTACGTGATTCAAATGAATTGATATGAGTATTTATTTTTAATGGTCTCTAAAAAACTAAAATGTTACAGAGGAGATTATGGTAAATATGCAGTTAGTCCACCTCACGGATAATACGGAACGTTTGTGTTGTCGAAGTTTGATGCACGGATAATACGGAATGTTCCTTTTTTTAGCTAATAGACAATCAAATATGACATTTGTCGGAAGTACCAATCTTATAAAATAAATTCTCTAAAATAAACTCGCTTTTCTTCATACTTTTAAAAAACATCCCAGGTTTTGAATGGTTTGTTTGGCTACGCAGGGTTTGTCTAGCAGGTTTGTGTAATTATTTTAATACATTTCTTTCCATGTTCTACTGTTACAAATACTTGTCAATGATGCATTCACTTTGTTTTACGCAAAAATATTTTTCTATGATTGGCAGCATTGATGAAATGTTAAAATAAAAACGACGAATGAACATGGCGTTACCGTGCGAGTGAATTAATTTTATCAAAATTAAAATATTAAATACATATTTTTAGCATGTTTTTTGGTCTCCCCCGACATAAATACTTACTTTTCGTAATAATAAAGCTAAATATAACTGTTTGGATAAAAAGTTTTCCGTATTAACGAGTAAGCGGTTTAATGCATAAATAATGAGATTATAAATTTACCCCCTTACTAAAAAGATATTAAAATTTTACACATCTGATTAACACCCATTTACATGAAGCTGTATTATATGTTTTCCGTGGAATCTGTATTCTGACAATTCTCCTAGAACAGTGATTCCCAAATTATGTTGGTCCACGGACCCTTTCACGGACCCCGGGGCGGGTAGCTCAATGGAGGGGGCAGAATGGGATAGGATGGGGCGGCATATTTACCACAACGGAGGGGGCGGAATGGGATAGGATGGGACGGCATATTTACCACAACGGAGGGGGAAAAATGGGATACGCGGTGGGGTGAAATGGATCACGCCCCGTCCCATTACGCCCCTCCCCCGTCGAAACTTCCATATGAATAAAAATGTGTCAAAACCTTGCCGCGGACCCCCTGACGTCATTCAGGGACCCCCAAAACAATTTTTTATTTTCTACGGACCCCTTGAATGATCCTGGGGACCCCTGGGGGTGATAAAAAAAATTATAGAAAATTGATTAAACAGGTTAAAGTTGGGTTAGGGTTATGGGCTGTTTTAAAAAAAAAATTTCATTGCTTTTAATCACTCTTTAAAGAGGTGTTGAATTGGCTTGATGTTGAGTTGACATGGAACCACATTATTAACACAAAAAATAGAAAGAATTATCACGATATATCCTGATGAAGAGAACATTGGTCTCTAAACTCTAAATATGTCGATTGTGTATCTAATGAAGTGGAATAAACAAAGTAATTTGATTTTTTTATTGGAATAACTCCAATAATAACTTTGAAAGTTTGTACCCTTCAATGTAATACATCATTGAAGAAGAAGATACTACTAATAAATCTAAACAAAAATATGATAAAGAACAAGACTCAGAAAAATAACAAAATATATAAATAAAGTATTCAGGTTAAAAACCAATTTTCAGAACTTTGATGTGGTCATTTAATAAGGTACGAGTAGCAGCCAAAAATGTGGAAAAAAATAGTCGAAATGATTGTTAATTCTGAATTTAAAACATGAGATCGGCAAAGATTACTCAAAAATAAGAGGTCTCAATGGCCCAGTCTATTGTCCCGGTAAGACAAGAGATCCTGGATTCGAGTTGCAACAGTTACCTTTTTATTTTTCCGTTTCTTGTTATGTTTAATATTTTCGTTTGGATTTATTAGTGTTATCTTCTTCTTCAATGATGCAAAGGAATTTGACTTTAATTTCTTTTTTATTAAGTAATGGATTCTTTCGTATTCTTACTAGTAATGCGGCTCATTTGGTATTTTCTATCAGCATATGATGATTGTTTTTAATTGACCCAATTTATGTTGCAATTAATAAATTGAAAAGAAAACTAGCATCCTTTTAGCACGCCACTGGTGTTGGCTGCGGGCTAGCAGAGCGTGGAGCCACCGACTTTCTCCGCCCTCCCACTCTGCCGCGGCCAGTATGCGACGCCACTGAACTTGGTCCCACTACTACGAGTCACCACTTACTTCTTACCACTTACCACTTTGTACTGAAAAGTGAGGCAGGTCACCGAACCCCGCGGACAATATTACAAGCATTACCACTGATATCGGCGATCGGACGTCTCAGGAGAATGTTATGTGAATTGTAGGGAGAAAGATGTGACAACATTCATTTATGTATTATATTACCGAATGCATAATGAATCATGACTTATACAATATCAGAATCTATTCAATGCAGAAAGCAAAATCAATATCTTTTTAAATACATTCATTCTTTCCACATTTTTCATGCTTTCAGGCATTTTATCATACATCTTTAGTCCTTTATAAATTAGACAGTTGATTTTTTAGTTTTTTTACGTTAGTTCCATACAGGAGGCCCTGAGGAAAATAAATCCCATCTGGGCCTATGTCATCTTTGGGGATGCTATTTGGAGAGTCTTTTTAGGAAAGGAAGGAGAAGAAGTTGTGAGGAGTGAGTAGGAATCTGGGGGTCAGTATCCAGGATTGACGGATGTAAGAGTCTGCTGGAGAGGTCAAAAGGTCTTCCTTCACAAGTCTCTCCTGACCCGGCCTGCCACGCATTTGGTCGACAGATGCATCCGCCACCAAGATCTAAACAAACCTCACCCAATGAACCCGGGCACCCCTGCTAAATCACCAAACGTAGCGAACCACTTGGGGTGACCTATGGCAGAGGTTTTTAGAGGTCTTTTAGTGTTTCTTGTTTCGTAATTATGTACATCTCTATTAAAAACAATTTCATCCTTAAAGAATTTCGGAATATGGTTTATCATAACTTTATGCACAAAATTAACACATTAAGGTTAAATGCAACGTACGTGATAATCTATGCATTCACAGATGGCGCCACTTTTTGCACATATGCATTAAAATATTAAGGTGAATTAATTGTTTGCGCCCGTAAATAATCAATGTGAGCTAGAATAAATAGTTTTGTCCATGAACAAACCCAAATCTTTCAATAAAGGCTGACAAATACAATATTGCATTGAATCACCGATACAAAATTGTGTTTGTCAGCTTTTCTTGAAAGATTTGGGCTTGTTTATGGACAAAAATATTTATTCTAGTTCACATTGAATATGTACGGGTGCAAATACATGTACATAGCAGTCTCTTTTTTTATTGGAATCCAATTTTGATCCTCTCTCTCATTTGATTTATTTATTTATTATTTATTATTAGTTTCAATAGCAAGGTTTGTACATGTATGTATAATGTATAGTATAAGTATAGATTCATTTTTTCCCCTACCTCCTCACTAGGATTTCCTGTTTTGAGGTGGCCTGTAGTTTTTTTTTAAATATTTATATTTGGTTATGGATTGTCTTTATATCGTCTTCATGATGTTTGTAATTTTATTATCACTTTGATCTCTCAGCCATGTTTTTACTTTTGTTTTAAATATATTAATTTCCTTTATATTTTTGATTTGATCTGGTAGAGCATTGTATAATTTCATAGCATGGAATATATTATTTCTCTGTTCTAAAGATGTGTTCAAACTGGGAGTAACCAGGATGTTATTGCTTACTGCCCTGGTTGAGTATTTGTGTTGGGCAGTGGAGTAGGTATACATATATGTTTTTTTTTCAGTTTAAATAAAATATTTTTTGAATAAAGTTTCTCTACATTGAAGACTTGAAAGTTATTAAATATTTCTTCCGTCGGAATTCTAAGCGGAACTTTCAGTATTGTCTGATTAACCCTTGCGTATTTGCCTTTTCCCAGTATACGTACATCTCATAGCTCTGTCCTGTGTAACTTCTAGCCTATTCAAATTTCCCTCAATAGCCAAATATAACATCGTTGAGCAGTATTCTAAATGTGGAGCTCCTATCATTACATAGTATAAAATGAAGTCGCTCAAAATGTATGTGCGCGTTAATCTTTTAAACTACGGAACGGATTTTCACACGGTTTTAACCAATAGATAGAGTGATTGAAGAGGAATGTTTATATGTATTATACATGTAAATTATATTAGAGAAAAGCCAAGAAATTTAAAGAAAACATATTTTGGTGTGATTTAAAACGGCTGGCGGGCCGTATAGACCGGGAGGCGAGATAGGTAAACCCTACGTCATCGAATACACGGATGAAACTACTTTTAAGTGATAATGGGCATTTAAAAAACCTTAAAAAAGCTGGAAATAGCGATTTTTTGGTCAAAATTACGTCATCGACTACACAAACGGGAATGGTCTCATATGATAAAGGTCGATTAGAAAATGAGAAAAAAGCAGGTCTGCCAACCGGCAGCCTGGCAAGTTCGGAGGCAGCCGGCGTCAAAGTGGGGAAAAAATTGGTCGATTTTACGTCATCGACTACACGAATGAAACCAATGAATAACTATAGTCCAGATCATTCCATATAAGAATTTCGCAGTCTGCCGACCAGCAGCCTGGCAAATTTTGGTGTACGATTTTTTAACGTTTTTTTATTTTTTATTTTAATTTTTCGTTTATCTTTATTATTATTTTTATTTCACTATATTTAAAAAAAATTGAATGCCATATTTAAAAAAAAAATAAGCGATAAATATAATTTTTTTTATTTAATAGTTCCCAGTGTACCCATCCGTCAGGCGAGCCTTTAGACGCCAAACCACTTACGAAACCTGCCGCGGTGCCCTTCACCGCTGTCGCGTGTTAATATTTTTGTACAAATTTGTAATAATAATAGTCCTTTTAAGATTGCCTAATAGTCCATAGTAGTTGGAACTTCGAACAACCAACCCACCGTCGCCGTAAGAGCTGCGTTCGTCCGAAAAACGACGGAAATTTCCGAACCCCGTCCGTTTCGTATCGGTTTCGCTTGCCCTGCTGCATCGATTATATCGAATAGAAGATCGAAAATAACGAAAACCTGTATTCTAGATCATCCCATTTATGACTTCCTTGGTCTGCCGACCAGCAGCCTGGCTGTTTTTGTGTAGGATCTTTTAAAATTATTATTTTTTTTTAATTTAAAAAAAAAAATTTCAATATCTTTATTATCATTTTTGTTTGAATATGGTTTTAAAAACTTAGAATGCAAGATTTTAAGTAATCATAAAAAAATAAATTTTGAGTGTTCCGAGTGTACCCATCGGACGGGAGAGCCTTTCGACGCGAAACAACTTACTGGAAATTGGCCGCGGAGCCCTTCGCTGCCATTGCGTGCCCATATTATAGCCTGCTTGGTACACTCGAAACACTTAAATTAATTTTTTATCATTGCCACTTATTTTTTTTTTAATCTGGCAGTCCATTTTTTTAAAACCATATCGAAATAAAAATAATAAAAAATACAATGAAAATAATTTTAATAAAATTAAAAGCTTTACAAATCGTACGTAAAAAACTGCCAGGCTGCTGGTGGGCAGACCAAGGAAGTCATGAATGCAATTGTCTAGTTATTTTAAGTTTTTAAAACCATATTCAAATAACAATAATAATAAAGATATTAAAATATATTTTTTTTAATAAAAAAAAAAATTAACTTTAAAAGATCGTACAAAAAACTGCCAGGCTGCTGGTCGGCAGACGACGGAAGTCATAAATGGGATGATCTATACTACAGTTTTTCGTTAGTTTCGATCTTGAATTCGAAGTAATCGGTGCAACAGGGCAAGCGAAACCGATATGAAACGGACGGATTTCGGAAATTTCCGTCGTTTTTCGGACGAACGCAGCTCTTATGGCGACGGTGCGGTGGTTGTTCGAACTTCCAACCACTACGGACTATTAGGTTATCTTAAAAAGACTTATATTATTATGAATTTATTTAATAATATGGGCACGCGTTGACGGCGAAGGGCTCCGCGGCCAGTTTCCAGGAAGTTGTTTCACGTCGAAAGGCTCTCCCGTCCGATGGGTACACTCGGAACACTCAAAATTTATTTTTTTATGATTACAACTTATTTTATTTAAAATCTTGCATTTTAAGTTTTTAAAACCATATTCAAATAACAATAATAATAAAGATATAGAAAAAATATTTTTTTTATTAAAAAAAATTTTAACTTTAAAAGATCGTACAAAAACTGCCAGGCTGCTGGTCGGCAGACGAAGGAAGTCATAAATGGGATGATCTAGACTACAGGTTTTCGTTAGTTTCGATCTTGTATTCGATGTAATCGATGCAGCAGGGCAAGCGAAACCGATATGAAACGGACGGGGTTCGGAAATTTCCGTCGTTTTTCGGACGAACGCAGCTCTTACGGCGACGGTGGGTTGGTTGTTCGAACTTTGAACTACTATGGACTATTAGGCAATCTTAAAAGGACTATTATTATTACAAATTTGTACAAAAATATTAACACGCGACAGCGGTGAAGGGCACCGCGGCAGGTTTCGTAAGTGGTTTGGCGTCTAAAGGCTCGCCTGACGGATGGGTACACTGGGAACTTTTGAGGTAATCACATACAAAAAAGAACAAAATCATATGAAAAAGGACAAC
Organism: Limnephilus rhombicus; assembly: GCA_929108145.2. NCBI lineage: Eukaryota > Metazoa > Arthropoda > Insecta > Trichoptera > Limnephilidae > Limnephilus > Limnephilus rhombicus. Next base: position 5,025,945 of record OV815288.1, on the reverse strand, counting down.
ACAAGTGTGTACTGTCGTCGAATTTGAATCCACATTTTTTTTAACAATAACAATATATTAAATGGTTTTTTGTGGTAAAATCTGAGTTGCCAGATAACTACTAAACTTCCTCTTCCCTATATCCTTCCCTTCCCCTTCCCCTCCAATCAAGAATACCATAGTCCCACTGACTCCAGACAGTTGTTGTGAACTCTGGTTCAGTATTCATATAGAAAAAGTAACTCAGTGGGTATCGTAGAGGTAGGTACTTTTAAAAAGTAAGACAATTAAAAAACAATTAAAATATTAATTAAATAATAACGGCCGTCGTTTTTATTTTAGAAACGTCGAACAATTAATAAGAACAATAATTAGATTAGGTATGTTGCTATATATTTTTTCGATTATGTTGTTATTCCCAAACGGGTCTTAATTGCCTGGAGCCGGCGTTTCTACGGCATACCTGTGGTGTTGGAAGAACCTGGTTATTCAAATTTGGTCAATAACCTTAAATAAAGCTATTTATCCGTTACTAGAGTAACTAGTATTGAATCAGAGAGTCTGAAGCGAAGTGAAAATGGCAATGGCTAAAATTATTCAACTGCGTACATATTTGTGATAAATTGTAATTCTCTGGGAAAGGTACGTACATATGTATCAGTAGGTATAGGGTTAAAATAAACCAACAATTGAGAAATATTTTCGCAATCGATATATTTTAACTCCAAGAACTTTTTTTGTGTAAAGATAATGAATAACCTCAGAAAAATAGAAGAGCATATATGAGACGATGAATGAATGTAACCGAAGTGAGGAATGTGTGAAAAGAACGAGTTGTTTGGCGGTCCGTCCTCTATGCTTACCCCTGCGGGGAAACAGCATGACGGTTAGTTAGTTAATGAATAACCATTCGGGGTTAATATGTTATAACTAGAGACCAGATTATATGCAAATGCATATTTCAGCGGTAGTTGCATATTTTAGCAAAAAAATTGAGATCTTGCATATTTACGCACGATCTCCTTCATCTCATCATTTAAAATAATATATAGTATATTTGCGGCATGTTCCAGAGTGGAAGATACTATCAGTATCGCCCTGGTGTAAGACCACCATTCAGAATTGAAACGTTGCTTGAAAATGGCTTTAGCCGTGTTTGGTGACCAGATCTGAATAGCCAGGTACTTCCCAAACTTCCCCTTCCCCACCTCCTTCCTCTCCCCACTACCTTCAGCCTCACAACATACCCCAATTGGGGATGCCATAGTCTCACTCGATCCAGACGGGAGCAGTTGTGTGGTATTCACTGTAAAAAAAAAAAAAATCTTTCAGATGCCTCACATAATGACACTATAAACGTCAGATAGCTAAGCAAGATCCATGTTTGCGAATATAAATAAACTGATTTCATTCGCAAAGAAAGTGTTCGCGTGCTCGTATAAAGGCCTACAGAGAAAAACTGCCAAATGTCCCTTTACCTCCTGAGCCAGTAATAACACGTTGGGGTACATGGATCGAAGCTGCGATGTTTTACGATGAAGATTTTGAGGCCATCAAGGGTGTTATCAATGACTTCGTAGTGCAGAGGCTTTGGCAGTTTTCCAGTGCAAAGAAGCGTTTGACGATGCTAGTATTTAAAAAAACCTAGCTATGATTAGCACTCATTTCGCCTACATACCTGCAAGAATAAAATCGCTTGAAACTCATGGATTGGCGTTGAATGAATCTATTCAGGTTATGAATAAAATTCGCCTTACGAATCCCTCGTTGCCAAAGCTATTCCCGAATAAATTGAAAGAAAAGTTTGAAAACTTACTGAACAATAGAACAAAACCAGGGTTTGAACCTTGTGCCAAATTAATGGCTTCAAAATCAAAATCAAAATCAAAATCAAAAAATATTTATTGTAAAATAAAAATTACAAAAGGTGTAGCTTATGGGTAGACCCCATTTCTTCCAGCTAACCACATTTATTTAATTACAATGTTTATGTAATATTATTTGTTTTATTATAGTTAAAATGTTTATACAGATAAAATAACAATATTCCAATGGAAAAAAAATACAAATATATATACCAATAAAAATAGGCGTTTCATTTACGCTTCATCAATAGGGCAGGTGAAATTTAGCCCGGCACAATAAGTTCAAAAATCGCACCCAAATTTAAATTCTGTCCAGTCACATCAACAGACATAGAACGCTCCTTTTCCGCTTACAAAAATATTTTAAGCGATCGTAGACACAATTTGTCTACAGAACATTTGGAATAGTATTTAGTCTGTTAGTCATATACGTTTTTAAAGGTATATGTAAATTTCATTGATAAATACATTTTGTTTCTTTCAGTTTATTCGAGAATAGCTTTGGCAACGAGGAATTCGTAAGGCGAATTTTCTTCATAACCTGAATAGATTCATTCAATGCACCTTTAATTGTCAAGTATACCACAGACAGGGCTGGACAAATACATGCTTTGCTGTAATTAAAATACAAATTCTTTTTCGCACGTATTTAAAATACGAAATACAAAATACTTTCAAGTCGTGTACTTGAAATACGAAATACAAAATACAGTATTTTAACCATTTTTTAATTTCAAATACAAAATACAAATTACAAAATACATTTGGTTTTAATAGAACCTTTGGTTGCAATAAATTGTCGTACGTGCCCTTATCGAAGGGTGCGTTTGCGTAGAAGCAAAGCTGAGCAGATTGAAACAGAGACTTGCAAAAATATATTGCTCAGAAGACGCATCTCATCTCCACTCCACTTGTAATAAAAGTTTTCTGGTATAGGACTTAGGTGATAGAAATAATCATTATTATTATAATAACACTAGTTCCCGGCATTGCAAGTCCATATCCCCGTTCCCCTCCCGCGTTCGTCTTCCACCTCCGCCGCTTGCCCTCTCCTCTCTCCCACGTTCCATATATTCAGTCCCAGTACATTCAGTTTTCAAATAACTCGCGTGCAGGCTATTAAAATTTTATATTATTATTATTATCAATCAGTCTAATCTGGTACCTACCTAACGCAGGTACCTAAATATCTATAATTTAAAAAATCCACAGACAACTCTTTTGTTACAAAAAAACAGCTGCCTGCTAAATTCAATTTCATCAAACGTGCGAACTTTCAAACGTTAACGTTAACGCGAAGTTAAAATAGTCGTTAAGTTTTATTATCCAGTTTTCTGTGTAATTTTCTTAATTTTTCTTTCCGTAAGAACTAAGAACCCTCTACAAAGTATTAGAAAACATTAAAAAAATGAAATACGTAAAGTCGTGACCAAGGGAAACAAGGATTCATCTTTATGATAAAAAATGAATTCTTGTTTCCCTTGGTCACGCATGTATATTATACATAGATGATATTTATATAGCGCAGATTTGTGTTATTTCACTTCAAGTACGATCCACAGCAATGAACTTAAAAATAATCTAGTTTTAAGTAAAATTATTCCTATATTGCTGATAATAGATGAAATTGCTGCAAACCAATCCCAGGATTGAAACCAGAGAGAGAGCTTGATCTAATACTATGATACAAAAATGTACAATACAAAGCAATGACAAGTATAATATAATTTGATACAAAATATATAGAATAACAGTGCTATTATAGCACAGGACAATAATAATAACTAGCATGACATCAAAAAAATGTACAGTACATTATAAAGCAATGATAAGAGAACTACAAATAATCATTAGTAAGAGTGCTACAGCACAGGAAAATAGGACAATAGTACAGGATTCTAGCGTTTTTAGTCTATGTATTATCTATGTCAGTTTATTTTTCATTATCATTATTAAGATCGCTAAATGTATTTGAAAATGTATTTTCAAACCATAAGTATTTGAAATACAAATTACAAAATACCTCAGCAGCAGGTAATTGAAATACCAATTACAAAATACATTTTTAGGAAGTAATTGAAATACAAATACAAAATAGTATTTGTATTATTTAAATACGTATTTAAAATACAAGTAATTCAAATACTGCCCAGCCCTAACCACAGAGAACATTCAGAAATCGAAAATATTTTATGTTGACTCGAATAAGTACCCCTCACGGCATTTTCAAAGTAACAACACGCAGGATTCGCGCGGTTACAAACTTTATGATTTTTTAATATATTTTTCATAAATTCGACAAATATGAGATAAACGGTAAAATACAGGTTGATTCATTAGCTACATAGCACTATAATAAGTTATTATGTTTCCATGTTTAAAATTCGAAGGCATAATTTTTTTAATGTTGGCGAAAAATTTGAAAAATTAACTTCTGTGAAATCGCGAGCAATCGAGGCAAATTTATTCATTTCGCGTGATCTCTCCAGTGGATGAAAATTTATCATTTTCTAGTAGCTAATAATACAGATGAATATTAGGTCCTTACATATGAAATTGGCGTTTTGCCGTACTGGCAACTTTGATCTCAAATATCTTCTCTTTGGTTAGGAATTCCAAATTCAAATTTATACTGCTATTTACTCATGTATTTGTGTTTCAAAAATTATAATTCATTTGTTTTTTCCTTAATTGTTTTTTTTCTTTGCGTCACTTAGTTTACAAAATGGAAAACTTGAAATATCGCGTTATTTACGAGTACGAGTTCCACCGTGGCACCAGTGCTGCAGAAACGGCTCGAAGGATTAATGATGTGTATGGCGACGGTGCCGCAAAAGAAAACACAGTGCGTTTTTGGTTCCAACGTTTTCGTTCTGGAAATTTCGACCTGCAGAATAAGCCCCGTGGATGGCCGGAGACGAAAGTTGATAATGAAGAATTGAAGGCTATTGTGGAAGCGGATCTATCGCAAACCACGTCCGAGTTAGCTGCAGGCTGCGGTATTAGTGATAAAACTGTTTTAATCCACTTGAAGCATATTGGGAAGGTGAAAAAGCTTGAAAGGTGATGAAGATGAATCAACAAACGCGCGTTGATTGCATACCAACATACCGTTGGCTAACAAATTAGAGGAGCTTCAATTGGAATGTCTAAGACATCCACCGTACTCTCCGGACCTTGCCCCAACAGATTACCATTTTTTTCGAAATTTGGATAACTTCTTGCAAGGGAAAAAATTCAACTCCGATGGGGCAGTCCAAACCGCCTTCAAAGATTTTATTGATTCCCGTCCGAATGTTTTTTTTAGTAAAGGGATCGATGAACTACCTATGAGATGGCAAAAGTGCATAGATAGCAATGGTACATACTTTGATTAAATAAATATATTATAATTAAAGGAAAACAATCACTTTGTTTGTAACCACGATTTATTGATTTAATTTTTATATACCGACCGGTTTCGCTTAATACAAGCATCATCAATTGTTTCTTTAATTAATTCGAAAGATAAGGACGAAAAACTAAGTCATTCCGGAATACCAGTTAAATGTGTCAAATAGTCCGATATTAGGAATATTTCCCATAAACTAGAAAAAAAAAACCCGTAGCCACTTTATTCCTTAATCACCTGTTCAAATGACGTTTTGTCCCGGTAGATATAATGTAATTATTCATTAGATATACCAGTCTCTTTCTCTCTATAACTATGTAGGATGTTAATTACACTCTCTCACTCTTACTTTATATTATGTTTTGTCTCTGTCTGTATGTATATATAAGCTCACACAATGTATTTTTTCATCAGTTTTAATTTATATCCCGATGATGCTTGTATTAAGCGAAACCGGTCGGTAAATAAAAATTAAATCAATAAATCGTGGTTACAAACAAAGTGATTGTTTTCCTTTAATTAATATGTCAAACCACAAAGTGACTGCTTTCTACCAAAATATAAAAAAAAAAATAAAAAAAATAAATATATATATTATATTTAAAAAAAAAATCGACTTTATGTTCCTTCCATACAAAACGCCAATTTCATATGTAAGGACCTAATATTTGAAAAGCGCGCTTTGTGAAAATCTAAATAAGTCAACTCATCTCATCTCATCATAAATTATAAGAATAAGAAAACCGTTTGGAGTAGAATTTTTTTCTTTGTGAAAACATTCCCCAATTTATTAAGTTGTTTTGTTAAATATTATAATTTTGTGACCCATCGAAATAATAAATCCTTAAAATTAAATTATAATAAAAACATATTATTGGGTTTAACCAACGATACAATGATTGTTTATGGTTAAAAGTAGGTTAGTCAGCGATACGTTTCGGCTTATGACTGACAAGAAAAAAGGCTATCTCACCCGGACCAATCTCACGTAATACTGCATAGGCTTCTCGAGAAACGTATCATGACTCATGACTCCACCTTTAGACTGCATCATTGATTGGGTATTCCAGTAAGTATCTTCCAATGATTACAACTTCTGCGGTATCCTTTAAACCTAACTTAACTTAACCTATCCTATTCTAACCTAACCTAGTCTAGCCTAACCCAACCTCACTTTACCTCACCTTGACCTTACCTTGTCTAACCTAACCAGATATTTCTTAATTTAGTCTAACCTAACCTAACCTAGCTTTACCTCGCCTTCTTTATGCACCCATCTTTATATACTTTGGCAATGGCGTAAGAAAGGTTGTTCGGCATCATCTCTGTGAATCCCCCAAAACTGAATCATTTTATATTTTTTACCGGAGAACCAACACCCCTGCCGTAGGTCACCCAAGTGATTTGCTATGTTTCATGTCTTAGCAGCGGATGCTTTTGCTCGCCCTCTGCGTGGCGGGCCGGATCGGGTGGGACTGGTGGAGAGAGATCTTTGGTCACATCCAGCAGGACTCTCTCGGCCCATCGTATTGTAGTGCAGTGGCAGGGATGATTTATTCACTCTTGGACCAACTGTCACTCTTGGACCAACTGACGCCCATATTCCTAACCCACCCCTCATCTTTTCCTCCCCAGAACTTCCTCTACTTCCTTTCGTTTAAAAAACCCTCCACACGGCATCCCCAAAGATGAAATATGCCCTGAGGGATATTATTTTTCTGGTGCCTCTAATAGTGTGGAGCTAACATAAAGAAAATACGAAAATTAATGATTTTACTTAAACCAATGCATTTAGATTTCGCACTGATAATAGAATTTGTTTCTATAAAAGATTTCAACTGAAAAAAAAAACTATCTGGAACTAGCAATGTATTGGCGTTTATATTTTTTTTTTTGTTGTTAAATTAATATTTCAAAACCCCATAGTTCTCTGTTGAAATGATAATCCGCAATGAAAATAGTTGAAAGGACCAATGACTCAACAAAATATCTAAGAAGGATTAGGCAAACCGATTAAAATACATACCCAAAGTTCTGTCGAAACTGCTATACCGAATTTACATTCAAGTGGTGTCTATGGTTATTATTTAGTTTATGTGATAAGCACTGATAAGTAATAAATAATGGATTTGGACAGAATGCTTTATTGGTATACCAAGTCCTTTCTTAGGGTATTTGGTAGTCATTGGCCATGACTTCTAATTTCCAGTCGAAGAAAACTGTTTCATTTTATGACGCCGGATCATACACAAATTTTTCATGGGGCGTTACTAACCGGTTGTAAAAGAGTAACATTATTTGAAGTAAGAACCTCCAAGAACAAAATCCACCATAAAATATTTCCAACAACAACCAAAACCACTCTTGTAAGTCTCATAAAAATCGTCGTCTCTCTCTTAGTGCCTCCGTTCACGGAGATACTTACGAGATACTCGATCCTCGTGCGCGTATCATACGCGCCGATCGTAAGTACCGCCCGTACGATTTTGCTGGTGCCCGTTCACGGCGCTACGCGGTGGCTGTCGGTTTCCAATCAGTATAGCGTGTTCACTCCACGGCTGCGCGTGAAAAATGATCAAGTTCAGTACATTTCGGATAGCGCCGTGTACGGAGACTAGCATTAAAAAGTGGTATATCAGTAGGGTACTTGTGGATTCGTCACAATTACGTAGATTGTAAGTATCTCCATGAACGGAGGGCCTTAGTGCCTCCGTTCACGGAGATACTTACAAGATCCTCGTGCGCGTATCATACGCGCCGATCGTAAGTACCCCCCGTACGATTTTGCTGATGCCCGTTCACGGCGCTACGCGCTGGCTTTCGGTTCCTAATCAGTGTCACGATACCGACAGTGCTGATCGCGAGCGACGCTCGCATCATTTGTGTCTGATACTTATCCGTTTGACGTTTGACAGAAATGGCGTCGGAACATGAAAGTAATGTTAGATTTGTTCTGAATGTGGAAAAATGCATGCTTATATAACTGTACATTACCACAATACGTAAGAAAAGATTTAGTAGAGAAGGCATGGATTGATGTTGGAAAAAAAGTCATATGACATCGCATGACGGCATGTTAACTCCACGGCTGCACGTGAAAAATGATCAAGTTCAGTATATTTCGGATAGCGCCGTATACGGAGACTCGGGAGACTAGCATTAAAAAGTGGTATATCAGCAGGGTACTTGTGGTTTCGTCACAATTACGTAGATTGTAAGTATATCCATGAACGGGCCTTAACTGCCATGGTTAAAAATAAGATCTAAACGGTGGTACAAAGAGAAAACACCACGCTTTGTATTCAAATATAAAAGTTAACTGAGGAAGAATTAAAATGTGCATCTCTATAAAATCAAAGTTTTCAAACGCAATGTTTAAAAAAATATGGAAATTCGAGTGTTTTTTTATTTATTACTTTTTTTATTGTGCGTGCGCTTTTATTTGTTTTCGTCATAAGTAATTTTTGTTAGAAAAAACGTAAGGCGAGCCATTATTAAAACTTGTTCATGTTTGCAATAAAAAACCTTAGGTAGTTACATAAAAAAATTATGTGTTAATTTCTAACAAAAAAATTTGAAAGCGTATATCATCTCCTTTCCAAAACAGTTTTTAGTTTGCGGAGACTTTCAGAAATATTTTCTTTATATGTTATTGCAAAACGGAATTAATCTGACCATCTGACAGAATATGCCAGAGGCCTGAGGTGTTCTCTACGGATCAGCTATGAAAAATGATGGTCCAAATAACTTTGAAGTCGTCAAAAAATTTATAAAAACCTCACGAATGTGAAACTAATTATTTTAAAACTTTATTAATGCAATCAACTATGTAGGTACCGTCGTTTTTACAGAGTTGTACGTGACTTTAAACATTGCAGAGGGACATCTTATAATTGGCGTGGTTAAGAACACGTCTTCAATACCCGCTTCTCCATGAAAACGGTACCTTCATCTTTTGATATAGGTACTGTGAATAGCATGTTACCAGTCCAACCTGTTTTTCTGTTAGATTTTAGGGAGTTGTTCATGGTTTTAGGAGATGAATTTCAGAATCATTCAACTGGCTTTTCTGTTTTACTGTGATATTGGGATGGCAGAATAATAGTCAAAAGAGTCTAATTCAGACAGCCACCCTGGGTTAGACCCCAAAATATTAAAAAAATCTTTGATTTGTGCATAAGCAGCCGGTGTGTTTGATAAATTCTCATATCTTAACTAAAGGATGAGTACAGGCGTTAGGTTCCCGAACAACTAGCCTTAATGATCCCTTTTTTACATTAGGAACACACAGGAGGCCCTGAGAAAATAATTTCCCTCAGGGCCTATGTCATCTTAGTGGATGCTGTGTGGAGGGTTTTTCTAGGGAAAGAAATAAAAGGAAGTTATGGGAAGGAAATAGGTATGAGGGTTTGGTAGGACTCTGGGAGTCAGTATGTCCAGGAGTGACGGGCGGATGAATCCATCTCTTCAACTGCGGTGGAAGTGGTGGGTCGAGGAATTCTGCCTGGAGATATCAAAATACTTCCTCAACCAATCACTCTCGATCCGATCCGCCACGCAGCAGTAGAGCAGACACATCAGCCGCTAAGACCTTGACAAACCTCATCCCATGAACCTGGTCATCCCTGTTAAGTCACCAAACGCAGCGAACCACTTAGGGTGACCTATTGCAGATAGTTGCTTATCCAATAAATGGTTCCCGGGGCGGAAGTACCCATTCCTGCCTCCCAAATGCACTGTGCACTGGTGCGTAGTCGGGTAACATGCCAAACGCGCGCCCAACATTTGTAAGTGGTTGACATTTGGCAGTCATTTCTAAGACTCGCTCTTGAGTTCAACAGATCAGCAGTGGAAGATTTGCCGGCCTCGATGTTTCCTCCCTCCTACAACGTAGGACTATTCAATACCAAGACCCATGTTCCCTCCTTCCTCTCCTCAAAAAGTCCCTCAATTGCATCTCTAAATATATACAATATTTGAATTACTGATTATACCATCGTAATAAGTGGAAAATGTTAAGCGCTGAGAACCGGACGCATTGAACTGCTCGTCCTTCTACCGCTAACCGATCTATTTCAATTCGGTATAGTTCACACTTCTAGGATTTTTTTGTGCAGTGTCTTGTATGAGAAATAAACACCTTAATAAACACCCTACATAATATTCCATGGATTTTCAATGCCTGGAGAGAAAAAAAATGCGAACATTGTATTTTTTTAAACACAAATGGACCATGTCTCGAGAAGGACACGATTCACCTTAAATTAATTCCATTGCAGTTGATCCCCGACAGTTGGCCCCCTGGCATACCTATTATATACAACGTAAAAATACATTAAACATGAAAATAATATAATAGATGTATCCAAAGATCCAAAACTAACAGCAAACATTTTCAATTCTTATTTCTCTAAAGTTGGAAATAATCTCGCTAAAAAAATCTCTAAACCTTTACACACACCAAAACCTATAACTAATAATACACAAAAACGAAATACACTGTCCACTTTTAAAAAAACTACTGAAACTGAAATACAACTTATAATAGAAAACATGAAAGACGGATCCTCTCCAGGTTTTGACCATATTTCTGTGAAAATTCTTAAAACAATGGAAATGTATCTACTGAAACCTCTTAACCACCTTATTAATCTCAGTCTGACTAAAGGCATATTCCCAACAAATTATAAAAAATCTGTAATATCCCCTATCTTTAAAACTGGCGACCCACAAAATGTCTCAAATTATCGACCGATTTCACTAATATCGAATATAGCAAAAATATTTGAAAAGATTGTAAAAAAACGGGTTGTAGATTTTCTGGAGAACAATAAAATATTACATGGTTCTTAAAAACAAAAAGCACACAAGACGCAATAGCAAATGTAACATCATTTATATATTCGGACTCGGCACTTGATGAAGGTAATAAATGCGCAGGAATATTCATAGACCTAAGAAAAGCATTCGATAGTATCTCACACGTAAAGCTTATCAAAAAACTGAAATCAAATAACATCAACGACATAGCCGTCCAATGGATAGAAAGTTACTTGAACAATCGTGCACAATTTGTTAAAATAAATGACCAAACTAGCGACCAGGAAACGTCAAATTTTGGTATCCCACAGGGCACCGAGCTAGGACCAATATTGTTCATTTTGTATGTAAACGATATATTTATTCAACCATTACATGGACGAATTATCTCTTACGCCGATGATACCGTTCTTTTAATAAAAGAAAAAACGTGGGAAAAAATTAATTTAAAAGCCACAGAAGACATAAATAATCTAAAAATATGGTTTGACTATAACCTCCTTTCGTTAAATAGTAATAAAACATATGTCATCCCTTTCGAAATTAACACCAACAATATATCAAATCTTCAAATAATCTTACATAATCATTCTCTCGCACAACACGATACTAATCACTGTCGACAAAATTGTTCACTTCTGAAAACAGCGGATAAAATTACATATCTCGGAATAATCATAGATAAAAACCTAAAATGGAAAGATCACATCGGACATACAATAAAAAGAATTAGGAAATTAATTTATATATTCTTACGAATTAGAAACTTCTTATCAACGAAAAATCTATACTCAATATACTACGCACTAGCACAGTCTATTCTTCAGTATGCCATTATCAGTTGGGGAGCAGCTTACAAAACTAGTTTGGCCCCCATAGAAATTGTTCAAAGACTCATTATAAAAATTTTACTAAAAAAACCTCCGGACTTCCCCACTGAACGCATATTCGAAGAGTTCAAAGTTCCAACATTTAAAAACTTATTTGAGAAAAATTCAATCATACAAATTATAAAAGAAAAAGATAAATTCTCATTCATAACTGAAAATCGTACAAGACTTACACATGTATTTGTATGCCCCAAACTAAACACGTCTTTTGCCCAACACCATTATACACACCAAGGAAAATACTTCTTTAATAACCTTCCAGTAGAAATCAGAAGCAAGTACAATTGTTGAACTCCATCAAAAAACATTTTAGAGAAATCACCAATGGGAAAATTGCTGCTTCCCTCATCACCACATGAATGTCACACTAAAAATAATTTATTTATTTATTTATTTATTGCTTCTTCACAATTTATATACATATATTTTTAGCATGTAATTATTAACCCCACTAGGGTTCGCCTGTATCGGGGTTAATAATTTCACAATTTAATAAAAATAACACACGCAAATATCGGTCATGCAAAACACTTAAGTAAAAGCAAAATAATAAAATTTAAAAATAAAATAATAAACAGAGAAAATAATAAGTGATAAAAATATATGAATTAATAACAAAGTTTTAAGAGATCAGACAAAATGTTCTCATTCATTATATCATTAGTTCATACTATTTTCAATAATAGATAAAATTTAAAAAAATATATGTCCTTAGGTTTTTTTTTTAAATATGTGTAAAAAATAAAAAATGAAACAAAACAATGATTTATAAGCGATTACATTAGAGCGAATCTTTCTTATGCAATATTAAAGTGACTATCAAATAATTATGAAATAAATATAAAAGAAACCGTTTTCACATTTAAGTGACCGTTTTCATTAAAATATGATCGTATTTTATAGTGTAAGTGACACCTTAGAAATGCCATCCGTGTGATCTTTTAGTTTTGACAAAGTTATGGGATACGATAACCCATATATATTTATTTATTTGTTGTTTGTTTACCTTTTTAATTTAGGTGTTATTGTTTAAATTGAAATTTTGAACTTCATTTTGACTTGAGATTAACAATTTTATAGAGTACACAAAATAATGTGTTGAAATACAATATTGTTACAATAATATTTCTCACAGAATGGGCCTGTACTGCACTATAGGAACAAATACATAATAACGTAAAACATGTAGAGTGACCATATGTTGAAATTAGCTTTGAAATAACTTTTTTTTTTGCAAGTTGTTTAATCTATAATATTTAAAATTAGGTTCGGTTAGAAAATTAATATGTAATGGTAAGTTAATAAGAAAATAAAAAATAATATATTAACAGTAAATATACTGTAATAAATAATCAATATGCTATTAATTTAGAAATGACAATGTAGAAAAAATCAATTATACCCATTTTACTTATTACTGAATACATGTGGATGATTTTATCTTTTAGTTAAAGGATCTTGATTGCGATATGATTAAAATGTGTTTTAACGGTGTATGTGTATTAACTGTGAATCTGTGCATATATTATGTGAAACACCTGACTGTATAAATTGTAAATATTTAAAATGTATCCACAAGCTCCTCCATCCACAAGCAAATGCTTTTAATGGAGGAAAAGTAACACTGTAACATGTTCCATTTTTTAAGATAAATAAAATTATAAAAAAAAAAAAAAAATTATAACGTGCAGTCGGTTTAGGGAAAATACGTGTGCAGAAAGGATTTACCGCCGAAAAACAAAAGTATGAAACATATTTTCATTAACGTGCATCGAGGATAAAACTATTATATAAAAACGATAAAACAATGTGTAATACATACCAACTTATTATTAAAAATATTAATGATCGGGGGAACAACTGTCGGGTCACCCCACAAAATAGTGTTGTTCTATGAAATCAACAATTTCAAATGAAAAAATAACGTGTTACAACTAGATAGTTTCAGTTCTCTTCAGTTCGTACGTGATTTTTATCCTCATAGTGTTTATAGTCGATAGTTACCGAACTATAAAAAAAACATCCTTCACCTATAAATCACTCATGACCTTAAGAAGGCAAATTATTAAATTTATCAATATTATTAACACACGAATCTAACGACCTCGTGCCAAAATGATCAATTTGAATATACAACCGAAAAGATTGGCTTTAGTCAACAGTTATTTGCATTTTAAAACTTTTTGAATTTGATTACCGCACAATATGTAGTTCCAATCGCCCAAAGCCAGTGGGACTACATATTCTGTCTTCAATTTGGGAATTTTTTTGACGCTGAAGGAAGCGGGGAAGAAGGAGATGGGCTGTTCAGATCTGCCACGAATCACGACTAAAGCCATTGCAAAGCAACCAAGGTTTCGAGTCTGAATGGTGGTCTCTCACCAGAGTTGTATTCAATATTGAGAGCAATTTTTATCAAAATGTTTTTTTAAGCAAGCTAATAAATTTAGATAAAACTAAAAGAAATTTTAAAAATGCAGTGAATATTTTTTTTAATTTATCCTGACGAAGAAACTGTTTGAAGCATGTTGATAATTTTGATTAAATAAGTGGTGTTTTACAAAGTGATTTGTTTTCATCCAATATTATTATTTATTCACAACTTGACTACTCAGGATTTTGGTCAACTTTGGTAAATAATTGGCTTTGTAATTGTTTCGTTGGTCAACTGTGGTAAAGACGGCCGGCGTAGTTCAGTGGTACGGCTCTTGACTCGCACTCCGAAGGTCGCGGGATCGAATCCCGGCGTGGCAAATAAATTTTATTTGATTAATTTGTGTTATTTCGCAATTTATTCATTAAAAATAATATATAGTATATTTGCGACATGTTCCAGAGTGGAAGATACTCTCAGTATCGCCCTGGTGTAAGACCACCATTCAGAATTGAAACGTTATTTGAAATGGTTTCTGCCGTGTTTAGTGACCAGATCTGAATAGCCAGGTACTTCCCCACCTTCCTCTTTCCTATCTTCTTCCCCTCCCCATTACATTCAGCCTCAAAACATACCCCAATTGGGGATGCCATAGTCATAGGTATTCATGTAAAAAAAATAATAATATCTTTGTTATTGCGATGTACGTGAACATTGGTAAATAATTGTCTGTTATTGTGATGTTGATCAACTGTGGTAAACTATTGTCTTTGTTATTGCGATGTACGTCAACTTTGGTAAATAATTGTCTCTGTTATTGTGATGTTGATCAACTGTGGTAAACTATTGTCTTTGTTATTGCGATGTACGTCAACTTTGGTAAATAATTGTCTCTGTTATTGTGATGTTGATCAACTGTGGTAAACTATTGTCTTTGTTATTGCGATGTACGTCAACTTTGGTAAATAATTGTCTCTGTTATTGTGATGTTGATCAACTGTGATAAACTATTGTCTTTGTTATTGCGATGTACGTCAACTTTGGTAAATAATTGTCTCTGTTATTGTGATGTTGATCAACTGTGGTAAACTATTGTCTTTGTTATTGCGATGTACATCAATTTTGGTAAATAATTGTCTCTGTTATTGTGATGTTGATCAACTGTGGTAAACTATTGTCTTTGTTATTGCGATGTACGTCAACTTTGGTAAATAATTGCCTCTGTTATTGTGATGTTGATCAACTGTGGTAAACTATTGTCTTTGTTATTGCGATGTACGTCAACTTTGGTAAATAATTTTCTCTGTTATTGTGATGTTGATCAACTGTGGTAAACTATTGTCTTTGTTATTGCGATGTACGTCAACTTTGGTAAATAATTGTCTCTGTTATTGTGATGTTGATCAACTGTGATAAACTATTGTCTTTGTTATTGCGATGTACGTCAACTTTGGTAAATAATTGTCTCTGTTATTGTGATGTTGATCGACTGTGGTAAACTATTGTCTTTGTTATTGCGATGTACGTTAACATTGGTAAATAATTGTCTCTGTTATTGTGATGTTGATCAACTGTGGTAAACTATTGTCTTTGTTATTGTGATGTACGTCAACTTTGGAAAATAATTGGCTTTGTAATTGTGATGTTGATCATCTATGGTAAACTATTGACTTTATTATTGGGATTTAGGTCATCTGTAGTAAATTATTAATTTTGATTTTGAGATTTTAGTCTTCTGTAGTAAATTATTCACTTTACTTATAGGGATTTTGATAAACTTTAGAAAATTATTTTGCTTATTATTGGGATTTTGGCAAACTGTGGTAAATCATTGGTTTTATTTATGAGATTTTAATTGACTGTATTGACTGCCTACTTGAGATTTTAGTAAACACCAAGCAAATTATTTACTCCGAGGGCTTTGAAGCAAAGAATGGACGGATTCCTCGAGAGTGTTTTCTCTTGGGGTAAAAATAATCTCGTTGAATTTAATGTTTCAAAGACCCAATCTTGTCTGATTACGTCTTAAAGGGATCGAAATGAAAATCTAGTATCTTTCAACGGAAGCAATCTTCCGAACAGGCCCTCCATTGATATGCTTGGCGTAACCCTAAGTGACCAGCTCAGCTATGGGGACTCCACCGAAGCCAGAGTAAAGCTAGCCTCCCAAAAACTGGGCATACTGTACAGGGCCCGTAGATACTTTAATAGTACATAACTGCTAACCCTGTAGAAATCACAAGTGAACCCCACGGTTGAATTTGGTAGCCACCTCTGGTCTGGAGCTCCAAAATACCTGAAAAATACCCTCGACTCTGTGCAGAAACGGGCGGTCCGTTTAATAGATTCTCCCATCTTAACAGACGGATTGCAATATTTAGAGAACAGGCGTCGGGTGGAAATGCTATCCTTCTTCTACCGGTATTACAATGGAAGGTGCTCCGAGAAACTAGCATCATTGATCCCTTCGGCACCGGTGCATAGTCGGGAAACACGCCAAACGCGTACCCAACATTTGTACACGGTTGACATTTGTCACATGAGAACGGGTCGTTTCTTCGACTCGTTCTCGTGTTCAACAGCTCGGCTGTGGAATGATTTGCCGGCCTCTGTGTTTCCTCCTTCCTACAACATGGGTCTCTTCAAGACCAATGTTCATTTCTTCCTCTCCTCAAAAAGACCCTCCACACAGCATCCCAGATGACATAGGCCCTGAGGGAAATCATTTTCCTCAGGGCCTCCTGTGTGGAGTTAATGTAAAAAAAAAAAAATTAAATTAGGCAATTCACCCTAATAAGAGTGCTTTGTGATTTTTTAATTGTTGATTTGGTCAATAACTGTGGAAAAGTATTGTCATTGTTATTAGGTGTTTGGACAACAACTGTTGTAAATTATTGATTTTGTTTACGAAATTTTAGCCAACCGTAGTAAATTAGTCCCTTTGCTACTTGTATATTGGGATTTTAATCAACTTTAGTAAATTGTCTTTGTTGTTGGAATTTTGGTCAAGTGTAGTAAATTATTATCTTTAGGTACTCTTATTCGCTAGGGAACGATCACTAGTTTGTGAGGGATTTGGGTCAGTTTTAGTCTGGTAGAAGCTTAACACACACCCACACTATGTGGTATTACTTCCCATTTTCATTCACTTTTACTTCCTCGAGGAAAGGCGAGACGGTTGAGTTAGCTTAGATTGAATATGGATTACGGCCACCAACAGCAGGAACTCGATTGTACGGATTTACTGAAGCCATACGTAAAGTGTACCTAAAGAAAATTCTTTAAAACAGGTGTTTTATGCTTTGTGCTATGACAGCAGGTTAAATGCAGTGGAATTAATATATTTCATGTGCACGTATCGTAAAATTGTCGTACCTATACGTATGTCTGAAATAATAACGTGAAAAAAATGAACACACTAATCAATCAAATCTTATATATAAAAAATGAATCGCTGAATATGTTGTTAAGCGCAAATCTTGAGAGCAGCTGAACCGATTTCGCTAATTCTTTTTTTTAGAATATTCCTTGAAGTACAAGGATTGTTCTTACGGAGAGAAAAATTAAGAAAATTGTGCAGAAAATTGGATAATTTCAGAAAACCTAACGACTATCGCACGTTTGACAGTTCGCGTGTATGAGAATGACATTTTGCAAAACAATGATTGTTAAATCAGGATTCTATTTAAAAAAATCTTTAAGTTGATAAATTTAAGTAAGTACTCCCCTAATAGTTATATAAAGTAAGTACTCCCCTAATAGTTTGAATCGAATCAAGAATTTTAGATATTTTAAATAGGTGTCTATGGTAGGTACCAAATTTAATATACATGAAAAATGGAAATTTGAATAAAAATTGTAAAAGGTGGCACGCGGGCTGTTTAAAAACTGAATGCACTGGGATTGAATATATGGAAAGCAGGAGGGAGGGAGAGATGTGGTAGGGGGGGGGGGGGGAGGGAGGGAGGTGGAGGAGGCGGAGTGGGAACCCCCCTTACACCATGAGAGCGAAGCCGCAGGACAAAGCTAGTATTTAATAATTATTTTTTAATTGATAAACTAAAAGACAAGATTTTTATGCATAGTACAAAGGGTAACAATTATTATAAGTAATAATTGTCAGCCTGAAACACTCATCTACATTGAAAAAATATATTGAATTATTTGGCGGGTATTGGATAAGCCGCCATAGCTCAGTGGTTAGAGCACCAGAACGGCAATCAGAAGGACACGGGTTCAAGTCCCTTTGGCGGCAAGTATCTTTTCTCGGAAGATTTTTTCAATCTAGATGAGTGTTTCAGGCTGATAATTATTGCTTATAATAAATATTTAATTGCTTTTTTATGTAAACATCGCACCAGTGCCCGAAGCCAGTGGAACTATGGCATTCAAAACTTGTGGAATATTATGAGGGTGAAGAAGGTGAAGAAGGTGAAGAGGGGAAAAGGAGATTAAGAATTTATTATACATATACAGGGTGTCCGGGGGAAAGTGCATTAACTTCGGAAGGTAATTCTACATGATGGTAGGAATAAAATATATTAACAACTTTTTCCGAAATTCCAACTTTTTTTTCCCTTACAAAAAGAAGTACCCACTAAAAATCCTTAGTGTGAGGTACGATGTTACTTGCTGAGAGCCTGCCGAGCACGATTGTGGCAACAATACTTGGTTGTAACTGGCCCGTATTGTAACAGCGGAAAATAATAAAGCTGGCAGCATACGCCGGTCAAATTTTATCTTTTTACCGCAAAACTACCCCTAAAAGTTATTAATCTTTTTTACTTATAATATCGTGTAGAATCACCTCCCGAAGTTAATGCACTTTACCCCCGGACACCTCGTATTATCGATGTTTTAAATTATTTAATTGGTTGATTAAAAAGAACTCACGTTCATTTCATTTGTCCTCACTAGTATTCGAACCCGCAACCTCTGAACTCAGAGCAAAGGATTTTACTTCTCTGCCTTGAAAGTAGTTTGGAAGTCGAAGATAAATCTATGTATGTAAAAATAATATTGTCTGTGACGGACGGGTGGACAGGGGGTTGGCGTCGTTTGATTCGATTTAAAATGTATAGTTTTATTCCGAGATTGAAGAAAATTTTCACACTTGATCTTCGAAGGTCGCTGTCTAAGTCTGATTTCGAAAAACTCTTGCAGGCAAAAATGAAATCTTTTTTTTTAAACTCTACGCATTGTGGAAACTCTACGCATTTGCCAACTCATCTACTCTTCGGAAAAGTAAGTATGCTGTCTTTGCGGTACTCAACATTTTTAGAGCTTTCAAATTCATTAGGTTGTGGGTACCACCACCCTGGTAATCATCAACTGGATAACCAACTCCCCTGCCATAGGTCACCCCAAGTGGTCCGCAACGTTTGGTGACTTAGCAAGGGTGTCCGGGTTCATGGGGTGAGGTTTCTCCATACGTTTGCCCACGTGGTGGGCTGGATCGGTAGAAACTGGTTGAAAGAGACCTGATCTAAACCTCTCCAGCCGGACACTCAACCCATTGCGTAGGAACGGATTCAAATGTCCATCACTCTTGGGCACACTGACTCCCAGACTCCTACTCACTATCATACCTTTTTCCTTCTTAGAACTTCCTCTCCTTCCTATCCCGTAAAAACCTTCCACGCAGCATTTATATATTTTTTTTCCTCAAGGCCTCCTGTGTGGAGCTAATGTAAAAAAATAATGATCGTCTTTGTTTTCATTTCTAATCTAAATAATATTTCTCAACCGCTCATTTGATGTGCCCAAACAATAGATATTGCACTGTACCCATCTATTATCTTCGTATAGAATGCAATTTTAATTATCGTGCACGTTCCGCCGGTGCATTTCTCACTGAGAATTTCGCCTGCATTCTCGTGCGCAGCGCGCATTGAGATATGATCTGGCAACATGCAATTTGCAACAGTGCAGTGAGGTCCGCTCAATGCCGATGGACGACCTTTTGGCAATTGGTTGGTTTGAACCAGTGCGTACTTATGATGGCAGGATGGTATCAATTTATTATTTTGCAAGGTGAATTCAAATCGGCGGTTTGGTGAATGCATTATATTCTTAAAATAAAAGGCATCGAAATTGTTTTGCAAATTTTTATTTTTTTATGTAAATACCGCACAAGAGTCCCAAACGGAGAGGAGCCAGCAGGAATGTGGCATCTTTAATTGTACGTTGTGTAGATGAAATAGTGGGGATGGAAAAGAAATAAGAAAGAGGACGGTGGGGTAGTACCTGGCTATGCAGGGCCGATCACCAAACTATCAGAAACTTGGATGCAATGGGCTCAAACCTAAATAGGTTTCAAACCATTGAAGAAGAATATAATACTTCTTCTTTGCGTGCCATATCAGGTCCCCCCGACGTTGGCGATCACTCTTGAGAATGTCTCTCTGTCTTGCGCTGCCCGGAATAGCTCCTCCACACTTCTAATGCCGGTCCACTCTCGTATGTTACGCAGCCAAGACATTTGTCTCCTACCAGGCCCTCGGCGACCCTCTATCTTGCCTTTCAATATCAAATGAAGCAAGTGATACTTCTCCCCTCGAAGTATATGACCCAGATATGAAATTTTCCTGATTTTTATTAATGTAAGCAGTTCTCTATCTGCTCTAGCCCGCCTGAGAATTTCTGTGTTGGTGATCATGTCGGTCCATGGGACCTTGAGCATTCTCCGGTGAAGCCACATTTCAAAAGCCTCTAACCTGTTCATGGTATTTACTTTCAAGGTCCATGTTTCACATCCATAGAGCAAGACCGACCACACATAACATTTTAGCATTCTCTGCCTTAGTTTTAAGCTGATATTGTCATTGCAGAAGAGGGATTTCATTTTAATGAACGCAGTTCTTGCTGCTTCAATTCTGCATCTAACCTCCACATCTGGGTCAAGAGTCTCCGTGAGAATACTGCCGAGGTATCTAAATCTTTATAATATAATACTAATAAATCTAAACAAAACATGAAATAGAACAAGACAGAAAAGAAAAAAAGGTAACGGTTGCATTTGGGATTCGAACCTCTCTTGTCTTACCGGAACACAGCTTCTCAACTGACTCGTCCACTGGAACCTATATTTTTTTGTCAGTTTTGTCAATATCATATTTCAAATTCAAATTGATTTGATTAATCTAGCTTATATTTAAATTAATTTCAATTGAAAATGTAATATATATGAAAAATAAGATATATTATCTGGTAAACAGAAAACAATCGCAAAAAATAAATTGTTTTTATTGGATATTTGACCAGAACTCAGCAAGGTAATTTTCGTGCGGTTTTTCGAAATACCATCCAACGTTCAACATGGCATTTTTAATCAATAACATTTCAGTTCCAATTACCTATTAGGTAGCACTTGTACTTCTTGCAGAATTAATATTGAATTGCGAAGTTCCAATACTCGAACTGTCCGATATCATAACACAGTCCATGGCGCATAGCTCATAGCACATAGTCAATATTCCATAGCACATAGCACGTTCCGTTCTGCGGTTAGTATCCCAAAGAGAAAGGCTGCCCATAATGGCAGTGTAACTATCTCCATTTGATTGAAATTGAACTTGCAGTAAACGGAAGTTCTTTGCCAGGCGTTATTCATTGTCTGCGTAGAATTAGAGTTATTCAACGGCCGTACAAAACAACAACTTCAAATAAGAAATAACTGTCTCGTTAAAGTAACACTATTAAAGGTAACAAGTGACGAGAAAGGTAAAATTTTGCTGTTTCGTAAGTTGTTAGATGTCATTGAAAATACTGAGTGCAATTCTGGAGGGAAGATGTAGTAACAGGCAAAGTTTGTGGTAACTACAGAAGCTATGTGAGGAGAGGCTGGGCCTACCGAATAGGATAAGGGGAAGAAGATGAGAAGAGATGAGAGGATTTTTCTAGATACCAAAGTCTTAACTGCTCCCAACCGTCCGGAGCCAGAGAAACTATGGCATCCCCAATTGGGGTATGTCGTGAGGCTGTAGGTAGCGGGGTGGAGAAATGGATAGTCGTGAACTACATGTCTATTCAGATACTGTCACCAAACACGGTTAAAGCATTATCAAGTAAAATTTCAGTTCTGAATGGTGGTAGTTTACCAGGATGATTTTGAGTTTATCTTCCGCCCTGAAACGTGCAGCAAATACATACTCGCATTGTTTTTAATTGATCAATTGTGAAACAAAACCAATTAATTAAATAAAATTTACTTGCGTACGTCGGGATTTGAACTCGAGACCTCATAGTTGAGAGCCTTACAAGCAACAATGAGGATGTATAACGAAGAATTCCAGATCAATCAATTAGTATCAATTAGTTATTTTAAATTTGTTCATCAATAATTGTCACCAACTGACAATTTCACGCAGCTGACACACACTTTTCTCATATTTCTTCATATTACTATGTTCACCTCCGTGGTCGAGAGGTAAGGCTTTCGGCTAGCGATCCGGAAGTCGCGAGTTCTAGTCCCGGCGTTCACAAGTAAATTTTATTTAATCATTTTAATATAATATATGGTATATAAACATGTCATGTCATCGATGCAACTAATATAAACCAATTCAAAGCTCTATTGGATTCATATTTGGAGAGAAGAAAGGACTAACTTAGTTAAAAATTAAAATTTACTGTCAAACTATTGTGAAATTAGATATGAGCGCATCAGCAGAATGCTGCCTGCTCATTATATAATAATAATAATAATTTATTTGCGGCACGTTCCAGAGTGGAAGATACTCTCAATATCGCTCGAGACCACCAATAAATGTTGAAGCGTTGTTTGAAACGGATTTAGCCGTGTTTGGTTACAATATCTGAATAGCCAGGTACATCTACACTTTCCTCTTTTCCATCTCCTTCCACTCCCTTCAACCTCACAAACATACCCTAATTGTATTATTACGCCGGAACCAGTGGTAAAATGTCATATGTTATAAGGATGTGGGAGGTGAAGTAGTCGGGGAGAGAAATGTTGGAAAGTACCTAGCTATTCAGATTTTGGTCACAGAACAGTAAAACTCAGATAACGTTTCCAAGCTGTACACCGGGGCGATATTTGCAAAATAGAGAGATATTTGGGAAAAGGAAGGTGACGAAGAGTAGAAATGTTGTTGTTTGTAAGATGCATTCCGTTTTTTATTTGCTTGAAAACCAGTCCAGTGTTGTGTTGTTTTTAATTTTTTCCCCAAATTTAGCTCAAGTTGTCAACAAAGTATTATTTTTGAACAGGTTAATGCACCTGAATGTTTTTTTAGCAAAATGATATTTCGGTAAAACCCGCTATAACGTAGGTAGATCTAGAATATTTCACAAGAAACGTTCAGCCTTAAATTTCTGTCATTTTTTTATTGCAGTGTATTTATGGGAAGGCCGATAAAGATATCGAAAGAAGGATAAATGCAGGTAATTCCATTAATAGAGGACTGAATGACGTCGGCGCTAACAAAAAACTGTCCAAATTGAGCCAGCAGTCCACAATGGAGTGATGGTACCTATCCTGATGATGTATGGCAGTGAGGCATGGAACTGGCAGAGGAAGGATGAAAGTTGACGCTGTAGAAATGAGATCCTCGAGGCGTACGTGTGTTAAAACCATCTACGGTCGTGTGAGAAATGTGTGGATTCGTAGAAAGGGCATACTTGGTCGAAGGGGTGTAGGGATAATATATGACGCAAAGGTGGATGGTAGAAGGAATCGGGGATGCCCGAAGAAGACATAGCACGATCAAGTGAATCAGATACTTGAATCAGGCCATATCAAGATTCATAAAAATAGAAGAGTATGTGTGAGACACTGTATGAATGTGAATGAGGCAAAGAGTCTGTGCTAAGTTCGAGTTGTTTGGCAGTCCGTCCTCTCTGCCTACCCCTGCGAGGAAACGGTGGGATGGTTAGGTAATTAGTCAATAATGTTGGTTTAAACAAAGTTATTCAATTCTCTACCTGCTGACATTAGAAACAGGCTAACCAAAAGTTCATTTAAAAGAAAAAGCATTGATTACCTCCAATAAACATCAATTACGAGTATTTTTTTTTAAATTTAATTACTTCAAAATTATTTTGTCTTAATCTTCACATACTTGAATTGTATAATGTAAGAAAAAATATTGATTTTATTTTATTTTTATAACTGTCATTGTCATATTATGTAAACGAAAACCTAGATAACAACCTCTCTGTTAATTGCTATCTCAACACGGGCGTTTAACACCTAGTGAGATGGGCAATACGTCATTAGGTAATGTTACAAAATAATGAAATAAAAAAAATAAAAAATCAGCTGAACAGAGCGGTGAATGCAATACTCTGCTATATAAAAGCTATACATAATATAAATAAATTACATGACATAAAATTGAAAATAATGGGATAATAAAATAAAGTAATATATAATTGTTAACATATTACTTGTAGTCCAGTCAAGTTACACATGAAAAGGCGGTTGTGCTTGCAAAAGGTACAGTCATTCTGAATTTTTTATATGTTGTTAGGACCTAAATCAGTAATAAAAAAAATTTCCAACTTCGAAAGTGCTGTGCGAGCGGCGGTGGACCCAAAAAACCAGGAAATTTTCGGATTGTTTTCAGTTTTTGCTCAATATCTCAGTGAAGGAAGGGTCTGACTGGTATAGTCCTTTTAAAGTAGACTAAATTTACTACAATTTGAAACCAAAGCGAGCTATATAAAACCATTGGTTTCCAAGATACAGTTCTTCAAAAATAGGCAATTTTTTCCAAAAAGTGAAATTTTTTCGAAATGGTCACTTATTTTGTAAAATATTTTCTAAAACATGCATCCCACGTCAAATATTATATGAAATAAAGCTGTACTAAATTTAATTAACTTTCATTTAAGACTAGATTAATATCTGTAGACCCGGTTCTCTCAAGAACGCCAGATAACCAAAAACAGTCATAAGTGGGTTTTGGGGGGAAATGCAAATAAAGTGTTCTCGTCTTTTTATGGTTTTATTTATCAGTTACATTTTTTTGTTGTTATTGTTAACCCATTTTTTATGAAAAAAGGAAAAGATACATAATACATCCATCGGGAATTACGTCATCTTCAAACATTGTTTTATATACCTGCATACTAAAATGCTTGTACAAACATCATGGTACCTACTATAAGGACAAATTACACGTAGACAAAAAATAAAACTAATATAAATCATGTAGGTATTGTGTCTTGGTTGCCAAATCATGTCGTTCTTTTTATCTTAGATGGCCCGGGCTTAAAGAAGATGTCTCGATATCTGTGATGGACGCTGGGAGAGGCGCCCAGTCTGTAGTCGGGTCATCTTCATCGTCCGAGCATTTCAGCTCCACATCCGGGACATTAATGCACAATTTACCACCGCATGACTGACAGAGGACTGAGCAGTGGAGCCCAGCCTTTCTGCACAAGCAGCTCCCAGAGCATCCTTTCTTGCATTTATATGAAATTTTTCGCAGAAGGGCAGGAGGTGCGGGATCCATCGTGGTGGGGATGGGGATGAGTCCTTGAGAAGACAGCTTCCACCCCCATTCAGTGGGATTCAAGTTGACTCCCCGCCACTTCTGCACTTGCATCTTGCTGCATGGTGGCCTGCGGCATCTTCCGTAGGTGGCAAACGAACGAGGTTTATGCTTGTTGAAGTGACTAAGGTCTTATACCTCAGGAAATCCAAAGTATACCTCGCGATGTCATCCCCATATAGAGCCACAAAGCACTTGATGCCTGCTTCACTCACGGCTTGTGGGGTGGAGTCTGGCCGAAGGAAAATGACGTGAGTGCTGGCATCTATCGGCGTGTGGCTGGAAAGAGGAGTGAAGGCAGAGTACAGAGTAGATTTTGTGCCCTTGCGCATCCCTTGTTCATTGAACAGAGACATCGGGAACGGGGCCAACTCATACTTGAAGTCATCCTGTAAATCCTGTTCAGATTGCTTTGAAATACATACTCGCTGGAAAATTGTGAGCGGATCCACAGCCACTCTTCTGTTTTTGTCCGGCAGTTTAACGGTTAAGGTGATCGATGCCAGAGTGGTAACTTTATTTTTCCGTTTTATTACTACCTTGTCGTAAATTTGCCCCACAATTTCCATCACTCCCTCCGTTCCAACTCTCTGGGCGGTGTGGAAATTAATTTCAGGACCTGCCAGTAAACCACTACTGATAGAAATCAAACTGTCAGTTTTGGGAAATGAAGGGTGGAGAGCAAACCAGTTTTTTTAGTTTTTCCATATCATTATTATCTCGGATGATTCGAGAAGGTCTCATGTCTACATGCTGCTCTACAGTAGGACATGAGATGCTCAAAAACTTTCCAGTTCTTCACAAATATTCAACATAAACACCATTCTTGTTGTCCACCTTGCCAGAATACTGTCGGAGATTCCCCTTCCTTGGGTTAACCCACCGTAGGTTTTCATGGATCCCATCAGCTTCTGCTCAATTGTTTGGTCTGACCACAACCCAGACCAAAACTTGTCAGACCGGCGAATGGTGAAGGATCCTTTTGTGAACATGTTATATTATAACATTATTACCCTAGGATAAACCCACGATGACTAATGGATTTACTCCACAGAACAATAAAACCATAAAAAAAAACGTGAGAACAGTTTATTTGCATTTCCCCCAAAACCCACTTATGACCGTTTTAGGTTATCTGCCATTTTTTAGAGAACCGTTAAGTCTACAGATATTAATCTAGTCTCAAATGAAAGCTAATTGAATTTACTACAACTTTATTATAAATAATATTTGACGTGGGATGCGTATTTTAGAAATTATTTTACAAAATAAGTGACCATTTCGAAAAAATTTCACTTTTTGGAAAAAATGGTCTATTTTCAAAGAACTGTATCTTGGAAACCAATGGCTGTATATAGCTCGCTTTGATCTCAAATTATATCAAATTTAGTCTACTTTAAAATTATGTACATTGACTATACCAGTTAGACCCTTCCTTCACTGAGATATTGAGCAAAAACTGAAAAAAATCCGAAAATTTCCTGGTTTTCTGGGTCCACCGCCGCTCGCACAGCACTTTGAAGTTGCAAAATTTTTTTTAATACTGGTTTAGGTCCTAACAACAAATAAAAAATTCAGAATGACTGGATCTTTTGTAAGCGCGGATGTACATCTTGACTGGAGTATTGTGTGCGTTCACAATTATGTTCTATGTGTGCGAACTCTATCTAAATTTCTTTAAATAGACAATAAACAGTGTTAATTTCAAGCGACCTCCCAGGTAAGTATGGTCCTGTATTCATTCATTTTTAGGCAGCATCGCGTTCATTGGTCAAAGCATTGTACATATATTTTCGTATCGGTGATCAATGAACCGGTGGATGCAATTTTTAGCCATAAGTTGTTTTTAATTGTTTGTCTAGCTTGTAGTTTTCTAGATTTTAGATATATGTATATAATAAGTTTGTACAGCGCCCTTGAGGTGATTTTTCACAAAAATGGTGCTTTATAAATCATCCAAATATTATTATTATTAAATTACTTGAATTATTATTGTTGGGGGGAAATTTTCCATCTAAGGTGTACGGGCGCGCTTAATATACTGAAAATTTTCAGAAATTTAAATCGAACAATTAATCAAACTAACACATTAAATAGGCTAAAAATGTATTAATATTTTGTGTAATTGGGCCTTTTAGAATTACCTAATTCAAAATTTTAATTAAACATTGCTTTGAAGATAGAAGATAGGCGTACTTATAGTTTTTTTTTTATTTTGTCTTTATCATGTATTATTTTCAATTTATTTTACGCAATCTTTTCCAAGGCAATTAATTATAAACACCGGTTTAAAAAAGCTGCAATTTTTAATACTTTATTTTTTATCGAGGTCTTGAATAAAAAAACTCATTCATGAACGTTACCCATTGAACGAGATATTGGCGTTTCGAAAATGTAATGTACAACTTTCTCTTGCGTTAGAAGTATGATAATATTATTATAAACATGCGAACGCACAGCGAAGCGTGCTACAAAATTAGTTTTATTATTCATGTATTCAATGGTTAACGGTTTACTCTAAGTTATCATACGCCATTTAACCATAAAGGAAATACTGCTTGCTTTATTTATGTAGGTAGCTAGCCATTTGCGAGTGCAATGTATGCGGGGGGAGGTATGTTACTACCGACTCTTATCTATTTTCATTATAAAATAATTCCATAATTTTTCATTGTGATAACAAGCATTTCCAATTCTGAACTGAGGTAGGTTAGGTAATCGTACCGTCTGCGACAATGTGGTGTTTGTGATCTTTTAAATAAGGAGAGTTAGAAAAGTTGGAAGACAGAATAGATCTTATCAAATCCTGTATACTCATTTCGATCGTCCAGTTGATTCATGTTATGAGATAACGAGGAAAAGCAATTCATCACTAATCAAATGTCTGTGTTTTACGTATTAAATATGATAAAAAATATATATAAATATACATTAATAAGATATTTTGAAATATATTCTACTAGGGCCTCAGAAAATATCAACATTTTGTTTGATGCATTCCAAGTTTTTCCGCATTATATTTGATTTATGGGTGTTTATCGGTGATCTGAGTATTGTACCATAATATTATAGAAGGTAAACTTTTACATATAACTCCATAATCAGCTGAAATTTAGATATTTCGGAGATGTTTGACTATTTAACGGTACGATCAAATAAATAAACAATATTGACATTTAGTTTTTTTTTACATTTGTGAATCCCGTTAATTTCTGATTCGTTTCAGCTTTCTATCAAATTATGAACAGTTGTCAAGCATAACAGCGTGACAGTTCTGCTGATAGCAATTTGTTCAAAAGCTGAAACGGACCTAGAATTGGCGTTAAACGTGGATCTTTCAAATGTGAAAAACAAAATGAAGGCTACTGGCCAAACACCCCAATCTAAGTGAAAATTGGGAGTTTAAGAAAATATTATTACAAATCGGGGCTACCAACATTAAGTTTTCAACGGATGCATTTGAGAAGCAAGTTATTTATATTTATGAATAATAAAAACTGACCCTTACGATTTATAATCTGACCTTAAAATGATTTTCTAAATTTTCAAATACTTTTTCAGCCATGACGTTCGTGGGAAGGACCAGATTTTATTTTTCAATGTGATGAATTAGTTATTATTTAGTTTGAATTAGTTAGAGATTTCGATGAAAACATATGAGATTGATTTTTTTTAATTTGAATATCGCACAGCGGTTCGAACTAATCCCAACTCTCGGGTTATGTTGTGAGGCCGAAGGTAGTAGGGGGAGGGGGGGGGGGAATGAGATGGGAAAGAGGAAGCAACCAATCGAACTCTACGCCCATTCTTAGACAGCAAATAAAAATAAAGTAATTTGAAAACATTTTTTTGGAAGCAGTCCTTACTTCAACTCAAAATACAGTAGATAACTTAACTTTTTGGGGTCAATGTAAAATCAAATAAGGAAAAATAATAATGAAATAAAACAGGCATATTATTTTCAAAATGTATTTAAAAGCTAACATCTGACTTAGTCAATTAAAATTATGCATAAATACTTCAAAAGAATAAAAATAATTCTTCATAGTAGGAAACTTACTGATACATAAAAATAGTTTTGAGACATCCAGCAAGTCGACTTAACGCTAATTAAATTATATTAACTAATACTTTACAACATAGAAAAAAACACATTTAATTAAAGAAATAGTTTCACTTTCAAATCGCTTTTACCATGCTATTTAATCAATATCAATAATTTAATCGATTATTTAATCGATTATTTAATCGATTATTTAATCGATTGTTTAATCGACTATTTTATCGATTATTTTATCGATTATTTGATCGACTGTTTAATCGATTACTTAATCGATATAAACTGTAGACGAGATTTCTATTACTAAAAGATCGAAAGAAATAAAAAGAAATTGAAAAAAATGTCGGGAATTGTAAATTCTCACTGTTGTTATTCCATGTGAATGCATTCCATATTCTTTCTCTCTTTCCACTCATATTTTATCCTTTCACAAACTATTACAAGCTAAAAATTATTACAATGGTTTCCACCAATAAATAAATAAATACATTTTTACACGGCAGTGAAAATGATTACAAAAATGTTCATTGACAACAGCGCTAACGGTACGATATGCAAATGAATATTTGCAATTTGCAAAACATTTTCATTAAATCCAACCTATTACATTATGTTTATGATGTGATTGAACCTAACCGTACGACAGTTATTATCATAAAATTATAACATTATATTCATGTTATACGCTTCATAATTAAAGAGAATGATCTGTGAATAAATTAATTCATAACAGCCATCAGTCATCACTGTCATCTGATATGAAAGTACTTGCATTTTGAAAATAGATCAACAATTTTGATAAATGCACAAAAAATAGAATTTATAAAATGAATTTCTTAAAAAAACTTGATATTTATTAAAATTGTATTATTAATAATTGAAAATACAAAGGCGTATGCTACTTGCTTGTTGATTTGATGCATTGTTTGAATATCATGAATGTATAATAAATAATTAAGTATGAATAAGAAACAAGTGCAAACTTACATTAATACTAATCAAATAACATACAAAAATATTTAAAAAGGTTTGAGATTGTAATAATAAATATTTAATATAAATATGAATAGGTCCCCAATGATGATATTATAAAAGCGCTGTGAGAATTTCTGTTCAGTAATTATGAGCGAAAGGCAATTAAATAATTTTCTTTTTGGCTACCAGAGTAACAGAAGACGTAGGAGGTACGAGTACAATGGATGTATTTCTTGCCGGGACAAGTGTTACAAGAATTTCGTCATTGTCTTTGAGCACGAAATGTGGGGCAAGTTGGCGGAACCGGTTCTGATAATAATATTCTCCTGTACTCGTACATAAAACTTTATCAAAAAATGTTCCCATTGAACGCTAACCTCGAATGTTTCTTACGCGAGTAAACATCAGTTTTTGTGAACAGAATATTCAAATACATTAAACTGCTGTGTTGCATAAATTACGCAGAAATAAAAATACTTATGTAAACGTTTTTTGATGGATAAATTAGCATAATTAAAAAAGTCCTTGAAGGGACAGTAGTTTTGAAACGTTGCGACGTAAATATAACCACTGGGGTTTTCATATTAAATTAAGTAAAAATTAAAGTTAGCGTGAGTAGAGAGCAAGATCGGAAATTCTCCTCTGGCGAGCTCCTGGTTGGAATCCTCTGGTACCATCGGGTCCCACTGGGGGCCTCACCAGCTGTTCCTGGCAAAGGGCTGAGCTGTTGGAACGAGAGCGGAGCTGAGGACTGCAATACCCAGACATCTGGCTGCAGTTGGAGATCCTTCTCACGCCATCGTAATCAGAACTGGACACAGAGCAGTTGGATATTCTACGGGACAGATACATGTCAGATGATCCTGAATCCCTGGAGCTGTTAGACAACCTTCTGGGAGAGTAGTAGTAACCAGAAGAATCAGAAGAATGACTACAGGAAGACATTCTGCGTGGAATCCAGTTTGGTTCGGGAACACGCGGCAAGAATCCTGAAGATCCACGCCTCAATCTGTAACGAGGATCTCCTCTGATCCAGTATTCCATCTCAGCTTCTGAACCGCTGCAGCATGGAGAATATTCCATCTCATTAGGCAAACCAGTCACGCGGTTGATGCTTATTTTCTTTCCAGGCATGGCGCGTTTCTTCTTATCAGGATTAGGGACACAGTTCAGCTCAAACACTTTGAGAGTTTGCCCATAGCCAGGGAAGTCGTCGTGCTGCATGGCCACTGCGTTTCTTGCAGCTTCCGATTCAGAAAACTCCACTAAGGCACATATCAACCCGCCGAGCGATGGGTTCTTGTTGATGAACTGCCTCACGTCTGCAGGGACGGGGTTACCAGGTCTCAAGACCCTAATCAAGGCAATCTCACCACATTTTGAGAATAATCTAGATACGTTTTCTATGGTTGGTTTTTCCATCGGTAAGTTGACAGCTACAATAGTTCTTGAAGGGGTTGTTTCGTCGTACTGGGGCAATGGTTCTAACCTGCGTAGTTTGGTTCCAGCCTCGTTTATCTCTAGTTTTGTGGATCGCTTAAGTGAGACAGCTACCACCCTCCAGTCTTTTGTCAAGTGTTTGACCCTCTTGAAGCTAGAAATGAGTTTGAGGGAAACAAATCCTTCCTTGTTTCTTTTGACGTGCTTGAGAAGGAATGCGTCTTTAGTGATGTTTACATCAGAGAAATAGAATTCTACTTGTCCTACAATCTTATCGGCCAATTCCTCTGATGGAGGAGTGAAGGGTGGCTCCTGAGTGTCCTGCGGGTCAAGAGTGACTTCACAGCCGGAGTCCTTGCCCCCTCCTGTGGAACCAGCATCAGAAGCGGAGTCTGACAGATCGGCCATGTGAGTTCCTTCATCTTCAGCTGTGTCACAAGCCGTACTCTCGGGTTCATCTCCGGACTTATCTTCCGAGTTTCTCCTATCAAAAGACATGGAAACATCGCTGTCAATGGATGAAATACTGTCCCTGGTGTCAGAGTGCTTCATGGGTCCGTGAATGTATCCCAGATTGCTTACGGTATCCGACTCCTCCTGCAATTTAATCAGCTCCTCTTCCTGCATCGGAACACTTTCTACAGCAGCAGCCATTTTTGTAACAGCTATTAATGTATCTTTTTTAAATTTTATATTTTTTAGAACTCTTACCGTTTATTGATCACAATTTATTATCACTTTTCCGTCTCCCGACAGAATTATTTAAAGTTCTATTTATTAATTTTAAACACTTTTAGGAAACGTTCGTTTTCTTTAAAACTATGTAATTTTTAAATAAATAATTTTATTAATTAGTATCACACGAATTGAATTGCACTCCAATTACAGTCTGCATATAAAATTAGATTGATTATAAGAACACAGTGCTGGTAACGTGTTTTAACGTCTGTATATAACCGGCGAACATTCACCACATGTGTTACGCAAGAAGCACCCGAGGGCTTGTCTGCCTTTCACGCCGGCAGCTGTAAGCTGTGATATGGCTGGAGAGGTACAGTAGATATGTGAGTTCCAGCTTGCACAACAGCCTCCTTGGTACACAGCAGATCACTATACTTGTTGACCTCAGAATCTCCGATAAAGGAGAAAGCACTTTGCAATTCACGTTCTTAATTCAGCTTTCGGCGATAGCTGACTGCACAGTGTTATTATTACTACAATGCACAGGGTTTAAATTGATCAATCTTCTTCGAACTAACACAGCAAACGATTTCGATGATCTGTGTAGTTGAACGAAAGCACCGTTTTCTTTCACCGGCAATGCGCGATGTT
Source organism: Limnephilus rhombicus (assembly GCA_929108145.2). NCBI lineage: Eukaryota > Metazoa > Arthropoda > Insecta > Trichoptera > Limnephilidae > Limnephilus > Limnephilus rhombicus. The sequence goes on along the minus strand of OV815288.1, from coordinate 4,992,300 downwards.
TGATGAACAATTACAGCACGTTCAGTTGTCTGGTCACGGCGAAGGCACCGCTCCGTCTGTGTTGATTCTGTCCGGACTCCACGCTTGACTCAGTTAGATATGAGCTGAGAGCACGTGGGTTATAGTGCTACTGCCACACCAGTCCGTAAGTAGCCTAGCCGTTGGTCAGTAGACCACTGGCGCGCGCCAGCCGATTATTCCTTATATACTCGCCCTCCCTTGGGAAACCGCTCGAGGGTGGGAGAAAATTCGGCGGGGATAGCCTCTACCGCAGTCAAGTATAAGGCCTAGACCGCCTCAACACCCAACCACCGAAAGCTGCACGCAATTTGTAAAAATACCCAAACTCTTTTCACTATCTCACTCTCTACATCAAGCAATTGTTTTAGCCTTTCCACAAGCTTTCATGATTTGTTCCCTCCGTCTCTATTATTTGGCTTCGTGAAGATCGCCGTAATAGACGGACAAGGACTTTTCTTTACTATGTCACAGTTGTGTGGGTTTCACGTACTCTGTCTATCTCCTTTCATCGGCGACTAACCGTGGAAGACGGGAGAATTACAGCAGTGGGCGTGTGTGTGAAAGTGTTCAACTATTTTCGTTCTGGTGACCATTCAGTCACCGGTGATAATATTAAATTTAACAATGGCAATTTAAACAAGTCGACATAACTTAATTGAAACGAATCCGCAGAAACTGTCAGACTTTACTTGTCCGATGTTTCAATACACTTCACAACAATTGTTGACGATAAGTCACAGCAATTTCAAAAAGTTTTAATTTAAAACTTTCAATGTTTTATCAACACTTAAAGAGTATTGAATTGATTCAATATCTCGCATTTGGTCTTCAAAATTTAAACTTCTCGAACGATATGAATTGAGTTCGATTTGCATTTGAATTTATTGCAAATTAGGCGATAATGAACTTGCAATATTTAATTAACAACGAAGATCAAAACAGCAAACTATTTTTTCACTTCACTTAACTAAATTTAATGACAACATCAAAAAAAGCATACAGCTACAAGCTGGACACTAAAACGTTATGTTTAAATTATTATTTCTTCTTCAACGTTTATAGTTCGAGTTTTCCGATATAACTTATCTGTGGGCAGTTTCAATTGCAACTGAGCGTGCATTTTCTTTCCTCTTAACACTTCGACTAGTATAGAACCGTGTTAGTATCTGTTTTGTTGTTGTCCTATTGATGGTGTATGTTGGTATTAGTGAAGGGTACGGTAGGTACATTGTACAGTCTATCCATTATACCTTTAATGTAGTCCATTACAGTCGAATCACGCACTTCCTAGTTTATTTCCTATTTACTGTCATACCGCTTGTAGCAGATCATTATCATAGACGATATTATTGTAAATAGAATACGGAAGGTCATAGACTATTGACAGTTATGATTTCAGGAAGCAAAGGGGTACTTTTTTAATATCCCATTCACTTGATTTGTATCGTAACTTTTTATTTTGTCAATAGGATATGTTGCACCTTGGATTTAATGGTGTTTTGTATCGTGCACGAAGTGAAAACATGTGATGAGATAACGTGTTGTTAATCAACATGTTGTAAATAGTAACATTGGCGAGTGTATGAAAATATGTGGTGACCTCTGTGGTAATATTATTTAGGCCAAGAGTTCTCTAACTTTACTGTCCAACGGAAAACTTAATGAAAAAAAAATTTAACAAACTGCACCAATTTTTAAGTCTTGCGAAACACAAAAACTGATTTTCTACTTTACAGTTAAGAATTAAATGGTTGATTAAAGGCTTCATAGTTCATGATGGAAAATACTTTTACGAGCTGAATGTAGTAATCTGAAAATTCAGGACAGAAAAACAAATAACTTTATATTGATTCAGTGTAAAATAAATTACATTCAATGTAATATATAGATGCACATAATAAATAAATAAATAAATGTAAAATTTTAACTCGAATGATTTGCCATGTTAGAATTTGAACCCGCGATCTCTACATTCATAATCAAGGATCTTAGCCATTCGAGCACAGTTTACAAATGTAATAATATGTACCCAAGTACCGCGATTAAAAAATATATATATACGGGGTGTAATAGCATGTACCCGAAGGATTCTAACCTATATTTCCTGAGCATATTTGGAGTAAAAATGTAGGTGTCATTTTGTTGTCCAATGATATATTTTTTTCAATTAAAAACAATAAAAATATTTTATCAACAACAAATACTTATAATTTGGGAGACGGAAATAGGTATCGCCGCCCTGCAAATTATTTATTGGATAACCAACATCTCTGCCAAAGGTCACCCCAAGTGGTTCGCTACGTTTAGTGACTTGGCAGGGGTGCCCGGGTTCAGGGGGTAAGGTTTGTCTAGGTCTTGGTGGCGGAAGACCTGGATACATTGAACCCTAGATTCCTATCCACTCCTCATACCTTTTTCCTTCCCAGAACTTCCTGTCTTTCATTTCCTTAAAAGACCCTCCACATGCATCCCCAAAGATGAAATAGGCACTGAGGATTATTATTTTTCTCAGGGCCTTCCTGTGTGGAGTTAATGTTAAAAAAAATAATAACTGAGTAGTCGGGTACAGCCAAACGGGTCACGTGATAAGCACCCCGTCTCGTTCCAGCAACACGGTAACACACGCAACTGCGCGCATATCACGTAATACCGTCAGTGTGTGATCAGTGGTGACATGAGATTGAAAAATATTTATTTTTATTTTTAATAATAATTAAATGTCATCGGACTGCAAAATGACATCTACTTTTTTTATTCCATTAGAAAACACTGGTTAGAACCCTTCGGGTACTTAATGTTACACCCTGTATACAACAAAACAGAAACAAATTTTAAGATTCATAAATATTAATTATATCGAAAAAGATTTTCATGACATAATAATATATTGGACGAATATATTATTTAAAACTACCTGGTTCCCGGCATGCGTTGCTATGCCATTTATTAAAGAAATTGTTTCTCCCTGTGTGTCCTTTCCCGTTCTTCCCGTTCCCCTTCCGCCTTCCTGTCCTCTCCTGCATCCCCTTCCCCTCTCGCGTTCCCACTATGCCTCCACCCCCCCCCTTTCCCCGTCCCGCGAACCCCCTCCCGAGTTACCCATCCTCTCCCGGTTCCCTTCCCCCTTCCAGATTCCCCTCCCCCCTCTCCCACGAACCCCTACCCGAGTTTCCCTGCCCCCTCCGGCATTCCATACATTCAGTCCTGGAACATTCAGTTTTCAAACAGCTTGCGTGCCACCTATTGAATTTTTTTTATACAAATTTCATAATGCCAGAGCTTACCAGTAGTTTTATACAAACCTTGTCCTAACAATAACGAACACAAAAAAATAATTATCCAATTTGGTGCAGTCGTTCGGAAGTTATGCGCTTACATACATTTCGGCGGTTCATTTTTATTTATATAGATAGATAGATAGAAGATAGATAGAAGAAGAAGATAGATGATAGATAGATAGATAGCTAGATAGATTTATATTAAAAAAAAATAGAACAAGAATCAATTTAATAATTTAAATCTTCGAGGTTTTCTAGGATTGAACCTACCTTTAAAAACAACTTATCATTCATCTCATTAAATCATTTTTATTACCAGCAGTTTCGTTCAGCCACTAAAAAGAAAAGGAAAGACCAAAAGGTGTTTCACTTTTCAGCGTCTGGTGTCTTTATGTCTGTGTGTGTAGAGTAGAGGTAGGTAGTCGAAAAGACGTTTGCCTTCCTGCCGAGGCCGCGGAATCGAGTCCCAGACCGGACGAGCCAAATCTTTCGGAAGTTGAACCAATATGTAGGTAACCAGGGGCGGACTTGCAATTTCATTTAGATTTTTAGTCCCATTATTAATAAATCGTAATAATACGCAGGGTGTAACAGCACGTACACCGAGGGATTTCAACCAGCGATTCTGAAGCACATCTGGATGGCACTGCCTGTGTTTGGGTAATGTATAACCAATAACCAAAATTACCATATTACGAGATATTCAGATCAATTTTTCGGTTTAGTACTAATTTAAATAAATATATAGGTAGTACAGTTAAAGTAAGCAATGTTAAAATAATAGATTTAATGTAAAAAATACACATTTTTTAAATTAAAATAAAAAACAAAAACAACAAATACGCAATAATTTTTTTTAAATTTTGATAGAAAGCAGTCACTTTGTGGTTTGACATATTGAATGAAATAAAACAATAACTTTGTTTTTTAACCACGATTTATTTAATTTATATAATACCGACCGGTTTCGCTTTACTCGAGCATCTTCAGGGTGTAAAATTAAACTGTTCAATTTTATACCCTGAAGATGCTCGAGTAAAGCGAAACCGGTCGGTATTATAAAAATTAATTAAATCGTGGTTAATAAACAAAGTTATCGTTTTATTTCATATTTTTTTAAGTTACGGTAAATATACAGGGCGTTAAGGGACATACTTCACTTACTGTAACTAGTGTTCTCGACATTGTTTGGAGAAAAAAACGTTAATGAAATTTAGGTCTCCTTTTTTTACCTTTTTTCATCAAAACCAAACAAAAAAAACTTTCTTCCACATGCCATCACTGGTCACTTAGCCGAGTAATCGCCAACCCTCTCCCGCCCGTAACCCGGCCCCAACTGTCCATTACATACAGATTTTTTAATGTCTTAAGTGGACAAAAAACATCGAAATGTCACCGGAGATCAATTTTTCATTTACATTTTTTATTCCAAATAACGACAAACCACTGACATAACATTTGTTATTTCTTATTTAACGTTTATTATTTTTACCTTTATCATTAATTTTATATTATGAGTTGCACAAACACTGCACATAAAGATATTTATTTAACGGTACACGATTATCTAATTTTAAATAACACTTATCTGCAGGGAAATTATGACGTACGAAAACCAATACAAAATATTACAACTAAATAAAATACAATATTTAATGCACCAATGATAATTTAAGTGTGTAATAACATTGCATTTTTGCATTTTTATATATAAAAATGCAAAAATCGGTCATTTTAAATACATGTAGGATTACAAAAGAATTTTTAAATATTTATATTGAGGGATCAGTAGGATTTATAGGTTCAATTAGGAATTCCACAGAGCCGAACCCTCTGATATGAAAATATCTGGAGTCGGTGAATTATTTTCCCATCTGGTCTCTGGTAGGTTGACATGTTGTTCTTGTATTGTTTTGTAATTTAATACACATAGTGCAATTGCATAACGTGGATTGACCAGATGATCATTTGGGAAGTGTGTGAAAGGATTTAGTTTTTCCTGTGGGGAAAATTAAACCCGGACATTTAAATCTGGTTCTTGAAATTTGTGTTCTACTTGTAAGTATTTAATTAAAGCATCTTAACTATTCCTAAGCGATCTGATTTTCTTACTAAAACCTTAGTAGTTAATAGTGCATCACCTTCATGACTCTATATTATATTATCATATTTTAAAACGTGTGTTTAAGTGCCATTGTGTTGAATTGTCACGGAACCGAAGATCACAGTAATGGTTACTTAAAATAAAATAAAATAATCCAACACAAATTGATCAATTTAGGCCCAAGAATTTTAATACAAATACACCTCTGACCGTATCTATAATTTATAGTTTCTACCTGTCTAATAGTAATTCCCAGTACCAAAGGACACACAAAGTAGGAGGTAGTAACTAAATAAGTTTCAAAGAATAAATTCAAGATGAAAACAGTATTGTTTATTTCTGGTAACAGACAAAGGTCGACCTACTCTTAGGTCTGCGCTATTTTTTCTTGGATATCGACCTCCGCTCTTTGCCAGATAAACAATAACAATATTATGGTAATATTTGTTCGGGGAAATTTCGGTGTTTTGATTCTGCAATTGCGTTGTTTTTCTAAGTCAACAATGTTATTATTAATCACAAACACACGGATGTACTACAGGTGATTGGAAATCGACGAGATAATATATTCGATTACCTTAATACAGTTCGATTAAATCACGATGTGTATGTAATATACGAGGCTTCAAATGTTCCATAGTAATGTTCCAGAACATTCCACAACATTCAGGAGTGTTTTGGAATGTTCCACAATTATCTGGGATGTTCCGGGATGTTCTGGAATGTGGTGGAATGCTCAAGAATACTCGTGAATGTTCTGGTCTATTCTAGAAATTTCAAGAGGGCGAAGCCACCATCCCTTTTTACCAAAAGCACACCCTTTAGGTAAAAACGGGAACCTTCTTCAAGGATGTAGGATGGAGGATAGAGGGCTACCACACAATATAACTCCCTTGATCGTACCGGGACCGTCTCCGAGTTTTAGCGGCACGCACACAGCATACTTTTTTTAATAATTCATATTGAAGATTAAGATTACCGAACCTTCTAGAACTTTCCAGAACCTTCTAGCTAGACTCACCGACACACTCCGCCACTAATAACGTATATTGAAAATTAACATTATCGAACCTTCTAGAACTTTCCAGAACCTTCTAGACTCAACGACACACTCCGCCACTCATTTATGAAAGCTTCTAGAACTTCCTCCTTCCATAACTTCCTAGAGCATTATGGAACCTTCCAAAACGTTCTAGAACCTTCTAGACTCATCGACACACTCCATCATTCCTTCCAGAACTTTCCAGAGCTCTGTCTTCTTGAACTTTCCGGAACCATCTAGACTCACCGACACACTCCATCATTCCTTCCAGAACTTTCCAGAGCTCTGTCTTCTAGAACTTTCCGGAACCATCTAGACTCACCGACACACTCCATCATTCCTTCCAGAACTTCCCATAGCTCTGTCTTCTAGAACTTTCCGGAACCATCTAGACTCACCGACACACTCCGCCACACATTTCTGAAAGCTTCTAGAACCTTCACTTTGCATAACTTACTCTAGCATTAGAGAACCATGCAGAAAGTTCTGGAACTTTCTAGGCTCACCAACATACTTTGCCACTCCTTCCAAATCTTTCTAGAGCTTTATCGAATCTTCTAAAACATTCAGGAACCTTCTAGAATTACCTTATTTAAAAACAAAGGCCATTTTAAAAGATTTTTTATGCTTGTTTGCAAAAATTTTTATTTGAAGAATTTTATGTATATTTCTAATTATAAAATTTTAAAGAATGTTTTACCACCTTTCAAATTAAGTTTTTAGTTTTCGGATACATTCAAAGATATTCCATTTATTTGGATTTTATTACAAAGTGGAAATATTTCGAAATGCTGACAAATATATTGTCGAGGCCTGAGAGGCTTGTACAGTTAATTTCTTGGATTATTCCGTGCACATCCTTGCGATCTTTGAGGATAAGTTTAAAATGGAGTTGTCGTTTGGCTGACCAATGTTTTTTTTTTAAATTAAACACCACACAAAAATATTTTTCTATCTCATTTTGTTGTCGCCACTGATCTCACTGCTACACGCGTGGTAGACGGAGATGAATTGCGTATCACATGACCCCCTAGGCTGTATCTAAGAAAATAGCCTACGTAAAGGAATTATTCAGTTGCATCGCCACCAAAGAAGTGATATCGGGAAACTTTGTGAAAAATCAGCCGAGCGGCTTGTAGTGAATTTCTTACTAAACGAAAAACAAGCAAAATTTCGCATCAACTACCAGTCACCTTGTTCACTACTTATACGTAAATAATTGATAATGATTTGTTATTGTATCAAATATCCACTTTTAAACGGAATATTATTTGTTATTTTAAATCGTGAAAAATAAAAATAATTGACGTGATTGCGACATTGAATTCAAATAATTACGCTATTAAAATCCAAAAATACTTTTGTAAAATTTCGGCATTTTTGATTTACCATCCATATTAGGTTATGTTTATACGAGTATCTTGACTACCAGATTATTACTCACCTCTCATACATTACAATTTGGGAGGCGGGAATGGGTACCGCCGTCCCGGGAACCATTTATTGGATAACCAACACTTCTGCCGTAGATCATCCCAAGTGGTTTGCTACATTTGGTGACTTAGCAGGGGTGCTCGAGTTCATAGGGTGCGGTTTGTTTGGATCTGGCGGCGGATGACCTGGACGCACTGAACCCTAGATTCCTACCCTCCCCTCTTGCCGTTTTCCTTCCCAAAACTTCCTCTCCTTCTTTTGCTTAAAAAGACCCTCCACACAGCATCCCCAAAGATGACATAGGCCCTGAGGATATTAATTTTTCTCAGGGCCCCTTGTGTGGAGATAATGTAAAAAAAAACCTTTTTCATTTTCAAAACATCTCTGAAAAGACCCTCCACACAGTATTTCCAGATGACATAGGCCCTTAGGAAATTTGAGAAAAGTGAAAACTTCTTTAGCACCGTTGTGATTTGAAAATCAATGAAACGGAATCAAGTGACACTAAAAAGAGAGAATCACATACATCTCTAGTTATAGGATTTAGCATGCAAGAGAATGAGAGCAATAAAATATTTAATAAAATAAAATACTTTTGTGTTTAAAACCACGATATTTATTAATTTTTTAACCGATCGGTTTCGCTTAACTTAAGCATCTTCAGGGTACAAATTAATACTGTATTAATTTGTACCCTGAAGATGCTTAAGTTAAGCGAAACCGGTCGGTTAAAAAATTAATAAATATCGTGGTTTTAAACACAAAAGTATTTTATTTTATTAAATATGTCAAACCACAAAGTGATTGCTTTCTACAATAATAATAAAATATTTATTTATTTTACGGGTACTCGGTTCAAATATATTTCCATAAATCCACGGTACCACGCAAGCCTCCTTTGATCCAGTGGTATGAAGCGCCTGATGAACCTTAGTAGCCAGACATTCAGCGGACCTAGAATCGAATCTTACGAAATCCAAAAAAAAAACCATATTTTTATTTTTGTGAAATCAATATCCACTCCAAAATGAACAGGCAAAGATTAATAAGATGACCAAATGTATAGGAAAAGGTTCACTGGAATTTGACGACCAAAATATGGAAAAAATCATCTTTCACATTGATAAAAAAGTGCTTCATAGTCTCTCCACTCTTGTCTACTTTAGTTTTCCGAATGTTTCACTTGTACCGTGCGTGTATATGCGTGTATATATGCATATAATACGTGCGTATAGAATATGCGTGTATATACGCATATAATAATATAAATAAAATATGTAGTTACTTATTTAATGTAACTCGTGAGATCGTGGAATAAGCCAATGTTCGACATTTAAGGTGACTTACTGCGGAGAGCAGGTGTGCGAAAATTTTATATTTGCAATCATCGAAGACAATGAAAAATATTATTTACAAATGCACAATAGGTTAGAAGGATCACGAATACAAGTGCGAAAACCACTTACTATTTTAACCTTCACCATCGCCTTGGAAGTGCGTCGTAATGGTGCTGTACGTACCTATGGACTTCTTGAAGGAAATGCAAGATTCAAGGATACAATTGTTAAATTACAAAAGTAGACAATCTTACCATTCTTCCGATCCTACCAGAAACAGATTTCTGCTTTAACCTTCCGTCGGGCGCAATGCAAATCCTAAGGGAACGTACCCATACTACGTGACCCGTTCAGGGGGGGAAGGGGGATCTCCAAAATACCACGCATGGTCACAATGAGGGGCAGAGAGCTTGGGTTTTTACCACGTAGTCAATTGAGATCAAATCAGAGACTTTATTTTGCCTCAAAAATTTCTATGAACAACCATCGAAAAAACGTGCATGGTTCTCTCCAGGAGACCGCAGGAGGCCTTGTGTGTCACGAAGGAAAGCGTGGAGTGGAGAGACGTCGAGGCTGTCAATGAAGAGATAATAATCACGTCTGAGGAAACTCCCGATATTACCGCCCCCGTGATCTACGACGTTTCCGAGTGGATTGATACTGGGAATGTGTTTGTGGGAGTTGGAAAATAAATGTTAATAAAAATAACAGGACTTTTGTTTCCATAAATTAAGTTCTGGTTACAATATATTTTGACATAAGTTTTATCTTGATAATATTTTTTCCACTTGTGAATACAGGTAGGCACGCACTCTTGCCGTCAAAGCAAGCGCCGTCTTAATAAAGACAAATATAAGCAAAATATATATTTTTCAAAATATATTTTTTTAAATTTATTCAACACTTATTTTTTTAAATTTTTTGTTAGCAAGAAATGATTCAAAACCATATTTATGAATAAAAACCATATTTATGAATAACTACGTGAAAACTGTAGGGGGAGGGGGGGGGGATTAAAAATTGCAAAAAGTGAGTCACATAGTGTGGGTGCGTTCCCTAACACCATCGGGCGCAATTCACCTGTAAGATTATATCATAGAAAAACAAATCAAAATAGATTTTCCCTTAAATTTTTCAAACAAGATTTTTTTTTCAAAAATGTGAGTGGTGGCGAAGGAGGAAAAGTCAGGTGGCCATGCGCCTAGATCGGCAATATTTACCCTTTGGCACAAAAATTACAGATCACTTCATCTCACAGATTAGTTGCGCCTGACGGTGGGTTAATCTCACAAAAGCTCGGGAAGAAACTTTATTTAATTGAACCTATTTAATGTACCCATATTACGTATTAATTTATACTTAAGAATAAGAAACATTAAATTTGCATCAAATAACAGCAAATTTCTTTTGACAAAAATTTGACCACAACCGAAATTACGTAGTTTCAATCTCCGTCTACTAAGAGACTCCAAAACTTTCCATACTCCTTTACAAAGAATCAACTTAATCTACTCTCAACCTCTTGGGGGCCATCCATAAATTACGTCACACCTTAAGGGAGGGGGGGGGGGGGATTTGAGAAGTCTGACATTGTGTGACAAGGGGTATGGGGGGGATCATCAGATCTGTGACGTCACATTTAAAAAAATTTGAACTACTGTTTTTAGTATTTTTAGATGTAAAATTGCAAAATATGTGACGTCACACCTGGGAGGAGGGGGTCACACAAATGTGACGAAGTGTTACAGGGACTGGGGGAAGTGGGGGGGGGGGGGGGGGGGGGGAGGGGGGGTAAAAAATCATGAAATTCATGTAACGTAATTTATGGATGGTCCCTTGTGCGAATGTGTCGACTGTATAACACCCAACTTAGTATCTATATCTTCAGTGCTACATGTATAAGTTGGCTGTGGAGTAAACAGAAAATAAAGCTATACCTTTAGAATTTTAACTTTAATTGCTGGCGCGGGGAGTCTGTCAGACGGAATGTTTACATTTAATCATAAATTTCCGCCTCTAATTAATAAAGATATCCAAATAAACACTTTGAACAGATTCATATTTGTGTGTTTTGTTTTGCCCCCCCCCCCCCCCCCCCCCCCCCTAACTTTTACATGTACTTTTTCCGCAGATTTTCAAGCGCTGATCGGGGGGGGGGGGTAGATATCCTATTTTTTTATGCGAATTTTTATAATCCCGAGTGCCGAGTACTCTTCCAATAAAATAATGCTTATAAATTCTACTACAAATTTATATATGACTGCTCTCAGAAATCGAGAATGGTATGCCAGTGATAGAAGTTCGCATCTTCATCATGCATACGTATGGAATGCAACTCAAACACAACACAAAAATGGTTTAAATTAAACTAAATATGCGATGTATCAAAACTACATTCAGTACAAAAGATGGCTTTTCTTTGATTCTAGCGGCCCTTAAATTCTGAACAGAAAACTGGTTTTAATTAAATCTTTATGCGGCGAATTGAAACTACACTCAAAACATGAAAAGGTTTTTTTTATTCTGCCGGCACTTACATTATGAACACAAAACTGGTTTTAAATAAATCTATATGTGGTGAATTAAAACTACACTCAGAACATCGCGGCGGAGGAAAATTTCGCCGCCCACTTATTTGGATACTTCAAGCGACGGGGGAGGGGGATTCGGAAATCCAATTTTTTTATTACGACCTATTCATATAGGTCGTAATAAAAAAATTTCATATAGGCTTCACTGAGTGGTTGGCTAAGGGACACGGAAGCTAAGTGTAGTTTATGATCAGACCGAAAGCCATTCACATTTTTTGTTGGTACTTGCCAATTGATTTGAGATTTATTGTATTACTTATGTTCTCTATTTTATGCAGGTGCTTGCGGGTTTTTACAGATGCAATGTCGCCTCATGGAGCCTCATGAATGAGTTTTTCTTTTGCCCTGTTTAATTTATCTTTGTCTTACTAACCTATTTTTTGCATTTTGTTTTTCCTGTTAAGCACTTGCATACTGCTTACTAACAACGTATGCATGAATACTGGAGGTCTAGATTCGTTCAAAATAAATAAATGTAGCTTCGTTTAAAAAAAAAAATTAGAATCTTGCGAGAGCCTTGAAGGAGTAACCATCAGTTACTTATACCAAGGCGGGTAAGAGGTGGATTACCTCCACTGTATTCATATAGGAGCCGGATTTTTTTAATAATCACATTTGGCGAATATTCTTTCAACGAAAATCGTGTTTATAAATTCTACTCCAAAGTTTGATAGATTGATTGATACTGTGTTTGAGTCCCCAAAAAATAGTTACACGCGCAACAATCAATTTCTCAGAATTTTACAGCATTATGTAACTCAAATGTAAAATTTCACGCGATGTAAGATGAATCTGCAACTCGTTATTAAATTTATCGTTGTATTCTGAACACAAAACCAGTTTGTATGCGGTGAATTAAAACTACACTCAGAACATGAAAATGGTTTATCTCTGATTGTGGCATTAAATAAATAGTCTGCAACTAGAATTTCATAACTGCACATCACTAACAGAATTTTTTCCATCGAAATGTGTCAGCAGATGAAACCAACTGGAATTTTACATTCTGTACTGGTTTAAATTAAATCTGTACCTGGCGAATTAAAACTACACAGAACATGAAAATGGTTATTCTTTGATTCGGGCAGCATATACAGAGGCTGCAAATAAAATATTATAACTGAACTTCAAATAAGAGGATGTTTTCCTTTGAAATGTGCAAACAAATGAATCCACAATTGGAAAATTACATTCTCAACACAAAATTGGTTTGAATTAAGTCTGTATGCGGTGAATTAAAAGTACACTCAGAACATGATCATGGTTTTTCTTTGATTCCGGCAGCACATACAGGATACAGAGTCTGCAACTAGAATTTTATAACTGAACTTCGAATAAGATAATGTTTTACTTTGAATTGTGACAGCAGATGACTCCTCAAATGGAATTTTACATTCTGAAAACTGGTTTAACCCTTCGAATAATACATAAGAAAAAATATCTATTAACTTTTTCCTGTCAATGTTTGCGCACAAAATTTCCGGTTCTTCCCTTGCATTTTGAATGTTCCTTTTTTTATCCTTTTGCAAAAAACAATATTGTTCTAAAATCAAGATAAAGTATTTTTTCCGACGTGCTTATTAGAACATTATTGTTTCTTAATATTAAAATTTTGATATTGGAAATGTGGATTGGTTCAAAAATATACGCCTGCGAATATTCGAATTAAAGTACCCAAAATAGAATAAACTTAAAATTTAAATACAGAAACCTTTTCTTAAAAAAAAATGTAATAAAACTGGATCTTAACTTTTTATCGCAATAAATGTGTGGTGCATAATTTCACAATTTTATTTTAAAATTAAATGTGTGGGACAATTTCTGTCTCCTGAGATTAGACGGGTTAAATTAAATCTGCATTTGGCGAAATAAAACTACACTCAAAATATGAAAATGGTGTCTCTTTGATTCTGGCAGCACATACTGCAAATAGAATTTTATAACTTCACTTCGAATAAAATAATGGTCTCTTTCGAAATGTATCATGAGATGAATACACAACTGAAAATCACTCGTCAATATATTCTGAACACAATTCTGGTTTTAATTAAGAGTGAATCCGTTTGCGTGTTAACAGCTTTAATTAGTATTACTCTCATAATATGCGTATGGTTTTCCTACGAATTGCGAAATTTGCAGCTTAAAAAAATATAATTATTGGTATTTTTTAATAAATAATTTTAAAAAAGTTGGATTCGTTTACGAAAGTAATGTAGAACATTTTCAAATAATAATTTGAAATGGTTTAAATTTTTCCAAGATAATATTATTATTTATTGTGGAAATTTGCCGCCCCCCTTAAAAGTGCCGCCCGGGGCGGGCCGCCCCCCCCGCCCCCCCCCCCACGCTACGCCACTGCTACCAACCCACGTCAACAGTTAAAGGTTAATCTGGCAACCGCACTTATTATCGTTATGTCATAAACGACAGCGCCCTCCCTTTTCGCCAAATTATACGTGTGGCAATCACGTTATTCTCGTGTAATTTACAGCACTTGCATTATGTAAAAAAATATTAGTTTTAGACTGCTAAACAGTAATTTTGTTTATTTACGTTAATAACATAAATATCTACATAGTTTTGTGTAGTTGAGTGACGTCGCTAACTTGGATGAATTTTAGGATGGGTTGTTTCACAGAAATGAAAATGTAACATTGTCATCAAATTGGCCATTCAATACCTACCATTTTGTTTTTTAAGAGTTGAAAGGTTAACCGTTCAGCTTTCAGCTTTTGACCAAATTGTGATCAGCTGAAGGGGACAACTATCTTGTCTTTAAGCTTGTCAGCATATTACAATTTGACAGAAAGCTGAAACGCACCCAGAACTGGCGTTTAAGCGAGAACTTTCAATTTAAAAAAAAAATACAAGTGTACAGCTCACGTGTTGTAGAAATGAAACCTTCAGAAAACTAAAGTAGACCAGAGTGGGGAGGCTACGATTACCGCACAAAGAGGAGACCGATTATTTTAACTCATTCTCTCGCAGGCTGTGTTTGTCACTGCTTTTTCATTTCATCGAGTTTCAAATCACAACGGTACTAAAGAAGTTTTCACTTTTAAAAATGGGATGAATGGACAAATTGATGAAAATCTTACATTTTAATTTCTGTGAAACATCTGGCTCTAAGTCTACACATGGTCGATAATGTACTGTTAAAAGATAAAAACATCAATGTATGTATCTTAAGATTTAATATGTGAATGCGACATAAAATAATAATAGCTAAAATTAAATAATATATTTTTTTAAACTAAAATAAAAACGTGGCTTGTAATTTAAAATTATTTAAACGGCCCTAAAGACGTCACAATATTGTAAAAACTAGTATAAAAAGTTTCATATGAATAATGCAAATGATATTATTATTTGTCGTAAGTATTTTTTTTTATATTCGAAAAACCCTGTAACGCGAGTACCTTCCTACGAAAACAAGGGAGTCAAAAAACCGGTTTTAAATTACATTAAATTAAAGTGGATGCGAACACTCTTAGATAATAATATGTACCTAGAAATTTTTTTAAAAATTTATACATATTTTAAAATTGATACATATTTTAAACATAAAACGCGTAAGTGAGAAAATAAGTAAAACCAACCTGTAGAGAAAGAAAAATGAATACCTTTTATAGCAGTACAAGGTCATTGATCAACTAGCATGATATTATTTTCATCCATCTATGGGCCCAGACCCAATGCATCCATTTATCCTCCAGTGACCTTGACACATTTATTTCCTGATTCACTCACAGCTTCCGTATCCGAGCCGACATCGTGTCGACAGGGTGTACAGGAAGCTTAAATAACTATTTTAGATTAATCTTTACTGCGAATCTTTTTTCATTATAAATACATAAAGTATATCATTGAAGAAGAAGATAACAATAATACATCTAAACGAAAATATGAGATAGAACAAGACACAGAAAAACAGAAAAAAACAATGGTTAGACGAGACGTCTGGGTTCGAGTCCCCGTTGCGAACATTGTCTTTTTCTGCTTTTCTTTCTTGTATTTCATATTTTCGTTTAATGGGAATAACCTTCAATAAAAAGAGAGTTTTTCTTATAAAAAATACATAAAATATGATTTTTCTACTGTTGCATTGAGTATAATTAATATGAAATTGAGAGTTATTTTATTAAAAATAAAAGCATAAACTACTAGAAATTTTTTTTTTCATAATAAATGTATAACCGCTTAAAATACCATTTTATTGCTAAAATTATTTCTGACAGTTTCCATTGATTAACTTTTTTCTTTCACATAAAATTATTCACAAAATAAACAAAAAAACACTTCTGCGCATGAAATTGTGATCTCTAGACTCCGCTTGTCAAGCGATTTTTACGCCTTTTACCTATATTTGCGGAGATATAAGGAACACTAAGTGTCACGAACAATATCGTGATACGAGATAGGATGTGGACTGTAAATCTATATTTTTTTGAGACAAGAGTTTTTTAAAGTCAATCACAGGATTTGGCAATTGGAAGGAGAAAGCCTCTACCCTTGATGGGTTCATCTGCTGTCATGCGCAATCTTGATGGTGGCTGCTCTCCACGATAATTGCACAAATGGTGGTTACAAGTATCGACAGTTTTGGGATTAATTAGTTAGTATTTTTACGATTATTAGCTAGAATTTCAAGAGCGAGATGTGAACGATATCATGGCGAATTTTCAACTTCTTAATGTGGGTAATTTTTGATTTTGCGATATTGTGTATGTGTACCAAGTAGGTAGTCAACATTTTACTCTTCTTGTAGTAAATAAGTAGGGACTTCCAAGGAAATAAGTAAGACAAAGGGAGAAAATAACAATGAAGGACTTGGGAACAAGAGTTTCAGTTTTTAAGGTGTTTCAGAATTAAAATCTAAGAATACACGGATTTTTTATTGTTGCCTTCTTCTTAAGGGATATTTGACTTATTTAATCCAGTGGTTCCTGACATTATTTGGAGTTAAAAATGTCATCAAAATATTAGTCTTCGGTGAAATTTTTGACGCTTATTTATTCATTTTTTAATTTAAAACACAAAAAATCAGTAGTAATGACAGTTAAGGTTGGGGTGAGGGGTTGGGCGGTTACTCGGGAGAGAGATAATATGTGAATGATTTCTTTTACATTCTTAATATAAAAAACTTTAAAAATAAAAACATGAAAACAGTCACAGGAGACCAAAATTTAATTACCATATTTTACTCCAAATAATGTCAGGTATCACTGCTTAAATAAAGTCAAGCACATCCCTTACCACCCTGTATACGTCTACAACACAGTTAATAGGATCAGGGTCTGGCAAATCTTTTTTTACGTATCTCTTTTTATGTCTACGGTTTTGAACTTTAAAACTACTTGGAACACGCACTGTAATCTTGATAATTTCTTTTCTTTTTATTAATATGGGTAGATACAAAATATTTTTCTCAATATTTAGGAAAGTATTCGGGCAAAGGGCAAATTGTAAATACATTTAGACATTATTTTCTGTGATATTTATAACTAAAAATAAAAGATAGTTGGAAGTTTAGGCGTTTTTTTAATCACATAGAAGTGTAGTCTAACCCCGGGGAAGCCGTTTTTTAAGGCTAGTTTTCATTCGGGATTATTGAAGTGAAACTTCTTTACGCACTAACGGAGTAAGCTGGTTAATGCGTGACGAGAGCATTATGAAAAGTGTGATCGGGCAAAGCGAACGGTCGAGCAAGGCGAACGGAAGTTGAGAGGGAGACATAAGTTAGTGAAGTTTATGTGAATACCGCAAAAGAGTCCCAACTGCTCACAACTACTTGGAGCCAGTAAGACTGGCTCAAGACAGTTGGGAACAAGACAATTAAAAGGTTTCAAGAAAAAATTGAAGTAAAATATTTTAAAAACACCTTTTTCAAACATTTTCTGGAAATGGATGTGCAAATTGGTTTTTAAGATTGTTCTTACTGCCATTTTATATTGCTCACATAAAATATATTTTTTGCTTTTCCTGGTCGTTAACTATCTTTCGGCTTGCAAGACCATTTATGGTTTAAACTGTGTTTAAACCACTTTGAGACCACTTATTTATACGATTTTAAATGTCAATAAATAAGTCGTCTCTTTATTTTCTTTACTTTACACGATCTTTAAAAAATACTGAAGTCTCATCAATTTTCTCCATATTTTTATTTTATTTTTATAATAGCTGAAAAAACCTTTTTCACTTATTCTACCTATGTAATACTTATTTTTTATACTATCTTTATATTTAATATGTTTTTTTAAGTCTAATTTATACTTTGGGTACTTGGAAATATAGTATTGTGTTTTAATATTACCCACACTCAGGCAGTGCCTTAGTGGGTTTTCATTTCTTGTTCATAATTGTTATTATATATTATGTTATTATACAATATTTGCTATTATACATTATATGTACAAAGAAATGGGAATAAATAAAGTTAAAAAAAATTTTTTTTTTTAAAATCATCACATCCGTCACACTGTCAACCCTTGTTCTAAAATGACTAATTATATATGTTATGATGATTCCCCCGTTTCACGGTCATTCTAAAAATAACTTAGTAACAAGGTAGTAAGTAGTACGTTAAATAATTATTTATTATTTATTGAGTTATTAGTAGACACATGACATCATAGATGTACACAGCGATTCATTCTTGTTTGAAATACATTTCCGTGTTTCCTAGTTAAGGACAATCATCCGAGTTATTTTCAAATCAATGAAATTTCCGCATTTGATAATTACGGTTCTAAGGGCGAATATATGAACATACGAACTAGTCAGGGGTGTGCAATGCGTAGTCTGTAGAGACTCCGCAGCAGTAGCGTGAATTGCTCTATGACCAATGAATGGTAAGGGAACGTACCCACACTACGTGACCCACTTTTAACAATTTTTAACCCACCCCCCCGATGACTAAAAACCTAAGACCCCCGCCGCTCATTGTGACCAACCGTGGTATTTTGAAGAATCGATTTTGGGTTAGAGCGATTTGAAATTCTTCTTTGAGCCTTGAGCGAAGCACCAAACTTCGCTCAAGGCTCCTATTGGTTGAGATATAAAACGGAAACGACGATAGGTCTGCGCTCATTGGCCAATGAGCGCAATGCGTAAATTCGCGCCTCGCCGAGCGCGTCCCGTAGCGCAGCGGTATAGTGCGTCGCAAATCTCAGCGGCCAGAGAAATCCAGCGGACGGATGTTCGAATCCTACGAAATCCAAAAAAATAAACATTTTTCTGTTTGTAAATCAATATCCAATCTTCAAACCACTTTAAAATGAACAGGCAAAAGAAAGCGACTTTATAGTTTCACTTCTATGGCGTGTGAATTACACACTCTAATTTTTGTTTTATGTGAATACCGCACAAGAGTCACAGCTGGTTTTAACCACCTGAAGCCAGTGAGACTATGGAATCCCCAATTGGAGTTGTTGTGAGGCTGAAAGTAATAAGGACAGGAAGTAGATGGGGAGAGGAAGGTGGGTAAGTTCCTGCCTATTCAGATGTACTTACCAAATACAGCCATTTCAAGCAACTTTTCAATTCTGAATTGTGGTCTTAGGGGCCATCTATAAATTACGTCACACCTTAAGGGGGGGGGGGGGGGGAGGGGAGTAGAGAAGTGTGACATTGTGTGACAAGGGGAATGGGGTGGTCATGTAATGTAAATAAAATTTAAGATTATTTTTAGATGTAAAATTGAGTCTCACAAATGCGACAGGGACGGGGGAAGGTAAAAAAATCATGAAATTCGTGTGACGTAATTTATAGATGATCCCCTATACCGGGCCAGTGAAAGTATTTTCCACTCTGGAACGTGCCGCAAATATAACTAAAATTACTTTTAAAGATTAAATTGTGATCACAAATCAATCAAATAAAGCGCATGCTGGGATTTGAACCCGCGATTGAGAATTTGGGTTGATAGTCAAGAGCCTTACCCCTCGACCACGGAGGCCGTTTTCTAATTTCCCGGTACGGTACTGTAATGCTTTAAGATTTTTTACATGTGCTTTAAAACACATGCATTATTGTAACTATTTTTTTTAGCCTTTATAAACCTGAAAATCAAAACAAAGATCACTCTTCTATTCAATTTAAAAAGTTCCGATGTGTCAATGATTATTAACACGAAGTTTCTTACAATAATAATCGTCGGTAGTGACATAATATTTACGTATGAAATAATAAATAAATATACAAACATATTTTATCTTGGGACGATAATCCGGTATAGGTCCAAGTGTGGATGATGTTTTGAAATAATGTATACAGCAGTCAAAGCAAATAACATTTACCTACGTCATTAGGTGAATATTTTCCTCTTCGGAGATAAGTTAGCGATAACGAAGAAAGTACCCACTGATTAGGCTTGACTAATTCAATTACAGTTGACCCAACAACACATTCTTGGGAAATTAAATAAACCATTAAATTATTAACAGCCCTTTTTGTTGCTTATGCGTACTTGTTTTAGCGAAAAACAAACACTCGTACGTACACGTCGTTGAAAGATTTTTCAGTGTGCTTTGTACATTATTGCAATAAAAACTAAGACCAAGTTTTTTTTTTTTTTCAATTATTTCTGGCTTTCACCCTTCAAGGGTGTTCTAGGCCATCATTTATAATTACAGAGAAAGGAAAGGTGAATTTATATATTAATTTTATTTAAATGTGCAAATTTCAGAATTTTATGGAAGATTGGAGTAGAGTTCAGACTTAGAAGAGATGAGATGTTGAATGGAGGAGAGGCAATTTTTGATAACGCTTGATAGAAGAGAGGATATTTATTTAGAGAGGGACAATCAAAAAATATGTGATCTAAAGTTCCCACATCTAGACCACAGAACGTACAATCTGGGGAGTCAAGCACATGAATTTTATAAAGGTGAGAAGGAACGGAACAATGTCCGATTCTCATACGAATAAGAAAGGAAATTTCTTTTTTGGAAAAATGGGGGAATTTTTGAAACCACGGTTTTGATGGGATAGTCCTTTGTATTGAGGCGTAGCGGGCACCCTTGGATTGACTAGCAATGTTCCAATACTCTGTCCAAACATTGCGGGATCTATCTATGATGATGGAAAAAATATCAGACAGGGGAATATGGTTAACGAGGGTAACGGTAGGGTTAGACGCTCCTTGTTTTGCCAAGGAATCAGCAATATCGTTACCCACTATGCCAACATGTCCAGGAATCCAAATCAGAGTGGCAGTTTTTCCAGAGCTTTGAATGGAGGTTATCAATACTCGAATAAGACATACAAAGTGATCATCAGGATGAAGAAGAGGACTTGTTTTAAGTTTTTGGAGGGAACTGAGAGAGTCAGAGAGAACAAGAGAATGTTCAAAATTATTTTTTATTATATATTTGAGAGATTCAATAATCGCAATGCACTCGGCAGAAAATATTGAAAATTGGTTTGAAATTGAATAAAATATTCTTTCATTAGAATTATTGTGGTAAACGTTAATACCAATACCACAGTTAGGAGAGTCCGGAGATTTGGAGCCATCAGTAAATAAAAGAGAAGAGTTGGGCCATTTAGAAGAAATAATGTCATTGAACATATTATTGACAGTACGGGCTGGGAGATTGGAATGACTTTTAAGGATGCCGATCCCTTCTAATATCGTTGGGGATAGGGTGACGTGACTATATTTTAATTTGTACAAAGGAAGAAGATCATTTTTGATAATTTGAAGCTCTGAGAGAGAGCGAAAATTTTTACGGATGGCAGGGAGAGGTTTAGTTCGAGCTCTGATTGTAGATGAATGTGTTGAGTCGTTGAACAACGAGACTCTGGGAATAATCTGATGACTTTTAGAATTTAAACATTTAAGAACAAATTTGTCAGCAAATAATTGACGCCTTAAATAAAGAGGAGGATCAGAACATTCTACTTGAAGGGAATTGATGGGCGACGATTGCATCGCGCCAGTTATTATTCGCAATGACTTAGATTGAATTTTGTCTAATTTACTGAGTGCATTTTTGGATGCAGTACTAAAAAGTGGGCAGGCATAGTCGAGATGACTTCGAATAAGTGCATTGTAGAGCAACTTAATGCAGATAGGATGAGCACCCCACCAAACGCCAGTCAATGATCTGATAATATTTAAATTTTTTTCACATTTAGTAACTATATTATTAATGTGGGAAGACCATTTAAGTTTCCTATCAAATGTTACTCCCAAAAATTTAACTTCGGAAGCATTGGGGATTGGAGAGTTTTTAAATAAAATTTGAACAGGGGGGTTATTATGACGATTTGAGAAGGTAACACACTGACTCTTTTGTACTGAAAGTTCAAGACCATTTAAAGTAAGCCATGTGCAAAGGGCATCCATGGCTTCATTAAGATATTTGACGGCGGATGGAATGATTTTGGATGATAAGAAGAAAGCTATGTCATCTGCGAACTCAACAACTTTTACTTGAGGGGGAATGGTGACATGCATATCGTGTGTGTATATATTATACAGTAAGGGGGATAATACATCGCCTTGGGGTAAACCCTTCCAAATTGACCTACTCTGAGGAGTAACATCTGGTAGCTCAATGAAAATTTTCCTATCGAGAAAAAGATTAATAATAGATTGGACAAACATGAGGGGTAAGCCAAGGCCTAAAAGTTTTTTTTTAAGAATTGGGATGGAAACATTGTCAAAGGCGCCTTCTATGTCTATAAAGACTGCAAGACATACTTCTTTGTTAGAAATGGATAAATTAATATCAGTGCTGATGATGGCAAGGTTATCTTGGGTAGATTTCTTTTTCCTAAATCCAAATTGGGATGGAGAGAGAAGATGATTACTCTCGACAAAAAATTCTAACCGGTTTTTAATTAATTTTTCATAAATTTTACTAAGGGTGGATGAAAGAGCAATTGGCCTATAGTTGGATCCAGAATTGGGTGATTTGTTTAATTTTAGAATTGGGATGATTATTTGAGAACTCCAGTCATCAGGTATTATGCCAGTCTGGAAGATTTTATTTAAGATGCTTAAAAAGTGATTTAGAACATTATCATTACTATTTTTGATAATGCTATAAGGTATACCATCTCTGCCTGGAGATGAGTCCTTGACTGTTGATAAACAATTTTTTAATTCAATTAAAGTGAATGGAGAGTCAAGCCAATGATCAGACATAGGAGTGTTGTGGATTGGAGTTATTTCATCTAAGTTAGGTACAGAAGGGGGGGCAATTTTGTCCAAGAACTCGTCTATCCATTTAGAATGAGAAGCTCGAGGAGATGTTGGACTGAAGGAGGATCGAAATCTACGAATCATAGACCAAACTTCCGAAATTGGAGTGTTCGGAGATACTGAACTGCAGAAGTTGTACCACCCGGATTTTTTTTTTGACCTCAATACCCTTTTGGCATTGGCTTCGGCATTTTTGTATATGAGATAGTTCTCCATAGTCATATTGTGACGATAGGAAAGAGATTTAGCTTTCCGAATTCTCACTACTTTGGAACATTCCTCATCCCACCAGGGAGTTGGAGGGAGTTTTTTGAGAGATTTGGTTTTAGGGGGAGGATTTGATTTATTGATTGCAGTTACGAGCATTGATTTGAAGTTATCGTAGTCATCTTTGACAGATAATGTATCGGTATAGGATAAATTTTGTATAAACTTATCCATATGTGAGTTAAATTCGTCCCATTTGGTGTGTTTTGTTTTAATCTTTGTCGAAATATGGGACTTGTCTGAATGGAAAGAAGTTTGATAAGTGATGGTGATCGGGAAATGATCACTGGAGCAAGGGTCGGGGGACACCACCCACGAGGAGAGAGGTGCCAGATTAATAGAGCATATGGAGAGATCCACTGCACTGGGGTTTGTGTTGGGGCGAGAGATTCTAGTAGGAGATCCGTCATTCAAAAGAAAAAGGTTGGATTCATCTAGGAAATCCATCACACTTCGACCGTCTCGATCACAGAAAGCAGAACCCCAGACGGGGGAATGGGCATTAAAATCACCCAATAAAAAGAAAGGAGGGCTTAGTTGACGGACAATTTGCAACCACGCTTGTTTATTGAAGTGCGATGTTGGGGGAAGATAGATAGAAACAAAGGAAGTGTCCTTTATTTTAGCTGCA
Source organism: Limnephilus rhombicus (assembly GCA_929108145.2). Lineage (NCBI taxonomy): Eukaryota > Metazoa > Arthropoda > Insecta > Trichoptera > Limnephilidae > Limnephilus > Limnephilus rhombicus. The sequence goes on along the minus strand of OV815288.1, from coordinate 4,968,383 downwards.
ACCATTTGAAAGTCAGCATTGGGGGGTTTGATATTATTTATTGGGAAAACCGGAAGGGATTTTTTAATAAAAAGGGCAGCACCACCGCCCGTACCTTCCGGGCGATCATCGCGGAGACAGGAGTACCCTCCCACATTAAAGTGGGTGGATGGAGTAAACCATGTCTCCGAGACAGCAGCCACAGAAACAAGGTTTGAATTTAATAGGTTAAGAAGGTTTGATTTGTTAGAAATATCACTGCGGCTATTCCACTGAAGAATTCTGACATCTTGAAGAGCCATTTTGAATAAATGATTTTAATGTGGAAATAATAGAAGCAGCGTTGGACGGTAGATTAGTTTGAGAAGAAATTAGGTCAATTAGAAGCATAATAAGAGTTTGAATAAATGAAGAATTATCTTGGGAGAGTTGTTCAGAAAGCTTTTGATAGTTTGTTGAGGATGAATTATAATTGTTTGCACACCCATTTGTGGCGTGTGAAAGAGGAGAACCATTGGGATTTAAGAGAAGTGAGTTGTGTTGTTGCTGATCGTATCCACGAGCCTGTTTAGAGATAGGGTTTATGTATGTAAATTTTGTTGAACGGGAAGATGTTGAGGAGGAGGCGAGAGGGTTGGATGAAGAGTTACTGGATAAAACCTCGGAAAATGATTTTTTGACAGGCGGGAATAATTTAGAAGCCTGCAGAAAAGACAAGTTCTCAGAGGCCATAGAAATTTTTATATTTTTTTGGCGAGATTGTTCGGGGCAAGAAGAGTTAATGGCGGAATGAGCGCCTAAGCAGTTAAAACATTTAGGTGAAGAGAGAGAAGAACATTGGTCAGCCGAGTGGTTTTCTCCACATTTGAAACATCTGGGAGGGGATCTGCATGCAGCTTTGGTATGACCAAAACGGCAGCAGTTGTAACATTGAGTGGTGGGATAAGTGTACATTTCAACTGGTAAGGAGTTGAAAAATAAATAAATATGGGAGGGAAGAGATTGTCCTTCGAATGTGATGACGACAGATTGGGAGGGCTTCCAGGAAACGATGCCCTCAGAGGTGTCCTTATAATTTAGCCTCCTGGCTTTTATGGGATTGCCGATATGTTGGGGGGTTGAAAGTGAGGACAGGATTTCTGGAATGGACAGATCGGTCGAGATACCCCTGACCAGGCCCATTCGAGTGACATTGAAAGTTGGGATGTACGCCTTGAATTTAGAATTTGATGAAATAAATATATTTTTGATAAAGTTGTTGGCGGCTGAACCCGACAGGAATTCAACAGAGATTCGGAAGCGACCCTCGGCTTTAACACCTCCAGGTTTAATCGAAAGGTTCTTGTTATTTGAAAGAAATTTACCAAATTCAAGAGGATGGATGGTTTTACCTTGTTCAGTTTTTTGCGCATATACAATGTAGGGGCCACGGGAATGAGTAGAGTAAAAGATTGTTGGAGGAGGTTGAGGAAGAGCTGGAGGGGACTGAGGAGACAAAGGCGAATCATGTTTTTTTGGGGAAAGGGGACTAAATTTTCTTTTTTTAATTGAGGTTAGGATGACAGATTCATTGTCTGAAATGTTTGAATGTTCTGAAAAGTCTATTTTATCTGAAATGTCTCCATCTGGAGGGTCAGGAGGGGGATCTGGGGGCTTTGTAAGGGGTACAAGAGGGAAATCCTCCTCCATTGTTCAAAAAATTACAGCAAATATAAAAAGTGACAGAAGTAAAAAAATTATATAAATATCTGAAAATGAGCAGCAAGAGTGACTCCTGGAAGATCAGGGGGGAGAAGATTCCAACACACTAAACTTTTTACAGCCAAAACACAATAAAAAGATTGGTTTAAGAATATTTTTTGAAAGAGCAAAACAAAAGAACTGATGACAGCCAAATGTTATTGTTGCGAGTCCCTAAGACCAAGTTGTTTCGCAGAAATTAAAACATAACATTGTCATCAATACTCATTTCATTTTGTTTTTTAGACATTTTAAAGGGTTCCCGTTAAACGCCGATTCCAGGTGCGTTGCAGCTTTCCGATGACTTTGTCATACTAATTCTTTTCCAATTTAATTGTAATCTCTCTTTCTGGAATCGATTTTTTTTGCAATAATCCGCACAGGAAATATAAAAAAATAGTCAAATAATTTCCCTCAGTGCCTGTGTCATCTTTGGTGATGCTGTGTGGAGTATCTTTTTGAGGATAGGAAGGAGTGAACACGGGTCTTGAAAAGTACAAAGGTTTGGGAGGGAATAAAAACAGAGGACGCCAAATAGTTCCACAGCCGAGCTGATTATCTCAAAGACGAGACGTTGAAACGACCCATTCTCATATTTATGACAAATGTCAACTACGCACCGGACGCCAGTTCCTCGAGCATCTTCCATTGGAATGCTGGTAGAACAAGGACCGAAAGGACTATAAAGATTTTATTTACTTATTTATTTATAAGTGCATATTTACATAATTAATAGATACATTTACTTGAGAAGATACATTAGGTCACCACACTAGGCAGCTGCCTGTATCATGGTGACCAACGGAGGATAGTTATTTTGAAATTAAGTCTAGTAAGTGTAAACATATTTAAGGAAAATTATAAAAAAAATTAGAAAATTAGTAGAAATGTTTCCAATAACTCACAAATTGCCAAAGTTGCCTGGAAAATAAACATAGGTAAATAAGTAAGGTAGCTGTTATGTATGTACATAAACACACATAAATACATATATGCACACATACATACTTAATTTTGACTTAAAAGTGTTCAAATCTTTGTACTCACTTGTTAGTGAAGATTCATACCATCCATCTTTATGTATAGAAATCGCAATCAACGAAAGGAAATCTTATTGTCAGAAAACACTATTCAACGACAACAGAAATTGGGTTAAGCATGGATGGAACCTTGAATGTGGTGATTTCGAACAGTTTTATTTCAAACTAAATTCTCAAAACTGGAAACCTTTGTTAAAACTTGAAGATGTAGATATAGCAGTAGATAATTTTTATAGTGTAATTTATGATCTTTTTGACATGTGTTTTAAAAGAAAGCGTTTACCTAGCTCGGAAAGAAAATACCCGAAATGGTTTAATGGTGAGATTCTTAGGGACTTGAAAAAGAAAGACAAATATCACACAAACTGGAAGCGCACCGGATCGGTAGGAGATAGGGAAATGTTTTGTTTTCTAAGATCCAAAATTAAACGTTGTATAAATATTGCATACAAGGAGTATATAAAAAAATATAGAAAACAACGTCAAAAGTGATCCAAAATCCTTCTGGAAATTTGTTTCCGGAAAGAAGAAAGACGGTGGGATTATAAACCAAGTATCATGGAACGGACATACACATACAGGGTCCGATATTCCGGAAGCATTTGCAGAATACTTTAAGTCTGTATATGGAGAACAAAGTGCTGAATTTGACTCCTATACTCCCGGAGGTAACTCTTCATTAGCTCATAATGTAGACATGATACGTGTGCACAAAAATGATTTCCTAGCAGCAGTCAAAAAACTTAAACCAAAAAAATCTGTCGGACCAAATTATATTAATACAATTATTTTGAAGGGATATGCCGAACCATTAATGTCACCTCTCTTACATATATTTAATATTTCTCTAAATTCGGGTAAATTCCCTGACCGTTGGAAAATATCTAAGGTCACCCCCTACACAAAAGCCGCGATAAATCAAATGTATCGAACTATAGACATGTGGCGATTCTTTTGGCACCAGCCAAATTATTTGAACTTATTATACATAAACACATCTATAGTAAAGTAGAACCTTTTCTCATAAATCAGCAGCATGGGTTTAGAGAAGGCAGATCCACAACGACCAACTTAATGGTTTTCGCGGATTATGTCGCAAATACATTGGATAACAACGAATAAGTTAACGTATCGTATAACGATTTTGCTAAAGCTTTTGATAAAGTAGATCACCTCATATTACTAAAAAAGCTTGAAAATTTTGGTCTCTCATATAGAATGCTTCTATTCTTCCGCAATTATTTATCTAACAGAAAACAATACATAGTTTATGGGAAGTTTGCTTCAAAATCTTACTTCACACACTCTGGGGTCCCGCAAGGATCTAACTTAGGACCTCTATTATTTTCTATGTTTATAAATGATATAGCTCTGTTTATAAAATTTGTATTTTTTTGTTATTTGCTGACGATATTAAACTTTATACGCATATAATGTCGAAAGCAGATTCTATTCGTTTACAAACCGATATCGACGGAATCGTAGAATGGAGTAATCGGAATAAACTGTATTTTAACAGCGGAAAGTGTACAACTATGTGCTATACAAGGGCTAGGAGTACTCTATATTTTAAATACAAAATGTCTGGTACCTCGTTAAAACATATTTCACAAATGAGGGATTTAGGAATCACTTTTGACACACGCCTGACATTCCGTTCTCATATCGATTCGGTGTGCAACTCTGCGATGCGAATGCTAGGCTTTGTAATCTGCAACGCAAAATCTTTTTCCAACACAGCAGTCATAAAAATGTTCTACTTCTCTCTGGTTCGCAGCATTCTCCAGAGTGGATCAGTAATATGGGGACCCGAAGATGCCCTCTACTCAAATGATGTTGAAAAGGTGCAAAAAAAGTTCATGCGGTACCTGTACATGCGAGAGTTTGGGTACTACCCTTTGTTTTATCCCTCTGATTTTCTCGCCGGAATGCTGAGACTAAATCGTCTCGACGTGAGGAGAAAAATTGCAATGGTGCTAGTAACACACAAGCTGCTAAACGGGCACATTAGCAATCCTGATGTTCTGGAAAGGATTTCACATTATGTCCCCGATAATTTCACCAGAGCAAGGCAACACAGACTTTTTACTTTTTCTAGAGGCAGGACCAACCTACCAATGGTCATGCCTCTAGGGAGAATGACCACACTATTAAACCTTTCTTCTGAAATTGACATTTTTCAATCGAACTACAATCATTTCAAGAGCGAAATAAAGGTATTCTTTAGCACCTTTCATTATTAATGTACCTATATAATTAACGTATTACACTATTAACTAAAAATTGTGAAATGTAATTGGATATATATGTTAACTGTTTTTCACAATAAAAAATAAATAAATATACATAAACATGTATGTATGCATGCCCACATATACATGTATTTTCATATATATATACACGTATACATACATGTACATACATATACATATATACACCTAAATTTGATGGAAGAAACAAGCCGTCAGCAAATAGTGACAAAAACAAGAACATCTTAATGAGGCTGGACACCACTGCATAATGTATATATGTATATATATATACGTACATATGCCTGTGTTATAAAGTTAAAATATACGAATGCTATGTTTGAATGACATCGTTGCACATCTACCGGATCTGCCGGATCTGCCCTGATGATGGACACTAAAATATTTATTTTAGTACATTTAAGTTTACAAATTTCTAATTAATTATAATATTTCAAAAACACTATATTTTTTCAAGTTTTATGTAGCTCCTACAATACATCTTGAACTTTCCAATTGGTGTGGACTTTAAAGATTCTGGTAGTGCGTTATACAACTTCATTCCCTTGTACAGTAAACTGTTCTGCGTATTCGCTTTGTCCTTTTTTTGTAGCCTAATTTCCTTGCACGTCCTTGTGTTATATCTGGGAATGTCCTTGTTGTATACAATTTTATTTGAGAAGTATTTTGGTAACGTGTTGTTCAATATTTTGTGGATAAATACCATCGTGTTCAAGGTCAGCATCTGTTTCATTAACCAATTTAGTTCCTTTAACATTTTAATTATTTTTGAAAATCTATTTCGTCGAAGTATTATTCTCATTGCCCTGTTTTGGAGACTTTGTAACTTATTTTGTTCTCTTTCGTTACATAGGAAAAGTATACTCGAGCAGTAGATGAAGTGTGGAGCAATAATTGAATTGTAAATGGTGATTGCAGTTTTTCTAGAAATTTTTGGCCGAATTCTTCCAAAAAAAGATATCTTTTGCCAATTTTCTTTTGGGTGTATTCAGCATGTCTATTAAAGTTTAGTTTGGAATCTAATATAACTCCTAAGTATTTCATTTCAGTAACATTTTCAATAATTTTACCATCAATTTTAATTTTGCTTTCACTGGATGTCTTCTTGTATCCAATCACCATATATTTTTTTTTTTTGTATTTAATTTAAGCTTATTGATTTTTAGCCATCTTGATACATCATTTAGTATTAGTTCTTCATTGTTATCTCCAATTAAGTATATTACTGTATCATCGGCAAATAGTCGTACTTTGCATTTTGAAAATATTTTCACCATGTCATTAATATAGAGTATGAACAATAGAGGTCCAAGGACCGATCCCTGTGGTACTCTTAACTTATTTTCCATTGGTTTTGAAAATTGATTATTTATTTTTTTCACCTGTTTTCTGTCTTTCAAATACTCTTGTATTAATTTAATGGCTACAGATGAGAAACAAATTTCTTTAAGCTTTCTTATTAGTATTTCTCGATCTATGGTTTCGAATGCCCTTTGAAAATCCAAAAATATTGCTAAGATAAATTTATTATTATTCATTCCTTCCTTCTATTCTTCGACACTTACGTTTAATGCTGTTTCACATGAGTTATTAGATCTGAACCCTGACTGTTCTTGGTATAAAATATCGTGTTTACCTAGGTATTGCAAAATTTGTTCTTTTATTATCACTTCATGAGAATCTGCTAAAATTTTGGTACGGTAATGTTCTTCCATATATAATCATATGTTTGTAGATTACATGATTAAATAATTCATTAATTAGTAATATTTAGGTCACCAAACTCGTTGACAGGGCTAATAAATTATATTACCCAACTAATTAATACGTAATCCATTTTACATACGTGTGGGATCTTTCCAAGTCATTTAGTAATGATGACCGTTAAAAGCAAACGGCCATTTAATAAAAGTCACCTTACAAATGACTGGGCATTATGAGATGAAGTTGATAAATGCGTTTAGTTCCGTTTTATCTCATCGCACAGAGATCCGAATCCCAAGACTGACGGACAAAGTACGATTTTGACAGTATCAAAATCTCAATATACCGTTATATTTTGATAGAATTTGATGATTTCAAATCTTCTTCTTCTCGTGCCCTATCCGTTCAATGGACGTTGGTTATTAGAACTTTATTTACTGCGGCCTGGAACAACTCTGCAGTAGAATGTCCAAACCACTGTCTCAGGTTTTTCGAATATCTACGTTCAAATTAAAAAATATATATTATTACAAGAGAGTCACGTAAATAGGTCAGTTCAAACGTATTTAAAAATTAGGACACGGAATTGGGTACCGCCGCCTCGGAAACTATTGATTGGATAACTAATCTGCCATAAGTAACCCCAAGTGGTTTGCTACTTTAAAAGGGGTGCCCGGGTTCCTGAGGAGAGACTGATTTAAGGAGATCATTAGCACAGTCTTGCGCTTCTGTGGGAGGGATGGATTCATACGTCTGTCACTATTGGAGCCACTGACCTCCAGATACTTTCCCATTCCTCATACTCCTTTTCTTCATAGAACCTTCTCTCCGTCCTTTAATTTAAAAGACCCTCCACACGGCCCCAGGGGAAATTATTTTCTTCGGACCTCTTGCGTGGAGTTATTGTAAAAAAATGCATACATCTAAAATAATCACTACGTTCTCGGTGAACTCTTTTTTCTTTAGTTTTAGTGATTGTCGCCATGAAAATATACAATTTGTTTTATAGGGAGGAGATTAGAACTCAATGAAAAGTATTTATTTTTAATTTGGTTGTGTCCTAAAAAAATCCACTAAAGTCTTGTTTTCAAGATGCTAAATTATAACGTATAATAACAATATACCTATAATGGAAATACGCATAATTTTAATAAAATATCAATTATTTAAAAATATATTTTTGTCCAGCTAAAGACTCATTTCAGTTCATTGTGCACCAGCCCGGGAGCCATATTGGCTGACCTTCACTTCCGGTGCCAAGGTAATGGCGGACAAGAGACCGGAAGTGTTACCGAGCTCAAAGCGCACTCTCACGGAGATGAGATTAGATCTTTTATTGGTCCAGAGAAGATCACGGCCGTGCTTGTCATTAAAACGAGTTTCGTCAGGAATTTGGTGCTTTATGGCAATATCGTTACAGCAACAGTGAGTTATTTATGTTTCTCTACAGATTTAAATTAAGGTGAAGGTTGGGATGTCAAATCATACCTATAAACAATAAATCTCTCAGTCCCATTAAAATCTCTTGAACGGGGAGTTCTGACTTTTGTGTTCGTCTGCTGTCAGAAGCAGTAAACACTCTCAACTAGTGAGCTCTGGCGTCGTAAAATTGTGCCATTTTATCATGGCATTGATTCTTATGTGGGAACACAACTTCCATAATGAGATACAAAATCTTAAAAAGATGATAATGAAGCAAGATGAAAATAAGGAACAAAGAGCTCCGAAATTAACAGAAACCAAGGGCAGCTGTTTCTCAGAATTTGAAAAATTCATCAAAAATCATAGTCAATTTTCAAGTTCTGTAAAGGTTCTGTTCAAGTTGAAACAACTTAAGATAACTCAGAATTGCATTATAAAGACCATTCTAAAGGTCCCCAAAAGGACGTCAACAGTAGAAATTTTTAAACAGTTTGATGTTCCAAGCATACAGAAAATCTATGCCAAAAACATTCTAGTTCATCACCACAAAAATGATTCAGAGGCAGACACCTCACACGCTCATAAAACCAGAGCCAAACAAACAGACATACTTAATATACCAAAGTGTAACTCTTCATTTGGTCAAAGAAGTTCTGCATTTTTAGCAGTAAAGTTATATAACAAACTCCCACTTAGTATCAAACAAATAAAAATAAAAAATAGCTACATTAAGGACATTAAATGTTGGCTGAAGAATCTATCGGAAAATGAACTTACTAGTATACTTAAAACATCATAGAAGTTTCTGGAAAACCTTATCCAATCAATAAAGTTAAACCATAGAAGTCGCTGAAAAACTTATCCAAAGCATAGTCCCCCTCAGCACAGGATCTCCTAGTGAGGAGGACTACGAATATATTTGATTTATACATCTAACTAACATGTTTCATATAAAAATGTAAAAAATATTATATAGTTACTAAATAAAATAAAAATAAAAAAATAAATAAAATAAAAAATAAATAAAGTTCTGTTAATATATCATTATTGGTCTATTGTTTCACATAACTGAAATAGAACATTCATAGACCTTTAAAATTAACTTTTAAATTTGTTGAATTGTTCAAATTCTGTGAAATCCCGTTGTGAGTTGTTTTTATAATGTTCAATTTCGTAGGTGGAAATGGGTACCGCCGCCCGGGAACCTTTATTAGATAACCAACACCTCTGCCATAGGTCACCCCAAGTGGTTCGCTACGTTTGGTGATTTAGCAGGGGTGCTCGGGTTCATGGGGTGAGGTTTGTCTAGGTCTTGGAGGCGGATGACCAGGACACACTGAACCCCAGATTCCTACCCACCCCTTAAAACCTTCTCCTTCCCAGAACTCTCCTCTCCTTCCTTGCCTTAAAAAAACCCTCCACCCAGCATCCTCAAAGATGACATAGGCCCTGAGGGAAATTATTTTCTGTGTGTGTGGAGTTCGTGTAAAAGAAAATAAAAATTGGCCTATTGTTTCACAATAACAACAGAATTTGATAGAACATTCACAGAACTTCCAAATTAACTTTGAAATTTGTTGAATTGTTCAAATTCTGTAAAACTTTATATATATAATGTATAAAGTAGAGTGTCCCGGTGTGAGTTGTTTTTATACAAATCTGCAGTTTTATTCCGAGATTGATGAGATTTTGAACACTTGACCTTCAAAACTGGATAAAATTTCACACTGTTTATGTGAGATTTCGGAAAAACCCTACCTCTTTTTCCCATCCCTTAAACATAAACATTTTTATATAACTTCTTGATGAAATTTTGTACACTTTTCGTTCAAAATTTGAGGTAAACCAGAGCAATGCCAGCTGGTTTTAAATATTTTTTATTAGATAATTAAGGCGAAGCGCTACTAGATAATGCAGAATCGTATATTTTGGTTTCAAAATTTGTTCGCGTACAAATACGTACCTACGTTAGATACTAATTAAATACTGTGACTAACCCTTTGAAATGATCGCATATATATTTTTACTTTTTAATTTTATTTTGTAAAATAGAAAAATTAAAGTAGTGGTCGTTTAAAAACTACTTTTATAAAGCAGAAAAACAAGTCCTTTGGGGGCATACATGAATTAAATGGGCATAAAAGGGGGGAGGGGAGGGGGGGGTCGAGATTTCGTCTAATGAGAAAGATTATTTATTCTCCAAACCAGTATTTTAACATAATAACTCCATTTCGATTTTATTTCATTCAAATTTTGCTTAGATAAATACCTACATTAAAAAATACTCAAACTCGTTATGATAAAACTATAAAAATTACGCATTTTTTGTTATTATTTTTTTATCATAAGTATTTATATTTTTTGAATAATGCAAAAAATAGGAATGTAATGATTTTTTTAAATATATTAGTTTTTAAGAACGTAAATAAATAGGCAAACTGAAGTATTTTCGTCACAAAACAAAGGGCGTTTCTTTTTTTATGATTTTATTAGAACTAAAATTAAAATTCAGAAAAGTAGCTTTCCCAAATAATTTATTGATTTATTTTACCGCATGGTTACATGATTTGAAATGTATACAAAATTTTGTTTGAAAATTTAACAAATCTGCCAACGACCTACGGTAAAACCTTATTTTACTAAAAATAAACATATTTTCACAAAATTTAAAATATAGATTTACTAGATAAAAGAACAGTCTTTCGAAATCAATTAATAATTTTTTGTGGAAAGGAGTCAATACGTCTAAAATTTGATTAAAAATGACATATTTCCGGTTTTCTCTGATTATTCCCTGTTAATTGCAAAATTTTAAAGTGTTACACTCGTACGCGCAAGAAAAATATATCGTTTAATTACATTTGATAGTGAAACGTTGACCTTATTAGTTCTTTAAATAGATACTAAATTGTCACGAGTGTAGTGTCGTAAATTTAGGTGCAATGGAGGGCATCGTTTGTTCATCTCAAGGAAATACTTACTGCACTTCCTAATTTATAACCCGCAAAAAACAGATAATATGGTAGTCGCGATAATTATAATGTGATGCTACTTTCTGAGGGCTTGAGTACAATGGAAAATCATGTTTAGTAGTCAAGGCGCGTTATTTTCAGAAACAGAAAATGATGATTTGGTAAACAAACAAAATTCTACGTGTATAACTCAAAATATATCGAAAGTATTTTTTTTCAGCGGTGAAAATAATGAATTGAATTTAGATGAATTAATAGTGAAGATAAATTACTGCGTGGTTTCACGTTCGTATAGCTATTTCATCGAAATACACATAGTATTTTATTCGCCTTTTCGTTTAGTATTTAGCATTCGTTTGCTGTAGTATATAGTACAATCAAATCTCCAATACGCTGTATTGGAGCTGCATACAAAACAAATCTACTCCCTGTTGAAATTATGCGACATCTAATTATAAAAATTATATTGAAAAAACCAAGATACTATCCAACACACCTTACTTTTGAAGAATTTAAAGTATTAAAATTTAATGATCTAGTCGTAAAAGTAAAATAATTCAAATAATAAAAGAAAAACCAAATCAAAGATTTTTAACTGAAAGTCGTTCTCGTCAAAAGCATACAATTCCAGCACAAAAATGTAACACCTCATTTTCACAACATCGTTACTAGAGAGCCACGAATATTCGGCTACCATTCGGTATTCGGCCTATTCGGCTACTTTTTTTACTATTCGAACTGCGAACCATTCGACCGAATACCGAATACCAAATCATGAAAAAAACGAATAATAAATAAAACATTCCTAACAATTTTTGTTTAATTTCAATAAAAAATCAGGATATCAAATACTTAAAATCTATCAGCGGTAAGTTATGATGAATGAAAACATTTTTTTCAGCATTTGTTGATTGAAAACGATTGCGTTTTTAATTATTATTTTTTAATTTATAAACTAACGTTTAGACAAGATTTTTATGCATAGCACAAAGGGTAACAATTATTACAAGCAATAATTGTCAGCCTGAAACACTCATTTACATTGAAAAATCTTCCGAGAAAAGATACTTGCCGCCAACGGGACTTGAACCCGTGTCCTTCCGACGGCAGCCGCCATAGCTCAGTGGTCAGAGCATTCTACCGGCAATCGGAAGGACACGGGTTCAAGTCCCGTTGACGGCAAGTATCTTTTCTCGGAAGATTTTTCAATGTAAATGAGTGTTTCAGGCTGACAATTATTGCTTGTAATAATGATTGCGTTTTTCCTCATAAATCATAATTACTTTCGAAAATAGTCGCTCACTTGATACACTGCTACCGGGAGATGATAAAAAAAATGTTAGCAAATTCTGCAATGCTTGGATACTGTTTGCTGACCACCACTTTGTAAGGGTCTGCAGTCCGGTCTATGAGAACAGTTTTAATTTAAAAATCAATTTAATTTGCGAAGTGTTATTGATTTTTACATGAAAACTATTTGCGAAATGTACTAAGTGTCGCCGAATATTCAGCCGCCGAATATTCAGCTCTTCGGCTGAGAGCCTAACCGAATATTCGGTATTCGGCAAAATATCTATTCGTGGCATCTCTAATCATTACACATATCTAGGCAAAAATGTACTTCAATAGCCTACCCGAAAAGATAAGAACAATCAATAATTGTATTTTGATACTCACGGCCAGTTCACTGAACTTGAAGACAACATTATCTGGGTAGTTAGTGTATCCCACTGCGTTGGCCACTGAGATGAACCTGCTTTGTTGGATGGTTGGCGAATATTTTTTTTTATTACGAAAATGATCACACTATCGACATCTATTGGTTAATTTTGAAAGCAATATTAAGGGAAACTGTAATGATTGCACATTTTTCTGCTACGAAGGGTGTAAACAAATTTTGGAAGAAAAAACGACTAGCAAATCCTAGTATGGTTGGAAGCCATTAGACGCATATCAGCCAATCACATCTCGGGGCGTGGTGTGAGGGGGTTGTGTCAAATTGAAACACAAAAGTTATCCCGCGGTCCAAACTGAAAGTTATTTTAAGTGGTAAAAACACTTCTAACTTGGTCATAAATCGCATTTTTATGGGGAGCACGAGGGAATTGACAACAGTTGATTTCGCATCGGGGGTCGGCGAGTTTTGCAAGTATTTCGTTGACGGAAGTTTTAAAAGGAACAAAAATCATGCGTTAATTAAACATGAAGTAACGAACGATTTCGATTGTATGAGAATAGAAACGGGAGTAGGCATTGACAATCAATATCGCTTTTTCCAAACAAAATTCCAGCGGGATTTGCGTGTAGGTATTGGGAACGAGCGTAATATGGTAGTCAAAACACAAAAGCTGATAATCTCAGGGTAGTCGGGAAGGAATCGATTACCTCAACGACCAAATAAAATCTAAGATTTCGGGTTGGATTTTATATTTGTTAGTTTAGAGGGGAGGAAATGTTGTCGATCTCTTGCGTATTGAAGTGGTTTCAAGTGAGAAATATCTAACACGGTTTTGAGTCATTAGGATATTCATTAAGCTGAAATCACCACTCGAGTTTATACGCGAGATATAGGTAATAGGAAATTAGGAAAAGCTATAAAATTTAACGGCCTGTCAGGATTTGAAATTATTTGAATTCTTAAGTATTTTTCTCAATTGCTAGGTGCATAACAACGGAGATTTATTGGGTTTTACGCCAGAGGGAGATGGGGTATGATAGGAGGAACTAGAGATGCAGATGAAAAAACGTTCGGAGGCAGGTATGGAATAAGACTTTGGTAGAGGTTATAGCCCGTAAAAGGAAGAATCGAGATCATAAAAGTTTAGGCTATTACTAAATAAGGTCCTACGAGTGTCGCGACTTTGTTTAGGAAGGGGTCAAATGACTAGAGATTGTACTTAGATATTTGGGAACGCGGGAAATATTAAGAAAATGTATGCGAACATAAGGAACGCGTCATATAGCCAGGAACAAACACAGCCGCATGTCCACATAAGGGGTACGTCTGAATAAGAATATTCGGTCACTAATTGTTAGAAAATCCACAGTCAAATGCTAAAGTGACAAAATACCTAGAAGGTGACGTGTTATGCGATTTGTGCGATAATAAGATGCATAGTAGATGACGGTCGGAAAATGTTGTAGGTTGCAGTGTTGAAATAAGACCTGGGGTTACCAAGGAAAGTATGGAAAGTATATCAAAAATTCAGAATACACCATACCTGGAAGCGATTTTAAAAATGGTAGAACGGACACGATAGATTTTCGAGAAAAGTTGAATTAATTATTCACATGGTAAATGATATCTTGTAGGCGCTAGTCTTGCAGAAGATTCGTGTGTATATCTAAGGGACGAGACCGAGTACGCCCCTGTCCGATTCTACGAGATAGTGGTTTCGCGCAATACGAATTCTGTGTTGGGAGCACCGTTCAGGACGAAATGTCGTAAACCGCGGGATGCGATACTAGATTTGGAAACTATGAAGGTTGTGCGTTTAAAGGTCGGAATTGTAAAATTTAAGTTTGATTAATGGGTAAGCGGGGGAGACAAAAAGGGCGGTTTTAGACAAGAGAGGGAAGTTCAGGGTGAGATCTCGGAAAGGAAAGGCTGTCAAAAAGGGCGCGGAAATCGAAGTGTTGGGGAATTTTAACAAAAATCTTAGCAAAAATCGTTCCGGCGGAGTGTCGATCTAACTTCAGTGGATTTTGTGCAAAGTGTTAATTAATTAGATTCAGAAGAAGGGGTACGAGCCAGTGGTGAAAAGCTTTTAGGAACTTTAAAAAATTGTGAAAATTATTTAAGGACAGTGAAAATATTGAGTTATAATAACAGATATTAGTTCGGTTTAATCGGGCGTGATCTAATAATAAAAACTTCAGTATTACTACAATTTAAACGGGGTCGACAAATAAATGTTAATAATAAAGTTGCGGATTTTATATCAGAAATAATAATAGAATAAAAATAATAAAAACTTAATTACGATAAAAAAAAAATCGTTCTCTTGAAATGGAAAAAAATGTATAAGTACCGAATAGTTTAGAAATAAAACAATAATAATAATAATTTACGAAAAACGTTCAATCTAGTGGTTTCGATACCAAGATATTGCAAGTGCTAATTTAACATTAGGGAACACACATATTTAAAGAGGGACGATTTATTTGAAATAATCTACAAACAACGGTCAACCTGAGTATATTACGATTGCGAGATAGTCAGATGGGAGCGATAAAGATACCTCCAATCAGATTCAGGTTATAAGGAAAGGGGGTTAAATTTATAAAATTTAGGAAATCGTAGGGAGGGACCTTTGTGTTTTCTCCACAGGTACAGGTCTACAGGATACGTAATTAAGATGCAATTGGTCGTGTTTTCCCGACCAGAGAATTAAACAATTACGTACGGGTAAGTTAAGGAATCTATATTTAAATTACAGGTACCTGGTTGCAGAGTGACGTGAATGGAACGCGAACCCTGGCAGTAAATTTCAACAGCCCCAGCGCCGAGAAAACTTAATATTATTGTGGCAGCTGATATGGATATGTTTAACCGTTATTATCATTTAGGGTAGTGATGTTTTCTCCCAGACAGCTGATGCCGGGCGGTCGGAGGAGCACACACATACAAAAAAAAATGAACGAGCAAGCGAGGTACTTATGTACATCTCGGGGGTGTTGTACACTCAACCAAATGGTGGGCGTTCCGAGAGTACAACATATCGAATTGAAGGCGATTATCTGCAACCCGAACAGCTGAACATCTTTAGACGGAGAGCAGAAGAGCAGAATCACGATATTAAATATGAAACAAATAAAACTAACAGGTACTCCGCTGAATTCCTACTTCTTGATTTACGCTTTTAAATCTTTATGATTGAACAATGTGATGACGACACCGAGGCTACACATACACACAATTGGTGGTCCACCGGTAAGGGTCTTTCCGCGTTGTCATGTTGGAGGATGCTCACCATAGACTGATCGGGTCACGCGAGGTCCTGGAAGCAATTCCCTTTCGCGGGACGGTGTCGAGTGATTGGGCGCGAAGGACCGTATGAAATGAGGTGCCAATTTGTATGAAAGGGCATGGTTCGCTGTCGGAGGCGTCTTGGCCAAAAGCATCTCGAGTTACCGGCAAGGTAGTGTGGATGGAGGCATGGGCATGGCTTCTTGCGGAGAGATTCCTGCAGCATCATCACATTTTTTAATCCTATCGACCTGGAAGCAAACGTATCTCTTACAAGGGTGGGGATAAGTCGGCTTCCAGAGGTGGTCTGTAACGCTAGGTCGGTCATGTGGGAGGAAGGATCTGCCTGTCACAAGCTTACGCCACTTTGTACCGTGAGTAGAGTCTTGATAAGGGACGAAATAGATTACCCCTTCTAGAGCCAGTAAAGTAGTTCCGGAGGTGTTCGTTACTGGAGTTGATCGGGAAAGGTTTGAAGGCATGTCGTTCTTCTTTTGTTATGGAGGGGTCCGGGTATCTGGTTTATCGTCAAGAGATTTTCCGGGTGCCATGGGTATAGCCTCATCATGCATTGGTCGGAGGGTCGTGTCCTGAGAGCTGACCACCTAGTCAATTTGGTCAAGTGGAGGAGCCAGTACTAGTTTGCAAAGAATTTCTTCCCCATCACCATCCATCCTATCCTCTATCCCGTCTTTATACTTCCATCCTAGGTATAAATTTGTGTTTACTAACAACAGAACATATTATCACGATTATGTATAGGATATAGCCATGGAGAGCGGTGCAGAGAATTCGCCAATTACCTGAAATGAAACATTCCAGGTATGTACATTAAAACTTATTAGGACGTAGAGGGGGAGAGATCAATTTTATAGCCTAGCGAGAGTAATAAGAACAGTGCTCATAATGTGAATATTGGAGCAGTGTACATCATTAGGATCATAGCGGGGATTAATTCAGGATACTTTAGACCGGACGTGTCCTTCAGACGTTTAAGAGATACAGAGAAATTCTTCCACACCTTACCTAAAAGAACCGAAAGTTACCACGAAATACATTAAATACCTATCCTAGATGTCCTAGGTGCTCCGAAGCAAAAAATCACACAACGTGGAGAAAAGGGTTTATTGTAAGAATTTCCCGGAAAACTACCTTTTACTGTGTTCAGTCACAGGGGTGGGAAAAACGAGTTATGATTCAAACATTATTGGCGAATCATGCAGTAGGTACGAGAGGAAGATCTACCATCCGGAGATCTGAACGTGCGAGAGTGGGGGGGGGGGTACAAAACTCGAGGAAAAGGGTTGCAACATCACAAGTGGTTCCGTGACCGAGGAGAGAGCGTCACCACCGATCTCTGTTGTAAATCTTCTAATTCAATTTCGAGAAGAAGGAATATTGTAAAGTTTTCATTAGGGGGGGGGGGGGGGGTGGCACCATTACACCACCCTCAGAAGCATCTGGAAGGGAATGTTGGGAATTTCTCGCCTCATGTCTTCCAAACGCTCCCATGGGCACTCGTGAAGGAACCTGCAAACAAATTAAAATTTGGTAAATATACATAGAGTCCTTCTCACGGATAATACGAAACTTTCGTGTTGTCAAACTGTTGGTAAATTCCAAGGTACTAATGGCAATTAAAGAGCAATTCAATGTTAATAACAAAATGGTGTAATTATCTTGATAACTTATATAACTTTTAAATTTCTCTATTTTTTTTAAGTTCCTTAAACTTAAGAGGGTATAACCGGAGAAAACCAGAAATATGTCATTTTTAAATCAGATTTTAGACGTATTGACTCTTTTCTACAAAAAATCATAAATGGATTTCGAAAGATTGTTCTTTAATCTAGCATTCGCATGTTTTAAATTTTGATAAAAAATGTTTATTTTTAGTATAATGAGGTTATACCATAAGTCGTTGGCAGATTTGTTAAATTTTTAAAAAGATTTTGTATTATACCACACCGATTTCAAATCATATAATCGTGCAGTAAAATAAATCAATACATTATCTGGGTATCGCGTGTTTTAGAATTTTAATTTTAGTTTAAATAAAATCATTAAAAATATATACGTGCATGTTTTTCTTGACAAAAATTGGTCCGTTTGTGTATTTATTTGCGCACTTACAAACTAATATATTTCAGATTTTTTTAACATTCTTATTTAACTTAGACATTATTGAGAAATGATAAAAACTTACAATCAAAAAATAATAACAAAAAGTACATTATTTTAATAGCTTTATCATTACGCCTTTCAGCATTTTTGGATGTAGGTATAAATTAAAGCAAATTTGGAATGAAATAAAATCGATATTGAGTTATAATTTTAAAAAGCTGGTACGGAGAATAATTAATCTGTCGCATTGTAACCGCCCTGCACGATCGTAAGAACAACTTTTGACGTAATGTGGATTTTCGGCCGCTGGCTGGTTAAAAGCTCTTAATTAATTATAAGATACAAAATATATTTTTCAACCCGATACTCGTCCCTCTTGTAATCACAAGCGTCTGCTTCTATAGAAGATAAACATCATAAAATGGAAAATGCAGTGAAAACTTATTAAGTATTTTATTTTGTAGTCAAAATTATTATACTTTGTAAACTGATTATTTAACACATAAAAAAGTATGAATATAACGTGTGTTTTATTTTATGATGTAATTGGTTAATTTTTAGATAAACTTATGACACCTTTTTTGTTGATTAATTAAAAAGTAACAAAAGTATCTATTCTACCACAAGTTTAAACATTGATATGGAGTAGGTGGTAGGTACTTAGTTTGATCCTATTTTATTCGAAAGCTATTATTAATTTATTTTTTTCAAGTGAAACTTCTTTGGCACCGTTGTGCTTTGAAAATCGGATGAAACGGAAATGACGCATTAAAGGACGAAGTGGCAAACTGCGCTCATTGGCCGATTTGATTATGATGTCACTTTTCAAGGTTCCTATTGGTTGAGATTGTTTTGTTGAAGTTTCGCTTCTATCGCGTGAGATATTTTAAAATCGGTTTTATGACAAATTCATTAAATATTTTAATATGATTATGAGAATTGGAAATTAAAACTTATCAACTCGTTCTAAAAAAAAGTAAAATTAAATGTATTACAATATGTATAATGTATACAGTAAATATGATGTGCATTTTTTGTCATTAAATATAATTTTTAATTGGGTATTCCAGCAATTATGTTGAACTACATCACTCTTTTAAATGACATGTACATGCTCAAATTAATAGAAGAATTTTCACTGACTTGGTATTTCTCTATAAAATTCTAAATGATTTAGTTGATAGCCTGGTATTGCTCGAATTGATAAGCTTCCGGATTCCACTACGTAATACTAGAAGACAGAATTTATTTCAGTGCAGTAATTCTGGAACTAACTACCATATGTATTCCTCTTTTCAGAATACTAATGGATGAAAATAATTATACCAAGTCATCAATCAATTTATCTTTAAATAAATATTAGGTCCTTACATATGAAATTGGCGTTTTGTATGGGAGTAACATAAAGTCGATTTTTTAAAAATATTTAATCAAAGTATGTACCATTGCTATCTATGCACTTTTGCCATCTCATTGGTAGTTCATCGATCCCTTTACTGAAAAAACCATTCGGACGGGAATCAATAAAATCTTTGAAGGCGGTTTGGACTGCCCCATCGGAGTTGAATTTTTTCCCTTGCAAGAAGTTATCCAAATTTCGAAAAAAAAGGTAATTTGTTGGGGCAAGGTCCGGAGAGTACGATGGATGTCTTAGACATTCCAATTGAAGCTCCTCTAATTTTGTAGCCGCCTGTTGTGCAGTGTGTGGTCTAGCATTGTCATGAAGCATCAATGGCCTAGAGCGATTAACCAGCCTCGGTTGTTTAGCAGCTAGCTTTTCCATCATGGTTTGCAGTTGCTGACAATAGACATCTGCCGTAATCGTCTGGCCAGATTTAAGAAAGCTGTAGTGAACGACACAAAAAAAAACACAACGGTGTTTTCTTTTGCGGCACCGTCGCCATACACATCATTAATCCTTCGAGCCGTTTCTGCAGCACTGGTGCCACGGTGGAACTCGTACTCGTAAATAACGCGATATTTCAAGTTTTTTATTTTGTTAACTTAGTGACGCAAAGAACAAAAAAAACAATTAAGGAAAAAACAAATGAATTATAATTTTTGAAACACAAATACATGAGTAAATAGCTGTATAAATTTGAATTTGTAATTCCTAACCAAAGAGAAGATATTTGAGATTAAAGTTGCCAGTACGGCAAAACGCCAATTTCATATGTAAAGTCCAATATAAAATATAGTTACTGAGGCAGTTCAGTTAAGTACAATAAATGCTGTATATTTCCTACTATTCATGTGGAAAAGCCCCGAAAAACGGCGTTGATAAATAAATAAAAGAATAAATAAATAAATCAGCACAGAAAATTATAATAAATTATTATGTATAGGCTATTGAGATGTACCGACTTAACTACTGATTTTTTTAATGATTTAAGGCTCTGCAACCGGGCTGGAAAAGAAGAAGATGGAGAGATACGAAATTGCGAATGTTAGAGGAGAGCGCTAACATTTACATACAGACAAAATCGATGCGAAAATTGCGAAAATGTTTAATAAAACACGACTCATTTAAAATACAGCAAAAATCTCGCTGGCATTATCTTAAACAGCATTTAAAGAAACACTGTGAATTTTTTCATATATATAACTTGTAAAATAACTGAAACAAATCTGTTAATAATCATTTTTGGAGCATACTTTGCGATTTTTTCTATCGAGGGAATTTTATATAATTTGCGTTTCGGCGCGGGCAAAGTCTAGATATTATCTTTAAGAATAACATATATTTTTTAAGAGCTTTAAAATTTACCGTGTTTAAGGGAAATATGTAATAAATCGGTACAAATCCGGGTTGCGGGCCCTTAAGGACACAAAAAAAAAATCGAACTCTCACCGGAGAGTCTAAATATTCATTTACATTTTTTACTTAAAATAATGTCAAGAATCAGTGGTAAAAATAAGGGAACGTACCCATACTACGTGACCAACTTTTTGCAATTTTTAACCCCCCCCCGGTGACCAAAAACCTAAGCAACCCGCCGCTCATTTGTATGGAGCGTGACATTTTGAAGACCCCCCGTATGTGTCACGTAGGATGGGTACGTTCCCCAAGTTAAGTACATCCCTTAACACCCTGTATATTTATGTAACATAATATGTATTATTATATAAGTACCTACTCGTATTAATTTAATGAAGTTTTTATCTCCCATCTATAGACACGAGGTAACCCTACGAACCGATGATTGAGTCCATGAATTAGTACAGTTGTTGGCCTTAAAACATGCCATACTGCACCTACTAAAGTGCATAATGCACTGCACCTATGTATGGTTGCACATTGCACATGGTCACTTTGACATTGGCTTTGGTTTGAGGCATCTTTAGCAATAATCATATGTAATAATTTTATTCCAGAGCTGATGACTGAAAAATCACAGGATGTTTCATTAGTGGGATTGATGAAGCTAAAAATATTTTTAAAATATAATTACTTTATTTACCAATTAGAGTGAGAAATTTACGTATCGAAAGAGTATAAAATTAAACTAAAGAAATACACAATGATAAAAATAAAATAATCTTCTGAATACATATAAGTAGATAGGTATATATCTACTTTATCGCTTGTCTAAATTCGCACTTCTTCTTTGTGTGCCGTATCAGGTCCCCCCGACGTTGGCGATCACTCTTGAGAATGTCTCTCTGTCTTGCGCTGCCCGGAATAGCTCCTCCACACTTCTAATACCGGTCCACTCTCGGTCCGTCCACTCAAGACATTTGTCTCCTACCAGGCCCTCGGCGACCCTCTATCTTGCCTTTCAATATCAAATGGAGCAAGTGATACTTCTCCCCTCGAAGTTTATGATCCAGATATGAAATTTTCCTGATTTTTATTAATGTAAGCAGTTCTCTATCTGCTCTAGCCCGCCTGAGAATTTCTGTGTTGGTGATCATGTCGGTCCATGGGACCTTGAGCATTCTCCGGTGAAGCCACATTTCAAAAGCCTCTAACCTGTTCATGGTATTTACTTTCAAGGTCCATGTTTCACATCCATAGAGCAAGACCGACCACATATAATATTTTAGCATTCTCTGCCTTAGTTTTAAGCTGATATTGTCATTGCAGAAGAGGGATTTTATTTTAATGAACGCAGTTCTTGCTGCTTCAATTCTGCATCTAACCTCCACACAAAAAAATTCGCACAATCAGTTCCAATTCTGAAAATTGCAAATCAAATTTGAGTTCATTGAACATGAACAATTTCACGCAGAAGTTAATTTTCAAGTTCAGTGAAAGTTCTGAAATTATTTCAGTTCGGCGAAATAACTGGCCCATATTGATATAATAACAGAACTTGAAAATTATCTTTGAAATTTATAGAGTTGTTCAAATTCTGTGAAACTATTGGCCCTTAGTTTCACAAACTTAGACCATTATTATTATTGAAGACCTCTCGGATGACGGTGATATTGAAAGACAGCGGAAAAGTTTCTGTGTACTGTCTAATATGATTGCCCAAAGATTCTTCAAATGCAGTAACAATGTAAAAAAAACGTTGTTCAATGCATTTTGCACTAGCCTATAAACATGTGAGACATTGTGTCACTACCGAACCACCTCAAAAGAACGACTCCGGATCCAATATAATGATGCTTGCAGAATTATATTTGGATACAGAAGATACAACAGCGCATCTATAATGTTTACGGAGCTAGGACTAAACGGATTCGCCGGTCTGATGAGACACCGGGTCACTGGAGCCAGGATGCGGCTAATGGCTTCCGATAACACAGTGGTGATCGCAGCCTTCCAGCACCAAGCGCCAATCCTGAGTGAGCGCTGGGCCCTAGCTCACTCCAGACCACGTCCTACATTATAATTGATTATTTATTTTAGTTCTATTATTTCTTATGTTTTTTTTTCCTATTCTATTTACTTTTTTTTACTTTATCTGTTGTGTAAATATTAGTACTGTATTAAAATATAACTAGCCGTTGGAAACAATAGTTATATTATTTCAACGTCCAACGCTGTTGAAAATAATTAGCGCCAACAGTTGAAATATAATACCTACATGCGAATATTATTCAACGCAGTCAACGATTCAACTGCCTAATAAATAAAAAGGGTTAAGAGTTTGTACTTCGTGAACAACATTACTCGATATTTTAAATGGTCTTTTGGTTATGTACGTACCTACTGCACGTTTTTTTTTTAATTTTCCCATCCAATACGGCCGATACTCAGCGCCATGGAACAATCAAATTTATCAACGACAAGCAAAAAATAACCTATTGATAATTGTCAATGTTTTGTACCTATTGTTTTCAACGGTGTTGGAATGATTAAGTCAAAAGGGTCAAGAGATCACACTTCGTGAACGATATTATACCCAATTACACAAGATCTTTTGGTAATGTACATGCCTACTGAACGTTTTATTTTATTTTCCCATCCAATACGGCCGATACGTAGCGCCATGGAACAAACAAATTTATCAACGACAAGCAAAAAAATAACCTATTGATAATTGTCAATGTTTTGTACCTATTGTTTTCAACGCTCGCTACCTAATTATTCTCGCTACTCGCCGCTCGCTACTGGGATATTTATTTATTAATTATATATAATAATTACCACTAAAATGGCTTCAACAAGATCTACCCTGGACCAACAAAAAATCGTGGACCCCCTCACGGACTACATCGACCGTAAACTGGGTGAGTTGAAAAAACAAATGTTCTCAAAATTCGAGACAGAATTAGCAGATTTAAAAAAATCAACACAATTCATAAGCGATAGATACGATGAAATTAATGAAAAATTAAATTTAATTCTTGAATTACCGAAACAGCACCAAAAAATTTTAGAGGATCTAGAAAATAAGGAAAAAAGAATTGTTGCCCTCGAAATGAAAATAGCTGCAACAGAACAAAATAAATTGAAAAATAGCGTGGAGGTAACAGGCTTCAAAATTTCGACTGACGAACCACCTGAAGTAATTGCAAACAGAATCACTACTGCCTTCGGAGTAAGCCTAGAACCGGCGGACAAGTACAAATTTCTAAAACCGACAGACACAAAACCTCCGCGATTAATTTTAAACTTCAAAGAGGAAAATAAAAAAAATCACTATGATGATTGGCAAAAAAAATACCAATGTATCCCTTCAGATTGCAGACGAAAATAAAAAAAATTTACGTAAATGATACCCTGACGCCATATTACAAAAATCTCTTATGGATTACTAAAAAAAGGGCCAAAGATAAAAATTTCAAATTCATCTGGTTCAAAAACGGAAAACTACTGGCTCGAAAATGTGAAGGCTCGCCAATTACGGAAATAAAAAATCATTATGAACTTGAAAGTAAAATCATATAATCTTGCCACTTTCTCGATAACCTAACCTAATCTACATTATAATATACACTTAACCAGAAATGGATCAATTAATTGAGATAGAATTTGATAACCCTTCACCCGATACCAGCACTACTTCAACAACTATAGACAGATCACCCTTTCCCCTTCCCCTGGATGATGAGATAACCCCACCACGAGATGTAAGGAACGTGTACCAAATTGGAGACATCAAAATCAATATGCTAAACACTGGACAGATACACCCGCAATGTGATGACTACCAACTACTTCTTCTGCATCATGGACTAAGCAATGCAGTTAATATACCTACAAGTTTAGGATATAACGAAAACGATAGGATATATAAATACTCTTCAACATGGCTGACTATATTGAACACATAGACTCGGACAAACAGCATCACTGCACAAGTACTAATGACTTTAAACAATGGACTAACATCAATAAAAAAATAAAAAATAGGATCAAAATATTACATCTAAACATTAGATCAATTAATAAAAACTTTGATGAATTTATATTATACCCTCCAACAACTTGAAAATAATTTTGATGTCATCGTACTTACAGAATGCTGGCTGAATGACAAATATACACCTAAAACACTTGAAAACTATAATACGTACCACTCAACGAAGCACAAAAACCAAAATGATGGCGTAGTCATATACACAAGTAATAAAATCAACACGACTATACAAGAAATAAACATCATAGAATCTAACTGCATAAAAATTACATATGATAAAGAAACTTGTATCCTAGCTATATATAGATCTCCATCCAAAAATAACATAACAAATTTCCTAACTGCACTAAACAGCACATTAACAGATCTCAACAAAATCACAAATATCATCTTAGTAGGAGACCTAAACATAAACACTTTACAATATGGACACCCGCAAAGCATAGAATACCTATCAATACTAGCGCAACATGGACTGGAACCCACGATAAATATCCCAACACGAGTCACACAAAACAAAAGTAGCTGTATAGACCATATAATGATCAAGTCAAAACTAAAATCCGAAACAATAGTACTCGAAAACGCAATTACAGATCATTACATGACTATGATAGCAATAGTCACCGAAAACACAAAATCTGAACAACATAAAACATTTACAAAAAAAATAACTGAATATCCAAACTTAAAGGAAAAACTCAAAAAAATGGACTGGAATCCAATATACCAAATACAGAATGCTGAAGAAGCCTGGGATAAATTCACAACTACGTTAACACAAGAAATAAATAACTACACTAATATAAAACTTATAACACTTACACACAAGACAAAAAAATAAAACTATGGATAACACAAGGAATATTAAACTGCATCCGTAAACGAGACAAATTACACAGACAAATTAAAAACACGCCATATGACATGGAACAATTTAATTTCTATAAAAGATATAGAAATTACTGCACAAAAATTATAAGAGTAGCTAAGGAGATATACTATAGACAAAAACTACAAAAAGAAAACAAAAACCCAAAAGCTATATGGAAAATATTGAAAGAAGTAACATACACACAAAAACACAAACAGAAAAATAGTATCGAACAATTAAATATTAATTAAAAAAAAATAGATATCAATACAAATGCAGAGATAATAGCGAACCATGTGAATAACTTCTTTGCAAATATAGGAAAAGTTTTAGCAAACCGTAAAACACAAACACAAACCAACCGATCAAACATCAATACACAAAAGACAAAACTAAGACTTACAATAAAAACAATTACGGAGGAGTAAATTGAAAAAATAATCGATTAATTAAAAAACAATATTGCACCGGGATTAGATGAGATAACAACAGATTGCATTCAGAAATTAAAAAAAATGAAATAATAAAACCAATAACACACTCAATCAACCTTAGTATAAAACAAAGCTGCTTCCCTAGTACTTTGAAACAAGGACTGGTGATCCCTATTTACAAAGCAGGAGACAAAAAGGAAATAAATAACTATAGACCAATCACATTATTAAACTCACTATCAAAGATCTTCGAAAGAGCATTAAAAAACCAAATTATAAAATACCTTGAAGAAAACAAATTAATCTCGGATAAACAATACGGATTTAGAGAAAAAAGAAGTACCAAAGAAGCTTTAGAATATGTAATAGATTATATACATAGCAACCTAGATCAAGGGCAAAAATGCATAGCGATATACCTAGACTTAGCTAAAGCCTTCGATTCAATCTGCCACAAAACCCTATTTAAAAAATTAGAAAACATTGGTATCTTAGGCAAGGAACTCCAACTAATGAAAAGTTATATGAGCAACAGAACTCAACAAGTTAAAATTAATCACCATACTAGTAAACCACTGCCAATTACATATTGAGTTCCACAAGGAAGCATACTAGGGCCCGTGCTATTCACTATCTACATAAATGAACTCTGTAATTTGGAAATAGACGGAGAAATAATTAGTTATGCGGACGACACAGTATTACTCTTCAAATCTAAAGACTGGAACAATGTGTATAATACAGCAGAATTAGGAATCACGCGAGTGAAAACATGGTTAGACACAAACATACTTACATTAAATATATCGAAAACAAAATTCACAACGTACAGTATAAATAGCACGGGACAGCCAAAAAATAAAACAAACACCATAAAAATACACGAATGTTTAAACACCAAAAACTGCGACTGCCCTGCTATAGTAAAAACAGACCAAATAAAATATCTAGGAATCATAATTGATCATAATCTCAAATGGGCACATCATATAAATCATATCACCAATAAACTCCTCAAAACAATACATCTTTTCCTAACCATAAGAAACATTTATAAACTAAAACAAATGAAAACAATATATTTTGCACTCTGCCAATCTATAATAGAATATGGAATCATTGTTTGGTGAGGAGCAACAAACTCAGCTATTGCTCATATGGAAACCACATAGAGAACCATCTTAAAGATTATACTAAAAAAACACAGAATGACTGACACAGACCAAATATTCAACATGTTCGACGGACTTGATATACGACAATTATACATAAAAACACTTCTTAACTATATCTTTGACCAAAAACACAAACTCCAACAAACACAAACCATTAATAGACCAGTTAGACAAGCATACATACAAAACTTAAAAACACCGACGATAAACACAAGCTTTGAACAAAGACATCACAAATACCAGGCAATAAAAGCATTCAACCATCTTTCACTCGAGTTAAAAAAAGAAGAAAACAAAAAACTTTTCACACTCAAAATTAAAAGATGGATTAAAGACCAAAAAAGACAACTTTACAAAAAAATCGCAACATAAAAAAAAATAATAATAATAAAAACACATAGACATAAACACCATTGCAATACTCACTAATATATAAAACCTTTTAATTTCACTATGGGTTTATATGTATCTATCCTATTTATATAGTTTTATTCTATTGTTTTATTTTAGTGTTATTTTTACTCTATTTTGTTTTGCTCTATTTTCTTTCTTTCAATTCTCATATGTTATTGTTGAGTCTCTTTTTTCTTTAGTTTTTATTTTATATGTATCTTAAATAAAAATAAAACTGTAAAATGAGGTCCTCAGCACGGGTAAAGCACCCAGTGAGGCCCACATTAGTCAAATATGTAACACACATGTATAAATCAGGTGAATCAAATAAAAAAAAAAAAAAAAAAAAACGGTGTTGGAATGATTAAGTCAAAAGGGTCAAGAGATCACACTTCGTGAACGATATTATACCCAATTACAAAAGGTCTTTTGGTAATGTACATACCTACTGCACGTTTTTTTTTTATTTTCCCGTCCAATACGGCCGATACGTAGCGCCAAGCAACAAGCGAATTTATCAGTGACAAGCAAAATATATCTTCAACAGGATAATATTTTCAACACCGAAACCAACGTCTTCCAACAGTTTCAACTTTCAACGTTATTATAGGATTATTATTACGTGTGTGTCGCGTGGGGCATAGAGATAATAATAATTAATAATACATCAATGATTCGGGGAACCACCCGTTAAAAGGGATTCCTTAATACGATTTTGATATATTTTTTTTTAGTATCGTGTCGATCTCCTATTATAGTTGCGTCAACGTCGACGTTAT
Source organism: Limnephilus rhombicus (assembly GCA_929108145.2). Classification (NCBI taxonomy): domain Eukaryota; kingdom Metazoa; phylum Arthropoda; class Insecta; order Trichoptera; family Limnephilidae; genus Limnephilus; species Limnephilus rhombicus. Next base: position 4,939,693 of record OV815288.1, on the reverse strand, counting down.
TTTCAACAGCTATTTTCAACAGTTGAAAATTGCCAACGATAACGACGTTGGCGTTGGATAGAATTATCGTCAACGCCCAGTACTAGTAAATATGTGTAACTTTATGGGACGTGTGGGATTGCACTATCCTCCCCGCATCCTGGAATAAAGCATTATTATTATTATTATAATTATTTAAAAAAAATATAGGTATATATTTGGCTGGTTTTGACGGTAGCGTCAAAATTGGCGACATTTCATTGGTTTGACGATATTGTTAGTTAAAATGTTATATTTTCCGGATTTAACCAATGTTGATAATAGTAGTCTCGCATTTACAAAATTTTAAATAAGATTAATCCAAGAACAATATTTTAAACCGACAGAAACTCTCTGATTAATTAAAAAAAATTGTGTTGTGATTGACTTATTCTAAATAATTTTGTCTGTGATTCCGTGTTAATTTATTTAGTCGTTATTTTTATAATATAACTGGCTGACCCGGCCACGCGTTGCTGTGGCTAATAAAACGCAACGTCATCTACTGGATGGTTATCCAACCTTTATAACCACCGCCGTCTTTGAGTTTATCGCAAAGAGACAGAAAGATGCCGCGGAGGACTTTAATTTATAATACGTAGAGATGGTGTGAAAGATTATAATAATGTGCCTGAAATGCTTGTGGTAACTAACGTATTTAAGTTAATAAGGATTAATACTATATCCGTCTAAATAACTTTACAATTACAGCAATGTAATTGAAAAGTTAAGCTATCCCTAAAAGATAGACATACGCCTTCGCGGACTTTTTTGTAGATCTATAAAAGAGGAATATCCCACCATACATTGTTCTGTTATATCCTAAAAGGATTAGGCGGCGTTTTCGATGAAAGCTACCAGGCGGCTTGACTTTTTCCGAAACTTCTAACAATTATCGTTATGTTTCAACCAATTTTCACAAATCTTTGACAAATTACATACGTAAACCTTCCTCACGAAACACTCTATATATTGGGGAAAACCGCATGAAAATCCGTTAAGTAGTTTTGAAGTTTATCGCGAACATACAGACAGACGATGCGGGGGACTTTAATTAAAATATGTAGGGATAGAGATATAGAGACTAGAGAAGAGAAGAGATGTAGAGATAGAGATGTAGATACATGTAGACACTAGAGATAGAGATAGAAATGTATATACATATATATACGGCAAAATATTTTATCGTGTGTATTTATGTAATACAGAATATAATACGGCAAAACAACGTTAAAAAAAGCGTAACAAAGAAAAATATTAATAAAATCATAGAAATAGTCAAAAAATAATTAGAAGCAAATAAGACATATTTGAATGATAAATTAAATGATCACCATTAAATTGCATCGACGGTTTTTTTCAGATATTTTGTGACTTCATACACACCAGACCAGATGGCATACATTATATTATTTGTACAAATAGAATATATTCCTTCCTTGTTTACGAAAAAATAACCTTCCAGACGCGTGTCAAAACCGACAAGATAATCTTGTTTATATTTTTCATTGCTAGGAGCGCATAATTAATTAGCGAAGAGATGTACCTAAGTAATACATAATAACAAACACAAACAATAAAATAATTATAGTATTAGATGAAGGCCTAATTACGATGATCTAATGGGCTAATGATGCCTAAACAATAGTATCATTTACCTACAATGTACTACAGGGCCGTAGCCAGGGAGGGGGCATTAGGGGGCAATGCCCTACCTTAAAATACCTGTGCCCTACCTTAAGAAATACCATGGACTATGATAATATACTTGTAAACAGTTTGTTCATTGTTTGACATGATTGAAAAAAAAATACTACCTATTAGTGTAGCGCAGCGATATCTAACTAAACAGCTTCGAATTAACCAAAAAATCATATTATATCAATTCTTTTTTCTGCCCATAGATGGAATTGAAGTAAGTGGTGAGAGGCTGTGCGTGTATTGCAATCACTGTTTAGGGGGAATTCCCAAACAGTTTGGGGATGTTATTCAATGGTTGAGTCATAAATAAACCAATCCCTCGATCGATATCTTTGGGCCTTCTCCATACTACACGGTTTGTCATCAGATCAAGCACTTGCATACTGCTCGCTAACAACGTATGCAGGGACAATATGGGTCTATTTTAAGTTAATTATAAATGTAGGGTCGTTCTATAAAAAAAATAAGAGTGCTTGTTAAATAGTAACCTTCTTTTACTTACACCGGGCGGGTATGTGGTGGATAACCTCCAATTCACTTCGAATAAGAGAACGTTTTCCTTCAAAATGTGTCAGCAGATGAATCCACAACTGGAAATTTATTCTGATCACAAAACTGGTTTTAAATTAAGGGTGAATCTGCTTATGCGTCCACAGATTTAATTGGTATTACTCTCATATATATAATGCGTAGTATGGCTTTCCTACGAATTACGAATTTTGTGAAATGGTTTGAAATAAAAATTTTTACTCCACTCGAAATATTAGAACGGTTTTCTTCGAAATGTGTCAGCAGATTAAACCGCTACTGGAATTTTGAAAGATCATTCGGAACATGAAACTAGTTTTAACCCAGGAGTCAATCTGCTAAGTCCTCAGCTTAAGTTCAGATACTACACCCAGAATAAGAAAATGGTTTTCCTGTTATTTTTGTACTTGGAACACATGGATGGTTTGATGATCCATTGGAACAAGTGACGATCCATGAAACTTTCTTAGAATTGTCGCGCATCTCCCACGGACCTCTCTCAATCATTCTCACTCAAACGGTCTGAATCATATATGCAACAAAATATGAAAGAAATGGTTAAAATTTTAACAATATATTATCATTATTTATTGTGAAATTTTGCCGCCCCTTAAAAGTGCCGCCCGGAGCGCACCCCCCCCCCCCACCCCCCGCCCGACCCAGATCAGATCATTTTACTTGCGCCCTACCTGTAATTACCACTGCCCTATCTTAAATTCAACTCTAGCTACGGCCCTGATGTACTACATAGTTCAAAATTAATTGGACTTAACGTATTTAGTGAACGTACGTATTTTATGTCGATTTTTGAGTACAATATGTAAGAAATCGATGAACGCTGGCAATACTTGGGGTGTTTTCTTTGAATTGATATTTTCAAACGCTTAACCCCAAAAATTACATAAAAACATTAACAAATTGACTACGTTGAATTTAAATATTAACCTAAATATGCATTGGCATTCCGAATTTAATTATTGACACTAAATGGGAGATAATTGGTTAATTAGGTCTTTAGTCATAATTCAACTATTTTTCTTTCTTATTAAAGTCTATGAATCTTGCTCACACGATTTTTTTCAATTCTAAGCGCTTCTTTAGTTCACCTCAACCCATTAATGCACAACCCAGTAACTTTGCTAATCGACATAGGCCCTGAGGGAAATCATTTTCCTCAGCGCCTCCTGTGTGGAGTTAATGTAAAAAAAAACCTACCATAACCTAAGAAAAAAATGGGACAAAAATAATTCAAAAATCCTGAAAAGACAATACATATTGTTTGGAATCTGTATTATTTTTGTCCCATTGTTTTGTTAGGTTAGGTTAAGTTTTAGCAGATATTTTCTTAGGGATGTTTTGTCCGTAGGTTAATTTGGCGGAGGATATTTTGTCGGGGATATTTTGTCGCGGGATGAAAAGTAAAGGAACCCAATAAATGATAATAGTTATTCCGACCGACCGCAGTGTCAATATACCAAACATTTTAAATAATGTCGTTCGATTATCAAAGTTACTGGGTTGTGCTTAATGGATAGAGGTGAACTAAAGAAGCGCTTAGAATTGAAAAAAATCGTGTGAGCAAGATTCATAGACTTTTAATTCATTCAAAACGCGATCAATTTATTCCGTTTATTCCGCGCATTACCCATTTGTTGACCGTGCTCGTAAATATCGATAACTGACCATAGATGACGTATTTAGTCAATACTGTTTTGATATGACTTTTGATATACTGGCATACAGAGCTCCGGGCCAAAAAATAATAATAATAATAAATTTGGACAACTTATATAGCGCTGTTTTTGCGAAAAATCGCCTCAAGAGCGCTGTACAATTTAGCATGGATTTTACATTAGAATTTACTTAACTTAGGAGGCTCGATAACAACTCGTCTTGCAGCTATCAAGCGCATGGATTATTGGAATTCTAGCCCCCCGATAAAATATCTTTTTATACAAGTATTTCAATTTACTTAACTATGTAGAGGGCTAGATAACCACTCGTCTTGCAGCTATCAAGCGCATGGATTGTTGGAATTCTAGCCCCCCAATAAATCAAATAAAATATCTTTTTATATGTTCGTATTTTAATTTACTTAATTGTGTAGGAGGCTAGATAACAACTCGTCTTGCAGCTATCAATCGCATGGATTATTGGAATTCTTGCCCCGCAATAATACATTTACCTTATGTATTGTATTTAGTAATCTACTTAACATCCTAAGTCTAGCTTAATCTAACTTAATCTAACTTAATCTACTTAATCTAACCTAACCTAACTTAATCTTACTCACACATACTCAAAACCTATATTTGATAAATCTGCAGTCCATAACAACAATTGCAAAGAAACCATAAAAATAACATGTAATCAACGATAACGAAAATGTATATACTCGTTATACACTGTAATAATTGTCTCTGTGAACTGAAAAAGGGCCCCTTTCTCGTTTTGATATAAGGTTTTACCGATCGTCCACCAAGAGCATAGGAAATCCGAATACGTAATACATCATGATTATCATAATTTAGTATGTAAGGCCGTGTTGATGGATTGGGATTCCACGAGTAGTTAGTTGTGTAGCCGGAATTGGTTCTATTTCCACAGACAATACTTCCTCAAGGTTGATGCCTCTCTTCAGTAGTAATGTAGGTGAGCAGTGTGAGTAGAAGGTTCTTCCTATTATGCAGATAGGAAATAATATGTTGTTGACCGTAGGTCAGTGAGACACAGATGTTATTCTATTTATAACCAACGCAACAGAAAAATGGCTAACATAAAAATATAAATAATAAACACCAAATATGCAATAGCGGCGTGCAACTATATATTATGTAAGTATAAAACAATAAGTTTGTGAATCAACAACAACAACAACAACAACAACAACAACAACAACAACAACAACAACAACAACAACAACAAAAACAACAACAACAACAACAACGACAACGACAACAACAATAACAACAACAAAATAACAACAACAACAATTACAACAACAACAACAACAACAACAACAACAACAACAACAACAACAACAACAACAACAACAACAACAACAACAACAACAACAACAACAACAACAACAACAACAACAACAACAACAAAAAGTTTGGGTCATCTAAAATCTTTCCTTCCCAGAACTCTTCTCTCCTTCCTTTCCTTAAAAAACCCTCCGTACAGCATCCCCAAAGATGACATAGGCCCTGAGGGAAATTATTTTCCTCAGGGCCTCCTGTGTAAAGTTCATGTAAAAAAAAAAAAAAGTAAAAACAAGAGATTCAAGAAATTGTAAAGTTTTGGAGGATATACCTAAATACATGGGACGTACTTGACTTACCACCTTCAACTAAAACGACTTTCGGGCGAAGAAATATACAAAATTTTATTTAAAATGAATTAATATACTCCCTCTTGCAATACAAAACCATTAAAAAAATAACCGACTTCAAAGGAAACATTAAAAATATGGATTATAGACATGGGAAGGAAGAACATATCTTCAATTTTGCAATCTAACAAACATTTATCCTTGTATTGTGTTTTCTTCCAGATATTGCCATTATTATAATTTTCCCGTCGTAATATTTTAACAAAGGTGTTCACTTATAATTCAAACACATAACCACGTACATTGTGACCTTACAACGGATTCCTCAATAAGAGCACATTCTTTTCTAAAATATTTAAAAAAAAATTTACAAGTAATTCCTGACATTATTTGGAGTAAAAAATGTTATAATTGACACAATAATTGTTTCAATACCATATTACTTCTGTATCCAACCGGTTTCGGTTCATCCTGAACCTTCCTCAGCCAGAGAAAAGTTAGCCTCCCAAAAACTTGGCGTACTGTGCAGGGCCCGCAGATACTTTAATAGTACACAACTGCTAACCCTGTACAAATCACAAGTGCGCCCCACGGTTGAATTTGGCAGCCACCTCCAGTCTGGAGCTCCAAAATACCTGAAAAATACCCTCGACTGTGTGCAGAAACTGTGCAGAAACGGGCGGTCCGTTTAATAGATTCTCCGATCAGACGGATTGCAATCTTTAGAGCACAGGCGTCAGGTGGGAATGCTACCCTTGTTCTACCGGTATTACAATGGAAGATGCTCCGAGGAACTAGCATCATTGATCCCTTCGGCACCGGTGCATAGTCGGGAAACACGCCAAACGCGTGCCCAACATTTGTACACGGTTGACATTTGTCCCATGAGAACGGGTTATTTCTTCGACTCGTTCTTGTGTTCAACAGCTCGGCTGTGGAATGATTTGCCGGCCTCTGGGTTTCCTCCTTCCTACAACATGGGTCTCTTCAAGACCAATGTTCATTCCTTCCTCTCCTCAAAGAGACCCTCCACACAGCATCACAGATGACATGGGTTGTCAACAAATGGGCAATACGCGGAATAAACGGAATAAATTGATCGCGTTTTGAATGAATTATTAAAGTCTATGAATCTTTTTTTATTTTTTTTTTTAATAAAACATGCAACGAAGTTGCATTCCCATGAGTTATCATGGGAATGCAACTTCATGCGACAATAATCTGTCAATGACAGCTGTCGAGTTTTTGTTTTGCTCTCGAATAACTAATGTTTTTAAACAAGTTTTAGTAGTTTTTGCAGCATTTTGTCTGCTCGGGCGCAGGATCGAATTGCATGTGCCGCCGCAGTTTACGAAAACAACATGAATAACACGAAAAAAAGTGAAAAACTGATTATTAACGAACTTTTAACGTTTCTTCAAAATAAAATTGATGTCTTAGATGAACTAACTGCTGTGCAAATATGCTCCACACATTTCTCCGAAGACGATGTGGAGGCAGCGAAAGATATTCTGTGCAGTGAAACAGTTGGGCGCAGAATTATGAGGAAAGGTGAAGGTAAGAAGTGCAAGAATCTATACGACATTATTAAAATACTGAAGGAAACAGAAAATGAAGCCCTACCAACCTTTGTGGCTCAGAATCAGTCTATTAAAAGATATCATGTTACTAAAGGGTGAACTTTTTACAATCCAATTGCAAATGTCCAAACAAAGCGATCTGGAAGTTTTGCGCTCTGAAATGGCCCTTTTAAGGGAAGAACTGAAAACAAACAATCACAACCATGTTCGAAATCAAGACGTAAATACATCGCCGTCCTTGAATTCATTAAAGGTCACCATACCAGTAGCACTAGAGAAGAACCGCTCGATCCCAAGCCCGCCACTTAAAGAATTACAATTTGACGATGCCCACTGCAGTAATGTGATAATACAGCACACGCCGCCTCTCTTGCATACCCCTAAACAATGGAATAAAATAGCTGCATCTAACTCTGATGCACAACAGAAACTATCACAGGTACAACACCCTGATTTAGCTCAAAATATACGCACACAATATGATAAAAATGCGTACAAATCAGTGACAACGAATTCTAATGCGGAAGGTTTCAAAACTGTTACCAGAAAACCACGTAGATTGAGAAATATAACAGGCACAGCAACGGATAACTCACTTAAAATAGCCGAACTAAAAACAATGCTCTACGTATCGAGGTTCGACAATAGTGTAACTGAGAATAATATTCGAAATTTTATTGATAGTAAAATAACAGCGAATAACATCCAAGTGGAAAAAATTACTCAACGAAATCCCACACAGTTTGGATCCTTTAAGTTGACTATACCGAATAAGGATTTCAAAACCTACATGAACAAAGAATTTTGGCCAACAGGTACCGTTTTCCGAAAATTTATTGAAAAAAAATACAATGGAAAGGAACAAAATTAAAATAATCTCGATAAACTGCAAAAGCTTTAAAAGAAATATTAATTTCATTATAGATATGTGCGATATATACGATGTAATACTTTTGCAAGAAACGTGGCTATTACAAAACGAAACATCTAATCTATCCAAAATTCATCCAAACTTTCAGGGATGGGGCACATCTGCCGTAGATTTAGCTAACGGGCCGCTGAGGGGACGACCTTATGGAGGAGTCGCGGCACTTTGGAGGAATGAGTTGCAAGCTTCCGTAATACCATGTGGAGATGACCGCATCGCTGGTATTCAGATAACAACCAAAGGAGGGACAATATGTGTACTGACTGTCTACATGCCGGTATGTCATGCGGACAACCTTAGTGACTTCACCAACTACCTATCCAAAATACATACGATCATTCAAGACAATGAATACTCTGAAACCATCGTGATGGGAGATTTCAACGCTCACCCATCTTCTGTATTTGGGAAAGAACTATCATTTTTCTACACTGAAAATAAATACAGTTGTATCGATATGGAAAGACTACCCAACGATACATATAAATATGTTAGTGATGCACACAATACCACTTCCTGGCTCGATCATTGTATATGCACTAATAATCTCAAGGACAAAATACATAATCTGCATATACACTACGATACTGACTGGTCCGATCACCGGCCGACATCTTGCATAATCGCTGCTGAAAACTTACCTGCTACCGTCTTTAATGCCCCGAAACAGCCTAATAATATAATATGGCGAAGGACTAACAACAAGAAAATCAATGAATATACGTCTGTGGCAGAAGCATTACTCCATGTAACATATCAAAGACACTCAGAATCCATATGTAATTCTGAGTCTACATGTGATAAATGCGATCATATGCAAAGCATGGACAATATGTACACAGATATCGTGGAAGCCCTAAGAAAGGCTGCCGACATTGTATTCTATCGGGAGAGCAATCAAAGCGAACCAAAAACATATCGTCACATTTCCGGGTGGAATCAAAAAGTCAAGGAACACTACGAAAAATCAAGATCGGCATTGATGACGTGGATTCAAAACGGGAGACCATCACAAGGCCCCATTGCGGATGAAAGAAAACAGAAAAGGAAGGAGTTTAAAAGAGCCCTCAAACACTGCCAAAGCTCTGCCGAACAAACAAAGATGGACGAAATCGTAAAATCGCTTGACACAAAACAGTTTGCACAATTCTGGAAGAAAAGCAACAATCTGATCAAACCAAACGCTCGAATCGCCAGCCAAATTGACGGGTCCACAAATACGAAGGAAATTGCCAGGACATTTAGAAGAACCTTTGCAGATATTTCTGGAAACGAAGCACCGACTGCTCCTGATATTATGGAATATGATGGACAAAACGTCTTCCTCTCTGAAAATAGTATAATGAAGGCCATCAAAGCTACTAAGGCTGGTAAATCTCCGGGACATGATAGTTTAAGTATTGAACACATAAGGTACGGAGGTAGATACATACCTAAACTACTAAACATTCTGTTCAATACAATCCTCAAACACAACCATCTACCAAGTGCAATGACAAAAACCATTATAACCCCGATCTTGAAATCAGGAAAGCCCGATATGACCAACTCCAGCAATTACCGGCCAATATCCCTGTCAACTATAATTGCAAGACTATTTGAAAGGGTAATTCTGATTGAAATAGAAGGTAAACTCAATTCTAAACACAATCAGATGGGCTTTAAGTACAGATTATCTACTAATATGGCAATATACTCCGCTAAGCAAATAATAGAATATTACAAGAAACGAAAAACTACTGTATACGGATGCTTCTTAGATCTGAGCAAAGCGTTCGACAGGGTCTGTCATAAAACCTTATGGGAGAAATTGAAAGCTAGAAATATACCTACTATGTATATCAACACACTATCCCGATGGCACTCTCAGCAGGAAAACGTTGTACGGTGGGCAAGTACGTACTCCCAACCGATATATTTGCGATCAGGAGTAAGGCAAGGAGGGTGTATGTCCCCAATCCTGTTCAATGTATACATGGACGAATTATCAAATCGCCTGGACACCAGGGCGGGCTGTCGTATTAATAATTTATGCCTAAATCACATAAGTTATGCGGACGACATGATTCTCCTAGCTCCGTCGATCAAGGGGTTGAGAACATTATTAAAAATCTGTGAAGAATATGCAAATGACCACAACATGATGTACAACCCCAAGAAGACGGAACTAATCGCATTCCACCATGGAAAAAATCGCGAGAAAATGCTCCCTGTAAAACTTAATGAAGAAAATATAAACGCATCTAAGAATGTAAAATACTTGGAACACATTATTACTGAAGACCTCTCGGATGACGGTGATTTTGAACGACAGCGGAGAAGTATCAGTATACTGTCTAATATGATTGCCCGAAGATTCTTCAAATGCAGTAACAATGTAAAAAAAACATTGTTCAATGCATTTTGCACTAACCTATATACATGTGAAACATGGTGTCACTATCGTACCAGCTCAATAGAACGACTGCGGATCCAATATAATGATGCTTGCAGAATTATATTTGGATACAGAAGGTACAGCAGCGCATCTTCAATGTTTACGGAGCTAGGACTACACGGATTCGCCGGTCTGATGAGACACCGGGTCACTGGAGCCAGGATGCGGCTAATGGCTTCCGATAACAAAGTGGTGATCGCAGCCTTCCAGCACCAAGCGCCACTCCTGAGCGAGCGCTGGGCCCTAGCTCACTCCAGACCACGTCCTACATTATAATTGATTATTTATTTTATTTCTATTATCGCTTATGTCTTTTATATTTGTTTGTTCTATTTACTTTTTTTTTTTTTACTTTATCTGTTGTGTAAATATGTACAACTTTATGGGACGTGTGGGATTGCACTATCCTCCCCACATCCTGGAACATTATTATTTTTACGCACCAGATTTAAATGTCCGGGTTTAATTTTCCCCACAGGAAAAACTAAACCCTTTCACACACTTCCCAAATGATCATCTGGTCAATCCACGTTATGCAATTGCACTATATGTATTATAATTACAAAACAATACAAGAACAACATGTCAACCTACCAGAGACCAGATGGGAAAATAATTCACCGACTCCAGATATTTTCATATCAGAGGGTTCGGCTCTGTGGAATTCCTAATTGAACCTATAAATCCCTCAATATAAATATTTAAAAAATCTTTTGAAATCCTACATGTATTTAAAATTACCGATTTTTGCATTTTTATATATAAATTCTTTGACAAATCTAATACGCCTAAATTTTGAATCAGAGACCTAGGTATAATGCCAGTAGCCGAAATAACAAATGGTAATATTTTTATATTCCGAGAATGCCAAATTCTTGTTAAATTATTATTATTATTATTATTATTATCAAAACTCATTAAGGAATCGCCAATTGGTACATTTGAAAAGATAAACCCAACCCAACCCAATATGCAGACACAATAAATAAAGAAAAAATTTACAAAACATTTTACAGAAGCAACATACAGACACAAACATATGAAGAATCACTTTACATATATTTCACAGAAACATGTCTTATAAGATTTTATGAATAATATTATAACCACTCATTTGATTTATGTACTGTTGGTGTCACAAAGTTAAAATCAAGTATCCTCCATGATGGACTATAGAAATGCATAAAAAACAAATCAGGAAAAATACAATAAAAGGTACATGCTCAAAAATACACAGACCTAATACAAGATGTTTACATAAAAAATACATGATAAGATTTAAAAAAGATATAAACTACGCCCATCATATCTGGATGTACAAAGTTTGGTACTTGGAGATAATCAGGATAGCTATCAGAACAGAGTTTGTACCTACTTATGACTCGTTTTCCAAATAACATTTGAAAAAATAGGATTTCAATATATCGTTTCGAGATTTGTTAGAGGCCTGTCTTAATTCTTGCTCATACGATTTTTTTCTATTCTAAGATCTTCGTTAGTTCACCTCACGGTTGTGCTTTAATAATAAAGCACAACCCAGTAACTTTGCTAATAGAACGAGGGAAGCCATTTTATTCACTCCTTTTTTTTACACGTGATGTAAAAAAAGGAGTGAATAAAAATATATTTAATATGAATAACAGGGTGAATAACAATATATTTTTAGGAAGGTTCAGGATGAACCGAAACCTGTTGGATAAAGAAATAATAAAGTGGAATTGAAACAAATTTATATTATGTGTTTATTATAATTATGTATTCCCAAAAAGTCTTTGCTACATGTGAAAATTTAAAAAATGTTATTTGAATTTAGGTCTCCGGTGACTTTTTTTAATGCCTTTTTCATAACCAAACAAATAAATATTTCTTCCACATACCATCACTGGTTACTCAGCCGAGTAACCGCCTAACCCCCCCTCCAACGCCTACTGATTTTTAAAAATCACAAATGTCACCGGAGTCCAAAATTTTATTAACATTTTTCACTCCAAATAGTATCTGGAATCAGTGGTTAAACTTAGTCAAATACGTCCCTTAACACCCTATTTATACTTTTAATTTATTTTTTGATTAGTTCAGTATGTACATAAATTCGTATAATATCTTTGGCCATGTTTTAGTTTTTATTATTAGTAAACTTAATGATAGCAGCATTGACCTGTCAGTGAGAAGACATTTAACGCATTTGTGCATTGTGTATTAGTGCAGTTGGTGCACACAGCAAGCAAGTGGGTACCTTGGATAGGATTGCGTTGATTGACATTGAAGCAGTCACTTCCTGGGAGTTGATGTAGTGGTTATTGGTCGTGATCTCTAATAGGAAACGTTGTTACGATTACTTGAGCTAGGGACACCACCATTTAAAATACTTATATTATATCGTTGAAGAAGATAACAATAATAATCAAAACGAAAATATGAAAGAGAACAAGACACAAAAAAATAAAAAAGACAATGGTCGCAACTGGGACTATTTTGGGATTATTATTGTTATTTTCTTCTTCAATGATGTATTACATTGATGGGAATAACTTTCAAAAGTTATAAAAAGAGAGTTTTTCTTAAGCGCCCGCAACCCGAATTTCTACCGATTTCTTACATATTTCCCTTAAACACGGTTAGTTTTAAAGCTCTTAAAAATATATATATGTTATTCTTGAAGATAATATCTAGACATTGCCCGCGCCGAAACGGAAATTATATAAAATTCCCTGGATAGAAAAAAATCGCAAAGTATGCTCTAAAAATTATTATAAACACGTTTGTTTCAGTTATTTTACAAGTTATATATATGAAAAAAATCACAGTTTTTCTTTAAATGCTGTTTAAGATAATTCCGGCGAGATTTTTGCTTTATTTTAAACGAGTCGTGTTTTATTAAACATTTTCGCATCGATTTTGTCGCTGTAAATGTTAGCTCTCTCCTCTAACATTCGTAATTTCGTATCTCTCCATCTTCTTCTTTTCCAGCCCGGTTGCAGAGCCTTAATAAAAAAAAAATAAAAAAACTTAATATTTGTAATACAAATATGTTTGTAATATGTTCAGTAATTAAATATTGTTTAATGTTATTGAACGTTGAGTCATCGCGTTTATTAATTAAGTAGGTAGGTAGGTATTTAAGTACCTACTTACTACCAGGGCTGGGCAAAATACATGCTTTGCTGTAATTAAAATACAAATTACAAAATACTTTTTCGCATGTATTTAAAATACTAAATACAAAATACTTTCAAGGCGTGTATTTGAAATACAAAATACAGTATTTTAACCATTTTTTTTAATTTCAAATACAAAAAACAAATTAAAAAATACAAAATACATTTGGTTTTGGTTTCAATAAATTGACGTAAGTGCCCTTTTCTAATGGTACGTTTCCATAGAAGCAAAGCTCAGCAGAGTGAAACGGAGACGTGCAAAAATGGACCAATCATATTGCTCAGAAGACACATCTCGTCCCCGCTCCACTTGAAAAGTTTTGTGGTATAGGACTTAGGTGTTAGATAATAATAATTACTATTATAATAACACTAGCTGGTTCCCGGCATGCGTTGCAATGCCATATTCAAAGAAATACATTGTTTCTCCCTGCATGTCCTTTCCCGTGCGTCCCCGTCCCCCCCCCCGCATCCCCTTCCATATATTCATTCCCAGTACATTCAGTTTTCAAACAACTCGAGTACCAGCTGTTACAATTTTTTATTCAAATTTTCATTTTTCACATTTTAAAAATATTCATTTTGTATATTATAAGAAAAATCAATCAAATCTGATACCTAAGATAGCTACCTCCTTAAAATATCTATAATTTAAAAAATCCATAGACAATTCATTTGTCACAAAAAAACTGCTGCCTGCTAAATTCAATTTCATCAAACGCGCGAACTGTCAAACGTGCGAAGTTAAAATAGTCGTTAGGTTTTCTTAAATTATCCAATTTTCTGCGTAAATTTCTTAATTTTTCTTTCCGTAAGAACCTTCCACAAAGTATTAGAAAAATGAAAAAAAAATGAATGAAACAGGTAAAGTCGTTCTGAAGTTATGTGGTGACCAAGGGAAACAAGGATTCATTTTTATATACATATATGACATTTGTACAGCGCAGTGTTGTGTTATTTCACTTTAAGTGCGCTCTACAGCAATTAACTTTAAAATAATCTAGTATTCAGCAAAATTATTCCTGTGATCTAATACTATGATACAAAAATGTACAATAAAAAGCAATGACAAGTATAATATAATATGATACAAAATGTGCAATAACAGTGCTATTATAGCATAGGACAAAAATAATAACTAGCATGACATAAAAAAATGTACAGTACGTTATAAAGCAATGATAAGAGAACTACAAATAATCATTAGTAAGAGTGCTGTAGCACAGGATTCTAGCGTTTTTAGTCTATGTATTATCTACGTTAGTTTATTTTTCATTATCATTAAAAAGATCGCTAAATGTATTTGAAAATGTATTTTGAAGCCATAAAAATTTGAAATACAAATTACAAAATACCTCAGCAACGGGTAATTGAAATACCAATTACAAAATACATTTTAAGGAAGTAATTGAAATACAAATACAAAATACGTATTTGTTTTTCAAATACGTATTTCAATTACAAGTAATTCAAATGCTGCCCAGCCCTGCGTATTACCTATATATAAATTTTAAGATTTAAGAGAAAAATTTGGTTTGATTTATTACATCAGAGAAAATTAGATACTAACTCTTTTGGAAGCAAGGACTACTGTTCACAGAACTACCAGTAATATATACATTTTAATGTTTTATGTAGGTAACTATACGTATTTTTTCTATAGCCCTCCTTAGATTAGAGCGGAGTAATACGCGTAAAACTATTATAAATTAATATTTTTTAATATTTTTGAATGTAGCTATTACTTTGTGGTTATCCATTATAATAAAATGAAACAATGCAACTTTGTATAAACCACTTATAAAATGTGCAAATCCGACCGGTTTCGGAACAAACGTTCCTTCGTCAGGGAAAGCTTATACTAATTTGACAGTTTAGAACAATGTTTTATTAGGGTAGGGGTGGAGCCGTTGTTAGTTAATAATGTAGATTGGGTGGGTAGGTATTAGTGTAGAGTGGGTGGGTAGGGGAACAAATCCATGATTGTTGATTTGTTAAACTTGTTGGTTAATTTTGTGGGTAGGGGAACAAATCCATGATTGTTGATTTGTTAAACAAACAATCATGGATTTGTTCCCCTACCCACCCACTCTACACTAATACCTACCCACCCAATCTACATTATTAACTAACAACGGCTCCACCCCTACCCTAATAAAACATTGTTCTAAACTGTCAAATTAGTATAAGCTTTCCCTGACGAAGGAACGTTTGTTCCGAAACCGGTCGGATTTGCACATTTTATAAGTGGTTTATACAAAGTTGCATTGTTTCATTTTAATATTTTTTAAATCTGAAATTCAGCTCTGCTACAAAAAGTTGTTGGAGTGTCCTAGCAGAAGGTCTATCATGGTCGATTGATAAATCCCTACACCAAGACCAAATCCGTCATTTAGGGTCATTTAACGATATTTGCAATTACGATCAAAAACTGGTTAGAGATATTACGACCGACTGACGATTGATAAACTTTAGCCCGGCCTCCATAGTATCAGATAAGTTTCTGTTAACAATCAATATATCTACACATATTTTTTTAATAATGTCTTTCGTTATGCAAAATTACTGGCTTATTAAATCAAACTATTGAACTAACGAAGCTCTTAGACATAAAACGAAGTCAATCCATAGACTTATATAATGCTTCTACGACGCAATTCCTTTAGATCTTTGAGAAACGAAAATAGTTGATTATGAATAAATACCTCTTTAACTAATTAACTCCCGTTTAGTATCAAGAGTAAATGCGGAAGGCACATACGAGTATTTAGGTTAGTATTTCAATTCAACATTGCCAATTTATTAATATTTTTACGTAATTGTTTGGGGTTTGACGTTTCCGTATATCAATTCATAGAAAACACTTCCAGTATTGCCAGCTTACACCGATTTCTTATTTAATCCCTGTCAATATCGGTTCAGCTGTCAACAGTGATAGCTTTGGATATCAATATCAGATCGTTGGAAATTACGTGTATCGATCCGGTGTTGTAAAGTTATTGATTTCACCATCCTAGAGCTCCAGATCTATTTGGCGACCTGCAATATAAATAATCTACCTAGAATTAGAAATTTTAGAACACACAACAGAAAATCAGAAGATTCTAACAATCATTCGCGCCGTTTCTCCGCAGGGGTAGGCAGAGAGGATTGGCCGCCACACAACTCTCACACTCAAATTAATACCATTTAAACATTCGTACGTACTTTCCTGGTATTCTGACTTGACTGACCAGAAGATTTTTCCTTATTGGGAAGTTTTCCAAATAGTCACAACGCACAAAGAAAACTTCAATGAGAATGACCTCTAACCAAGTGTGACCTAAACAAAACCACATTGTCACGCGCATCTAAACGCGTGACCTCTGTATAGTTCCGTTCCGCGAATAGTGCGTGCTGTAACCGCGCCAAGGTTCACCGATTCTTCTTCAGCTCTCGGCGTCTTTCAGACTGCGCGTCATCGTGCGTCATCTCTACTCATTTGTATGTGTCCCTTGTCACGGCGACTGACCTCTGCTTGGCGAGATGCATCGCTAGATAACATTATATACGTACTGAGAATCTAATGTTGCAGTGATGAAATACGAAATACTTAGCGATGTTTTACAATGAAAAGTCCTAATATTTTACTAGTGTTATTGTGCTATTTCAAATTATTTTTCTGATTATCAGCGCAATTATTGTTTTTTTTATGATATCAGAATGGTCCCCGTTAAACTAGCATGCTCGGCCCGTTGTAGTTTTCGATCGAATTGCAATCAGCTGTCTACCAGAACGGTGCTGTCTAAAATCTAAAAATTGGACAATTCGACATCTGAAACCTGACAATTTATTTTAAAATTTTATTTAATTTTTTTCTTGACGCAATACACTAATGTACTTATTTTCAAACACTACGTGATAATGTGGGCCTCACTGGGTACTTTGCCCCGTTCTGAGGCCCTTATTTTACAATTTAATAAAATTCAATTAAAATGTACAAATTTTTTTTTTTACATGAGCTCCACACAGGAAGCCCTGAGGAAAATAATTTCCCGCAGGGCCTGTGTTATCTTTGGGGATGCTGTGTGGAGGGATTTTTTTCAAGGAAAGGAAGGAGAGGAGAGTTATGGGAAGGAAAAGAGTTTAAGGGGTGGGTAGGAATCTGGGGTTCAGTGTATCCCGGTCATCCGCCTCCAGGACCCAGACAAACCTCACCCCATGAACCCGGGCACCCCTGCTAAATCACCAAACGTAGCGAACCACTTGGGGTGACCTATGGCAGGGGTGTTGGTTATCCAATAAAGGTTCCCGGGGCGGCAGTACCCATTCCCGCCTCCGAAATTGTAAAGTGTGTACTGTAAAAGTATTGTAAATTACGAATAAATGATTTTTTTATTTAACGTCATAATTTTTTTTAATAATACGTATTTTGTTCTTTATCCCATCTTTTAACTTTTAATCTGAAACGAGTTTGATTCCACCATTTTTTGTATCGAGTGGAAGAATGTTGAAGGCTTTTATTGTCTGGTATTTGAGGTGTCTCTGTCCAAAGCTTGCGTTTATCGGTCTGATTAGTTTTTTGTACGCTTCTCTAACTTGTCTAATAATAGTTTGTATTTGTTGAAATTTATTTTTTCGCTGAAAAAGATAATTTAGTAGTATTTTTACGTACCTATTCTTGTCGTATATCTAGTACATAAAAATTCCGGATTTTTTTTTAGAATCACCTGATGGTTTTCTGTGCGTTTTTCATTCGACCGGTAATTGAGTTTGTTGCTCCTACCTAAACAATGTTTCTGTATTCTCATAAAGAATGAAAAAATTCAAAATATATTTTTTTCATTTGTTTTAGTTCACGTATGCTGCTTATGTAATATAACAATCTAATGATAATAATATTGGAATAAATTATACAGCGCCGTTTTTGATAAATGGTGCCACAACATAAGTTTGCTGTGTTCGAAGAAAATGATCTATAAGTCTACCTATCGAACAGTATTCCGACAATTTGACATTCACAATTTTTGAAAATCTGACAAACTGACAATCCAACAATCCACGCAAACAGTTTCATCGATTTGCTTATGCCCCTACATTTACATTACCAACGATATTTAGGACTACGCACGTCACCAGGAGCATCAAACATGTTGATGTAAACAACATGCTTGTTGTGTTGTATTGTTTATGTTGGCAGGTTGCAGTATGTGGGTCAGATGCAGATGTTGTGTACATATATACACATTGCTACCTACCCTACCTAACTACCAGGTATCTAAAGAGACATGTGACTCGATGTTGCAGTTATTATTATCATGACCTCAGGCACGTAGGATCTTCTACTCAAGAGGATGAATTTAATGTAGTTATTAATAGAGATTTTTAACACGGAAGTATGTACTTACCTTCATAATGATAATAATCTTTACTTTAATTAATATGCAGCAAATCTGTTTCTCCGATAATACGAAAATTAATATAGTAGTCGGTAACATCGGCATTCTGGAATAAAACATTATTATTAATATGGTAGTCGATAATAAAGGGATTTGTAAAAAATGAATTTCATATTTCAATTGATGACAGTACTGTTTAGGCACAATTTCAAACTGAAAACAATCTCCGTTTAAAAAATTGTTTGATTTTCGACATTGTGGTGTAAATTTTACACAATTAAAAAAAAACGTTTGTGTGAAAAACTTATAAATACAATAAAATTGTCTAAATGGATATTTAACAACCATATAAAGTAATAAACATTCTTAGCATAGCGGATGAGGGTAGTTTATTTGTTGAACAAACTAGAAATTTCGGGAAGGTATTTCTTCTTTTTGGAGATGTCATAAAAAGAAATACCATTTTTAGAAACAAGATGAAATTACCATGTATTTGAAATGCATCTTATTATTTATAAATTGGACCATTTTAATCACTGCTTAAAAAAAAAACACTTTATTTTCACCACAAACGTCGAAAAATTGTTGAGAATACGAAATTTTTAAAACTCAACCTTTTTATTTAAGGAATTTGCAATAAACTGTCGCCTCGTTTTTTATTTCTTTTATAAAAAAACATTATTAATATTTAATAAGTATCTAATTCATCTTCTATAATATAAAAATGAATAGCTGAATGTGTTGCTAAGCGCATAACTTTCGAACGTCTGCACCAAATTGGATAATTCTTTTTTTTGTGTGTTCCTTATTGTCAGGACAAGGTTTTTATAAAACTTCAAGGAAGCTCTGGCATTATGAAATTTGTATAAAAAATTGCTATTGGTGGCACGCGAGGAAGCGCTATTGCTTTGGACAGAGACGAACCAGGGAGGGGGAGGGGAACCTCGGCGGGTGGAGGGGGACCTGGGAGGGGGAGGGGAACTCGGGAGGGGGGTTCGCGGGACGGGGGAAGGGGGGGCTAGTGGAGTAGGGAGAGGGAAGGTGGAGGTGACAGAGTGGGAACGCGAGAGGGGAACGGGGCTGAATGGAAAAGGACACTCAGGGAGAAACAATTTCTTTATTAAATGGTATAGCAACGCAATTCGACAATTAAAATGGATTCAATCTGAACATAATATAAAAGATGATTTCTTGAATTTATATTAACTTACACACGCGAAAGGTATTTATGTTATTAGAATTATCACTTTTATTGATTTCTTGATAAATTAATGTGTTAACAGTCAATTAAAAATGATATACAGATATAAGTATATATATAATATTTTTACGTTAACTCCACACAGGAGGCCCTGAGGAAAATAATTTCTTTCAGGGCCTATGTCATCTTTGGGGATGCTGTGTGGAGGGGTTTTTAAGGAATTTTAAGGAATTTGATCTGTGGTCTTTCACCGGGGTGATACTGAGAGTATCTACCCATCGTACGGTAATCATTAAATTATCGGTAAACATTAGGATATCGTACCGAAAACAAACCTTGTTGAAATATTTTAAACGTTGACGAAGTTTACATCCACTACTATGAAAATATAAAACAGACACATAAAATAAATCATTGAAGAAGAATATAACAATAATAATCTAAACGAAAATATGAAATGGTCGACAATGGTGACACAAAAGACAATGGTCGTAACTGGGACTCGAACCCAGTTCTTTTTCATATTTTAGTTTAGATTACTATTAATTGTTATCTTCTTCTTCAATGTTATATTACATTGATGGAAATAACCTTCAAAAGTTATAAAAGATAGTTTTTCTTATAAAATTTTTTACATTCAATAAAACTGGCCAGTTGCGTCTGTTACCTTTACCTATAAAAATGACGACTTGTAATAAAATGGCAATAGCTCAGTTGGTAGATTATCCAGTCCCGGTAAGAATAGAGGATCTGGGTTTGCGTCCAGTTGCAACTGTACTTTTTTTATTTATTTTCTGTGTCTAACTATTTCATATTTTCATCGAGAGTTGTTGAAATTATCATCGCCAATGATTACATACATTAACGAATAACGTTGACACCAAAGACCAGAATTTCATTAAAAACCTGTATTGGTTCCAAACAGCAGAAATAGGGCATGGGAATGAGAGATCTAATGCATCCATTCAGCGTGGAGTACGGTAAGGCTGTATCCTGTCGCCACTATTGTTTTATCTCTATTCCAACTATGTCTTTAAAAGAGCCCTAAGTAATACTGAGAAAGGTCTGTAGATCAACGGAGTTGTCATTAATAACATAAGGTATGCAGATGATACTGTATTACTAGCTGACTGTATCGATGACCTCCAAGACCTATTAATTCTTGTTAATAATGCTGGCGAGCAACTGGGCCTAACAATCAACGTCAATAAAATTAAATAGATGACATTTGGACGACTAGATCACTCTGAATCAGTGATACAGTTAAATGGTTGCAATGTCGAAAAGGGGAAAGATTTCGATTTCTCGGCAGCATTTTCACGGAGACTCTTGACCCGGATGTAGAGGTTAGATGCAGAATTGAAGCAGCAAGAACTGCGTTCATTAAAATGAAATCCTCCTTCTGCAATGTCAATATCAGCTTAAAACTAAGGCAGAGAATGCTAAAATGTTATGTGTGGTCGGTCTTGCTCTATGGATGTGAAACATGGACCTTGAAAGTAAGGCTTTTTAAATGTGGCTTCACCGGAGAAAGTTCAAGGTCCCATGGACCGACATAGAAAGATATAGATCATAGATCACCAACATAGAAATTCTCAGGCGGGGTAGAGCAGATAAAGAACTGCTTACATTAATAAAAATCAGGAAAATTTCATATCTGGGTCATATGCTTTCGAGGGGAGAAGTATCACTTGCTCCATTTAATATTGAAAGGTAAGATAGAGGGTCGACGAGGGCCTATCAATATATAGAGGGACAATATCAGCTTAAAACTAAGGCAGAGAATGCTAAAAACATGCCTTTCACAATGGAATATTTAGATGAGGAAATGCATAACAAAAACCAGTCTTACACAACTTCAGATACTAATATATGTAAACGCCTGATTGAGAATGGTATCTATACCAAAATTATGCATCAAAACATAAGATCTATAAATAAAAACTTTGATGAACTCTTAATACAACTTCACCACATAAATGTCGATTTCGACATTATCATCCTGACCGAATGCTGGTTGTCAAACACATATACACCCAAAATCATCAAAAACTACACATCGCATAATTCAACTCTTTTTGATAATCAGAACGATGGAATTGTTGTATACACAAAAAATAATCAAAACTTCACAGTAACCGAACTAAAAATTCAGAATGCAAGTTGCACGCAAATAAAATACAACAATGATACTGTAATCCTGGCTATTTACCGCTCGCCATCGTTTCGTAACATTACGCCTTTCCTAAACAGTCTTAGATGCATACTTTCAAATCTCTCCAATGCTAAAAATATTATAATAATAGGTGATTTAAATATCAACATACTACCGGGCAACCAACACCACCAAAGCCAAGATTATATTAACATGCTAGAATTCCATGGATTAGTGAGTACCGTCAACTCACCAACAAGAACGACTAATGGATCTATATCATGCATTGACCACATTATGGTAAAGTCCAAAAAACCATCCAAAAGTATCGTCTACAAATCAACAATCACGGATCATTATTCAACAATTTTTGCAATACAAACAGCTACCAAAATAAATAAATGTAACATGCCTTTAGCATACAATAAAATCAATTTTCAAAACCTAATAAAAAACTTTAAGAACAAATCCTGGTACAAACTCTTCCAAATTAAACAATCAGAGGACGCATGGATATACTTTGTTAACTATTTGAAAAACGAACTACACTACCATTCCACGACGTTGACCAAACACATAACAAATAAACTGAAACCCCTGAAACCTTGGATTAACCACTCCATTATAAATTGCATACACAAGAGAAACATGCTACAAAAAAAAACCAAAGATAATCCATATGACCAAATAACATCCAACCACTATAAAAGATATAGAAACATGTGCTGTAACGTCATCAGAAAAGCAAAAGAAATTTACTACTCAGCAAAAATTACAGAAAGTAACAACAATCCCAAAAAAATATGGGAAATACTAAGAGAAGCCACAAACTCACAAACTACAAAAGAGAAACAAAGCATAAATAAACTTTCTATTGATGGACATATTGTCGAAACCTCAAAAAATCCTAAACTCGTTGCTGATCATGTAAACAATTTTTTTATTAACATTGGTCCAAATCTTGCTTCTCAAATCCCCCAGAGTGGAATCACCCAATCTACCAATTCAGAGGATCAAGCAAATAAAAAAAATATAAAATTTCTCTTCCGAACTGTAACAAAAGAAGAAATTCTCAGTACAATTAAATCTCTAAAAAACACTTCTTCCGCTGGACCAGATGAAATTACGACCAAAATTCTTAAAATACTGTCTTCGGAGATTACATTGCCACTGGAATACCTTATAAACCTAAGCATTACACAGGGCTACTTCCCCTCTAACCTAAAACAAAGTATCGTAATTCCCATCTACAAATCTGGAAACAAGACAGATATCAACAACTATAGACCAATTACTCTACTAAATAGCTTGTCTAAAGTTTTTGAAAACCTCATTAATGCACAACTTTTAAAATTTTTCGAGAGCCATAAAATACTTTCAATTAATCAATATGGTTTTCAAAAAAACAAAAGTACATCAGATGCCATTGCCAGTGTGACTGACTTCATTGTAAAAAGCCTTGATAAAGGAAATAAATGTATCTCAATCTTTTTAGACCTTTCTAAAGCTTTTGATACAATATCACACATTAAACTAATTAAAAAACTAGAGAACATCGGCATTTCGGACAAAGAGCTAAACTTCTTCAAAAGCTACTTAAATGGACGCCAACAACAGGTTAAAATACAGAATACTCTCAGTAATCAGCGCTCAACTGACTATGGAATTCCACAAGGAAGCGTTTTGGGACCGACTCTGTTCTTACTGTATATTAACAACTTTTGCAACCTTGAAAGTCAAGGACACATTGTTAGCTTTGCAGACGATACCGTCTTATTATTCGAAGATAATAATTGGTCAGCTGTATTTAAAAAAGCTGGAGAAAATATTAACTTCATTAAAAAATGGCTAGATATAAACACACTTACCCTTAACACGAAGAAAACTAAATATGTTACTTCAAGCATCAATACTACAGGCCAACCTAACGATGATTACTCCATAAAAATTCATAGCTGTACGAATTCCAATGAATGTAGTGAGTGCTCCAGTATAGAGCGCACTTCACAGATAAAGTACCTCGGCCTCACCATTGACCCATACCTCAAATGGAACCTACATACCCAGATCATTGCAAATAAAATTCGAAAAACAATACACTTCTTCAGATTCATAAGGAACTTTCTTAACTTACAACTCCTAAAAACGATTTATTTTGCAATCACCCAATCTATCATTGAGTATGGTATCATTGCATGGGGAGGGGGCACTTCATCAGCTCTAGATCCTGTCGAAAAGGCACAGAAAACAATTATGAAAATTATTCTCAAACTTCCTCTAACTGCAGACAGTGACCTTATATTCAGAATAATGAGAGTATTTGATGTTCGACAGATCTATGTAAAAACTATCCTCATGCATCTCTTTAAAAACAAACATGTGCTTTACGAAAAAAAATAAACTTAAGATTTACACGTAACTCCAACAAAGACATATTGCAAGTTCCAGCACTCTCTTCCACCTTTGGTCAACGTAGCTTTAGATACTTTGCCACAAAAATATTCAACATTCTCCCAGAAAACATCAAACTGAGTCAAACACAGAGAGAGTTTAAAAAATATGTTAAAATATGGATACATACTAATGATCGAGCCTATACTGGTGCCCTCACCCAAACGCCCAGTCATTGACAGTTGTTATTGTAGTAATAACCTTGCAGTTTATGAATTGTGTAGGTATATGCAAACAATAATGTTAACTAAAATAAAGTTTTTGCTGTATGGAAACCTACTTTACACATTTATAAAAAAACCATAGATAAAATTGCGAGAAACAATTAACAAAATTTCTGCCTCAATACAGGTTCACCTAGTGAGGCAGGCAATGCACAACTAAAAATACTGTATAACTATACTACTCCTGTGTAACCTTTCTTACGTTACTTTCTGTTTGTTAATTTTTCTGTACTGATTGATGTAATCTATTTGTAAACTACATTGAGTATGTAATTTTTTTATTTTTTAGTTATATTGTTGTTATTTCATTGAATAAAGATTATTATTATTATTATTATTATTATTGTTATGTGGGGTTGGTCATGATCTAATGGATGTGAAACATGGACCTTGAAAGTAAATACCATGAACATGTTAGAGGCTTTTGAAATGTGGCTTCACCGGAGAAAGCTCGAGGTCTTATGGACTGACATGATCACCAACATAGAAATTCTCAGACGGGCTAGAGCAGATTGAGAACTGCTTACATTAATAAAAATCAGGAAAATTTCATATCTGGGTCATATACTTCGAGGGAAGAAGTATCACTTGCTCCATTTAATATTGAAAGGCAAGATAGAGGGTCACCGAGGGCCTGGTAGGAGACAAATGTCTTGGCTGCGCAATATACGAGGGTGGGCCGGCATTAGAAGTGTGGAGGAGCTATTCCGGGCAGCGCAAGACAAATAGACATTTTCAAGAGTGATCGCCAACGTCAGGGGGACCTGATACGGCACACGAAGATTACATACGGATATTATTTCACTAAAGTAGCAATTGCTTGCAACTTGTTTAAATCAGTTACTAGTTTCTTCTACATTTCGTTTTGTGAATAACAACACACTTCCGTGAAGATATTAATTCCATTTACGTTTCTCCAGCAAACAGTAATGAACAATAAACATTGTACCTACACGTTATACGGTGGTTAATGACCCTAGGAAACTGATATTTTCACGTTCTGTACTTCCTAACTGAGCCCACGCTTTTAGAGTTACCAACCGATCACAGTTAGTTATTATTGTTATTAGTTATTATTATTACCGGCCGTGATAAAGGTTCGTAAAAACTCTTGTTTCTTGCATGGAAGGTTGCCATTGGAATTGGTCTGAAAGGCTTTTGAATAGAGGCATATAGCTCTCAGTGCAAAAGCGAACATGCTAAGCAGAAAATTTCTCCTGTGCTTTTCTCCTACCGCTGTGAAAAGGACATTCTTCCTTCTTCCTTGCCTTCTGCATTAAGTTAGATATTGTAAAACTTTACTTTCAGTAAAATACAAAAATACAGTACAGTATTGTATAGAAAAACCTGATGTTCGGTAAAACAATGCCTTCCGTATAAAATGATTGGCCTCCCCAGATGCATCGCTTCCAGTATGTTTTAATAATTACTCTGTTGGTGTACAATAACTTAGCCATGTAATGATTGTGGATGTGACTGAGACTAGCGTCCATTTTTAGCTGAAATCTGGGATGATAGTCAGATTTACCAAATGCAACTTTTTATAACCAATGAACTCTTTGTGTCTCACTTTAATACTGTTGGAGAATAATATTAGCACTTTATTAATCCCATGTTTTATAGATCTGAATAGTCATGTATTTATCAACAATACTCTTCTACATCTCCTTCCCTTCAGCATCACAACGAGCCCCAATCCTGCCCGATCCTGAAAAGGTACATAAGTTTTATTTAAAAAAATTAACGCAGAGTTTTTAAAAAAAATATTAAAAAGTCCGTTTTTCATCATGTCATTGAAACACACTGTCAAATTGGTATTATTGAATGTTTGGTGCTGACGTCACTGCTCACCATAATTTTCCATTCTTTGTATTAACTACATAATATTGAAAAATAATAATATACTAAATATAATACAATAAATAAATAATTCCACCTAAATAATGTTTTAATTTATCGAATAGTAACATACTTTCTTCCATATATCTGTCATAGTGGGGGTTTGGCATATTTAGGCTGTCATATAAAATGACAACACCTGTTGAAAATAAAAATAACTTTTCGTGAGTGATGACGTCACACGATTCACTATACATACCGTTGTTTTCGGGGGATCTTGAAAAATTTAAACTTTGACAATTATTTTAACTATTAAAACTAACTCTAAAAATAAATAAAAATATACAGTTATTTAAGTTAGAAGGTCATTATTCAATTTTTTTTTTAATTGGACTGGAGTTCCTTATTGGCGATGACGTTGTGTGACTGGCTTCAAGTAGTTAACGACTTTCAAGAGGTAAAAATGTATTTTTTTTAAATAACTAAATGAAATAATAACTTTGTTAACCCAACTATTTACTAAAAAATATCAACATGTTTCAAAACCAATGGTTTCTTCTTCTGGATACAAATCATCAATAAATATGTTATTATTTTATAAATAGTTTGTTATTTTATTAAATCAATTTCTCGCCACACAGTAATTTTGCAAATATTGAAGAAAAAACCCGCTTTTCATGCATTTTCAGTCCCCAGCTTGCCCGGGCTTTACATAGAGTATTTCGCAAATCGGATGGAAACAATAATTTTCTTCGAAATTTGAATGTCAAGTGTGCAAAATTTCATCAATCAAGTTTCAGTATTCTACCTTATGGGGTGGTAAAAGGGGATTGGGTAGTTTATCGAAATCTCATATAAACACTGACCTTTCTCGTATTTGAGGGTCAAATTTACAAAATTTCATTAGTTTCGTAATAAAAGTGTAGATTTTAATGTGTTTAGATTTGTATTTCTAAGACTGTGTTGCTCGTATTCAAGTCATGCGCAGGCACCATGAAAATATTACCTATCAGTCTAAACGACACGAAAATAACAGAAAAATTCGAGGTCAAATACTTGGAACACATCGTAGCAGCGAACCTCAGTGATGATTCGGATATTGAGCGACAGAGAAGATCACTGTGCATTAGGGCAAATACGATTTCTCGAAGATTTAACAAGTGCAGCCCAGCTGCAAAAAGGCAACTTTTTAACACGTAATGCACGATCCTATATACCTCGGAGCTGTGGACCAACTTCAACAAAGCGTCACTAAAAAGAATGGAAATACAGTACAACAATTCATATCGAACGCTTTTTGGGTTGTCCTGGTCACCGAGATGCTTGAAGAAGGGCGCGTTCCCGGATTTCGAACACTAATAAAAAAACGGATCACCAGCTACAGAACACAATTGGCCTCGAGCGAAAGCACTCTTGTGGTGGCAGCATTCCACTTCTGGCAGGGTCCAATTTATAAGCGATGGAGCCACTTCCTTATGACCTAGATAACAAAAAGTTAACTTTTAAAAAAGATATATTATTATTTTCTTTTATTTATTTCTTTTCACTATGTAAATATTTTTTTCTTTCATCTAGAAATATTTTTTTTCAATGTATTATATATATATCACGGACATATGAAAAACGTATTATTTCCCCCTCCACATGGCGCCGGCTGGAGCTCCTTCTTGGAACCGGCTCGCTCCATGATGAGGGGATAGAGCCTCGCTTGAATCTAAAATGTGTGACGTCATCATTCTTGCCGTGAACAGCTAGAAGCTAACATCCATACATTTAACGAAATATAACGCCAAAACGGTAGCGTATGCTATACAATATATCTACATATCAATGTGCACTTAGCGAATGTGGGCGGTTCTTCAGTGTGCTCGTCGCTGGTTACAGGGGTAAGTAAATTATGAAACATTTGTAAAAGTGTTTTAACTAAACACGGCAACAAAATATTGCTATGTGTATTGGGGCGAGTCTTTTTGGGGCGAGCATTTGGCCTTAGCAAATTTGTTATTATCGTGGCAAGCAATTCGCGCTCCCATGTAAAAAGGTCTATTCATTCAAAGCAGATTTTGCTTTTAAGAACTAAATGGTGATATTGTAATGCGAGATGCCTATTTACTGTCAGATTGATTGTATAACGAATCACAGTCATCTTTCCCCTCTTCGCCCTCCATAGTTTGGTTTTACCCCTCATCTGTAACTGCTTGTCTATCCATTTGGATGTCTATGATATATATATATATATATAATATGGAACTCGTGGGACTGCACCACCCTCCCCGAGATCTGGAATAAACGAATTAAAAAAAAAAAAAAAAACAAACAAAAAACAAATGCACACCGCACTCCCATTATTACTCACAGCACTCCCATTATCACTCACAGTTACTCGTCTCTACATGTATAGAGATATTACGATAGTCCACTTGATTACTCGGATATCTCCAAATACTAAGTTTTGAGATAATCAGGAAACCAATATTTGAATGCTCAATATAAATCAAATATTATTTACACGTGTCCGTGTTTTACACATTAAATATACCATAAAACAACACCGGGAGACATTTTGAAATATCCTACCAGTGACCCAGAAAACATTCACATTTTGCTTAATTAATTGATTGTGTGGTGTTTATGAGTAATCTGAGTACTGTACTGTACAGTCCTGTACAGTCTGAGTACTGGACTGTACAGTCCTGTGAGTACTGTACAGTCCTCATAGCACAAAGGGCAATTCTGAAAATTATACTTAGAGTACCCATCAGAACCCCTACAGACTATGTTTTTAAAGCGCTGAATTTAATGTCACTGAAACAATTATATACAAAAGATATACTAATGTACGCATTCAAAAATCAGGATAACTTTACACAGACAAACTCGGGCCGATTCACAAGATCTACATTACAACATACATTCTACCAACCTACAACTAAAACGACTTTTGGACAAAGAAATATGGAATACTTCTCTGTAAAATTATTTAATTTACTCCCTCTTGCAATGAAAACCACAAAAAAAATAACCGCCTTCAAAAGAAGCATAAAAATATGGATTATGGACATGGGAAGGAAGAAAATAGATTCAATTTTGCAACCCAACAAAGAATAATGCTTTGTTTTGTACTTTCTTTTAGATATAACTTAATAATTTCCCTTGGCAATATTCTAACATAGATTAGGTATTTACTTATAATTAAAATAATAAAACTTGTACAATGTGTCCTTAGAACGGGGTACCCCAGTTAGGACACATTTTCTCTAAAAAACTGTAAAAAAAAAATATATAAATATAAATAAATAAATAAATAAATATGTACCAGGTAGAGCCGTGGTCGTCAAACTGCGGCCCGCGGGCCGCATGCGGCCCGCGGCGGGTATTTGTGCGGCCCGCACAAATACCTGCCGCTTTCTTTTTAAATATTTTTTTTTTCACGTGCAATTATATAATCCAGCTTTTTTTCAAATATTTTGTGTACCTTATGATTTTAAAACGTTAATTTTAATTATATAATTAATAACAGATCAGTGGTTTATACAAAGTGATCTGTTATTCATTATATAATTAATGATGCCACAAAGTAATTTTGCGAAGTTTGAAGAATTAATTTTAATTGATTGAAATTTGATTTTAAAATGCTCAGCTGGTTTTTGACCACATCCTAAGTCGATTATAATCGTGCGTAATGTACTTTTTTCAACGTGCGCATTAACGCCCCCTTATGGGCGTTTGAGACTTTCAGGGGGGCAGTAGAAGACCCAGAGAAAATTAGATATCATTGGGATGGCACAGTGACGGCGTAGGCAGGGAAAAAATGGTCTAAAAAAGACAAAAAAACATGCTAGTCGCGTACTAATAAAGCAAAATAAACATAAATATTGGTTAATTTTTGTTATTGCAAGTATTGTAATCCACCTGTCTCGACACAGGTGAAACAGGCATCGAAAAACCTAATATAAACTTACTTTTTATTGAGATAAATAAACAATCAACAATCATTCAACGTATTTCGATAGTTCGGGAAGTGGATGAAAATTGAACTGAAAGATTCCATTACAGATCTACACAATTATCACTTAATATTTTCATTATTATTTTTATTAAAGAATTGATACTATATCATGAATACAGGAAGGAAGGAGGTAGCAACTTGGAAAGAATTATCTTTTTAACAAAAAGGTACAACATCAACCCCCCCCCCCCCCCCCCCCCGCTGCCAATTCACAATTGTGCGGCCCGCGGTGATACCTCACATTGTCCTATTTGGCCCTTGACCAGAAAAGTGTGACGACCACTGAGGTAGAGGGTACACTTACATATAACTGCAAACCCAACTCAAATTTTGATTTTCCGGATATGTCTGAATAATCAACTGGACAATCGATAAGTACTTTAAAACACAAAACGATATTGGCAATGGCCTAAATAATCATTTTCAGTAGTACCTATACCCAGGGTAATAGAACGGTTTGATAAATCGAACTATCCATTAGTTTTGACAAGGCTACATTTATTAGTAGATACTTACTTCTAACAACCTTCCCCCGAGTTATTGTTAAGAATAGCCTAGACCTAGAGACGTTGAGGAAGTGCGAAACAATTTTCTATAAAAATAGTTTTTATTCTATAATTATTTGCCTATTCTAAATTCTCCATAAAGCCACTTCAATGAGCAATTTACACGGTACTTTTTCCTCAAGTTTTCAAAATGTGAATTCGGAATGAAAAAATGACTTGTTAAATTTTGGTACCGATTTTTATATAATTTAAGATGGCGAACATTATTTGACATCTGCCGTCTGTCATTGTTTTACGTAACTAGGTATATTATATGGAAATGTTGATTATTTATTTTGTTTTATATGTATTTAAAATATTGATAAAAAGTCTACAACATTCTGTTGAGGGGAGGAATGCAGATCCCGCCAATGTGGGGGATTTTAATAAAAATGCACTTTGTAGATGAGAAAAATGTGGAAAAGTTGAATAAAAAAGTGCGCTCGGCAAAATTGAGGGAGATACAGCCGTTTAAAGTATGAATAAAATGTCACTTCCTGAACCGATACTACGCCATTGCCAATGTTTGGTTTATGCCGAAAACGATGTTTTTACCGCGTTTTAAGTGGAGAACTTTAATCTGGAAGCAATAAAAAAAATTGAATAAGTAATTAATTTGCAATTGCGTTAAGTAAAATTTCACTTTGCCAATCAACACTATTGACAGCCCACCCGCCATTTTTTCAATTGTCACTATAATGTTGGTATCCCTGACCTGATGCAAACAACAGCTAGACTGTAGCCGACTTCGTGAGATACATGAGGCGCGTAATTATGAAATTTGTCTAGTAGACTTTTTTTCAACGATTTTTTAAACTGTTTATCACCTTCCAAATGAAAGTAACCTAACCTAAGACTACGCTAAACATGGTTTGTGTAACATGGTTTGTGCCCCTTTATAACGCCTACTCGCGTCAACGCAAGAAAAACATCCCAGTTTTCAAATAGTTTAGCGGCTACGCTAGGTTTGTGTAACATGGTTTATGTAACATGGTTTGTGCCCCTTTATAACGCCTGCTCGCGTCAACGCAAGAAAAACATCCCAGTTTTCAAGTAGTTTAGCGGCTACGCCAGGTTTGTGTAACATGGTTTGTGACCATTATTAATTCTGTTTTTCATAATTACGCGCCTTATTATATATCACACGAAGTTGGCTACAATCGTATCAACCTTCGTTTATAGCAAGTCTGAGATACCAACATAATATTAACAAAATGGCGTAGTATAAGTTCACGAAATGTCATTTTATTCATCCTTTAAACGGCTGTATCTCCCTCAATTTTGCCAAGCGCACCTTAATTTCTTTTTTATTCAACTTTTCCACACTTTTCTCATCTAGAAGGTGCATTTTTATTAAAATCCCCCACATTGGCGGGATCTGCATTTCACCCATATTTTTCTTCTCTACTGGCAATTATCTATATGAAATTGTAGGTATTTATTTTATTACGTTAAACAGATATTTCTAAGATAATTACGTTGTAAAATGAATATATGAAAGTTCCATTAATTATCTCCCTCACTTTTCACTGACTAGTTGACTTGATTTGGCTTGAGTTTGCTTGAGTTGGCCGAAAATGGTTTGAGTTGACTTAAGTTGAATTGATTTGACTTGATTTTTCATGAGATGACTTGAGTTGATTTCAGTTGATTTTAGTTGATTTTAATTGATTTGAGTTGATTTGAGTTGATTTGAGTTGATTTAATTTGATTTGAATTAATTTGAGTGGGCTTGAGATGGCTTGAATTCGCTTGAATTGGCTTGAGTTGACTTGAGTTAACTTGAGTTGATAAATTGATTTAAGTTGATTTGATTTGATTTGAGTTTGCTTGAATTGACTTGATTTGGCTTGATTTGGATTAAAATGGCTTGAATTGACTTGATTTAGTTTGAGTTTTCATGAATAGACTTGTGTTGATTTAAGTTGATTCTAGTTGTCTTTAATTGATTTGAGTTGATTCGAGTTGATTTGAGTGGGCTTGAGATGGCTTGAGTTCGCTTAAGATGGTTTGATTTGGCTTGAGTTGGCTTGATTTGGCCAACTCAAGAAATGCAAAATTATTTTTTGGTATATCTAAGTTAATTTATCGCTCTCGTTTGTAATATTTGTTATGCGAGTCGAATTCAAGTCGATAACAATTGCGTTAAGTAAAATTTCACTTTGCCAATCAACACTATTGACAGCCCACCCGCCATTTTTTCAATTGTCACTATAATGTTGGTATCCCTGACCTGATGCAAACAACAGCTAGACTGTAGCCGACTTCGTGAGATACATGAGGCGCGTAATTATGAAATTTGTCTAGTAGACTTTTTTTCAACGATTTTTTAAACTGTTTATCACCTTCCAAATGAAAGTAACCTAACCTAAGACTACGCTAAACATGGTTTGTGTAACATGGTTTGTGCCCCTTTATAACGCCTACTCGCGTCAACGCAAGAAAAACATCCCAGTTTTCAAATAGTTTAGCGGCTACGCTAGGTTTGTGTAACATGGTTTATGTAACATGGTTTGTGCCCCTTTATAACGCCTGCTCGCGTCAACGCAAGAAAAACATCCCAGTTTTCAAGTAGTTTAGCGGCTACGCCAGGTTTGTGTAACATGGTTTGTGACCATTATTAATTCTGTTTTTCATAATTACGCGCCTTATTATATATCACACGAAGTTGGCTACAATCGTATCAACCTTCGTTTATAGCAAGTCTGAGATACCAACATAATATTAACAAAATGGCGTAGTATAAGTTCACGAAATGTCATTTTATTCATCCTTTAAACGGCTGTATCTCCCTCAATTTTGCCAAGCGCACCTTAATTTCTTTTTTATTCAACTTTTCCACACTTTTCTCATCTAGAAGGTGCATTTTTATTAAAATCCCCCACATTGGCGGGATCTGCATTTCACCCATATTTTTCTTCTCTACTGGCAATTATCTATATGAAATTGTAGGTATTTATTTTATTACGTTAAACAGATATTTCTAAGATAATTACGTTGTAAAATGAATATATGAAAGTTCCATTAATTATCTCCCTCACTTTTCACTGACTAGTTGACTTGATTTGGCTTGAGTTTGCTTGAGTTGGCCGAAAATGGTTTGAGTTGACTTAAGTTGAATTGATTTG
The DNA here is from genome assembly GCA_929108145.2 of Limnephilus rhombicus. Taxonomy (NCBI): domain Eukaryota; kingdom Metazoa; phylum Arthropoda; class Insecta; order Trichoptera; family Limnephilidae; genus Limnephilus; species Limnephilus rhombicus. The sequence goes on along the minus strand of OV815288.1, from coordinate 4,905,079 downwards.
ACTTGATTTTTCATGAGATGACTTGAGTTGATTTCAGTTGATTTTAGTTGATTTTAATTGATTTGAGTTGATTTGAGTTGATTTGAGTTGATTTAATTTGATTCGAATTAATTTGAGTGGGCTTGAGATGGCTTGAATTCGCTTGAATTGGCTTGAGTTGACTTGAGTTAACTTGAGTTGATAAATTGATTTAAGTTGATTTGATTTGATTTGAGTTTGCTTGAATTGACTTGATTTGGCTTGATTTGGATTAAAATGGCTTGAATTGACTTGATTTAGTTTGAGTTTTCATGAATAGACTTGTGTTGATTTAAGTTGATTCTAGTTGTCTTTAATTGATTTGAGTTGATTCGAGTTGATTTGAGTGGGCTTGAGATGGCTTGAGTTCGCTTAAGATGGTTTGATTTGGCTTGAGTTGGCTTGATTTGGCCAACTCAAGAAATGTAAAATTATTTTTTGGTATATCTAAGTTAATTTATCGCTCTCGTTTGTAATATTTGTTATGCGAGTCGAATTCAAGTCGATAAAATATATTTTTTAATAGTAACAATGTGGCACACAATAGCAAATGGTAGGAAAAGTCGGGAACGCCCGAGGAAGGCAAGGCGCGATCATGTGAAACATATGATGGCAGCGTGTAATGGAAACGAGTTTGCTAACCATTTAATAGAGACAGGCCACAGCTTCAACAAAGAAAAAACCAAGTTTAAACATTACATTAGAAATTCATATATTAATTTGTGCGCTTAGAAATAAATAAATAAATAAAATCTAAAATTAATTTAGCTAATAAAATAATAGCACCCTTCCCATTTAATGTTGACTCCTCTCACTATTCTTCCACCCCCCCAAAATCACCGCTTCCACTACCCCCGCCTAATTAAATCTAATCAGTTTTGTACTTATATAGAATTTTTAAGTTAGTAAGTTTGCTAGTGAATGATACGGGTGTGTCGAAACCGGTAGCAGAAAAATTAAAATATAAAGTAACAAATGTAAATTGAATATTAACACTCTTCAAAACAGTACAATAAATACTTATCATTTTACAAAAATAATACATAAAGATATCATTTACAACTATGTATTTTTGCTTTGATGCAGAACGGAGAGGTTTTGAAAATATCGAAAAGGTTTGTATAGGTATTGGCAGGTCGGTGAAATTGCACTATCGGTAATCGGTGAATGATTATGAATAGTTAGTGCTATGGTTAGATGGTGGAGTGGAAAAGATTGTGGAGTCGAGTAGATTTAATAGGGACACGGATATTTATAACACTTATAAGAGGAAAACCGGGCGGCGTTTTGTCTGCACAAACGTTTTCCCCAATTTCCTCTCTGTATTTTTAAACAACTTCAATTGATTTTTAATATAAAATATATATTGTTTTTTATGCCGTGTCATGGAGGTACGATTTGCTTTTTTGATAAGTTAGGACCTTCTAAAAATCGTTAAAATTGCCTGGTTTGAACACCATCACCAGAGACGTTTAGTGTGCAGTCTAGATAATGTATTTTTGAAAAAGCAAAACGTAGACAGAATATTTGCTTCTAGTACAGTTAGTAAAAAAAATTACAGGTGTGCAGTTTATAAAAAAACTTACAGTGACAATAACAGTTTGTTCAAATATCTATTGTTAAAATTTTGTTTCCTCGTAATGTTCGAGTCTATGAGTACGATGTTATTCAGTAACATAGATTAGACGGTATTATAGTATGTTGTAGGAATATATCTAAAGTTTTATTGGTGTTCTTAATGAGATTTATAACTTTGCACTTAGCAGTTTCATTTCCATGTCAATAGACCAGACAGATAAGGTTTTATCCATATTTTATCAGTCGAATTATTTTTATTAAACCAAATTACCAAATAGGGCTCAAAAGTTAATACCATAGGGATTATCAAGCCGCAAGCCTCTCATTCTAATTGGCTGTAATAACATGTGTGCCCTTCGATTTGAAACCACGATCTACACCCATAATAAAGAGCCTATTAATCTACCAATAAATTAAAAGCCCTTTATTAAATTCTGTCGCAATTTGCTGCTGAACTGTAAATTATTTTTAACACCGGTACCTTACCTGCACTAAATTACTATTGGGCCATAAGTAATTGATATGTTTACTGGTTAGTTTTAACTACTCAATATCAACTATTGGTTGGCCGCTAAATCCCTTCGCTGCCAAGGTAAATACGAGCATAAACTAACCTGGGAACTTTTAGATCAGGACCGAACCTATATTATTTTGCGCCCATTACAGAGTTATTACAGATGGCGTTCTTTCCAGGAGAACCCGTCTGCTTGTTTAGGAATAAATACATCCCAAAACACGTAATCAATGCGTTACACTTTCATAAGACCAAAAAAGTCCCGAGCGACCTTACATTTTAAAAGCTATATATCTCTCTTCCTCTCATGCAAACATATGTATTTTTCTTTTAACCAGAAAGAGAACGAAATAATGCATCTTATTGTCTTTGAAATATGAAAGCAATCTTGCATAGATATTTTACAATCTCGATCCAAAGTGACGGTTTCAGAATTTACGTGCGAAACCGAGGCTTCCGGATTGTGAGGTGCGAATATATTGAACCAAGCAGACGGGTTAAACTTCTTCATTACCCACGATAAGTTTTCTCCAGCTTTTTCTTAATAACTTACTTGTTTTTCACATAGTAATGTTATTGTACGTTGTAAATTGTACAGCTATACCATATAATGTGTTTATACATATATTTATAAAATCACTATACTATCAACTTGTCTGCTATATTTACATTCAGACATCTTGTGAAGTGTTGGGCTTCTTCCAATGAATATTAGGTTCTTTGGTTAGAAGTTGATTTATTAATGATCATATTTATTTACAGTATTATATTCGAGATTCTGAAGAGAATTGACATCAAATATAGAGATAGACGAATAATCCAGGCGCTATACAAGAATGAGGCCGCTATAATTAGATGTGACAATGATACAAAAGAAGCCAGTATAAGACAAGGGGTGAGACAGGGATGCTCTCTGTCACCTGTTCTTTTTAACGCATATATACAAAGTGCGATCGATGACTTGAGGGAGAGAATGAGTCACAGAAAAGGTGTAAAGATACACGGGCAAAAGGTGGATATGATAAGGTTTGCTGACGATATTGCTTTGGTTGCTGAAAGCGAAGAAGAACTGCAAGAGGCCTTAACAACCATGCAAAGCATTCTTCAAAATAATTACAACATGAGGATAAATAAAGACAAAACAAAGCTGCTGACTGTAGGCCGAACGCAACATCAGATGAGAGTAGAGATGTCAGGAGTTCCACTAAAGAACACCAAGGAGTTTGTGTACCTCGGGAGCAAAATAACATGGGACGGTCGGTCTAAGAGCGAGGTCGACAGCCGTATACACCAGGCTAGGCTTGCATTCAATAAAAGGTCGAAAATAATAGAATCGAATAATATAGACCTGAAACTGAGAATACTCCTCATCAAGACCTATGTATGGAGTATCTTGATGTACGGCTGCGAAACATGGTGCTTATCCGAAAGAGATAAACGGAGACTAGAGGCTTTTGAGATGTGGTCCTATAGAAGACTACTAGGAATTTCCTGGAGAGACCACATCACAAATGAGGAGGTTCTCCAAAAAATCGAAGGAGGAAGGCACCTGCTCAGGACCTTGTCCGAAAGGCGCGCAAGATGGATCGGCCATGCAATAAGACAAGAAGGCCTCTTGCATGCCATAATGGAGGGTATGACCGAGGGGACAAACGCTAGGGGACGCCCACGCCGAGAGTACCTGAAGGACCTGCTGGTGGACGTGCGCTGCTTATCATATGCAGAATTCAAAAGAGCCGCACAAGACAGGGAAGAGTGGAAGAAACGAATAGATGAAATTGCTGCAAACCAATCCCAGGATTGAAACCAGAGAGAGAGATTAATCTTGACTTATCAGACTGGCTAGGAATTAGGTCTGAAGCCCCTCCGACTAACGACGGCGGTTTACTCTACTGAAAGCCTTCGGCTCTCATCGCAACTATTCATGACATAGTGTCCAAGACACGAACGGCGTTAGGTGGTACTGCTCTGACTCTCACTACTTCAGCGGATATCTGTTTGTACTTTGTATGTGGAAGAAGTTCTAATCTAACGATATCTATTAGCGGTAACTGAAACTACTAGTCTATTCAACACACCACCCTACATTACCATAAATAGTTTCTTCAGAATATCTAGTAATATCTCTTTTTAGTAATTTTAGGATTTGGTGGCGAACCAGAGGTCAAAGTTAAAGCCCGTAATAAAATGTTAATAGTCAATAATAAATTAAATAAAACGAATGAAATTAAGGTAGCCGATGGTATTATGCGAAAGATTTAGATTATAAATGAATCTCTTTGACGCAAAAATACGAAACAACAGATTTTTCTAACTGAAAATTCTAGGTAAACTATTTTCAGCTAACAAGGTATTTTTCATCATAATCTATGGCCTTATGAAATATACCTGAATTTGTAAAAAAAATAAAAAGATATGAAACAATGTTACTTTGTTTGAACCACTTATAAATTTGAGTTAAGCCGACCGGTTTCGGAACGACCGTTCCTTCTTACCACTCCAGACCTACCATAATAATACATTGTTCCCATCCACTATTTTGTAACTGTCCAATCAGTAGATATACGTTTGCCCTGAAGAAAGAATGGTCGTTCCGAAACCGGTCTGCTTTACTCAAATGTATAAGTGGTTCAAACAAAGTAACATTGTATTATTTATTTATAATGGATAACCACAAAGTTATACTACATTCAAAAGTATAAAAATAAAAAGGTTTAATTGAGTGTTTTCATGTGAAAAGTCATGCGAAGTCGGTTAGTAACTTTATAATTCCTGTCCAATACACTCATACAATAAAGAATAACACAAAAATTACATTTTGGACGTATTTAGTGATCCAATTATAGGTCCAGTGTCGGCCAATATTTCCATAAGCACTGTGTTTAACTATGATTATGAAATTCAAATGGGATGGCGATATACAATTTCAGTCATGTGTAAGAGAGACCGCGTGCCAAATGGTCAGTGGCACATTTGTTTCGATTAAAATTTGTACGGGAGGTACTCCTAGTATTATACTTTTTATTTTATGACGTGGGGGTATGTTTGGGCAATGTTTGAAAATTAAATATAATCTGCATTCTTTGCTATTAAAATGCTATTCATGTGAAATAATAAAATTTTAATCATGTTGTCAAAACGAGCAAACTCAAGTTTTTGAGGATTGTATACTGAAATTTGATAAAAGTAATAATTTAGCAGTGCCGAAAATTTTGACACATTCCGCACTTATTTTGGAAAAATCCTGGCACCTCTTACATTTTTCCGCCCTGGTTACATTCCATCCACGTCTTAGCTAGATCTGGCACTGCTGGAGGTATAAGTTTAATACGTAGGCACATAAGAATTATTGGATTGTATTTACGTACCTACGTTTTATATCTACTTATTCCAATTATTCGTGAATGATTTAACCTACATTTGGCAATATGGACATTCGCCCGTCCGTCAGATATTTCAATAACAACACGACGAGATTCGGTATACATATTTATTAAATTTGAGAATGTAAACATAATTTGATAGTAATAAAATATAATAATATATTATGATTGCATTTTGTTGTAGATTAGGTTATTTTTTAAAAGGGCGCGGTTATTTGTTGAAATACTTTAATTTTTTCAAAAGACCCTTTGCTTAGATGAACGTGATTTAAAGTAAAACTACGGCCATTTGGATGTCTTTGGGTTTATGTTTAATCGTAGGAAATACTTAATACTGTTTTTATAAATTGTCGTTTTCTAAGACTTTTTAATTCCATGATGTTTTAAAACCACTTTTATTGCAATAACTTTTTTATAATATTTGAAGTTTTTTTTTTGTAGAAATTTTTACTCCACACAGGAGGCTAATAATTCCCCTCAGAATCTATTTCATCTTTGAGGATGCTGGGAGGAGGGACTTTTGAGGAAATAAAGGAAAGGAAGTTCTGTGAAAAATGTATGAGAGATGGGTAAGAATCTGAAGAAAGGAGTGACGGACGAATGAAAACTTTGTCCCAATAAACCTTAAATCTCTTGATCAACGCCTAGACATCAGAAACATATTAATGCTCTATAACAGTGTTTCTTAACCTGTGGCTTAAAACTTGACCTTTGGACAAACCGTACAATTCAAAAAACTAAAATCACTTTCCTACACTATCAGCGTTTTTGGAATTCTCTGGTGGAGCAATGTTGCCAAAACAAGTACGCTTCGTTTTGAGATTATTTTCCAGTACCCGACAAACATAAACATTGGTTATTAGACCCTTTCAACAAAGATGTTACTGATATTACTGGCCTGACAACGGCACAGGAAAACCAATCAACAGAAATATCTTGCGATTTAGCTTTGAAACGTAATTTCACTATAACAAGTGTTACGATACACATGTCAAGTATTATGACGTCACAGTCCCGCGGCACGGTGAGTGTATTCCGTCGTCCCCCCTTGCAAGAAACGACATACCGCACCCCTCTCCGCCAGTCCCGCGAGAAGCCCGCCGCCCGGCGTCCCCCCTTGCAAGAAACGACATACCGCACCCCTCCCCGTCACAGTCCCGCGAGAAGCCCGCCCGCGGCCCAGAAACCGAGAAGCAGCGCCCGTCACCGTGCGCTCTCTAAAATTCCCGCGAGATCGCCGATTTCAATGGCGTTCCGATTAGAGCCGATCTCAATAGTAAAATACGAGGTCGCGAACATGGCCCGCTCCACTTGGAGATCACCGCTACCTGCACTGACCCCGGACTGCTGCCCCGGCTTCCTGTGTCAATCCACCAGCTGTGAGTTGAACCACGATACCCCTCTTAATTAATGTATCCCCTAGCAATACTCGGTTGAAACGACCACATACCCGGAGAGATTTGAGAGACCCCTTCGTTAGGGAATACCTAGCTAGGCATTGTTGTTGATTTGTGACTAATAATTATGTTTTGCTAGATGTTGTAATTGTGTGTACCAGACAATACAGATATGTTTCACCCAGCTACCACTTTCATTTGATGGGATCACGTGGGTGGGCTTTGGCAATTACCTATGTACCATTTACCCCCTAGTTACCTACGACCTTGACGAGGAGAGGTTTCCTGCCTGCCGACGACATTGAGCTAGCCGAGAGCAAAAGGTAGGTGGCTTCCCCCTCCCTGGGACCGCTGCATAAGTTTTTGAGTGAATGTTAAGAATGATTATAAAGAAATATCAGAAGAAGTACTGAAACATTTACTGCTTTTCTCAACCACATTCATCTGTGAAAAGGTATTCTCTGCTCTTGTATATACTAAAAACAAATACAGATTACAAGTGGAATACGATTTGAGAACTTAGTGGTAACATCAACTCGAATATCACTAATTTAGTTCCAAAAAAGAAAACATAAACCTTAAGAGCGTTTAACCAGCCAGCGGATGAAAATCCACATTTCGTCGAAAGTTGTTCTTACGATCGTGCAGGGCGGTTACAATGAGAAAGATTAATTATTCTCCGTACCAGCTTTTTAAAATTATAACTCAGTATCGAATTTATTTCAATTCAAATTAACTTTAATTTATACCTTCATCCAAAAATGCTGAAAAGCGTGATGATAAAACTATTAAAATAATGTACTGTTTGTAGTTATTTCGTGATTATAAGTATTTATAATTTTTCAATAATGTCTAAGTTCAATAAGAATGTTAAAAAAATCTGAAATATATTAGTTTGTAGGTGCGCAAATAAATACACAAATGGACCAATTTTCGTCAAGAAACACACGTACGTACATATTTTTAAATAATTTTATTGAAACTAAAATTAAAATTCTAAAGATAATATATTGATTTATTTAACTGCATAATTATATTATTTGAAATGGGTGTGAAATACAAAATCTTCTTGAAAATTTCACAAATCTGCCAACGACCTATGGAATAACCGTATTATACTAAAAAATTTTAAAAAAATCTCAAATTTTAATACATGCGAATGCTAGATAAAAGAACAATCTTTCGAAATCCATTTATAATTTTTTGTAGAAAAGAGTAAATACGTCTAAAATCTGATTTGAAAATGACACATTTCTGGTTTTCTCTGGTAAACATTAATTAACAGATAATTAATGTTAATATTGGTGTTGCCGTTGTACGTTAATTATTAACCTATTTTTATACAATAATATATTTTTTTGTAACTATAGTAAGTACTAAAAAAGGGTTCATAATTTATTGGTGGTTTTTGTTATTAAGGGGTCCTTGAAAATTAGGCTTGATTTCCTAGGGGTCCGCGGCTGCAAAAGGTTGGGAAACGCTGCTCTATAAGATTATTCACAATTTTATTAATAGCCCATAGGTCTTCTTCTTCCTTGCGCTGTTCCAACTCATTGCCTAGGTAGGCTGTTGGGGTCGGCTCTTCTCGTTCTCAGGTTGTAATATCTTCTGTTCTGGGTATCGCCTTCATCCAGGCCGTTTCTCTGAACAATTTTGGAACATTGAGTCATCCAGAAGTTCTTCGGTCTTTCTCTGGATGACTGTCGGTGAAGCTCCATAGACATTGCCTGCCTCACTGTGTGGTCTGATGGTCTCCGTCTTATGTGTCCATACCATCTCAACTGTCGTTCTTCCAGCTTACTATTTATGTCTGTTACACCCAAACTACCACGAATGCGTGAACTTTTGATCTTATCTTTTAGTGATACTCCTGCCGACCATCTAAGCATTCGCATTTCTGCTGTTTCAAGTTGCCTAGTGTAGGAGTTGTACATAGTCCAGCATTCGGAGCCATACATTATTGCGGGTCTTACAATAGTCTGGTATATCTTTCCTTTCAGTTTTATAGGCATTTTGGAGTCACACAATATTCCTGTTACGGATCTAAATTTAATCCATCCCACACCTATTCTGTGGATGACATCCGCTGCACATCCTCTGTCTCTGTGGATTAGTGAGCCCAGATACTTAAATGAATCACAGTTGGCTAATGTTACTCCATCCAGTTGCATTGAAGGAGTAACATTAATAGCCCATAAGTACTTACCACAAAATATATTCATTTCAGATGTTCGTTCTCGATCTCCGGACACATTTTATATCCCTAAGAGAAATACAAATTACCATTTTCGAGTACAAGTAGAAGCTGTAGCACATTTAATAGATTATTCCCAAATCTCGATGTGTTTAACACGAACTTTGCTAAATTCACAACATTCATAAAAAATAACCCTCGATCGAATGCCACATGTTTCACTAAAAACTTAATATTTCATTTATTTCATTGATTTCTTTATTTCTCTTTTTTAGTTTATCACATTCGTCTTCTACTTTCAGCAGTTCTAATTTAATAAAATTACTCGATTATTTCAAAAAATCTAATCTAAAGTTCAAAGACTCTTCAAAAATTTGGCTTTTTTTTCGGATGGTCAAAATATTTTCGCTTTACAATAAAATGCAAATATTTGGAATATTTCTGAACACATTCAAAAACCAAAAACTGTTTTAGAATGGTGATGAAATACGCTTTCAAATTATAGAATTCGAAAAATATATATATTTTTTAAATTATAAAATTTTTGCATACAAACATAAAAAAGTTTTCAAAATGGGTCACCTTATTTTTTTTCTAAATAAAGTTACTGACAATAAAAAATAATAAAAACAGATGCACATTTTATTAGACAAATGTATAACAAACACATTATTGTAACCTCAATTTTTTGTCGTTCTATGAAAATTTTTTTTAAAAAATTCCCGAAGTTTCAAATTCTTTTTTCATTTTGCGATTCAAAACTTTGTGTACATAAAAGTGTACATTTTATTTTTTTGGTGGCTATTTTTTAGATTGGAATATAAAGCATGATGTTTTTCCTTTCTAACACCGATTAGAACATATTTCTAACTATGTTAGTAAGGGAGTTACGGCGTCTTAAGTGAGACCTATGTGCGTTGGGACAAATCTGGTCTCCTGTGATTAAACGGGTTAGTAACAAACCCCCTTTCGGCTGTGATTTTATTGTATAATATGGAAAATTAAATTCTATAGAAAATGATGGTAAAAAATTAAATATTTGTGCCTTAACTTCTCAAAATAAAATAAAACACGCTTTTCGGAGATGTTTTTTCCTTGAATAAATCAATCCATGCGGCTAGTGTTAAACGAGAATCGGGAATTTAAAACTTACCGCCATCTACGTAAGGAGTGTTGTTGTCAGCGGTCTGAACCCGAATTTTACAAGACGTGGTGCATCGCCTGGATGCAATTTTAGGTGACTACAGATTATTTTTTAATATATAGGTTCGTGACGCAGTTATCCAGAGGAAGACCAAAGACCTCTTGGATTGGTTGCTAAATGCTCCAAAATATTACAGAGAAAAAGCCTGGATGAAAGCGATTCCCAGAACCGAAGAAGATATAGCCTGAGAACGAGAAGAGCCGACCCCGACAGCCTACCTACGCAATGAGTTGGGACAGCGCAAGGAAGAAGAAGAAGTCATAGGTTCATGACGATCAACATCACCGTTTGGGAGTTCTTGCTGCTTCAGAAAATTCGTTCTCATGATGTTCAACAATGTGATATCAGTTAGAGCGGGTATGCTGTCAAGACGTTTTTACCTATGCAGCCCAAAAGTAAAAATAATACAATCATCGAATAAGAAGAAGATAACAATAATAATCTAAACGAAAATATGAAAGAGAACAAGACACAGAAAACAGAAAAAAGACAATGGTCGCAACTGGGACTCGAACCCGGAGCTCTCGTCTAACTGAGACGTCAAGCCGTCATAATAGTCAATCTCATATTTCAAATTTTAGAATCAACAATATTATCTTCAACTAATTATTTAACGCTCACGTCCCGGTTAGACGAGAGGTCTGGGTTCGAGTCCCAGTTGCGACCATTGTCTTTTTTCTGTTATCTGTGTCTTGTTCTTTTTCATATTTTCGATTAGATTATTATTGTTATTTTCTTCTTCAATTATATATTACGTTGATGGGAATAACCTTCAAACGTTATAAAACAGAGTTTTTCTTATAAAAAATTGAAAAAGAATACTGTTCAACGCTTTCTGTACCTCTCTGTACACATCAGAACTGTGGGTTGACTATACTGCCCAATGGCATAAGTTAAAGGTTGCTTACAATAATGCTTATCGTCAACTTTTACACCTACCGAGATACTGCAGTGCTACAGAAATGTTCCTGGAGGGACGAGTGCACATTTTCCTAGCACTTCTCCGCCACAGCATGGGAAGTTTATGGCACAGACTACGCCAATCGAAGAATGCGATCCTCACCGCCATGACTGCCTGGATGGAGTCCCCCCTGATGGCCCTATGGAGACGGGAGACGACGATGAAATACCCGCCGTAAACAGTTGCATGAATTTATTTTAGTTTATTTATATTATTTATTTTTTCAGTTTCATTTCTTACGTTTTCAGGCTTATTCATTTTTATTTTATTTATGTGCTGTTATTTACTTTTAACCTTAACTTATTATTTGTCTAATTTCTTTTGTTATTTCAAAATATGTAATGTATTGCATTGCACCACCCCTGCATACATTCTGGTTACTGGAGTCCTCAAAAAAGATTTTTTTTTATATCGTATTTATTTATCTTAATGTTCTAGGGTTCACTAGCAGTTTATTTATTACGTTATCTTATATACTTATTTTCAAATATTTATATGTTTTGGGATCAAAGCTAATTCTTTTCTATCTGATGCAATAAAAAAATCAGAGAGCAAACACAAGCAAACGTCGAGGCTAGCATTGCTAATCAATATTTATTATTATTTTTGGGCACCAGATTTAAATATCCGGGTTAAATTTTCCCCACAGGAAAAACTAAACCCTTTCACACACTTCCCCAAATGATCATCTAGTCAATCCACGCTACGCAATTGCACTATATAAGTATTATAAATACAAAACAATACAAGAACAACATGTCAACCTACTAGAGACCAAATTCACCGACTCCAGATATTTTCATATCAGAGGGTTCGGCTCTGTGGAACTCCTAATTGGACCTATAAATCCTACTGATCCCTCAATATAAATATTTAAAAAATCTTTTGTAATCCTACATGTATTAAAAATGACTGATTTTTGCGTTTTTATATATAAAAATATATTTTTTATTATTATTATATAAATTTTCAAGCCGTTTTGCTACAAAAGTGGACAGAGTATTTGTCATCTAGCCAACGGCTAGACCGAGATAAATCATTTATGTATTTTTGTATCCATTTATACAAACACATATTATACACATGGCCACATTCAATTACAACAAAGTCGCGTATAAGCTGATTGATCTGTATTACATTTTATTACATTGGCATTCAATCCTCATATGTAGGGCAGGCCAGGTATTACCTCAGAAGGCCCGGCTCTCAGCATACTTAGCGATATAAAGAAAATGTCACATGGTTTATTACTGCTGAATAATGTCGTTTGACCGCGGCTTTAAAATCTGCACAAATGTCAGACAAATTAAACGTACCAGACCGCAACCTATGCTCCACAAAATGGTGATATAATAATAATAATAATATTTTTTATTTGAGTAATCTGTACATTTAAGTTTACAAATTTCTAATTGATTATAATATTTCATATTCACTATATTTTTTCAAGTTTTATGTAGCTCCATCTTGAACTTTCCAATTGGTGTGGACTTTAAAGTTTCTGGTAGTGTGTTATACAACTTCATTCTCTTGTACAGTAGACTGTTCTGCGTATTCGCTTTGTCCTTTTTTTGTAGCCTAATTTCCTTGCACGTCCTTGTGTTATATCTGTGAATGTCTTTATTGTATAAAATTTTATTTGAGAAGTATTTTGGTAACGTGTTGTTCAATATTTTGTGGATAAATACCATCGTGTTCAAGGTCAGCATCTGTTTCACGGTCAACCAATTTAGTTCCTTTAACATTTTGATTATTTTTGAAAATCTGTTTCGTCGAAGAATTATTCTCATTGCCCTGTTTTGGAGAATTTGTAACTTATTTTGTTCTCTTTCGTTACATAGGAAAAGTATACTTGAGCAGTAGTTGAAGTGTCGAGCAATAATTGAATTGTATATGGTGGTTGCAGTTTTTCTAGAAAATTTTGGCCGAATTCTTCAAAAAAAAAAAAATCTTTTTGCCAATTTTCTTTTGGGTGTATTCAGCATGTCTATTGAAGTAGTTAGTTTGGAATCTAATATAACTCCTAAGTATTTCATTTCAGTAACATTTTCAATAATTTCACCATCAATTTTAATTTTGCTTTCACTGGATGTCTTCTTATATGCAATCACCATACATTTTGTTTTTTTTTGTATTTAATTTAAGCTTATTTATTTTTAGCCATCTTGATACATCATTTAGTTCATTATTTAAAATGTGTATTAGTTCTTCATAGTTATCTCCAATTAAGTATATTAGTGTATCATCGGCAAATAGTCGTACTTTGCATTTTAGGTACTTAACTTTGGATGGTTTGGTCATAATAATAATAATAATAATATCGAAAAAAAGCAAAAATCGGTAATTTTAAATACATGTAGGATTACAAAAGATTTTTTAAATATTTATATTGAGGGATCAGTAGGATTTATAGGTTCAATTAGGAATTCCACAGAGCCGAACCCTCTAATATGAAAATATCTGGAGTCGGTGAATTATTTTCCCATCTGGTTTCTGGTAGGTTGACATGTTGTTCTTGTATTGTTTTGTAATTATAATACTTATATAATGCAATTGCGTAACGTGGATTGACCAGATGATCATTTGGGAAGTGTGTGAAAGGGTTTAGTTTTTCCTGTGGGGAAAATTTAACCCGGACATTTAAATCTGGTGCGTAAAAAAATGACAGCGCCCTTGAGGTTATTTTTCACAAAAACGGCGCTTTATAAATTATCCAATTTTAATTATTATTGTTATAATTGCATAATTTATAAAGCGCCGTTTTTGTGAAAAATCACCTCAAGGGCGCTGTCATTTTTTTACGCACCAGATTTAAATGTTATTATTATGTATATGTATATGTATATTATTATTATAATGGAATAATTTATAAAGCGCCGTTTTTGTGAAAAATCACCTCAAGGGCGCCGTCATAATTTTATTATTTTTTATATATCAGAAAAGATCCCTTCTTTCTTTAATCGATCTCATTGCTGAGGATAGTGACCCCCACTCGAATTCCCTAAGGGGCGAATCCTATTTTACAAAGTTTTTTTTATTTATTTATTTTATTTTATTTTTTATTTTTATTTTATTTTATTTTTTGCATGAGCTCCACACAGGAGGCCTTGAGAAAAATAATTTCCCTCAGGGCTTATGTCATCTTTGGGGATGCTGTGTGGAGGTTTTTTTAAGGAAAGGAAGGAGAGGAGAGTTCTGGGAAGGAAAAGGGTATAAGGGATGGGTAGAAATCTGGGGTTCAGTGTGTCCTGGTCATCCGCCTCCTAGACCTAGACAAACCTCACCCCATGAACCCGGGCATCCCTGCTAAATCACCAAACGTAGCGAATCACTTGGGGTGACCTTTGAATTGTCCTGAACCTTAAAATTCACTTATTTTTTGCTGTCATCCGGGAGAACTGGAATAGAATCGCAGTTAACGAAAATGAAATTATTTTACCGGTTAAGATGAAGATATACGTGAAATCCTATTATTTTTTTTAAATTGCCGGCAACCCGGGCGTTTATTGGAATAACATTAACATATACAAACAAGTAAGTATCTTACCTACGAATCGGTTTACATTATGAACATCAAAAATAAGCTACCGATAATGGAATTACAATATTTTTTTATTTGTGTAACAAAAAATAAACGCGTAAACTTAAAAAAAAAATTTTTTCATGACTTAACTATGAAGTAATAAAAGAACCCATTTATAAAAAATACCCCTTCATGGCTAAGACTATTTTTGACGTTTTGTATGATCCAAATTTTTTTCATTCTTATAAAATTATGCACAAAATAAATAAAAACCACTTTGGCGCTTACTTGCCTCGGGCCGACGGGACGTTCGATTTTAAATTTTGAAGGCGTGAGAATCGAAATATTTCTAGCGTTTATATTCCTCTTAAGGACAATTCCTTATCTTAAAGTAGGACGGGAATCGCCCCTACTTAACGAAGAGGTCGTTAATTTTAAGGTTATGGACAAATTAGTATCCGTAGAACCGGAATCGTCCCTCTGGTGAACTTCCTCCATTCCTAGCTGTCTCGGACATTGACATTTCCGACACATTTGATTACTTTATTAACTTTATTAACGCATCGGTGATCTTCCTCTGCTTATCCTGTCAAACTATTTGACATGAGAGGACATACTTTAGCTTTATGCAATATATCCAAAGCTGGACAAGACACCTATCACCTATCAAGTGAATGATGAGTGATACCCGAACATCAAATTGGCTTCTATAATGATAGTAATAAGCCTGCAAAACGATATCGGCCTACGACTGGTAACAGTGCTTTGCCCCCATGAACACTAACACGTGGATATTGTATGAAAGAAAATACTTCGACGAAACTTTGGAGAAAAACATAAATCAAAAATCGATGTCTGATAGACAACAAAAAACTACGAGCTATTCAATTTGTTTGAAGAGCTTGTCAACAATAAGACTCATAAAACTCGACAGAAAACGTGAAAAATAGGGAGAGATGGAAGATAAATCGATCGTCCAGGGTTTTCTATATTATAATAAACATGCAAGGCAAAGGACTGTTGGAAGCTCTTAACTTTAGTGGCTGAATGGTGGCGGCAAACATCAAAGCATTCTTGAAAAAAACATTACGCATTGATGAGGGATAACACGAGATCGGCAGGATTGGAGGCGTTTTCTAAAGATGGCCAGGAATTTTTTATTTTATTTTATTTTTATTTTATTTTATTTTATTTATTAGCGTTATAAACAGTCATTACAAGTTCATATATAACAGTGTTAGAGATAGTCATATCATTGACCAATAAAATAACGACATAAAAATTTGGGACCATAATAAAAATAAAAAAACAAACAAAACAATATATGTATGTAATATAAACAGTTCTGAAAAAGTGCATCTACCCACTTAAGTCTACAAAAAAATGTATTTTCAAACTGCTGAAATCAAAAAAGAAAATGTAATGAAAATGAAGAAAAATGAAAATGTAAAAGAAAGATAAGGAATTAATGAAACATTAAGTTTTCCGTTGAATATTACTTTTGACGAATTTTATGAAGTTAGCAAGGTTCGTGTTAAACATATCAATGTCTGTGCATAATCTATTGAAAGTGCTATAGCTTCTTCTTATAAACACATTTTGAAGATAATTAGCATTGCTCTTAGGAATATAAAATATGTCTGGAGATCGAGTGACTCTTATTGGACATATGAAATTGATATTTTGTAATAGGTAAGGACTATCAATAAAATTGTGGATTATCTTATAAAGCATTACTAGGTCTCTGATATCTCTGCGTTGATCAAGGGTTTTGAGGTTCATAGAGACATAATTTACATCATTTCGCGTGCGAAACGAAACATATTTCAAAAACTTTTCCTGGACTCTTTCTATATTTGGTTTATATGTAGAACAATGGGGGTTCCATGCTGTTGAAGCATACTCTAGGTGGCTTCTGACGTATGATATGTAGAGAATCTTAAATGTTTGTGGATTTTTGAAAACAGAACTTACTCTAAGTATAAAAACTCGAATGATGTTTATTTGACCAGCAATCTATAAAATTTCATCAGCAGAAACCTCCACCAATGCTTCAATTTCTGTTCTAGTTCTCTCTTTGTTGCAATCCATACATCCAAATGTTCTTCCATAGATTTCTCAAGATCAATCTGAGAATTACAAACTGGTTACCTATGTCTAAACTTCTTAAAAAGGCAATCGTAGATAGTTACTATTTAATAGTACTTTTCAAGGTGTGATCTAAAAGCCTTAAAATAATCTGTCAACAATATAGGTTGACAAGCTGGTGGTTTCTTGGCGGTACTAGATAGTTTGACTTTGAAGTTAGTATGGATGACCAAGTAACTCACTGCATGACATTGACACAGTGTGTGTCCGATAAATAGAGGTGTTTTTTTATGGGCTTGTAATAATATGTTTATTTAAACGCTGTTGAAATCCTTGGCCAGATGTAAGCATAATATATAATAATAATTGACTATGATCTCGGTTGCCATTCAGCGCAGTATTGATATATTATTCTATTTGACCTCAGTGTTAGGTAAGTTTATTAGTTGAATAACAATATAATATAGTACATAGAAAAAGATTTATCGCTCGTATTAAGTCATAGCCGTCAATAACACCAGAAAATTCAGAGAGGATCATATATGCAAAGCACCTGCTTCGCGATATTTGGATGAGAATATATTGTAGTACAGATTCAATAGTGCTTCATTCATTCATTCTAGGTGGAAGGAGAGAGGCTCCAGTTATACATCTCTCCAGAAGATAGGTGGAAACCTGAGTGGCAATCGGCCAACGTGGGAAATGCCCACCTCGTATACGATCCCACTGGGAGACAGCCAGGGCTCTTACAGTTTGTCAAATAAGAGTAGAAAACATAGAAGGTCGCCACTGTTGTTTAAATGGCAATACTTAAAATATAACTCGTGGTGGAAATGCAAGGCTGTGAAACCTACATATTTATAAAAAAATAAAAAGGCATAAAGTATTTTTTTATTGCAATATAAATTACCCACTGACTTCAAAATTAGAATTGCATATAGGTATATACAGGGTGTTAAGGGACGTACTTGACTTACTTTAACCAGTGATTCCTGACATTATTTGGAGTAAAAAATGTAAATGAAATTTTGATCTCCGGTGACTTTTTTTGACGACTTTTTTTTTTTTTTCAAAATTTTTTTCTTCAAAATCAAACAAAAAAATTTATCTTCCGCACGTCGTCACTGGTCACTCAGCCGGGTGTCTGACGAACCCCTTACCCCGCCTCCAACTGTTCAACAACTACAATTTTTTATGTTTTTGTAGAAAAAAAAAAAAAATCATCAAAAATGTCACCGGAGACCAAAATTTCATTTACATTTTTTACTCAAAATAATGTCAGGAATCACTGGTTAAAGTAAGTCAAGTACGTCCCTTAACACCCTGTATAACCACAAATGCGCTTGAAAATGGACTGTAATTACTTTAAAAGAAACGTGACAAAATGGTATTTACCGTAATTAAGTGATACTATGTCTAGAAAAAACAAGGTTTTCAAGGAAAAGGGATAACTTCGAATATATTCACATGGGATGAGGTTTGTCCAGGTCTTGGTGGCCGATGCGTGAGCCCACCTGCTTCGTGGTGGGCAGGATCGAGAGAGACTGATTGAGGGAGGTCTTTTATCCTCTCCAGAATCTTTCGACCTACTGCCTTACACCGCAGTTGAAGGGATGGATTCATACATCCTTCCCTCCTGGACACACTGACTCCCAGATTCCTACCCACCCCTCATACCCTTTTCCTTCTCAGAATTTACTTTCCTTCCCTTCCTTAAAAAAACCCTCCACATAGCATCCCCTAAGATGACATAGGCCCTGAGAGTAATTATTTTCCCCGGGGCCTCCTGTGTGGAGGTAATGTAGAAAAAAATATATGAATTAAGTTTTTTATAAGAAAAACTCTCTTTTTATAACCTTTGAAGGTCATTCCCCTCAATTTAATAAACGTTTTTGAAGAAGAGGATAACAAAAATAACGAAAATATGACATAAAAAAATGGTAGTTGTTGAACAGTTGGAGGCGGGATAAGGGGTTCGTCGGACACCCGGCTGAGTGACCAATGATGACATGTGGAAGAATTTTTTTTTTTGTTTGATTTTGAAGAAAAAAATTTTGAAAAAAAAAAAAAATCGTCAAAAAAAGTCACCGGAGACCAAAATTTCATTTACATTTTTTACTCCAAATAATGTCAGGAATCACTGGTTAAATAAAGTAAGTCAAGTACGTCCCTTAACACCCTGTATTATTATTATTCCTATGAAGAATAATGATATTGTAATAAAATATTAAGCACAGTTTAGAAATTGCTCACATTTATTTAATACTAGCTGGTCCCGGCATGCGTTGCTATGCCATTTAATAAAGAAATTGTTTCTTCCTGAGTGTCCTTTCCCATTCGTCCCGTTCCCCTTCCGCCTCCCCTTCTTCTCCTGCGTCCTCTTCCCCTCTCGCGTTCCCACTCCGTCACCTCCACCTTCCCTCTCCTCACTCCACTCCTCCCTCCCTTCCCCGTCCCGCGAACCCCCCTCCCGAGTTCCCCTCCCCCCTCCTGCGTTTCCCTATCACCTTCTCCGCCTTCCCTCTTCCCTTTCCCGCTCCCTCGTACCGCCAACCCTCCACCCGCGTTCCTTATATTCAATCCCAGTACATTCAGTTTTTAAACACCACAACACAGGCATGTGCCTAGTATGGAGGTCGAAAAATCCCCAATTCATGTAATGAACAATTCAAAGAATAAAGAAACTTAAAAAAAAAAAAAAAAAAAAAAAACAGCCCGCGTGCCACCTTTTACAATTTTTGTGAAATTTCCATTTTTCATGTATATTAAATTTGGTACCTAACATAGGTACCTATTTATAATATCTGAAATTCTTGATTCGATTCAAAATATTAGGGGAGTACCTACTTTAAATAAATTTTTCAACTTTTCAAAAATAGAATCCTGATTGAACAATCATTCATTGTTTTGCAAAATGTCATTCTCTAACACGCGAACTGTCAAACGTGCGATGTTTTCTGTTATTATCTAATTTTTTGCGCAATTTTCTTATTTTTTCTTTCCGTAAGAACCATCCTCGAACTTCAAGGAATATTCTAAAAAAAGAATTAGCGAAATCGGTTCAGCCGCTCTCGAGATTTGCGCTTACCAACAAATTTAGCGATTCATTTTTATATTATAGACTAGCTTAAGTACCTAGATCCCGGACTTTAGATCATGTCTCTAATTTTAGATCTAGATATATTTAAATCGGGTGAAATGCAGATCCCGCCAATGTGGGGGATTTTAATAAAAATGCACCTTCTAGATGAGAAAAGTGTGGAAAAGTTGAATAAAAAAGAAATTAAGGTGCGCTCGGCAAAATTGAGGGAGATACAGCCGTTTAGAATGAATAAAATGACACTTCGTGAACTTATACTACGCCATTTTGTTACTATTATGTTGGTTTCTCAGACTTGCTATAAACGAAGGTTGATACGATTGTAGCCAACTTCGTGTGATATATAATAAGGCGCGTAATTATGAAAAACAGAATTAATAATGGTCCCAAACCATGTTACACAAACCTGGCGTAGCCGCTAAACTACTTGAAAACTGGGATGTTTTTCTTGCGTTGACGCGAGTATGCGTTATAAAGGGGCACAAACCATGTTACATAAACCATGTTACACAAACCTAGCGTAGCCGCTAAACTATTTGAAAACTGGGATGTTTTTCTTGCGTTGACGCGAGTAGGCGTTATAAAGGGGCACAAACCATGTTACACAAACCATGTTTAGCGTAGTCTTAGGTTAGGTTACTTTAATTTGGAAGGTGATAAACAGTTTAAAAAATCGTTGAAAAAAAGTCCGCTAGATAAATTTCATAATTACGCGCCTCATGTATCTCACGAAGTCGGCTACAGTCTAGCTGTTGTTTGCATCAGGTCAGGGATACCAACATTATAGTGACAATTGAAAAATGGCGGGTGGGCTGTCAATAGTGTTGATTGGCAAAGTGAAATTTTACTTAACGCAATTGCAAATTAATTAATTACCTATTCAATTTTTTTTTATTGCTTTCCGCGCTTTCTTTCACCTTCCAGATTAAAGTTCTCCACCTAAAACGCGGTAAAAACATCGTTTTCGGCATAAACCAAACATTGGCAATGGCATAGTATCGGTTTACGAAGTGACATTTTATTCATACTTTAAACGGCTGTATCTCCCTCAATTTTGCCGAGCGCACCTTAATTTCTTTTTTATTCAACTTTTCCACACTTTTCTCATCTAGAAGGTGCATTTTTATTAAAATCCCCCACATTGGCGGGATCTGCATTCCTCCCTTTAAATCGTTCAGATCTTAAAGTAGTGTAACTAAAATCACCATTCGTAATTCTTCCTTTCTACACACTGTTAAATTCAAATTTTTGTTAAATTAAATGAAAGCAAATCACTTTGTAAAACACCATTTAAACAAATTTATGTCATGTAGGTACCTTAACAATAGTGCTTCTTAAATTTTTTTTTTTTTTAAGAACAAAAAAATTTTTTTAAATGTGATTTACAGTGTCATTGAAGTTTAAAAGAATATTTGACAGTTAAATTGGTGTTGCCAGCCTACAAAATTTTTAGTTCCATTTTTTAATATTCTATTCTTAATTGACAGACTAACTCTTAAACAGTCCTCCATAAATAGGTGCTCCCACAGCCGCTGTTTCCACAAGATTTGAGGTGGGGCCTTAAAGAGTCGGTGTTGAGTGAATGAGGTGCGGGACAGACCACTGAACATGTGGTCAACGAATGCTCGATCCATTCATTCGCCGGCGGAATTGATGAGGTCCACAGGGCGACGCCTGTGGCCCTAGACTGGCTCGTAGACCCAGATGTCCCCCTATGACCTACCCACCAAACTAAAGAAGAAGAAGGGCTTCATCCAAGTTCACGGAGAGTGGAACATGGTAGTAGTAAAGACCCAATTCACACGAGAGACTATTTTCGAGAATCTGTGAATCCGCCCCTAGGACAATAAATTTGGATTTTTATATGAAAAACAGACGATAAAATTGTAATATTTTAATGGAATTTGATATATGTAGATAGCATTTTAGATTGATGACAACTTTTTAGATTGATAAACATGACCTTTCTCCAGGGTCATTGGTAGGTATACTTCTAGTTATCAATCTAAGTTAAAAGCCACTTGTAATATACTCACTTACGAGTATATATATATAAATGTATAACTAAATTGTAAAGCGCCCTTGAGGTGATTTTCTCACGAAAATGGCGCTACAAAAATCATCGAATAAAAATAATAATACATAATAGATATATGGTTTGAGTAGGTTTTATGATTAAATTTCAAAAATTTGCAAGAGAAACCATATTATAATATCGAAGGCACAAATACGAATAACAATCATATATCACAATAGAACGAACAATTCGAAGTTACGTACAATTTCAAAAAAATATTGTAAAACAAAGTTCAGCAGTGCAGCATAAACGAGTTCATAAAAATTCACATAAGTACGATTACCCAAAAATAATAGTAACCTAGTTGATAAAAACCTCAAAGAAAAGCAAGGCCGCCTTCTCGTCTCGCATAATATAACCGTAATATGCAGACACTACGCAGCTATATTCAGTAGGTACTTACCAACACCATACTAGCAATGGCAATCAACAAGGAAAGTTCAATGGCACTGTCGACATTAGAAAGGTGTAGCCGTACTCTCTGTTCTACGTTCTGCTCGTAGATACTTCAATACACTAGACTTATGGTCTGTTCTACGTTCTGGACACGTAGTTACTACTGGGTTCGTAGATTTCTTATACGGTTTAGTAGAAAGGTGTTGCCGTACTCTGTTCATTCGGCTTCTACGCCCTAAAAGATTCTAGACTGTTGTCTGTAGTGTGCTGCCTTGTTCGAGTTTGTTCTACGTTCTGAAGATTTGGACGTGTTGATATGTAGTTACTACTGAGTTAGTGGATTTTTTTCAGGGTTTAGATGAAAAGTGTTGACGTAATATGCTTTTTGTTCTACTCGTATAAGCTATAAGATTCTAGACTGTTGTCTGAAGTATGCTGTCATGTTCCAGTCTGTTCTACGTTTTTGAGATTTTGACGTGTTGACACGTAGTTACTACTGAGTTTGTAGATTTTGTATAAGGTTTAGGTACTAGAAAGGTATTTCGTAGGTACTCTCGTTGTAAGTTCTGCTCGTGGGCGATACAAGCTTGTAGACTGTTGTTTGTAGTGTCCCGTCATGTTCTAGTCTGTTCTATGTTTTGGAGACTTGGACTTGTGAACACGTAGATTCTATTGGGTTCGTGAATTTCTAATTATTAATTTCTTTTTAAAAGCTTTGATTATAAAAAAACAATTCAGTTTTAATAGTGTAATTTGGTCTTAGGACAGCGCCATTTGACGCCATGTTTACAGGGTTGCCTGTTCTTCAAATTAAATTTTCCCATGAGCGCGTTGTTAATTTTAAAATAGGTTTTTAATAATTACCCAAAAGTACACTATATATAATAATATTATAAATGTGAAAGTTTGTCTTTGTGTTTAAGTGTTTGTAAATTCTTCGCGTTGGCACTATATTTAAAAAAGTTATGAATTCGAAATTTGTTTATCTATTAAAATTACAAAAAAAATGTCACAGGTTTGTTTGGTGAAGAATCAAGTAAACTTTTAATTTTATTCATCATACATATTATACAGAATACCTAATTTTTTTTATTAGAAAGAAAGGTTATACAATATTACAGGAAATCAAATAAAATAAAATATTACAGAAAAAAGAAAAGTCCCAATAAACTACTTTTAAGTAGTATCTCAATGGGTGCTTTTACTTCGAAGTTTAAAAAATAAAACATATTATGCAATTTGACATTTTTTTGTGTTAGTGTCTAATACAAACTATTTCTTTCGGCGAGCCATTTTTTCAATATAATATTTGTTTTTACATTATTTGTACATTTTTTTGATGATCCTATATTAAGAAGAAAGTGGATAGAAATAATAAGAAAAAACCCCAGAGAGGATGTCTGGCAACCAGCTAAAACAACTAATACATTATCTATAGTATTATGATGCAAGAAGTCGGGGACGCCCGAGAAAGACGTGGCACGACCAAGTGAATCAGATACTTGAGTCGGGCCGTGTCAAGAGTCAGAATAATAGAAGAGCATGTATGAGACGATGTATGAATGTGAACGAGGCAAGGAGTATGTGCCAGTTGTTTGGCGGTCCGTCCTCTCTGCCTACCCCTGCGGGGAAACGGCGTGATGGTTAGTTAGTTATTTAGTTAGTTAGTATTATTACATTTCTTTCTAAAAAAAAATTTAACTTAATTTTTTTAAATGTATTTTGTCTTTATTATATAACTAAATAAAACCATTTCTAATGATTTTCGTTGTCTTTATTTATTAAAAATAATCAAATTAAAATAAATCTCTTTTAACATTGATTTTCTTTTCATTTATATCATTATATGCAGAAAACTATCTTACTTAAATGAATTCAAAATTAAACGAATTATAGGTCGCACAAAATCGAAACATATTTTTTGCCCACTTTTATGGGAAATACTCGGGAGCTGGCATCACTCAGCACGCCTGCAGTGACGTAGAGCGCTTCTAAAACAATAGAAGTTACGCATACTTGTGTGCGTGTCACGCACACAAGTTTTTCAAATCTGGCCTGTTGTTTTTGTCGGAATTACAGCGCAACACTCTATCTAGACATTATATAATCAAAGTTTGAAAGTAGAGGTTTATTTCAAAGGTGTTATCATATTCACTTTGCTTTTGTACTTTCTGCTCGCAGGTACTACAAGAATCGCTGTTAGTCTGTGTAGTTCTTGCATACTCTGGTTTATAGTCATTTTTAGTGATCAGACGTAAACATTCAGGCGCCTACTTACAAGGGCGGATCCAGCTTTGGCACCAGGGAAGGGGGTCATATAGCGCCAGGGGGGGGGGGGTCACATAGTCGTGATCAAGTCACAAGAATTTATAATTTAATTTTGATAATAATAGATACAAGTAAAAAGTAGGGTATTAGTAGCCCACCTAGGTCCTGGACCCACCCCAGGGGGGAGGGTCATGACCTCCGTGACCCCCCCCTGGATCCGCCCTTGCATACTTCCTTCACTTCTTCCCCTCCTCACTCCCTTAAGCCACACAATGACACGATAGACCCCATTTTGAGATCCCACAGTCCCACCTTCTCTGTACAGATGGGAGCTGTTGGCACTATTGGTGTGTTCTCCAAAAAACACCAATTGGATTCTAATACAATAAATGTACAATAATCAAAAATAAGTATGCAGTTCACGCGCGCTCAAAGAGAACCCTTCAGAAAACTAAAGTAGACAAGAGTGGGGAGGCTACGAAGCACCGCACAAAGATGAGACCTATATTCTGTCTCATTCTCTCGCACGCTAAATCCTTCAGATGTATGTGTCTCTTTTTAGTTTCGCTTTTTCGTTTCATAGAGCTTCAAATCACAACGGTGCTAATGAGGTTTTCACTTCAATAATTTAATGTTTTTGAGTTGTTTTCAATGCGAAAGTGTAACTGTGCCTATCTGATGAACGTGCACTCGCTCTGGGATATCCCCAACAATTCAGATCATTGGCATCTTTTCAACACATTAAAACGTTGCGAATCGTTTCAGCAATAAATTTAAAGTGAACCAACATCATCTTGCATTACTTTCTGACTTAACAGTTTATCAATCCGATCAATCTAGATTTCAATGATATTAGAGATTTTCGTACCGTTTTATACCAGTTTTCATTAAGTTAAGAGGAGGCCAAGCCAAGCCAAAAAAGTATGTATTCTTAGTGTGTCTTATATCGCCACCAACATAGGAAAGAGGCATAAAAATCGCTTGGCATAAGAATCTGGAGGTCAAGATTTCCGGCGCAAAAGTGGTTTTTATTTATTTTGTGAATAATTTTATAAGAACGAAAAAAGTTAATCAATGAAAACTGCCAAGGACGATTTCAGCTAAAAAACTGTATTTATAAAAAGTTCTTTCTTATACGCGTTCACTCATTTCTATTGAAAAAATACAGTTTACTCTTATATTTTTTATAAAGAAACTAGCTGACGCGACAAACGTTGTTCTGCCATATAAATTAATTCTAGCAGATATTTTGGTTGTTTAATAAAAAATAACATTGTACCTAAGTGGGGATGGGATCTATGACAGAAAGAGGAATGGAGCGCTGTAGACGATGACTGCCGATAAAAACAAAACAAAAAAACACCAACTAAAGTAGGAAAATGAAATAAAGAAAATCAATATGAATTCCGAAATGCAATCGAGTGTACGATATTTTTTCTCAGTGTCTTTAGCCAACACAAATAAGCTCGATGGTTTGCCCACGAGAGAACATGATGCCGAATGAAATATCAAAATAACGTTATGAAATATACTTTAAAACCTATTCTCATACCGACCAAATAAACATAAAAAAATTCATAAAAATCGATCAAGTCGTTTCGGAGGAGTACAAACACAAACACCGTGATTTTTATATATAAGATTTTATGTGTAAGATTAACACTTTTATTTTGATACGAAAACGGAAAAGGTTCAATATTACAAAAAATATTATTAATATTTTTTAGTATTTATAATGTAAACTGATTCGTAATATAGATTAATCGAAAATAGTGATTGATAAGCATAAACCTACGCCTTAAAATACACCAAAAATGTAGAATAAATTTGCTTGTTTGATTTGCCAATCGGCAATCTTCTGCTTAATAAGATTAGAATAACTACTAGATTTCGCCTAGATACAGTTTTTCTCTACTTTTCGGGCATAGTAGAAATAACTAAAAGTAATGAAAACCTAGAAATGTACGGAATTCACAAGATTAAAAAAATATATATATTTCCTTTAATTTTTTAATTTTATTTTAGATTTTAGTCGGGCAGTATATCAATTTATTATGACTGTTAGCAGATATTAAAATATAATGACGAAAATATCGACCAAATAGCGCAATGTCTCGTAAAAGCTCATTAGCTCACGATGGAATTATCATGGCCAGCGGAAAAAAGAGCTTTGATTTACGGATAAGCTTTTGACGTGATGTACTCGTATTTTCAGTTTTTATTCGATTTTTGATATTAATAAAAGTCAAGTAAGTCAAACCTTTTTTACATTAGCTCCACGCAAGAGCCTCTAAGGAAAATAATTTCCCTCAGGGCTTGTCATCTTTGGGGACGCCGTGTATTTTTAGGGAAATGAAGGAGAAGAAGTTGTGGGAAGGAAAAAGGTGACGGGATTTATAAATCCATCCGTCCCGCTGCGGTGCAAGACGATCGTTCGAAATAGTCTATCAGCAGAGATCAAAAGTACTACGTCAACCAGTTTCTTCCGATCCGGCAAACGCATCCACCGTCAAGCCCTAGAATAACCTCACTCCATGAACCCAGCACCCCTCCCAATCAACTAAGGATTGGTTATCAAATAAAACTTCATAACATTGAGCGAATAAAAAAAAGTCTGCGTTTTATAAATTTGTTAATTATATACCCCACTAGAAGACTTTAAAAATAATTTAATATTAAATATTCTAAAAATACAAACACTAGAAGACAGATAAAATAAACGACTTAACATTTTTAATCAAAATACTTAACTCTAAGTTCGACTGTTTCGCAACTCATAAACTTACGAATACCCACAGTAACAACACGACAAAATACACTATTCAACTGCAGCTCTCATAAGCGGAACTGCATTGCCCACTCTCCGATACAACTATTTCACACTATAGGAAATCAGTACTTGATGTTGACATGTTTAATATAAACTTGGCGAATTTTCTGGATCTTGTAAAAAGTTTTTTCCAAAACTATTCTTAAACATTTCTCTATTTTTGTAAACTTACTGTAAAACTATCAAATTGACTTATGAGCATTTTTTATGTAACAATATTTTTATTATTTTTTTAACTGTTTAAAAATCATCTGTGATGAATTAATAGGCCACTTGCATCACATTTTTTATTTTTTTTTTCCGGTTTAGGCAAATATTCTAAGACATTCTGTATTTTTTTTTAATCGTATTTTTGAAACCCTGGCGATTTTTTGAAAATTTCAATCCGAAAAATCAGACCATTTTTTATAAACCGTTAAGACAGGACATAATTTTACAGGTGCGAAAAAACGATAATTAAATAGCCGAAAATCATTTAAAAAAAAGAACGTTTTCCACACGAATGGCACAGGAGAATAACGAGGCATACCAAAAATATTAAATCTCATAAATATTTTTTTCCTTGATCCATCTTATTGATCATATATCATTATAATGTTCAACGTCTATATTACTAAATCAAATGTAATATACTTGTACTTGTAAATTATAATAATAATAAGAATATCATAAAATTTGATTTTGTTAAAATCCGCACCATTATCATTATACCTCTAAAACACTTACGGACAACGTAAAACGTACGAGGTTCTCTTAACATCTGTCAAAAAAAACAAACCAAATGATACGTTCGCAGAAAACAAACAATAAATCTAGTGAACGTTAAATGTCAAATTCAAAAATTCGCCTGAAATCAAAGTAATTTATTTATTTATTTAAACGCCCAAAGGGCTTTTACATATAACGCAGTACATTTTTTTATTACAAACAAAATAAAGAGTTGACAAAATACAGATATCATAAAATATAGAAAATAAAATAAAGGTTACATAAAATACGCAAAGATTCCAGAACTATCTCGAATGTTGTCCCGAGCGAAGCCGGGTAACCCAGCTAGTATTAGATAATTTTCTAATATCCTCCATATCAACAATAATATTAATAAAAGTGCATAAAATTGGTGTTCACAATAGTTAATGAAATAAGTTGAAATAGTTGGCACATAACGGCGTTTAAAGTTTGCCAAGTTAAAAATTGTTATCAAAACATCCATATTGTATAAGTATTTGTTACTAAGACTATGTAAAGGTTGTATTGTTGTATGTAATATGTATTCTTCTTTTCAATATAAATTGGGTAATGACTTGCTTATATTTGGTGAATGGTGTGTTGAATATGTCAACAACATCTTTATAGTCATTTCCCAAATTTTGTATGCGGCGAGCGGGGGTATACAACTGTGATTCTGTGTTGGAGTTATCACAATAGAAAGGTAGATATTGCCTCGATGTTGGTTTGCGAGGTATATGAAAAGAAATCAAGTATAATAGTTCAGTAATGCCATTTATGCCATATAAAAAAAATAAATCAGTGTGGAATTTTATAAAATTAATAGGAACATTTTCGGCTACGGGACATTTCCATGTAGTGACGTCACGAGCCCAAATAAAGGATTTATTTATTAAAAAAAAAAAAAAAAACTGTGCATTTCTAAAAATTTTTACTAACATTTTCGTAATCTTAGTAAAATAATCTATCCACACGATTTTTTCTAAGTCGTTATGAAGTCCATGCAAGTGGCCTATAAACATGTAAAAGCCCTCTGGGCGTTAAATAAATACATAAATAAAATGACGCCAGAACCCTCGGCTCAAGAATAAACAAAATTTACGCTAGGATTACTAAGCATTACCTGATTACTTGAACAATCGCAGAGATACATTACTTTAACTATTACAACAATGGTGGCCAGTGATCTTTGTGCTTATTTCGCAATCAAGTCACAAATCACAACAGCGATCATTAAGTTGGTTGTGCAATTCGCCCAATATGGAAATGGCAACCCCGATTAGTCATCGATTAAATGTGTTTTTATTTTAGTATGGGTTCGACTGCGTTGTACAATTATTTGCCAAACAATGATTGATGCCTAGCCGAAATCGCTGTTTTCACAACAACTGTCGATTTTGCCTTAAAGTTCGACAGGTAGAGATTTATTTTTTTGACCGTGAGGCTGCGATTTAGTTGCTTTGAAATATTTACGGAAAGCAATATTTTAACCGTAAATTGATTAGTGTGTGAGTCAGCAAGTTGTACAGCGCGCAAAATAGAATTCATAAGAAAAAGTGATTTCTAACATTTTTAACAGCTTTGAAATAAAACTTTGCTGTGGTCTAAAAACAATGAAAGACCCCATTCGTCGTCGAGGGGCAAGGCAATCGACTAGAGATCCAAAGGTCACGGTTTCAAATCTCGGCGTGCGCAAATAAATTTTATTTCCTTTCACAATTAAATAAGTTAAATTTGCGATAAGTTCCAGGTTGGAAGATACTCTTGTAAGACCACCATTCAGAATTGAAAAGTTGCTTGTAATGGCTTTAGCCGTGTTTGGTGACTCGATGAGAATGGCCAGGTAATTCCCCACCTACATCTTCCTCCCCCTCCCACATAAAAAATAAAAATGTTTTTTTCTTTCACTTTTTCAAAAACAAAGTATTTTAGGATTAATTCATGTTTGAAAATTTTCAAGACAACTATTACAAAATATATATAATAATACTAGCTGAAGTTCCCGACGTTGCCCGGGCTTTACACACAGTTTTTAGGAAATGTATGTAGACAGTGACTTTTCTCTTGTTTCGAAGGTCATAGATGATCCCTCGGAGATTTTGTTGGCCCACAAACCTCTGGTCTGATGCAGGAACCCGAATCGCAGCGCCATATTAAGTAATATCAGGGTAGATGAGATTCAATTATTAACTGGTCCATAGGTAAGTCTCTAAATTATTTATGTTTTTTTTATATTATGTATATAATTCATTCTCAAAATGTTTTATTTAATGGTCTAACCATCATTCTAACTCTAAAAAACAGTGCCCATGCTCTGTAACGCAGTTCTCTTGTTCTATCAACTGAAAGCTTGGGAAACACCAAGCGGCCCCCAGTTCCAAATAACAAAAATTCTTACCCAGCGTCTTCAGCAAAAATGACAAACAATTTAACATACTCGTATCCTTCACATATATCTACTTTTCAATTAACTATTTCCGTCAATTTACTATACACCAAACTGTGCAAAATTTCATCAATTTCACAATAAAACTGTAGATATTTATAAAAATCAGATAAACACCGCTCCGGCGCCATTTATCTTTATATAAATAGATTTTAACTTTTGCTTTACAGCATCATAGTTTACAGAAAAGAATTAAGATTAACAACTCGTCTGTTCAGTACAGAATCCAACTTCAAGGTTTGGTTAATCTAAATTTGGCACGATTCGTGCAATTTTGGCAATTTTTCGGGGCCATAGAAGCATTTATTTAACAGTTATGAAGATTGTACCATTATCACGATCGAGATAATTTCTGAGTTAGCCGTGACCAGGTCAGCGATCGCTTCAACAGAACGACACACGTAACTTTTCAATTCGACGCCATGCAACATTCGGTTCCATGACAACTCAGAATCAGGCGATTTTAACACCCCTTTGAAAAATCATTTTAACTTACAGCGCTTAACCTAACCTAACGTTACATATGTAACCATAACTAAGGACTTTTCAAAGAAGGTGTTGAAGTTGCATGATTCTGGGTTGTCCGCTCACCGCAGCATTCCAGGGCGAATTAAATCCCTGAAAATTGACTGTATATGACTACGAATCCAGAGGTCGCGAATTCAAATTGGCGTGTGAAAATTTATTAATTACAATTAATTCATTTAAAATATTGTTCCGTACGTAACAGCACGTTACATTAGCTCCACACAGGAGGCCATGAGTAAAAAAATTCCAATCAGAGCCTATGTCATCTTTGAAGAAGGTTTATGGGTTATTAGTCCAATGTCAAAATATTTACTCCCTTACTAATGAAGATGTTTTAAATATTACAAAACTGATAAAAAAAACTATTATATAGATATACATAAAGGGTTCGTCGGTCACGACATCCATCAGTCGTATAAAATTTGTTAGTGAGGTGGTAAAAGTGCCTCTCCATAATATATATGTCGCAGGCAGATCGTAAAACCAAGTCGATCATTTTGCGCCTGAGGCACTTCCCGATCTGCCGCCAGGCACTCCACGAAGTAGCTAGGCGCATCACGATCTGCCTGATTTTATGATCGGCCGCCGACATATACATTCACCGGTTTCCCATTTGTATCGCTTTATAAAAACGAAAAAGAAAGAATTTTACAGAAACCTAATCGTTATTTAAAATAAAACGATATCTTTATAAACTCCAATTCACGTTTATGTTTAGGTATACTTGAAACTAGTGACCCACCGAAGGTTCGGTTTCGGTTTCGGCAAGTTTTGGCAAAAAAATCTAGTTTCAGCATCGGTTTCGGTTTCGGCAGAAAATCTGCCGAACCTTCGGCCGCACTGAAACTCTGCGTTCGTGAATTATCGCGCGTAATTCGGGTAACCACGACTTCGGGTAAGTCGTGGTTCGTGTGTCACCCGCCATCATCAGCCGGCGGGTGACATATGTTTTAATTTTATTTTTTTGTGGCTAATTTAATTTTTTTTTTCACATACTTCAATTATTGTTTTTTTATTTCATTTAACACGTGTCGTAAGAAATTTGTGATTGTAAACTTAATTAAAATTAAGATACTCAATTAATAAGGTCCTTTCTATATAATTTAAGTGTTGATTATTATTGACAAATTTTTGTTCCAAGAAGTAGTTAACGTGTTTTGTTAATGTTTATAATTTATGTTTGTTTTATAGCAGTAATATAAAAAAATATATTTTTTCAAATACTTCAATTATTGTTTTTTTTTTTATTTCATTTAACACTTGTTAATTGTCTGTGTAAGTGTAAAAAATAGGCCAAAATTCAGTAATCAATAGATTTTTACATGTCTAAAAAAGTTTCGGTTTCGATTTCGGCCGAAACTGAGAGAGATACCGTAGATTCGGATTCGGTTTCGGTTTCGGTAGAAAATCCTGTTTCGGTCGGACACTACTTGAAACCCAGTCGGCGTAAATAATATATTAACAATAAAAGTGGTGTTTACTAAGTTATTGTTTTATTTTAAATTGTAATGTCACATCAGAAAGGATTTGCTTCATATGAACTAATCGTAATTATTTTGGCAGCCGATTGACAAAAACACACGGCGTCTTTAATTCCTATTTTGTCTGCCTAAACAGTTACCTATGTCAAGCTGTATAGAGTGTTGAACGGAGAATAATTTCATTGTTGTATCGGGAACTATAACTGTAGGTGAGATCGGAAAGGAAAGTTTACAGCGAAATGCTTCGAATTCCTCGTTGTAAGTATTTATTTTTAATTTTCAGAGGTGCGCAGCAGTCATATGGATACTTTGTATTGTGATTGTAAATGTGCATTGAAAATATGTTTATAAAAGATTTGGTTGCTAATTTATAGAGAGATAACGGTACATTATATCAAGAGTAAGATTAGCGATAGTTTTAATGATCAGAAAAAAAACGATTAGAAAATTAGAATCTTCTTCTTCTTGTGCCCTGACCGTTCAGTCATCCGACGTTGGCTATCATGTTGGCTATGCGGACTTGATGCAATATTTTTTATTACGATTAAGGGCCATTAACCAGCCAGCGGCCGAGAATTTATATTTCGTCGAAAGATGTTCTTACAATCGTACAGGGCGATTCCTATGAAAAAGATTTATTATTCTCCATACCAGCTTTTTAAAAATAACAACTCAATATCGATTTTATTTCATTCTAAATTTGCTTTCATTTATACCTACATTCAACAATTCTGACAGGCGTAATGATAAAATTAGTAAAATTATTTACTTTTTGTTATTATTTTTTTATCATAAGTATTTATAATTTTTCAATAATGTCTAGGCAAAATAAGAATGTAAAAAAATCTTAAATAAATTAGTTTGTAAGACTGCAAATAAATAGACAAACTGAAGTATTTTCGTCACAAACACATTTTTTAAATGATTTTATTAAAATTCTGTCACATAGCTTTCCCAGATAGTTTATTGATTTATTTTACTGCATGATTATATGATTTGAAATGTGTATTGTATACTTAATACAAAATTTTGTTTGAAAATTTAACAAATCTGCCAACGACCTTTTTTAATATTAGCTCCACACAGGAGGCCCTGAGGAAAACTATTTCTCTCAGGGCCGATGTCATCTTTTCGGATGCAATTTTGAAGGAAAGGAAAGAGAGGAAGTTCTGGGAAGGAAAAAGGTATGAGGGTTGATTAGGAATCTGGGGGTCAGTGTATCCAGGAGTGACAGACTGAAGTGTGAATCCATTCCTCCCCCTGCTGTGCGAGGTTATGGGTCGATAGCGTCCGGCTGGAGAGGTCAAAGGGTCTCCCTCAACCGGTCTCCTCCGATCATCTATCCCACCGAATTTCATTTGGGTACGCTCAGAATGAATATTCAGTCAGAGGTGATGATTTAAGTCTTCAGACTGATTCTTGGATGGTTTGAAAACTTGGCTATTGTGGAGAGCATTCATTTTTATGTTGCCATTATCTCCGTCATCGACAGCAATGATTAGTCTATTTCACAGCCTGCATGCCGATGGAAGAGAGCAATCTTGCTATTCAATTCGGATATCGACATATTTAGCACCAACGAAGCTGCCTCTTTGATACCACTAGTGCAGTAGATGAAACCCACTGTTTTCACTTACGTCTTTATTTAAAAACGCATTAAATTGAAAGTAAGTGTACTGATTTTTTGTGCCCGTTGTGATCACAGTACACATTCTTTCTGAACCTGCTAAGTAGATACTTTAAAAATAATAAACTGAATTGAATTGAAAATATTTTGTCAATTTTTTTCTGTTAAATACTTTTATGTATATACTTGTTTATACAGGGTGGCGCAAAACCACCGATATGGTTTCCAGTACATTTTGCGTAACTTTTCGTAAAATTTCCGGTGTTATCGCTTGAATCCCGTTGCGAATGTTTTGTTTTAGCCGTGGTATGGTCGCTGGCTTATTTACGTATATCCTTTCTTTCAAATAACCCTAAAGAAAACAGACTGGCGCTGTTAAATCTGGTGAACGGGGGGCCAATTGAAATCGCTTCTGCGCGAAATAATGCGTTCGCCAATGAGGTCCCGTAACATATCCATTGTGTCCCTTGCAGTATGGGCTGTGGCTCCATCTTGTTGGCTCCATTTCAAATTCCCCAAGTTTTCTTCACAAAATTCTAAAATAATAAAAAAATATATAAATAAATTTAAAAAGTTAATTAACATTCAAACCATATCGGCAGTTTTGCGCCACCCTGTATTACTCAAGAATATACATATATTTTTGTACGGTTCTTTCATAGATTAATGCACACGGATTTTAACCAGCTATATCTGAGCATATTTGTAGTTCAAAATGTAGATGTCGTTTTGTTATCCGATGATATTAGATATCTATCAAAAACCAACAAAAAAAAACACAATCACTCGTCGCTGATCACACTGCTACAAATCGCGACGGTATCGGTTGGAAAGAGACGGAGTCCCAACTATTCAGTTGAAAAAAAAAACATCGGACAGCAAAACGACTTCTACATTTTTACTCCAATTATGCTAAGTAATCGCTGGTTAGAATCCTTCGGGTAGCTGTTAATTACAATTTATTTATTTCGTCAGTGTTCTATATATTCATTCGTCATCACAACAGCTTAGACTCGTCATAGATACGTCCATAAAAAGTGATCGATACCGAATGACCAAATGAGTTACATAACTATAGTGACCTTATGAGTCCATGACAAACTGTTATACGACTCCCGGTGTCACGGTGACAAAATGTCATATATTGACTTGTATGTCTCATTCGCTCCTCCCAACCGACGTAATTATGACTATAAATATATATGAGCTCATTATCAGGTCTATCAATAGATTAAATTTATTCCTGCTGTGATGTAGGTGATAGATCGGCCACGTCAACAGCTATCGAAAGGTTAAAGAAACCAAAGTGTAGTAAATTTGACAGCTTTTAAAAATGTCAGGCCATAAAGTCTGGAATATATTCTCACGCAAATAAGATAAATATCATAATATGGATCTATGATCAGTTTCATTGTTTTTAGAACATTCGGGTCACATGGTATCGCATTACGAGATGTGTCGAAAGAACCTAAGGCAGGTCTGCTCTGTCATTACATCGCGGCAGCATGTCAGACAAAACATAGCTTCCCTGTGGCAAGGATGTGAGTATTTCTAAAGTATAGTTGAAAAGTACGAAACAACAATAAACAATCACTGTGATCTCAAGAACTTTTAAGTTTTTAATCTAAACAGGATAGTACTGGAGATACTGGCCCTACTGGAGATACTGGCCCTACTGGAGATACTGTTAACTGTAACAAAGTGACTGAGTGACAGCTAGTCACAGAGTTAAAGTAACAGTGACAGGCAAAGCCGCGATATGTAATCTCTCCATATCCGGAAAGATACTTAAATTCTATACATCCGTTGTACTTATACCTACGGAAGAAACGTACACGTGCGAGCTGCTGACGGAAGAAGCGACATATTGTGCCGAATTCTTGAATTGGAAACCGAATTATAACAGTAGCTTTTTGTGTAATTCCACGTACATAGATGTTATTTGTGGCACGGCGCGTATGTGTGGCGTCCGACTCGCACTCGTAGCTGGGTTCTGAAATTCAGCCACGCAGACGCAAGCTTATTAATTCTGTTTGATGATGATGATTTAGGGCGAAATTCAAAATCCGTTCAGAAAATCATTCGTTCCCTCATCCCCAGTGGTTCTCTAACTTAGATGATTTAGCAGAGGTGTCCGGATTCATGGCGGCGAGGTTGTCTAGGTCACGGCGGCCAACGCGTTTGCCCACCTTCTGCGTGGTGGGCCGGATGGGGAGAGATTGGTTGAGGCAGACCTAACCTAGATCTCTCTAGCCCTTCAACCTCTCCCATCGACCCATGCGCCGCAGTGGAAGCGTCAGGGAAGAGTCATAGACACATTGACTCTCTGATCCCACCCTCCCACCCCCACACCGTGTTTGTTCCCGAAACTTCCCCTCCTTCCTTTCCCAAATAAGACCCCCTACACAACATCCCCAAATATGACACGAGGCAATCTTTAGAGCACAGGCGTCGGGTGGGAATGCTATCCTTGTTCTACACATATTTCAATGGAAGATGCTTCGAGGAACTAGCGTCATTGATCCCTTCGGCACCAGTGCATAGTCATATGAGAACGGGTCGCTCCTTTGACTTGTTCTTGTGTTCAACAACTCGGCTGTGGAACGATTTGCCGGCCTCTGTGTTTCCTCCTTTCTACGACTCTCTCTTTAAGACCAATGTTAATTCCTTCCTCTCCTCTAAAAGACCCTCCACACAGCATCTCACATGACATAGGCCCTAAGGGAAATTATTTTCCTCAGGACCTCGTGTGTGGAGTTAATGTTAAAAAAAATGTTGTGAAGCTAATATAAAAAATAAAATTTAATGCTTCCGATTTTCGACCGATCTCGTAGTTCTGTGAACATGGCGTCCAAAAAATTACGCTACAAATTTTAGATTATTTAATAAAATAAAATCAAATTTTCCGCTGAAATCGTAAAAAACGACGAACGGACTGCATGAAAATATGTTAAAAGTTTTTTATTAAAAATCAACTATTTCAATGGATAGACTTGGGGTCGGCAATGGGGGACAGTGTTCTCAGGTTCTAATGTCGAATTTTGCGTTTCTGAAACCTACCCAATGAAGGTGTAGTATAAAGTATCTGCAGGTGGGAACGGAAGGAAGCCCCTAATCTCATTACCGAGGAATGCGGCTAGTGGAATTTGCTGGCACGGAAAATTCGGCGCCGGATTTTCTCGTAGCAGATAATCCTCCACGACTGTAATAGTCTGATGTATTATTACATTGATTTTAGTTTATAGTCTTGTCTGGATGCAAAAGTAATCGAAAGAAAAGTTCCATTTTTTTTTTTAAGAAGTTACTAGTTATAGGTATTTGAATATTCGCGCAAATAGAGTTGTTGCGAACAACCCAAACTTAGGATTGCGTATATTGGAGCATTTTTATACACGTTTGGTGTTCTTGTGAAACGTCACTGAGAAACAGCATTTTGTCTTGTTTACGCCTGTTTATTTTTTTAGCGATTCAACCACTGTGTCTTACCTATACTTTATTAAAAATTGAAAAGTTTTACAGTTTGTTCATTACGTGTTATTCAAAATTATCTTTTTTCATTACTGTAATTTTCTTTTCTGACGACAAATAACATGTTGGAATAACGCTGTATGCAAGTAACGCATCTGTGTCAGTAATGTCTTCGTGTCGGTGACCGGACAATACTTTAGGTTATGGGCTATTTTAAATTTTTTTAATAACTTATTATTTTTCAAAGGGGTGATGAAATTGCATGATTCTGAGTTTTCATGGAACCGTTCGAGTCAACTCTGGGAGATAAAGGGTGTTAAGGGACTTGACTTACTTTAAACAGTGATTCCTGATATCAATTGGAGTAAAAATTGTAAATAAAAACCTGGTCTTCTGTGACATTCGGTGTTTTTTTTTTTTAACTAAATTAAACTTACAGGGCCCGCAGATACTTTAAAAGTACACAACTGCTAACCCTGTACAAATCGCAAGTGCGCCCCACGGTTGAATTTGGCAGCAACCTCTGGTCTGGAGCTCCAAAATACCTGAAAAATACCCTCGACTCTGTGCAGAAACGGGCGGTCCGTTTGATAGATTCTCCCATCTTAACAGACGGATTGCAATCTTTAGAGCACAGGCGTCGGGTGGGAATGCTATCCTTGTTCTACCGGTATTACAATGGAAGATGCTCCGAGGAACTAGCATCATTGATCCCTTCGGCACCGGTGCATAGTCGGGAAACACGCCAAACGCGTGCCCAACATTTGTACACAGTTGACATTAGTCACATGAGAACGGGTCGTTTCTTCGACTCGTTCTTATGTTCAACAGCTCGGCTGTGGAATGATTTGCCGGCCTCTGTGTTTCCTCCTTCCTACAACATGGGTCTCTTCAAGACCAATGTTCATTCCTTCCTCTCCTCAAAAAGACCCTCCACACAGCATCCCAGATGACATAGGCCCTGAGGGAAATTATTTTCCTCAGGGCCTCCTGTGTGGAGTTAATGTAAAAAAAAAAAAAAAACTTTTAACTAATTTATTTTAATTATTATTTTAAATTTATAAACTAATGTTTAAGACAAGATTTTTATGCATAGCACAAAGGGTAACAATTATTATAATCATATAACGGGACAAGTTGGCGGCAAGTATCTTTTCTCGGAAGATTTTTCAATGTAAATGAGTGTTTTAGGCTGACAATTATTGATTATAATAATTTGTTTTAACTAAAAACATTTAAAAAATGAGTAGGTATAGGACAGTTAGGGGCAGGGTGAGGGTTTGCTTGGTTAGTCGGCTGAGTGACCGGTGTAGGGGCGTGTAAATAGCCCCAGACACAAGGGAATACTACCCTATGTAAAATTAAAGAAAGTTGAACTCTTCCCCATGTGACACAAAACAGTTTACACAGCAATTCCAAAATCCTAAGTGAAAACAAAACAATACTCACTCAGAGAATGCAGCTCTTTTACGATGTCCAGCACAAAACGACACTAGTTTTCATTAAAAATATCGATTTTTGCCAATGCAGTAAGTGCACCATCTCAACATGTGTTAAGCACAGGAAGGAAGTTTCAACAATACAATATAAATTTGCATATTAATAATACGTGCCAAATATTAGGTACAGAAATAATTCAATTATTGGGTGAATTATTTGATAATGACTGACTAGGAGTGACATCTCTTGGCTTTCACTAACACTCACGTCGGAAGTAATTGCCTGCTTCACAGAGGTAAGAAAATGCATGAATATACTGAATTTCAATGTCACATAGGTAAATTCAATATAATACAAAAACCATAGATGGCGCCCTCATGGTCTCATAGCATAAATTATTAATTTAAAAGAAATTAATGCCTAAATGGATTTAAATATATTTATGGCGCGTATCCAACCGGTGACGGCATGTTGAAGAAGAAAAAAAAGTTTGATTTTGACGAATTTTTTTTTTAAAAAGCCATCAAAAAAGTCACCTAAGATGTGCCCGCAACTCCGGCTCAATGATCCCTAAAATTCAGATATGCTCTGAATTTAGGGGTTATTTTCTAAATTGGAAGTTTGTTTCATTGAAGAATTCAGACAACCCTACAGTAGGTACCTATTTTGAACAGAAAAATATGTAAATTGATATTTTAAAAATTGGAACTGATTTATTGAGCATTCAGATTATTAATTAAGAATTTCATAATTAGTAACATGTAAAATATTAGTTTTTTTAATTTAATTTTAAATTTTAAATTCAGATTATTAGTAACATGTATAATAATTTTATAAATTAGAGGTTAACCGCTTCTTCTGCAGATATCATCGCAGGTCAGTAATAGTACTTTGTAAAACGGGTTTTTCTTTTATATGTAGTAGGCACAGAAATATAAAAAAAAATAAATGTTCACTCCGCACTATTCAGTAGATTAGATTAGATGCTGATTTGTCGAGAATTCTGACAGTGCTGGCGAATAAATAAAAATACAATTTCAGTCTGTGCTGGCAAATAAATAAAAACACAATTGTTCATCGACAGGACAATCGGTCTAAATTCTCTAAATTATTATGATATCCTTTGGGGTTGGACGTCGGTCTGACAACAGGTTTTAAAGCTTATTTTGGCGCCCGCAGCCAATGCCTCGGTGGCGCAGTTGGCAGCGCGTAAGTCTCATAATCTTAAGGTCGTGAGTTCGAGCCTCACCCGGGGCATGTTTTTTGCAAGGGTTCGTTTTTTTATAAATTTATTGAATGTTAATTACAAGGATTTTACAAAAAAATATAATTTAAAAAGCTCACATCTGTTCGTGTGGTGGTCACTACCGATATTTATTTATTATAGTTCCACTTGGGTGAAATATCACCCTAAAGACGCATTTCGTAAGTGTAAAAACATACCTTCTATTGTGAAAACCGCACAAGAATCCAAACTACGTGGAAGTGTAGCCGGTGGAACTATTCTTAAACATAAAAAAAAAACATTTTAAACCCAATAAATAAAAACAATATATTATGCATTTTATCGATTCTAGAATAAGGAATTATTTGTCTTGGGAAGAGCAAAAAACCCAGCTATCGGTTATATGGAAATCACACTGAAAACCATCTTAATTAATACAAAAAGCACTGACCAAATATTCAAGATGTTTGACGTAGTAGATATACGCCGAACACACAATTTTTTTTTTGAAAAAAGTGTATCAGAAAAAAAATTACAGAATATTATTGATACAATTTGGGAGGCGGAAATGGGTACCGCCGCCCCGGGAATCTTTATTGAATAACCAACACCTCTGCCTTAGGTCACCCCAAGTGGTTCGCTACGTTTGGTGACTTGGCAGGGGTGCCCGGGTTCATGGGGTGAGGTTTGTCTAGGTCTTGGAGGCGGATGACCAGGACACACTGAACCCCAGATTCATACCCACCGTTTAAACCCTTTTCATTCCCAGAACTCTCCTCTCCTTCCCTTTCTTAAAAAACCCGCAACACAGCATCCCCAAAGATGACATAGGCCCTGAGGGAAATTATTTTCCTCAGGGCCTCCTGTGTGGAGCTCATGTAAAAAAAAGACTTGTTGACCATTTTCCCAAATAATTGCCAACCTGTTCAATGCATGTGGTGAGCCGTGGCACAAGTTTCTTTATGCCCTCCTCGAAGAATTCTCCCGCCAGCTCCTTCCCCCACTTCAGAACTACTTTCTAAATAAATTTCAAAATAAATTTTCTAAAATAAATTTTCATATATACGTAGGGGGACCCAAAACTAATGAGAATCGGGCAGTAGAGTGGATAAGTCGAGGAGAAACGGGTTTTGTGCGGTCGGCTGTTGTACGGAAACTCTTTCTCGGTCCACGCGTACGTCCAAAGTTTAATTTTGAGTAAATCAAGTTTTCTTCTTTCGGCGAAAATGCGAAAATTTCCTCTCTGAGGGTCAAAGAGAGCCATCGCCTTCAATCCTGCCAAGAATTGAAAAATCAGCTGGAAGAGGACACAGATTTTTTTTACAATGTTATTATTGGTGATTAGTGATGTGTCACGATGTTCTGGGTACGGTCCCGAAACCAAGCAACAGCCAAGCCAATGGAAGAGTGCCCTCTCTCCTCTTCAGAAAAAAAGTCAGGTGAAATCGAACCGCAAGTTAATACTCATTGGTTTTTTCCAGAGATGTTGTGCACACATAGTTTGTTCCTCCAGGCCAAACAGTTAACCGACAGTTCTGCACAGAGGTACTAAAGAGGTTGCGAGAGAGCATCAGGAAAAATCGTCGAAAAAGGTCGAATCCTTGGCGCAAGGGGAATGGTTCTTCAACCAGCACAACGCACCTGCTCACACCATGTTGTCTGTGAAGCAGTATTTAAGCAAGTATGGAATGACCCCGATTGTTCGACCGCCCTATTCACCCGACCTGTCTCCCTATGACGTCTTTCTGCTTCCAAAGATGAAAAGGGACTTAAAAGGGAAATGTTTTCATACTGTTGAAGAAGTGAAACAAAATCACTGGAGGCCATAAAGGACATTCCAATCAGTGGGTTTCAAAATTGTTTTGAACGGTGGAAAAGAAGATTGGATAAGTGCATACATTCTAAAGAACACTTTAAATATTTTTACACCAAATTTTGGTGTAAAAATATTGAAAAATAAAAAAGTTAAAAAGAAATATGTTCACGTGTGCCTTCAGGAAGGTGAGAAGGTGATAATCTGAAGTTGCCAAGTCAGGCGAATATGAGGGGGGTGTTCAAAACATCCCAACCAAATGAGTCCAAGAGTGTATTGGTGGCTAAGGCTGTGTGAGGACGGACGTTCTCGTGAAACATACACATTTCTCTGGTCAGCATTCCCCTCCTTTTGTTTTAAATGCTCCTTTTGAGTTTTTTTTTGGGTATCACAATATTGTTGTGCATTGATGGTCTCAACTTGAGGCAGGAATTTGACCAAAATGATACATTTTCGGTCCCAAAACACTGAGGCTATGATTTTTTTGCCCGACATTGTGGTTTTTAATGTTTTGACAGATGGGAAATTGGAGTGACACCACTTTGACGACTGTTTTTTTGGCGTGTAATGAGTCACCCACTATCATTTCCAGTCGAAGAGCTCAGAAATCCTCACCTTTTTTTCTTGTAGGTGTAATTCCTTCAGTGAGTGAAAAGCGGATCACAGCACTCGGCGGGATTTTTTACCGACATCTTTCGGGCAACTGAACACTACAACGTGAGTTTAAATTTCAAATACAAAATACATTTGGTTTTGGTAGAACCTTTGGTTGCAATAAATTGCCGTAAGTGCCCTTAGCTAAGGGTGCGTTTCCATAGAAGCAAAGCTGAGCAGAGTGAAACAGAGACATGCGAAAATTGACCAATCATATTGATCAGAAGACACATCTCGTCTCTGCCCCACTTGTAAAGTTTTGTGGTATAGGACTTAGGTGTTAGATTTTTTTTTTCATTTATTTAATTACATAATACATTTTGTACAAAAAATTTGAGTAGACCCACTTGATTTTATTGAAAATCACTGGTATTAGATATTCAAGAGTACGGCTTCCATATTTATTTAATATTCGTGGAGTTTTTAGGCCCTTTCCTTCTCTAAATCTTGTGGTATGTTTGTGTACAAGTAGGTGTTTGTAAGGGCTTTCCCCCATATTATCCATAATAGTAGTGAACCACTGGAGACCTTTTATTGTAAGTAAGCTCTCTGAGCCATACAGTAGTTTTAAGTTATGTCTCTGTTTGTAAATATTTGTTGTGACAATTTTTTTTATTATGGCAGTTTGTAAATTTTCAATATATTTAATGTAAGTAGTGCTTGCATGTCCCCAAGTTCGAATACCATATCTAAGGATGGATTCTACCATAGAAAAATATATGAGTTTAAGAGTACAATGAGGCAAAATAAATTTTAATTTGTAAAAGTTACTAGCTAAGGATCTGAGCTAATAATAATAATTATTATTATTATTATAACACTAGCTGGTTCCCGGCATGCGTTGCAATGCCATATTCAAGAAAATGAATTGTTTCTCCCTGCATGTACTTTCCCGTGCGTCCCCGTTCCCCTCCCACATCCCCTTCCCCTCCCGCGTTTCCCTATCACCTTCCCCGCCTACTCTCCCGCTCCCCCGTCCCGCCAACCCCCCCCTCCCGCGTTCCATATATTCAGTCCCTGTACATTCAGTTTTCAAACAACTTGCGTGCCAGCTATTACATTTTTTTTATTCAAATTTTAATTTTTCACATATCTATCTGTATAAATAAAAATGAATCTACGAAATGTATGTACGCTCATAACTTCCAAACGACTGCACCAAATTGGATAATTCTTTTTTGTTGTATTCGTTATTATCAGGACAAGGTTTGTATAGAACTACTGGTGAGCTCTGGCATTAAGAAATGTGTATAAAAAAATTGCAATAGGTGACACGCGAGCTGTTTGAAAACTGAATCCACCGGGACTGAACTCGGGTAGGGATTCGCGGGAGGGGGGAGGTAACTCGGGAGGGGGGTTCGCGGGACGGGGAAAGGGGGGTGTGGAGTGGGGAGAGGGAAGGTGGAGGTGGCCGAGTGGGAACGCGAGAGGGGAAAGGGACGCGGGAGAGGAAGGGGAGGCGGAAGGGAAACGGGACAAATGAGAAAGGACACCCAGGGAGAAAAAAATTCTTTATTAAATATCATAGCAACGCATGCCGGGAACCAGCTAGTTACAAATATTCATTTTTGTATATTATAAGAACAATCGATCCAATCTGGTCCCTAACATAGGTACCTATTTAAAATATCTATGATTTTAAAAATCCATAGACAATTCTTTTGTTACAAAAAAACCTCTGATGCTAAATTCAATTTCATCAAACGCGCGAACTGTCAAACGTGCGAAGTTAAAATAG
This sequence comes from Limnephilus rhombicus, assembly GCA_929108145.2. Classification (NCBI taxonomy): domain Eukaryota; kingdom Metazoa; phylum Arthropoda; class Insecta; order Trichoptera; family Limnephilidae; genus Limnephilus; species Limnephilus rhombicus. Next base: position 4,860,399 of record OV815288.1, on the reverse strand, counting down.
TCGTTAAGTTTTCTGAAATTATCCAATTTTCTGCGTAATTTACTCAATTTTTCTTTCCGTAAGAACCTTCTACAAAGTATTAGAAAATTTAAAAAAAAATGAATGAAATAAGTAAAATCGTTCTGAAGTTGTGGCATGAACAAGGATTCATTTATATACATATAAACGGAAGACACTTGTATAGGGCAATTTTGTGTTATTTCACTTCAAGTGCGCTCTACAGTAATTAACTTGAAAACAATCTAGTATTCAGTCAATTTATTCCTACAGTGCTTGATCTAATACTATGAGAAAAAAATGTACAAGACAAAGCAATGACAAGTAAAATATATATTTTTTCTAAGTGTAGTTAATACATAAATATCAACAAACAAGTCCTACTAAGCCAATGATACAAAATGTAAAATAACAGTGCTACTATAGCACAGGACAATAATAATAACTAGCATGACATAAAAAAATGTACAGTACATTATAAAACAATGATAAGAGAACTATAAATAATAATCATTAGTGCTATAGCACGGGACAATAGGACAATAATACAGGATTCTAGCGTTTAGTCAATGTATTATCTATATCAGTTTATTTTTCATTATCATTATTAAGATCGCTAAATGTATTTGAAAATGTATTTTGAAGCCATAAGTATTTGAAATACAAATTACAAAATACCTCAGCAGCAAGTAATTGATATATTTTAGGAAGTAATTGAAATACAAATACTTATTTAGTAAAAAAATTAAACAATACAACTTTGTATAAACCACTTATAAAATGTGCAAATCCGACCGGTTTCGGAACAAACGTTCCTTCGTCAGGGAAAGCTTATTTAGTATTTCAATTACAAGTAATTCAAACACTGCCCAGCCCTGCCTATACCACTCGACCCTCAAAAAACTAAAAACCACTGCCCTTTATGGTCACAGTACACTTACTTTCTGAATATGCTTAGTACTTTAAAAATAATAAACTGAACTGAATTGAGAAGTATATTATAATACCACACACACTTCATAATATATTAAAACCATACCTTAATACCATATTTTCTATTTTTAATACTTTCCTAATATTCACTTATATTTTCCTTATTTTTTACAATACCAACCTACTGTATTTTATTTTATTTATGAATTGTTATCTTTTAAATGAATTTTATTAAATCGTAAAGTGTGGGCTTCTTCACGTGCAAAGCACTCAGCGAGGCCCACATTATCAAATAATGTTATAGAATAAAAAATAAAAAATTATTACAACCCCAATTGGAGTATGTTGTGAGGCTGGATGATGAGTGGGGGGGGGAGATGGTTCTTTTTTTAAATACTTTCAGGTACACAAATCCTACAATTATGATACCACGTGATTTTCCACGGGTCTGCGCTAGTAATAAACGCAAATAGGAAGCATGTGTTATATTTTCAATCAATTTTAGATAAGTCGCTTCAATGTCAAGACCGGAAGAATGTTTTCCCGATCAGGAAGTCGGCTATCCAGTACCAGTCAGTCTAGGCTGTCAGTATCTGTCTGGTAGGAAGTATGTCATGGCCTTGACGTGCTGTCATAAGCGATAGCTATTCAATTAATGCTTTTGTCTTACAAGTCTTATTTTCACTTTTTTTTTCAAAGTTATTTATTTACATATTTATTGTTTGAAACGTTTATAGAGTGTTAACAATTACCTATTACGTTAAAATGGCCATTTAGATGTGAACACAGGGTTTGATTGTTACTAGAAATAATAACATAAAACGTAGTGAGTGTACAGAACATAGTAAGAGAAGTTAAGAAAAGAAATTAAGGAAAAAAGAAAGAGATAGAAAACGAAGAAATCAGAGAAAATAAAATAAAGAACAAAAAAGAAAAAAAAGGAAGAAAAGAAATAAAGAAAATATTGAAAAGAGAGAAAAGAAAGAGAAGAAGGAAGGAGGACACTTAGTGGAATTGCGGTATCTCAGTGATAACACATACAAAATAATTATAACCTAGTGTAGCAGTGAGCTTTTTAACGGAACATATATGTTAAAGTAACTAATACTGCCAAATAATTGCCGTTGTCAAAAAATTTATCAAATTTTTTAATAACATCATTTTTACTGACATTTGTGTCATTCAGCTCAAAATTTTGAAGTAAAATAAAGTCAAAAGTTCCGCTAAGTTTTAATCTGCAGTACCTACAGGTTTTTTTTTTAACAATCATGCCTTTCTTTTTTTTTCTTTATTCATCATATAACTTTTTATACAGTTTTTACAGGTGATTCGACTACCACGCTAGGCACATGCCCGTATTATGTATATATAATTGTACAAATGTAAGAATTGTTATTAGTTAATATATAGTTTGGTTAGGTTAGGTTAGGTTAGGTTATAAATATTTATATTATTAATATAAATATTTTTATGATAATTATCAAAAGTTATTTTTTACATTGAATTTAAAAAAATAATAATAATAAAGCAAATTATCTTAATTTGTAGACTTCAGACATTCTTTAAGATAGTTCCTCCCCTTTGATAGTAAGTCATCCAAATATAAATATTATTATGATAACTATTAAAAGTTTTTTTATTTTAAATTAGAATTTAAAAAAATAATATAAATAAAGCAAATTAACTTAATTTGTAGACTTCAGACATTCTTTAAAATAGTTCCGAAGTACCGAAGGAGTATGTAGTGAGTAAGTGCGGCCGAGTAACAAAATACGACGTAGTTACTTACATATGGGAATAGGGATCACGATCCTCAGAAACGAAGAACCGACTTAAGAGGGCATTACCAGAGAAAACCAGAAATATGTCATTTTCAAATCAGATTTTAGACGTATTGACTCTTTTCCACAAAAAATTATAAATGGATTTCGAAAGATTGTTCTTTTATCTAGCATTCGTATGTAATAAATTTAGAGAATTTTTTTTAATTTTTAGTATAATAAGGTTATACCATAGGTCGTTGGCAGATTTGTTAAATTTTCAAAAAAGTTTTTGTATTATACCACACCCATTTCAAATAATATAATCATGCACTAAAATAAATCAATACATTATCTAGCAAATGCATTTTTTAGAATTTTAATTTTAGTTTCAATAAAATCATAAAAAATATATACGTACATGTGTTTCTTGACGAAACTTAGTCAGTTTGTGTATTTATTTGCGAACTTATAAACTAATATATTTCAGTTTTTTTTACATACTTATTGTGCTAAGACATTATTGACAAATCATAAATCAGTTTGAGCAAAAAATAATTTTAGGAAGTATTTAATATTAATTAATTTACAGCTTCGCATTTCACGAGTTTTCGCATACTCGCAAAAGAGAATTTCAGAGTTCATTCCGCGGGCAAGAGCCGCTGTCTCCGGTCGTCTCAGCGGCACTCTATATCGTAACATTTTAAAATGATGAATTGCGTAATAATAATACGAAACTTTGAATGTAAACGATTTCCTCGTTTCATGTTGATAAAATCTACAGGGTTGACGGAACGGAAGGCAAAATTTCATGTTTATTGAATAGTTTTATGCAAAAATAATTTAAATTTCGAATATTTTTTTATTGTATGTGTGTTATATTATTGTTATGTGAATACCGAACAAGAGTCCCAACTGCTCCAAAATAAATATTTTAATTTTTTTTTGTAAATTATTGTTATGTATACCGCACCAAAATTATTGTTATGTGAATACTGCTACAAAAAAAATTTTTAAATATTTTTTTTATTGAATACACAAAACAATAATTTATGAGCACAAGAGTCCCAAACTCCAAAAAAAAATTTTTTTTTTAATTTTTCTTTATGTAAATTATTGTTATGTGAATACCCATAACAATAATTTATGAGCACAAGAGTCCCAAATACTTAATTTTTTTTTTTATTCTAAATATTTTTTTTTGTAAATTATGTATTGATAAGTGAATACAGCACAACAGTACCAACAATTCAAAAAAAAAATTAAATATATTTTTATATGTTATCTAAATACCGCACAAGAGTCCCAACAGCTCCCCAGGAACCAACACCTCAAACCAAGAAAATCAAGCTGAAAAAAACAACTTCCTTGAAATTCTCTAGCCACTCCCCCCCCCCCCCCCCCCCTCCCTAGGTGTATGTATCTACTTTATATCTACTGTGTTTCTGTATCTATTTATGTCTATGCACTTCGATACACAAATTACAAATAACTACTACTATTTAAAATTCTGAAAGCGAGAATTCAACATCTTCATCTGAACCATACTGTAGGCCCAGCTCCGCGTGAACTAATAGGTACGTGAAACCCGGCTTGCGGCGGAACGAAATCTAGTTCCAAAAGCGTCCGCTCGCGACCGCTGATGTGTGAGCGCTGTAGTCGGAATTGGAATTATGATTTGCTGGTATGACAGCCTTAAGAAGAATGGTTATTTAAATTTCTTCCATCCAATGGAGCGATCACGCCAAATAAATAAATTTGCCCGATGCTCGCGATTTCCCTGAAGATTTCGTTAATATTAAAAAAATCACACCTTCAAATTTTAACATGGAAACATAAAAAAATATTATATTGCTATATAGCCAATTAATTAACCTGTATTTTACCGTTTATCTCATATTTGTAAAATTTATAAAAAAATATAAAAAATTTGTAAAGTTTATTACCGCGCGAGTCCTGCATGTTGTTACTTTGAAACTGCCGTGAGGGATACTTATTCGAGTTAATATTCAATATTTTCGATTTCTGTTTGTTCTTTGTGGTATACTTGATAATGAACCGTGCATATCTTGGAAAAATGACTTAATTTTAACCGCAAACAGCTGATAAAAAGTTCAAAAATATTTTTAAAAAATCATTTTTAAGATTGTTCTAAAATGATCTAGGAAGTTCGGATTTGCGACATCTATGGTCATAATTAATAAAGAATTTCAATAGCTTCGTTTTGAAATAAATGGCTGTTCGGAGAAATGTTTTAAACAATTACAATAAATGTTTTACTAATGGTAGGAAAATGTGGTCAATTTAGGACCGCTATCAATCGCAGAAAAATAAAAGTTGTCCATTTTACGACCATAATCATTACAATGGGTAAGGTTAAAAAGCTGAATCAACCAATTTGGGAGGCGGGAATGGATACCGCCGCCCCGGGAACCTTTATTGGATAAACAACACCTCTGCCATAGTTCACCCCAAGTGGTTCGCTACGTTTGGTGATTTAGCAGGGGTGCCCGGGTTCATGGGGTGAGGTTTGTTTAGGTCTTGGAGGCGGATGACCAGGACACTGAACCCCAGTTTCCTACCCATCCCTTAAATCCTTTTCCTTCCCAGAACGCCCCTCTCCTTCCTTTCCTTAAAAAAACCCTCCACACAGCATCTCCAAAGATGGCATAGGCCCTGAGGGAAATTATTTTCCTCAGGGTCTCCTGTGTATAATTCTTGTAAAAAAAAAAAAAAAATCTCAGTTTCGAGTGTGTTCAAAATTACAAAAACCTGTTCAACTTGCTCCCCCCCCCCTTTTCCAACTATAGAGCATTGTATCAGTGTAAATCTATTTCATGTAGACACAACTACAGTATTAAATGGGCGATTAACACGTCATTATTAATCAAATCGGGTTTGTCATACCTACGTGGGTTTACCTGTCATAAATGTATGACAGAAGACATCCTTGGAGAAGAAAAACTAGGCTAATTGCTCCATACTGTGAAATGGCATGAACAAAAAAGGCGCATTACAATAATTCTACACTTCTTTTCCATTATCATTTATAGTTATGTCGAATGGATTGTGATTAATTAATTGTGTCGAATCAAATTATTATAGATCTAAAGTTGTGTATAAAATAAACTGTACACTGTACAGTGTAAAGTCCTCTTCCATACAAAAGCAAATAATGCTTTTAACTTCTAATTGAAGAATAGTATAAATAATCTTAACCTTTCGGATATTTTTGTGCCTCTTAGTACACATTACCAGACCTGACCATTTGGCCCCTCCTGCAGGATAACTTGGTCAACAATTCCGGGGCCATGGGCAAACGCCCCGCCTTGCCCCACCCTGCCTACGCACATGCCCTATAGTACACGAAACATATCAGTGGTATCAAACAATTCGAAGTAAATAATATAAAAATACTTAATCCCTCTGCAATTATAAATGTTATTTAAAAAATAAAAACTTTTACTGGTGGTAAGATATACGTGTCCATTTAAAGAAATTTTGCCCCTTTTCAGATATTCATTTTTGGACACCGGCTGCAAAGCGAGTAGTTGTTTTGATCTTTTGATGTCGTTATTTAGTGCGTTGAATATTTTGTGAGTATGAGTACTGTCTCGGTGAATATGGTGGAATTACGCATTTTCTTAGCGTTGGGTAGCGTGTATCTGTGTATGTACAACACTTTGTGAACAATTTATAAAACCATTTTTTTCAGTTATTAATTAAAACTATTTTAATATACTTTCAGTTGGCGAATGTCTACGACTACGTGTTCCTTGAAAATTGGCTCTGATGAGAAGGGAACATTTGAAGATAATCCTTAGCAAAAGTTTTTGAACTGTGCTGATAAATTATGCTGTACAACCTCCCCATCCTACAATGCTATCGAATGGAATAGAGCAAAATAAACACTTCGTGGGGTTTTTATATCAATGATTCATCGAAGAGAACAAACATATTAGTTCTTGCTAATGTATTAACACTAGTTAAATAGAAAGAGAATCGTTAATATTCATAAGTTTGGTATAGAATTCGCAACCTCCGAATACAAAGTCAAATGCTTCAACCACACAATGCAAAGGCCATTTTGAAAGACTTTGTAATCTTTGTTGACACTTTGATTTGAATTGACAGTTTCTTCCATTGTTTACAATTTTATTTTACATAATCTGATTGAACGAATTTAACGATAATAAATATTTATATTGGGAAGTATTAGTAATTGATCGAAGTTAAAAACTGGATTTTACTTATTTTTAATTAATTACGTAAGACTTCTGCAATATTCACAAATTCGCTGTGTGCTGTCATTTTTATTAAGGGCCATTAACCAGCCAGCGGCCGAGAATTCATATTTCGTCGAAAGATGATCGTACAGGGCGGTTCCAATGAGAAGGATTAATTATTCTCCGTACCAGCTTTTTAAAATAATAAGTCAATATCGATTTTATTTCATTCAAAATTTGCATTATTTTATACCTACATTCAAAAATGCTAAAAGGCGTGATGATAAAACTATTAAAATTTTTTACTTTTTGTAACTAATTTTTTGATCATAATTATTTATAATTTTTCAAAAATGTCTAAGCAAAATAAGAATGTAAAAAAAACTTAAATATATTAGTTTGTTAGACCATAAATAAATAGACAAACTGAAGTATTTTCGTTATCTTTATTTAACTGATTTTATTTAAACTAAAATTAAAATTCTGAAACAGCTTTCCCAGATAATTTACTGATTTATTTTAATGCATGATTTATATGATTTAAAATGAAAATTAAACAAATCTGCCAACGACCTACGGTAAAATCTTATTGTACTAAAAATGAACATATTTTCTCAAAATTTAAAATATAGCTTTACTAGATAAATGAACAGTCTTTCGAAATCAATTTATATTTTTTTATGGAAAACAGTCAATTCGTCTAAAATTTTATATTTTCTCACGGCACCCCGGTCATATAATGTCTATCTGTGGGTAGCCACGGGACCGAGTGAACAGCTACTCTCATTTCTTTTTCTACATTTATTTTCGAGCGATATTTGCTCTTTATAACCGCAACCGCTGAAAATCCAGCTTCGCACAGATATGAAGTAGCAAAAGGGAGTGAGGACCCTTACAGCTTTTGCATTTAGAATTGGATACTGATTTTTGACTGATATCCAAAACTCCGTCAAATCCGAAGAAGCGTATTTTGTTTTTAGGCTGCTGTCGCTCGAGAGGTCAATTAGATTTTCTTCTTCCTGCGTAGTAAAATCTTGGGGGAATGGATCTTGGATCCACAAAAACTTCTCCACTTGGTCTTCTGCGAAATACTTACTGCAAACCATTCAGTTAACTGTGATAGGTGCTCTGTGAAAAGGGTCAGAAAGTTATTTGAAACCTTAACTCCGCTATGGGCTATGTACTGTTGCAATTTTGGAAAACAACCTTTGCCTCCATCATCATTCATTTTTCTCTTCCACAGTTGTAGTTTTTTCCTGAATGATGTTTGTATTCGTTCATGTCAATTTTGATTTTTAGTAGAGACATCAGGGGCGCCTCGTGGCGCCCCTGATCTAAGTCCGCGGCACCCCAGGGTACCGCGGCACCCACTTTGGGAACCTCTGCCTTAGATGTTTAAATAATCATAATTATTCTGAACTAGCTGACCCGGCGAACTTCGTACCGCCATATTTTTTTTTCGTGTATTTATGTGATTTTCGAAATTTCTGAAAGACTGGATTTACTATTTAGCCCGCCTCGGCTTCACACGAGTGGTGTACAGTCGCGGACTAAGGAAATGTAACACTTCAGGTAAATTCAAATCAGTTGGATTTTCAATAATTCCATATATCGAATGTTACACGTTACGTACTTCATGGCATAAAATGAGTCAAAATCTTCCGTTTACAATACGACCATATCTTCTTCTTCTTCTTCTATATTAATAAAAATGAATCGCCAAAATGTATGTACGTGCATAACTTACGAACGACTGCACCAAATTGGATAATTCTTTTTTGTTGTGTTTGTTATTGTCAGGAGAAGGTTTGTATCAAAGAATTTTATTTTTAAATCAAACAGATTTTTTTTTTTTAATAATTTTAATTTTTTTTTATTGATCAGGAAATGCCACCAGTGAGGCCTCAAAATATCGGTCTGCGTACGCGTAACGCAAGTCGAGTTCACAATCTTCGAGACAATGAGACTGAAGAAGAGAGTTGGCAGCGTTTGGAGGCAAATATAATGAGAATTTCTCAAGCGAGATCTACCGCGACTCCGGAAGAACCTATACCATCGACTTCAAGTGAGAGGCAACAAAACAGACGATCTAACGTAACAATTACCTATGAACGTTTGGCGTTTAGATAAATGATACAACAGTATCGGTCGTGTATCAGCGATACATCGGTCGATTTTGGAAGAATGAGCACTATTTGTCAACATTGTAATGATTTGAGGTTTCGACTCGAACCGCCAGGATTATGTTGTGCGAATGGAAAAGTCAAATTAACACAACTGACGACGCCACCTTACCACTGAACTCATTACTCTCAGGGCAAGAACCTCTATTAAAGCCTTTTTTGCTGAATATTCTAAATTACAACAGTGTGTTCCAAATGACAGCATTTGATGCAAATGTAATTGAATAACTTGGTTTCAATACAACTTTTCAGGATTTTTTAATTTATTTTGGGACACACATTATATACATCCATTGTAACATAAACCTTCATATGTGAAAATTCTATTGAGGCTCATAAATGTAGATTTTTTAACCCTAGAAAGATAATCATATTTCGATGTACGGTAAAGATAAAATCATTCGTAAAACTGACGCATGATTTTTAACTAGCTATAATATATTATTAAAGGCCATTAGCCAGCCAGCGGCAATTCAAAATTTGCTTTAATTTATACCTACATTCAAAAATGCTGAAAGGCTTGATGATAAAACTACTAAAATAATGTACTTTTTGTAATTATTTTTGATCATACGACCTACGGTTTAACCTTATTATGATAAAAATAAACATATTTACTCATAATATAAAACATATCATTACCAGATATAAGAACAATCTTTCGAAATCAATTTATACTTTTCTGTGGAAAAGTCAACACGGCTAAAATTTTGCTATAAATTGATTTCGAAAGATTGTTCTTATATCTGGTAATGTTCTGTTTTTTTTTTTTTTTACATACAGGAGGCGCTGAGGAAAATAATTTTCCTCAGGGCCTATGTCATCTTTGGGGATGCTGTGTGGAGGGATTTTTAGGAAAAGGAAGGAGAGGAGAGTTCTGGGAAGGAAAAGGGTTTAAGGGGTGGGTAGGAATCTGGGGTTCAGTGTGTCTTGGTCATCCGCCTCCAAGATCTAGACAAACCTCACCCCATGAACCCGGGCACCCCTGCTAAATCACCAAACGTAGCGAACCACTTGGGGTGACCTATGGCAGAGGTGTTGGTTATCCAATAAAGGTTCCCGGGGCGGCGGTACCCATTCCCGCCTCCCAAATTGAATGTTATTATATATTAAGACATAGGCCCTTATTTTCCTCAGGGTCCCCTGTATGGAGCTAATGCAAAAAAAATAGCATTCGCTGGATTAATCATCTTGATCAAAAAATGATATTCATCCTCTCCTCGGCAAAATATTAAGGGGTATGCCGACCTTTGTCAATATATTGAAGATCTCTCACACTCTTCTATCTCATTCATTCACTCACTTGTCATATTTAATAAAATTATAGTTTCAACACTTGGGGCTCAGGTTCGATCGTTTTAAGACAAAGAGTCGGTCATTACTTCGGCCCTATGGCACCGAACCCACTGAAATTTTTTATTCTTTCTAAGAACCATGGAGACCATTCTAAGGACAATAAAAAATTTCATTGGGTTTGACGCCTCACTGGTGGCATTTTCTTATCAATAACAATAAATAACACGACGGTAAACCTCTAAACATTTATAAAAAAAAAAAAAAAATATTTAAAAAAAAAATTCTGTTTGATTTAAAAAAAAATTCTTTCATACAAACCTTCTCCTGACAATAACAAACACAACAAAAAAAAGAATTAACCAATTTGGTGCAGTCGTTCGAAAGTTATGCGCGTACATACATTTCGACGATTCATTTTTATTAATATAGATTTGCCAAACCACATTTTGGAAATAAATTATTATTTTGATAAGAGTAAAGTGGGTTTGCAATTTGATGGGTTAGAAAATATATAAATTAAAAAAAGTGTTAATGGCCAATTAAAATAAATTATTTACCTTAATTATTTTTTTTTTTTTATATTGCCAACTCTTAATTTTTTTCATTTTGATACTCCACCTCTAAGGCCTAGGGTGACCTATGGCAGACTTGGTTACTTAGCAGGGGAGTTCGGTTTCATGGGGTGAGGTTTGTCATGGTCTTTGTGGCGAACGCGTTTGCCCACCTACTACGTGGCAGACCGGATCGGGAGAGTCTGGTTGAGCGAGACCTTTTGAGCTCTCCAGCCGGACACTCTCGGCCCATAGCCTTGTTCGGCAGTGGCAGGGATTGATTAAATCCTGAACACATTGACCCCCAGATTCCTGTCCACCCCTTACACTTTTTTCCTTCTAAGAACTTCTTCTTCATTTCCCTGAAAAGATTGTACACCAGCTTTCCTAATGATCTCAGAGGTCCTGAGGTATTTTTTTTCCGCAGTGTCTCCTATGTGGAACTATTGTAAAAATAATAATTATTATTTTTAATTTATAAACTAACGTTTAGACAAGATTTTTATGCATAGCACAAAGGGTAACAATTATTATAAGCAATAATTATCAGCCTGAAACACTCATCAACATTGAAAAATCTTCCGAGAAAAGATACTTGCCGCCAACGGGACTTGAACCCGTGTCCTTCTGATTGCCGGTCAGCTGCTCTTGACCACTGAGCTATGGGGGCTTATCAAATACCCGCCAAATAATTCAATATATTCTAGTGTTTCATTCAACAATTACTGCTTATTATATATGTGACATTCGGTGTTTTTTAAACTAAATTAAACTTTTAACTAATTTATTTTAATTATTATTTTTAATTTATAAACTAATGTTTAAGACAAGATTTTTATGCATAGCACAAAGGGTAACAATTATTAAAAGCAATAATTATCAGCCTGAAACACTCATCAACATTGAAAAATCTTCACTCATCAACATTGAATAAATATATATATATATATATATATATAATAAGCAGTAATTGTTGAATGAAACACTAGTATATATTGAATTATTTGGCGGATATTTGATAAGCCCCCATAGCTCAGTGGTCAAGAGCAGCTGACCGGCAATCAGAAGGACACGGGTTCAAGTCCCGTTGGCGGCAAGTATCTTTTCTCGGAAGATTTTTCAATGTTGATGAGTGTTTCAGGCTGATAATTATTGCTTATAATAATTGTAAAAATAATATCCCACCAGACCTAAACCGGGAGTATAGAAATCATTTATATATCCAAATAAAACAATAAACGAGTGTGCTTTAGACCACACGACTGAAGTAAAACCTCACTGACTTATGTCTTCCTCTTAACTTCCGTTCGCCTCGCCCGATCACACTTTTCGTAACGCTTTCGTCACGCACTCACCAGCTTACTCCCCAAGTCAAGCGTGCGTAATTGTATAATAAGCAGTAATTGTTGAATGAAACACTAGTATATATTGAATTATTTGGCGGATATTTGATAAGCCCCCATAGCTCAGTGGTCAAGAGCAGCTGACCGGCAATCAGAAGGACACGGGTTCAAGTCCCGTTGGCGGCAAGTATCTTTTCTCGGAAGATTTTTCAATGTTGATGAGTGTTTCAGGCTGATAATTATTGCTTATAATAATTGTAAAAATAATATCCCACCAGACCTAAACCGGGAGTATAGAAATCATTTATATATCCAAATAAAACAATAAACGAGTGTGCTTTAGACCACACGACTGAAGTAAAACCTCACTGACTTATGTCTTCCTCTTAACTTCCGTTCGCCTCGCCCGATCACACTTTTCGTAACGCTTTCGTCACGCACTCACCAGCTTACTCCCCAAGTCAAGCGTGCGTAGAGATGTTTTACTTCAAAAAGATTGCCAAATTTTAAAAACAACAATGAACCGCGAATTTTGTTCAGTTGTTATATTGTCAATTTAGCGTAGGTAATTCCGGCAGTATTGAGTAATCTTTTAATTAATGTAATTGCGAAAATTAACAGTCCCGTCAGACGAGCGAGAGAGCAACGAACCTGAAGAATACCAAAAGCAACAACAGCAGTGATGGTATTTGGAAATTTGCGTGAAATTGAAAAGAGTTGGTATTCGCGCGACGTTTTTAGAATTGCATAAAACCACAGAGACGAGTGACAGTCCTCGTTAATGTATTGCGAAAGTTTATGTAACTGTTTCGTACAATGTTACAGTCATTCAATACGCCTTTTATGTAACAAAGTAAAGATAACATACTTAATATGTAGATATTAGTGGTTTTATAACACATATAAGAAAAACATTGACACTTTCAGGGCCTATGTCATATTTGGGATGTATTGAGATGTTTTTTAGAGGGTCTTTTTAGGAAAGGAAGGATAGGAAGGAAAATGATAGGATAGAAAAGGATAGGAAGTTCTGGGAAGGAAAATGGTATGAGGGGTAGGTCGGAATCTTAGGGTTGATGTATGAATCCATTACTCTCACTGCGATTCAAGGAAATGTTCAAAGAGAATCCTGCAGGAGGGGCCAAATGGTCTTCCTCACACAGTCCATCCCGATCTGGCGTGCCACGCAGTTGGTGGGCAGATGCGTCCGACGCCAATATCTAGACAAAGCTTACCTCATGAACCCGTGAATCCCTGGGAACCACTTTGGGAAAGGTATGACAGAGGTGTTCGTTATCCAGCAAATGGTTCCCGGGGCGGCAGTATAATTTTTTGATAATTTTGCAGAATTCGGCAGAAATAAGACATCATTTCAACTTAAGAGGGTATAACCAGAGAAAACCAGAAATATGTCAGATTTAAGACGTACTGACTCTTTTCCACAAAAAATTATAAATTGATTTCGAAAGATTATTCTTTTATCTAGTAAACGCATGTTTTAAATTTTGAGAAAAAAAAAATTATTTTTAGTATAATAAGGTTATACCATAGGTCATTGGCAGATTTGTTAAATTTTCAAAAAAGATTTTGTATCATATATATTTTATTTTTTTTACAGTGAATACCGTAGAAGAATCTCAACTGCTACCGTCTGGAGCCAGTGAGACTATGGCATCCCCAATTGGGGTATGTTGTGAGGCTGAAGGTAGTGGGGAGGGGAAGGAGGTGTGGAAGAGGAAGGTTGGGAAGTACCTGGCTATTCAGATCTGGTCACTAAACACGGCTAAAGCCATTTTCAAGCAACGTTTCAATTCTGAATGGTGGTCTTACACCAGGGCGATACTGATAGTATCTTCCACTCTGGAACATGCCGCAAATATACTATATATTATTTTAAATGAATTAATTGTGAAATAACACAAATTAATGAAATAAAATTTATTTGCGCATGCCGTGTTCGAACCCGCGACCTCCGGATTGTGAGTCAAGAGTCTTACCCACTGGACTACGGAGGTCGTCAAACATATAACACCCATTTCAAATCATATAATCATGCAGTAAAATAAATGAATACATTATCTGGTAAACGCATGTTTCAGAATTTTAATTTTAGTTCAAATAAAATCATTTAAAAATCTTCTTCTTTACCAAAATTGGTCAGTTTGTGTATTTATTTGCGCACTTACAAATTTTAGATTTTTTTAACATTCTTATTTAACTTAGACATTTTGGAAAAATGATAAACGTAATGATCAATAAATAATTACAAAAGTACATAATTTTAATAGTTTTATCATCCACCTTTCAGCATTTTTGGATGAAGGTATAAATTAAAGCAAATTTGGAATGAAATAAAATCGATATTGAGTTGTAATTATAAAAAGCTGGTACGGAGAATAATTAATCTTTCTCATTGGAACCGCCCTTTGTATCGTAAGGACATCTTTCGACGAAATGTGGATTTTCGGCCGCTGGCTGGCTTAACGCCCTTAAAGTATTTTTTAAAGTTGCTTCTTGTACACGTTCATAGATTTCTAATAAAAAAAACATTTTTTATTAAAGTAATTAACACTTTTATCATAACGATAGAAAAAAAGCTTTTATTTATCGAAAGCATATGTTTTGGTATTCAATGTAAAACGATTCGTAGTAAAGATTAATCTAAAATAGGGATTGGACGTTAAGCTTCGCCTTTATTACTAAAAGAATCAACCATTTACTTTAGAGGAGATGGAACAAATACAAAAATATACAAAACAGGTTTTTGGTTTCTTAGTTTGGGTTTTTATAAATAATTTATTAGTATTTTCTAACCATTAAACATATTCAACGAGAAACGTCAGATCATATACGAGGGCTGTCCGTAAAATAAGTTCTCCAAGGTGCTGCGGTCTCGAGGAACAATTTTAGGCGAGATCCGGCAACACTGGCGTGAAGCCTGGTTCCCCTACTCCAAATCCCCACCACGTAGCACTCATTGTGACACTTAGTCTTGGCGTGGCAGCCGTTCGCGATGGAGTTTCCGCTCGCCACACCCGCCAGGTCTAAATTACGATCTGTAATTGGTATTTTTGTGCAAAAAACAAAATCCCGGTAGAAATTCATTCTCAGCTACTTGAAGTGTACTGAAAACAGTGCAGGGAATTTAAAAGCGTGCCGGACGAAAAAACAATTATTGCCGATAGAGAGGTGACGGTTCGGGAGATCTATGATATGATCACTGATGTCAGTAAGACTACTATTTTTGACAAGATTTTGACTGAACATTTGGGAGACCACAAGGTCTGCCCAAGGTGGGTCCCAAAACGCTCACCGAAGATCACAAACAACAACGGGTTGAAAGAGCCCGCGAATTCCTTGAATGCTACGACATCGATGGCGAAGAATTCTTGGACTCAATTGTGACTGATGATAAGACTAGGATATACTAAATGACACCAGAGACAACAAAGGAACAATCCCTGTGGCGTCATTCAAATTTGCCGAAGCAGAGTTTAAAAACGAATTACGGAGCACAACTCACACCTGGCGGGTGCGGTGAGTGGAAGCTCCATCACAAACCGCTGCCACGCCGAGACTAAGCATCACAGAGGATGCAGCGTGGTGGGGATTTGACAAGGAGAAACCAGGCTTCACGCCAGTGTTGTCGGATTGCTCCTAAGATCGTTCCTCACGACCGCAGCACCCTGGAGACCTTATTTTACGGTTAGCCCTCGTATTATATTGCATCAGAGTATCAAACAAAAAAAAACTTGGTGATCGAAACTGTCAAAATAAATAAGTTAGTAAGTTTCTCTGAAATTTATAAAATACTCGTAAATTTGAATATATCTTCAAAATCAGAAAAATCTTGTTTTAAATAAAATATAGCAACATTAAAAAATCTGCAGTTTCTGCATCTTAATTTATTGCTTTTCCCAATCAGTTAATTCTAATTTTACAAAGATTTATTATAGAATTAGTAAGATGTATATGATCGCGAAAAGATACGGATATATAAGTGCCTAATATGTTACATTTTCGGTGCCGTCTAAAGAGTGGTTGACCCAGATACTCGTACCATAATGACAGTGGTAAATTGGAAACAAATCCAAAAGCGCAAACCGAAGGAGGGACCTTCGACTGTTTTTAGTCACTATTTTCTTTATTAATATTCATGAGAGTTCTTCTAGAGATAGGAGGGGCGAGAATTGTGAATGTACCAGTGAAGTAAAGTTTACTAGATAAGCCTACAATTATTTTAATTTTTACAATGTTATCTGTCTTTTTTTTATTTATAAATAAAAATGATTCGCCAAAATGTACGTACGCGTATAACTTCCGAACGACTGCACCAAATTGAATATTTTTTTTTGTTTGTTATTGTCAGGACAAGATTTGTAAAAACTTCTGGCGAACTCTGACACTATGAAATTTGTATAAAAAAATTGCAATATGTGGCACGCGAGCTGTTTGAAAACTGAATGTACCGGGACTGAATGCACCGGGGGGTGGGGAATTTGGGTAGGGGGAAAGGGAATCTGGGAGAAGGGAGGGGAACTCGCTGGAAAGTTCACGGGACGGGTGAAGGGGGGGGTGGAGTGGTGAGAGGGAAGGTGGAGGAGAAGGGGACGCGGGAGAGGAGGGGGAGGCGGAACGGGAACGGGACGAATAGGAAAGGTCACGCAGGGAAAAACGATTTCTTTATTAAATGGCATAGCAAACATGCCGGGAATCAGCGAGTAATTACATATTTAAAAAAAACATAAATTATGTAACAACATAAAAATATATGATGATCTGCCAATAACGCCAAATCAACTAAAATATTTTTAAAAATTGTATAAAATTGTTGTCAATAATAATGTTTTCTTAAACCAGGTAGAAACAATTATCGTGATTTATTTTTTGGGTATGCTGCCATGCTGCATTTCCTGCTTCTTAAGACGAATATAAACGCTAGAAATATTTTGAATCTCATGCCTGCAAAATTTAAAAATCGAGCGCCTTTTTGCACGAGGCAACGAAAAAAAGTTAGAACATGGAAAACCTCAAAAATAGTCTTATCCATAAAGGGGTATTTTTTTAAAATTCTTTCTTGTATTACTTCATAAATAAATTTTATTTGATTAATTTGTGTTTTCACAATTAATTCATTTAAAAAATAATATATAGTATATTTGCGGCATGTTCCAGAGTGGAAGATACTATCAGTATCGCCCTGGTGTAAGACCACCATTCAGAATCGAAACGTTGCTTGAAAATGGCTTTAGCCGTGTTTAGTGACCAGATCTGAATAGCCAGGTACTTCCCAACCTTCCTCTTCCCCACCTCCTTCCCCCTCCCACTACCTTCAGCCTCACAACATACCCCAATTGGGGATGCCATAGTCTCACTGGCTCCAGACGGGAGCAGTTGAGATTCTTGTGCGGTATTCACTGTAAAAAAAAAAAAAAAAAAAATAGTAAAGTCATGAAAAAACATTTTTTTTGGTGGTTTACGCTTATATTTTTTGTTACGTAAATAATAATTTTATTGTAATTCCAATACAAAGAAAAGCTAGTAAAAGCTTTGATTATCCGTAGCATATTTTTGATGTTCATACTGTAAGCCGATTCGTCGTAAAGATTAATCAAAATAGTATCTAAATAGGATTTCACGTGTATATTCATCTTTAGTTTTAACGTCTGCCTTTCTGATGGAGAATGTAACGCTGTACGATACGTTGCATGATTCTCGAAACTCTCTCTAATCTAAAACACTATGGAGGGGCGACCCAATATACTACCGACATCTGTCGGATAACTCCATAAACTCTAAGATCTATCTATATTAGAGCCACCTGTGCCTTATAGCTCGAACTATCATACTTTAAATAGTTTTATCATATGGAATCCATCTCATAAGGCAATAAAATACGTACATAGATAGAATGGTCATTTTCAAATATTACTCACAGTATTGGCAATAAATTCCTTACAAACCTTTAAATAAAAACTTTCTTTGACAATTTTGTCGATTACAAATACATCACTGAAGAAGAAGATATTACCAATAATCTTAACAAAAATATGAAAGACAACAAGACACACAAAAATAATAAGATAATATTAGTGACTGGGACTCGAACCCAGAAGCTCTCATCTTACCGGGATAGATGCCTTTACCAATTCGGACACTGAGACCTCTAATTTAAAGATATCTGCAAATATTATGGAAAAAAAATTGTTGAAGATAATAATTTTAGTTCTGAAATTTTAAATGAAATTGACAAAAATGACGTTTAAATAAGAGGTCTCAATATAAGAATTGGTAAAGGCGTTTGTCCTGGTAAGAAGATAGGCTCTGGGGTCGAGTCTTGGTTGTTTGCAGGTGGAAAAATGTAATAAGCAGTAAATTGTTGATGAAACACTAGTACATATTGAATTATTTGGCGGGTAACAGACAAGCCGACGTAGCTCAATGGTAGAGCATTTGACCGGAAATCAGAAGGACGCGGGTTCCAGTCCCGTCGGCGGCATGTATCTTTTCTATGGAGATTTTTTCAATATAAGATCAGTGTTTCAGTGTAATAATTATTGATAAATGAAACAATGTTACTTTGTTTGAACCACTTGTATATTTGAGTATAGCCGACCGGTTTCGGAACGACCGTTCCTTCTTCAGGGCAAACGTATACTGATTTGACAGTTACAAAATAATATTACAAACTAACATTGTTTCATTTATCTATAATGGATAACCACAAAGTTATAGCTACATTCAAAAGTACTAATAATTATTACTCATAATAATTGTTACCAGTTGAGTGTCTTGTTTTTATATTTTTGTTTAGATCATTAGTGTTATCTTCTTCTTCAATGTTATCCTAGAATGAGTTTACCATTCTGTAAAAGTCAATATCAGGTGAAACCAGTTTGATCACAAAGGAAAGACTAATGAAATATCGCCGGAAAATTATAGCGTAACCACATGGACTGTAACCTCAAGAGGTCTTCCGGTTTTGTATAGGTTAGAGCCCCAAAGAAGTAATAAAGCTGGGGGCATTATTTTTGATAGTGTCCTTTTTATAATGCTGGACATCAAAAGTCTTGAAGAACTTAACCCACCAGACAGGGCCAATTAAATGCTGCAAAGACCAATCTGTTGTACCCTATATCAATGACGCGTGTAAAATTAACTGCATTTACCAAACCTGTCTACTGTCTGCTGTAGGTAATCCTTACAAGGTAATAACCATGGCGTATTATGTGCATGTTAATTCACCAGTATAATCCAACATTATACTGTTATGGTACGCCCAAACGACAAAGAATTCAAACTCCTAATTCGCCGCAAACTACACAACACCCTGCTCCCCCCCTGTTCCGTGCTTCCTACTTCCTATCCCATCCGCCCACCCGCACGCAATCCCTTCCACCAGTTGAGCATTGCGAGCCGCCTCGGGCACACGTTAAGCCCGCGCGTTGATTCCCACTGTTCGCGCCCGGCGTACTATCGCTCGAATTGTACTCAAATATAACCTGCAATGTTAATTCAATAACCTACGGGTTTAGCGCTGATATTTCACCATGCCTGTGTAAACTTCGGTTCTGTCCTAAACTCGGGAGGTCCCCCTGGAAGCCGGAAGACGAAGACCCCCAACATCATGTAAGCTGTACAATTGTTTCCTCATTCGATTGTGTCCTTTAACGATAGACTGTAAACTCCCGCGCAAAGCCATCACTCAGAGAGTTTCGTTTAGGGATCTTGAGGTTATAAACACGATAGCTAGGATTGTGTAGTATGTATTTCTTGTGTTGAATTGTACTGTAATGACCTATGTACTGTGTTTTAAATTTGCAATACATGAATCTAGTTAACTCAATCCTGTTATTATTCTGCTACGGCAGGAGGGTTTCCTAGAGGGGGAGTATCCTGCCAGACGACTGAGATGCGAAGGAATTTCTGAAGCCTCGAGCGACCCACCACCTGAATAGAGGGTAAATCATGCCTCCCCTGAGAGCTAGCTTGGGACATGTTTGGGGGCCCGCTCCTAACACTGGCGTCCATAGTGGGGCCCAGAATTTTTTTTCATTTTTGCCATTGTCTCAGTCGCCTTACGGAGTGCTCCCTGTCGAAATCTTCCCCGCATAGGAACTGTTTGTAAACATTGATTGTACTGTGTCTTGGTGTTTTATACCCAGTGAATAATGAATTCTGTGGGAAACCACAGAAATCCATGTGCAAATTGAGTCCATAACGCAGATTTGATTGCAATTAAAAAAAAATTGCGTCAAAATTGAAAACATGGCCATTTTGTATTAACCAGAAAGACGGCAGCATTTAAACCGCGAATCTGACTGCGCACGCGCCGACCCCTTTGTTCACAAAGCAGCGGACGAGCAACAGTAATTCGCGCCAAATCAACGGCCCGATGTTTCACGCGGTAAATACATACCTAATCTCTGAGTTGCGCGCGCACCCACGCGCATCGAAGCACAAAAGTGCGTTTATCGCGCCAAACTCCAACGGCAAAAAATCTGTTTGAATCAGGCAGAACAATTCCCTGTCACTATGCAGTGTTTTGAATAATAAAATCGCCCTTCTGTCACTAAGGTCGGAAGCAATGGAGATCGCTATTGTAAATTTGGTTTTGGAATTCCAATTACCTTGTGGATTCTTTAATTAAAAAAATCTCACACTCACGTTTTTCTTGCACAATATACCGATCGGCCCACTTGTTGTGTCTGTCAAATTAGTACCACGTATATTTCACCAAATGAACAAAATAATGACTTTCTTTCCACATTCTACGTTATAGGTACCGCATTTTTTTTCAGCATAAGTGTAAAGTGAATTGTGTTTTTTCCTTACATAAAAAAAAGTGAAATAATAATAAAACCAATGATTGGTTCCATGAAAAAATAAAATAATTTTAATGTGGTTTCGTAACAAATCCCATATTCAGTTATTTTCATCCGGAAGTTTGTCCTTATTTGCCAGAAGAGTGCCTTTTGTGAATTTTAGTGCCTTTCTCAGTGCAAAGTGGTTTGTGAAAAATAAAAAACCCGTTTTCTAAAGGTCAGTCCTGGCAAAATTTTTTGGAAATAAATAAATACTTGTGAATTTCACAGTTTTCTCAAAAGTGGTTTGTGAAAAATAAAAAACCCGTTTTCTAAAGGTCAGTCCTGGCAAAATTTTTTGGAAAAAAAATAAATACTTGTGAATTTCACAAGTTTTCTCAAAAGTGGTCAGTGAAACACAAAAACCTTTACTACTTAGGTCTTTCCACGCAAAATTTTTTCTTGTGCCTTCCTTTGACAAAGATTCTGGTGTCATATATACCAAATTGTAGTATGGAATACAGTTTTCTATAACTATTTTAGAAATACCAACCAGTGATTACCAAGTGAAAAGTGCCTCACAAAATTAATTTTGCGTTTGCTAAAGAAGACCCCTGGCAATTTTTTTCACCACCTGGGAAACTCACAATGGAAAACAATCAAGCTACGGCATCATCCAATTTGGGCATCATTCCCAACGTGCACAACTTATCCAAAACTCACTTACAAACTGCTTTAAGGGATAGAGGACTCTCGCCATCAAGCAAATCTAAATCTACATTAAAGGCTTATGCACTTTTATTCAACAGAAAGTACATTAAGAGAATAAACCTCGCCCCCTCAAGCGAAAATAATTCACGCTCGGCTACGCAAGTTTTGAATAATCTTGTTCCTAACGAAGAACCTATGCCACAAGTAATGATAAAACAGGACATCGCACCCACCTTGACACAAGATAAAACCTACGATTTATCCTCTTGGAAAATCAAATATAATGGCGTCTCCGATGTACTGGATTTCATTGACCGTATTGAAGAAACGGCTACAATCAAAAATATCCCATTCGAGATTCTACGAAAAAACTTCATAGAACTCATCTCCCCAGAATTGATACCCTGGCACCGCATTCAAAAAACTAAATGCAAAGATTGGAATAAACTCAGATCTGCCCTAATCTCGAGCTTCGGAAAAACGGAAGCCCAGCACCGGATCAAATTATCTTTACTATCTATTAAACAGCTAGTAAATGAACCTGTAGCAACATTCATAGAAAGGGCTGAATCCATTAACATCAAGCTTTCACATCCTGTTTCGGAAGCTGAACTATTACCAGTCATAACTGATGGCCTTTTAAGCAAATACGAGAACATCATTACCTCACAGAAAATTGCATCCCTAGCCCAGCTAAACGAAGTCTGTCTCCTTCTGGAATCGTACCAGGATAGGAAAAACATAAAGAATGTGTCAAATAATGTAGTTGTGCCAAGCCGTTCGTCTGGTTTAAAACCAGAATTCAACAACAAAAAAGTGTGCTCTTTTTGCAAAAAAGTAGGCCATCTGGCCACTACTTGTTTCAAGCAAGCAAGGTTTCTGGAATCTAAGGAACCCCGAACTTTCAAGAGGCATCACTCTAGGGACCGCTCTCCTCCAAGCGACGAACTGCGCAACATTTTCAAGAAATCAAGGCACAACATGGAAAGGTTACAAAACCCAAGCGATGTCAGACCTCAGGTGGATTTCTCCAAGCCCCCACCAAATTTCTACATGAAGAGGCCAAAAAAACTAAATAATAACCTCTCAGGCACCCATTCTGAACCAAGGTCTAAAGAATGGACTGATTGGTTAGCACACATTAAGTATTTTAACCAGACCTTAAATGTTTCTTCGGTTTGTTGCAAACAAGCTAAAGATGGGAGACCCTACGCTTTTTTCTCTGTTAACAATGTGCCCTTTTCCGGATTACTTGATAGTGGTGCATCTGTCAGCTGTCTTGGCAACAATGCTCACCTTCCTTTTGTTAACAGTGATTTTAGAATTTCGCCCCAATCAACACACCTGACGACTGCGGATAATGTTTCCCAACCGGTCATCGGTGCCCTTGCCCTGCCAATTAATTGTAACAATAAAATAGTTACAATCAATTTTCTAATAGTGCCCTCTATATCCCAGAATTTCATCCTTGGCGTTGACTTCTGGAAGGCATTCAATGTTGCTCCCCAAGTATTTAATACTCTTGGCGAAACCTCCACTGCTGCTCAAATTAGTGAGATCCGCACAATAATACCTCACGAAAATTTAAGCACGGACCAGGCTCTCCAACTAAAAGAAATGGTCAATAAATTCGAGTCAATATCTTTCGAAAAATGTGGATTAGGTTTGACAAATTTGGTTGAACACCATATCAAAACCAATGGCCCACCCATCAAGCAACGTTATTACAACTTAGCCCCCCAAAAACTTAAACTTTTAGAAAACGAACTTGATGAAATGTTAAAAATGGGTGTGGTGGTTCCCAGCAGAAGTGCATGGACCAACCCAACTCTTTTGGTTTCTAAAAAAGACGGCTCTGCACGTTTCTGTCTCGACAGTAGACGTTTAAACTCTTGCACGGAAGCTGATGCGTACCCCTTACCTCACGTTCACGCAACCTTAGACAAGCTGCGTAACGCCAAGTTCATCTCTTCTGTCGATCTCAGCAAAGCGTTTTGGCAAATACCCTTGGACGCAGAATCGTGCGAAAAAACTGCTTTCGTTGTACCTGGTAGGGGAATGTTCCATTTTAAAAGATTACCCTTTGGTCTAAAAAACAGCCCCGCCGAGTTACAAAGACTGATGGACAAACTTTTCGGTCCTGAAGTCGATAACAGCCTGTTTTGTTACCTTGACGACCTCATCATCGTCAGCGATACCTTTGAAAAACACCTATTAATGCTGGAAAAAGTTTTTCAACAACTCAAGTTCGCTGGTTTAACCATCAACTTGAAGAAGTCTGAATTCTGTAAGTCCCGTCTACGTTATTTGGGATTCATTATCGACGAAAAAGGTCTAAGAACAGACCCCGCTAAGGTGGAAGCCATGGCAAATTTTCCCCGACCCAAAAACGCGAAGGAAGTCAAAGGTTTCCTTGGACTTGCAGGTTACTACAGGAGATTCATCAAAGACTTTTCCACTATCGCAGCCCCCTTAAATAAAATTACCGGCATCCGTAAAGGTGTCAGCAATTTCCGATGGTCTGTCGAAGCTGAAGAAGCGTTTACAACTCTAAAAAATGCCCTTCAAAAAGCTCCCGTTCTGAATTGCCCGGATTTTGCACTCTCTTTTACCCTCCACACGGATGCCTCCAATGTAGGAATCGGTGGAGTCCTTACTCAAGAATTCCCAGATGGCGAACACCCTGTAGCGTATTTTTCCCGTACATTAAACAAACACGAGAAAAACTACGGAATTACCGAGAAAGAGTTATTGGCTGTATTGGATTCTGTTCACCATTTCCGCGGTTACATAGACGGTAGCAAATTTACTGTAGTTACAGACCATAGTAGTTTGAAATGGTTGATCTCTTTAAGTAATCCCTCCGGTAGGCTCGCTCGTTGGTCCTCCCGTTTGTCTCAATACAATTTTGTTGTTGTTCACCGTAAAGGCGCGGACAATATTGTTCCCGACGCCCTTTCAAGAATTGAACTGGCTTCATTAAATGTTGACACAATTGCCCCCCCTCCATCTACAAAAGATGAATGGTACTTGAAAATCTTCGAAGGTTGTAAAAATAACCAACAAAAGTTTCCTAATTTTATCATAAAAGAAGGACAACTATACCGTAATTGCAAGGTACCACTATCCATCCTCGAAGACTACTCGTGGAAACTTGTCGTTCCCCTCGAAGGTAGAGAACAAATAATTATTGACAATCATAGTGCTCCCGACTCCATACACCCAGGAAATTTCAAGACGTATAAAAAGATCTCCTTGAAGTATTACTGGCCTGGTCTCTTCAAGCAAATTCGCAATTACATCTCTAAATGTGAAACTTGTAAAGCCTATAAACATAGCACGGCAGCACCTGCCGGCCTAATGGGTAATCCCAAACGTGCCGACAGACCCCTACAATCATTGTCAATGGACCTCGTCGGACCCTTTCCCCGAAGTTATGCCGGACACATGCACATACTTAGTGTAGTGGATGTTTTCACTAAATTCTGTTGGATCTTTCCTTTAAAAAGAGCCAACGCGTCCGCCATCATCAAACTTCTGGAAAAACACATTTTTATACCTTACGGAACACCCAGAACCGTAATTGTTGATAACGGAAAACAATTTATTGCCCAAGAATTCAAAGATTTTCTTGCCAAATACGGAATCAAGGATATTTACTATAATACCTTGTATACTCCACAAAATAACACCGTCGAACGTTATAACCAAACAATCAACACAGCTCTGGCTATTCTAGTTGATAAAGATCAACGTACTTGGTGTAAAAACCTAGATAAAATTCAGGCTGCAATGAACAACACTGTTAATCTGGCCACTGGTTACACACCTTTCTTCTTAAAACACGGTATGGAACAAGTTGTTCATGGTTCTCTACATAGGAACACAAACTTTCCTACGTCAATTGCCACCACAAGCAACCCTACCGCGGACTATGCCCATCGTCTGGAAGAACTGTCGGCCATCTACAGTGAAGTCACTGATGCTTTGCTCCTGGCTCATCAAAAGAGTGCGGACAGATACAACCTACGTAGGAAACATGTCACCTTCAATACAGGAGACATAGTTTGGAGAAAGAACAACACACTTTCCCAAGGAGCCATGTATTTCTCTGCCAAGCTGGCACCACGTTTCGTGAAGGCCAAAGTTCTAAGAAAGATATCAGATCTAGTGTACTCCTTGTCTGACTGCTCTGGAAAACACATTGGTAATTACCATATTAAGGATATCGCAAAATCTGGAAGTGAGGAGTCAAGTAAAACTGCCCCCACTATCTCAGCAAACTTAAAATGATCCAGTGTGTATCACCACAACCTTTTTGTAAGCACACCAAGTCTTACAATGGCCGGCGTGTAAAGTGTCAATTACATGCCCACCCTTTCGTTGATAAAACGAATATTGTTAAAAAATCATTTTTGTAAATTTATGTACAATCCACGGTGTAGTTTGCCCCGTTCATGTTCGTGAATTGGCAACCACCGTAATTTTTGTCTCACACGTTTTTTTATTTTTTTCTTTCTTTTTCTCACCTGTTCCAAAATTGATCACTTTAGAGCAGAGACACCCCTCGAGTGACAGTGTTCGGGAAGTCATGAACCCAATCATTGCCTCTCAACCCCTCACACTACGCAACGTTCATGCCATGGCACGCTTTGCCATGTAATGCAATATTGTAATTTTCACCATTTTTGTTTGTTGTTTTTTTTTTCATCATATCGGAAGGAATCTCTTCATTTTTTTTCTTTTTATGTTCTGTAAATACTGGAGCGTCGTTCTAAAATCGATTTGGTAAACTCCAAAGCGTTAAATCACGACCCAGGACTAGTAAACCATCTCAACATGCTCCATATTTTACCCATCATGGTAAAGATAAGTGGTTACTCACATAATCACATTCCTTGTGTATAGTAGTTTTCAATTTTTTCTCAAATGTCAAAAATTGATGGCGTCCTACCCGAGCTCTTTGCTAACAAATTGGATTTTGACACATCCATTTTGAAATCATATGTATATAAATAAAGGAAAAGCCTTTAAATTGGTCTTTCCATCCTTGTACAAATCCTCATGGACTCGTTTCAACTAAAGTACGTAAAACCAAATACTCGGTCTTTTGTTGTTATAAGAAGTCCTCGATTTGTCCCTCTTCACAACATGTATGTCTTGTATTACATGCTTCAACCCTTACGGAAAAGGTTAATAAAACCTAACGGCAGCCCTGATTTCCGTACATAAATAACCGCAGTTTAACGTAAATCATCAATGTTTTGTTTGATCATCGTTTTACAAACATAGGCATTCAACTCCTGTTTCGCCATTTAACCAAGTATTTGCAACCTAAATTGCACATAACCTGGTATGTTGTAACCGCACAAAGGGTATGTAAAACCACAATTGGTCCCTTTTATTTGTCCCCACTGAAGTTTGCTGCAATAGACAGTATGTAAAACCATGTAGGTCTGTCTTTGTTTGTCACATGGTGTAAACAGAAATGTACTCTGTCATCACCCCGCCTTTATAACATACGAAGTGACATTAAATTGTTTACCTCCTTGTTATCCTATCGTACGCTCCTGGGCTACGGAGTTAGTTAATCTAACAAATCTTTATAAACTGTGTTAAAACAAGCATAGTTAACGTTTATTGTGTTGTATTTAAACGTAACCCTGTTACATTATAGGAGAGATCCTTAGAACATCCACCATTATAGGAGGGATCCTTAAAATACCTGCCGCGATACGAGAAGTTCGTCATAATCACTTTTTTCTCATAGCTAAATGTTATTGAGTTGGTCGTGTGCCATTCATTTGTCATGAGAACCATTTTGTACATTCTATTTTGGTCGTGTGCCATTCATTTGTCATGAGAACCATTTTGTACATTCTATTTTGGTCGTGTGCCATTCATTTGTCATGAGAACCATTTTGTACATTCTATTTTGGTCGTGTGCCATTCATTTGTCATGAGAACCATTTTGTACGTTCTATTTTGGTCGTGTGCCATTCATTTGCCATGAGTACCACCCTTTTCGTATAACCTGTTCCGGTCGTGTGTCATTTATTTGTCATGAGTACCGCTTTTATGTATAACTGTGTATAAACTCTGTACACGAGACGTGGAGACGTAATAACAATACTTACCGTGATTCGTGTGAACGACATAATATCGGCTTTGCTATCTTCTTTAGGATGCATTGTATAAACTCTTTGACTTCTGTCTATAATTGAGTTATATCTTGTATGTACTTACATATTTTGTACACTATACGTGGAGACGTTAAAACACTTACCATGAGTCGTGCGAACGAAATAATATCAAACCCTTTGTGTGCGATCTACGAAATGTAGTCCACAACCCTTTGTTGTCATTCAACGCCAATGCCCGTGGACTTCCTGTTTTTTTACTTCTTTGCAAAAAGGAAAGAAGCCCAGGAATATCTACTATCCCAAAAGGACTAGTTTTCAGCTTCACTGTCAATTATGGGGCATAGTGCTGTGGGAGTTAATCGATTGAGCACAAAAAACCACCTAACTCGTTGTCTGGAGAACGAACAAGAAAACCCCCAGGTTTGTGAAATTGGAGCAAGGGTCTGTCTTTTCTCACAATCATGTAGAAGTTTTTAAAATGACCCCTAATCTTTTGCCCAATACACGCGAAAGATTAGCCTCTTTGATATAATGTGTATTCAAATGTCTCCTCATCCTTTTTGATAAATGTAAAGAGTCAGGAAATCTGCTGGTTGATTATGTTTCATTTTCACATAGAGTTTGAATCGGAAATTGGTCCAGTCTCTAGCAAGTTTCGCAACTCGTCTCCCTTCTCCCCTCCTCCTCCCATTCCCCATGTTTCAGACTTATGTTATGAAGTGAAAAATCTGTCGTTGACCATATCTCGCCCTCACTTGGAGTTCGAATAGGTAACTGTCCGGTTATCTACAGGTTTTCCCCCTCAATCTCTGCATATGTCTCACCAGTTTTTTTTCTCTCTTTTCTCAATTCCACGAAACACATTCATGAATGTTGGATATGTACGATATGCACTTGGCGTACCGTCTGTCTCCTTTTGACAACCTTTATTCATGAATTGGTTTCCCTTTGCCGTGACTAGTTCACGATTCTTTGTCTCGTTCTTTGAAATTCTACGAAAATGTTACCATCTCATGTTAGCATAGGCCATAGAGGGCCGGTTGTTTTTTAACCAAGACATATTGTCACTAGGCAAACGCCAAGTCATCCTGGCAAAGGAAAATGTTCATGTAATCACAATTTAGTTAGGAATCTCTCTTCGTCACTCTCTGGGTCGGTGGTTAAAATTTCGTTATTTCATTATCTGGACACATTTTGTTTCTCTCCAAACCTTTTCTTCATTGGTCCCTAGGCAGGTAAACTTCAAAAATTTTGCTCTAATAATAATTCCTCCCGGATTTAAAAAGAAGCCCAGGCGGATGTCATCACCAACAGCCAAGCTGAGCTTCACTTCCTGACAGCACGCGCTGTGGTTACAAGGTCTCTCCTGCTGCCATTTTCTACGCAATTGTTCCTGAAAGCACAGACCATACCGCCCATACGTATGTTGTCTTGTCGTGCCACAGCAAGCTGAGTTGTCCCACTATACTTTATGACACTCTAAACTACCTTTTGGGCACGCTAGCTCTTAGGTTTGTTCTTACTCTTGCTATCAATGCCAACCTTGTCGTCTCTTGCTCTGTCATGCAGTGACACATATATCGTCATGTGTAAACCATCATTACCTTGACCCACCAGTATTCGCTGAATGCGCACCAATACAAGTTATCTTGAGCTACATTATGCTTCAATAACCATTATATACGATCCGTGTTTACCATAATAACACTTAGGATTCGCACTGGCATGTCTGCAGATACTGGATTCTTCTCTTCAATGACCTCTGTAACCATAGTCGCGGCACAGCAACCACAGTCTCCACTTCGTGAACTTCGACGTCTTCGACAAAACCAAGTGTTTTCTAAGGCCCAAGTGTACTCCTGAGCGTTGTCTCAAATGGGTCTGATTACAGTGATAATGTAATCCTTAGAATCCGTGAAGTCACGTCCTTTTCTTCGAAATTCTCCGAAACCAAACAAATCCACGCTTCACAAACTTAGCTCCAAGACCAATGAAACCTTAGAATCACACACTTTTTCTCTTCTCTTGTACAAATGTATTGTCATTCTTTCAATTGCTTAACCATGTGTATTGTCATTCTTTCAATTGCATAACCATGTGTATTGTTATTTTCAATTGCATAACCTTGTATGTTGTTTTACACCATGTACTTTTCCCAAATTTGTCTTGTCCAAACATTGTATGTACCCCCACCCATTCCCTACAAACATTGTGACCCAAACTATAGCATAAAACTGTATGTTCTAGCTAGGAAATCTCTCAAGCAACGAATCTCTCAAAACCCCGATGGAAGCATAAGAGGATTTTTTTTCCCTACAGCTCCATTGCCACGTCGCTTTTTTTCCAAGCGCGGGGGGAAGTGTTATGGTACGCCCAAACGACAAAGAATTCAAACTCCTAATTCGCCGCAAACTACACAACACCCTGCTCCCCCCCTGTTCCCTGCTTCCTACTTCCTATCCCATCCACCCACCCGCACGCGATCCCTTCCACCAGTTGAGCATTGCGAGCCGCCTCGGGCACACGTTAAGCCCGCGCGTTGATTCCCACTGTTCGCGCCCGGCGTACTATCGCTCGAATTGTACTCAAATATAACCTGCAATGTTAATTCAATAACCTACGGGTTTAGCGCTGATATTTCACCATGCCTGTGTAAACTTCGGTTCTGTCCTAAACTCGGGAGGTCCCCCTGGAAGCCGGAAGACGAAGACCCCCAACATCATGTAAGCTGTACAATTGTTTCCTCATTCGATTGTGTCCTTTAACGATAGACTGTAAACTCCCGCGCAAAGCCATCACTCAGAGAGTTTCGTTTAGGGATCTTGAGGTTATAAACACGATAGCTAGGATTGTGTAGTATGTATTTCTTGTGTTGAATTGTACTGTAATGACCTATGTACTGTGTTTTAAATTTGCAATACATGAATCTAGTTAACTCAATCCTGTTATTATTCTGCTACGGCAGGAGGGTTTCCTAGAGGGGGAGTATCCTGCCAGACGACTGAGATGCGAAGGAATTTCTGAAGCCTCGAGCGACCCACCACCTGAATAGAGGGTAAATCATGCCTCCCCTGAGAGCTAGCTTGGGACATGTTTGGGGGCCCGCTCCTAACAATACACAATGGCATATCACCGTCGTAATAAATCAATAAATTACCATCGATTCTCTAAACATATTATTTTTATTATTATATTTTATTGATAGCCATCAAAACATGTAAAAGAAATACCAATGACTCGAGGAATATTTTATAAAGTTCATGGAGAAAATTAATGTTCATCCTGTGGAACTTACGAAACTAACTTCACGCTTTGGTGGCTATAATAACGTGTGAACAAACTTTGAATGAATATTGGTTAGAATTTCAGAACACCTCTACTATATTGCTCCCAAAATGTTCAACTCACCAAGAATTGATACTACGAAATCGAAAACTGAGAATCTGTATACCATCAGTGAACAAAATTTGTTATTTGTTGAGGGAAAAAATTAGTCCAAGATAATTATTGTTATTTCTGAATTTGAGATTGACAAAAAAGATTTAAAAATAAGAGGCCTCAATGGCCTAGTTGGCTGAGGCGCTTGATGGCGTAAGAAGACAGATTTTGGGTTCGATTCCCAGTTGCGACCGTTATGTTTTTATTTTTCTGTCTTGTCATTTCTTTTATTTTCGTTTAGATTTATTATCTCATTAATGAGAATAACATTACAATTTGGGAGGCGGGAATGGGTACCGCCGCCCCGGGAACCTTTATTGGATAACCAACACCTCTGCCATAGGTCACCCCAAGTGGTTCGCTACGTTTGGTGATTTAGCATAGGTGCCCGGGTTCATGGGGTGAGGTTTGTCTAGGTCTTGGAGGCGGATGACCAGGACATACTGAACCCCAGATTCCTACCCACCCCTTAAACCCTTTTCATTCCTAGAACTCTCCTCTCCTTCCTTTCCTTAAAAAAACCCTCCACACAGCATCCCCAAAGATGACATAGGTTCTGAGGGAAATTATTTTCCTCAGGGTCTCCTGTGTGGAGCTCACGTAAAAAAAAAAAAAAAACCTTCAAAAGTTTTTTTTATTTATTTTAGCGACTTAACAAAATAATTGTATATTCAAAATATAATGGTGAATTTAAGTATAAACATTGTCTTTCTTAGTCCTCCTCACTAGTGGGTCCTGTGCCGAGGCGGACTAAAGTTATTTAAATATAATTTATTTGTCTTTTACTTCGTTTTTAGTGCCTCCATTGGGGTTTTTTCATTGATCTCTTTTAGCCATATTTTTAGTTATTATAGAGATAAAAATTTAAGTTAATTTGTTCTTATTGTATTCTTTTACCTCCATTTCCACTATTTCAATTAGTAGTATTGTTTTTATTCTCTGTTTATTCTTTCTTTTTGTTACAATGTGTAAGCTAATAGTGGTTCAATATTATGGGGTAAAGGTTAGTCTTGTGTTTTCAACATCCTTCGATAAATGTCATTAGCAGTGTTATACGAAATTTTGCGGTAACAGATGTCAGTTAAGTATTATTTTAGAAGAGTATCATCTATCGTCGTTCGTGTCTAATGTACATCTGGTGGTCGGTGATGTTTTGATTTGAACACGGACAGTTTTGATTTTTTTGTCCTTGGTGAGTTTATGCGGTGCCATTCCATTGACTGCCTCTTTGATTTAGTTAAAAAAATAACCAATTTTTCGTCTCCAATCAATTTTTTTCCAGAAACTAAGAGCTACAAGTGTTTTGAGGCCATTGTTTCTTGTTTTTTTATTCTGGACGGTTAATTTTACCCACCAAGCAAAACTTTTGTTGAAAAATCGGTTGTCGAATAATCGCCATCACACTGCCTTTACTGAGGGAGAGAATGCGACATCTGTAGTTATCTGGGGTCACCACGAATTAATGCAGTCGCTGCAATTAATGACCTGCGCCGTGCGCCGCTCCGCTTTTCCTCAGACAACGGTGTTTGTCCTTCAGCTTCGTTACAGTAACGAATGCATCGTCTGGCAGTGCTGACGTCCACTTTTGCATCATGGTTCACATTTTTCAGTCTTTCGTGAATGTGAATTTTTGCGTTTCACCTTCTACAATCAAGAATCAATCACAGTATCTATTACGAACATCGATGTCGGCCATTTTGCAAGCGATTGCTGTGCTGCCACCACCTGTCAAAATTTACTATTGCAGCAAATTGTAGAAGAAGGTTTGAGGAATAGCACCAAATTCAAAATTTTCGCTTAACTAACGTTATTTAAGTACAAAAAAATAGAAGGCATTACTTATTGACTGACCCTCGTAATATCTGTCTCTCAGCATCAACCAAGCATCGAAATTTTAAATGCCAGAAAAGTGAAATTGTTAATTGTCAAGGAGAGCTAACAGTGAGCTTTTTTGAAGTGAAAATTCTTTTGCGCCGTTAGTGACTTGAAATTCGGGTGAAACAGAAAAGCGTCACAACTCAGTTCTATACCAGTGCCTTCCATAGCGATGCTGGCAAGCTGCCTGATAAGTCTCAAGATATCAAGCGAACGGGGGTTCGAATTCGAAAAAAAAAATTATTTTGTGAATTCAAAATCGAATCTTCAAACCGCTTAAAAAAACAAGCAAAAAAAGAGAGCGACATCTAGCGACTTTCTTGTTTCACTTCTACCGCGTGTGAATTACACACTCTGATTTAAAAAAAAATATCATATCTCATGTTTTTGTAGACCTAAAAAATTATGATTTTTTTTAAATATTATTTCATTGAATAGATCTTTTTTTTTTAAATTAACCCACACAGGAGGCCCTGAGGAAAATAATTTCCCTCAGGGCCTATGTCATCTGGGATGCTGTGTGGGGGGTCTTGTTGAGGAGAGGAAGGAATGAACATTGGTCTTGAAGAGACCCATGTTGTAGGAAGGAGGAAACACAGAGGCCGGCAAATCGTTCTCATGTGACAAATGTCAACTGTGTACAAATGTTGGGCACACGTTTGGCGTGCCCGACTATGCACCGGTGCCGAAGGGATCAATGATGCTAGTTCCTCGGAGCATCTTCCATTGTAATACCGGTAGAACAAGAGACAAAACTTTGAGAATACTTAACATTTTTTATAATTTGTTTAAGTATTACAGTATTTAATTTATTACAGTTTAAATTTTGCAGAAAAAAATCGTCTTAACATAGGACACACTTCTTTTCATAGAATTATTTCGACGACGCAAATCGAAAGAGAAACAAAATGGAGAAAAATGACATGTTTAACTAATTTTTGGATTTATTGTAAGCTAACATGTCCGCCGTGGATATCATCTTCGGTGCTCATCCATATTTGTTACCTACACGAACTTATTCGTACTCGTAGAATTGCTTGATCGATTTCTCATTGATCGAATTGTGTTCTTGTCAATTCTAGTAGTTAATTATTGTTATTCTTGACTCTCATATGCAATTAAAAAAAGGACTTATTCTAACTCAATAAAATATTATGAACTTTAACAAAACCTACCTGCGCAAAAAAAAACTGTACAAAATCCAAGGAGATCTGACTCAGCCCAGTAGAAATGTTTTCAACCACGATTTGTATCTGTTAAGCGAACGTATCGTTTGATAATTTGGTTCGACGATTTTTAAAACACCAAACATGAATTGGCAAATTGGTGTGTGTTAGTATTATTAAATTGAATTGCTTCATTGAATAAGTACAAGTTACACGTATTTGTATTAGTGAACATGAATTGAATCATTGTGTAGGTGTGTTTAAAAAATATAAGTATTGGTGACGCGTATACGCATACGATGCGGTTGCACTTGACCTAGTTGCTGGTTCAAAAAAGCTACTTTGCAGTCATCATACGTAAACGTCATGTGTGAGGTTTGATGATGTGTGTAAGAGAGAGTGTGTGAGTGTGGCCAATGATACGATAATAATCATTATGTGCAATATGTAATAGTTGTTTTAATGTATATGTAAAGACACAGTGTGTTAAATTCTTTAAAAAAATCTGGTTGGTGTGCAAAAACTTTTTAAAAACCTTGTCATTTAGAGGTTGAGAGAAGGATTGGTATCGTTATTGGAGAGACAGCATTGTTTTTTGTAAATTATAGTTACAGAACACTATCATATGACCAGTATCGTGGGAAATTATCAGTGAGAAATAAATAATCAGTTTTCATCCACCGATTTGATTAAATTAGGAAAAAAATTATGTTTAAGAGAGATGGGAAGGCTGATAGAGACATTGAAAGAAGGGTAAATGCCGGTAACTCCATTAATGGAGGACTGAATACCATTGGCGCTAATAAAAAAAACTGTCAAAAGAAGCGAAGCTAGCAGTCCACAATGGAGTCCTGGTAGCTATCCTGATGTATGGCAGTGAGGCATGGAATTGGCAGAGGAAGGATGAAAGTAAACTGAATGCTGTTTTTTTTTTTTTTACAGTGTATACCGCACAAGAATCTCAACTGCTCCCGTCTGGAGCCAGTGAGACCATGACATCCCCATTTGGGGTATGTTGTGAGGCTGAAGGTAGTGGGGAGGGGAAGGAGGTGGGGAAGAGGAAGGTTGGGAAGTACCTGGCTATTCAGATCTGGTCACCAAACACGGCTAAAGCCATTTTCAAGCAACGTTTCAATTCTGAATGGTGGTCTTACACCAGGGCGATACTGATAGTATCTTCCACTCTGGAACATGCCGCAAATATACTACATATTATTTTAAATGAATTAATTGTGAAAAAACACAAATTAATCAAATAAAATTTATTTGCGCATGCCGGGTTCGAACCCGCGACCTCCGGATTGTGAGTCAAGAGTCTTACCCACTGGACTATGGAGGTCGTCAAATGTGGATATCCGCAAAGAATGTAGAGCTGATGTAAGCATAATGAGTAAGATCAAGTAAGGGACCCTCAGATGGTTTGGGCATGTAGAACGAATGAAAGAAGAAAATAGTGTGAGAAGAATATACGACGCAAATGTGAATGGAAGAAGAAGTCGGAGACGCCCGAGGAAGACATTTGAGTGAGATATTTGAGTCGGGCCATGTCAAGTCAGAATAATAGAAGAGTATGTATGAGACGATGTATGAATGTGAGTGAGGCAAAGAGTGTGTGCCAAGACCGAGTTGTTTGGCGGTCCGTCCTCTCTGCTTAACGGCGTGATGGTTAGTTAGTTAGTTAGGAAAAAATTGTGCAAAAATTATGAGGTTCAAAAGTTTGAGGTTTTAAAATCGTCTCAACAATGAATGAACATTTATGTTTTTTTATAAATGTTGAACATTTTTGAAAAGTGAATTAGGTTCTCCAAAACTCTCTTCTTTTTCAAACACTCATACATTTCTTGAGAG
This sequence comes from Limnephilus rhombicus, assembly GCA_929108145.2. Classification (NCBI taxonomy): domain Eukaryota; kingdom Metazoa; phylum Arthropoda; class Insecta; order Trichoptera; family Limnephilidae; genus Limnephilus; species Limnephilus rhombicus. The sequence continues at coordinate 4,824,125 of OV815288.1, read as the reverse complement.
TTGATAGATAACATTGGAGGATCGTTCTCAGTTTCTTTGCAGTACCGGTCTTACTTCCCGGCTTTTGCTCATATTTGTGCATTATTTTTTTAAATGGCTCATGTTGGAATGGTGAGCGCTCGCATCTTGAAATTTGCACATTTTTATGTCTGGAATTTGTAATTCAGTAAAATGTAAAATGCAAATTTTACAAGTGGATCTGGTACTATGGTAAGCGTAGCACTGGTGAAAGACTACACCATTTCGAATCGAAACGTTGCTTCTTGGAATGGCTTTGATTGCAGTTGGTGACCAGATCTGAATTGCCGGGTACTTCCCGACATCCCACTTACCCACATGTCCACTCACTCATCACTCCCTTCATCCTAACTGCCTCCAGAGATTAGGAATCAGTTGGGGTTAAAAATACAAAATAAACTTTTATTGGCATCTGCCCACTAATGCCGTTTGGGAGAGGCTGGTTGAGGAAGATCTTTTGACCTCTCCAGCAGGACTCTCTCGGTTCACCTTGCACCGCAATGAATGCGGGGGAATGAATTCAACATCCGTCACTCCTGGATACATTGGCATCCAGATTCCTAAGCACCCCTTATACCTTTTACCTCCCAAGATCTTCCTCTAATTCCTTTCCTGATAAAAATCCTTCACACATCATCTTTAAAGAGGACTAATGCACTGAGGGAAACTATTTTCCCCAGGGCCTCCAGTGTAGAACCAAAATTAAAAGAAATTACTAAATGTAACACAAATCCAGTAATTGTTTAATTCATTCATGCCATAAATATTGTGTAAACCCATTCGTTGAGTTAAGCCGTTTGAATTGGTCAATTTCCACATTGGACCATTATCGACCTTCTCAAGTCGAAGGTCCTTTAGTCTTTAGTACGAACACCAAATTGAACGATTACTTAAGAGGGAATAAACAGACAAAACCGGAAATATGTCATTTTTAAATCAAATTTTAGATGTATTGACGCTTTTCCACAAAAAATTATAAATTAATTTCGAAAGAATGTTCCTTTATCTAGCAAAGCTATGTTTTAAATTTTTAGTACAACAAGGTTGTACCGCAGGTCATTGCCAGATTTGTAAAATTTTCAAACAAAATTTTGAATTATACAACACACATTTCAAATCACATAATCATTTAGTAAAATAAATCATAAATTATCTGGGAAAGCTATGCTTAATTAAGAATTTTAATTTTAGTTTAAATAAAATCTTCTTCAATGTTAGCAAACATAATTTGTTGCATCCTTATAATAAAATCATTTAAAAAAAGATCCGCACAGTTTGTCTATTTATTCATAGTCTTACAAATTATAAAATTATAAATACTTAAGATCAAAAAATTATTACAAAAAGTACATAATTTTAATTGTTTTATCATAATGCCTTTCAGCATTTTTTTAATGTAGGTATAAATTAAAGCAAATTTTGAACGACATAAAATCGATGTTGAGTTATTATTTTAAAAAGCTGGTACGGAGAATCTCATTGAAACCGCCCTGTGCGATCGTAAGAATATCTTTCGACGAAATACTGGCTGGTTAATGGTCCTTAAAGGAACTGATTTTGCAAAACTGCATTATTATTTTTTTTATTGTACGATAAATGTTTTCTCAACATCAGAAATAGACTTTTAGGTTCGCGAACACTCTCAAATTTCACGGTTATTTCGAAAATTTTATTTTCATTCAATTCAAATCTTATAAGAATCTACACAATCTAGTCCCAGCGAGAACTCGCACGGACGTCATCGATGTTCGCCCTCTTATTTCTCACGCTTCTTGTTTTAAAACGAAAAAGACAGTAGGTACTTGAACGATGACGTCACGTACATCGGGACCAGTATAAATCTGTTTCTTATACAGAACTCACATGGTTCCATGATATTTAGTTGCCCTCCGGCATACTTATATACAATACGCAAGCCCTTAGCCCTTGAACATAAAACAAGCTCTGGACCTGACAAAATTCCTTCCATTTTTCTTTAATTGTGCTGATAGTTTATCCGTTCCACTTAATATACTGTTTAACAAATCACTCTCTACGGGATCTTTTCTACAAGTATGGAAACATACATAGTTACTTAACTCCTATATTTAAAGTGGAGATCAATCCGTTATTGAAAACTAACGGCTATCTGTATTCTATCGTCTATACCAGAGGTTCCCAAAGTGGGTGCCGCGGATAGAGATCAGAGATGCCGCGAGGCGCCCTGATGTCTCTACTAAAAATCAAAATTGACATGAACGAATACAAACATTTTATGGAATGGAAAATTACCCGCGTGGCAGAAGACCAACCAAGTGGAAAAGTTTGTGTGGATCCAAGATCCATTCCGTGCTCAAGCTCCCCAAAATTTTACTACGCAGGAAGAAGAAAATCTAATTGACCTCTCGAACAAAATCGCTTGTTAGTTTTAGATATCAGTCAAAAATCAGTATCCGATTCTAAATGCAAAAGCTGTAAGGGCTCTCATTCCCTTTGCTACTTCATATCTGTGAGCAGCTGGATTTTCAGCGGTTGCGGTTATAAAGAGCAAATATCGCTCGAAAATATATGTAGAAAAAGAAATGAGAGTTGCTGTATCAAGCCTTATTCCCCGGTTTGAAAAATTGTGCAGCGAGCCCGTCGCACTAAACGGCTTTTGTAATTATATTTGCATTTTCTTTGTTTTCCTACCAATAAATGTACTTATTCATTTTAAATACGAGTTGTATTATTCAGTGGAGTAGGTAAAAAATTGGTCCGTCCTGGGGGGCGATGGGGGGTGGTGGGGGGGGGTGGGGGCGGGGGTGGGGGGGGTGGCAATAGAATTGTGCTCTTGGGGGTGACACTCGGTCCCGGGGCTACCACAGATAGACATATATGACCGGGGTGCCGTGAGAAAATTCAAATTTTCTAAGGGTGCCGCGACTTAGAAAAGTTTGGGAACCCCTGGTCTATACCAAAACTTTTCGAAAACTTGATCCTTAATAAAATCAGCTTCATTTTGAACTTATGTATCACAAATTGGCACCACGGCTTTGTCTCTGGCAGATTAACTTTGACTAACCTAACATTATATGAAAAATTCACCTCAAATGTACTTTTCAATAAACAAGTTGATTCCATATATACCGACTTTAGTAAGGCGTTTGATAAGGTTTGTCATAAAATACTTATTAACAAGCTTTCGCAACTTGGCATTAAAGGGAACCTATTATTCTGGTTTAAGAGTTACCTATTAAGGCACCGGTTAACTGTCTGTTTATATGATTATTTATCTTACACATTTTAAGCTACTAGTGGCGTACCCCAAGGTTCGCATCTCGGTCCGATACTTTTTAATTTATTTATTAACGACGTAACTAACATATTCACCCATGTTCTTATTTTAATGTTTGCAGATGATATGAAGTTATATAGAATTATTGATAATGTTGAGGACGGTTTGTCCCTTCAATCTAATCTTAATTGCTTTTCCGATTAGTGTTTTAAAAATGAATTAACTCTCAATGTAAATAAATGTCAAGTTATGAGTTTCCACAGGAAAAAAAAACATTTTTGTTCACTTTCTTTCTCAATGATCACACTTTATTATCTATTGTTGAAAAAAGAGACCTTGGTATTACCTTTTTCTAAATTACTAAATTACTAATTCAATACTAAATTAACTTTTATAAAACATATTAATAATATATCCAGTAAAGCTATGCAAAAGAAGAATTTGAACTGATTTATTTAAAAATTTTAATAACTTGTTGAACTCTCCTGAACTTCTTTCGGTAATATGTTTTCATGTACCGAGTACTTGACAACAAATATGTTGTTGATGATGTGATAAATATTGAAAGATTATCACCATACAAACATTATTTAATTAAAGGTGTTTATCAGCGTTTCTCAGTTAGATTATAATCTATTTTTTTATTTATTTTTTTTTTTTATTTATTTATCTATAATAAAATATGTTTACAATGGTTTTATTTGTATGCCTGTCTCACTAGGGTATACCTGTGTCGAGACAGGCGTACAGGTATATAAATGAATATAGTAATTACAAGGATATTTCAGGTAAAATACATATTATGAATAGAATTAAAACAGAAGGGTGATTGGAAGGGTAATAAATCTTTTAAAGAGAGTTATTTTATAAATGTTGGAGATGGAGTAATGAAATCAATTCTGCCTAGTCTATTTATAGGTTAAATTTGACAGGATTCCATTATTTTCATTTGTTTTATATGGGTTAGGTTGTATGTGAATAGTTATTTATGTCTATGTGTGATTTATTTTACAGATATTTGTGATAGTGTGGCGTCCAATACTTATAATCCATTTTTTAATATCTTGTTTGAATTTTGTAAAGGAGTCACTTTGTCTGATCGTAGTTGGTAGTGTATTGTATAGTTTGCAAGCTATGTATTTAGAGTGTCTTTGCCCGAAGGTGGTTTTGAAAAAAGGAGTTTGGAGAAGTTCGTTGTTTTTGGCTCGGGTATTGTGTATTGTTTGTGTAGCTTTGTATGGTTTTTTGTTGTTTTTGTGTAAATTAAGTAATATGGATCTTGAGTAGAGCTGTTTTATGTCCATAACGTTGAAGGAATTGAAGATAGTATCAGTGCTGGTAGTAAGCGGCATTTTAAGAATTATTTTTATGATTAGTTTTTGTGCTTTCATGATGGGATCAAGGGCATTGGAATATGCATTACCCCAGGCTAGAATTCCGTATTCGATGTGAGATTGGCACAATGAGTAATATACTGTTTTTAAAAGTTTTAGGTGAAGGAAATTGCGTGTTTGTTTGAAAAAGTATATAGATTTTCGGATTTTGTTTGTAGTATTATGTATATGTTGCTTCCAATTCAGGTGTGTATCGAAGGTTACTCCCAAATATTTGATAATGTTTACTTGCTCTAGGCATGGGCAGTCACAGTTTCGGTTTAGAGATGAATTTTTACATTTGTGTATTTTTAATGGCGGGGCTGGGTTTGACTTTGGGATATTGGTGAGACTAGACAGTAAGTATTTGGTTTTCTATACATTTAGAGTTAATATGTTCGAGTCAAGCCAATATTTTACCTGTTGAATTCCTTCCTCCGCTTTGGAATATGCGGTAAGCCAATCTTTTGCTTGGAAGAGTAGGACAGTGTCATCGGCGAAACTGACAATAGTGGCATCGATATCTAGGTTGCATAACTCGTTAATATATATTAGGAAGAGCGTTGGACCTATAACACTGCCTTGAGGGACCCCGTAACTAATGGGCAAATTCTGGCTCTTTGTGGTATTGAGTTTAACGCATTGGGATCTGTCAGATAAGAAGCTGGAGAGGAGGCCTAATTCTTTGTTCCTAATACCTATATTAAACATTTTGCGTTTTAGTTTGCTGTGTGAGATTGTATCAAATGCTTTACATAGGTCGAGAAATACAGATAGACATTTCAAGCCCTTATCCAGGTGGCCAGAAATATGGTCAGTGACCGTGGCTATAGCATCATTGGTGCTTTTATGTTTTCTGAATCCAAATTGCCGCGGCGATATTAAGTTATTGGTTTCCAGATATTCCATGAGACTATTATTGACGATCTTTTCGAATACTTTTGAGAGGGAATTTAGCAACGTAATAGGACGATAATTACTAATATCAAGTTTGGAGCCAGTTTTAAAAATAGGGATAATGAGACCTTGTTTTAGAATGGTGGGAAATACCCCTTGGCGGATGCTAATATTAAGTAGATGCGTTAATGGTTGAAGTATACCAGGGGCAATTTTTTTAAGAACATTGTTAGATATTTCATCAATGCCGGTTGATGAAGAGTTTTTGAGCGAGTTTATTACTCTAGAAACTTCTTTCTCTGTAATCGTTTTAAGAACAAAGCGGGTTGGGAAATCATCATTGGTCGCGTGGTCAATTATACTTTGAATGTTTATATTCTTCATAATGTTTATTTCTGGAATTTTAAAATTTATTACTATGTACTTTACGTAGTAATTTTTTAGTTCTTGTACACAATCATGTATATGAGGTTTTCTTTTTACTTTATACTGTCACTTCAATATTATGTGCTTTTAATTTTTTTTTGTCATATTATTTTTTTTTCTTAACTATGTGTATTCTTTATCCATTTCAAATTATTGCAATTCCTATGTAAAAGCCGTTAATCGGCGTTAATTTCATAATAAATAAATATGTAGTCGGTTTAGGGAAAATACGGTGTACTTATTTAGACAAAACATAATTAAGTATCCCCGAAGGGGTGTGCAGAGAGGATGTACCGCCAAATAAGAAAAGTATAAAACATATAAGCAAAAGATGTTTAGCAGTCATGATCTCAACCTTGGATTACGAATGCGAATGGTCAGGTGCTACGTGTTTTCGGTATTATTTTATGCAATGGAAGCATGGAAGTTTACTAAAGAACTGATAAGGCGACTTGAGGTATTCGAGATGTGGATCTACAGAAGAATACTCAAAATAAGCTGGATGGACAGAGTTACGAATGAATAAGTTATGGATCGGATGAATAAACAAAAATAAGTTATTAAAACTTTAAAAATCCGAAAACTTTAATATCTAGGACATATGATGAGATATCCAGAGAAGTACGAGATCTTGCATCTCAAAATGCAGGGAAAGATTGCCGGAAGACGGGGCCCTGGAAGAAGAAGAACGTCATGGATGAAAAACCCGAGACAGTGGTTTGGTCAGTCTACTTGTACAGCTGTTCCAGGCCGCAGTAAACAAAGTCCGCATAGCCAACGTCCGTTGAACGGACAGGGTACGAGAAGAAGAAGAAATAAAACATATTTTTATTCAATTGCATCAAGGATAAAACTACTTGTCTACACAAAAATTGTTTGATGTCCATACCAACTTATTATTAGGTGTTCTTGATGCCGACTTAACGTTTGAAATTCATATAAAAATGGGCAAAAAATTACAGTTTTATCATAAATGTCATTTCAGGTGGTCAACTGTCGGGTGATCAACTGTTGGTTTACCAACTGACAGCACTATTGTGGGTGGTTTTGTATATTTATGGCACTATTCCACCATCAAGAAATTTACAGTACCCATTTTTTTTTATTCCTCAATACTTTCCACCTAATCAGACGGACTGCAAGAACTAAGACGTGATCCCCATACTAGTTCTAGTACTACTCTCGTGATATAGTTAATTAGTAAACGATTTTGGGACATTTTGTTCCTTGAACTGCACGTAATATGAACCCAATGTGGCTACCACGAAGTTCGCATCGTAAGTAGATAATGTTGCAGTTGAACAACGCGTGCCAAAACTTGGCAAATAAGGTTATTTTTTTGAATTTTTGTCGCACGGTTTTAGATTTGGCAGTGTTTATAAACTGAAGAAGACTAAATGGTAGATTATAAGTTATAATACGTAATGGGTAATGACTGATGTATTTATTGTACGTAATGCTAGATCATTCTCAAATCTATCTGCGCCTCCCCCAATGACATGTGCAGGCTTGAGGCTTGATCAGACGACCTTGACTGTCCTTTGTCCTGCCTCTGACTACCTAACGCTGAATTTTCTTTTAGTCTTCGGGTATTTTACCCCAAATAGTCAGTTAACATTCTTTGAGGCTTCACTGAGTAGTTGGCTAAGGGACACGGAAGCTAAGTGTAGTTTATGGTCAGACCGAAAGCCATTCACATTTTTTGTTGGTACTTGCCAATTGATTTGAGATTTATTGTATTACTTATGTTCTCTATGTTATTTTTCTCAATCTGATGAGACACCTGGGCACTGGAGCCAGGATGCGGCTAATGGCTTCCAATAACACAGTGGTGATCGCAGCCTTCCAGCACCAAGTGCCACTCCTGAGCGAGCGCTGGGCCCGAGCTCAATCCAGACCACGTCCTACATTATAATTGAGTATCTATTTTATTTCTAACAATTATTATAAGCAATAATTATCAGCCTGAAACACTCATCTTATTTTATTTCTATTATCGCTTATGTTTTTTATTTATTTATTTATTTAATTTTTTTTACTTATTTATTTTTTTCTTTTCTTTTCTATTTACTTTTTTTTTTTACTTTATCTGTTCTGTAAATATGTACAACTTTATGGGACGTGTGGGATTGCACTATCCTCCCTACATCCTCGAATAAACATTATTATTATTATTATTATGCAGGTGCTTGCAGGTTTTCATAGATGCAATGCTGCCTCATGGAGTCTCATGAATGAGTTTTTCTTTTGCCCTGTTTAATTTATCTTTGTCTTACTAACCTATTTTTTGCATTTTGTTTTTCCTGTTAAGCACTTGCATACTGCTTACTAACAACGTATGCATGGACACATGGAGGTCTAGATTCGTTCAAAATAAATAAATGTAGCTTCGTTTAATCAAAAAATTAGAATCTACTATACTGCTTACTAATAACGTATGCAAGGACACTGGAGGTCTAGATTCGTTCAAAATAAATAAATGTAGCTTCGTTTAACAAAAAAAAAATTAATCTTGCGAGAGCCTTGAAGGAGTAACCATCAGTTACTTATACCAGGGCGGGTAAGAGGTGGATAACCTCCACTGTACGTAATGCTAATTGTAGATTAATATGTTTTATTTATCTTCCATATAAATATAATATAGTTGTAGAATCCTGGGTATTGAGCACGGTCGATCGATATAGGATTTATCGATAACGTCAATAACTTGTTGCCTTTCTCGAGCATGACCGCAAATCGCGAACTAACAAACTAAAAACAAAAGTTCACAAAGACTAAAGACGGGTTGTTTCCCAGAATTTCAACAATTCACAGTTAATATTCTTGATTTGTGAAAGTCCTATTAAAGTTCTGCTACTGTCGGAGTGGGTACAGTCAAAAAACCGGCACACGCTGAAATAATAACAAAACTTTCACAGAACTTGAATTTATACTGTTCAAGTACTGTGAAACAACTCATCATAAGTGTCCTTAATTAATTTATTCGACGTGAATTGTTGTTTACATGTTAGCAATTTGCAGTCGTCTTTGGGAAGGATAACAAGTTATTGACATTATCGATAAATTCTTTATCGATCGACCGTGCTAGATGCCCTAAATGCCTCTAGGAATCGCCTCCTGTAATCTTTTTTTAAACATGAGGTTCTGAGGAAAATAATTTCCCCCGGACCGATCTTCATCTTTGGGGTTGCTAAGTAAAGGGTATTTTTAAGTAATGGACTGAGGGGAAGTTCTAGAAAGGAAATATACCAGGGCTGTATAGTAAAAGTTCTTGGGTTCTATGTAAGCAGGAGTGACCGATGTATGAATTCATCCCTACCGCTGCAGTGCGAGGCAAGGGGTCGAGAGAACTCGGCTGGAGAGGTCAAAGGGTCTTCTTCAACCAACATCCGGCAATACATCCGCCACCAAGACCCGGCCATACCGAAACCCATGTACCAGGGCACCCACTACAAACCACGACTATGAATATAATGTCTTGTATTTTTTTAATGTTATAATTGTGGAAACGAGCTGAAAATTTATAGAACCAAACATTGCCTCAGGATCATTGCATATCTATAAAAAAAATACCTTACGATGCGTTAGTAAACTTGAAAAATTACAAGATCATTCCAATCTACCTATCTATATCTATATAAATAATTAAAAATGAATCCCTGAAATAACGCGCATAACTTCCGAACGACTGCACCAAATTGGATAATTATTTTTTTTGTGTTCGTCATTGTCAGAACAAGGTTAGTATAAAACTACTGGTAAGCTCTGGGCTTATGAAATATGTATTAAAAAAATTGCAATAGGTGGCACGCGAGCTGTTTGAAAAATGAATGTATGGGGACTGAATGTTTAGAATGTGGAAAGGGGGAGGGGAACCCTGGTGGGGGTATGTGGGGGGGGGTAGGGGAACCAGGGAGGGGGGAGTAGAGGGGGTTCACGTGACGGTGGAAGGGAGAAGGGGGGAGTGAAGTGGGGAGAGAGAAGGTGGTGGAGGCGGAGTGCGAGCGCGAGAGTAGAAGGGGAGGCGGAAGGGGAACGGAACGAATGGGAAAGGACGCAGGGAGAAACTTTTTCTTTATTAAAAGACATAGCAACGCATGCCGGGTACCAGCTAGTGATATTATAAAAATAAAAGATACGTTATATTCGCACTAATCAAACAAAAAATGTAGAACCGCTTATGAGAAGGCTACCTATGCGAAGAACGTGTTTTATACATTAGTTTCACACAGGAGGCCCTGAGGAAAATAATTTCTCTAAGGGCCTGTCATCTTGGGGGATGCGGTGTGGGGAGTTTTTTTAAGGAAATGAAGAAGAGGAAGTTCTGGGAAGGAAATAGGTACGAGGGGTCAGTGTGAGTGAGGGACGTATGATCAAAAGACCTCCTCAACCAGTCTCTCTCGATCCGGCCCGCCACGCAACAAATGGGCAGACACGTTGGCAGTGCGCATTATCTCAGTAGCGTGTCTTCACACTATTAATAAATCTAAGCATATTTCAAATACTTAATCAAAAGAAAGGCCATTTTCAATAAAGAATTATGAATTAATTGAACAATTTTGGTAAGTACCTACTTTATTTATCCCGTGTCTGATGTGTTTTATCAGTTATCGGCTTAGGTTTATTTTGTGTATCTGATGTGTTTTATCAGTTATCGGTTCAGGTTCATTTTGTGTATCTGATGTGTTTTATCAGTTATCGGTTCATATTGTGTATCTGATGTGTTTTATCAGTTATCGGTTCATATTGTGTATCTGATGTGTTTTATCATTTATCGGTTCATTTAGTGTTTCTGATGTGTTTTATCAGTTATCGGTTCATATTATGTATGTATCTGATGTGTTTTATCCGTTATCAGTTCATACTATGTATGTGATGTGTTTTACCATGCAGAATGTTATAATATGTTGTAATGAGAACGTTTTATGTAACATTCAAGTAGGTATATCTGATCATTCGTTCGCATTTTTATTTGCAAATTTTGAATTTTACTCCCTGATAAATTTGTTAACGAATAAATACCTAATTAACATTTTAAATGTCTGCCTTATCCTGTACAATTTTTTTTTACGTGCGTTTTATGAAATGAAGCATTTAATATTTCTTTACATCCTTACACCTTTACATTTTTTTTACGTGAATACCGCACAAGAGTCCCAACTGCCCCCGTCTGGCTCCAGTGAGACGATGGCATCCCCGATTGAGGTATGTTGCGAGACTGAAGGTAGTGGGGAGGGGAAGGAGATGGGAAAGAGGAAGGTGGGGTAGTACCTGGCTGATCTGATCTGATCACCAAACACGGCTAAAAGCCATTTCAAGCAACGTTTCAATTCTGAATGGTAGTCTTACACCAGGGCATTACTGAGGTATCTTCCACTCTGGAACGTGCCGCAAATATTATATTATAAATAAAAATTAATCAAATAAAATTTATTTGCCACGCCAGGATTCGATCCCGCGACCTTCGGATTCCGAGTCAAGAGCCTTACCGCCAGACCACGCCGGTCGTCATAATTATATACTATTATTACTTCATTTTATACTATGTATTACATAGTATAATGTGCAGTCGCTCCCACTGTCCGTGCGCTTAGATCTTTTAAACTACGCAACGGATTTTCGTGCGGTTTTCACCAATAGATAGTGTGATTCGTGAGGAAGGTTTTTAGGTATATATAATTTGTAAAGGTTTAAATAATTTTTCTTAAATCTTGATCTTAAATCCAAAATTAAGATTTGTATGAAACGGGTTGAAACCGGCCGCGCAAATGTCCCTCTTGACTTAATTTAAACAGTTATTCCTGACAATATTTGGATAAAAAAATGTGAATGAAAGTTTGATCTCCAGTGAGATTTTTTTCAATTAAAAACATTAAAAAATAGAAGGTGTTGGACAATTGTGGGCAGGTAAGAGGTTTGGCGGTTACTCGGCTGAGTATCCAGGGACAACATGCGGAAAAAAAATTGTTTTTAAAAAAAAAATATATTATTACAAAAATCGTCATCGAAAAAGTCACCGGAGACCAAAACTTCGCTAATATTTTGTACTCCAAATAAAGTCAGTAATGTCAGTCGATGTCAGGAATCACTGGTTAAAGTAAGACAAGTACGCCCCCTAACTCCCTGTTTTGTAAAATCCAATGGTCGTTCAAAGAAATAATTTTACAAGTTGCTGCCGGTTTAGAAATTACAGCTTCAAATGCAACAGGAAAATGGACTGTAAATTAGACGATGCGAAACGAAAATGGTGTTTGCTGGAATTGGGTGAATATACGAGTATACGTGTGGTAACATAATGGATTAAGGGAGAAAGAAACCAAACACTTACCTCTGAGAAGCCGCAACACAACACAATTATAAACAATAAAATGAAACAATGCAACTTTGTATAAACCACTTATAAAATGTGCAAATCCGACCGGTTTCGGAACAAACGTTCCTTCGTCAGGGAAAGCTTATACTAATTTGACAGTTTAGAACAATGTTTTATTAGGGTAGGGGTGGAGCAATAAAACATTAATAAAACATTGTTCTAAACTGTCAAATTAGTATAAGCTTTCCCTGACGAAGGATCGTTTGTTCCGAAACCGGTCGGATTTGCACATTTTATAAGTGGTTTATACAAAGTTGCATTGTTTCATTTTATTATAATGGATAACCACAAAGTAATAGCTACATTCAAAAATACAATTATAAACAGTTTATTTATTTCCACCGCAGTACCTCGAGGTAATTAACGCCAATACAAATAAATACAACACAGACAGTTGTATTTTCGTTAATATATATGTTCTTAAACTAGACTATAACAAAAAACGACAAGTTGCTTCCTTACAATGTCCCAAAAGCTTCTGTTTTTTTTTTCACAAAAGCACTTCAATTTAGTTGTTTTTATTGTTCTCTTTTCGAATGCTTCCTTCAGCAAGGTGATAAAGTTAGGGAAGGTAGGAACTGGATAAATGACATTCTGGTAGGAACTACGCATATATTATCATTTCAAAACCAAACATTGTTAACAACATTAACAGCTATGCCCTCTGTGGAGTAAAAACTCTGAAAGCCTTTAGCTTAATATCTATATCTATATTAATCTATATTAATAAAAAGGAATCGCCGAAATGTATGTACGCGCATAACTTACGAACTACTGCACCAAATTGGATAATTCTTTTTTTGTTTTTTTTTTTTTTAGGAAAACCAACAGTTACAATTATAAATAATGTTTGATGAAATATGTACAGAAATTTAACCAATAATAGGTTTTCGCTGAAGTATGTTGTACGCTGAAATTATGTTATGTGGATGGGATGGTGGAAGGGAGTGGAAAGGGATGGATCCTTTCTGTGTAAATAATGGTATGTATGTGTGATGTTATTTTATTTTTTATTTATTTTTATTGGTTTTCAAGGTACAATCCCGTTAAACCGCAATAAAGCAGTTTGTCAACAGGTTGTTAATGTTCAGTTACAATTTAAACATTACATAATATTATTACTATAACCATACAGATTCATTTTAGTTTTGAAAACGTTAGGTACTGTGTTAAATAAGTCGAATTCACTGAATGAAATGTTTAAGGTATGTGAAGCGCGATGAATGAATGTATTTTGTTTAGAGTAAGTGTTGCATTGAGGAATGTTTAATGCGTGGTTTTGTCTGGTTTGTCTGATGGGCACTCTTAGTTGAATTCTTTCTGGTAATTCCGGGCAATCTATCGTAGAGGTGGCTATTTTTTGTAAGAATAGTACGTCTGCCAAATTTCTTCGACTTTCCAAGGACGATATCCTGAAGTACGCGGCTGACTCTTCGTGGCACAGATGAGGACGATAGCTCCGAAAATCAAGGTATCGTAGAAATCGGTTTTGCACTTTCTCAATCCTATCTATTTTACATATATGCTTGGGGTTCCAGATTTGAGAGGCGTACTCCAGAGAACTGCGTACGTATGGAAAATAAAGCATTTTCATGGTTTTTACATTTTTAAAGTCTTTGCAGGTTCTAAGTACAAAGCCTAGTATCTTGGAAGCCTTTGATACCATGGATTCAATGTGGCGGTCAAATAGTAGTTTCGGGTCTAACACTATTCCCAAGTCCTTAACTTCCATCATTTTTGTAAGTACTGTACCGTTAAGTGCATAATTGAAAGTAATTGGTTTTTTATTGCGGGTGAAACTGATGGCGCCGCATTTTTTTACATTTATTTGAAGGTTGTGCTGTGCACAATAAATATTAAGACGATTAAGATCTTCTTGTATGCGGGTACAGTCGTTGGTGCACGTGACAGGGGAGAATATTTTCATGTCGTCTGCGTATAACAAAGTCCTGGAGTGGTGAAAACATTTTCCAATGTCATTAATATATATGTTGAAGAGTAATGGTCCCAATAGTGATCCTTGGGGTACTCCCAATGGTACGGTTACCCAATCTGATTTATAGCCACCGACAACTACTGCTTGGCTGCGGTTTGCTATATAGGACGAGATCCACCTGAGAAGGTCCCCGTGTACGCCGATTTGTGAGAGTTTGATCAATAATATATCATGAATTACTAGATCAAAAGCTTCGCTGTAGTCTGTATATATTGCATCTACCTGTATGCGCTGGTCCATATTGTCTTGTAATAATTCGGTGATCGCCGTTAAGTTCGTGGTTGTAGATTTTCCCCTCATAAATCCATGTTGGTTGATATTGAGTGACGATCTCAGGGCCGGAAACATCTGGTTGTACACAATTTTTTCGAAAACTTTACTGAAAATACAGAGCTTTGATATTGGTCTATAATTTTCGACGTCAGATTTTTGGCCGTTTTTGAAGATGGGAGTTATAAAGGCTGTTTTCCAGGTGTTTGGCACTATTCCCTCTTGTTGTGTTTGTTACTGTCAGGAGAAGGTTTCTATGAAAGATTTTTTTTTAAATCAAACAGAATTTTTTTGTTTTAAATAATTTTTAATTTTTCGTATTATTTATTGTTATTGATAAGAAAATGCCACCAGTGAGGCGTCAAAATATCGGTCTGCGTACGCGTAACGCAATCGAGTTCACAATCTTCGAGACAATGAGACTGAAGAAGAGAGTTGGCAGCGTTTGGAGGCAAATATAATGAGAATTTCTCAAGCGAGATCTACCGCGACTTCTGAAGAACCTATACCATCGACTTCAAGTGAGAGGTAACAAAACAGACGATCTAACGTAACAATTACCTATGAACGTTGTGCGAATGGAAAAGTCAAATTAACACAACTGACGACGCCACCTTACCACTGAGTTCATTACTCCCAGGGCAAGAACTTTTATCAAAGCTTTTTTGCAGAATATTCCAAATTACAACAGTGTGTTTCAAATGACAGCATTTGATGCAAATGTAATTGAAGAACTTTTTTTCAATCCAACTTTTAAGGTATTTATTTTTATTTTGGGACACACATTATATACCTATAAACATTGTAACATAAACCTTCATATATGAAAATTCTATTGAGAATCATAAATGTAGATTTTTTAACCCTAGAAAGATAATCCTAGATTGATTTCGAAAGATTGTTCTTTTATCTGGTAATGTTCTGTTATTATATATTAAGACATAGGCCCTTATTTTCCTCAGGGTCCCCTGTATGGAGCTAATGCAAAAAAAATACCAGTCGCTGGATTAATCATCTTGATCAAAAAATGATATTCATCCTCTCCTCGGTAAAATATTAAGGGGTGTGCCGACCTTTGTCAATATATTGAAGATCTCTCACACTCTTCTATCTCATTCACTCACTCACATGTCATATTTAATAGCATTATAGTTTCAACACTTGGGACGGTCATTTTAGAGCTCAGGTTCGGTCGTTTTAAGACAAAGAGTCGGTCATTACTTCGGCCCTATGGCACCGAACCCACTGAATTTTTTTACTCTTTCTAAGAACCATGGTCTTTACACGATTCATTCACACAAAATGGCAACAGAAGAATTAAAAAAAAATCATTGTTTTAACACTTGGGGTCGGTCATTTAAGAGCTTGGGGTCGGACGTTTTAGAACTTGGATTTGTTCGTTTTAAGACTTGGGGTTGGACATAACTTCGGTCATATCTGTATCGAATCAATCAAAGGATCTGCCTAAAGAAGATTTTTTTTAAATCATCAGTTTAACTTGGGCTCGATCATTACTTCGGCACTATGGCACCAAACCAACTGAAATTTTAGATTCTTACTAAGAATCACAAATCAATCAAAGAATCTGCTAAAAGAAGAATTTTTAATAAAATCATCGTTTTAACATTTGGGGTCGGTCATTTTAGAGCTTGGGTTCGGTCGTTTTAAGACATGCAGTCGGTCATTACTTTGGCTCTATGGCACCGAACCGACTGAAATTTTAGATTCTTACTAAGAATCACAAATCAATCAAAGAATCTGCTAAAAGAAGAATTTTTAATAAAATCATCGTTTTAACATTTGGGGTCGGTCATTTTAGAGCTTGGGTTCGGTCGTTTTAAGACATGCAGTCGGTCATTACTTTGGCTCTATGGCACCGAACCGACTGAAATTTTAGATTCTTACTAAGAATCACAAATCAATCAAAGAATCTGCTAAAAGAAGAATTTTTAATAAAATCATCGTTTTAACATTTGGGGTCGGTCATTTTAGAGCTTGGGTTCGGTCGTTTTAAGACATGCAGTCGGTCATTACTTTGGCTCTATGGCACCGAACCGACTGAAATTTTAGATTCTTACTAAGAATCACAAATCAATCAAAGAATCTGTTAAAAGAAGAATTTTTAATAAAATCATCGTTTTAACATTTGGGGTCGGTCATTTTAGAGCTTGGGTTCGGTCGTTTTAAGACATGCAGTCTGTCATTACTTTGGCTCTATGGCACCGAACCGACTGAAATTTTAGATTCTTACTAAGAATCACAAATCAATCAAAGAATCTGCTAAAAGAAGAATTTTTAATAAAATCATCGTTTTAACATTTAGGGTCGGTCATTTTAGAGCTTGGGTTCGGTCGTTTAAAGACATGCAGTCGGTCATTACTTTGGCTCTATGGCACCGAACCGACTGAAATTTTAGATTCTTACTAAGAATCACAAATCAATCAAAGAATCTCCTTAAAGAATAATTTTTAATAAAATCATCGTTTTAACATTTGGGGTCGGTAATTTTAGAGCTTGGGTTCGGTCGTTTTAAGACATGCAGTCGGTCATTACTTTGGCTCTATGGCACCGAACCGACTGAAATTTTAGATTCTTACTAAGAATCACAAATCAATCAAAGAATCTGTTAAAAGAAGAATTTTTAATAAAATCATCGTTTTAACATTTGGGGTCGGTCATTTTAGAGCTTGGGTTCGGTCGTTTTAAGACATGCAGTCGGTCATTACTTTGGCTCTATGGCACCGAACCGACTGAAATTTTAGATTCTTTCTTAGAATTATGGTCTTTACGCGAATTAATTAAAAAAATATACAAAAGAAGAATTAAAAAAATCATCTTTTTTTTTTTTTACAGTGAATACCGCACAAGAATCTCAACTGCTCCCGTCTGGAGCCAGTGAAACTATGGCATCCCCAATTGGGGTATGTTGTGAGGCTGAAGGTAGTGGGGAGGGGAAGGAGGTGGGGAAGAGGAAGGTTGGGAAGTACCTGGCTATTCATATCTGGTCACTAAACACGGCTAAAGCCATTTTCAAGCAACGTTTCAATTCTGAATGGTGGTCTTACACCAGGGCGATACTGATAGTATCTTCCACTCTGGAACATGCCGCAAATATACTATATATTATTTTAAATGAATTATTGTGAAATAACACAAATTAATCAAATAAAATTTATTTGAGTTTTGATTTCAAGAGTCTTACCCACTGGACTACGGAGGTCGTCACTTGTGGTCAGTCAAAACTTCGAGGTGGCACCAAACCGACTAAAAATTTTGGATTCTTACTAAGAATCATGGTCTGTACAGGAATCAATCAAAGAATCTGCTAAAAGAAGAATTTTTAATAAAATCGTCGTTTTAACACTTGGGGTCGGTCGTTTCAAGACTTGTGGTTGGTCATATATTCGGCCCTGCGGCCCGGAACTGACTGTAATTTTGGATTTTTAATTAGAATATGGTTGTACAAGAATCAATCATAAGATCTATGCCAAAGGAAGATTTTATTTTTAAATCATTCTTTTAACACTTGGGGTCCTAAGTTTTTGACCTTGGGTTCGGTCGTTTTAAGACTTGGCGTCGGACATAACTTCGGTCATATCTGTATCGAAACAATCAAAGGATCTAACTTTGTTTTAACTTCGGCTCGATCTTAACTTCGGTCCAATGCACCGAACCGACTGAAATTTTAGATTCTTACTAAAAATCATGGTCTGTACACGAATCAATCAAATAATCTGCTAAAAGAAGAATTTTTAATAAAATCATAGGTTTAACACTTGGGGTCGGTCATTTTAGAGCTTGGGTTTGGTCGTTTTAAGACATGCATTCGGTCATTACTTTGGCTCTATGGCACCGAACCGACTGATTTTTTTTATTCTTTCTTAGAATCATACAATCAGTCTTTACATAAAAAAATATGGCAAAAGAACAATTTTAAAAAAAATCATCGTTTTAACACTTAGGGTCGGTCATTTTAAAGCTTGGGTTCGGTTCGGTTTCAGTCAGTCATTACTTCGGCCCTATGGCACTGAACCGACTGAAATTTTTGATTCTTTCCAAGTCTGTACACGAATTAATCAAAAAATATACATAAGGAGAATTTAAAAAAAAATCATCATTTAACACTAACTTGTAGTCCGTCAAAACTTCGAGGTGGCGCCAAACCGACTGAAATTTTGGATTCTTACTAAGAATCATGGTCTGTACACGAATCAATTAAAGAATCTGCTTAAAGAAGAATTATTAATAAAACCATCGTTTTAACACTTGGGGTCAGTCGTTTTAGAGCTTAGGTTCGGTCGTTTTAAGACTTGGGGTCGGTCGGCAAACTATCGGCGCTATTTGTTTCTCTCCAGAAGGAAAAACGAATAATAATGTACATTACAAGGCATTACAATAGTTATGGTCGAATTATTTAAATGATATTTATTTCATTATATGGTCGTATTGTAAACGGAAGATTTTGACTCCTTTTTTGTCATGAAGTACGTAACATGTAACATTCGATATATGGTAATCCAACTGATTTGAATTTACCGAAAGTGTTACATTTGCTTAGTCCGCGACTATACACCACTCGTGTGAAGCCGAGGCGGGCAAATAGTAAATCCAGTCTTTCAAGAATTTCGAAAAAAACATAAATACACGAAAAAAAAATATGGCGGTCAGCTAGTATTATAATAAATTGAAGCAAGCTACAAACCCAAGGTCTACTGGAATTACAAAAATATTTAGAAATTCGACAGCCTAAAACGACTTAAAACAAATATAATTAATATAATTGATTAAAATCCTTCTAGACCACCCCTCTCCTCCTCCCCTACAATGTATACAAACCGTAGACTAAGAATTATTTGTACCAGTCTGAAGATGGCTCTAACTAACGAGCTGAAACCGGTTACGATCAATAAAATTAAGTGGAATAAAATTTTATATTTTTTTAAATATAATATATTACTAGCTGACCCGGCGAACTTCGTACTGCCTCAGAACCAATGGGTTACTTATTATCTTTATTAAATTCAGTTTTTTAATTAATTTAAAAATTTTGCAATTAAGAAATTACCGATGCGCAACTGTCCGTGTTTTGTTTTTCTCAGCATCAGAGATGGCGTTGTGTACGGATTTATAATTTTTGTGATTTTCTTACTTTTCCACTTACTTACGGGAATCGCGTTTCATTTTCTATATACCTGAGAATGAGATTAATTATAAGTATTGTATTTTTCCTTTTGCAGGGATGCTGACATACGTTCACCGTTTGTCCCATTTTCGACTGTTGACATTTAGTGTGTAAGAAAGAGGGGCAGCATTATACGTTTAAGAACAACAGCAAAACAATCAGGGCATTGACATTTGACGTTTTTGCATTTTTAGAATTCACTCAATACTCGATATTATACTTATCACAATATTCCTGCAGCTCTTTCAAAAGATGGAATTCGTACCACATAAAACGTATAAGAAAAAGAATTTTCTTTATTATTATTTTTTTCGTAAATTATTTCGATTATTTAATAGCTATTCTGCTATTCGGGGTGGAGAAAAATCCAACAAATCAAAGATCATAAAAATCGGTCAGTAATAAATGATGTAACTAACCCGACTTTATTTTATACATTAAGATAATGGAGTTCCACCACTTCAGTTTAAAAAATGGAAGTACCTTTAGCTTAAACCTAGCTTCGTTTATGTGCACTAATCTCTATAATACGGTCAAGCAGATTTCTCCCTTGCCAAGTCTTAATGGTATGCATTATTTTAATTTGGTTTTAACAAGCTCTGTCAGCTGTTCCTCCTCGTTTCCAAATTAGCAGATCCTATAGAAATGCAGGGAACTGTACCGTGTAACTTTAACTGTGTAGATTTGAAATTTGCAAAGTCATCGTGAAAATTAATTAGTGAAAATAGTCTAGAATACGAAATTAAATAAGGAGGAGGTAGCGCAACACGACATAAAAGAAGGAGGCATAAAAGATTAGGCTAAAGAAGGAAGTAGCGCAACACGGCATAATACCTCAAAAACTAATAACAAAAATATTTTTGGCAGTGAAAATCTAAAATCGTATCTGACGAACCTCTATGGGGAGGAAGTTCACACAATGGTACGACGATTGGAGAATCTGAGGAAACGAAGGAACCATTTATTGGGCAGCCTGGCTTTCCTCAAGAGATGTAAGGAGGAATCGATCGTACCAATACACATATTACACATCTGCCCTGATGATGGACACTGCAACGCTGTCCGAAACGTTGGCTAAAGAAGGAGGTAGCGCAACACGGCATAATACCCCAAAAACTAATAACAAAAATATTTTTGGCCGTGAAAATCTAAAATCTTATCCGAAATTAAATAGTCTGCATTAATTATAAATATTTGTTTAAAACAATTAAAACGAATGCGTTAAGTTTTAACTGCTTTATTGGAGTAACACCACATACCAAGTAACAATTATTAGCTTTGAGTACTTTTAATATTTTTCTTTTTGATGACAATGGTGGATTTAATCCCATCAATATTTCAGCAGTTTCACCGTCAACTTTCTATAAGCAACGTTGCGGATCAAGACCCAAATCTAATGGATAAAGATAATATTGATTAGTGTTTTTGGTTTATATTCCCAATTAAGTCTGAAGTTACAGGTTTTCATATTGGTTACCCCAAGAAAGATGCTTAAATCACAATAATAAATACATTTGTTTTTTAAATTTTTGTTCCTTTAAATTTTTTGAGCGAGACACTTAAAACCGTCTCCTGAAAAGTAAGCAATTTTGACTTATGTTATTCTTCCAATTATTCGATTATCTTCCGATTATTCGATTATCTTATTTTACCGGATTCTGTGGAATCATATTCATACTCTTCAAGTTCCATGGAATCATATTCATATTTAAAAAAGTCTATGGAATCATTTTCATCTTCTTCAAATTCTAAAGAATCATATTCATTTTCTGCAAGTTCTAAAGAATCAAAATCATTTTCATCAAATTCATATTCTTCATAATCCGGCGTAGAATTTGGATGATACTTTCTTCGCAATAATATACCTGAATTCTTGGTACATTGTTTAATATTTTTTATAATTTTTGAAACGTCGGTTTTAATTATTGGTTTACAACCATTCAATTTGTACGGCACTCCATTAGAGCTTTTAGATGCCTTCTGAACCTGTAAATGGAAAACAACAGAGATTAATATTTAAAATAATAATTGAGAGACAATGAATCAACCATTTATTTCTACGCTAATTGCACTGAAACTGTACCGGAGGCCTCCCTTACTTCTCCGTCCCCCGATAAGTTGAATCCCTTATCACCATTATTACATCAAACTGATGTTTTAGAATTTTTTAAAATTAAATAAAAACAATATTAGTGAAACTCAATAAAAAAACTGAAAACTGAAAAAGCAGAAAAAGATACGGTAACACCTAGGATACGAACCCAGGACCTATGCCTTGCCGGGGCGCAGCTCTATTCCATATTTCAATTCGGCAACTAGACTTGGCTAATGGTTGCACTAAAAATTGTGGAATTGCTTAACTTGCTATCATTGCATTTATGTACGTAAGTACAGGGTAGGTCATTCAATTTTTGTAAATAAGTACATAAAAAAATGATTAACCGTTTTCTGATTGTAAATAAAATATTATGGGCCCCAAAGCACTGATCTACTATTTCACAATACTTATCAGTATAAATATACAATAACCGATTTATCATAATGATCACCATCTTATAATTTAATTTCCCCAAAAAATTGCATTAATTATCCCATGAAATACATATTTTTGAGAAAAGCCGTGCCATAGTGCCATAAATTAAAAAGTGAATGGATGAAAAAAAAATTAAAAGCATAAACAAACCGCAATCTTAATTTTCGTAAGAACGAGATTCACAGATTTCTTTGTCTGTTGGAGTACTTCCATCAGACATTTGGAAAATTTAGAATCATCAGATTCGATGCCACATTTAGCTTCCTGTTTGGAGAGATCTTCGACCAGTGCTTTAGCTTCAGGGGATAAATTTACAGCCTCATCAACAGCCTTCAAACTTTCTTGAATAATGGCACTAACACAATCATTTGTTTTAGTGATGCTCTCTCCCAACAAGCTGTAAAAGGCAGATTTTTTTTCCTGTGTGTGAAAAAAATCTTGTGAGATTTATTTACATTGAGTTTTACGATCTAACTAACAGTCAGTTTAATTTAACACGTGATAACAGTAATTTTAATTTAAACACTTTTAGTATTTAATTTAAAGCTATAAATATACACCTCACTAGCCTCTGCGTAATATCAGATAAAGGAATTGTGACAAAAAACTTTAGTATTTTGTGATGAATGGGCTAAATCCGGTACCCTCGATACTAGACTAGAAGAGAGAGTTAAAAGATATATAAAATAATATTATATCTTGGTATGGAAACGTGCACCTAAAAAGTCTAAAAACATTGAATGTGTCAGTACCCAGTGTAAAAATTACCTACGTACCAAAATGCACTCAACGACGTTCCCAGATGTATCTGTTACACTTTTAACTGCTGCTTTCATATCCTTTTCGACGTTTTCGAAAGTTTTGTCTAGTGTTTTAAAAAAATCGTCTTTTATTGTGATAATTTTTGGCATCAATTTATTTGTAGACTCATCTAGAGACTTCAATGTGTTCATGATACCATCACGCGTTTTGTTGAAAAGTAATTGTGAATATGATTTTGAAATTCTTTGATCAGGCAACGATTCTATTTCCAAATCTGCTATGTTGGTATTATTGGATATTGGTAAGTTGGTATCTAATTGATCCGTGTCGTTTGAACTAATTTTGTTTCCCCAAAGCTCTTCATGGAACAAGAAATCCTTCGTCAATTCATCACAATCAGCCTAAAAGAAATTAATGGATGCACTTGTTAATACAATAAACTTAATATATTATAATAAAACGAATATAAAACTTTATTCCACTTAATTTTATTGGACCGTAACCGGTTTCAGCTCGTCAAAGCCATCTTCAGACTTGACCAGTCTGAAGATGGCTTTGACGAGCTGAAACCGGTTACGGTCCAATAAAATTAAGTGGAATAAAGTTTTATATTCGTTTTATTATAATATGTATATTATAATGGAATTCCACCATGAAATATCACTCTCAAAAATAGAAATATTAACAATAAACTTATTTTGTCACCTCTCGTGATAACTTCAAGGCACTATAAAAGATAAGCTCAATGTAAGCAAAGCCTATTGTCAAAATTTATTAAATGACGACAATGGAAATTGTGTTAAGCGAGGATGGAACCTAGAACGTGGTAATTTCGAATATTTTTATGTTTACTTGAATTCTCACGACTGGAAACCCTTATTAAAACTTAAAGATGCAGATTTAGCAGTAGAATATTTTTATAATGTAATTTATGACCTTTTTGACATGTGTTTCGAGAGAAAGCGTGTTCCTTGTTTTAAAAGAAGATACCCTAAATGGTTTAATGGTGAGATTCTTACTGACCTGAAAAGGAAATGCAAACTTCACAGAAACTGGAGGCGCACCGGATTGATGAGATATCGGGAAAAGTTTTGTATTCTACGATCCAAAATCAAACGTAGTATAAATATTGCGTATAAGGATTACATAAATAATATAGAAAAAAACGTCAAGAATGATCCGAAATCCTTCTGGAAATTTGTATCCGAAAAGAGGAAAGACGGTGGGTTTCTAAACTCAGTGTCATGGAACGGAAGTACTCATACTGGGCCCGATATTCCGGAAGCATTTGCGAATTACTTTAAGTCAGTCTATAGCGAACATAGTGCAGAATTTGACTCATACACCCCAGGCGGTTACTCTTCACTAGCTCAAAATGTTGAAATTTTAAGTGTAAATAAAAATGATTACCTAGCTGCAATTAAAAAACTGAAACCAAAAAAATCTGTTGGACCGGATTTTATTAACACAATTGTCCTGAAGGGTTATGCCGATCCGTTAATGGTACCGCTTTTACATATCTTTAATATTTCACTTAACTCCGGTAAATTCCCCGACCGTTGAAAAATCTCAAAGGTCACGCCCTTACACAAAAATGGCGATAAATCATGTGTATCTAATTACAGACCTGTGGCAATTCTTTCGGCACCGGCCAAATTATTTGAACTCGTAATACAAAAACGTATATACTATAAAGTAGAACCATTTCTCATAAACCAGCAGCATGGGTTTAGAGAGGGCAGGTCTACGACGACCAACTTAATGGTATTTACGGATTACGTCTCAAATATATTGGACAACAACGAACAAGTAGATATCTCATATAATGATTTTGCGAAAGCTTTTGACAAAGTAGATCACCTCATATTACTGAATAAACTTGAAAGCTTCGGCTTCTCATACATGCTGCTTTTGTTCTTTCATAATTATTTGTCTAACAGAAAACAATACGTTGTTTACGGACAGTTCACATCGAAACTCTACGCCACAAATTATGGGGTCCCTCAAGGGTCTAATTTAGGACCACTTTTATTTTTATTGTTTATTAATAACATAGGGTTGTTTATAAGATTTGTAAAATTTTTGTTATTTGCGGATGACATTAAACTATACACCTGTATAACGACAAATGAAGACTCCATTCGTCTACAAAACGATATCGACGGTATAGTAGAGTGGAGTCATTAAAATAAACTTCTTTTTAACAGTAGTAAGTGTACAATTATGTGCATTACAAGGGCAAAGCGTACTTTATATTTTAACTATAAAATGTCTGGTACCTCTATAAAACATATCTCGATAACGAAGGATTTAGGAATCACTTTCGACACGCGTCTGACTTTTCGAACTCATATCGATTCGGTGTGCAACTCTGCAATGCGAATGCTGGGTTTTGTTATATGTAATTCGAAATCTTTTACGAATACAGCAGTCATAAAAATGCTTTATTTTACTCTGGTTCGCAGCATTCTTGAGAGTGGATCGATAATATGGGGACCCGAAGATACCCTTTACTCAAATGATGTAGAAAAGGTGCAAAAAAAGTTTATGCGATACCTCTACATGCGAGAGTTCGGATATTACCCTTTATTGTATCCCTCTGATTTTCTCGCTGGAATGCTGGGGATAGAACGTCTAGACGTCAGGAGAAATATTGCAATGGTGTTAGTGGCGCACAAGCTACTAAATGGGCACACTTGCAATCCAGATATTCTGGAACGAATTTCTTTTTATCTCCCTGATAATTTCATCAGAGCTAGACAGCACAGATTATTTATTTTTCCAAGGGGCAGGACCAACCTACCAATGATCATGCCTTTGGGGAGAATAACTACTTTGTTAAATCACATTTCTTCTGTGATCGACATTTTCAATTTGAACCAAAGAGAATTTAAGACAGCAAAAAGCATACTATTTACCAAATCTGGCTAATCAGATAGTATTGATGTACTTACCCATGCAAATAAATGTATATACTTACTTATTATAAACTGTAATTTATAAACTGTTATTTGTGAAATGTAAATGGATTATACTGTTTTTCACAATAAATCAATAAATAAATAAATCATAAAATTTTTACAAAAAAAAAAAAAAAATATATGTTTTTGTATTGTGTATATGCAAGCAATAATGTAAATTAAAATAAAATATAGCGGAATAGCAACCTATATTATACATTTATAAGTAAACCATAGACAAATTCGAGAAAAAAATTATTAAAAATTCTGCCACAATACAGGTTCGCCTAGTGAGGCAGGCTATGCACAACTTAAAACATAGCATATTATGCTACATCTATAAAACCGTTCTAACATGTATATTAATTTTGTCTCTTATTATATATTGCTTTAGTCTTCGGGTATTTTACCCCAAATATTCAGTTAACATTCTTTGAGGCTTCACTGAGTGGTTGGCTAAGGGACACGGAAGCTAAGTGTAGTTTATGGTCAGACCGGAAGCCATTCACATTTTTTGTTGGTACTCGCCAATTGATTTGAGATTTATTGTATTTCTTATGTTCTCTATTTTATGCAGGTGCTTGCAGGTTTTTTACAGATGCAATGCCGCGACATGGAGTCTCATGAATGAGTTTTTCTTTTGTCCTGTTTAATTTATCTTTGTCTTAGTAACCTATTTTTTTGCATTTTGTTTTTCCTGTTAAGTACTTGCATACTGCTTACTAACAACGTATGCATGGACACTGGAGGTCTAGATTCGTTCAAAATAAATAAATATAGCTTCGTTTAATCAAAAAATTAGAATCTTGCGAGAGCCTTGAAGGAGTAACCATCAGTTACTTATACCAGGGCGGGTAAGAGGTGGATTACCTCCACTGCTTTAATGACATCAATTATTGGAACATTATTCTTATTACAATGTAATATGTTTTTAACTTGAATGTTATTGTCCTAAATATGTTATTATTATTACTGTGTAAAAGAAAAGAAAGAAAATATAAAAAGTAAAAAGGGAAAAGGGAAAATATACTCAAAATGTAACCAATACTGTGTAGGAATATGATATTATATTATAAATTCATGATATCTTTTGAATGAATTAAACATGCAAAATAAACAAACAAATTAATTATGCAAAAAAAATTATAATTACCGGTTTGACGATTATTGATGAAGTTATTAAGAAGATTGACAGTATAAGCCAATGTTTCATTTTAGAAATCAGTATCAACGTTTCTTCCAAAATATTCCGAGTAAATTTAAGCTCGAAACAATGTTTAAAAGTGAGGCCTTTTCTCTTGTTACGAATTTAT
The DNA here is from genome assembly GCA_929108145.2 of Limnephilus rhombicus. Lineage (NCBI taxonomy): Eukaryota > Metazoa > Arthropoda > Insecta > Trichoptera > Limnephilidae > Limnephilus > Limnephilus rhombicus. Next base: position 4,796,766 of record OV815288.1, on the reverse strand, counting down.
TTATCAAGTTTATTCTACGATGCTATAACTGTTATCAATTGAGAAAGCAACACCACAATAATGATATTTTATTTTTTAAGCCTTGCCTATTTGGCGGCTGCTCATTAAAAAAATATATTTAAAGGTTTGTCATTTAAATATTTGCTTAGCAAGGAAATTAAATTATTTGGACATGTACTATCGTCTAACAATACTGATTTATGTTCACGGAATTTTGAATTAACATTGAATAAGCATATCCAATCCTCCTCTTCCATTGTAACAAACTTTCCAAAGACTAAATTTTAAAAATTAAAACCGTGGATTACAGAAGGAATTATCATATCAATTAGGCATAAAGAAAAAATTTATAAAGAGCTAAAAAAGTTTCCTGAAAACAATAAACTACGCGAATATTTTAAAAATTTTAGAAATAAATTATGTTACATAATCCGGAAAACAAAAGAAGATTTCTATAAAGATAAAATCAATATTGCTGGTAACAACAATAAAAAGGTGTGGCAAACTATTAATGAAATGATCAATAAAAAACCTAAAAATTCAAATTTTAGATTTGTCAAAGAATTTATTCAGAATTAATTCATGTAGGATTACAAAAGATTTTTTAAATATTTATATTGAGGGATCAGTAGGATTTATAGGTTCAATTAGGAATTCCACAGAGCCAAACCCTCTGATATGAAAATATCTGGAGTCGGTGAATTATTTTCCCATCTGGTCTCTGGTAGGTTGACATGTTGTTCTTGTATTGTTTTGTAATTATAATACATATAGTGCAATTGCATAACGTGGATTGACCAGATGATCATTTGGGAAGTGTGTGAAAGGGTTTAGTTTTTCCTGTGGGGAAAATTAAACCCGGACATTTAAATCTGGTACGTAAAAATACAAATATAAATAAAATCTCAGATATTGATAACACAATTTACAATGTCAACACAGATCCATTGAAATGTGCAAATATCTTAAACAATTATTTTGGGTCAGTTGGTGAAAAATTAGCAATTCAAATAAAAAACAGAGATAATGATAATTATAATCTACCAACACCTTTCATTCCTTGTAACACACTAACACAATTTCAACGAACTAACTCTGATGAAATCAAAGATACTATTAATGAATTAAAAGGAAATTCTTCCCCTGGTTATGACAATATTTGTGTAGAAATACTTAAAAGTAATTCTGACTCACTTTGCAAACCTTTGGCACACATCATAAATACAAGTTTTGTTAATGGCAACTTTCTCTTAAATTACAAAAAAACTATTATTACCCCAATTTTTAAATCTGGGGACCCCTGTCTAAGCAGTAACTATAGGCCAATTTCTCTTACTTCAAACATTGCAAAAATATTTGAAAAAGTTGTAAAAAAACAAATATTTAAATTTGTGAAAGAAAATAATATATTAAATGCACATCAATATGGTTTTAGAGAAAATTTGAGCTCTCAAGATGCTATCGTTGATTTAACATCTAAAATTTATAAATTTTTAGATAGTAAAAAAAAATGTATTGGAACATTTGTTGACTTAAGAAAAGCATTTGACAGTATATCGCGCTCTAACCTTATCTCTAAACTAACGAAAATTGGTATAACTGACAATGCTTTAACTTGGATCGAAAATTATCTATTTAATAGAGAGCAATTTGTTAAATTAAAGGGCCTTATGAGCGATTCTCAGACCACGAATTTTGGCATCCCGCAGGGAACTGTACTGGGGCCAATTCTTTTTATCATTTATGTCAACGATATGTTTAAACTTAACATCAAATCTAAACTCATTTCATATGCAGACGACACAGCAATTCTAACTGAGGGTTTAACTTGGAATGAAACCCAGAAAACAACAGAATTAGACTTAAACATACTAAAAAAATGGTTCGACTCAAACTTGCTGTCACTTAATACGGAAAAAACCTTTGTAATACCGTTCACCATTAATAAACATGCATTCCCTGAAAATTTAAAGATAAGTATACATTCATACAATTGCAATAGAAACACAAATTTATGTAAACCTGACTGCTCTGTACTCACTGTTAAAACTGATATAAAATACCTCGGTGTAATTATAGATAGCAATTTAAAGTGGAAAATACAAATCAATGCAACAGTAGAAAGATTAAGAAAATTAATGTACATTTTTCTAAGAATACGAAACATTTTAAATTTTAAACTATTAAGAACTATCTATTTCTCACTGATCCAATCTGTATTACAATATGGAATTCTTGGTTGGGGTGGTGCATTCAAAACTTCTCTCATGCCTTTAGAAATCATCCAAAAATTATTAATAAAAATAATTCTAAAAAAACCATATGACTTCCCCACCATAAGATAATTCAAAAAATTTAAAGTCCTTTCACTACACAATATTTATAAAAAAATTACACTTTTACATTGTTTCAACAATGATAACTCATTATCTATTTCAAACAGCAAAAGACCAAGTATTCTTGGCTCTATAACTATACCGCGTTTTAATACCACTACAGCCCAACATTTTTATAAATATATTGGAGTCAAGTGGTTTAACCAGTTACCCCTTAACTTAAGATTGGAAATTAATTATAAAAAATTCAAAAGTTCTATAAAAACACTAAATCATTAGCATATTACAATAATTCAATTTAATAATACAATAGAATGTCTCTCGACAATTGATTTTGGAAATCCATTTACTTTTATATTCTTTTCTCTTTTCTCTCTTCCTCTTTCTCTTCTTCTTCTTTTTTATACTGTTTTCTTTTTTTCTATTCTATTTCATATATCTTGTTTTGAATATGTATATGTATTATATATATGTATATATATGTACATATATGTATATATATATATATAAAAAAATATATAAAAATATATATTATAATTCTAAAAAAAATATGTTAAATAGTTTTTCACACACGCTGCTCCACCTTTTTTACACGAGCATGCTCTAAAAAAAGGTGAATCACGTTATATAAAAAAATGTATCTGAAAAATGTTATGTCATTATTGTATGTACAAAAAAAAAAATTAAAAAAAAAAAAAAAAAAAAAAAAAAGTGTTTGTCAGGGAGTGCAAAAATATATCGCTTAATACTTGGTGAGGTTAGGTTAGATTGACATTGTTATTTGGACATGTGTTTGTCAGGGAGTGCAAAAATATATCGCTTAATACTTGGTGAGGTTAGGTTAGATTGACATTGTTATTTGGACATGTGTTTGTCAGGGAGTGCAAAAATATATCGCTTAATACTTGGTGAGGTTAGGTTAGATTGACATTGTTATTTGATGACCAATCTTGATCTACTAGCTGACCATAAGTGGTTGTTCAACTGACTATATTTGATGATCAATCTTGTTCTGTTAGCTGACTATAAGTGATTGTTCAACTGACTATATTTGATGATCAATCTTGTTCTACTAGCTGACTATAAGTGGTTATTCAACTGACTATATTTGATGATCAATCTTGTTCTGTTAGCTGACTATAAGTGACTGTTCAACTGACTATATTTGATGATCAATCTTGTTCTACTTGCAGACTATAAGCAGCTGTTTAATTGATTAATTTGCCAGCAGAAAATATTTTATAGCCGACCTGATTTTTACCGCATCTTTATTTTGATAATATTTTGCCTAAAACGAAAATTGTGCCCACAGGTACTGTAAACAATGGTCGATGTAACACTTCCCGAGAAGTTATTTCATCTTTGAAAACTAAAAAAATATCTATAAAAACCGAAAACGTAATGGGTTTTTTTAATGGAAATCTTAAGTTTCAATTCTAATCTTAAGTGTTAAGTTTTTTAATCAAAGTTTTCATTTCTCATTAATATTTAACCAACATTGTTACCTACGATTAAATTAATGTGGAAAATTTAATAGGTAACTAGAGTTAATTTTTAAAAGCCCGCGTATAATTAACAATTTTATGGGAATTGTTTCCAACTCTTATAATATTAAATGTAATCAGTAGGGTACTGTTACAAATAAAATAAGTTTGGTAATCACTTGGGTTTATTGACACAGACTGTCACGGAGTGGCGGGCCGCACCGCGTCACTCCCCACCTCTCGTCCGCTGAATGGTGGGAGTGTCGACACTCCACATTCCACATGCCTCCCCACCTAGAATGATGATCAACCTTCCTTGGTAGCTCTGAATCCTTTAGCTCCTAGGTTCTCAACGTGGGCGATAGCGCCCCCTTGGGGGGGCGTTTAAAACCTTCAGGGGAGCGGTAGAAGACCAAGGTAAAATTGGGGGCGTTTCAAACTTTCATCAACCACCACACCTTGCCCCATCCCCCATCATATACGCCCCCTCCGTTGTGGCAAATGGAAGCCCATCGTCGTATCCCATTATGCCCCCTCCGTCGTGGGTTCCCGTTACGCCCCCTCCGTTGTGGCAAATTTAACCCTGTCGTAGTATCCTATTACGCCCCCTCCGTTTGCTGTTTCGGATTCAGAGAGATAGGTATGGAATGATGGCAAAAGGGTTCGAAGATATCTCATCTTTGTATATTTCTTTTCATATGAATGCCGCACAAGAGTGCGGTATTCATATGAACTGCTCCCGTCTGGAGCCAGTGACACTATGGCAATGTCCTCCCCGATACCTTGAGCCTCACGATATGACCCACTTGGGGTATATATTGTGAGGCTGAAGGTATCGGGGAGGGGAAGGAAATGCGGTAGAGGAAGGTGGGAAAGTACCTAGCTATTCAGATCTGGTCACCAAACACGGCTAAAGCCATTTCAAGCAACGTTTTAATTCTGAATGGTGGTCTTACATCAGGGCGATACTGAGAGTATCTTCTTCTCTGGAACGTGCCGCACACATACTATATTTATTTATTTTTATAAACAGAAACAAACAGCAAAATAGTTACAGTGGTGAAAACAGTTTACGATTATTAAGTATATTTCATAGTGGGTGCCTATGATTTGTTTCCTTGTAGTGTCTTATTCATGATAAGTAGGCACAAGGGAGCTTTTACCGAGTCAGTTCAAATGAAAACATGAGTGCAAGTTCCCAACAAACCGTGTACAAAATATTTGTCGTGGTTTTGGTTTGTAGCTGGTATGGGTTTTATATCTTTCAACGCATCGGTGACTTTTCTAGCGAACGTCTCTGTATCTGTTGATGTTGCCTCTATAAAAATGTGTGGTAAAAATGTAGGCATTATTTTTAACTGCTTAAGGGCCAGTTTTATAAAAGAAGTACCAAATTTCAGTTACGTAACGAACCATTTAACGGATCGTTATCCATTAGTTATCTTATTTTACGTATTATAAACAAATGTGCATTACTAGCGGTCATAGGTTACATTTAGTCCGAAAGTTTTATTACTTGGGTCACTCTCCGTATAACAATGCACTACTTGCATTGTTAAAAGCAGGAAGTGCATTGTTATACGGATGGGTCGACTTGGAGATTCATGTAAAATCGCCAGCTGCTTGCAGCATTGATGCTAGAGCTTAGAAACGTAGAGTTAATAATAACTTATTTATTGTTTTAGTTTAATTAGTAGAACCCCATTTAATTATAATTTTCTTTATATATTCTTATATTGTTATTTAATTTATAAATAAAACTATTATTCAATTTTTAAAAATACAGTTTATTTATAAACAAGTTATTCTATGTATAGAATATTCAAAGCAGAACTCGTTTATAAATAATTATAAATTAAATAATAATACTATTGAAATAAAGCTGGGCTGGTGTTACTGACTAATTTCGATAATAAATAAATAACCAGGCACCGAGAACAACTTCCTACTTACAACTGTCAAAAAACATCAGTAAACGGATCGTTATCCATTTAACTGACCAAAATCGGTCCGTAAAGCATTAACCGCTACATAACCGACCGGTAGCCTTGCGAATGTTTATAAAACGGCAAAATCAAGCGGTAGACCAAATATTAGTTAAAAAATGTATCAGGCGTAACGAACGGATGGTTATAAAACCGGCCCTTATTGGAGTAACATCACGGACCAAGTAGTGATAATTAGCTGTGACTATTTTTAATATTTTCCTTTTTAAAATAGAAACTAATCTTCTTGATTGTATTCTTCTAAATCTGGGGGCTCATATTCCTGATTCCTCGGAATTATCGGCACATTTCAATATCTTGTATGATTTGTGAAGCGTCCGAATTAACTTTATCGATTGATTCATTTGATTGACAATTATCCAATTTGGGCTTAAATTCATGGGTCCTCCTAACTGCGTTCCAAAGCTGTAAATGAAAAACAACATAGGTTAATATTTAGAACAATGAATGAGAGACAATGAATCAACAATTTATTTCAATGCTAATTATCTTGAAACTTAATTTAGTCCTGTATCTTTTCTCGGAAGATTTTTCAATGTGGATGAATGTTTCAGTCTGATAATTATTGCTTATAATAATTTGTTAAATTTAGTCCGTTCCCCTACTTCCCCGTTCCCGGATAAGTCGTAACTCTCTTCACAATTTTTATATATCATGTTATTAAGCTATATGATATATTTTTTAAATTAAATGAAAACAATATTAGCGAAACTCAATCGAAAAACTGAAATCAGAAAAATCAGAAAAAGATACTGTCTGTGTAATGAAGAAAATGTTGGTAGTTCTTATGACTTGTTCGCATTAAGCAAGTAGTTAGTCAAGTGGCGAGTATACTCGCTAGTTGACTGGCCGAAAACCGTTCGCATTACGATGCATTACAATTTAGTAAGTGGCGAGTTGGAAGATGAACAGGCCGCAGGGCCGTAGTTAGGGGGGGGTATTATGGGGCAATGTCCTACCTTAAAATATCTGTGCCCTACCTTAAGAAATACCATCCACTATGATAACATACTAGTAAACCATTTGTTCATAGTTTGATATGATTGAAAAAAAAAACTAATTTAGTGACATCTAACTAACCTATTAGTGACATCTAACTAAACAGCTTCGAATTATCCAAGGAATCATATCATACTAATTCTTTATTCTGCCCATAGATGGCATTGAAGTAAGTGATGGAAGGCTGTGCGCGTATTGCAATCACTGCTTACTGGGAATTCCCAAACAGTTTGGGGATGAGTTTTAAGATTTTCACGGCCAAAAGCATTTTCTTTATTTGTTTTTGGGGTGTTATGCCGTGTTGCGCTACCTCCTACTTTAGCCAACGTTTCGGACATCGTTGCAGTGTCCATCATCAGGGCAGATCCGGCAGATCCGGTAGACACATCTACCGGATCTGCCGGATCTGCCCTGATGATGGATGTCCGAAACGTTGGCTAAAGAAGGAGGTAGCGCAACACGGCATAACACCCCAAAAACAAATAAAGAAAAAGTTTGGGGATGCCATTAAACGGTTGAGTCATAAATAAACCAATCCCGGTTGGGGGATAACAAATGGGATTAGGTTTACTTAAAAGTTTTAACTGACATATATTGGTACGCATAATCAAGGTTTACTCGACAGGAAAATTGAAGTAGATTTCGAGATTTGAATTTGTCTGTGGTGTTGATTGGTTAATGTAGTAAACGAAGGATCGTATTTCGTGAATTGTAATACGTGCCCGAGATTTTGCGATGGATATATGAGCTTTCTTTGGCAAAAAAACGGAAAGAGGAACTGAAGAGGAAATTGACAACGAAAAACCTCATACCTCAAAACAGATGGAAGTACAATGTAAGTACATCTACTCCTAATCCTATGGAAAAGGTTTGGTGAAATATGATAGCTATGGGATTCCTTCCGATATTGCTAAAATTGGAGAACCGATAAAGCAAGTGATTTTAAACACTTATCTTAAAGAAAATAATAGGGCATTTGTAGCATACTGGTTCAAGCGGTGTAAATGGTTTCAGTATTCTGTCTAGAAAGATGCTGCGTTTAGCTACCCTTGTCAGCAATTCTTACCACATGCCAGCAAACAGACTTCTTATTCTTCCACAGGTTTCAGAAACTGGAAAAATGCCACTGATTCTAAAACTGGTTTTCCAAAACATTGAAATTCTAAAAAGTCAAATTCTCAATCACGAATCATGGCTATGTGACAGGACAAATTATATAAAATATCAACAACTAGCAGTTTAGAAACGATGATACATGAAAAAGCATTTGAAAAAAATAGATATTACGTGAAATCTATTATTGAAGTAATACACTTTCTAGTTGTAAACGAATTAGCTTTGCGTGGAAATTATAGTTTAGGAGAAGAAAAAGAACAGAGTTTATTTCAGAACTTGTTTGAATAGACATGTGTGAAAGATCTGATTTGAAGGAGGCTTTCTGCCAATACCACAAAATCGACAAATCGTTCACCTGAAATTCAAAATCAAATAATCCAAGCAGTACAATTTTCCATTGTTAAAGATATTCAGGAATCTGACGTGAATTGGTTCACTCTAATGAAAGATGGGACGAATGATAAAAATAACCTCGAAAATATTGCAAAAGCAATACGTTCCGTTAAAGATGGAATCGTCAATGAGTTGCTACTGACAGTTATAACTGCTGAAAATCCTAATGCAGCCACTTTTACGCAATTAAAGTTAAATACTCTCAGGGGAAATACCATTGACCTCCCTTGTATGCTAAGCCAATGCTATGATGGCGCAAGTGTAATGAGTGGGAAAGTTTCGGCAGTTGCGACCAGAATAGATGAAATAAATGAATTGGGCCGATGAATGAATGAATGGATGAATGAATGAATAATGAATTCCTTACATCCACTTCTATAACCATCGCTTGCATTTGATAGTCATCAGATCTATGTCGGAAATGACTTTTATTCGTTTATTTTTTGGCCAATGTATCATGTTTCACGGATTCTTTCAACATGCCAAATAGCTGCCTTGTACGATGGAAAAAGGATTCCCATTCCTCCATCGAACAGCGTTGGTCGGGACACTTGGCGGTTACAAAAGTTGAAAATGATAATTAATCTTCGCTTTTGACGACTTGAGATGAAATTAAAAAAAACAAATTTAACGGTGAAGACGTTGCTAAGAGTCTTGGTATTAAAAAAGTCATGCTAAATTTAAAATTCCGAATGGCCATGGTGGTGGCCAGAATAATCTTATCCATGCTTCAACCTGCTGACGCAGCTAAACAAGCCCGAAGCGCAGGATTGAAAGATGCCATAACAATAATAAAGTGTGTGCAAAATGAAATAACTGAACTCAGATCAGATGAAATGTATCGTAAAATTTTAGAAGAAGCTAATCAATATACAAGTGACAATTTCGAAAGTAGGGCCCACGCGCCAAAGAGACAAGTCAAAAAATCAAATCGGATGGATGATTACATGATGTATGACCCTTCGTGATCGTCAGCATGACAAGATATAGAAGACCAGAACGCTCAGCCCTTAAAATCTGAGTATTTCGAAACGTTGGACATACTAATTGCTGAATTACAAAGAAGGTTTTCGGACAACGACGATCTTCTTAATTCTATAGTGAGTCTCGATGAGTTGGATTTAGACAAAATGGTACCATTGAAAAAACACTTCTGCGGCCTGTAATTTATTTATCTCCAATTCACAATTTCACCTCGGCTTTAAGAAGGCACCCGCAGAGACTCAGTGACACGAAGGTAGTTTCGGTGAATTTAATGACGATGGAACAACAGGGAAGCAACTCCGAATCATATGACAACTAATTAAGACATAGATATAAGTAGATGGAAGTAGAATTAAGATTGTGTACTAACTTGGCCAAACCTAATTAATATCTAAACATTTAAAATCTCTATAAATAAATTCATCCCCCCCTTGACCCAACCCAAGCGATCCGAATTGGTGAGAAGGTAGAGAGGGAAGTACCAAGGTAGGTATAAAACTGCACTTATTTAACTATACATCAATGATTATGTCTAAGCTAGTTTCCAGTAACAAGACAATACGTTAGAATATTAATTACTATAGCTGTCAAAAAAGGCGTAAAATGTTTTAAATATAATTTGAGTAGGACACGACATCAGAATGAGTTTTTATATGTACTCAAAAACTAAAATGAGGAGTTGAGGTGTCCCACCTCAATTGAGGTGAGGTGTGACGATATTTTCGCTTATGGGTAGAGTTGGCTGGAGAATTTCAGAGAACGTGTTTTTTTTACATTAGCTCCACACAGGAGACCCTGAGGAAAATAATTCCCCTCAAGGCCTATGTCATCTTTGATGATGCTGTGTGGAGGGGGAAGGAAAAGGGAATGAGAGGTGAGTAGGAATCTAGGGTTCAGTGTGCCCAGGAGTGTCGGACGTATTAATCCATCCCTCCTTTGCAAGGCAATGTTCCGAGAGAGCAAGGCAGTAAGTCAAAGGGACTCCTTCAACCATTCTCTCTAGATCAACTTAATAGAAAAAATAAATAATTTTGAAAACTTGGATCACTTGTCCGGTATTCACATAACAATAATTTATAATATAAAATATTTTAAAAATTGTAGCAGTTGGTACTCTTGTGCGGTATTCACATAACAATGATTTACAAAAAAATAAATTTAATGCACCCCTCCCCTTTTAACCACCATCCCCCCACTAGCCCTCCACCCCCCTTGTGATTGGTAAAGTTTCGCCACTGTGGATTTGAATTGTTCAGGACCAGACTCCACGGTATGACAACATGCAGTATGATGTATTTTACGTTCCATATATTATATGCGGCTCACACGGTGGTCCTCACGGCTCTAATACAAAAATTTCATGTAATATAATATTATCTGACTGATTGAACGCAATGTGTTAAAATAAACAGTACCTATAGTAGTTCCCAAAAAACAGTTTGTGACGTTCCACAAGGTAGCTTCCTAGGACCCTTATTATTCTTAACATATATTATTGATCTATGTAACCTACTAATTTGTGGACAAATCAGAACTATTGCCGATGATACGGTTTTGCTATTTTACGCCAAATCTTGGGATGAAGGCAGAAAATGGCTTTCGTATTGTTAAAAATTGGCTTAACGCTCACATATTAACCCTGAATACAGACAAAACCAAATTGCTAACATTTCGAATATCAAATAAGCTCTTGCCTTCACAACAAAGCCTTAAATTTCACAGCTGTAACCCCTTATTAACTCCATGTACCTGTCCTTCTTGTTCCATATGTTACATGACATGTAGTGCGCTACACCAACCACCTCACTTTCCACTACCTCATACATTTGTAATAGGTAATACAAAGGAAAAGAGTTGGTACAAATACATTTGGTGAGGAGGGGAACATTTTACGTTTTTGTATGGGACATTTGAGGTGCCTCTTGTATGAGGTAATAACAGAATAGTCGCAACGCTTTTGAATTAAGGGTCGACCGAGATCTCGGTCTCGGTCTCGGTCTCGGTCTCGGTCTCGGCATTCTCGGCATTCTCGGCTACAAATTCCACGGAGAACCCTGTCTCGGTTCTCGAAGAAAAATCGCCGAGATTCTGGGCCATAACCGAGACTGTCGTAAGTAGGTACGGTATAAGATAATGGGATTCAAATCTACCGCGCGTGTCCACATTCGTCACTTGGTGTCAGTGCGTGAGAGAGCTGTCGATTGTGATTGGTCGGCTGGCAGCGAGGCGGGTTTTGCTTACCGCTGCTGCCCCCGCTGCACCGCGCCGTTCGTTCATTTCACTACTTTTGTAAACAAACAATTGTAGTTAAAGTAAGTTTGTTTGAATTTTGTTCGTAGTAGAAAAAAAAGTTTTTTTATGTGTTGTGATTAATTATAATTACTATCCAGAATAACCACATAAACTAGTTAAGTGAATATCAAGATCATTACGTATTATTTTATGCGTATGTTGGAAAGCTGGTAAGTGTACGGAGATTTTTTTAGATTCAGAACACATCGATTCGCTGATTTGTATGTTTGTTGCTGTGTTTTTTAGAACTTACATTCTTAAATATACTATTTTGCGCAAAAATAGCGCATTTTCATTTTTTCTCTCAATTCTCGGTCTCGGCCGAGAACGAAAAACCTGTCTCGATCGACCCTTAATTTGAATCACCAAGTTTTTCAAATATGTTTTTGGTAGGTAAAGCATTAAAATTTGTAGCATTGCTTAAGTTGCTTTTGTTGCATTTTGTACGTAGGTGTATTTTAGGTGCATTTTGTACCTAAGTAATTCCATTTTTGCAAATAAATCCATAAAAAACTGTTTAACCATTTGGATATGATTTTAGATTTTCACGGCCAAAAGTATTTTTGTTGTTTGTTTTTGGGATGTTATGCCGTGTTACGCTACCTCCTCCTTTAGCCAACGTTTCGGACAGCGTTACAGTGTCCATCATCAGGGCAGATGTGTAAATATTAGTGGTAAAATGTGTGCTTAAGTACTTCGAAGCAACACCGTGTTGCTAGCTCCACTCCACTGCGAGCTGGAGTTACAGTATACTTGAAGATGGTTTTCTGCATTTAGCTTTAACCATTTTCTCAATTCCAAAATAAAAGTAATATGGTTCCCAAAGCACTAATCTACGATACAACACTTACTAGTATACATATACGATAATCAAATTATCAGATTGATTACCATCTTATGATTCAATTTCTCCAAAAAGTTGATTTCAGAGTTACCTAGTTGGTCTAGCGGTAAGGCTCTTGACTCGCAATCGCCCTGGTGTAAGACCACCATTCAAAATTGAAACGTTGCTTGAAATGGCGTTAGCCGTATTTGGTGACCAGATTTGAATAGCCAGGTACTTCCCCACTTTCCTGTTCCCTATCACTTTCCCCTCCCCACTACTTTCAGTCTCACAACGTACCCCAATTGGGGATGCCATAGACTCACTGGCTCCCGACGGGAGCAGCTGAGACTCTTGTGAGATATTACTATTTATAAAAAGCTGTATTAATTATCCCACAAAATATAGACATGTTTGTATACAACATAATTTTTGACAAAAGCCGTGTTGTAGTGCATAAAACAGAAAAGTGAATTAATTAAAATATTAAAACCATAAACAAACCGGTTTATCAATATTCACAAAAAAGAGATTCACAGATCTCTTTGTTTTATGGAGGGCTGACACCAGACATTTCGATATTTCTCTAGCAGATTTTTTGTTACATACAGCTTCCCGTTTGAAGAGATCTTCGACCAGGGCTTTACCTTCATTGGATAAATTATCAACTCCATTAATAGCCTTCATACTTTCTTCAAAGGTGGCACTAACACAATCCTTTGTTTTAGTGATGCTCACTTCCAGCAAGCTGTCAAAGGCAGATTTTTGATGCTGTGCGTAAAAAAAATGTTGTGAGATTGATTTACATTCGGTTTTATTTTTGGTCTAACAGTCATTTTAATTAAACACAGTCTAGCAGCAATTTAAAAAAATATATTAGTAAAGCTATAAATGTACACCTCACAAGCTGCTCATAATATCAGATAGAGGAATTGTGACAAAAAAAAACTTATGAAGGGGATAAATCCGGTACCCTCAGTACCGGACCAGAACATGAGTTTTTAAAAGTGTGCTATTAAAAGTAAATTAATATAATATTAGGTCCTTACATATGAAATTGGCGTTTTGTATGGAGGAACATAAAGTCGATTTTTTTTATATAACATATTTATTTAATCAAAGTATATACCATTGCTATCTATGCACTTTTGCCATCTCATAGGTAGTTCATCGATCCGTTTACTGAAAAAACCATTCGGACGGGAATCAATAAAATCTTTGAAGGCGGTTTGGACTGCCTCATCCGGAGTTGATTTTTTTCCCTTGCAAGAAGTTATCCAAATTTCGAAAAAAATGGTAATTTGTTGGGGCAAGGTCCGGAGAGTACGGTGGATGTATTAGACATTCCAATTGAAGCTCCTCTAATTTGGTAGCCGCCTGTTGTGCAGTGTGTGGTCTAGCGTTGTCGTGAAGCAACAGTGGCCTAGAGCTTTTTTTTTCAAATTTTATTTTAATTTTTGTATTGTTATTATTTTCTTTTATTTATTTCCTTTCATTATGTAAAAAAAAATATATCTTTCATCTTGAAATATTTTAATTTAATGTATCATATATGTATAATATGGAACTCGTGGGACTGCACCACCCTCCCCGAGATCTGGAATAAACGAATTAAAAAAAAAAAAAAAAAAAAAAGAGCGATTAACCAGCCTCGGTAGTTTAGCAGCTAGCTTTTCCATCATGGTTTGCAGTTGCTAACAATAGACATCTGTCGCAATCGTCTGACCAGATTTAAGAAAGCTGTAGTGAACAACACAAAAAAAAAGAAAACACAACTGTGTTTTCTTTTGCGGCACCGTCGCCATACACATCATTGATCCTTCGAGCCGTTTCTGCAGCACTGGTGCAACGGTGGAACTCGTACTCGTAAATAACGCGATATTTCAAGTTTTTCCATTTTGTAAACTAAGTGACGCAAAGAAAAAAACAATTAACAAAAAAACAAATGAATTATAATTTTCGAAACACAAATAAATTATTAAATAGCTGTATAAATTTGAATTTGGAATTCCTAACCAAAGAGAAGATATTTGAGATCAAAGTTGCCAGTACGGCAAAATGCCAATTTCATATGTAAGGACCTAATATTATTATAATTTACAAGTACAAGTATATTACATTGGATTTAATAATATATACGTTGTACATTATAATGATTTATGATCAATAAGATGGATCAAGGAAAAAAATATTTATGAAATGTAATATATTTGGTATTCTTCTGTGCCATTCGCACAACACAAATACATGAGTAAATAGCTGTATAAACTTGAATTTGGAATTCCTAACCAAAGAGAAGATATTTGAGATCAAAGTTGCCAGTACGGAAAAACGCCAATTTCATATGTAAGGACCTAATATTAAGTCATGGCACGGAAACATGAACCTAAGGAGTCAAAATATTAAATGGTCCAGTTTAAAAATTACTTACGTACCATAACGCATTCAGATGTGCCTGTTACACTTTCAACAGCATGTTCCACATCCTCTATACTATATTTGAAAGGTTCGTAGAGCTTTTCCAAAAAATCGTCATTTATTGTGGAAATTACATCCATCAATTTTATTCTAATATTAACAAGATCCTTTACTGTGATCATGATATCAAAAAGCGTTTTGTTAAAAAGGGATCTTGATTTATGCAATGACATTCTTTGATTAGGCAACGACTCTGTTTCCGAATCGGCTGTGTTATTTAAAATTGGTAATTTGGCATGTAATTGATCCAAGTCGTTCTGTACATCATCAATTTTTTTTCTCAGAAACTCTCCATGAAACAAGAAATCCTCTGTCAATTCATGACAATCAGCCTAAAAGATATGAAAGAGGTGCACTTTTGGTTAATACAAAATTTAACTTATTTCGACACCTCTCTTGATAACTTCAAGGCATTATCAATGAAAAAAAATTTCATTTATAAAATTTAAACAAAATATAAATATTTTATGAACTTAAATTATACTTTACTTGCATAAATTAGGCAAAAATAATATTTACCGGTTTGACGATTATTGATAAAGTTATTAAGAATATTGGCAATATAAACCAATGTTTCATTTTAGAAATTAGTGTCAACGTTTTTTATATTTATTCCAAAATGATCAGAGTAAATTTAAGCTCGAAACAATGTTTAAAAGTGAGAGCTATTTTCTTGTTACGAGATTATTTATCAAGTTTAATCTAAGATGCTATAACTGTTACCAATTGAGAAAGCAACGCCTCAATATGCCGAAATGTAAATTTTGTATTTAGTGTATTGATGATCCCTGTATTTTCAGCTTCTTTCAATAGATGTCGATAGGTTGGTTTGTAGTACGAACTTTTGCCATATCCTAACATGTGGCAGCTGAGTTTGTATTATCAGAAGAGTACCATCTATCGCCGCTCGTGTCCTAGGCATGAACGGTTACGTTGGCTCCAGTAAGATAGGGCGGAATTCCGGTGTCAGTCCACTGGAGTGCTAGAACTATTTAGAATCGAGCCTAGTAAGGACGTCTGTCCAGTAAAATAACATTGTAAATATACACGATAACCAAATACACAGTAACCAATCGAACCTTAAACTTATTGAAGACCCCCAACACTTCTCAAGTTATCTAATATTGAAAAGAGACACAGCAAACAAAGTGCTTTGTCCGTGATACCTTATTTTTTAAGCTCTGCCTATTTTGCAGCGGCTAAATAAAGAATATTAATTTAATGGTTTGGCATGTAACAATATTTGGCGCAATACTTGGTGAGGTTTGGTTAGGTTAACATTGTTATCTGATGATCAATCTTGTTCTACTAGCTGAACATAAGCGGCTGTTCAACTGACTATATTTGATGATCAATCTTGTTCTGTTTGCGGACCATAAGCGGCTATTCAACTGACTATATCTGATTATCAATCTTGTTCTGTTTGCTGACCAGAAGCGGCTATTCAACTGACTATATTTGATTATCAAAATCAAAATCATTTATTGTACAAAATTTTCATTTAGTACAAAAGGTATAACTTATAGGTACCTATATCCTATTTCTTCCAGTTAACCTAACATGTTATGCAGATATGAACACAAATGAAATATAAATATAAAAGTGGTGTAATACAAAGTGAATTTGTTTTAATTTATTATATAAACATAAATATAAAACAGTTGTACCTATGTGAGGTATTCACTTAATGTGTAATGAGACCTGTTCAGAAGGAATGTTTTTAGTGATGACTTAAATCTGAGTGTATCTTGTATTTGTTTAATATCATGTGGAAGGTTGTTGTATACTTTAATGGCCATGTAAAAGGGTCCTTTTTGGAAAATTGTTTTGTTTGCTTTTGGTATTAATAAATTTTCTGTAAACCTTGTAGCGTGTTTATGTGTAGAGTTTTTTTGTGGAAACTTTTCTGGAGATGATCGCACTAACATGCATAACTCCATTATATATATGTCGGTGACTGTAAGAATTTTCAAATTTTTAAATATAGGTCTACATGAATTACATAAGCAGAGTTTGTCATTTTTCTTATACATCTTTTTTGGATGATAAAAACAACTTTGGCGTTTACTGAGTTTCCCCAAAAGATAATTCCGTATTTTATTATTGAATATACATAACCATAGTATGCGGCCATTACCGATTCGATGTTTAATATATTTCTCAGTGTACCTATAACAAAAGAAAAGCTACTGATTTTGGCTACTATTTTGGATACATGTTCTTTCCAGTTTATATTTGCATCTAGTTGTATTCCCAGCAGTGAACAAGTTTGGGAAGGTTCAATAATATTATTATTGAAGTTTACATTTATGTTTATAGGTGTAGCATTATAACAATAACAATAATATATAACAATAATATACCAATCTTGTTCTACTTGCTGACCATAAGCGGCTGCTCAACTGACTCAATCTTGTTCTATTTGCTAACCGTGAGCGGCTGTTCAACTGACTATTTTTGCCAGCTGAAAACATTTTATAACTGCTGTCAACTTTACCATAGGATTATTTTGATAATATTTTGCATAAAACCAAAATTGGGCCCACTGTATAGGTCGATGTAACATTTCCAGAGAAATTATTACATCTTTGAAAATTAAAAAAAAATATCTATAAAAACCGAAAACGTGATTGATTTATTAAGTGGAAATCTTAAAGTGTTAAGTTTTTTAATCAAAGTTTTCGTTTCTCATTAATATTTAATCAATATTGTTACCTACGAATAAATTAAAGAGGTAAAATAAATAGGTACCTACTTACAGTTGATTTATGAAAGCCCTCGTTTAATTAACAATTTTATGGGAGTTGTTTCCAACTCTAACGTAATTAGCAGGGTTCTCTTACAAACAAAAAAGTTTGGTACTCACTTGGGTTTATTGATTATTAAATAAGAACAGAGTTAATAACAGAAGCATTAACTGTCACGGAGTGGCGGGCCGCACCGCGTCACTCCCCACCTCTCGTCCGCTGAATGGTGGGAGTGTCGACACTCCACATTCCACATGCCTCCCCTCCTAGAATGATGATCATCCTTCCTTGGTAGCTCTCTATGAATCGTCTAGCAGGTGGGTGAAATATTGGACTAAAGAGGTACATGGAGTAGAGACAGATGTTGGTATGGAATGATGGGCAAAAGGTTTCGAAGATATCTCGTGCTTAGTATGCCCATTTTTCAGGGAATCTAACTTGTCTCCCCGATCGAGTTGTTTTCTCTGGAGTTTTATCAGTAACTTTTATTGGGGTTGTCAGTTTACTAGTGGGTATTTCTTTGTCCTTCAAATCTGTTTGGAAAAAAGCAGGTTTTAGCCTATCGATGCTTCTGTACTTTTGATGGCCGAGTATTTCTACCAATATTTTCTCCCTCTTTCAATACTTTGAAGGGTCCTTCATATGGTATCTGCAATGGAGCTTTTACCGAGTCTATTCGAATGAAAGCATGAGTGCATATTCCCAACAAACATATATAAAAGGTTTGTCATGGTTATGGTTTGTAGCTGGTATGGGTTTAATATCTTTCAATCTATTGGCGACCTTTCTAGCGAACGTCTCT
Source organism: Limnephilus rhombicus (assembly GCA_929108145.2). Taxonomy (NCBI): domain Eukaryota; kingdom Metazoa; phylum Arthropoda; class Insecta; order Trichoptera; family Limnephilidae; genus Limnephilus; species Limnephilus rhombicus. The sequence goes on along the minus strand of OV815288.1, from coordinate 4,778,306 downwards.
GGATCTGTTGATGTTGCCTCCATAAAAATATTTGGTAAAAACGTAGGCGTTATTTTTTAACCTCTTTATTGGAGTAACATCATAGACCAAGTAGTAATAATAAGCTGTGAGTATTTTTAATATTTTCCTTTTTAAAATAGATATTCTAAATCTGGGGCTCACATTCCTCGTATTCGTCCGGCGTAAATTTCTCTGAGATCAAATCGCTATAAACATTTTTCCCACATCTGAATTCTCGGCACATTGTTTAATATTTTGTATGATTTCTGAAGAGTCCGTTTTAATTTTATTGATTGATTCCGATGATTTACAGTTAATCAATTTGAGCAACTTTCCATTAGAGCTTTTAACTGCGTTCTTAATCTGTAAATGAGAAACATCAGAGGTTAATGTTTAAAACAATGAAAGAGAGATAATGATTGAATAAATTATTTCAATGATAACAATTATTAAAATTAGTAATTATTAGCCTGATACACTCATCCACATTGAAAAATTCTCCCGAGAAAAGATACATGCCGCCGACGGGAATCGAACCCGCGTCCTTCTGATATCCGGTCAGCTGCTTTTAAACACTAATCTATGTCGGCTTATCTCCAACCCGCCAAATAATTCAATATATACTAGTGTTTCATTCAACAACTACTGCTTATTACATTTATCCATCTGAAAACAACCAACTTTATTTTTATAAGGGAAAGGCATTATAAGTGCTAAATCTCCCACTAGGTGGCGTCGAGACAAATTACACAGGTCTGTGACTTTTTTTCTTTGAAATAAGAGGTAATTCCCTTGTATTTTTGTTTGCTTAATTCGGGAAAATTATCGAAAAATTATCACGTAAGGTTTTTCCGCAAAACACAAAATAATGTGGGATAGCCTATCTTAAAATATATATAATATTATAAATATATATATTTTTTTTATTAATTCCAACTTCTTATAATATAATGTTATGTTTTAAGACTGAAACAAAACATTTAATAGAAAAATGAAACAATACAACTTTGTATAAACCACTTATATAATGTGCAAATCTGACCGGTTTCGGAACAAACGTTCCTTCGTCTTAATAATAATAATAATAATAATTTTTCTGAGTTCGCTAACCATATCATTGAAAATAACCATAGTTTTGAAAAAAACACAGGGATAAATATTCTTCATATTAATCATAAAGGAAAACGTTTAGATAACTTAGAAGCTTTGGAAATTAAAAAATCCCTTAAAAATAATGAATCTATTATCAAAAAACAAAAAATATTGTCATATAGCCCAATCATGGATTTGTTTCCCTACCCACCCACTCTACACTAATACCTACCCACCCAATCTACATTAATAACTAGCAACGGCTCCACCCCTACCATAATAAAACATTGTTCTAAACTGTCAAATTAGTATAAGCTTTCCCTGACAAAGGAACGTTTGTTCCGAAACCGGTCGGATTTGCACATTATATAAGTGGTTTATACAAAGTTGTATTGTTTCATTTTTCTATAATGGATAACCACAAAGTAATAGCTACATTCAAAAATATAAACATTTCATAACTCATGACGATAAAATTAGTCGGTGTTGAATCACATATATCGAGATTTTCCATAGTAAGTATGATGAGAGAATGCCGGAATTCTCAAGGTGCCCACTCCCTTCCATGCCCTTTCATTTATTTATTTCTGTTCCAACTTTCATAACGTGCGTTTCAAAAATGATTTCAAGAGGTTGTGTAAATTCTTCTGAGAGTTTTTGCTATATTTGTGATGAATTTGTAGTGAAAAAACAACAAAGAAATGTTGCTGATTTTGTTAAAAAAGTGTATTTTGCGTATTTTGGTGTGAAGATAGGGGACCAGGACAAATCTTGGGCCCCACATGGAGTTTGTTCAGGGTGTGTTGAAGGACTTAGAATGTGGTCAAAAGGTAAAGTTAAATCTTTTCGTTTTGGTGTTCCCATCATCTGGAGAGAAACCACAGCGATGACTTCTACTTTTGTTCGTGCAATGTGCAAGGGTAGAGTACGAAAAATAAAAAACAAATTTGTTACCCAAATATGGATTCAGCACTCCGCCCAGTCCCTCGCGGACTCGGCATTCCTACAATACAAGCACCCCAAAGCATAGACGATTTACCATCATCAGAAAGAAATCAGGAAATGGAGAGAAGGTATCAAGGTCTTTTTCATTCATTTAAGATAAGCTTGTGTATTTTCCTATATCTAAATCCAGCTAAGATCATTATTGCACCGATAAATCCATTACGATCATTATTTCACCCGTGTTCTATTATAGTAATATTATATAAGAACTACCTCCTTCGTCTGGCGTTAATAACACTAAAAAATAGAATATAATATGTATAAAATGTGTATGTACTTATGTACCAAATTTATAAATCCTCAAACTGCTTCGACTTGCAGCAATAACTTATCTATGTTACGAGTTTGTACATATATTTACAGAACTTGTTTGTTGTTTGGTTTTTAATGTTATCATTATCACTGACAACAATGGCAAATAAGTATTTTGAAATGTTGGTACTTATGTTAGTTTTGTCTCTAACTTTAAGTTACAGTTGTAAATATGTATATCATTAATCCACTAGTTTTAAGTCAACTATCGTAAGTCTTAGTCATAAGTCGAATTTAATGTTTCAAGGACACAATCATGTTTGATAACGTCTAAAAGGGATCGAAATGAAAATCTAGTCTCCTTCAACGGAAGCAATCTTCCGAACAGGACCTCCATCGATATGCTTGGTGTAACTCTAAGTGACCAGCTCAGATACGGGGGCTCCATCGAAACCAGAGTTAAGTTAGCCTCTCAGAAACTGGGCGTACTGTACAGGGCCCGCAGATACTTTAATAGTACACAACTGCTAACCCTGTACAAATCTAAAGTGCTCCCCACGGTTGATTTTGGCAGCCACCTCTGGGTCTGGAGCTCCAAAATACCTAAAAAAACCCTTGACTCTGTACAGAAACGGGCGGTCCGTTTGATAGATTCTCCCATCTTAACAGACGGACTGCAATCTTTAGAGCACAGGCGTCAGGTGGGAATGCTGTCCTTGTTCTACCGGTATTACAATGGAAGATGCTCCGAGGAACTAGCGTCATTGATCCCCTCGGCACCGGTGCATAGTCGGGAAATACGCCAAACACGTGCCCAATATTTGTACACGGTTGACATTAGTCAAATGAGAACGGGTCGTTTCTATGATTCGTTCTTGAGTTCAACGGCTCGGCTGTGGAACTATTTGCCGGCCTCTGTGTTTCCTCCCTCCTACAACATGGGTCTCTTCAAGACCCGTGTTCACTCCTTCCTTTCCTCAAAACGACCCTCCACACAGCATCTCCAAAGATGACACAGGCCCTGAGGGAAGTTATTTTCCTCAGGGCCTCCTGTGTGGAGTTAATGTAATTTGACTCGTGACTTATATATATATAAGTCACGAGCTATAAGTCTTAGATTAAGCCACTAATTACAAGTCATAAAAATTAGATATAATTAATAATAATTAGAATTAATAAGTAATTAGATATAAGTCACTAATTATATATATAAATCTTAGTTATACCAATTTTATTACATATTTACTGACAATGGTTAACGAAATGCATTATTCATGCGACTACGCGTTGCAATTTATTAAACGAAGAATATTTGCTAATAATTACCCCCGATACAGGCGAACCCTAGTGGGGTTAATAATTACATGCTAAAAATATATGTACATAAATTGTGAAGAAGCAATAAATAAATAAATAAATAAAAAATTGAATTAGGTACAATCGCTTCTAGGTTGTTCTGGTGGATCAGCTACGCGAGAACACAAAACCAAAAGTAATTGACGGTTCATACTGATTGGTTTTCAATTCCGGTAACTGTAGGCCAATAGGCCACTCGGAATGCGGCTGGCAAAGCCATTTTGGACCATTCCACCAAATATCATTTGCCATCAATTGTGATGGTAGCATACCTCTCGACAGACAGTCGCTAGGGTTCTCAGCACCTGCGACATGATAAAAATGACTACTATGCAAATTTTCGTGTATTTTTGCTACACGATTGGCAACAAAGGTTTGCCAGCGGTGAGGTAATGAATGAATCCAACTTAAAGTTACAGTCGAATCAGAAAAGGCAAATATTGAAGGAACAATAAACCTCGCGGAGTAATTATCATTTACCCTTTTCAACAGTTGCGATAACAATAATGCTGCGCATAATTCTAAGCGTGCTAAGGAGACGACCTTTATCGGTGCTACCCTTGATTTGGCGCAAACTAATTGAACCTCAATTCGGTTATCAGGAGTGGTCACCTGAGCGTATATCACTACTCCGTATGGTTTTTTGCTCGCATCCGCAAACCCAACAAGGTTTAACGTGCATCCTTCAGCGTTCAGTGCGTCAAGAACCACTCTCACTTTCGTTGTCATTTTATCTTCACGCCTAACTGCGTGATGCGGGATGTAGTACGCGTTTTCTGATGGTTACCTGGGACAGATAACCTTTGTAAATATGTTCTCTGATCACTTCATCATAGAGCGGTTTTAATTCTGGCAGATGCTTAAATTTTCGCTCTAACGCATAAAACAGTCTGACTGCCAGGCCTAATTGTTCACAACAATGTGATGTTATGTAATGCTTTTATGAGCCTGGGTCTAAAAGACAGCGAATGGTATTCTCTTCACTGTTTCGATCAACAGTGTGAACCTTGGCAGTAGCAATTACTTCGGTAGTTGCACCTTGTCGAGTGGTTGCTGACATGGTACATACCGAGGGTTCTGACTCGTTAGTTTGAGTTTCTACATTGGATGTGTTGGTGTTTTCGTGACTGGATTTCTCAAAATGAAGAAGTTTATGGTGCTTGCCATGGCACTTATGATAGGCGCCTTTTGATTTACATCTTGCAGACGTATGTTGCGGGCTTAAACAATTAAAACACAAAGATTTTTCCTTTACGAAGGAAAACCTTTCCTTTGGTGATAAATTTAAAAATTGTGTACAAGTGTACAATTGCGAATGGCTCTCATTTTGACAATAAAAGTATTTCGATTGCGTACTTATGCAAGTACGATGTGTGCGGGGTTGATTTATATTGGTTGTATTTATATTGGCGCTGTTAGATCCACGAGTTGTTGATGTTCGTTGCAGAATTTTGACCTGATCTTGTACAAACAATACCTATTGCTTGCAGGTGGGAATTTCAATTTCTCGAACTGAGAGCACAAATGCTTGTGCAGTTTGCGACTCTAATTTTTGTAAAGCGAATTGCAGTAATATAAAATCCGAAAGATCCTCTATTCCTGACTGCTTAAGCGCGGCGATGGATGCTGAATATTTTTTCTATAAAAACTGTCAAACTATTTGCGTTGTGTGCTACGGTTTTGGAATGAAATATATTATTCAGGTAGTGAGTGGCAAGTGATCGCTTATCTTGATATTTATTAACTAGCGTATCCCAGATTATTTTGTAAGCGTCTCCAGTGGGCACTAAACCTGACGTAACATTTTTCGCGGTTCCAGTTAATTTTCCAATCAAATATTGAACGCGTTGGGAATCAGATAATTATTGATTTAAATGAACATTTGTTCTAAACATCTCATAGAACAGGTTCCAATTATCGGCCCGGCCGTCAAAGGTAGGCAGATCGATACAAGGTTACTTAATAGAATTATTATTATTAGCGGCACATGCACTTGTAGACGCATTCGGCTCCGTAGCTAAATTTGTTTTTAAATTGTTTCTTGTGCGTAGAATGACTGTTTATAATTCTTCAAATTGTTCCCAACTCGAATAATCTGGTTCAGAATTTGGGTTGAAGGTAACCGTATTCTCGTTAATTTGATCAATAATTAATTTCCGTTATACTCTCAGATTCTGACATAAAAAATTCAAATGAACGTGATGCTTCAAAACTGCTTGGCAAATTTTTTGCAAGCATAGCTATATTTTTAACCCTTTTTAGAATAATTTCGCTTTTACTTTTTAGTAAAACTATTTGTCTTTTTAATTGGTCTTCCATTTTTATAAGTATTTGTAAACTAAAAGTTTTAATTATTTATAAAATAATGTGCAACAGTCACAAGTGCACTGAGCGGTTTTTGCCTTCGGACCAAAGTACACTGAACGGTGGTACAACACAGTGGACAAGTTATTTACGAAATATTATATTCTAAATATTTTAATGTCTCAAATACGCGATGTTCATAAGTACATACCTATGTTGGTATCTATGTAGATATTTGTGACTATTCCAGTATTTATCAAGTGTTTACCAGTTAGCAATACGACAATAGCAATACCAAAATAAATCGAAAGGATAAATAATAATGTTAAGGTTTTGCGATATGCGGCGAACAAATTTTCGACAACAATACTTTGACAAGAATAAATTAATGACCCAAAATATCAAATGAATAACTTGTAGATATTGTGATAATTTTGGATAGCGGGTAGGTACTATGATAAGTTCAAATGGCAGGTAGGTATGACAATATGATACTGACAATCTCAAATTGCGGGTAGGTAATTTAATAATGATTTCAAACGAATATTGCTCATTGAATCCTTCCGTAAGTATAATTAAATAAATACTCGATGTTATCCGGCTCGAATGGCCAAATGTTGCGGCGGGGAGCAAGTGTTCCCTCTCAAGAAATCGAGGGATCAAATGCTGCGTTTTGTGGACTGTAAAATTGATGATTGCGGTTCTTATCTATTTTATTATATTTCTGGAGTTGACTTACCAATATCTCCAAAATGCTGTACACCCTCCATGCACTGAGTTTATGTCACCGGGAAGGTAATTGTTAGTTTGGAAAAATGAGGAAGGGAAATTGGTGATATTTGCTTTGTGGAGTTAATGGCGTACGCTAATGGTAAGCGAGCGATATTTTAGCGTATTAAACTGCGATTTATGAGTTCTGCGGAGTGATTATTAATTACAAAGCGATGCGATCGTTAGGACTTGTGTCCCGTGCGGTGATTTTATTAGAACTGAGGCAGAGGGCACCCAATAGGTAGTTCCAAAAGGTTACATGTAACAATAAAGTCGCGACCCATGGCTTTAGCTTCAGTGGATAATTTAACAGCTTCATTAATAGCCTTCATACTTTCTTCAATAGTGGCACTAACACAATCCTTTGTTTTAGTTATGCTCTATCCCAACAAGCTGTCAAAGGCAGATTTTAGTTCCTGTGTGTGAAAAAAATCTTGTGAGATTGATTCACATTGGCTGTAATGGTCTAACAGTGATTTTAATTAAACACAGTCTAGCAGTCATTTTAATTTAAAACAATTTTATTAGTAAAGCTAAAGCCTCTGTATAATACCAGATGAAGTAATTGTGACAAAAATAGGCTAAATCCGGTACCCTCATTACCAGACCAGAACATGAGTTGAAAAAGTGCGCTATTAAAAGGTAAATAAAATAATATTATGTCATGGTATCGAAAGGTGAACCTAAAAAGCGTAAAAATATGAAATGTTCCAGCGCCTAGTGTAAAAATTACCAACGTACCATAATGCATTCACCGACGCTCACAGATGTGCCTGTTACACTTCAAGTACCTCTTTCATATCCTCCTTGACGTTTTCAATACTTTCATCGAGCTTTTTCAAAAAATCATCTTTTAATGAGACAATTTTAGACATCAATGTCTTTCCAAACTCTTATAGAGCTTTCATTGTGCTCATGATACCATAACGCGTTTGGTTGAAAATGTATCGTGAAAAACTAAATTAAATTCTTTGATTAGACAACGTCTCTGTTTTCGAATAGGCTAATATTTTTAAATAATTACCAATATTAAAACAACAAGCCTATTTGAAAACAGAGACGTTGCCCAATCAAAGAATTTAATTTAGTTTTTCACGATACCTTTTCAACCAAACGCGTGATGGTATCATGTTGGTATTTAATTGATCCAAGTCGTTCTGGACATCATCAATTTTGTTTTTCAGAAGCTCTTCGTGAAACAAGAAATCCTTTATCAATTTATGACCATCGGCCTAAAAGAAATGAACGAGATAACTGAAGGTTAATACAAAAATAAACATGTATTGTCACCTCTCGTGATAACTTCAAGGCACCATCAAAGTAATGTTTTTCTTTACTATAAAATTTAAAAAGTATATGTACTTAATTTATACATATGTACATAAATTAGGCCAAAAATAGTATTTACCAGTTTGAAAATTATTGATAAAGTTTTTAAGAATATCGGAAATATGCTAATATTTCATTTAAGAAAGAAATGTCGATGGTTTTTATATTTATACCAAAATGACTCTAGTAAATTTCAAAGCTCGAAACAATGTTTAAAAGTGAGGGACCAAAAATATGTTACGAGATTATTTATCAAGTTTACTCTAAGATGCTATAACTGTTTCCAACTGAGAAAGCAGCACCACAATAAGTTTCAATATGTAAACACTGTACAGTATACATGGTGTATTGATTATCCCTGTAGTTTCAGCTTCTTTCAATAGATGTCGATAGTTTCGTTTGTAGTGTGAACTTTTGTCATGTCCTAACAGATGGCAGCTGAGAGAAGAGTACCATTTATCGTCGTTCGGGTCTTAAGAAATTAACGGTTACGGTGATTGCTGAAGGCACCAGTAAGATAGGGCCGGCTTCCGCTGTCAGTCCGCCGGAGCGCCAGAACTATTATACCTAGTCTAGTAAGGACGTCTGTCCAGTACAATATTACATTATACATATTCACGGTAACCAAATAAGCAAACTAGTAACCAATCGAACCTTAAACTTATTGGAAGACACCCAACACTTCTCAGGTTATATTATTTTGAAAGTTAAAACACACGACAAACATTCAATGCTTTATGAGTGATATTTTATCTTTATATGCTTAGCCTATTTTGCAGCCGATAAATTAAGAAAAGCAATTTGAAGATTTGCCATTTAAGTATTTACTTAGCACGAAAAAAAATGTTATTCATTTGCGTGTGTTTGTCGGCAGAGAAAAAATTATGGCCCAATACTTGGTGAGGTACGATTAGGTTGACATTGTTATTTGATGATCAATCTTGTTCTACCAGCTGACCGTAAGCGGCTGTTCAACTGACCGTATTTGTTTATGGTTTTTGTGTTTAATCCTTAAAACTCCATTCAATTTAAATTAAATTATATTTGGTAATGTTATTATTAAGTTCTGCAATTATTTTAGTTTTTATTTTTGAGACAGTTTTCAAACTGTTGAGTTTCAAAATCCTAGTATATATACTCTCTCCGAGTTTTAAAATGGCATATACCGAAAGAACTGTCACAAAAATCAAAATGTAAAATACTTGCGGAACTTAATTATAACGATATTAAATTCAGTTTAATTAAAAAAAGAGTATTTGCCAGCAGAAAACATTTAATAGCTGACCTCTGTATTACGGTAACAATTTAATTGATAACCGATAGATTTTAAATATTACCGTCTTAAAACAATAAATAGAACATTTCGCATTAAACTAAAATTGTATCTACAGTTATTACAATGGTCGATGTAACACTTCCCGAGAAGTTATTTCATCTTTGAAAACTATCAAAATATCCATAAAAACCGAAACCATAATTGATTTTTGTTAATGAAAATCATGAAGTGTTAAGTTTTTAATTAAAGTTTTCGTTTCTCATTAAGATTTAATCAATATTGTTAGTAACGACTAAAATAAATTACAGTTGTAAAATAAATTAGTAGGGGAGACCTGTCCAAAAATTTGACCTGTTTGGTAAATTAAAATAAAATTCGGTTTATAATAATTATTTAGGAGTGGAAAGGGATGCATGTACCAGATTTTCTCCTTGCGTATGCTTACTGAGAAGTTTCTGGCGAAAAACCAGAAACTTTTCTGCGCCTTTGTAGATCTACAAAAAGCATACGACCGAGTCGACAGGAAAAAGCTATGGAAGGTTTTGTCCAAGTATGGAGTGAATACAAATCTCATACAGGCAATTGCGTCTCTGTATGAGGAAAGCGTTGCGTGTGTTAGGGTGAACGGTGGTTTTACGGGGTGGTTTGACATCACAAAAGGCGTCAAGCAAGGCTGTGTAATGTAACCATGGTTATTCAATCTATACATGGATAATTGTATGCAAGAATTGAAAGAGATGGGATTGGGCGCGAAATTGAGTAATCTGAAAGTATGTTGCCTGTTGTATGCTGATGATGCGGTGCTGATTTCTAACACTATGGAAGATCTACAGTCTCTCGTATCTAGGATGAACGAAGTATGTATGAAGAATGAGTTAATGATGAATGTAAGTAAGTCTAAAGTCATGGTGTTTGAAAGAGAGAGTACGAAAACAGTATGCAACATAGTTGTGAATGATGAATACTTGGAGCAGGTGGATGAGTTTGTGTATCTGGGTAGTATGTTTACGAGAGATGGGAAGGCTGAAAGAGATATTGAAAGAAGGGTGAACGCCGGTAACTCCATTAATGGTGGACTGAATGCCGTTGGCGCTAATAAAAAACTGTCAAAAAAAGTGAAGCTAGCAGTCCACAATGGAGTCCTGGTACCTACCCTGATGTATGGCAGTGAGGCATAGAACTGGCAGAGGAAGGATGAAAGTAAACCGAATGCTGTTGAAATGAGATCCCTGAGACGTATGTGTGGTAAAACAATGTATGATCGTGTGAGAAATGTGGATATCCGCAAAGAATGTAAGGCTGATGTAAGCATAATGAGTAAGATTAAGAAAGGGACCCTCAGATGGTTTGGGCATGTAGAGCGAATGAACGAAGGAAGTAGTGTAAGAAGAATATACGACGCGAATGTGAATGGTAGAAGAAGTCGGGGACGCCCGAGGAAGACATGGCACGATCAAGTGAATCAGATACTTGAGTCGGGTCATGTCAAAAGTCAGAATAATAGAAGAGAATGTATGAGACGATATATGAATGTGAGTGTGGCAAAGAGTGTGTGCCAAGACCGAGTTGTTTGGCGGTCCGTCCTCTCTGCCTACCCCTGCGGGTAAACGGCTTGATGGTTAGTTAGTTATAATTATTTCTATTAAAGAATTTACCAAGGAACAAAACACAATAGAAAGATGCCAGATAATCCTAGTCAAAGATGTACGATAAAAATACAACCCTAGTATTTCCGATTTTGCCTCGTGGCGTGGGTACTCCCGCATACCGTATACGTCATATACGATTTTGCCCCGGAAAAACTAGCAATGGTTGCATTGTAATTTGTGCAACTTCTCGGCCTCCCAACCTGTACAGCCTTCGTGAGTTGTTTATACGTAGTGCATTGAGCCAACCTTGATTCTGATGACTTGTACCATATTCTACAAGCAAATATCTTTGTTATTGTGCTTGCTCGGCTGAAGGGATTCTCGTCTGTGTGTTTTTTGTGGGCTGATCTATATTGAGCTTACGTGGTCTTTTCTCGTTTTGCGAAAAAAATGTTTAGTTGAGTTATTAATTTTTATATCGAGACGAAGTAATTATTGCTGTTTTTTCTCGACGGTGATGGCTTTTCTTCGTCGATCCAAATTTATTCTAGGAGTAATATCAACTGGAGATATCTGAAGGGTTAACTCTGTAACAAACCACCCCAGTTACCAACATCGTTGATATAGATGTTAAATAATAATGGTCCCAACAAGCTGCCATGAGGAACTCCCGATGTAACTGCAAAGAATTGGATTTAAATCCAGCAACCACTACATTTTTATTTTTATTTAATTAATATTAAATTTGATAATATTAATAATATTAGAACTTGATAACATCAAGTTCTGCAAGTATTTTAATATGTATTTTTGTATAGCTGTTTCGGTTTACAATACCATTTTCAAACTGTTAAACCGGAACAGCTGCAACAAAAATAATAAACACGTATTCCAGGTTGGTTCTTGAAAAGGGTTGACTGATTTAGAAATAAATTAGAAAGTTTATGGGAGAAGGTAAAATGGGAGAGGGAGGGTTAGATACATGAGTGAATGAAAAATTTATTTTACGACGCGAGGTTGCAGATCGACTCAGGCAATTTTATTTAGGTTTTCTTCCTTTTAAAATTAGTATGGGTGGCGAAATAGGATTTTTTTCTCACAAATATTCTGGTGTTTTTATACCACGTATCCCCTTTCCTTCGCAATCCCGAGAAAGGAGGTTTTTATTAGAGCTAGTCAGATGGTTGTTGAAACAAATTTTATAATTATGGGTTTTATTAGTTTGGAATGAAGTGGATCTTTTACAAAGACTCTGATGGCGAACTAGAATTCATTAATGTTGAAGTTGTGGATACCAATTTGGTTGTCTATCTTTGATAGAATTTTGGAATATTTTCATTGTTGTCTTGCGGTGTCACTGTAACCTCTATATTCTGTAACCTCATCCATTGCTCCCTTTTGTTGTAATCATCTTGAATTAGTTTAATTTTTGATTAAAGGGAGGATACTTCTTGGTCATAATAGTTTCACAATTCGAAAGACACATACGTCAGCCAAATGTTTATAGGAATATAACAATAATGAAAAAAATTATTAATCAACAGATTTTTGGAAAATATACATTTTTATTTATTTTTACAGCATTAATTCTGTTGACAAATGGGTCTCTGCTCAGCTTTGAATTCAGGATTTCTAACGAATTGCGGCTAGTTTTTTTTTTTTTTCAACAGTGCTTCTAATATGATTCAACGAAGAATCATGCAACTTCAACACCCATTTGAAAGTCGTTAAAAGTTAAGAAAAAAGTTTAACCCTTAACTATGAACGTGAAATGAAAATCACACTCCCATGGACGTCGGGTCAAACAGACCCCTTCATAAAATTCTTATAATTTTCATACCTGAACCAATCTGACTTAAGCAAGGAGTTTATATGTATAAAGTATTTATAAATAAAAGATCGAGTAATAAAAATAATCAACTTGTATCTATATTTTAATAATTATCTCCAAATTTAACGAACTTAGTCAGTTTTCAGTCTTAATTAACTTGAGATCATATTAACTAACTAACTAACCATCACGCCGTTTCCCCGCAGGGGTAGGCAGAGAGGACGGACCGCCAAACAATTCGGTCTTGGCACACACTCTTTGCCTCACTCACATTCATACATCGTCTCATACATTCTCTTCTATTATTCTGACTTTTGACATGACCCGACTCAAGTATCTGATTCACTTGATCGTGCCATGTCTTCCTCGGGCGTCCCCGACTTCTTCTACCATTCACATTCGCGTCGTATATTTTATTAAGTATCACATAAATCAAAAGTAATAAATATTTCCTAGCTAATAAAGAAAACAGTGACAAAAACTCATAAAAAAACTTCTGAAATAAATAAAATAAAAATTCTGACAAGGATCAAACTTATGTACAATTACTGGCACTCAGAACATAGAGGCTTGGGACACTGAAGACAAACTGGCTTCTTGCAGTTAATACAGGCATGGGTTGTCTTTTTTTCACCACGTTTCACAGCTGATGTACTCGGCTCACTACTGTCGGCCATTTTGTTTTCAAAATCTAGAAAAAATAAAAATATTGTAATATTTATATGTAAGAGAATTATAGTACGCGGGTCACATAGGCCCGAGTATATTTGTATGGAAATTATAGTCAGCGGGTCTCACAGAACCCGATCAAATTTTAAATGATTATTACTTATTACTCACGTGATAAGTACCGGACGACGTGACTTTCCACCTCCTTGGTCCAAACACAACTAAAACTGAAGCTACTGAGACGCGCTAGTGTGGCGCGCGCGGGGAAGGTTTTTTTTTCCCGAGAAATTGAAGAAGGGGCTGGGCCTCTGAGACCCGGCGTCCACAGACTCAACTAATTGTGGATTTTAAAATTAAGTATATAACCCTCCTCAATAAAGGCTCTATTGACGACCGGCGTAGTCCAGTGGTAAGGCTCTTGACTAGCACTCCGGAGGTCGCGGGATCGAATCCCGGCGTGGCATATAAATTTTATTTGATTAATTTGTGTTATTTAGCAATTTATTAATTTAACATAATATACGGTATATTTGCGGCACGTTCCAGAGTGGAAGATACTAACAGTATCGCCCTGGTGTAAGACCACCATTCAGAATTGAAACTTTACTTGAAATGGCGTTAGCCGTGTTTGGTGACCAGATCTGAATATCCAGGTACTTCCCCACCTCCCTCTTCCCCATCTCCTTCCCTTCCCCATTTTTTTTTTACAGTGAATACCGCACAAGAATCTCAACTGCTCTCGTCTGGAGCCAGTGAGACTATGGCATCCCCAATTGGGGTATGTTGTGAGGCTTAAGGTAGTGGGGAGGGGAAGGAGGTGGGGGAGAGGAAGGTTGGGAAGAACCTGGCTAGTCAGATCTGGTCACTAAACACGGCTAAAGCCATTTTCAAGCAACGTTTCAATTCTGAATGGTGGTCTTACACCAGGGCGATACTGATAGTATCTTCCACTCTGGAACATGCCGCAAATATACTTTATATTATTTTAAATGAATTAATTGTGAAATAACACAAATTAATCAAATAAAATTTATTTGCGCATGCCGGGTTCGAACCCGTGACCTCCGGATTGTGAGTCAAGAGTCTTACCCACTGGACTACGGAGGTTACCTTCAGCCTCACAACATACCCCAATTGGGGATGCCATAGTCTCACTGGCTCCACTCTTGTGGGGTATTTATCTCTTGACACTCTTGTGGGGTATTTATGTAAAGAAAATATATATATTGGAGTATGTATTTCAAACCGGCTCACGTATACTTTTTAAATTTATTTTTGATGTAATAGTTTTTTTATGTAATCAATTTTCTCATATAATTGGAATTTTTACCCGCTAAGTCAGAGGCGTAGCTAGGTAACCAAAGGCCCTGGTGCAAAAAAAACTGGGGCTCTAACTAAACGGTTTAGGTTTTATCAAGTCAAAATATAAATATATATAAATACTTTAAAGGTACAAAGCTACCAGTTTATCATCAGTTCTTTATCGTGCACTGCATGGCACAGCAAAACTACTTTCTACGTATAAGTGCATGAGAGATACCTACTAAAAATCCTTCGTGTAAGGTAGCACTTACCCAAGTTAGCTTGCCGGGCGCATTTGTTGCAACGTTGCTTGGTGTGATTTGGCCTGTACCCATGGAAACCGTTTGTAAACAATATCAAGACCGAGAATTTGACGTTTATACAGATCGTATGTTTTAAATCAAATGTAAAAAGATAACTGCACTTAAATAATAATTGAAGACACGCTTTTTACGATGAAATTATTATAAACTTATTGAATACTTAACTAATGTCATCGCTTTTAACTGGTTTAACAAATTTTCAAAATGACCACCTCAGCTTGTAAGCAAGCATGTAAACTTAAAGTAATATTATTATCAATTCGTACGTTGTGGCATATTTCATTAATGAATGTCTGCCCGTTCTTTCTTGGTTAAGTAAGGCATTGACCTAATAATTCAATAACAAAATTACGCGGTATTGGCACAATAATTTAATGATAAAATTACGCACAAATAAACACCATTTTTCATCTAGACAGGTTAGGCATGTCTACAACTAAGTAAACAAAAGTAAGTCTGAAAAAAACACGCACTGAATGAAGTTGTTCCTTTAAGTCAGTCTAAATAAATACACACTAGATAAAAACACATTAAATCCTCAAGTTTTGACTAACAACAGTAAAGTTTTTAAAGTGAAACACTACAACGCGAATAAAATTGTTACATTCGAATTCAACACTGACACTGAGCGCTTGGAGCGGGGATTCGGCAACAGTGTAAAATAATAGTGCCGCCAGCACACGCCGGTCTAATTTTATCTTTTTACCAGAAAACTACCCCTAAAAGTTGGAATTTCGAAAAAAGTTATTTATCTTTTTTACTCCTACCATAATGTTAAATCACCTCCCGAAGTTAATGCACTTTACCCCCGGACACCCTGTATATGCCGGCCAGGTACCGGGCCGTGAACCAAATGGTATTGGTCCACACAAGGGCCTGCTTAAAAAATCGAACATAAACAATAAAAAATTAAATAATTATCCACAAAAAAATACTGTGGAGCCTATCAAGACGAGTAATTCACATAACGAGCAAAACAGATTTTGAAAAAAAACGCTCCCCTAACGAGCGCATTTCACGTAAAGCAAGAAGTCCCATCTTCCCGTCACTCACACTACACCGGGTCTTCCGCGCCAGTTCATCAGTCTCTGGTTAGCACTCATTCCGCTAGCACGTATCGCATGTGCTCATACATTTTTCCAATTTTTTTTTGTTTTTTGAAATTCGTATTTTTTTTTTAATTATTTGTAAAATTTCGGAAAATGAAAAAGGTTTTTCTCCACAGTCAGTCAGCATGTGGACTTTAAATTGCCACTTTCGAGAACACCAATAGTCGCAGTCCGATCATGAAAAAAAAAATTCGGAACATGAAAATGGGTTTTCTTCACTTGAGTAAAGTTGTGGGTTTTGAAAGTCTCCTTTCTAGCACGTTAATAATTGCAATCGGAACATATAAAAGGTTTTTCTCATCTGTGAACCGCCTTGTGGTCTTTTAAGTACAGTTTCGAGAAAAGCTTTAAATTCGAGGTGCACACCAGAAAAAAATCATCTGCTTGATCTGTGTGTAACTATTCTGCTTGTGGAGACTTGAGAAATTATCAAACGTGGACCGATACACTAAGCCGTATAAATGTAAAACATTTTATTATACATAAAATATTAATATTATAGAGATAGAGGGAAAAATAATATTTGCTTAGCAAGAAAAGCATGTGTTTGTTTGTCAGGGAGTGCAAAAATATATGGTTTAATACTTGGTGAGGTTAGGTTATGTTGACATTGTTAATTGATGATCAATCGTGTTCTATTAGCTGATCATAAGTGGCTGTTTAACTGACTATATTTTATGATCAATCTTGTTCTACTTGCCGACCATAAGCGGCTGTTCAACTGACTATATTTGATGATGTATCTTGTTCTACCAGCTGACCACAAGCGGCTGTTCAACTGACTATTTGATGATCAATCTTGTTCTACTTGCTGGTCAGCAAGTGCAAGCTGGTCGCTTATGGTCATAAGCGGCTGTTCAACTGACTATATTTGATGATGTGTCTTGTTCTGCTAGCTGACCACAAGCGGATGTTCAACTGACTATATTTGATGATCAATCTTGTTCTACTTGCTGGTCAGCAAGTGCAAGCTGGTCGCTTATGGTCATAAGCGGCTGTTCAACTGACTATATTTGAAGATCAATGTTGTTCTACTAGCTGACCATAAGCGCCTGTTCAACCGACTACGAGTATATTTGCCAGCTGAAAACATTTTAAAACTGACCTCAACTTTACCGTATGATTATTTTGGTAATATTTTGCATAAAACGAAAATTGTGCCCACTGTAATTATCGATGTAACTTTTCCAATCCACAAAAAAAATATCTATAAAAACCGAATACGTGATTGATTTATTTAATGGAAATCTTGAAGTGTTAAGTTTTTTAATCAAAGTTTTCGTTTCTCTTTAATATTTAATCAATATAATATACCAACTACAAAATTAAAATTAAAGATAAAATAAATAGATTCCTACTTACAGTTAATTTTTAAAAACTCGCGATTAATTACTGACCTTAGTTCCATACAGGATGCACTGAGGAAAACAATTTCCCTATGTCATCAGGGTGCTGTGTGGAGGAGTTTTTAGAAAAGGAATCAGAGGAATTTCTGGGAGAGAAAAAGGAATTAGGGTAGGTAGGAATCTGGTGTCAGTGTATCCAGATGTGACCGACGCGACGTATGAATCCATTCCTCCCGCTGCGGTTCAAAGCGTTGAATCGAGAGAGTCCGGCTGGAGAGGTCAAAAGATCTCCCTTAACCGGTCTCTGACGATCCGGCTCGCCACACAGCAGATGGGAAGACGCATCCGCCGCCAAGACCTAGGCAAACGTTATAGCAGTCGCTACCTGCCTCAGTAGTGAATAGCTCCTAACTGCATTAATCAAAAGGAAGATTATTGTTCGCTGCGCTGTGATCACAATAATTAGTGTGCTGCCACTCCTAGAACCACGTATATGACACTCGAAGAGGTTACAGGTCGTTTATTCGACGCAGGGTTCCCAACATAGGGGTTTTCAACCCAAATAAGTGTGATATGTTTAATAAGCGTTTAATATGTTTAGGGGTATTTTTAGGGTTTTTGTGACTCCATAATTTTGCACCAATTGAGTAATAAAGCATGGAAGAATACATCTACTTCAGCTGATTTTTATTACGAAGTTTACAATGATTGTGACCCTGCTGGATGTAAAAGTTTTGAAAATATCTCAAAATTTGAACAAGCATTTGTCACGGTTCCAATTTCAAACGCAAGTGTTGAACGTGCATTCTCCGTCTAAAATATCGTCAAAATAAGCTGCGGAATAGACTCTCTATTGAAATGTTACAAAGCATGATGATGATTTGGTTCACACTAAATAGAACTGGTGGATCTTGCACAACATTGTCCAATCCATCGCCTAAACTGTTAGGTTTATTCAATGTCAACATGTACGACTTTAAAAAATCTGATTCTTCCCAAGAAAATGAACTAATATTTGATGTATTACATAATTTATGAATAAAGATGATTTAAAAAAACATGTCGGACAGATGTCTTGGCTCAACATAGCATGACAAGAAGTATGACATTGCTTAATGCCCTACCAGCAGATATAGAAGTGTTTAATATCACTATACCATGTTTTAAAAAAATTATGCACATTTATTGTTAGTTCTAAGAAAATTGTACCATAATTGGACTTACCTGTCTGTCGTACAAAATAAAAAATAAATATATATCATTTAATTATTATTATCACAGCATGTAATTTATTTATCATTCGTTATATTTTTTTAGGGGTATTTTCAAGAAATTGGCGGGATTTTAAGGGTTTTTGATTTTAGTTTAGGGATAAATATTTTCGAGTGTTGGTAATACTGATTCGACGCTCGTCAGTTGGGTAGTTGGGTTTGGAGCAAGCAACGCGTAGGATGTGATGACAATACAGAGAAAGAAACCAAGGGCCGGCCTCAGAACATCGATCTCTGTAATATGTATTTCAATTTTAATTATATTATTAGTTTCTTTAAAATGATGTTACTTTAAAATGATGTTATAAGTTACCTTATAATGTTTTATATCAGTCTTAGCTCATCCTTTCTCGTTGGGATGTAAACTTGCAACAAGGTGGAGTCCACACCTTCAGTATTTAATTACTTGAAATATCCGCGTATGCATAGTTCCTACTGGGATGTCATTTATCCAGTACCTACCTCTCCCTAACCACACCACCTTGCTGGAAAAGCATTTTGAATTTGGAATGACAAGAAAAATAGCAAATTCGAGTGCATTTGTTTTAAAAAAACAGAAGAAGAATTGGGACTACCTTGGAAGCAAGAAGTTGGTGTTTTTCTGGTTCATAATCTCGTTTTTGAACTAAAAAGAAGGTCATCTCGAAAGTAACCAATATCGTTTTGTACTTATTCGAGTTGCTGTGACGTATATTACCTCCGATATCGTGGTGAAATTATATAGTTATTGTTTGGTGTGCTCATTCGCAGATTCGCAGATGGTTAGTGATTGTTTTTTTTTTTACATTAACTCCACACAGGAGGCCCTGAGGAAAATGATTTCCCTTAGGGCCTATGTCATCTGGGATGATGTGTGGAGGGTATTTTTGAGGAGAGGAAGGAATGAACATTGGTCTTGAAGAGAAATCCACAGCGTCGTTGGAAAAACGGGAAAAGGATCTGAAAGTTACTTGTCGAGCGTGGTGCTCGGGAACGTTGAGAGTGTCGATGTTACCTCCACTCTTGAGACACTTCTGGGCAAGTTAGTTCCGTTAGACTCAGTAATAGGGGAAAGTGTTCACCATAAACAGATTAGAAATCTGTCACGGCTACCACCTAGTGAGCCCGCCTAGGGGAACGGCGTGCCACCGTTAAGTCGAATCGAAGTGGAGATAATAATTAAGGGTTTGGGTCCAAAAAAGGCACCGGGATTTGATAGATTGAATGGAATAATTGCGAAGAATGTCTGGATCCACGCCAAAGAGGAGTTCTACCAGGTGTTGGAGACGTGCTTGCGTAGGGGAAAATTCCCTACGGAATGGAAGAAGGGCGTGCTCCGGATCATACCAAAGGGCAACGGTAAGCCGAAGACGGACTTAGGAGCTTATAGGCCTATAACATTATTGCCAATTCTAGGTAAAATATTGGAAAACATCATCAAGCACCGTCTACACCTCACCCTAACGCCGCCTAGCGATCTTCAATTCGGCTTTGTCCCCGGAAAATCCACGGAGCACGCCATTAAATATGCGCTTGAATGGGTGAGGGTATGCCAAAAGAGGTACGTCATAGGCATCTTCTTGGATATCTCGGGTGTCTTTGATCACGCGTGGTGGCCGATGATACTTACCAAGCTGAAAAGCAGGAATTGCCCGCGTAAACTGTTTGAGATTATTAGTGACTACCTAAGTGGTAGGACAGTTATCATAGGGCACGGGGACGTTTTAATCACTCGAACAGTCGACATGGGATGTCCGCAGGGGTCGGTCCTCGGACCCGACCTGTGGAAAATCTTGTTTGACGACTCCTCCAGGTTGCCCTTGCCTGAAGGTTGTATATCGGTCGACTACGTAGATGACAAATTGTTTTTGGTCTCTGGGAACAGTAGAAGGGAAGTGGAATCTAAGGCTGAAGAAGGTTTACAAGTGATCCTTGAATGGGGACAGAGAAATAGACTGAACTTCGTTCCCCACAAGACCGTGGGCCTCCTTATGAAGGGCATGCTCAGCCGAGGCAGGAACCCCTTCATCAGAATGGGAGGCACACCCATCCGATTTGCAGAAAACACCAGGTATTTAGGCGTAATTTTGGACAGATCTTCCTCGTTCCTAGCCCACGTCAAGAACGCCTCCGACAGGGCCCAGGCCCTGTTTCAGAAACTGAGAAGACTCTCAACTGCCGAATGGGGATTGCGTTCTCCGGCGATTCGCCTGCTGTACAGAGGGGTATATGTGTCGCAAGTCACATATGCTGCCTCTGTGTGGGAGCATCGCTTGGATAACGTCTTGATAAACTCGGCTCTTAAACGGGGTCAGCGGACTCCTCTGTTGGCGCTCTTGGGCGCTTATAGGACTGTGGCCTCAGATGCATTACCGGTTCTGGCCGGCGTCTTGCCGATTGACCTTGAAATTAGGGAAATATTGACCAAAAAGGAACTTATTAGAGGCAGGGCTGCTGTCCACCTGGGAGTCGAGCTGACACCGGGAGGAGTAGTGGCCCTCCCTGGCTTGCTCAAAGCGATGCGTGAGAGGACGCTGAGTGTATGGCAAGAGCGATGGGATAGGTCGACGAAGGGCAGATGGACTTTCTCCTTCTTTCCTTCAGTTAAATTCAGAATGGAAGGGGCATACATTAAACTAGATCAATACATGACGCAGATGCTTTCTGGGCATGGGGAGTTCAGGGGTCGGCTTCATAGCTTGACCCTCTCTCCTCACCCAAACTGCGCATGTGGTGATACTAACCAAGACGCCAAGCACATTCTGTGGCACTGCGAGTTGATGAAGGAAGCACGAGAGGAAATGTTGGATGGTTTGCGCGGAATAACAAGACCAGCGTGGAATGCTGACCTTGTGTCGAACAAAGAGAATTTCGAATGCTTGAAAAAGTTTGTCAAGTCCTGGGTAGAGAGATGGCCTGTACTTAGAGTCGCCGACCTAGACTAAATTCATCTTTGTTTCAGGTGCTACACGTATTGCTCCCGTCTTCTTCGGTCCTCCTCTATTACTCTTTTTTTAGTGAATATGCTTTGAACTATCTATAATATAACTTATGTGACCTATAAATTACTGATTATGTTTGACTATTTTTTTTTCTTCTCTGGTCTCTGCTAACAATGATTTATGTTTTTACCTCGATAGGTCATCTTGATGAGCGATGGTAGTGATGACAGTATCGCTTGATACATTATCACTCTGTACTGATTCTGAAATTATGTTTTACATGTATAAATGCTCTTATTATTTTCTATTTTTCTTGATTAGTTTTGGTTTCCATTCTTTGGTGGCGCAACTGAACTGTGCATGTTATGTATCGTCATTCCCCCATAGAAAGGGGGTGGGATAGACCCTGTCCATGCACATTGCCAGGCGAACATACAACAGAGCGGTCTTCCCGCGATCCGCCCGCGCCTCCCCCATCGACATGCGTTGGCCTGAGGCGTAACCGTGCGGTCTCGATGTCCTTCCGTCCCCCCTCCGGTAACCCGACGCTCATCTTTCCTCAAGGTCTTCAAAAACTTCCCCTTCTCTCCCAAGTACATTACTTCGAGGCAAAATCGGGGAACCGGCTAAAGGACGCGGACTTCGAGCATCGTCTGCGGTTGGGCCGATAGCTATACGCATTTTCATTGGGACTGCCCGGTGGTCTATGGAATACTTTCTCTGGATTTTTTTTTTTTAAATATATTTTATTTTATTTCCGCTACTATAGTAATTACTTACATTATAACATAATCATATAACTGTTTTTTTCCTCATTACTTATTTTATTCACAGAAGGTTTCTTCGACTGGTCATAGCCGTTATTTTTATTTTTCTTTTTCTTTTACTAACACTATTATCTCTTTTTGATGTTACCTATTTCAGAAGAATTATTCCACGGGCTGCTGCTACTTCTATTTATCTTTTGTATAATGTTAATGTAAGTACTTGCATACTACTTACTAACCCCGTATGCATGGACATTGGAGGGTCTAGAGTCGTTCAAATAAATGTAGCTTCGTTCAAAAAAAAGTAGAGTCTTGACGTGTGCGGTGAAGGAGGAAACCATATGTTTCCTTATAACGCCGTTGGGAAAGTGGTGGGTCCCCTCCAATGGTCTTGAAGACCCATGTTGTAGGAAGGAGGAAACACAGATGCCGGCAAATCATTAGACAGCCGAGCTGTTAAACACAAGAACGAGTCGAAGAAACGACCCGTTCTCATGTGACAAATGTCAACCGTGTACAAATGTTGGGTACGCGTTTGGCGTGTTTCCCGACTATGCACCGGTGCCGAAGGGATCAATGATGCTAGTTCCTGGGAGCATCTTCCATTGTAATACCGGTAGAACAAGGATAGCATTCTCACCCGACGCCTGTGTTCTAAAGATTGCAATCCGTCTGTTAAGATGGGAGAATCTATTAAACGGACCGCCCGTTTCTGCACAGAGTCGAAGGGATTTTTCAGGTATTTTGGAGCTCCGGACCAGAGGTGGCTGCCAAATTCAACTGTGGGGCGCACTTGTGATTTGTACGGGGTTAGCAGTTGTGTACTATTAAAGTATCTGCGGGCCCTGTACAGTACGCCCAGTTTTAGGGAGGCTAACTTTACTCTGGCTTCGATGGATCCCCCATACCTGAGCTGGTCACTTAGTGTTACACTAAGCATATCACAGCACATCTGAGTTCAGAGCAAAGCTCAAAACTCATCTTTTCGCATTATCATATCCAGAAAAATAACTGCATTTTTTCAGTAATCATTTCATTACTCGGTCCATGGGATTTATCTAGTGTTTTTTTTTTTTTTTTTTTTTTTCTGACAGCAAGGGCAGTAATCATAACAATAGGAGTTTATAAATGTAAATAAGTATGCTAATAACTAATTGTAAGACTGTTGCAAGTCGTGATACGATTAGAACAGTAACAATACTGCTCTTTTCGTATTGTGTCTTCCAAGTTCAAACTTGGTTATAAAAATAGGTACCTATAGTTTTAGTGATATAAGTCTTAGTTGTAAGTCATTAGTTATCAATCTTAGTTGTAAGCCACTTGTAGTATATATGTAGGTATAGATTAAATGTATAAATGAATGTTTAAAGCGCCCTTGAGGTGATTTTCTCACGAAAATGGCGCTATAGAAGTCATCCAATTATTATTATTATTATTATTATTATCAATGGAGGGCCTGTTCGGTAGATTGCTTCCGTTGAAAAATACTACATTTTCATTTCGATCCCTTTTAGTCGTAATCAGACAAGATTGGGTCTTTGAAACATTAAATTTAACGAGATTATTTTTACCCCAAGAGAAAACACTCTCGAGGTAACCGTCCATTCTTTGCTTCAAAGCCCTCCGAGCCGTTGGAGTTTGTGAGCCTTTTGGGGGCTTGTCAAACAAAAAGTTATCATGGACTGTACTGTCATCCGCGTAACAGTGAATTGGCGCACATGACAAAAGGTCGTTGATGTGCAACAAAAACAAAGTCGGCGACAGAACCGACCCTGTGGGACGCCCAATGGTTATCGTTATCCTTCTTTCTTGTATCCCTAGTTTTTCCTACAAATGCATGTAATTCGATGTAGAACTTAAGACGTTTGGGGTAGGAAAAAACAGAGACTTCGGAATTCGGATCACCCAATGGAAATTATTTTTAAAATTTTTGATATTCATAAAACCTATAAAAATCTGAATTGTTTAATTTTTTTTAAAAGAAAGCTACATTCCCAGGTTACGAGTTTCATGATAAATTTTTTAAAATCTCCTACTAGGTTCATACTTACGTGATCTCAATGGTGTAGAGATAATGCCATGAAATTAAATACAAGCAAATGTAATATCATCTCCTTCAAGAAAAATGTGCGTAAAATCGATTACCCTTACATGATCCGTGATACAATCCTAAAATGAGTAGCCTCCATTAGAGATCTGGGAATCTTACTTGACTCGAACTACTGACATTCAAAAAGCATTACGAAAACATTGTCAATCCGGCCAATAGAATGCTGTTTTATTACTAGAATCACCAAATCGTTCAAGAACCTCAGTACGTTGGCGTTTGTCAAGCTGTAGGTAGGTACTTACTAGTACTGGGCGTTGACGATAATTCCATCCAATGCCAACGTCGTTATCGTTGGCGATTTTCAACTGTTGAAAATAATGTCGACGTTGACGCAACTATAATAGGAGATCGACACGATACTAACAAAAAAACAAACAAAAAATATATCAAAATGGTATTGGAATCCCTTTTAACAGGTGGTTCCCCGAATCATTGATGTATTATTATTATCTCTATGCCCCACGCCCCACACACGTAATAATAATCCTATAATAACGTTGAAAGTTGAAACTGTTGGAAGACGTTGGTTTCGGTGTTGAAAATATTACCCCGTTGAAATATTAAAAGACGTTGAAGATATATTTTACTTGTCGTTGATAAATTTGATTGTCCCCTGGCGCTGCGTATCGGCCGTATTGGATGGGAAAATAAATTAAAAAAACGTGCAGTAGGTACGTACCTTACCAAAAGATCGTGTCTAATTAGGTATAATATCGTTCACGAAGTGTGATCTCTTGACCCTTTTGATTTAATTGGCCAACACTGTTGAAAACAATAGGTCCAAAACGTAGCTGTTAGGCGACCGACATTGATAATTATCAATAGGTTATTTTTTGCTTGTCGTTGTAAAATTTTATTGTCCCCTGGCCCTGCGTATTGGCCGTATTGGATGGAAAAATAATAAAAACGTGCAGTAGGTACGCACATTACCAAAAGACCATCGAGTAATGTTGTTCACGAAGTGCAAACCCTTTTTTATTTATTAGGCAGTTGAATCGTTGACTGCGTTGAATAATATTCGCATGTAGGTATTATATTTCAACTATTGGCGCTAATTATTTTCAACAGCGTTGGACGTTGAAACAATATAACTATTGTTTCCAACGGCTAGTTATATTTTAATACAGTACTAGTACTTACCCCACGCGGACGATCACCACTGCAATTCAATAAACGCCGAATCTAAACAAGAAGGAATAATATGTGGGAAGAACGAACGTCAAACACTTCTGAGTTTCCCTTCTTTCCAATAAAACACATCTGTGGCGGTAGGAACCCAAAACCAATTTTACTTCCATACTTGCATACGATCTCTGGAATAGTTTGACCGAAAATGTGTCCCGAGATTATTTTTTTTTAAATTAATGATCAGCGTGACAACGGCCCTTCTACCTTCTGCAGGGAAAATATCCACAGACAATAGATCCTCCGTCTTCACTCTGATCGGTTCCGAAACGTCAGGCAACGGCCCTGCTATGGCACAGACTCTCATATCAATCTGTCCATAGTTACTCCGTCTCCTGGAATGAAGATGAACGATCGAAGAATTCGAAACGTTACGAGTAGGTAGCGGCATACACTACTCTCATCTCTTCGGAACTTGTAAACAAAACATGGAAAAGTATCAATCTCCGAATTGTACTCCCACAATTTTATAATGATGTATTAACTGAGTGTAAACATGTTTCTCGCGGTACTTCAAGTACGGCAGGAAAACAAAAACCCTGGTTAAACAACATCGACGTCCATTAAAAAAAAAAAAAAATTTTTTTTGAATTCTCTAAGTCCACAAATATACTAAAACATTATGCCCGTAATTGAAAAAATTGAAATAATTATCAAATTTATGAAAATGTCATGATTGACAGAAACCAGATTTTAAATTCATCTAAAACAATTTTCCGAATTGTTGTCATAATCCTCTTAATGTAGAAATAACACAGCTTTGTTATTGTTGATAATTGATGAAGTTGTTAAATGATGTTGAAGAAAATGTATTTATTTGTGCCAAACCTGGATTTAAAATTATTTGAATAATGTTATGACGGTTTAAAAACTCCTGCATTCTTACTTTAATTACAAATGAATGTACCCTCTTCGCGTTGACAATTTAAAATAAATGTTTGTAAATTTGTTGCTGTGATGAGATATAGTAACAATTGTCACATAATATTTCGTAGCTAATGAAATAGAATGTAATACCGTTTTCTATTTAGCAAAGAATAATTATTTAGAATAAAAGTGAAAAGTAAAAAAAATAATTCACAAACCATATTATAACAGAACTGTCACGTTGAGATTGTAAACAACATTATCTATGAAATGTCAGATTGAAATTTTAAAATGTCAACAGTGTATTATTTTGACAGGTAACAGCTGTTGCTTTGAAATCAAACCGAAAATATTTAAAGCGAATAATAATATAGAATCGTAATAATAATACCATAAAAGATATTTGAATATAATAGAATAGTCTTTTTAAAAACTTTTGCGCGATATTGACAAGTTTCACATTTTATTAACCCGATGAAAAAAAAGTATTGCAAAATTTTTTATATTTGTAAGTTGGTATTCACCTTTGTAACTACACTGCATAATATAACCTCAATAATTATTATATAATGCAAGAACATTTGATAAGCAATGTACGTCGCGATAGTAATGACATTAAATCAATTTGAAATACCTGTGTACAATAAAGACATTTTATAATGCACACAATGACTTTGATATCAACTTCTTTGAGGTTAAAAATAACATACGCGAATCGACAATTGATAATAAAGCGACGCACACGAAAAAAAAAATAAAAAAAACTTAATAGGTATAACGCGTATCTGTAGATAAACAATATTTAATATACATAGCAAAGCATTTACACAACCGTAAAATTTTCCAATAGTATGTATGAAATAAAATCGCCATAATCGGTAACAACAATATGATTGTTACATATGAATTGAAAATTCATCCTTACAAAAGAAACCATGCGGGAATCTTTAGGTACAATTGAAATGTGACATAGTGTCGAACAAGAAATTTACCATCAAGCAATAAAATATAAAAATGTATGACTATATTATCTCAATAGAATATATCAAATTATATTGAGCGCCATAATGTTACCGACTACCTACAACGAAAGAAATTATTGTCGAAAATAATTCTTAATATAGACTGCGTAAAATACATGATGCATTATTATTGAAAATACGACAGAATTGGTAATTAGCAGAAAAATAAACTGAAAAGATTAGCAGGTAGCAAAAATGTAACATTATTATTTGTAAGAGTTGAATTTGAATATAACTTTATCAGTATTTGAACTATAATTAGATAGCGAGGTAGGTAGATAAAACGGAAATTAGCATTGTAGATTTGCAAAAAAATGTTACAATAAACTGAGATTAACTGTGAAGATAATATATGATATTTTTACAATGATTTACACATCTATCGAAGTTATTTTTTTTAGAGATTATAAAAAAATAACCCTCTCACACAAAGTATTAGCCAATCGAGCCCCACGTTGGGCGCCAAAATGTTATGAAAATATTTGCGTAGGACGTCAAAATGTTATAAAGATATTTAACTTTCACATTGGAAGCTAAAATGTTAGGAATATAATACATGGAGAGCATGAGACAAGTGTGATTATTACTAGAATTTCTCAGGCGTGGACCTTAAGCAGGCGGCTGTGTAATACTTTGTATGAGGATAGGTTATTTAAATGAAATAATATAGTGCTTTGACACAGTTAAATTAATTTATTAATTAAGTACAAATGATAATCAGGGCTAGACTAAATTCTGAATGGGCATATTATGGAGCGTTAGTACCGTTTAATCTTGAGGAGTTGATGAATGGGTGAATGCCATATGTAGGCGATCCACGATGCTGCTTGCTGCCTTCGGAGATGGGCGGTTAGTTCCCTCCGCTGCTGACATGTGCTGAACGGCAGGCTGGAGCGACGAACAGGCCTCCAGTCCCGCGGTTTCCCAGCGACGTCCCGTCCAAGGGCGGTTGCCAGCCAGCCGACTATGTTGATGACGGCCAAGGTGGGCGATCTTCGGCCGCATCCCTGCGAGCACCTCTGGCTCCAGGTATAGTCGGAAGGTCTTGTCATGACTGCGTCTGCAGATGCTGGATATGGTTTTAATCCAGCAGAAATAATGTGCTCCCATGGTACTCCGCTGCTGATCCAGGATTTTAATGATTGTCCTGATGGTCTTCAATAATGGATGCCGCTGGTGGGCGCGGATTTATCAATCTTCACATGTTGTTAAAATAATGGCGAACTATTACTATTTGATTACGTCGACCCGCCACAGGGACGGTGGCCATGGTCACCTGTGGCTGCTCAAAGAATGACGAGCTCCAGGCCAGTCCTGCCTAGTGAACCCCTCTGTGCAGATCCTCAGTATCACCAACTGAGCAAAGGTAAGCATTTCAATGCTACCAATATAATGATGTTGAATGTTAACAAACTTCACACCAAAAGTACCCATACACAGATAGTTCACTTGTTGCATTATTTTTTATGTAACATTCTTTCTGAAAATAAAATAAACTGGACTTTTATTCAATAATATGATTAAAAATGTAACGTTCATGTTATAATTATGTCACTATTGTCGATTGCTGTTCACAAATATGTTCAATGAACTGATGAACATATAATTATCCACCACGAATGTCAATGGTAAGGCAGACCAACAACAGATCGTGATTGCAACAATAAATCACAAATATTGATCAGTAACAGCTGTCTTGAAACCGCTTCAACCGTTGACCTATTGACCTCAACTCTACACTTCGAGATACACATCATGTTGCACTAATACCTTAGTAGGTCTACGACACTCAACAGTTGTTGTCCTTTTACCTTTACAAAGCCGAGTCAAGACCATGTTTGCCTTTTTGATTTAAAGTCAATATTACACCTTGCCAAGGCATACAATGGCATGGCCAAGACCTTATTCGTCTAGGTTTATCCCTGAATGACCGCTGTCTGACTGCTAAGTATTTGGAAGGTAAAAAGCAAGGGCTTTAAAGTGGCTATTGGTACGCCTAGGGCCATTCAGTTATTCAGGACATCTGTTATAAAATTTATCGATAATTGAAATACCGAAAATAACTAAGGTTAGAGGACATTTAGGGTCAGTTGTTTCACAAAATTTTAACAATTCATCAAAGTTCAAAGTTAAATTTCAAATTCTGTGAAAGTTTCATTCAAGTTTTATTATTATATCGTTACGGGCTAATTGTTTCACAGAACTGAAATAATAACTGAACTTTCACAGTGTTTGAATATTTACCTTAAGTTAATATTAACTTGAAAATTAACTAAGTTAATATTCAAACTACCCGATGGGATGTAAACTATACTATGGGCCAGTTGTTTCCTAGAATTATTAATATATATAAATAGTTTGACAGAATTCTTACAATTTAACAATTTTCAAAATTAAAATTCAAGTTCTGTTATTATATCATCATAAGCCGGTTGTTTCACAATAACTAAATGGGTAGTAACAGAACATGAAAAGAATTTTCACAGAACTAGAATTTTAACTTTGAGATTTGATGAATTGTCAATTTCTTAGAAACAACGGAATAACCAGACAAAACATGTCAAGTTTAAAGAAAATTTATACGTACTGACTGTTTTCCACAAAAATTATAAATTGATTTCGAAACTGTTCTTTTATCTAGTAAAGCTATGTTTTAAATTTTGAGAAAATATGTTTATTTATAGTACAATAAGGTTTTACCGTTGGTCGTTGGCAGATTTGTTAAATTTTCAAACAAAATTTTGTGTTTTATACAATATACTTTAAAATTATAGCATTAAAATAAATCCATAAATTATTTGGGAAAGTTACTTTTCAGAATTTTAATTTTAGTTCAAATAAAAAATTAGTGTTTTGTGACGAAAATACTTCAGTTTGATACGATTTTAGATTTTCACGGCCAAAAATATTTTTGTTATTGGTTTTTGGGGTATTATGCCGTGTTGCGCTACCTCCTTCTTTAGCCATCGTTTCGGACAGCGTTGCAGTGTCCATCATCTGCCCTGATGATGTCCATCATCTGCCCTGATCTGCCCTGATGATGGACACTGCAAGGCTGTCCGAAACGTTGGCTAAAGAAGGAGGTAGCGCAACACGGCGTAATACCCCAAAAACCAATAACAAAAATACTTCAGTTTGTTTATTTATTTACGGTCTTACCAACTAATATATTT
Organism: Limnephilus rhombicus; assembly: GCA_929108145.2. Lineage (NCBI taxonomy): Eukaryota > Metazoa > Arthropoda > Insecta > Trichoptera > Limnephilidae > Limnephilus > Limnephilus rhombicus. The sequence goes on along the minus strand of OV815288.1, from coordinate 4,747,436 downwards.
AAAAAAAAAAATACATTCTTATTTTGCTTAGACATTATTGAAAAATTATAAATACTTATGATCAAAAAATAATTACAAGAAGTACATAATTTAAATAGTTTTATCATCACGAGTTTAAGCATTTTCGAATGTAGGTATTTATCAAAGCAATTTTTTAATGAAATTAAATCGATATTGAGTTATTTTGTTAAAATGCTGGTATGGAGAATAATTAATCTTTCTCGTCGGAACTGCCCTGTACAGTTGCAACGGTAAATTTTGTTGAACGATGATCGATGATGGCTAGATCATCGTTCAACAAAATTTAAATTCTCGGCCGCTGGTTAACGGCTCTTAATGATTCACCGAACTTGATGCTTGCGAGTGTTTTCTTGTGTATATAATAATGAATTATTTAAGACAGCGAGCGAGTTTTTGAATGTCTAAGCATATTACATTTTCAAAAGCTGGGAAGATATTGATAGAAAGTGTATGGAATTGAGGAAATTCAGTTAAAGGAGAATTAAACGTTGTAGTCGCTAATGAAAGGTCATATCGGGAAGTCAGTGCAGCAAACCATAATAATAAAATAAAATCATTCACGGCCATATTGATATAAATGAAATAAATATTGAAATAAATGTTCACAATTCCCATTTTTTAAGACGCCGCGCCGTAAAATGTTTCACATAAATACACTTAAAAAATACATCGCCTATTTTAGCCCAAATAAGTGTTACCGGGGAGGGGATGCCAACAATGTACAAGGTAAATTATTATGAGCAAAAATGACTCGCATGGCGGATGTAAGGAATAGGTTAATGATTTTCAAAGAAAACAAGGTATTAGAAATACAAAAATAAATATTAGACTAAAAGGTGACATCCTGAAACTAAGGCTGTCTGGCTTGGGCTTGCTTAGGTTTAAATAGTTAATTTTGATACCATGGTAAGTTGAAAGGACGCATGGTGAAATCTTCTTTTGTGAAACGAATCTCACATCGTGAGATGGGCAGGACTCCAGAGAAATGGCTCCCAGCCAAAAGGACCCTCCAGAAACAGCAAAGGCGGATGATTCTCGATGCCCATCATCCCTCCAGGATGACTTCCAGTCAACTCTCAAGATGGCGAGTATGACGTGCAAAATTTACAATCACATGGTCTTCAAAAAGGATCTGTCGTAGAGAACCGCCCTGAGCTCTCGGCTGAATGGCGTGCTTTCTGCACAAAGACTGGCTGAATGGCGTGCCTTCTTTTCAAATCTGCTCATTTTGAATCCGTCCAGGATCACCAATTGTTGTATTAAAAAATATTGTGGGGCTCGCAATATTACCAATGCCCAAATGTCAATGGGCAAGCACTAGAGGTGCCACTAGTGATGTGCCGAATCGTTTTTTATTCATTTTTATTCCAGTAAAAAGAAAATTACATTTTCACTTATTTAACTAGAAATAATTAAACACATTAAACTAAACTAAACATAACAATGCAGCGCTATTCTATGTCGTTACTTTGTTTATCAAGAATAAACTTTAATAATTTTTTTTTACATATACCCAGTTTATTTTCGTTTTTAATGTCCCCCCTAATAATTTGCCCCCTTCGTAACCAATGGATTGTTTACCATATTTAGTGTGGATGGTGTTTAAATGTATGTTATCGTATTGTCGTGTAAAGTGTTTGTGTACTTGGGATGTTTTAATGAATTCTGTGTTTGTATTTACGAGTTTATTGTTTATTTTGTAAATAAAGAGACACGTATTGTATTCATATAGTTTTCTTAGTGTTAATAGTTTTATTTCCATATATAATGTTTTTGGATGTTATGGGCTTGTAGTGAAACAGTTTTTTGATAACCTTGTTTTGTATTATCTGTAATTCATTTATGTATGTTTCACATGCATTTCTCCAGATTTCAAACAAATAATTTAAATGTGACTGTACGAGACTATAATATAAACTTTTTAAAATTTATTTGGCAACAGATATAATAGCCGGCTAAATACTCTAATTAAGGGGATGATTTTGTCATTAATACTTTGTATATGTTGTTTAAATGTCAAATGTTGATCAATGCATAGAACCAGGTATTTTTCCTGAATCAGGATTTGCAGGTCATTATTTTCAATTTTTAAGGGTACATGAGGAGGAATAATTTTACGGGTTGAGCTTAAGATCATGTATCCTGTTTTTTTTACATTCATTGTTAAAATATTTTATTGGAGCCAACTATTGATTTTTTCTAGGTCTCTTTGTGCATTTTCTAGTAAGATGTCTAAATCTTTACCCCAGTAGAAAATTGCAGTATCATCTGCATGTAAAAAGATTTCACCATTTAAAATTAATTGCGAAATATCATTGATGTAAATTTGGAACAGTAGTGGACCTAGTATGGATCCCTGCGGAACTCCATAGTTTATTGGAACATAGTTGCTATTTTGATTGTTAATGCTAACGAATTGCTTTCTATTGCTGAGATATGATTTGAATAGATTAAGAGCAGGACCAACTACACCAATTTTCTCGAGTTTCTTGAGAAGTATGTTATGGCTAACTGTAACAATGCCATTCCTAAGTTTACTGATTAAGTCATTAACTGCTCCTAGTGTGTTTGATTTTTTCCTGAAGCCATATTTTTTTTTATTAAAGAATGATTTTCTTAACAGAAAATTGTTTAATCTTTCGTAAATTACACGTTCAAAATTTTTTGATAAAATTGGTAAAATTGAGATGGGTTTGTAGTTTGAGATATTTGTTTTGGACCCACCTTTGTGAATTGGAATCACCTTAGCAATTTTACAGCTATCGGAAAAAGTTCCCTCTTTAAGACATTGATTAATTAATTTCGTTAAATTGGGAACCAATTCTGCGGCGAGACTTGGCGCTGTCTTACATTTAAGAGATTTTAATATTTGACTTATTTCTAACTTTGTAGTGGGTTTAAAATATAAAAATTGAATGCTGTCATACAGTAATGTTATTTCATTGGCTGGATTGTGTTTGACTTTGCCATGTATATTATCGGCTAAGGATGAGCCAATGTTGCAAAAAAATTGTTAAATTTGTCGCATATCTCCACATTGTTAGTGATTATTTCATCATTAATGATTAATTTATTACAAAAACTTCTCGAGGTGCTAGATTGGTTCTCAAGAAGATTATTAATTAAGTTCCAAGTGTTTTTACTGTTGTTTTCTTATTTTTAAAAAGATTATTATAGTATGTTTGTTTTAAGTTTCGTTTTTTTGTAGTGATATTATTTATTAATTTTAAAAATTCTGCTTTTAATAGTGTGTTATTTGGTTGTTTTTTTAGTTTCTAGAGATTGAGGTTTGTCCTTTTGATATGCTCGGATGTTTGTGGCGCGATATCTTTTTAATTCTGAAGTATTTTTTTAGTTTTTCTGCAGAAGTATTTTTATGATCACAAAAATTGTGGATGGAAGACTGTTTAATTATTGCACCATTCTTTCGAATGCATTGTATGTTTTGATGCATTATATTGATGGTGGTTCTGACATTTTGACTCTTCTCATGTCAGCTCGAAGTTTGGACATTCTCTTCTTCCAGATCCCAATTTATTGTGGTTTGAGTGCATTTATTATTTAAGATATTTTCAGGGCGATTTTGTACTTCTTGGTATTCTATTTGGTCGGTGAATCTTGCATGTTTAAGCATCTGAACAATTTTTTAAATTTCATAATTCAGCTTGGACTCATTTAGGTGCCTGTTTTCTGTGACTGGATGTATCACAATAGTTGTGTGTTTAAGATTTTGCATTATATAGTGGAGATTACTCTGCAGATTTGTCGGCGATTTATCTTCTGTACCCGGAAACAGAATAACTTTCATGAAGTACATTTGACATAAAATTATCAATCGTAGCATCTGGGTAAATGTGACTACAGAATTTTGCATGATTTGGTAATTTTTTTTCAATTTTTCTACTCTGTCGTTTACTCTGTTCGTCACCAAATATAAGAAAGTTTATTTTTTCTTCCTCCAAAGGCGGATCTCTTAATATTTTGTTCATTCCCTCGAGAATCGTACCTTGATCCGCAGTTTTTTTTATGTCATTTTTCACGCCGTCGTTTTTATTTTTTATATTTTTGGAGGGACATTTATTTTCTTTTTTAATTTTCTTGCAATTTGTGTTAAGTTCGTCATATTTTTCGGACAAAATTTTCATTTGATTCAGGATTATCAAATTTTTCTTTAATATTTCCTCCATTTTGTCTTCATACATTTTAGATTGCTCTGTTAATTTATTTTCAAAGAAGGTTTTCATAATCTCAAACTCCTTTCTGAAAATTTTTTTAATGTTAGAAAGATTTTTTTCAGTAGCATCTTGTATCTCGTTTACCCTGGTGGCGCGCGTAGTAGCGGTATTGTGATTTGTTATCATTTCTATTATTTCCTTGCACACAAATTTATGCAATTTGCATTACGGGAGCAATAGCAATAATTATGACAGCTCTTATAACTTCAGACTGCACCTCGCACAGAAATAAATTTCTCATTGCACCTTGCAGACACCGAGGTACTTTGTCTATGGTGGTTATCACTCGGCTGTCAATTATGCCAAAATAGTTTAATCAAAATTACGCCTGGTACACTCACCCGGGTAACTTGGCAGTTTTATTTTATTTTAATAGAGCAGCAAGTATAGTACAACACCGCAATTAATCGATTACAAATTATTTTCACAGAGAACTACAATGACAGTTGTTGTTTTAAGTGTTGCCAAAATTTTCATAGTGTTGCCAAACCTATCATTAAAAATGTATATCCGCGGATACGGATCCGAATATGGATATTTGGTAACAACATCCGTGGATACGGATACGGATCTTTATTTTCGAATTCAATCGTGTCGGCGCGCGAGACTTTGAAACGATAGTTGACGTTACGCCCGCCGCAACGACGGTATGGAAACTAAATACGATAAAATATTTGATTTTAAGGAATAAAAAATACTCTGAATGGAATTTAATAGTTTTTAATTCTACCTTATCACCTATATATAGCATTTCATACTATCGATTGAAAATTAATAAGATAAAAGATCCGCGAAAAAGTAACGGATACGGATACGGATATCCGGAACATCACTAGGTGCCACACACCGAAACCATAAATAAAGTGTGTATAAGAGGGTGCACAATTGCACATACCTTGTTACAAATACTTTTAAGGAAAAAAAAAATCGGTACTCACCCGGATGTACAATAGTGAGGCGTGGAATTGGGAGACGATGGACAAGGCAGTTACCGCGCGTTTTCATCTTCCGACAAAATAGCCCAAGTCATAATATCCCAAGACAAAATGTATCTCCACTACGCTGAATTCTTTTTTTGTTAGGTTGGGTTAGGTTAGGTTTTAGTAGATATTTTATGGGCGATGGTTTGTCCGTAGGATATTTTGTCGGGGGATGCGTGTGATGTAAAGCCATGAGTGACCTTACCACGAATGCGCTAATATAAATTATATCTCAAACAGGACCATTATTAGATGGTCTGGATATACCGAGTATAAAGAACAGGACTGATGGAGATTAGAGTGTGAGGAAAAGAATTCTGGTACAAGTGGAAGTAAGAGATCGGGCATGGCCCAGGAACAGAAACTGAAATTTTCAATAACTTTGACGTACCAAATGTACAACAAATATATTCCAAAAATATATTATTGAAGCTCTTCAAAAATAATGAATCCTCTACTAGACCGTGTATGCATAACACTAGATCGAATAAAAATGATATAAAAAATATTCCAAGTTATAAAACCACATTTGGACAAAGAAACTATACATACTTTGCAACAAAACTCCATAACATCCTCCCCCAAGACATAAAACTAATAAAAAATCCAATTGAATACAAATCAAGAATAAAAATATGGCTTAAAGAGGTCAATGAGAAAATCCTAGCGAAGACGCTAAAAACGACATAGAAGACAAATGAACTATATTTAAATAACTTTAGTCCTCCTCGGCACAGGACCCTCTAGTGAGGAGGACTAAGAAATACAATATTTTTTTACTTAATTTCACATTCCATTTGTATGTAAAATTTTTGTATATAGTCGCTATAATAAAAAAAAAAAAAAAAAAAAAAAAAAAAAAAAAAAAAAAAAAAAAAAAAAAAAAAAAAAATTGTATCCAAGTCCAAGTCGTTTCAGTCGCCTTACGCGCTTCGTTGCTCTATCTGTTTCTGTGAGGGTGACGACCGTAATTATAGAGGGGTTAGCAGAGAAGATGGAACGCGTTTTTTTTTATACTTCAAAAAAAAAAATTACATTCAAAATTAATTTTTCAAGTAAAAAGACAACGCGTGTTTTTTAAGTTTCAGTGTAAAATTTTTATAATGTTAAAATTTTTAATTTTTCAATATAAAATGTAAATTTTCAATGTAAATTTTTTTTTTGAAGTAAAAAAAACGCTTTCCATCCTCTCTATACTTACGATCGTCACCCTCAGTTAAAAAAAACGCGTTTTTTTTAACTTAAGAAATAAATTTTCAATGTAAAAAAAATTGTAAGTTAAAAAAAACGCGGTCCATCCTCCCTGCTAACCCCCCTGTATCACGGTCGGCACTCTCACAGAACAGATAGAGCAACGAAGTGCGTAAGGCGACTGAAACGAGGTAGTGTTTGTAAGGTGATTTATGCATTACAATCCCTACCGCATTTCAGTCGGTAGCGCGACTGTAACGCGGTAGGGATTGGAAATACGCAACCGGGACGTGCGCGTTTACCAATTCCGCCATTGCCACCTTCTGTCAAACGGTCATATTTTTCAATCTCATATTTTAAACAATATTATATTATCTTCAACTATTTTTTTCCATATTACGGGAAACTACCCTTTTGACTGGAAACAGTCATTCTAGGAATTGGTTTGTAACCTGGATAGCGTCACGGATAAATACATCCGATTTTATTTATATGGAACTTTTGACTTTTTTATAAAAGTCTAAATGAATATTCAATTTTTTTTATAAGAAAATCTCTGTTTTTATAACTGTTATAGGTTTTTACCATCAACGTAATGTATCATTGAAGAAGAAAATAACAATAATAATCTAAACGAAAATATGAAAGAGAACAAGACACCGAAAAACAGAAAAAGGTAATGGTCGCAACTAGGACTCGAACCCAGAACCTCTCGTCTAACCGGGACGTGCGCGTTTACCAATTCCGCCGTTACCACCTCGTGTCCCAGTTGCGACTATTATCTTTTTCTATTTTTCTGTGTCTTGTTCTCTTTCATATTTTCGTTTAGATAATTATTATTATCTTCTTCAATGATATATTATATTGATGGGAATAACCTTCAAAAGTTATAAAAAGAGAGTTTATTATTAGTGAAGAGTGAATTATTAAGAGTGAATTATTTAACTGACAAGTGGATCTGACTGATTCTATAAAGTATTTCAACAGCTTTCGATTACTAATAACTGAAATATTCATTATGGTACCATTCACATTTATTATGCAAGTCACATCCTGGTAAAGTTTGTTTAAACCAAGTATAATAATTAGACTCGGCTTTGCCATTATAAAATGATAATAGGGTGTATTATATAAGTGCAATCAATGCCTTATTACTTACGCATCGTAAACACACCGCATGTGTGGAATAGACGTGGGCAAAATTGAATGACCGAATTAAATGAATAAATTCAATCTTGTGACACACTCAATCTAATTCTCAATTTCAAAAGGAATTGATTCTTCATTCCTTATCTTTGGCCTTGCATCCTACGATTTTTAATGACACCATACATTTTTAATTTCCATTTATTTTACTGTTAAATTATTTCAATGAATAATGTGTTCTGTAAACGATTTAAATATTATATTGTTTCATAGGTATTTAAATATTATTAAACGGGCCGCGCGCCGCGAAGTGGTCGACGGACGGTATTGTGAACGACTCGCCTATTACGATTGTATTCCGCTACCGCCGCGCCGCCATTCTAAAAACACCCGAACATCATCAAAGTCCATGTCCCAAAATGGCCAAAACGCGGCCGCGATTCATCCGGGTTGCCCGAGCATCTCTTTCACGCAATGAATTAATCATTCATCCTAATCAATAGTCCTGAGATTGTACTAAGGTCCCCGCCGTCCCAGGTCCGTGTTCAATGTCCGCGTCCCAGGTATCTAGTCTGTCGAAATCGAGATTGTCCGATTCCGACAGACAGAGGAATTAAAACAAAAGTCTTTTTCACTTGTGACGTCATGCGTCATCGTCACGTCAATGTCACGATATGTCCCAAACGCATCCCAGTCCTAGGTCCGCAGCTCGCGAGTAAATCAAGTCACTGCTAGGTAAGACACAAAACATTAGTCAAAAGTTACTAATTCATTCCTCAATGCCAGCCCTTAATCCGTCCGCGCGGTTCATTTATTCCCCCGCGCGCCAAGCCGTCAATTTCATTACATAGTTAGTCGAAAACTTTCGACTTTGAATCTGAACATCAGCAGTGAGAAGCTAAAATGATGCTTATCTGTTTTTTGGTACGTACGGAAGATATTGTACCTACCTACTTTTAGACGTAGATCTTGGGTCGATATAATATGTAAATTTGCAGATATTATAAGGCCAATTAGCTGTGGTTAGCTGTCATAAAATACTCATCTTAATGTTAAATGTATGTTTATATTAGATCACGTGAAATAGAACAAAATTATAAGTTTAATAAATAAAATAAAATCAATAAAATTTTAAGGGTGAAACGAAAACTTGTATAATTTTAAGATATAATTGCTAGCAATAAATACATTTTACATACGAAAAATTACGACACTAAAAAAAGACAAACAATATAGGATTTAGCCTGCGAGATAAAGAGATAGAATGTTCGGTCTCCTCTTTGTGTGGTGTTTCGTAGCCTATTGGTCTCCTCTTTGTGCGGTGCTTCGTAGCCTCCCCACTCATTGTGATTTGAAAACCGATGAAACGAAAAAGTGACACTAAAAAGAGTCAAACACATTAATCTTTAGGTTTTAGCGAGATAATCAGATAGAATAATCGGTCTCCTCTTTGTGCGATGCTTGGTAGCCTATCAGTCTCCTCTTTCGCGGTACTCCGGGTACTCACTCCGTGGCCTCCCGGTCTCGTGTGCGGTGTTAGCCTCCCCATTCATTTAATTTTCAATTTTTTTTTTTTTCTTTTTTTTTTTTTTTTTTGGGATTTAATTGAATTAAAGGAATCAATTCAAAAGGCCATGGGAATCAGACTGAATCGATTCACTCCTGGGAATCATTCTGCCCACGTCTAGTGTGGAATAAAATAATCCCCTCAGGCTAAAACGCCGCAAAATGCAATAATAATAATTATTGCTTGTCGAGGGCGAGACACTCGATTCAATCTCTGGGTAAGGCTGTGTAGTGTGTACAGAGTCGAACCTTTCGACGTAACACCTGCGCAGCCTATTCATACAAAACTTTTTTTTTTTAATATCAGGCCAAAATTCCCAACCAAACCTAATAGCGAAATCTTGACCCCCTGTTTTTTCTTATATTCATAAACAACCTTGGCTCGAAATTAAACTGTGACTCTGCTTTTTTAGCCGATGAACTTAAAATTTTTCGTAAAATTAAGTCTTTTTTTTACATTAACTCCACACAGGAAGCCCTGAGGAAAATAATTTCCCTCAGAGCCTATGTCATCTGGGATGCTGTGTGGAGGGTCTTTTTGAAGTTATGGCGTGACCAAAGGAAACAGGGATTAATTTTTATATTATAGGAGTATAAATGTATGTGCAGTCATTGGTTTTTTTAAATAGGTTTATAAGAATAGTCAATAATCCATAAGCCCCGGCGCGCATTGCTTTGGCTTTAAGCAGAGCGTTTTCTAAATCAGATGTAGACCTTCCTCTTTTTTTTAATTATTTACGCTTAAATGTTGTTTATTGAAACAACATTTAAGCCTAAATAATTCAGTATCAAAAATAGAGGTATCTCTATTAGTTTATCTATATTATTTAAAATATTGAAAAACTTTAAACTGTACGAAAAATATGTATAATATTATGCTACATCATAATGCCTAGAGACGGGCAAAGCGGCTAAGTTGAACGGGAATGAAATGATCCGGTTCAATGAGTCGGCTCAATTGAACGACTGAATTAACGGACTATTAACTACGGACACACTTGCTCATTAGAAGCCAAAGAGCATGGTACCTAGTAGCAATTGCTACCCGCTCACTCGTTCGCAAATATCCGCGAACCGCGAGCAAGTGTGTCCGTAGCTTTGAAGATCGGTCTTACGGAACCGGATCTTACGGATCCGGATCTTACTGATCCGGATCTTACGGATCCGTATGAAGATCCGGGTCACTGAGCCGACTCGTTCGCGAACGACTCACTTCTCTACGAGCTTCGAATTCAAAATGGCCGTCACCGATCAGCTGGTCGGCGCTTTATCTTATTTGGGGTGTTTTTCGGGGGATCTTGAAAAATTAAAACTTTGAAAATTGTTTTAACTATTAAAACAAACTCTAAAAAAAAAAATAATTTGGACCTTCCCGCTAGTGTGACGTCACATATTTTGCAATTTTACATCTAAAAATAATCAAAACAGTAGTTCAAATTTTTTTACATGTGACATCACAGAGCTGATGACCCTCCCTCTACATCAGCCTTGCGTTCTCTGCCTTTTATCCACATTTCTTCACATCCACGTGGCTTTACAAAACATGCTCGTGTCGTGTCTTCCTCGAGCGTCCCCGACTTCTTCTACCAATCACATTTGCGTCATATATTCTTCTTACACTCCTTTCCTCGTTCATTCGCCCTACATGCCCAAACCATGTGAGCGTCCCTTTCTTAATCTTACTCATTACGCTTACATCAGCCTTGAATTCTTTGCGGATCTCAATGTTTCAATACATGGTTTTACCGCACAATCGCCTCAGGGATCCCATTTCTACAGCATTCAGTCTACTTTCATCCTTCCTCTGCCAGTTCCGTGCCTCATCATCAGGGTAGCCTGCATACATCAGGGTGGGTACCAGTACTCCCTTGGGGATTGTATTTTTTCATTAATCTGAAATATCCAAGGAAGAAATGCAACTATTAAAAGAATTTTGCAATATCTGTATTTTTTTACAATAGCTGCATACAGGAGCCCCTGAGGAAAACGGCACCTATTTCATCTTTGGAGATGCTCCAGTCTTTTTAGGGAAAAGAAGGAGAGGAAGTTCTGGGAAGGAAAATTGAGGAGAGGGTAGGAATCTGGGAGTCAATGTGTTCAAGAGTGACAGACGTATAAATCCAATCCTCCCACTGCGGTGCAAAGCGGTCGTCGAGAAAGTCAGGCTGGAGAAATCCAACCAGTATCTTCCGATCCGGTCCGCCACGTAATAGGTGAGCAAACGCATCTGCCGCCAAGACCTAAATAAACCTCACCCCATAAACCCGGACTCCCCTGCTAAGTCACCAAACCACTTGGGGTGACCTATGGGAAGGGTATTGGCTATCCAATAAATGGTTCCCGGGGCGGCGGTACCCGCCTTCCATATTGAATTGTATTATTTCTATATTCATCTCCATGCTAATTTCTCACGGTCCATGGGACTCTATTATTCCTAATTGGAGTATGTTTCTAAGACTAAAGGGTTATGTACGAATATATTATATTATATGTATGAATTAGTTTGAAATGAATATTGCATCACACTTAGTATTAGATCGATCTAGAAAACCCACAAGTGTTTTACAACCGCCTCGTTTATAGCTTTATACATTCTACCTGTATTAGGCTGGGCGTGGGCACATACATCATTAGATTGTCTGCTCCGATTCTCTCATCAGATAACCGGTAGGCCTTTGCGCCGTACATTTCTTTTAAAAGCCCGATACAACACATCCTATTTGAAAACCGGATCGGTAATAAAAATAGGACACGGCCTTCCGCGTCCGTCGTCCAATCCCGTCTGAAAAAGGGGTTCCATGCCAACTCAGAATGAAACCAACTCAGAAACACCTCAGAAAGGTCATTAAAAGCTATGAAAAAATAATTTTAAAATAGCCGGTAACCCTAACCTAACTTAACCTATTTAACCAATTTTTTAATATTTTTTATCATCACTCTTAATGACCTTTCTGAGGTGCTTCTGAGTTGGTTTCATTCTGAGTTGTCGGTGTTATTATCTATCTGGTTTTCGAATCGGATATGTGATATGTTTATCCGATCCGATTATCCGATCAGACAATCGGAAAGCAAAATCAGATGTATGCGCCCAGCCTTATACTGTACAGTTGTACACGAACAGTACTCCCCCTGTGATTACACCACTTCTGTTGCACCAATCAAGAGTTTATGATGTGAAAACTTCTTTAGAACCGTTGTGATTTAGAATTCGCTGAAACTAAAAAGCGACACTAAAAGGAGACAACCACTTACTTCTCCAGGATTTATCCTGCGAGAGAATGAGATAGAATAATCGGTCTCCTCTTTGTGCAGTGCTTCGTAGTCTCTTGTCTACTTTAGTTGTCTGAAGGTTTCACTTCTACCGCGTGTGAACTCTACACTGCAACGTTGTGATTTGAAACTCGATGAAACGAAAGCGAGCGACACTAAAAATAGACAAATACAAACATCTACAGGATTTAGCCTGCGAGAAAATGAGATAGCAATAAAATAAAATGCTTTTTTGTTTAAAACCACGAGATTTATTAATTTATGAAAGGACCGGTTTCGCTTTACTCCATCATCTTCGGGGTACGAATTAATACTGACAGTATTACATGGCAATATTAATTTGTAACCTGCAGTTGCTTGATTATTGTACTGTCAGTATTAATTTGTACCCTGAAGATGACACTCAAAATTTTGGATAGCAAATTTGTAAAAAAATTGGAAACTTTGGGATTTTTTTTAAAATTATTTTTACAAAAATTTATATACTTCAAAAATTATTTTTATTTCAATTTATAAAATTATAAAGATTATTTTATCACATTTCAAAACACTTTTCAGTTTTCTGATATGTTAAGAAATATTCCATTTAATTCGATATTATTGCAAAATATTGACAAAATATTGCTGAGGCCTGAGAAGTTAAAAAGGGTATCAACCATGGAACTAAGATTGAAGGGAAGCGGCAATACTTTCGGAATATTACGGGGATAAGCGAAAAACCTATGTAGCTCTCCAAATTTGTAGCCGTCTAGTGGGAGGGGATAGAAACGGGGAATGTGGCTAGCTTGCGGGGGGAAGGCGGCGCTCTGGAGATAAGGGCCGAACTGTGAATGGGAATCATTATTATTTTTATATTTTTTAAACTTTCGTTAACTTTTTATTACATTTTGGACATAAAATATAATAGCTTAATTGAAAAATAAGTAATGAAATGAGGAGAGGGTAGTAACAAGGAGACTGGAGACTTATGTGTTGTTTAATTTTTATTGTTCCCTATACAAGTTATTTTAAGTTACCTTCATCTACTAGGACGTACTTAACTCATTTTTTGCGAAATCAAGATTTGTGAAGCGCTTGTCGAAATACATCGGCCTCACTTTTCACTTGACTAGTGCAAGTGGGTAAAAAAACTAGTGTTATGAACTCACTGTAACTCAAGGCACCATTCCTTGGTGCTATCATTGCTTAACTCATCAGTTTGAAATAGATTTTAATTTATCATATAAATAGTAAGTATGGTTTTTTATACGTATTTTATAAAATCAACAGACTTGCAGTGAAAATTTTTGTGCGTTCTATTCTGATGTAAGCTGGTGCTTGTGTTTTAAGAAAGGAGTGCTCGATATTAATCTTATAAAAGAACTGTATTTACAGTTTTACAATGATAACAAAAAAATAAGTGATAGGAATAAACACTGCTTGACTTATTTGCGTGGGCAAATAAATTTTATTTGATTAATTTGTGTTATTTCATAATTAATTTATTTAAAAATAATGTACATATTATTTTATACTAGCAGATCCGGCCACACGTTGCTGTGGCTAACGTAAAAAAATGCCACGCCATTACCCAACCTTTATAACCAACGCCATCTGTTAAATTAAATCCACACCGCCCATATTTGCCAGCCCATTGCCCGCTGCCCGCTGCCGCTTAACCAGATATGTTATATATTTCAATAAATTTACACAAAACCTTGACAAATTATATACCTAAACCTTTCTCATGAATCACTCTATGTATTGGTGAAAACCGCATGAAAATCCGTTTGGGTAGTTTTTGAGTTTATCGCGAATAGACAGACAGACAGACGCGGCGAATAACTTTGTTTTATAATATGTAGAGATATACCATATATCACAAGAATCCCAACTGCTTCCGTCTGTAGCATGTACGTTGTGAGGCTGAAGGTAAATGGTGAGGGGAAATAAATGGTGGAGAGAAAGCTGGAGAAGTACTCGGCTATTCAGATCTAGTCGACAAATACGGCTAAATTAATTTCAAGCAACATTTCAATTATGAATGGTGGTCTTACCTACGCCAGAGCGATACTGAGAATGTCTTCCACCTGGAACGTGCCGGAAATATATTTTATAATGTTTTTAATTATAAAATGTTGAAAACACAGATCAATCGAATAAAATTTATTTCGGGATTTGAACCCGCGACCTCCAGATTGTTAGTCAAGAGCTTTACCCCTCGACCACGAGGGCATGTCAATGTGACTTTTACATAACAATACAGTGATTATAAACTTTGAATTGACGTTGTAAACATATGTAAAAGGAGTGGTAAATTAGTAGGAAGAAAATCTAAAAATAACAGTGCAAAAAAGACAAAGTAAAAATTTAAAAAATGAATAAGCTAAATGATAAAAAACATATACCTATGACATGTGTGAATCACAACTTTATATTTGTGCGTTATGATTAATAAAAACATAAAAGTTTTTTGGTAATTTTTAATTATTATAATTTAAGTTGACTGATTCGGCCCATTGGCAGTCGGAGTTCACGTGATAACATCGGGCTCATGGCGATGGCGGTTGAAATGAACACGCCGAAAATTATAAAATGTATATTTAAGCTATGTTTAAACACTTTCATGTGAAAGGTAAGACTGTCTTTCTTCTTAAAGGTCTTCATAGAACTACTTTTACACAATTTTACGGCACAGTGGACCATTTTTCTAGGTTTTATGAACGTTTTTCTGTGAGCTCTATGCGCGACCGAGGTGTAAAAGCCAATGTCAGCCATCTAAAAACCGTTCGGTAAAATTTTTGAAAAGGCATGCTTTGGGCAGAGGGGCACACTTTACATGCCGTCTCTCTAGTATCCATACTCTTAGGTATCAACAGTGTCGAACGGATGGTTATAAAACCGGTATGTTATGTCTCTACGCAAATAGGATTTACGGGCATTGTGTTCAATCAAATAGCAGTGGTCAGTCACCCTCGTGGTCTGTAAACTCTGTAAGTCACTTCAAGGGATAAATATCTCCACCCAGAGCGGTAAAATCCTTGACTCTCGGTCAAGATACCACAGGTTAAAAACCTAGCATGTGCAGAAAGTAAAAAATCTTTATGTGAGTACAAAAAGAACTTGATATAGTGAGTATAAAGAAACATGTTGAAAGAATTTAAAGAAAATTTCGTAAATTTTAAACATAAATTCCCTTAGAGTAAGAGGATATAAATCACCTCTATTCTCTACATCTTCTCTACTCTCTACTCATTGTAAATTAAAGTACTAGGGTGCGTCTGTCTGTCTGTCTGTTCGCGATAAACTCAAAAATACTAACGGATTTTCATGCAGTTTTCACAAATAGATAGAGTGATTCATAATGAAGGTTTAGGTTTTTGTCAAGATTTTGTGTAAACTAGTTGAAATCTTAATATATAAAACAAAGTCGGGTTAGTTACACTATTTATAACTCGAGAATGGCTGGGCTGATTTTGATGATCTTTGATTTGTTGGATTTGTCTCCGCCCCGGATAGGATAATAACTGTTAAAACATCACAAAAGTTAACGAAATAAATAGTTATAAAGAAAATTATTTATTTTAAGAAAACTAATCCCCATACATTTTGTATGGAACGAATTCTCCTATTTTGAAAGAACTGCAGCAATATTGTGAGGGATATTGAACTGTGCATGAATTCCAAACATTCAAAAACGTCAAATGTCAATGCGTTGATTGTTGTGCATTTGTTTTTAATCATATAATGCTGCCCTTCTTTCTTACACACTCAATGTCAATAGTCGAAAATTAGACAAATGGTGAACGTACGTCCGCACACCTCCAAAGGAAAAATACAATAATTATAATAAATCTCTGAAATGAGCTCCACACAGGAGGCCCTGAGGAAAATAATTTCTCTCAGGACCTATGTCATCTTAGGAGATGCTGTGTGGAGGATCTTTTTAAGGAATGGGGAGGATAGAAAGTTCTGGGAAGGAAAAGGGTATGAGGGGTGGGTAGGAATCTGGGGGTCAGTGTGTCCGGGAGTGACAGACGTATGAATCCATCCCTACAACTGTGGTGCAAGGCAATGGGTCGAGAGAGTCCGGCTGGAAAGGTCAAAAGGCCTCCCTCAACCAGTCTCTCTCGATCCGGCCCGCCACGCAGCAGGTGGGCAGGCGCATCAACTGCCAAGACCCGGACATAAGTCACCTCATGAACCCGGGCACCCCTGCTAAATCACCAAACGTAGCGAACCACTTGGGGTGATCTATGGCAGAGGTTTTGGTTATTCAATAAATGGTTCCCGGAGCGGCGGCACCCGTATCCGCCTCCCGAATTCCCGTAAGTAATTGTAAAAGTAAGAAAATCACAAAAATATAAATCCGTACACAACGCCATCTCTGATACTGACAAAAACAAAACACGGACAGTTGCGCATTGATAATTCTTTCATTGCGTAATTTTTAACTTAATAAAAAAACTGAATTTAATTCAACAGCTATTGATTCTGAGGCGGTACGAAGTTCGTCGGGTCAGCTAGTATATAATATATAAAGGAGAATGTCTTTACGTGGTGGAACGCCAGGCTGGCAAGCGGGCATTGTGGATTTGATTTGTTTGCAAATTAACAGATGGCGGTGGTTATAAAGGTTGGGTAACCATCCAGTAGATGGCGTTGAGTTTCGTTAGCCACAGCCAAAGATATCAATATCTTTGGCCACAGCAATGCGTTTCCGGGTCAGCTAGTAATGAATATTTTAAATATTCCAACTTTAGAAAACAGAGGAAAAATAAACGATCTAACCTATTTATTAAAATTATTTAACTATAAATTCGACTGTTGTAAACTCTTTTAATTAATAAATCTTCATGTACCTACACGAACGACTAGACAAATATTAACATTTTACATGCATACATCTCATTCCAACTATAGTGTGCTTTCTCCAATACAGCGCTTACATAGTCTTGGTAACAAATATTTAAACAATATGGAATACAATTTGAATTTTGCAAACTTCAAACGAGGTATGTGCCAACTATTTCTACTTACTTCATAATTTATTTTATCTCTATTCTACGGTACCTACTTTGTGTCAACTCTAATATTCTATGTACTTAATCTAATTTTGTTTCTTATATTTTATATTATTTCCTGTATTTTATCAAAAACATGTACTGCACTATGGGCGTTTAAATAAATAAATAAATAATACAAAAATAAAGATACTTTGTAGTTTCTATGTACCTAGATTGCATGCAGTTGTCAAAACTTTCTTAAAAGTAGTAAATGTGTTCAACTGCACGGAATATAGTTTTAAAAAAATACCATAAAACATCCCTCAATAATAACAATCACTGTTATTTTATTTCAGTTGGCATATTTATTTGTTAGAATATTACAATCTGAATAATAGAAGAGTATGTATGAGACGATGTACGAATGTGAACAGGGTGTGTGCCAAGACCGAGCTGTTTGGCGGTCCGTCCTCTCTGCCTACCCACCCTTGCGGGTAAATGGCGTTATGCTTAGTTAGTTAGCAAATTGCACTTCATGATTACTATTTCACAAAATTATTATCTTTATGTTGTGTTTGTAAAAGCCTGTATGTACTTTAATATACATCTTAATATATAAAACAAAGTCGAGTTAGTTACACCACTCATACCTCAAGAACGGCTAGAACGATTTTTATGATCTTTGGTTTGTTGGATTTGTCTCCGCCCCGAATAGCAGAATAGCTATTGAACGTGTGTCTGCACCCCTCCAAAGGAAAAATACAATAATTTTAATAAATCTCCCTCACACGTATAGAGAAAATGAAACGCAATTACCGCAAGTAAGTGGAAAAGTAAGAAATATTAAAAATGTAAATCCGTACACAACGCCATCTCTGATAGTGACAAAAACAAAACACGGACATTTGCGCATCGATAATTTCAATTGTGTAATTTTTAACTTAATAAAAAACTTAATTTAATTCAGCTAATAAGTTAACACAACAGTTGTTGATTCTGAGGCGGTACGAAGTTCGGCGGGTGATGCATAAAACTCGACAGGTTAGCTTTACCTTCATGATATTATTTGCAAATCTTTTCCGACTTAAATTGCGTCAAAGGAATTCTTTTAATCTCGCAGACCATTTTCAATAATGAGTTTAGGATCTTTCTGGATTCTGAGCAAGAAGTGTTCTTCTTTCTGTCCAAAACTATAAAATACTTATTATTGTCTGAATTAAAAATCATCCCATTAATTGGTGTATTTGGTAGAATTGCTCATCTTTTACCAACAGAGGTAAAGGGGGGCCTATACTTTAGCTTAATCCAGTCCCACCTAAATTATTTAATAGAAATATGGGGTAACACCGGTAACACACACATTACTTACTTAACTTATAAATAATAGAGAACACAGTTATTAAAAAACTCTTTAACTGTAACCCAGACACTCCTACAAAAAAACTATACCAGGAAATAAACCTTTTGAAAATAAGAACATTGTACGAATATAACATATGTCTTTTAATCTACAAAATACAAAATGGACTTATACACACAAACACAACATTTATAAAAACATCACAAGTACACGAACATTATACTAGACAACACAATAAATTGTACACAAATACTGTCAAGACTGAAAGTGGCAAGAGAGGTATTGGCCTCGAGGGAGTTCACATATATAATCTCCTTCCAGATAACCTATAAACGGAAAAGAATATAAAAACCTTTAAAAAAAGATATTTAAACTTAAGATGTTGGAACAAAATTAAAAATATTACTTCTATACTTGTACTACTATATTTTTGTTGTTTGTTTTTGGGGTGTTATGCCGTGTTACGCTACCTACTCCTTTAGCCAACGTTTCGGACAGCGTTACAGTGTCCATCATCAGGGCAGATGTGTAAATGTTAGTGGTAAAATGTGTGCTTAAATACTTCGAAGCAATACCGTGTTGCCAGCTCCACTCCACTACGAGCTGGAATTACAGTAAACTTGAAGATGGTTTTCTGCATTTAGCTTTGGTGTAGCCGTCAATTACCGGACACCAAGAAATATTGAGCTTAGCTCCGTCGTCTCTATTAATGTTAATGTACTACTATTGTTAATGTACTAATAATGTTAATGTACTGCTGTTCTTGTACTACTATACTTTATATGCTCTGTATTTAAGTTAAGAAAGCGAATTATTATATTTCTTTTAACTTAATAATAATAATAAAAATATATATATTTATTAAAGATACTTTCAAAAAATTCTAACCTTTTTTTTTGCGAGTATAATTTCATATTTTTGGTTTTGTAAATTCATGAGTTTATTTGTGTATTTTAAATTCTTCACCAATTATTTGTTTTGTATATTTTCACCGTTTATTTCACATTTCTCACGAAGATATTAAGGGAGAAAACAATTTTTTTATGAGAACTACATAAGTTGTTACGAAAGGTCTACAAATCTCCCACCACCACACTAATAAGTAAAGGAGGATTTAGCCAGTCAAGAAATCGAATGGGACGTCCGGATGGGACCCAAACGCGATGCCCACTCAGCCACTGACCGGTCAATTAAAACAATGTTCTTAAAAGCTTCACACTGATTATTTTTGTAGGGTACTGAATTATTAGAGTGGATACAAAAATGTTTAGGTAGATACAAAAATTTCTATGAGTATATTCCACCACAACCCTGTTTGTGAAATAACAAAATGTTTTTCCTTTATAATGATAGTAATATTGTATTTTATTGAACTCTGCTAGGTTCAATATTATGTCAGCCGTATAAAAACAAAAATATACAAGATGAAATATATAAAAGGAATAAAACATAAAGTATTAAAATATTTAAGCTAAATAATATTCTTTTCACATAGTCACACTCGCAGTCTTATTGAAAAAAAAAACGTTTTTTACGGATGCATTTTTCTGTTTCATATTTCGTTGAGATTTATTAGTATTATCTGCTTCTACAATGATTACATATTACATCTCTACATATTGTAAATTAAAATCCGCCGCATCTGTCTGTCTGTCTGTCTGTATGTTCGCGATAAACTCAAAAACTATTGAACGGTTTTTACCAATAGATAGAGTGATTCATGGGGAAGGGTTGGGTATATAATTTGTTCAGGTTTTGTGTAAATTGTTAAAGGAGAATGTCTGAATGTATGGGACTAACGAGCTGGCAAGCGGGTGGTGTGAATTTGATTTGTAAGCAAATCTAAAGTTTTATGCCGATGTTGATGAAATTTTGCACATTCGATTATTTGATTTCGAAAACTCTGTGTAGAGCCCGGGCATCGCCGGGGACTTCAGGTAGTATTATTATAATTTGAATGTTTAGTCGGTTTGTTATAACCTTTGCTTATTCGAAATTATTAGATTTACATTAATGACCTGCCTTTTAAACATCAAAACCTGAGCATCAGTTAAAATAATAAAAGAACACGATTCGTCATTGTACCTTCAAGGATGAGTATTGTCCAAAATTAATAGCATTATGTTATGACCAATATAATCGCAGTGTTGAACATCAACCTGCTGTTGTCGCAATATACCTACCTCAAAGGGCAACCGCCAGAGGTTCAGGTTTGGTAACATTTCCAATATGCCTACACGCCCAATCCAATGGACAGTGAAAAATATACATAAACATGCTTATTACTTATTACGAACTTGCGAAGAACTGCGCATTACATTATGCGTAAATATTATGAATTGAAAAGGTAAGTGATCACACTTGCTAATTTATAAAGTAGATGAGGTTGTACAAATAATGTTCTTTTCGGATATTTAGGATTTTTTTTAAAGATCGACGAACATTCTTGAATTACAAATAACCTGACAATGTTTAAATTCCACATGCTTCCATCATTAGAGGGGCAAAAAGTTACTCATAATTTATTTTTTTTACATTAGCTCCACACGGAACACGCTGAGGAAAGCCTACGTCGTCTCTAGAGGTGCTGTGCGGAAGGTATTTTTAGAAAAGGAAGGATAGGAAGTTCTGCGGAGGAAAGGCATAAGGGGTAGTTAGGAATCAGGGGATCAGTGCCTCCAGGAGTAACTGACATACGAATCCAACCCTCTCAAGCCGATGTTCTGAGAGAGGTTAAAAGGTCTCCCTTAATGATCCTCTCCTGATCCGGCCTGCCACGCGGTTGTTGGACAGACGTATCCGCCGCCAATACACGGACAAACTTAGGGTGGCCTGTAACAGAGGTGTTGGTTATCTAATAAGTGGTTCCCGGAGCGGTGGTACCCATACACGGAGATCAGAAATAGAAAATATACTGATATCAAATACAGACTAAAACCGAATCTACTGAACTGGATTATAAAAAAACACTATCTTATTTGTTTTATAATTATTTAAAAAAATACTATACGGTATGTGTTTATAACTAATTCATATCATTTTTTTAAATTAAATAATAATATGTAAATGAAATCCTCAGCACGGGAGATCCCAGTGAGGATATCATTATCTCTACTTGTTACTAAGAAAGGAAGACAATACATCATTATTATTATTTTACCCGCCTCCCAAATCGGTGGAGGACCAAGCTACCAGATGATTGTGGGAACAATGGGTAGGAGCCAGACGCACTTGACAGTCAGCTGCAAACCGGTTTCATTTTCTAAAAATTTAAAAAGTACATGGTTTTCAAATGCGTATACATACCTGAAAAGGGATTTGAATATTTGATTTTAACAAAAACACTAATAATTTATTATAGGTACCCATTTTGTAGGGTGTTAAAAGTTTGTAAGAAGGCGTTACACTGGGTTAACCAAATGCTAAGAACCCTTCGAATATATCTAAGTGTAATCAAAGTGGCAATGTCAAATGTAACGACCGGTCAAAGTTTTGGTGGGAGTTGCAAACACTCAAAAGATTTATTTTATGAAAGTAATTTTTTTCTACGCTGTACGCGTCTGCCCTGTTAATGGAAAGAACAAGTCTGTCCAAAAGGTCGCCTCGAGAAGGAGGAAGATGCTCAACGCGAATTTTAACTCCCAAATGTCAAATAACAAATGACTATCGGCTATTGGCCGTAAGAAATTAAAATCATAATGTCACTCGTCATTCTGTTTTTAACGCAAAAAATGTATTATAATTCCACCCACTTGCAAGTGACGGTGTTTGACTATGACCAGTATGACAGAGCAGAAGCGATGACGATTCTTTAACCTATAATAAAATTATGGCTTCCCTCTTTGACATTTAAACTGGATCAGCTGTTGCAATTTGACATGTTGACTTCATCATCTTTTTAAAAGCTTTCGCACATTCAGCCAAGGCCTCCCTCAAATTTCCTTAGTTTTGCCAATTCGTAGGGGCAGTTAGTTATCTTTAGGATGTTAAATTGAGTTCAATCACTTTCCACTGGAGCGATTATGGTCGAAAAATAGACTACTTTTGTTTTTCTGCGATTGACAGCGGTCCAAAATTTAACCACATGTTCCTACTATTCGTAAAACATTAATTGTAATTATTTAAAACATTTCTATGGTCAGCCATTTATTTTAAAACGAAGTTATTGAAATGCTTCATCTATCATGACCATACTTTAAAATCCGCACTTTAAGAACGATGTTAAAAATAATTTTTAAAAGGGTTTTTTTCTCGTCGAATTTTTTATCAGCTGTTTACGGTTAAAATTAAGTTCTTTTTCCATAGATATGAACCTTTCATCAACAAGTTAACCGCAGACAACATACAGAAATCGAAAATATTTTATGTTGACTCGAATACCCCTCACGGCAGTTTTAAAGTAAAAACACGAAGGATTCGCGCGGTTATAAACTTTACGATTTTTGTCGGGCCATGTCAAGATTCAGAATAATAGAAGAGCACGTATGAGACGTTGTATGAATGTAAACGAGGCAAGGAATGTGTGCCAAGATCGAGTTGTTTGGCGGTCCGTCCTCTCTGCCTACCCCTGTGGGGAAACGGCGTGATGGTTAGTTAGTTAGTTAATTAAGTTCTGTTATTATATTATTTAGTTGCTTCACAAAACTGAAATGGATGGAACAGAACTTCAAAGAATTGTTAAAAAATTTTGAAACACCTCATCCATAGTCATTGAAGACAATAATAAAGACCCACAAATAAAAAAAAAGAAACAGAAAAGACAAAAAAAAGATTCAGTTGCATCTGGGAAATGAATCCAGGACCCCTTTCTTGCTGATGAAGTACTCTTTCCACTAAGCTAATTCGATTATAATAGAATGTAATTCTTTTAAAATGATAAAAATGACTAATACCCAGGTAAGCGTAAATTTCTGACGTCCACAACAATGTAAACTCGTATTATGACGAAGTTCCACCCACTTGCATGTGATAGTATTAATTTATATGGGTATCGGAAAGCAGAATCGATGATGACTCTTTAACCTATAATTCCGTAATTGGATTAACGGAAGCAGGAAATAAACCCGGAAACTATACGGTGGGGGCGTTATGTCATAGAGGGAGGGTGACGTGGACTTCGACAGATTTTTCAAGCTGACTCATTACTTATTTACTGCAAAAAGAATTATTGAACATTCAAGTAGCTATTGAGTAGAAGTGGAGTGTTGAGACTTGTTTACCAACAATCTTTGGTTCTGATTGAACAATTCTGATCTAACAGTTCTATGGAATTTGGAAATATGTTTTTATTCTAGTTTAGTACATACTGTTGTTTCAGTATTGTTATTTTTAATCATAGCTACGTCATTTAAATGATGTGGAGATGAAATTGACGTAAATTGTTCAGGTTAGAATGCGTAGGAGACAATTTTGGTAGAACATGTGAGCGGGATTTTTTTCACAAAACGATGATTTCACTGAGAACGATGAATCTGAGATATTTTATAAATCTGGTGAGTGTTCTAAAATTATTATCCTTCACTACTGAAACGAACTGACAATCTCAGACGGTTTTTTAGTTGTACTGTTAATATATTCTCAATTTGGGAGGTGGATAGTGCGTATGAGTACCGCCGCCCAGGAACCATTTATTGGGTAACCAACTCCTCTGCCATAGGTCGCCCGAAGTGGTTCGCTTCGTTTTGTGATTTAACAGAGGTGCTCGGGTTCATGGAGTGAAGTTGTCTTGGCGGCGGATGCGTCTGCCCACGAACTGCGTGGCAGGCTAGATCGGGAGATCTTTTGACTTCTCTTGACTCTCTCGGACGTCACCTTGCACCACAGTGGGGGGAATGTTATCATTCGTCAGTCACTCCTGGACACACTGATCCCCAGATTCCTACCCAACCCTCATAACTTTTTACTTTCCAGAAAATCCTCTCATTCCTTTCCTAAAAAGACCACAGCATCCTCAAAGATGACATAAGTTCCGAGAGGAATTATTTTCCCCAGGGACTCCTGTGCGGAGTAAAAATAAAACCAGCATCTCCCGATCCACGATCCAAACGCATTCGCCGCCAAGACCTATACACACCTCACCCAGTGAATCCGGGAACCATTGCTATGTCACCATATACAGCGAACAACCTGTCGTGACCTACGGGCCTACGGCAGGGGTGTTGGTTATCCAATAAAGGGTTCCCGGGCGGCGGTACCCACACCCGCCTCCCAAATTGAATTTTCGTTTTCAATTCACGTTTTGATTCTAATGGAGGTTATATAGCAGGGCGATACTAAGAATATCTACCAGTCTACTTATTGACATTAATTCGCAATAAGTTTTTATACAACAACGCATTATGATAAATATAATTCATAAAAAATTGAATTATTATTTTGCATACATTATTGAGTCAGCCATTCATTTTACAAGTATTAAATTTTGGTAAACAATTCGTTGAACCTAAAAACTACCAACTGTTGTTGACGTGAATAAAATCTAACATGTGTTTTTACCTTTTATGTGGTAAACAACAAAACACACATCACTCAAATTACGCTAAAAAGATAAAATTGTTGACTTTGAATAATTTATAGAACTTTACCTATCAATTTACAGGTTTTGTCTTAAAATAGTTTGCGATTTCCGCACAAAGGTTATTACGATTCTGCCGTTTTAAGTTTCACCGTGATCTCTCTGTCTGTTACTTATCTTGTTTATTAGACAGAGGGAGATGTCACAAAAGAGTTGTCAGTGGTATTTTTGTACAAATTTTATTTTACCCACGTGCAAAATGGACTAAAACTCGACAAGGTAAACATGCCAATCAAGGAAGCTTTTAAATCTTTTTTAGCAACTCTTTAAACTTTATTAATATTTACATGCTTGTTAATATTACTAAATCGTAAAAAAACACGACACATCTTTTATTCACTTAAATGTCTGTTCAGGTGTCGTATTTTAAATGATTTGTTACAATACTTTGCACGTAGGCCTCATTTAATATATTTGAGGTAACTATTTAATCTCAAGTATGAAACAGAAATTTGTTTACAATACGTTTATGTTAACTAACTAACTAAAACGCCGTTCCCCCGCAGAGGTAGCCAGAGAAGACGGACCGCCAAACAACTCGGTCTTGGCGCATACCCTTTTCTTCACTTACATTCATCACCACATCGTAACATACATGGTGGCACCGGTGCATAGTCGGGAAACACGCCAAACGCGTGCCCAACATTTGTACACAGTTGGCATTTGTCACATGAGAACGGGTCGTTTCTTCGACTCGTTCTTGTGTTCAACAGCTCGGCTGTGGAATGATTTGCCGGCCTCTGTGTTTCCTCCTTCCTACAACATGGGTCTCTTCAAGACCAATGTTCATTCCTTCCTCTCCTCAAAAAGACCCTCCACACAGCATCCCAGATGACATATTTTCCTCAGGGCCTCCTGTGTGGAGTTAATGTAAAAAAATAAAAATACATACTCTTCTATTATTCTGACCCTTGGCATGGCCCGACCCGAGTATCTGATTAACTTGATCGTACCATGTCTTCCTCGCGCGTCCCCGACTTCTTGTACCATTCACATTTGCGTCATATAAATAATATCATTATTTATAAACTACGTTAATTTATTTCAATATACTTTTTATTCCGATGAAAATATCTTTTATTTTGAAACATATTGATAATTTTCATTAATGCTACCATGTGAATTTGAAATTAGGGAACATAGAAGAAAATTTGTTTATTTATCAGGATTGCTAAGTTTGGTGACCCGGCGGCAGGCATGCCCGGATTTGATGGGGTAAGGTTAGGTCTTGGCGGCATATGCGTTTGCCCACCTAATGCGTGGCGGGCCAGATCGGGAGAGACTGGTTGAGGGAGGCCTTTTTACCTCTCCAGCCGAACTCTCTCGACCAATCACCTTGTACCTGCGAGGGCTTGATTCATACATCCGTCACTCCTGGGCACATTGGTCCCCAGATTCCTCATACCTTTTTTCTTCCCAGAACTTCTCCTGCTTTCTTTCCGTAAAAACAACCCTCCACACAGTATCACCAAAGATTTGTACAGCTTTTTCTCTTTATTATTTATGTCAACGCACCTATTTTTACCGCACCTATTTGCACCGAGCGGAAGCTTCATCGCGAACGGCTGCCACGCCTAGACAAAGTATTGCAGAGAGTTCAGCTTTGTGGGGATTTGGCGTAAGGAAACCAGGCTGCACGCCAATTTTCCCGTATCTCGCGTATACACGAATTAATTAGATTGTATAATCTGGTAAACAGAAAATAATCCGCAAAAAAACAATTGCTTTGTTTTTGTACCGATCTTTGACCAGAACTCATCAAGGTAATTTTCGCGCCGTTTCCGAAATGTTATCCCACGTTCAACAGGTTTATCACTTTTGAACAGTGTTCTGATGAATCCACTTTTCATTTAGCGTAGAGTGGTTAAATATAAAATATTAACAAAATTATATATATCGTGAAGAAAATACGAATTTCTGAAACAAAACCTATTGTTGAAACAAAATTTTTAAATTGATAGTGGGAGATTTTAAAATATTGCCAGGTTATTCGTAACCCGGGAATGTTTGTCTTTCTTTTTAAAGAAAAAAAAAATTGTGTAAGATAGGCAGAGGGTCAAAACTAATGATTCGATTTTCATGGCCAAAAGTATTTTCGCCATTTATTTTTGAGGTGTTGTGCCGTGTTGCGCTACCTCCTTCTTTAGCCAAGTCAGGGCAGATGTGTGATGATGGACACTGCAACACTGTCCGAAACGTTGGCTAAAGATGGAGGTAGCGCAACACGGCGTAACACTCCAAAAACAAATTACGAAAATAATAAAATAGTGCAACAAAGATATCTATTAAATACATCAAAACATTACATAAATATAATCCGACATGAATCAAGCCGAAAATAAATTATAATATTCTTTATAACAGATTTCCGTTAAAAACCGTTTAAAACCAAATTTGAGCGGTTTATGAATTTTAACGACGTTTGTTTGGTTACGAAACGTTAAAAAAACCAATGTGTCAGTTTTCTGAAAAATTTTACATAATTCGGCAGACTTCATAAGATGTTGATGTAGTAAACTAGGATTTAACTCGTTCAAAGATGTTTTCTAATGTAATAAAAACTGCCAATATAATATAGATATTCAACATAATGATAGCAAAAATAGTTAAGGGAAAATTGACATACATTTTCTAAAATTTGAAAAATCTTTAAAAACGATATCGGCCTGGGGAGGCTAGCAATCGTGCTCAAATGAGGGACGGTTTCTATAGTCATTTTGAACACTTCAATAATTCGACTAAAAATAGACAGCCCAGTTTATTGTCTTATTATCGTTTTAAAGCAGGGTGAATGTCCGATGTTTTTGAAAGAAAAATTTTGAGGCACATCTTCGGACCGGTTCTAGAAAATGGATTTTGGCGCAGATGTTATAACAATGAGCTCTATACTTTGTTTAAGGAGCTAAACGTCGCAAAATTTATAAAACTGGGAAGACTTCGGTGGCTGGGTCATGTGGAGAGAATGACCGAGCATCAATCATCAAAGTCCCTGCTGAACTCAAGACCAATAGGGCGAAGGAGCCTGGGAAGGCCAAGACTAAGATGGAGCGACAACGTCTTCAAAGACATATCTATCTTGGAGCTTCCAAACTGGAGAGAGCTGGCACAAAACCGAGATGAGTGGAGGAAGACTCTTGAGGAGGCCAAGACCCACCAGGGGTTGTAGAGCCAATAGTGATGATGATGATGATGAATGTCCGACATTCGTGACAGCCACGAACTGCATACAAAATGAGATGAAAGCTCAACCATAAATACAAAAATCGGGTAAGAAAGTGTGGACCACAAATTGTTTCTGAACGACTCTGAAAACGCCGACCCGAACCCATAACTAAAGCGTACACTTCAGAAATTATTTAAACATAATTTGTTGGATAAAATTGTTGGATTATCATTTGTTGGATAAAATTATTTCAGATCTAATCCCAATTATTCATTTCAAAGAATCAAAATATCCGAGATGGTTCAATAAAGAACTTGTTCAATTAACTGGCCTTAAAAAAGTTTTACATAAGAAATATAAAGAAGACAGGTCTTTATCAAATTATATTGAATTTAAAAACATTAGAAAAGATTGCAAAATCTTATCAAAAATTTGCTACAATTCTTTTATTAATAATGTTGAAACTTCAATAAATCATAATGTAAAGTATTTCTGGAACTATGCAAAATCAATGAAAAATAACAACTTTGGTATACCCGCCAACTTGGAATATGCAGGTAAAAAGGCCAAAGACACTCAAAGTATCGCTGACCTTTTTGCTGATTTTTTAAAAAGTGTTTATGAATGTGATACACCAGTTTCTGCTAGTACAGTATCAAATTTTACCACTGATCATAATCTTAATTTTTTTTTTATCCACATAGAATATAATGATATACTGACTGAACTTAAATTACTAGATCAAAGTAAAAGCGGTGGACCAGATAAAATACCTCCTGTTTTTCTGAATAATTGTGCTACCAATCTAGCGTATCCCTTATTTTTGCTTTTTAATCAGTCTTTACGAACAGGATGTTTTCCTATTAAATGGAAATTCAGCTACCTAACACCTATTTTTAAAAAAGGTGATAAACACGAGGTGATTAACTATAGACCTGTATGCCTTTTATCAACAATTCCTAAAGTTTTTGAAAAAATTCTTCTTAAAAAAATTATTTTCCGATTAAACCACGTCATTTCTCCTGAACAACATGGTTTCTCTACTGGAAAATCTACCCTTACTAACTTATTAACGTATCAAAACTATTTATCTGATTCCATGTCTAGTAAATGTCAAGTTGACTCTATTTATACCGATTTGAGTAAGGCGTTCGATAAAGTTAATCACGAGTTATTGCTGAATAAACTGCAAAAACTCGGTATAGGTGGTTCACTATATAAGTGGTTTAACAGTTACTTGATCAACAGATTACTGGCTGTTAAAATTGATGGTACATTTTCGTACAAATTCACTGCTACGAGTGGTGTTCCTCAGGGGTCACATTTAGGTCCAATCCTGTTTTTATTATTTGTTAATGATGTGTTATATATTTTCAATGATGTTCAAGTATTAATGTTTGCAGACGACCTGAAATTATTTAAAGCAATCAGAAACATTAATGATTGCCATATATTGTCAAATAACTTGTTAAGATTTATTATATGGTGTCATGATAACCGCTTGCAACTTATTATGAGGTTTTATCGAATAAAGAATCCAATATTTTTCGATTATTCCATTAACAATATGTCG
Source organism: Limnephilus rhombicus (assembly GCA_929108145.2). Taxonomy (NCBI): domain Eukaryota; kingdom Metazoa; phylum Arthropoda; class Insecta; order Trichoptera; family Limnephilidae; genus Limnephilus; species Limnephilus rhombicus. Next base: position 4,717,372 of record OV815288.1, on the reverse strand, counting down.
TTAGTATCGGTCTCGGAAATCAATGACTTAGGAATTTGGTTTGACACGAAACTCAACTTTATCAAGCATATAGAAATAATAACCAATAAAGCTTTGAAAATGTTGGGATTTATTTTAAGGATATCTAGTGATTTCAACAATGTCAATACTGTAAAAACATTATATATGTCACTCGTAAGGAGTCATTTAGAATACAATTCCACGGTTTGGTCCCCAAATTATGAGGTTCATTCACATGCGATTGAAAGAATCCAAAATAAATTTTTAAGATATGTGAATTTTAAAATGGGCATTCCTAGTGAATGCCTAAATTACGATAACGTACTTTGTTCATTAAATTTAATAAAATTATCCGATCGTAGAATCATTTCCGATTTAACCTGTTTGTATAAAATCATAAATTCAATGTTTGATACCCCTGATTTATTATATGTAATTTCTCTTCATACTCCAGGCAGGTCAGTCACAAGACAGTACCTACCATATTATTGTAGCAATTCTAAGTCAACAAGTCAATATTATACTCCTATGCGAAGGATTCAACAGCTTGGTAACAAATACTCCGATGTTGTTGATATATTTAGTACATCAATTTTATTATATAAGCATACCTTATTGAAGTTTTTTTCATCAAATAGGGGAATATTTTGCTAAAGCTATTAAAATTGACTAACACATTGACAGTATTTTGTTGGCTGAAAGAAAAAAAACTATTTCGGATTTTTTGTATTTTGTACCTACATCCTGTTTGGTTCAAATTCAATACCTAATATTTTTACTTTGTGTTTATTTTTGTGCAAGTGTTTTAAGCAGTAGTTTCCTGCACTATTTATAAGTATAATTTCGTTAATATTGTTATATATATGTATGTAAAAGCCTAAATAGGCGTAAATAAATAAATAAATAATTAAAAAATAATTTGGACAAACCAAGCACGAAGGGGAAATTTGTATAGATTTGACATTTGCAAGTGATATTCAAATAATTTCAAACCCATATTATCGTCCTACTCATACCACTCTGACTCCATGCAGTATTTGTAACACATCAAATTAAAAATAACATAATTTAAATTATTCTACACCCATTGTCCTAGAACAAACATGATTGAGATATTCACAATAAAATTAAAAAGAAATCAAATATTTCACAGAAAACACATATAAATAAATAAATATCTGAATTACTATTACCATCATTATTTGGCTTTGGAACAAGAATAAGCTTAGTTCTTACCGGGATGTTATTCATTAGAAAAGATTTTAAAATTTGGGAGCAACAGCAAGAAATTCGAGCTTTGAAAACGGAAGAAAATTTGAAACTACCTCGGAAGAAATTTGTTGGTTTTTCGTGTGCACAATATCGTTTTTTATTAAAAAGACGGAATTGGACCAATTCTGAAGTACATAATATCGTTTTGTACTCATTACTTTTGTTGTGGCGATAATTACCGCAAGGTATCGCGGTGGAACTATACAACCATAGTGTGCTTGTGTTGTGTGCTCTTTCGTAGAGATACTATGGTAAATGATTGATTATCCCTTTTCCTTACGTAGCTTGTTTTTCCTACACATATTATCAACCAATTCCAGCAAACTCAATTTCTTCTCGTTTTGTTTGATTATTAACAGTCTATTTTTCAAGTGCATCTGAAGCTGTAATTCGAAAGCAGTTTTGGATGCAACAATTACTATGAGCAGAAAATTTGTCTCGTGCTATGCAATATTTAACTACAAATGGTATCTACAACTACAAATGGGAATCCGACACATTTGTTTACGTAACTACTAATCGCATTTCTGTTTATGTTTTATGAATTTCATTTTACTGGATAATATTTTAGGCTTCTCTTTGACTTCGCTATCATCAGGAATATCACAGTCATCGCTAATAAGATTATCAAATAATATCATTATTTATGTAATAGGATATTTGTGACTGGCTGTGGTGACATTTGGGTCGCAGTCAAAATTCAGTCACAAACTACTGTCATTAGTCCATTAAGTCGTAGAGGGATGCTTGGAAATCGGACACTTATCTACGAATAACGCTACTACTTACTGCAGTATGTTGGTTGGGTAATATATTGTGAAATGAAACTCGGACACCCAAGGAAGGGAGCGAATAGATGATCTCGATAATATCACTCGAAATGCTTTCCACCCAGATTTGAATGGAAACCAATGTCACCTAGTGTTGAGTACCTCATACAAGATGTCAAATTGCACTACAAGTGTCATAAACGAAAACGTTAAGTACCTATTTATTGTTTCTTGACAATTTAAATAAATTTCTCAGCATGTAATTATTAATCTAGGTTTCGCGTGTATCGGGTTAATAATTTCACAATTTAATAAAAGCAACACACATAAATATCGGCCATTACCAAACAGTTAAGTAAAAGCAAAATAATGAAATTTAAAATAACAAATGATAAATGTAGGAAATTTGTAGAAAAAAAATTAATTATCAACAAATGATTGAGAGATCAAACAAAATATTATTATTCATTGTGTCATTAGTTCGTACCATTTTCAACAATAGAGAAAATTAAAAAATATATATCTTTATGGTTTACAAAAATATAAGTAAAAAACGAAGTGTCCCGCCGTCTTGCAAAATATATTTGTCCCACCTCTTTTTCTTTGTTCAGTTCATACAGGGTGTCCGGGGGTAAAATACATTAACTTCAGGAGGTGATTCTACATGATATTATAAGTAAAAAATATAAATAACTTTTTTCGAAAATCCAACTTTTAGGGGTTGTTTTGTGGTAAAAAAAAATAGACCGGCGTGTGCCGCCAGCATTATTATTTACCGGTGTTACGATACGGGCCAGTCACAACTCACAACCATGCAATGTTGCCACAATCGTGCCCGGCGGGCGCTCAGCAAGCAAGATCGTACCTCACACTAAGGAATTTTAGTAGGTACGTCTTTCTGTATGGGAAAAAAAAAGTTGGAATTTCGAAAAAAGTTGTTAATCTTTTTACTCCTACCGTCATGTAGAATCACTCCTGAAGTTAATACACTTTACCCCCGGACACCCTGTATAATGAGTAATGAGTAATAATTAGGTAAACTATAAAAGTTTTCCATCATAGTAAGCGGAAAATGTTGCCTATGTTGTGATAGAATAGGTACTTAGCCAGACCATGAATTGAACACACGACGCCTGGGTGGGACCCAAACGCGATGCCAGCTCGGCCACTGACCGGCCGTTAAAATCATTCATTTTCGACAAACAGGAAAGTGACAAAATAGAACACTGAAGTGAAAAGTGATGAAAAAAACATAACCTAACCTAACCTAAACTAACATAACGTAACATATTATTTTATCATGTTTTGGTTAAGCTAATGGTTATGCCGTGAGTAAATTACTACCGGTAATGAAATATTTGGAGAAAATAACACAGGTTCCGATTATCATGTTATTTTACGGGATCTAGATTCTAGATGTTTTCGTGACATTCGATCGTTGTCGTGCAATCCAGTGACGTAGCGTGGGTGTCTGCCGCCCGGGTCGGAGGAAAATTTCGCCACCTCTTTATTTGGGTACTTCAAGCCCCGGCGGGGGGGAGGGGGGGGGGAGGTGTATGTGGAAATCCTATTTCTTTATTACGACCTATTTATATTCGAGTCGATTTTTTTAATAATCACATTTGACGAATATTCTTCGAACGAAAATCATGTTTCTGCAAAGTTTATAACTGCTGTCGGAAATCGAGAATGTTAGCCATGAAAAAGGATTTCGCATCTCGTACTTTTATACCGTGTTTAGAACGCAAGGCAGGTTTTAACTTACGATTGATTCTGCGTTAGAGTTCCCAAATAATAGTAACACACGGAACAATCATTTTCTCACAATTTTGCAGCATTTGGTATGCAACTTAAAGGTAAACCTTTTCTCGGTACACGATGAATCTTCAACTCATTATAATTTATCGTTGTATTCTGAACACAAAATCAGTTTGTATGCCGTAAATTAAAACTACACTCAGAACATGAAAATGGTTTTTCTTTGATTCTGGCATTAAATAAATAGTCTGCAACTAGAATTTTATAACTGCACTTCGAATAAAATAATGGTCTCCTTCGAAATCTATCAGCAGATGTATACACAACTGAAATTCAAACGTTACATTCTGAACACAATTGTGGTTTTAATTAAAGGTGAATATGTTTGCGAGTTCCCAGCTTAAATTAGTATTACTCTCATAATATGCGTACCGTTTTCCCACGAATTACGAAATTTGCAGCATAAAAAAATATAATTATTAACATTTATAATAAAGAATAAAAGAAAGAGTTGGATTAGTAAACGAAAGTATCGTGTAACATTTTCAAATAATTAAGATACATTTAAAAAAAATATCTGACTTAATTTACTGAAATTTATTTATCTGATTTTTCTTTATTATAAATTAAAGCTTGAACAACGAATCAGATAAACAAACATACAATTACATAAATAAAAAATGTAAATAAAATATTTATTAATCACGTCCCTAGTCACTCATAATCCAGCAATGAATGAAACTTTCTTCGAATTGTCAATCACATCACATCGTCCACGGACCTCTCTCAACCACTGTAAATTAGTCATAAGCAATCCAGCGCGCAAAACAAAATAGGGGAATTCTACTATTTACTACATACGGTGTTGCCAGTCGCTACAGTGATCAGGAGACATGATCATGTTGTATTCATTTAAAGAAATGGGATTCGCAATCGGTGCAAATCGTAGGTGCGACAAAAATACGAAATGAAATGGTATAAATTTTTACATGATAAAATTATATTTTTTTGTGAAAATTTGCCGGCCCCCTTAAAAGTGCCCCCCCCCCCCTCCTACGCTACGCCACTGGTGCCATCACAACTAGTTGTTGACAACAATTTCCATTCATTCCGCAAACAAAAAAACAGTTTTAAAATGCCACGTAAGTAGTATTTTTCTTCGGGCAACCTTCAAGTGTAAAGTATCCTTCAATGCACAAAGAATTGGGTCACATATAATTGATTTAATGACATGTTTGTATCCTTTCGTCAAATATTCTGTCGCGTGCGCGAGGCGAACTTCTTTCTGCTATTAACAGGCGTTACACTGCAATAATTATACAAGTAATTGATGTATGAGATATTTAAATACCTACACCAAATCCGACTTAGCAAGCAAAGAATTGAACCCTGTGGACCAAACTAAATATTTTTTTTATATTTTATTCCATTTAATATTTGTGTTTTTAGAATAAGTAAAGGTACATTTTTTACAATTCTGGGAAGCGGATATATTTTTTTTTTAAATCTTTATACATAATAGATAAAAGTAGGTAATGGGAACCCACTAAGGCACTGCCTGTGTGTGGGTAATATAAACAAGAATGCTATATATACATACATCAATTACAAGTGAAAAATGTAAATTTTAAAGTAAAGGTTTAGAAATATAGTTAACTGTGAAAACTTTGTAGTAAAATAGTGAAACATAAAATTTTATGATTTTTTGTACATAGTTTCAAGAAAGTAAATAAAGTTAGAGTTGTATTGAAAAGTGAAACATGAAGATTTACAAATAATTTATAGAAAAAGTGTTCCAAAATCTGCATCATTCAGCCATAATTTTAATTATTTTATGTAAAGTGATATTTCATCTGTTATTTGAATATGTTTTGTTAGAAGATTAAATATATGAGGACCAATAAAACTGCTATGTTTTTGCATTAATTTAGTATTGGTTTGGGGGGAATAAAACATATTATTAGTCCTTTTGCTAATTTTATTTTCATTTTTTACGAAACAATTTTTGTTTTAAATATATATTTCATAGTCTGCAATATAAATAAATTTACGGATATTCAATATTTTAGTCTCTTTGAATAATAACTCTGTCGAGAATGTTTTATTTCTATTATACATAACTTTAATGGCGCTTTTTGTACCGCCGCGCCGCGCCGGGAACTATTTATTGGTTAACCTTGCCTTAGGTCGCCCCAAGTAATTCGCTCCGTTTGGTGACTTATCAGGGACGCCCAGGTTCATTGGGAGAAGTTTGTCCAGGTCTTGAAGATAGGTGCGTTTGTCCGTCTGCTGCGTGGCGGGCCGAATCGGGCAGACTGGTTGAGGGAGAGTCCAGCCGGGCTCCCTCGACCCATAGCTTTGCGCCCCAGTGGGAGGGATATATTCATACGTCCGTCACTCTTGGACGCACTGACCTCCAGATATCTACCCACCCCTCATACCTTTTTCCTTCCCAGAACTTCCTCTTCGTCCTTTCCGTAAAAAGACCCTCCACACAGAATCCCCAAGAATGACACAGTCCCTAAAGGAAAACAATTTTCCTCAGGGCCCATGTCATCCTTAGGGAGCGTTCATGGAGAGTTCTGGGAAGGAAAAGGGTTTAAGGGGTGGGGTAATAAGTAATTTGGGGTTTGATGTGTCCTGGTCATCCGCGTTCAAGACCTAGACAAACCTCACCCCATTAACCCGGGCACCCCTGCTAAATCACAAACGTAGCGAACCACTTGGGGTGACCTATGGCAGAGGTGTTGGTCCAATAAAGGTACCCATTCCCGCCTCCCAATGCTAATGTAAGAAAAGCGTAATTTAAGTTTTACATTAAACAATATTACCATAATGTTAACACGTTTCCATTACGATAAAAACTTGCTAATTGGACACTATGAAAACAAGCCTAGCTCAACAATTTTATAGCTCAACGTCTTTAAAGATATATTTGTTCAAAGCTGATGCATTTATAGAAGTTGTTGGAAGCAGAGGCTTCCAAATGTGTGAAGAACTGGAACTAGGCAGTGGGGTCCAAAATACTGAATTAATTATCCTTATTTTGCCCATTTATGGGAATCCGGCAGAAGTGTGCATTGCTCTACGACCAAGGGTATGTAGAGTGTAGTTTTTCCGAGAATAGTGCATTGAATATTTGGAAGAGCAATTATACTGGCATTTCAACTGATAATTGTGGCAAATTGAACAATCGAACAGACAGCTTAAACATTCAATCACTATCTCTGCATTTTTTTTTTTAAAGAAAGACAAACATTCCCGGGTTACGAATAACCCAACAATGTTTGAAAATCTCCTACTACCATCACAGAAAGCCGAAAATGTTGCTTCGAATCGAACACGCGACGCTCGGGTGGGACCCAAGCGCTATGCCCACTCAACCACTGACCAGACAAGTATAAAATGAAGTCGCTCCCGCTGCCTGTGCGCTTAGATCTTTTAAACTACGCAACGGATTTTCACCAATAGATAGAGTGATTCGTGAGGAAGGTTTTTAGGTATATTATTTGTCAAGGTTTTGTGTAAATTGGTTGAAATATATAAATAAAAGGTGCTGGCTGGCAAGCGGGCAGCGGGCAGCGGGCAGCGGGCAGCGGGCAGCGGGCAGCGGGCAGCGGGCAGCGGGCAGCGGGCAGCGGGCAGCGGGCAGCGTGCTGGCAAGCGGGCGGTGTGGATTTGATTTAACAAATATCGTTGATTATAAATATTGGGTAATGGCGTGGCGTTGTGTTTTGTTTGCCACAGCAACGTGTGGTTTGTACATAATTTTTAATCTTTTACATCTCACAATTTTTGTGGTTCAGTTTTCTTAAGGGTCAGTTTCTTATTCCTTGTCTTCCGATATTTCCTCGGGCCAGAGTCTGTCCATTTTCGTATCTTCGTGATAATATTATATATGTAATCCATTTCTTCTGTTGTTTTCCTGGCTTTTTCCTCATGTTTCCCAATTCATCAGGATGTTGCACGAAAAACTTTTTCACTTGCAGAATGTCCTGTCCCTTCTTATGGTGCAACGCTTTCTTTTGCTACTTCTGCGGGGTGCGGCTTGTTCTTCATGTCTCATAAAATTATTGATTTATCGTATATTCAATTTACGCCTTTTTCTTTCCATAACACGTTGAGTGACTTCCATTTCATCGATAGTGCTTTTCGTAGAAGCACTCGACTGGAAATAAGCGCTAGTAAAATATACAGGCTTTCCGTTCCTGGATTTGTTTGAACAATAGCGTTTATTTTGGATAGCATTCTCTCCAAAGTACATATTTATAAATTAGACATCAGAATCTTTTTTTAACAACGTACCTAATTGTAACTTCCATTTCATAGACAGTGTTTTCAGTTGAAGCCCACGACTGGTAATAAGGTCAAGTAGGTATATAGGCTTTCTATTTTTGGATATCATATACACGGTTGACATTTGTCACATGAGAACGGGTCGCTTTATCGCCTCGTTCTTGTGTTCAACAGCACGGCTGTGGAACGATTTGCCGGCCTTTGTGTTTCCTCCTTCCTACAACATGGGTCTCTTCAAGAACAATGTTCATTCTTTCCTCTCCAACTCCACCACTCCTTGCAGAATTTTCTATAGCGTTATCGATCCTCATAGAACTTTTCGGAACCTTCTAGACTCACCGACTTACATTCGCCACTCCTTCCAGTACTATTTACAGCTTTATCGAACCTTATAGAACTTTCCGGAATCTTCTTGACTCACCTACGTACTCCACCACTCCTTCCAGAATTTTATATTGCTTTATCGAACCTTCTAGACTCACCGACCTACTCCGCCACTACTTCCAGAACTTTCTACAGCTTTATCGAACCTTATAGAACTTTCCGGAACCTTCTAGACTCACCGACATACTCCTCCACTCCTTCCAGAACTTTCTACAGCTTTATCGAATATTATAGAACTTTTCGGAACCTTCTAGACTCACCGACATACTCCGCCACTCCTTTAAGAACATTTTACAGCTTTATTGAACCTTCTAGAACTTTTCGGAACCTTCTGGACTCACGGTTGAACTCCTTTCAGAATTTTCTACAGCTTTATCGAACCTTATAGAATTTTCCGGAACTTTCTAGACTCGCCGATATACTCCGCCACTCTTTCAGAATTTTCTACAGCTTTATCGAACCTTGTAGAACTTTCCGGAACCTTCTAGACTCACCGACATACTCCGCCACTCCTTCCAGAATTTTCTACAACTTTATCGAACCTTCTAGACCTTTTCGGAACTTTCTAGATTCAACGACGTACTCCGTCACTACTTCCAGAACTTTCTACAGCTTTATCGAACGTTATATAACTTTCCGGAACCTTCTAGACTCGCTGACATACTCCTTCACTCTTCCAGAACTTTCTACAGCTTCATTGAAGCTCCTAGAATTTTTCGGAACATTCTAGACTCACCGACATACTCCGCCATTCCTTCCAGAATTTTCTACAACTTTATCGAATCTTCTAGACCTTTTCGGAACTTTCTAGACTCACCTACGTACTCCGCCACTCCTTTCAGAATTTTATACTACTTTATCGAACCTTCTAGAAATTTTTGGAAACATCTGGACCCACGGATGAACTCCGCCACTCCTTCCAGAACTTTCTACAGCTTTATCGAACCCTATAGAACTTTCCGGAAACTTCCAGACTCGCTGACTTACACCTCCTCTCCTTCCAGTGGCGTAGCTAGCATGGGTAGCACCCGGGGCGGATGTCACCCCCCCCCCCTATTAAAGTTGACTTGAGAAAAAATTCAAAACGCTAATTTCATCTTCATAAAATTGGTCCATCCTTGAGGATGCTGTGTGGAGGGTTTTTTGTGGAAAGGAAGGAGTGAACATGGGTCTTGAATGGTGACGATATCCTTCGTAATTTTTTTTCCACGGTCGAGTGTCACCCCCCTGTCGGGTGGCACCCGGGGCGGACCACCCCCCCTCGCTACGCCACTGTCTCCTTCCAGAACTTTCTACACCTTTGTCGAACTTTTTAAAACTTTTCAGAATCATCTAGACTCACCGACACACTCCTCCACTCCTTCCATAACTTTGTACAGCGTTATCGATCCTTATAAAACTTTCCGGAACCTTCTAGACTCGCTGACATACTCTTCCACTCCTGCCAGATTTTTCTACAGCTTTATCGAACCTTCTAGACCTTTTCGGAACCTTCTAAACTCACTGACATACTCCTCCACTCCTATCAAAATTTTCTACAACTTTATCGAACCTTCTAGACCTTTTTGGAACCTTCTAGACTCACCGACATACTCCACCACTCCTTCCAGAACTTTGTACAGCATTTTCGATCCTTATAAAACTTTCCGGAACCTTCTAGACTCGCTGACATACTCCTCCATTCCTTCCAGAACATTCTACAGCTTTATCGAATCTTATAGAACTTTCCGGAACCTTCTAGACTCACCTACGTACTCCGCCACTACTTTCAGAATTTTATACTACTTTATCAAACCTTCTAGACCTTTTCGGAACCTTCTAAACTCACCGACATACTCCTCCACTCCTTCCAGAATTTTCTACAACTTTATCGAACCTTCTAGACCTTTCCGGAACCTTCTAGACTCCTCCACTTCTTCCAAACATTCCAGAATTTTATCGAATTTTCTAGAAGTTTCCGGAATCTTCTAGACTCTTCTTGAAATTTCTAGAGTCTTCTTAGAACTTTTAACCCTTATATCTTCAAAAGCAAGCCCTTTAGGTAAAAACGAATACCCTTATTCCCTAGGGGGGATAGAGATCTACCATACCATATAACTCTCTTGATCGTACCGGCACTCGTTTCAGAGTTTTTGCGTTCCGCACGTTTTTTTGGACTTTCTTTTATAATATATATTTATATATATTGATTATTTTTTTCTCATTTAAAAGAGAAAAACAAACCTTCCCGGATTACGAATAACCCAACAATGTTTGAAAATCTCCTTCTACCACCACAGAAAGCCGAAAATGTTGCTTGTGTTGTGATGGAGGACATAGCCAGCCGAGGAATCTAACACGTGGGTGGTTTGGTATATTTATTTTATGCTAACACAAGACGGGTGGGACCCAAACGCGATGCCCACTCAACCACTGACCAAAACATTATTATCCTCTATTATTGTGTATTCCTCTATTAACGGTTTTTTACCATAAAAACCTATACCACGTATGATAAAAATTGCAGTAAACAATCCTCGTGTTCAACAATCAACAATTCAATATTTCGTATCCGTTGAAGCCACTCAAAGAATAATTTCGAACGGGTAATGTACGTAATATGGAGTGCCAAAATCTATTATGCATTTGCTTTTAACCGTATTTAATGTGAATGGTAAATATGTTTACAACTGATTCAGCGGACAACATGTTGACATAAAAATGGTAAGTAGATACCTGCAAATACGTAAAATACACGTGATTCCATGTTTATTGCAGTCCACGGTGGAATTCTAACTCTGATAAATTGCGAGAACGTTTTGTAATACTGTAAGTTGTTGTAGTGTTCTGTAGTTTTATAGACACACTAATAGATTCTCCGATTCACCTTTGATGGAGATTACTTCTTGGAATAATAGATTCATGATGTCTTATCTGGTTTTATTAAATACTTCGCTATTACAATAATGACCTCGTTAGTCGACCTAACTAGGAACCATAAATATACAAACCACCCACCTAGGAACTGGCTAAATTGAATCTGAAGAGAGCGTTTTACTCAACACCCTCTCTGAGCTCCTCGACCCTCTGTTGCTCATCTTAGGTACTAAGCTACCTGCCATCTAGCGGAATCTAAGGACAGTTCTTATCACTGCCATCTATGTCTAAAAACCGGAAGCTTTTAGATACACTACAGTTGTGAATAATGAATACTTGCTTGAGTAATTAGACTTTGACCGTTAAACAAAGAATTTTATAAAACAATTTAATTTTTTATTTTTTTATTTTTTTTAATGTAGCTATTACTTTGTGGTTATCCATTAAAATAAAATGAAACAATGCAACTTTGTATAAACCACTTATAAAATGTGCAAATCCGACCGGTTTCGGAACAAACGTTCCTTCGTCAGGGAAAGCTTATACTAATTTGACAGTTTAGAACAATGTTTTATTATGGTAGGGGTGGAGCCGTTGTTAGTTAATAATGTAGATTGGGTGGGTAGGTATTAGTGTAGAGTGGGTGGGTAGGGAAACAAATCCATGATTGGGCTATATGACAATATTTGGAATAAATTCGGTGTTTGGGCTAAATTCCTAAAAAATAAAACTAGTTATTTTTATACTAATTTGGGGTCGGGGAATCCGAATCTGAAAGAATTAGGCGTCGGCAAGCAATATTTACTGAGTTACACGACTTTAAATTTTTTTATACACATACAGGAAAATAGCCATTTTGGAAGCATTTTGATTCCTAGAAAATCAAACTAGTTATTTTTATACTAACTATGGGCCGGGGAATCCGAATCTGAAAGAATTAGGCGGCGGCAAGCAATATTAACTGACTTACACGACTTTAAAATTTTCTATACACACACATGAAAATAATCATTTCCGAAGTATTTTGACACACTTAGTACAAAGATCATAGAAAAACAAGATAACATAGATGTTTTTACCACACAAAATTAAGTGTTGCCATTAAGCAGTAATATTAATAAGGTAAAATAACATGTTTAAGTACTGGGGGGGGGGGGGTCGAGCTCGAGCCGCCATCTTGGATTGAAGGTGCCAAAATTTGGTTTTTTCAAAATAATTGTGCAATGGTTGATCTTACGACCAAATTGCGAAAGACAAACTTAAAGAAGATAAAATTTCAAATATTTTTTGTTTCAATTCTAATAGGTAACGAGCTACAGTGGCGGAAATGTGAATATTTTTCTAAAAACTGGTGAAATTCCCAATTTGTGTTATTTTTTAAGGCTATTCATTACATAATTATAATTTTGTAAACTCATTTCCACACCACCGTGAGGTAGAGAAAATGGCGCATTTTTTATTGTAGTATCCCCAGTAGGTCTTCTTCCTCTTCAATGGCATTACAACCCATTTCGAGCCTTGGCCTCCTTCAACATAAGCCTCCACCGCCCTCCGTCCTCGGCCGTCATCTTCCTAACTGCGACATGGAGTAGTCCTCTTGCATCCTTCCTGACATCATCCTCCCGTCTCAGCCTAGGTCTGCCCGCCTTTCGTTTACCTCCTGGGTGTTCTGTTAGAACCTTCTTCGGTTCTCGCGTTCTTGACATTCGATGCACATGTCCGGCCCATCTTAGTCTTTGGAGCCTTAGATGGATAGAGAGTCTGGGAGCGTAAATGACATAGAGCTTTATTGTGGCTGATTCTCCATGCCTCTCCCTCATGTTAATGTAAGTACTTGCATACTGCTTTCTCACCCCGTATGCGTGGACATTGGAGAGTCTAGAGTCGTTCAAATAAATGTAACTTCGTTCAATAAAATAGATTCTTGACGTGTGCGGTGAAGGAGGAAACCATAAGTTTCCTTATAACGCCGTTGGGAAAGTGGTGGGGTCCCCTCCAATGCCTCTCCCTCTCGCACCGCTTCTTAGATTCTTCGAAGTTCCTTACTTTCGAAGGTGTCCAGCTGTTCCCGCCACACATCCATAGGCCAAGACCGTTCTAATAATTGTTTTATATAGGGTTTTCCTATGGACGTTTCGGGATTTGAAACTGGCAACAACGCGAAGTAAGTGTTGTTAGTGCCTGTGATGCGCTTTCTTACTTCTACTAGGTTTTCTTTGTCATGCGTTATGATGGAGCCCAGGTATATAAACTCTTCGACCACTTCGAAATTATAAATGTCTTTTAATTTATCTTTTATTCTATGGTGTGGGGTTCTGGTTTGCATAATGATTTTAGTTTTATTCTAATTGATTTTCAAACCCACCTCTCTTGCTGAGTTTCCAAAAACCTCTCTTACAGCCTGTAGGGATCTTTCGACAATGTTAAATAGTCTCTGTAATCAATAATAATCAATGTCATGATCTAACTCATTGCTTGCCTGTGGTACTGAGATGCTGGGCTTCCATTGAAAAAATCTCTTCATATTCAATTGCAAGAAATAAATTTTAATAAAGTCTCGGGTGCTGGTTTCTTTGTCATTCTTACTGGAACAAGCCCATTGGTGCCACGTTTCCAACCCCAGTTTTCTGGATTTTTTTGGATTCCATACCATTTTTGAACTCCCGTACAAAGCAACAAGAAAGCTTTTTCCTTCAACTGCTATGTCTTCTGGTTTTGCATCATGTTGTTTTCATTCGTATACTCAATGAAGACGCACTGGCAGACCAGCTTTTTTAAGGCTTACTAAATGTTCATTATCACTACAAAGTAGTTTCATCCATGCACTCGATGACGTCGGGTTTGTCATAGTGGGATCCAAGCCTGTAGCAATATAGGCGCTGGCAACACTGCAGTCAGGACTGCTGGCACGCAGTATGTTGCCGTCTCTTTCTCTCCTCTATGTAACACGAAAAATTGTTGTAATTTGAAATGGATTTTGCTACATGTGCTGTGGAAATACGTTAAAATGATATTGTGTAAAATGTTCTTACAAAATTTATCATGAAAACTTCAATTTTACGATTTTTTGTCAAAATTTTCTTCTTTCTACCGCTGTAAGTAAGTATAAAAAAAAAATTCAAACAAAAAATGTACGTAATTTAGTCTTCTTCAAATTTGCCATATACGTTTTTGTTGTAAAATTAACCGTTGAGGAATTATTTTGAAAAAACTAAATTTTGGCGCCTTCAATCCAAGATGGCGGCTCGAGTCTCAATCTTAACAACATCTATCAAAATCGCTACTACACGACCTTTTGCAAGCTAAAGGCCTTTTTTATCCCCCAATGACTGGACTATTACTTAATTAGATAGATTCCGGCCTTTAGATAGCGGTCTGTGAGACTGCAGGTCCATAGTAGTGTAACAAAAATGTAACGTCCATAGTTAAAGGTTAAATATCTTTGTATTATTATTTAGACTATAAATTTTCGATTGTTTATTAATTTTAATGTTTTTGTTTAGAAACATTAAAATTAACCAAACTTTTAATTTCTCAGTTTCAAAAAATTTTATATAATTTCCCAACCCATTTTCTGGCCAATTTTTTTTTATTTCCAATTTTACGAGAAAAAAAATTCCCCGACCTATTTTCTGATTTTCTCAAATAGATTTTGATTTTCCCTTTCTCAAAACAGTACAATGAAAAAGATAAATATATTTCTAACCAAACATAACATTTTCCAAAATCGAATACTGGATTGCCCGGTATTAGTATTTTGGCTTTTTAAAATTCGGAAATTTGAGCTGTACCTTATATAACTTAAACTTCCCGAGTTCAAGAGCCCACTCCAGCTGAACCTACACATCGCTAATAAGGGCTGGAAGTTTCGGCCTCTAGAAATTTCTAGAACAGTGCAGAACATTCGAGAGTATTCGAGAGCACTCCAAAACATTCCAGAACATCCCGGAACATTGTGGAATGTTGTGAAATGTTAGGGAGTAGTGAAATATTTGGAAACATATCAGATCATTGTGGAACATTCAAAAACACCCTCGAATGTTGTGGAATGTTTTGGAACATTGTGAACCATTCGAAGTCACCCATCGGTAGTAGTATATAAAGCAAGATCCGTTGTGGGTTGGAACGTCAGTTCAATCTCATATCAACTCCCTGAGTGAAGCCGGGTACCTCACCTAGTATAAGTAATATAATCCTGCCAAATTTAACTTGCATAATTATTTTTTCAATGTCTTACTTCAGACCTTGACAAACCTCACCCTATGAACCCGGGCAACCCTGCTAAGTGACCAAAAGTAGTGAACCACTTGGGGTGATGACCGATTGCAGAGATATTGGTTATCCAATAAATGGTTCCTGCGGCGGCGGTACCCATACCCGCCTCCCAAATTATAATGTCATTACAGTATGCCCGCAATATTTGTATACTTACAGATATTTTAGTTTTAAAAATAAAATGCTCAGTTTATTTTTACATTTATACAATAAAATCAATGAGTTGTGATTGCATTTCACTTGCAAGTTTTATTTTTATATTAGTTAGGATTTTTTTGGTAGAGATGTGTAGTATTGCGTCTAAATGTGAATCCAAGAGTAGTGTGTCTTCGATAATTCAGAATTGAAAAATTTGCCTCACAAATATATAGTATGATTATTTTGGTATCTCTTTTCAAATCTATCACATTGAGAGAAAGAGGCGAGATGCGGGTGACATCCTTGCCGTCCTTCCCTTTCCTCCGCTCCCAATTCGCTATCCCTTCGCTCCATTTCACTCCGTTGTTTATGATATCGTCCGTCACGTACATTGCGGTTAGAATCTTGCAGGCATTAACCCACACTACCTTTTACTATTAATCTTAGAATTTATACGAGTATATGTATGTTCGTATGCATTTATATGCATGGGCGTAGCCAGGTTTTTATTGTTTGTTTATAATCTTTATTTATTAAGTTACATAGTTGATTGTGCCGTGCCTGTCTCACTAGGAATTCCTGTGTTGAGAGCAGGCGCATATTAGCATAAATAGTTTAAAACAAAATAAGGATAACAACAACAATGTTATTTAAAGTACAATGTTGTTTAAAGTACGAGGACAATCAGCATCATACCAAAGGGAAAGCATGCATTACGAGGTTCTAAAAATATATTATATGGTCTGTCTTTGCTAGTGATCCAAATCTTGGTATCTAATTTGTATTTTACGTAACTAGTATGCTGTCTAATGGTCAGTGGAAATTAGTGTTTTATAAACTTTTGTTGCAAAGTACCTGAAGTTTCTTTGACCAAACATTGTTTTGGCGAAAGGGCTAAGAGATTTTGCCCTTTGGTTCTCGTATCACAAACAGTTTGGATATTGTCAAAAACAGTTCTATGTTTGAATAGATAAATAAATATATTTTTGGCATAAAGTTGCCTAATGTCCAAAACACCGATTCTCCTAAAGATTTCATCCGAACTGCTTGTGATCGTAGTTTTAGAATAATCTTTATAATTAGTTTCTGGGCTTTAGAGATCGGATCAATGGCGGCAGCGTTTGCTCCTCCCCAGGCTATGATACCATACTCGATTAGAGATTGACATAGTGCATAGTAAATTGTTTTGAGTTGGTTCAAGTTCAGAATTTGTCTAAAAAGGTATATAGATTTTCGAAGTTGTTTGCTTTTGATTTGGGGTGGGGCAAAAAGTACGAGTGTAGAGTAGTTACCGAAAAAAGGAGGCTTCTACAACATACTCATCCTTTAGGCTCCATGAATACAAAGAATATAAACGGAAGAAAGAAAAACCATCCGAGGAGGTGCTGTAAATTTGAAAACAACAATAAAACAATGCAATGCAATGAACAATGCCAAAGCTCATGCATTGGCCAGCCAGGGTGGGGCAAACGCCCCACCTTGTCCCACCGTGCCTACGCCCATGTTTATATGAACAACACTAAATTTTATGTAAACAAAATAAATAAAATAACGAGTTTTTTCAATATTAAAAGCACCCATTGACCTATTTATTGAACTATTGAGATTATTGACAGTTTATTGGGACTTTACACTTTTGTTATATTTTTTCTTTCTTATTATATTATATACTAGCTTTTTCCCACGGCTTCGCTTGCATGGTGTAAGGGGGGTTCCCACTCTGTCTCCTCTCCCCCTCCCTCCCCTCTCCCCCTCCCCTCACCCTCCACCACCCCTGCATCAAATCACCAAAGTTTCATCGCAATCGGATGAACGGTTTAGCAACGCGTAATTTCATGATGCCAGAGTTCACTATTCACATCAAATCCCCAATGTTTCATAGCAATAGTTTAGCAACGCATAGGCCCCATACATACAAACCCAGAAACATACATATTTTGATTTTTATATATGTAAATTTATTTTTTTAATTAAACGTATTTAAAAAAAAATAACAGATTAGAGAGTTTTCATTCTTATTAAAATATTATTGTACCATGATGCACCAGAACTCTGAGAAATGCCTCTTGCATGATTGCAACGTCAAGTGGCTCGAGCACAGATGTGGATATGGATGGAGGCGTCTACTAATATCTACAGGAATTCCAAAAACTGAAAAAATCGGAATAATATCTATGAGAACCAAAGTGCGTACGAATATCTACAGCTCAAACTGCTGACTAATATCTATGAGAACCAAAGTGTTGACGAATATCTACAGCACTGGCAGAGGTTGGATTTGCAATTATGTATAGCGTATTGGAATAATGTAATATTGCGTATGCAGTTTAAAAAACTTAATTTATGTATGTACCTATGTAAAAATCCCTAATATAGTACTATTGGACACATTTAGCTGAATATTAAGGATTTGGGTTTTTGTCTTAACAGCTTTCTTTATTTCGATTGCTTCTAAATTATTTAGTCTGTTACCATGACCATTTCTATGTCAGTTAGGTTAGGTTAGGTTAGGTTGTGGTGCCGTGTATTTCGAAATAAATAAATATCTTTGTATTATGACCTCCATGTTTGTTCAATAAATTATTGTCCTCGTAAACAGCAAACTATGTAATATTATGCAAAAACTTCATGTACGTACGTTAAACGTTTAAGCCTTTACGTAATTGAAGTAATTTATGCTTTTCCATACAACCTCTTGCTCAGCTGCCCTCTGTAGATATTAGTCCAACCTACGCTCTGTAGATATTAGTCAACACTGGGACCGTCATAGATATTCGACCGACCTTAGCTCTGTAGATATTAGTCAACACTCTGAAGTTCGTAGATATTAGTCCAACATATGAGCTGTAGATATTCGTCCGACATACAGGCTGTAGATATTAGTATCTGGAGTCATATGGATGACACACATGGATGTATGAATCCATCCCTCCCACTACGGTAATACCCCACTGTTCAAACTTTTGATGAACAATTTGTGTAAAGTGTTCTGCACAATTTCAAATAAACAATGGAGGATTTGCATGACATGCCTTTGAATCTTATTCATATTACTTTGTAAATATGTACTTATCCACTGGAGCGCTTTTTGCCACAATACGGCTTGCTAAATACGTTTTGCTGCCAATTTTGGCAAATTTTCCCTTATTTGTAAATAATTAAGTAGAAGTTTACGATTTTTTATATTTTTTTAATAAATCCTACGAATATTTGATAATCGACAAAATATAGGTGAATTCATTGGCTATACAAAACTATAGTCAGTTTGTATATCTCTATATTAAAATTCGGAGGTATGATTATTTTAAAGTGGGCGGAAATTATTCAAAATGATTTCCAACAAAATCTCCAGCAATCTGGAGACAAAAGTTTTAAATTGCGCTGTCGTTCCACTGGTTATTAAATATACAGGGTGTTAAGGGACGTACTTGACTTTCTTTAGCTCAAAAGGGAAGGCAAGAAATTTCTATAAATAAAAGGATTTATTTGTTAACGCCAACACGAAGACAATACCAAACTTGATACAGTGACTCTTTTATTTTTATCTTTTTACTAACCTATTAGAGGTAATATCCAAAGACATAATGAATACGCAAGGTTGACACTGCAATTGTAGTGCTTTGTTGAAAATACTGCATTGGTTTTGTATTGCCATCATCATCTTTGTGATTGTTTCTGGAATGGCTCTTTTTACATGTCTCTTCAGACAAGTGGAACACGCGTAGTACATTTGGCACACCAACCTCTGGAACTTATTCCTTTTATTTTGTAAATATTATGTTGATGTCTCTGACAATGGGTTTTGTGGCATTGCCATCATCGCTTTCTGAAAATCCAGATCTTTGTGATTGTGTTTGAAGTGGCTCTTCATGTTTGCTTTCTGAGCGAATCCCTTCCGGCAAATAGGACATTTGAAGGGAGTCTCGCCCGTGTGCAGCCTCTCATGCTCCTTGAGCGACTGCAGCGTGGAGAACTTGCTGTTGCAGAAGCGACAAGGGTAGGGGCGTTCTCCGGTGTGGACTCTCATGTGTGCAGTTAGCATATAGCGCTGGGTGTAGGTTTTGTGGCACAGCTCGCATTCGAAGATTTTCTCGGCTGTATGTGTAATTATGTGATTCTGAAACAATAAATTATATATTCATTTTTAAACTACGGAGAATTGACATTATTAGCATTGTACAGTTGAAATTTAAGAATACGACTACGAGTACAACGTCGCGCCATATGAAACCAACGTGAAGTTTGTGACTTAAGCTACAATCGTAATAGAACTGAATTAAAGTAAGTAGCTAAAAATGTCAAAAGATGGCGCCACTTATGTTAACAGTTACTAACTAACGAGGAACGTCGGCTGGCAGGCGTAAGTACTCTTGGATTTGCATTTTCATTAACCTGTCCTGTCTGGATATGGATGATAGTTTGTGACTAAGCTGCTGTCATGTCGCCCGCTGCTCACAGGGCCTGACAGCAAATACCTTTATAGCAGGTTTTTAACTGCTAGGGTTACTTAGTTACTTAGTCTATCTAATTGGGAATTCAATCAGAGATTAAAAAAAGGAAAAAAAAACGAGCAGCTAACAGATTCCTAAGGTTTAATGCTGTCCCGACTTTACAATAGCTTTATACAGGAGGCCCAGAGGAAAAAAAATTCCCTGAAGGCCCATTTCATCTGTGTGGAGGGTTTTTTAAAGAAACCAAGTTCTGGGAAGGATATAGGCGTGAGGGGTGGGTAGGAATTGAGGGCTCGGACGTTTGAATCCAACCCTCCAATGCGGTGCAAGGCGATTAGTTGAGAGATGGAGGGGTCAAAAGACCTCCCTGAACCAATCTCTCTCGATCCGACCTGATACACAGTATTTCGGCAAATGTATCAGCCGCCAAGACCTGGACAAACCTCACCCATGAAACTGACCACCCCGGCTCACCAAATGCAGCAAACCACTTGTGGTGACCTATGGCAGTGGTGTTGGTTATCCCATAGATGGTTCCCAGGGCGGCGGTACCCATACCCGCTTCCCAAATTGAATGTATCTAACAGTAGTAACAACCATAGTCACTGAATTCATAACGTGTTTCACAATTCATATTTCATATATATCTTAATTCATAAATTCACACATTTCAGACTCGCTCTCAAGCAGTATTAATAAGGATGTGTGGATTTTTTACAGCAGAATTTAAATAATGCAATGTTTAAAGTATGATAAAATTATAATATAAGTTTTTCTTATTTTATTATCTCTTTATGGAAGCTCACTGTACAAACACACTTGTCTTTAAGAAAACTGTCACTGGTCTTTGCCACAAACTAATTATATTTATCTTCTTCGTGTGCCCTATCAGGTCACCCCGGCGTTGGCGATCTTGCGCTGCCCGGAATAGCTCCTCCACACTTCCAATACTGGTCCACTCTCGGACATTTCGCAGCCCAGACATTTGTCTCCTACCAGGCCCTCGGGGACCCTCTATCTTGCCTTTTAATATTAATTGGAGCAAGTGATATTTCTCTCCTCGAAACATGTGACCCAGATATGAAATTTTCCTGACTTTTTACTAAAGTGAGCAGTTCTCTATCTGCTCTAGCCCGCCTAAGAATTTATGTGTTGGTGATCATGTTGGTCCATGGAAATTATATTTATATTGAAGCCAAACTTGAAGATGGTTGAACTTCAGTGCCAAAACCTCCAAACAAATAACAGATAACTAATTATATGAATTTATTTTAATTGACGAAGATAGATTTTATTTTTTTATTTTTTATTATTTAATAAATGTTACAAAAATTACATGTTTTTGTGTATTCTATAAAGTTTTTGGTAAAAAAAAATATACATTATTTAATATGTCTTACACCTTTTTTTTAGCAAAGCTCGTGTTAAAAAGGCGGAGACAACGAATGTAGATAATAATTTTTATATAAGTTAAAATAATATATAATTTTTTTTAACATACATATAGATCAAATAATGGATAATTAACAGTATACAAAGAAAAAAATCGTATATATCATATTCATATGCATCTATAGTTTTATATAATATATAAAACATATTATAATAGAACGAATGTAGCAGACTGAAGAGGAGATAAAAAAGAAAGGAGAAAATAAAGAAAGAAAAAGGATATCAGATATTACAATTGTGTTTAGAAAGAAAATATTAATAAGATGTAGTGATTGTAATAAGTTATATATATAAAGAGCTTTTATTGATTTTTTGAATTTTTTATAATTTGTTTCCAATTTTAAATTAACTGGTAATTGGTTAACCCATTTAACTCCAATGTATTTATAGTATTGTTGAGCTGTGGTGGTGTTACAACGCGGGACAGTCATAGAGCCCAGGATATTTGTTGTAATGCTGTTTGAAAAAGGAGTGGAGCTCTCATTATTGAAGCAATCTTTGTGTATTTGTAGAATTGTAATTTATTTATAAATAACATAAAGTGAAGGTACTTTAAAATCTTGAAATAATTTGATAGTGGGGTAATCATATGGCTTTTTTAAAATTATTTTTATAATTAATTTTTTAATGATTTCTAATGGTAAAAGAGAAGTTTTGAATGCACCGCCCCAACCAACAATTCCATACTATAGCATTGATTGGATTAAGGAAAAGTAAATAGTTCTTAATATACTAATATTTAAAATGCATCATATTCTAATGAAAATGTACACTAATTTTCTTAGTCTCTGAACTGTTGTGCTGATTTGTATCTTCCACTTTATGTTACTGTCTGTAGTTACCCCAAGGTATTTAACATTGGTTTTAACAGTGAGTACAGAGCAATCAGGTTTACAGATATATGAATTTGAATTACAATTATATGAGTGTATACATATATTTAGATTTTCACGGGTAGCATTTTTAGTCAGAGTGAAAGGAATTACAAAAGTTTTAAGTATTTGTATTTAGAGATAGTAAATTTTGATCAAATCATTTTTTTATTAAATTTATATCTGATTCCGCCGTTCTCTGAGTTTCATTCCATGTTGATCCCTCAGCTAAAATTGCTGTGTCATCAGCGTAAGATATTAGTTTGGATTTTATGGTGAGTTTAAAAATATCATTAACATAAATGATAAAGAGAATTGGTCCCAATACTGTTCCCTGCGGGATTCCAAATTTACTGATTTGAGAATCGAAAACCATTTAATTTGACAAACTCCTCTCTATGAAATAGGTAATTTTCGACCCACGTTGGGGCATTATTGGTGATACCAATTTTCTTTAGTTTAGAGATAAGATTCGAAAAGATAGATGTAAGGTATTGTTAGCGGTTAACCTCTTTACGGAAATAGTCCAGATTACAACTTAGTCGTAACAAAGCGAATACGCTGAATAGTTTACTGTATGAAGTTTTATAATACGCTACCAGAAACTTTAAAGTCCGCACCAATTAGAAGGTTCAAGATGTATTGTAGGAGCTACATCATGGAAAAAATGTAGTATGCAATATGTAATGTTATAATTAATTAGTTATTTGTAAACTTTAACGCAAAAATACTAAAATAAAATTAATAAAAAAATAAAAGAATGCAAATTATTGTGAAGGCATGTAATTATACTGTTAGCACCCTTGAGGTGATTTGTCACAGTTCTATGACATTACTTGCATATCCCTTTCAGACCTGCCGAGCGATTCTATGTCTTTTGTGGAATCGTTATTAGATAACGGACGTTATCACTGTCAGATTTGTGCGATTTTTATGGCTGTTATTTGCTTCCATTTACTGGAAATGGCATCTACACACGGCAGTGCCATACCTTCATTTCTACCTACACAACAAACGCATAACTAGTGGCTGGTTTGATACCCCATGCAGTTTTACTCTTTTTTTCATAGCCTGGCGACAGTCGGCACGCCTTCATTGCATATTCATCTCCTTATGTTTCTATTAACCACTGGAGCGTTAGTGCAAATTTAAAACTTTTTCTCAGATTGTTCGAGATTTTATGGTGGTATTTTCTACCCACATTAAAAAAAATCATACCTCCTAATTTTAATATGGAGACATACAAACTGATTATAGTTCTTTATAGCCAATGAATTCACCTATCTTTTGTCGATTATCACATATTTGTACGATTTATAAAAAAAATATTATAAAATTGTTAACTTCTACTTAATTACCTACAAATAAGGGAAAATTTGCCAAATTTGGCACCAGAGCAATCCAAGGTATTTTAAATAGTGCCATATTATGGCAAAAAGCGCTCCAGTGGCCTACAAGGTGAGCCTTACTGGCTCGGCATAGCATGACACGAGGTATGGCGCTGTTAAACAACGCCTCCAAGACTATCGATATTTTTAATAGTAGTCTTGAAGAATTCAAGAGGCATGTTAATGCTATTAATCTATAACTTGTATTATTTGTATCATATATATGTAGTTAATGTTACATGTGTATTGTAAATGGACACAGTCTGTAATACACAAAAAAAAAAAAAAAAAAAAAAAAAAAAAAAAAAAAAAAAAAAAAAAAAATAATAAAACAAATAATATAAATTTACCTTCAGATATTTCCAACTATAAAATATCTTCCCACAGAAGTGACAGGGAAAAGGATTACTCTTCCTGTGAACACAATCCATATGAATTTTTGCTTGATGCTTAGTTTTAAATGTTTTATCGCAAAACTCGCAATTGTGCGTCTGCGGCAAACTGTGCGTCTTTTTATGCTCCGTCAAATTATTCTTAAAGAAAAAAGACTTAGGACATTCGTCGCAGACAAAATTCTTTTCCCTGTGGGTTTTCATGTGTTGTTTGTAAAAGCACTTCTTGGTAAAATGCTTGCCACAAATGGTACAAAGTTGTCCGCTTTTATCAAATACATCTCTTTTATATTTCTTTTTCAACATATTTTTTTTACTCTTACTTTTCTTTTCTTCGGAATCGTTATCATCTGAATAAAGTTTCTCTTCCAAATCTTCATTATTTGTAACATTTGTAATTTTGTCAGAATTGACAATATCAGTCGTCAAATTTATTTGTAGGTTTTCTTCATTGAATTCTATCGGGAGTTCTTCTTTAATGTCTTCCGTTTCAATTTTAACATTGCTTGCATAATCTATTGTGTTCTGATTTAAGCGAAGGATTCTGTCACTTTCTTCGCATTGGTTAATGAATGTTACGACATCCTCTAATTTCTCCACACAGTCGATGCAAGCATAATCCGGAAACCCATCGTTCTTGTACATCTAGAAAAATACATTAAATTAATTCAAATCAAGGAGAATTTGGATACATTAAAACTCAACCCAGAGAAAATGCATTTGCTATCTATCACCTTCAGAGTTGAAAGAGATTAGCTTTCGATGTTTCCAACCGATTTATTAACCGTTTGGCTAATATTTTGCTACGGCCTAAACCACATCAGAAGAGCGATTCTATATCTTTTGTGGGATCGTTATGAGATAACGGACGTGATCTCCTGTCAGATTTTTGTGATTTATTTGCTTTTTCTATGTACACTATGTAAAACGTACATTAAATGAATAAATAATCATGCATACTTGCAGGAATTCGTGTTTAAAATGATCTAAACTAAAATATGCGACAGTAAATATGTAAAATCACACAAATCTGACAGGAGATCACGTCCGTTATCTCATAATGATCCCACAAAAGATAAAGAAGCTCTCTTCTTAATACACAGCTTGGCTGTTTTCAATGCGATGAAGTTTGACATAATGTTAAGAGACATAGCGAAGTTGTATCATTTGTTAACTTTTGTTTCATGCTATTTCTTGGATTTTATTAGTGTTTACCGAGTTATGAAAACATTCTCTCATCACACATGAGGGCATTTTGGTGTTGTTATGCAATTTGCTTAGAGGTAGTGCACGACCTTACGCGACGCATGCAGAAGTAGTAGACATAACATGGCAAGAAAGCAATACTGCTGTACCTGCAGGGTTTTATTTCTGCGTTGATCTATCTGGGTCCCGTGACTCTACAACGATAAATAAGACCTATACGACGTTGGAAAAACTAGCCGTTTTGTCAACAATAGGTTTTTAACTATGAGGATGTTCTCAAAAGTATTTTCGTGGGTAGTGGCAGTTACAGCAGTTTTGCTTTCCTGCGATGATAAATAAACTAATCCCGTACTAAAAGTGTAAAATCGAAAACAATGCAATAGACTTCCTTTTGGCTTGCCACTTGGAGATTTCTGCAACGCGTCTATATTATTGCGTGCAAAAACAGCATTGTACAAAACACTGTAAACTATATCAGAAAAATACTTACGTTAAGTTTACAATACGACAAAATCCTATTTAAAAGGGACGAATCTTCATCGAATATTGAAACTTCCCCCTTCTCCCCTAGACACAGCCTACACACTTTCATGATAAGGAAATTGTAAATAATGAGAGCAATATTATTGAAAAATCCGGACACCAAAACAATACGATTTTCAGATCTGTCAAATTCATAAATAAACGAAACCACCAGGGTTGCCAATGCTTGTGTTCTAAAATACCAACAATAAATAATGTTCAAATTCCCCAGATCGGGAAAATAAAATAACAAATTCCCTGCATTTTCCCCACAAGTTACGTTATAATTTATCCTCCAAAATAAAACTAAATTCTATTGAAATTAACATTGTTTATCGATTTTTTACATTATTTAATTATTTAATTATATTTAGAGGATTAAAATATATCATTACACACTTAATATAAGATTTTAAAAGTGTTATGACCCAATAATCAATTTCGCATAATGCAAAAATAATAAAAAATAAATCTTATACTTTTATATTAAAAAAATAAATGTTATACTTTTATATAAAAAAAAATAAATCAATACGGTGTGCCAATAAATTGTTCAGTTAGTAGAAAAAATATACCTAATAATTTAATTACACGAATGATAATATCATACATATAATAAAAAAATTAAAATTTCATTTCATCAAATAATGTAGATCTGAATGTAAAGGAATCTTTCAGTTCCCGAACTATCGAAATATGTGAATTTTCGAACACGTGATAAAAATGATTACAATACATACCTACAATTACAAAAATTAACCAATATTAAAGTTTACTTTGCTTAATTAGTATAATTATAATGATTTTTTGCCTTTTTCAGACTTTTTTATCTCCCCATGCCCCCACTGTGCCATCTCAACGCCCCCTTATTTTCTTTGGGTCTTCTACTGCCCCCCTGAATGTCTCAAACGCCCATAAGGGGCCGTTATCAATACCTACATTTTCATTACCTACATTAAAAGATTGTAAAATAATGATTAAAAAAAATGAAAGTGATAGAATAATACACATCAAACATTCGGATGATCTAAAAAAAATTGTTTAGATTTTTTTTTAGTGAGAGCCCCTCTCTCACCGGTCATACACTGGGTCGATTCCCCTCAGTTTGGTGAGTCATATTATGTACATTTATTTGTTCACTGCAACAATAATTCACCTCCTTCACATTCAATCAAAGGGTGAAATCCCCAGTGATGGCCACGAATTAGTGGAGCTCTCATTAAAATTAATTTAACAGTTTTTTTCTTTTTTATAAAATAAATTAAATATGGCTATTAACATTAATAACATGTATAAAGAACTAGGTGATCAAGACAATTTGTTTACAACATCAGATGCTAAAATATGTAAATATCTGACAGCCGATCCAAAAACCACTACTATTATGCACCAAAATATTAGGTCAATCAATAAAAACTTTAATGAACTTCAGATACAACTGAACCACCTTAATATAGACTTTGATGTAATCATTCTTACAGAATGTTGGTTAACAAACAATTACACTCCAAAACTTATAACTCACTATTCTTCATTCAATTCTTCAAATCATAACAGTCAGAACGATGGAGTTGTGGTATACACAAAAAATGTTCTAAACTCCGTTGTAACTGAAGTAAACATTATTGACGCGAGCTGTATGCAAATAATGTATAATAATGATTCGTGCATTCTAGCAATATACCGCTCTCCATCCATACGTAATATCACACCATTTCTTAATAGTCTTAATAGCATACTCTCTAATCTTTCCTATACTAAAAATTTAATAATTATGGGAGATTTAAACATCAACATACTCCCAAATAACCAACACCACCAATGTCACGACTACCTGAATATGTTAGAGTTCCATGGACTAATTAGTACTATCAATATACCAACAAGAACAGCTAATGAATCTACATCATGCATAGATCACATAATGGTCAAAACTAATAAACAAAACAAAAGCATTGTTTACAAATCAACAATTACAGACCATTACACAACAATATTCACATTACAATCCGACGCCACAAAAACCAAAAGAGATCAGTCAATCATATACAATAATATTAATTTCGACAATTTAAAAAACATAATTAAAAATAAATCTTGGCAAGAGCTTTTACAAATAAAAAACTCAGATGATGCATGGAATTATTTTATTGACTTTTTGAAAAACGAATTAATTAATAATACCACAATTTTAACAAAAAAAATACCTAACAAAATTAAACCCTTGAAATCATGGATAAACTATTCAATTATCAACTGCATTCGTAGAAGAAACGCATTACACAAAAAAGTGAAAGAAAATCCCTATGACATAATATCACTAAACATCTACAAAAGATATAGAAATACATGCGGCGAAGTCATTAGAAAGGCGAAAGAAATCTACTACAGACACAAAATCCAAGAAAGTAACAACGATCCCAAAAAAATATGGCAAACTTTAAGGGAAGCCACAAATACACAAAACGCTAAAGACAAACAGGACATAAGTAAACTTTGCATTGACGGAAAAATTATTGACACCTCAAAAAACCCCAAGCTCGTTGCGGATTACATCAATAATTACTTTACAAATATTGGTTCAAATCTTGCTTCTCGTCTACCAAATTGTGGGAATGCTCTACCTGCTGAAGCAGAACTTCAATTTCCCAAAAGAAGTTTCAATTTTCAAACTGTGTCAGGGGAAGAGATTCTAAAAATAATGAATTCCTTAAAAAACACTTCTTCTGCCGGGGTTGATGGAATAACAACCAAGATTTTGAAAACGCTGTCTACGGAAATTACATTTCCCCTAGAATACCTAATTAACCTTAGCATCAGTCAAGGACACTTCCCCTCGAACCTGAAACAAGGTATCGTTATTCCCATACATAAAGCAGGTAACAAGACAGACATAAACAATTACAGACCTATAACTCTACTGACCAGTCTATCCAAAATATTTGAAAAAATTATCAATGCTCAGTTGGTAAAATTTCTAGTGAGCCATAAAATACTCTCAGAAAATCAGTACGGGTTCCAAGAAAACAAGAGTACCTCAGACGCTATTGCCGCCGTAACTGACTTCATTGTAAAAAACCTCGATAA
The DNA here is from genome assembly GCA_929108145.2 of Limnephilus rhombicus. Classification (NCBI taxonomy): domain Eukaryota; kingdom Metazoa; phylum Arthropoda; class Insecta; order Trichoptera; family Limnephilidae; genus Limnephilus; species Limnephilus rhombicus. The sequence continues at coordinate 4,688,253 of OV815288.1, read as the reverse complement.
AAGCAAAAAATGTATTTCCATATTTTTAGACCTTTCCAAAGCCTTTGATACAATATCACACAGTAAATTAATAAACAAACTTCAAATAATCGGTATTACAGGCAACGAACTTAACTTTTTTAAGAGCTACCTTGATGACCGCAAGCAACAAGTGAAAATAATGAACACACTTAGCAATCAGTGCTCAACTCACTATGGGATACCTCAAGGTAGCATATTGGGACCGTCTTTGTTCCTTTTATATATCAACGACTTATGTAACATTAACATTCAGGGAAAAATAGTTAGTTTTGCCGATGATACTGTTTTACTATTTGAAGCTGACACTTGGCAAGCTGTTTACAAAAAAGCTGAAACGGATATAAACATTATAAAAAAGTGGTTAGATACAAATACGCTCACATTGAACACCGAGAAAACTAAATATGTCACATCAAGCATAAATATAATAGGTCAACCTCGTGATGACGCCTCTATTAGAATACACACATGTTTAAATTCCGATGAATCTTGTCAGTGTCCCTACATTGAGCGCACTACACAGATGAAGTATCTCGGCCTCACAATTGATCCATATCTCAAATGGAATATTCACACTCAAATAATTGCAAACAAAATAAGAAAAACCATGCATTTTTTTAGAACGATACGAAACTTTCTCGACTTACAACACTTGAAAATGATTTATTTTGCAGTCTGTCAATCCATTATTGAGTATGGTATCATAGCATGGGGAGGCGGTACTGCATCAGCACTAGACCCAATCATAAAGGCACAGAAAACTATTATAAAATTAATTCTTAGACTACCTCTAATTACAGATTCGAACTTAATCTTTAATATTATGAATGTGTTTGATGTTCGGCAGATATACGCAAAAACAATCCTCACTCATCTATTCACAAATATACATAAATACTATGAAAAAAGATTAAATACTCGCTGTATTCGAAACAATAACAAAGAATTACTACAAATTCCCATAACTCATACTACTTTTGGTCAACGTAGCTTCAGATACCTTGCAACAAGACTTTACAACATTCTTCCAATTAGTATAAAAAAATGTGATTCACAAAAAAATTTCAAAAAAAACATAAAAGTTTGGATAAAAAATAATGATAGGGCATTTACCGGTGCACTCACCCAAATTCGAAATTAGTAATGAACCAATGCTGTCACTATTGCACCTATGTTATTGTTATTATTAATGCAACCAATCTATTGTGCGATTATTTTCTAATATAGGTGTAGGTATTTTCACAGAATTATAAATTGACGTAAAATTACTGCCTCAACACAGGCTAGCCTAGTGAGGCAGGTTACGAGAAACCTACGTTTATAATTATAAATCTCTATTCTTTAAGTACCTACTGTTATATGTATATTGTTTACCATTATTATCTTTTGTACTTATGCAAGTTTTAAACTATTGTATACTTTTTTTGTAGTTATAAATCTTTAAATTTTTGTTCAATAAAGATATTATATTATTATTATTATTATTTTTGCGTTATTTTGTTAACCTTCTCACAGAGGTTATAAATTGAATTGTTGTAAAGAAACCAATTAATAAAATAAAAATTTCTAAAATCAATTACATTATTAGTTTTTCGAATCAACAACCTAAAATATTTCATCATTCTTAATTGACCGAGTAGGTATTTTGTAGGATTTATGTACATGTGTCAATATCCCAAAAGACACCTGCTTGATTAACAACTTATTGATTTTAAAGTACAACTGCGCGTGTGTGACGTTATTATTACGCTAACGTTTGAACGGTTGAAATTTAAAAATCCGACCAGTGGGTACAACTCTGAGGCCGCGGCTTACGCAAAACCGTTTTCGTACGTGGAGTTGGTTCTGCGCCGCGTGACGAGCTACGGACTCCGACGTACCGGATCCCAGTTATACTTGATCACTCCAGCGTATTGGTGACCTTCCTCTGCTTTTTCTGCCTTTCACTTATCCAGTGACTATGAGTTTCTCCGAGTTGGAGTCCTCAATATGACAGGCAAAAAAGTGTCAAAATTACCTTAAAATACTTTCAACTCAGATAGTTGAAAGCCTACGGTAAAAGTATGCTAATTTCATGACGCCAGAACTCACCGTTCGATTGTTTTGTCAGCTTCAACAAACAATTTTTTTGCTGTTGAAATTATAGATATGATCATAATTGTGAGATGGTAGATAAAAAATATGTTCTTTCTGTTGAAAATTTTATGAATTCATAATTTATATACCTACTAATTCATAAATTTTTCTTTCTGTCTTTTTTCTAACTGAATTCTAAATACCTATACAACTTTTCATTTATTTACTAAGCAGAATATAAAATTCAACATTAGAGTCAAAATAATCTAATTTCAAAGAATCAAAGGTCAAAAGAATTATGATTCAAAAGAATCAAAGCTCAAAAGAATCAAGATTCAAAAGACTCAAAATGCAAAAGAAAAAAAGACTCAAAATAATCAAAAGAAAAATACTCAAAAGAATCGAGAGGCAAAAGAGACAAAACTCAAAAGAATCAAGACTCAAAGAATCTAAATTCTAAATTCTTAAGAATCAAGACTAAAAAGAATCATGACTCAAAAGAATCAGATGGAAAAAGAATCAAGAAAACTTAACCTAACTTAGACTAGACCTCAGAGTAACAATATCTAGACATAATCTAAACATTTGGCGCCAGTTATACCTAATCTTCTAATTACAGTATCATCTAACTAGCATTTTTTTTTTACTTTATTTTTTTTGTTCTCCAATTTATCTAGGGGGCAGCTGCCCACCCTCTCCCCTTGCACCACCCCTCCCTCCTTTGTCGTCGCGCATGATAAGTGCTGTTTTGTTTCTAACAAAAAATTAAAAGACTCAAAAAAATCAAAAATCAACATAATCTAGGCTAAAAATAATCAAGACTCAAAAGAACCAAGATATAACGTCAATAACCTTCAAAAAAAGCAATGCCCATATATTATATTCATTTCTCTTCGCTTATTATTTGCTTAGCAATAATCCGAACTTATTTTTATTCAAGAGCATTGAACCAAGAGAGGATTGGCACACAAATTGTGTGCATAAGCTACGTCCTACCTATTCATAGTATACAGTATTCATAATATGTGTTGTGACTTGTGACTTCTTGCTGCCTGGGTATAGCTTTAAGTGGAGCAACATTTCGCAATATGAATGGCCCGAGGGTGTCTTTACGATTCCGCACCCACGGCCGTATGACAGCCTCCAACACGTAATTTTAAAATATGTACAAAGAATAATAACATATTATTGGCACACATGATTATGCATGTATCAGTGGCGTGCAGTTGCATACATTATTCGTATTTTTAGGTTGTTTTAAAGTAAAGCGTCAATTACATTGAGCGAGTTTACAAGCTACTATCTACCAAAGCGGGTAAATCGGCGAGTGAAATTGTCATGATGACACACAAAACTGTCCACTCGCTCAGCAGCGTAGGAAACTGAGATCGCTGCTAGCGCCAGTAACATTCTGTGATGTTTGACAGTTGAAATCAGCTGTTTATTGGCAGCCATCTTGAAAAACTTAAATAAACCAATCACGAGTAAGCGAGTGGCAAGTAAAGTTGACGACCTATCAACTTTTTTCGTAGATTGTCAACAATCTGCTAATTAGCAAGTAACACGGTGACACTGAGCGAGTTTACTAAGGCCTACTACACGAGCGGTTCGGTGGCGGTTTCCCGCCATGCTATACGAGCGGTTTTACCACCGCGGGAAACCGCCCGATCCTTATGCAATCGCGGGAAACCGCCCGTGTAGTTTGAACGTGGCGGTTACCCTCGGCGGGAGAACCGCTGCATGCGGCGGGAGTACCGCTTTTCTTTTTCTTTTGAGGGGGATTTTCTCCCGCCTGTGAACCGCGAGCACCCGCGGCGGGAGAACCGCTCGTGTAGTTTGCGCCATACAACGCTCATAGTAAATTGTGTCTGCTGCGGTTTCCCGCGGCAGGAGAACCGCTCGTGTAGTTTGCGCCTTACAGATAGTGAATTTCCCAGATAGTGGCTTGTAAACTGGCTCAGTGTCATCAACGCTTTAGACACAATAATAGAACCAAATCAAAACATGACCAAAACACTGACACAAGAGCATGGAGAACATAATTCTCCAAATAATTTTTTTTTTTTAAAGTTCCAAAAATTCAACGCGCGTTACGTTATACAATTAGCCCCAGAGCAATATTAATATTGTTTAACCCTCCGATGAGTGAGCAGATCGGGTCAAACGTTTGGATTTTAAAAGTTGCGTTACTTTTGAAGTGAAAATTTCTTTAGCACCGTTGTGACGAAAAATTGCGACACTAAAAAGAGACAAACACATGCATCTATAGTATTTAGCCTGCGAAAGAATGAGATAGTACAATCGGTCTCCTCTTTGTGCGGTGATTCGTAGCCTCCTCACTCTTTTGTAATTTAGTTTTCTGAAGGTTTCACTTCTACCTTGTGAGCTACACAATCGAGTTTAGTTTGGCAGTTCCGAGCGGAAGAACGTTCGTTCGTAGGCGCTCAGTTGTTGGCGTTGTTGGTAACTCCACACATAAGTCAGCCATAAAAATGTTGGGATTTGTCATACACAATTCAAAAGGGTTAACCAACCTTGCAGTCATAATACTGCATTAATTTAGTGAAGAGCATTCTCGAGAATGGATCATAGATATGGGGGCCAGAAGACACCGTCTATGTACTAACTAAAAGTCGTTAAATACAAAAGAAAATTTTACGATACCTCTATAATATAAGAGAGTTTGGTTTTTAAGCATTCCTGTTTCCAACAGCATTTTTCTCAGGAATGGAGGGATGTTGCATTACTGCTGATGGCTTACTAGCTTCGGTAAATCACAATGTCAATGCCATATTATGAATCGTACTTCTCATAACATTAACCTGAATTCAATAAAAATGTAAGTTGAAAATGAATTATGTAATAAAAACAAAAAAAATACAAGTATGCAGTTCGCACGCGATAGAAGTAAAACCTTCAGAAAACTAAAGTAGACAAGACTGAGGAGGCTACGAAGCACAAAGAGGAGACCGATTATTCTATCTCATTTTCTCGCAGGCTAAATCCTATAGATGTATGTGTTTGTCTCTTTTTAGTTTCCCTTTTTCGTTTCATCACATTTCAAATCTCAAAGGTGCTACAGAAGTTTTCACTTCAAAAAAATTATCATATTATTTTAATATACTATAAATATCCAACTAGTAGACCGTAAACGATTGACGTTTTCACGAAAATAAATGTCATTCTTGAAATGATTGAGAATAAATTATTTAAAGTTGTTTTAAAAATTTGTTACCATGCACTATGAACCGCGCGCCACTGTTATCTATTTAGACATATATGTATTATGTATGTAGCACAAATCGAAAAGACAAAAAAAACTGTCACGCTTTGCGTAATAGACAATATGTAAATTAAATTGAAGAACCGTCAAATGGCAATGCTCGTTTTATTTTATACATATTTAACTCTCTTGATTAGAAAAACCATAAGTGCTCCTTGCGTTTTTTAACTTTAAAAGGCCAATTTACACCACTACTGATTATGATAAAAACCTATTTACCGATAAAAGGTTAAACCATTGTTTTCTCCACCTTTTTAAGTTCGACTTGTACAATCCTCAGCGTGAACGTCATTTTGAAGTTATCATATTTGAACCACTTTTGTTTCTACAAGATCAAACGGAATAAATTGATTTTGTCTTAGATGAATTAATTAAGTCTATGGATCGATTTTTTTTAGTGTATCTATAAGATTTCTTTCAATTCTAATTCTTTTTATTTCAGCTCCATTCATTAATAACGACAATATTAAGGGGTATGGGAACCATTTACTAGATAATCTACACCTCTGCCATTGGTCGCCCTAGGTTCTCAACGTGGGCGATAACGCCCCCTAGTGAGCGTTTCAGACTTTCAGTGGGGCGGTAGAAGACCCAGAGAAACCCATCCCACCCCATTCCACCCCATCCCATTACGCCCCCCCCTCCTTCCCCAGTTGTGGTAAATATAATCATGACAATATCTGTTTCAGATTCACGACGACAGATGATAAGTAATGGCAGTTGGGGGGCACTAGAAAAAAAATATTCTCAAAGTGGGCGGTGGGCAAAAAAAAGTTAAGAATCTTTGCCCTAAGTGGTTCTCTATATATGGTGCCTTAGCAGAGGTTCCTGGGTACATGGGGTGAGGTTTATACGGGTATTGGCGGCGGATGAGTCTGCCCACCAAATGCGTGCAGGCCGGATCGGGAGAGACTGGTTGAAGTACTTTTGACGTGTCTTTTGACGTTCTTGCATCGCAATGGGAGTGATGGATTCCTAAGTCACTCCTGGATACACTGACCCTTAGATTCCTACCCACCTCTCATGTCTTTTTCCTTCCCTTAACTTCCTCTCCTTCCTTTCCTAAAATTACCTTCCATAAAACTTCCCCAAAGACGACATAAGCCCTGAGGAAAATTATTTTATCTGGTCCTCCTGTGAGGAGCTAATACAAAAAAAAAACATCGTCATGGATTCCATCAAATCGTTGTTCAGATATTATCTTCCTGACTGTATTTATTTAAGTTTACGTTCCGGGTGTATGTTTCTGGGTGTTAATTTGTCACTAGCATCTAAAGACCCAGTCCGCGGGTTTTTGGTGCTAGAAACGACAGTAGCATCAGTACACATCATCCATATCCAGACTGTAGAGATTCATGAAAATGCAAATCCAAGAATATTTACGTCTCCCAGCCGACGTTCTTCATGCTAGCTGTTAAAGTAAGTGGTGTCATCTTCTGGCATTATTATCTCCTTGCTTTAATTCGGTTCTATTACGATATTCTTCACGTTCACAGATGGTTTCCATATGGAGCAGCGTCAGAGTTAAACTCTGAGTCGGATTCTTAAATTACAACCGTCTAGTCGCTAGTCGCCAGGGTACTAATACTGCCATATTGCTATATTTAGGTGGAGGTATTTTGTTGGTACTAGGTAGGTAGTAGGTACCATTTTCTTCTGCCATTTCTATTGTTTCTCAGTTGGTGTTATTACGTTTTGTTATGTATTATTGGAATAATACTCTGTAAGCAAATAACATGTAGGGTGTTACACAACAACTGTAACGATACAAGTTACAAGTGGTCGTACGTTGGACGTGATAAAACCAACAAATCGATGGCCGAAGGCGACGCTTCTTGTTTGTTAAAAAACTGCACAACTGCTAACTTACTACTGGCAGAAAGGCATTAGGTTTATGTAATTTAAGGTTGCGTATACACACGCGAGCCGAACCAGGAATTATATTATGGAAAGGAATGATATAACCGCTTTCATTTTGGGAGGTGGGTATGTGTACCGCCGCTCGGGAACCATTTATTGGATAACCAATAAGTCACCCGGTGAGGTTTGTCTAGAGTCTAGATCTTGGTTGTGGATGCCCATTTATTGGGTGGCGGAGCTGATCGGGAGAGACCGGTTGAGGGTGACCTATCTAGAGATTTAGCCTATTTAGCCTTGAGATTTAGCCTATCCAGCAGGACTCTCTCGACCCCATCGCCTTGCATCGCTGTGGGAGGGATAGATTCATACATCTGTCACACTTGAAACCACTGACTTCCAGATTGTTACCCACCCGTCATACATTTTTCTTTGCCAGAACTTCCTCTCCTTCCTTTCCTTTAAAAGACTCCACACAGCGTCCCCAAAGGTTACAGGCCATCGGGAGAATTTTTTTCCTCTGGACCTCCTGCATGGAACCATAAAAAATAAACCAAGCGGAGTTTCGGGCCATAATTCGTGTTTCGGCTCGCGCTTATGTTCGCAAATATATACGCAGCATTACAATGTAACACTTTGGACTATCTCGTTGGTATACTGAACTGTATTTATTTAAATTTGCATAAGATGCAACCGTTCGTGCTTTAAAATGTTTGTCTCGGGAACAAATTGCCTTTCAAAAACAAATATTGTCATTTTACTTAAAAATAATAATGTTTTTTTGTTGACCAATTAAGGAGATCTCAGCAATTAACCTTTCGAACGAACATAGTTAGGTACTAAATTAACTTAGATAAAAATAAAATACGAATATAGTTTCTTCCGTATAAAAATTTCTTTCAAGGAAGGTTGGATTGAATCACGCACCGGTACAATATTGTTTTTGTAGAACATAGAACTGTATAGTACCAACTGGCTTCATCCTAATTTTATAGTAACACTAGCTTTTTCCCGCGGCTTCGCTCGCATGGTATTAGGGGATTCCCACTCCGCCTCCTCCACCTTCCCTCTCCCCACTCCACTCCCCCCATCAACCCCCCTCCCCCTCGACCTACCCCTCCCCCCACTCCTCCCCCCTCCACCTTCCCTTTCCCCATTCCACTCATCCATCAACCCCCTCTCCCCCCCCCCCTCCTTCTCCACCCCTCCCTCCACCACCTCATACCCCTCCCCACTCCACCTCCCTCCACCTTCCTTCACCCCTCCCCCTTCCCCATCCTTCCCTCCCCCCTCGCCTACCCCACTCCACCTCCTCCACATTCCCTCTCTCCACTCCACTTCCCCCATCAACCCCCTCTCCCACTTCCTCCACCCACCTCTCCACCCACCCCTACTCCTCCACATTCCCTCTCCTCGCACCACTCCCCCCCATCAACGCCCTTCCCCCCACCCCCTACCCTCCCAATACCCTACCCCTCCACATTCCCTCTCCCCGCACCACTCTTCCCAAAACCCCCTTCCCTCACCCCCTACCCCTCCCCACACCCTTCTCCATCCTTCCCTTTTCCCCTTCCTTCCCTCCCCCTCTCCCTCCCCTAACCCCCTCCCCCCACCCTCCTCCCCTCCCTTCCCCCCCACCACTAACACCCTTCCAACACCCCTCCCTCCCCACCCCCCCCTCACACCTCTCGCATTCCCACATTCATTCCCGATACATTCAGTTTTCAAACTGCTCGCGTGCCACCTATTGTAATTTTTCCTAGTAAATTGCCTAATTTAAAAAAAAGTCATTTCCAAGGCGACAATTGGTTTGCTTTTTTTCTGACGTTTGCAATAAATCGAATTTGTTAGTAATAATTTCATAACGCCAGTGCTTACCAATATATATATAGCCTATAGTACTCGCAAATGATGTAGCTTTCTATTAGTGAAAGAATTTTAAAAATCCCTTCAGTAGTTTTTGTGTGAAAGAGTAACAAACATACAACCAGACAAACTTTCACCTTTATAATATTACTAGCTTTTTCCCGCGGCTTCGCTCGCATGGTATTAGGGGATTTCCACTCAGCCTCCTCCACCTTCCCTCTCCCCACCCCACTCCCCCCATCAACCCCCCCCCCCCCCCTCCCCTTCCACTCACCCGTTTCTCCGCCCCTCCCCCTTCCCTTCCTTCCCTCCCCCCTTTTCCAACCCACTCCGCCTCCTTCACCTTCCCTCTCTCCACTCCACTCCCCCCCATCAACTCCCTCCCCCTCTTCCTCCACCCACCACTCCCCTCACCCCCTACCCCTACACATTCCCTTTCCCCACACCACTCCTCCCCCCGTCAACCTCATTCTCCCCACCCCCTACCCCTCCCCACACCCTCCTCCATCCTTCCCCTTTACCCTTCCTTCCCTCCCCCCTCTCCCTCCCCTAACCCCCTCCTTTGTTAGTCAAGTTAGGAATAACAACGCCAGATCGACGCTGCATGAATGCAATGAAACTTACAATGAATGATGCTTTCAATCAAGAATTGGTACGTGAACGTGAACATGATCAAGATGCATTGAACCAATCAGTTTGAACGAATGTACCACTGTTGTACCCCCAACAGAAGGAAGTGCATGATACGTTAATGAAGGCAGTTGATGATGGAAATGGTGGCTTATTTTTCCTCTATGCGCCCGGTGGAACTGGGAAGATATCTAACGACAACAAAATGAAAAATGTTGGAAATCACAAGGTGCTTCAATGAAGGGAATCGACCCAAGTGCAACCCACCCAGTAAACAGTTTTAAGGGGTAATTTACCAAAACCGAAATAATATTTCGGGGTGGGGAAGTATGAAGTATGCTCGAACGGGGAACCGCTGCGCGCTACCGACGAAGTCAGAGCAGCGAAGAATCTAGACTAGATGGTACACTTGAGTAAGATTTGAACATGAAACGTTAAATATTGGGCATCTTTCAAATTATGTTTATTAAACTGAATGCGCATGTTTTAGGTAAATTTAGATAGGAACATTACCTATTGCAGGAGGAGCTCATGATTTTATGACTCTTTATCAGATTTTGATCAAACTTGTTTGATAAATTATTCGATACAACCAAATACACTGCTGGATGGTAGGCATTAGTTCTTCATTGACAGATGTCAAAACAATACGGTATTCAATTTCGCATTATTTTCGTAATATGTGATCATAATTATATCTGAATATATTGGAAAGATAAATAAAATATCGGTCATTTTCAATATTAATTATTATTGTTTACAAAAAGTTATATATATAAAAATTATATATTTATATAAAAGTTATATTTTGATAGTGTCCCGCACTCGTGGCTAATCAAAATATATAAAGTTAAACCAATTATAATTAGATTTTTGAAAAATATTATGTCCTTTTGGAATACAGATTTACTAGTAAATTTAAAAGGTAAGAAAATAGTAGTACCGGGCATTTCAATAAAAAGAGGGCTTTTTCAAGGAGACTCATTGAGTCCTCTTTGATTTTGCTTAGCATTGAATCCTCTGTCTAAAATGTTAATTAAAAGCAAGTTTGGAATAAAAATTAACGGTAATACAAGAGAGAGTAGTATAGTTTCACATCTATTATATATGGATGATATAAAATTATTTTCAAATTCTGAATCAAATTTAGAGAAAATGATTAAGGTAGTTAAAATTTTTCAGATGATATTAAAATGACTTTTGGTTTAGATAAATGTAAAACGATCCATATAGAGAAAGGCAAAATTGTAGATGGAGACGAGGGTATATTTAGAAATTTCAAAATTAAAAGTATGAAAGGGGGTGAGGTTTATAAATATTTAGGATACCCGCAATCGAATAGATTAGATCACACTAGTATTAAAAATGATATTAGGATTAAATTTCAAACTAGGATCAGAAAATTTTTAAAATGCAATCTATCTGCTAAAAATTTTGTAAAAGCAATAAATACTTGGGCAATACCTCTACTAACGTACTCATTTAGCATAATTAAATGGTCCAATACAGATTTAGATAGTTTAGGACGATTAATTAGAACAACGTTAACAAATTTTAATTGCCATCATCCAAATTCAGCTATAGAACGAATTAATTTACCTAGAAATTTAGGAGGTAGAGGTGTAATCAAAATAACATCTTTGAAACACAATCAGGTAGAAATGCTTAGAAATTTTTTCCATAGAAAACCAATAGCTCAGAAATGCACAAAATAATTTGCAAGGCAGATATAAACATTACACCTTTAAATTTATATGACGAGAATGCCAAAATTTTTATAAATACTAACCAGGAATTATTAGATTCCTGGTCAAATAAAATTATTCATGCAAAACACTTCAATTATCTCAACCAAACGTATGTTAACAAAAATAATTTGCAAGGCAGATATAAACATTACACCTTTAAATTTATATGACGAGAATGCCAAAATTCTTATAAATACTAACCAGGAATTATTAGATTCCTGGTCAAATAAAATTATTCATGCAAAACACTTCAATTATCTCAACCAAACGTATGTTAACAAACTTTCGTCAAACAAATGGTTGAGTATTGGAGAGTTGAGCGCAGAAATAGAAGGATTTATGCTTGCCATTCAAGAGAGTCATTAATACAAAAATTATAGGAAGCATATAATCAAAGATATAAATCAAATTGATGATTTATGTAGAAAATGTTTGGCTTTTCCGGAAACTATAGAACATATTATATCGGGATGTTCTATATTAGCGCCGTCCGAGTATACATTTAGGCACAATCAGGTTTTAAAAATAATCCACCAAAGTTTGGTAACTAAACATAACTTGATTGACTTCCGTAATACTTGACCGTACGATTGACTGCCATATTATGAATATGAACCAAATTCATTTTAGAAAATGAATTTTATAAAATATATTATGATAAAACTATACTAACAGACAAAACAATTAGTCATAATAGACCTGATATAGTTTTACATGACAAAATTAAAAAAAATAACTTATATCATTGATGTAGCTATTCCAAATTCCTGTAATATTAAAAAAAACAGTTTCTGAAAAATTAGAAAATACATAGATTTAGAAAATGAGATTAAAAGAATTTGGAACTCTCAGACTATAAAAATATTACCATTTGTTATTTCGGCTACTGGCATTATACCTAGGTCTCTGAAAATATTCATATTATATTCCATAGTTCTCATTAAAAACTTGCGGCAGGAATGTGAACTAACATTTTTCAATATGAAATAGCACAATTTGTTGGTTATTCACATTTGGTAGTTTTAATTATTGCTACAAGGTTTGTTAGATTCGTACTGGGAGATATATATGGTGAAGATCGTTTCGTGTTATTATGAAACTTTTTCCCTACTATTCTCAATTATTATCTTTTGTTCACTAAAAAATACTAATAATATGTCTGCAAAGTGAACAATACTATATATATCTTTATCTTTACCTAATTTATGTAAAAGCACAGTAGGACGTAAATAAATAAAACTAGGAATACGAAAATACGGGTAAAGGGGCACTCTAAACCATTCTATGCCGCTGGTTACAAACAGGCGGCCGCGAAATGGAAGTTCTAGTAAAAAAGTCAACTTGGTTCTGACATAAAACACAATAACATAACGACTAACCTTTAGTGTGACCCCTTTTCTTATGTGCCTACACATTTACGTATTTATTTTTTGTAAAATTTGACGTGCCTTCACTCTGAAATCATCTCGTATACTGACTGGAAATAGCTCGTGTCTTGGTTTATATAATGGCGTGAGACAAAATAACAATATCGTGATATTGAAAAACTGTTTTTATTTATTTAAGCATTGTTTTAATGCTTTTTAAAATAATTTTATTATTCAGTCGTTTAGACAACATTGATGTGGTGATAATGTATATTTTTTATAATTCTCCTGTATTTAGAATTAAAAGATATTATCGAACTTTAAGCTATTTTTAGAGGTTTTGTAAATATTTTTTCACGCAATTGTTTTAAACATTTTAACACGTTTTTTTAACGCACCATTTAGAGGAATAGTTTATTTTTTCAAAACATAATATTTTTTTCTAATAAACAATATAGAAATGTTCTTAAAACTGCATCAAAAATCCCTAAATATGCTGCGCTTGCGGTAATATACCCTTAACAGAAAGTAGTACAATAATGCCACGTGAATCATTTCGAATCGCTTTAATAAAGCAAATGCCTTGCTGCCACGTGAATTACATTTCTTAATTCATTTTGAGTATTAATTTTAACTTAAAAAAAAAAAAATTAATTCAGCTAATAAGTTAACACAACAGTTATTGATTCTTAGGCGGCACGAAGTTCGCCGGGTCAGCTGGTAATATATATATGTAATAATGTAATATATAATATTATAATAATAGGAAGGATAGGATACGATAATATACATAACAAAATTTCGTAGTTTTTTATTTGAAAAATCAGTATTTTGGCGGTTTGAGTAAGATTTGACATTTTCGAAATCTCCCCAAAGCCGACAAGTAACTTCTAGTTGTAGTACCTAAGTTTTACAATATGATTCTGGTTTTTACAAATACTCGAGCCTGGAGGACCTTCGATAATGACTTATGCCGGTTATTTGTTTGAGTAAATGATCTCCGGATAAAGACAATGTTCCAGACAACCTTGCCGACGAGAATGCTGATCATCTTTTTGAAGGCTGCCCAATCAAATTGTCGCAGTCTGCAAGTTAAATTGTTCTGTACCTATCCTGAAGGCGCCGTATACCCGCTCAGAAGAAGAAGATGGAGAGATATGTAATTACGAATGTTGGAAAGAGCGCGCTAATATTTAAAACGTTAAAATTGAAGCGAAAATTGAAAATGTTTAATAAAACACGACCCGTTTAAAATAGACCAAAAATCTCGTGGGGTTGTTTAAAACAGCATTCAAAGAAACACTGTGAATTTTTTCGTACATATAACTTGTAAAATAACTGAAACAAACGTGTTTATAATATTTTTCGAAGCATACCTTACGATTTTTTCTCTCAGGGGAATTTCAGGGTAATTTGCGTTTCGGAGTGGGAAATGTGTAGATATTATCTTTAAAAATAACATATATTTTTTGAGCTTAAAATATGTAAGAAATCGGTAGAATTGCGGGTAGCGGCGCCTTAAGGATGCTGTGAGTAATGGTAATGAACATGCCAAGAGAAAGTATTGTGACAGAATTTGAAAGGCGTACATATTCATTTATGATCACAATCAATTAGAAATTTTGTGTAGGTTGGAGTTAATGTCTTAGGACAAATACCAGATATTATTTTGTCTGTTCCTGCTGTGAATACCTTTCTCATAAACGACGCATGTATCAAATGGTGATGCAACGCTAAGTATGCTAAATATTGTGTTTTCAGTTTGAAAATTAGATCGCTTAAAATATTTTAAATGCTTTAATTAAACACTGCGAGTGGACCAAATAATTGCCTTTAAAAAAATGGTTAACGCATTTTTTTATTACTTTTTTTTATAAGCCAAGAAAAAAATAATGCATCAGGCCGATAAATCTGCTTAAAAGTTCAAAATCTCCTACTTACCAACCTCTTTTCGATTATTGTTTTATCTAATAATTAGAAAATTAATTTATTTAAAAAGAATTTTACCTAGTTACGCACCTCTTTTCAGTTATTGTGTTATTGTGTAGAAACTTAAAATCTTTAGGAAATTTGGCCGATTTTTGGAGGGTCCCAACTTCCTACAATAAGTAACTTATCAAAAAAGGCTAAACTAGTGGTCGATATTCATATTATATTTTTAAAAAATCAGTGTGTGCAATTAACACGCGGTAGAAGTGAAACCTTCAGAAAACTAAAGTAGACAAGAGTGAAGAGGCTACGAAGCACCGCACAAAACAGACCGATAGACCACGAAGCACCGCACAAAGAAGAGACCGATTGTACTAACTCATTCTCTCGGTTGCTAAGTTCTATAGATGTATGTGTTTGTCTGTTTTTAGTGTCGGTATTTTACGTTTCACCGAGTTTTAGATCACAACGGTGCCAAAGAAGTTTTCACTTCAATATGTCACCAGAACTTGAACGAAATTACATTAAAAAAAACTTCTGTTTATATATCTACACATAATATACTTAATACTCGTAAATGTAATAATACATGAACCGCTTCTTGTTAATTGGGTTAGCTGTAAGAAATGGGATGTACATTGACGTATTGGTCGAAGGATGTAACTATTAGCTCTCTTCCTGTTTATTTTGTGCAATTAATTGTGTCTTATAACATTTTGGAGGTAGAATATTTTTGTCCCGAGTGGGGGACAGTAGATACAGCCTGCTACCTGCAGAACACGCCCCGGGGGTAACCTTGCCCCAGTTAATAGCGCAGTTGTAACCCCAGGCTGTGACGTCACTCGGCGGCCTTCGCTACGATCCTGCCGCTAATAATTCTCTTATAAACTCTCGTTTTTTAGAGAGAATGAGAGTTTGTAAGTACAAAAAAACTTTCGTCTTGGTACCTACAGATTAAATTTTTGAATCTTAGCATGAAATGGTTTGTTTGTTTTGTGGCTAGATCTGAACTACCAGGCAATAAATTACCAACATTCTAATTTCCTTTTTCTATACACCTGCCTTTTCTTTACTTTCATTTTTATTTTTAACCAAGCACTGCTCTCTTCTGTGGACAGACAGACTATGGCTTCCCTAATTGGGGTATGTTGTGAGGATAAAAGTAGTGGGAAGGGGAAGGAGATAGGGAAGATGAAGATGGGGAAGTACCTGGCTATTCAGATCTGGTCATCAAGCAAGCCCCATCAAGCAAAATTTCAATTCTGAATGATGTTCTTGAACCAGGGCGATACTGAGAATATCTTCCACTCTGGAACGTGCCGCAAATAAAACTGTGAAAACACAAATCAACCAAAAGTTTTTTTCTCCCGATCGCTGGTCGAGAGCCTTGCCCCTCGACCACGGAGTCCGCCGTATGGTTAAAAAGCGGAAAGAATCCAAAATATGACCATTTAAATATACGAAAACTTACAAAATACTTAATAATATTGGTTTGGAAAAAATTCAACAAAATGTCATAAAATATAGGTACGACATAAATACGAGAATATTGACAAAAAAAGGCAAGTGTTTAGAAAAAATGCAAGAAATATTTTTAATTACAGCTATTTGAATTTCAATCTCGATTTTTCGAATGAGCGAATCTTGGAAGTGCAGACTAACCCATTTCCCGAGCTGAAAATCATCCAATCGAGCTGAAACTCGGCAGATATGCCTACAATACACGTCACCTCTTTTCAGCCCGATTGCAATTAGAAACCAAAGTCAAGTTTTTCGCTTTACGCGATTGCTATTTTCATCTCTATTTTAATATCTACGATTTCAGTTCGCATCACAGTAAACAGCATGGTTCATGTGTTGTTTGCAGTGATGACAATTGAAATCGTAGATATGAAAATAGCGATCGCGTAAAGCGAAAGATGTTGACTTTGGTTTCTAATTGGAATAGGGCTGAAAAAAGATGTCATGTATTGTAGGCATTATGCCCGATATTCAGCCCGATTCCAATTAGAGACAAAAGACAACATTTTTCGCTTTACGCGATCGCTATTTTCATCTACATTTTCATATGTACTATTTCAATTGACAATTGAAATCGTAGATATGAAAATAGCGATCGCGTAAAGCGAAAAATGTTGACTTTTGTCTCTAATTGGAATCGGGCTGAAAAAAGATGTCGTTTATAACGGCCATTAGACTTGTTGTCGATGACAGTGCTTTTTTTTCCTTTATTTTTTCCCATTATAAATTTCAAAAGTAATTTTTACACATTTTCTAAATATATATAATATAACACAAGATAAAAATAATGTAAAAAAATATGTATAAGACAACAGTAGATAATGGGAACCCACTAAGGCACTGCCTGTGCATGGATAATATTAACTAAGGCGCTAAATTACACCAATAAGTTGGCGATACAAGTAAAAAATGTAACTTTCAAAGAGAAGGTTTAAAAATATAGGTAATGTATCTTTGAAAATATAGTAGTAACAAAGTGACACATACAAGTTAATTTATTTTTGTTACGCTTTCAAGAAGATAAGTTAAGTTAGTCTTGAAGTTACAGTGGAATTGTAAAAGTGAAGCATGAAGGTTTACGTAGAGTTTATAAAAAAAGTATTCAACATCTGCATAATTTAGCCATAATTTTAATTCTTTTATGTAGAGTGATATTTTATCTGTCATTTGAATGTGTTTTGTTACATCAACTTTTGATAGCAGCCACGCATACACACGCGGACATATACGCATTTCTCTGAAATTGGAAGCCTTTACTTCAGTTAATACACGAATTAAATATCGGTCGTATCCAATTGGGATTTGGCTTAGGTTTACTCCAGCCCCTGGGGAGCAAGGCTCAATCCTCAGACAAATATATACATTTACTAACCGACCCGGCGAACTTCGTACCGCCATTTTTTTTCGTGTATATTTTTGAAATTCCTGAAAGAGATGATTTACTATTGCGCGATGTACAGTCGCGGACTAAGGAAATGTAACACTTCTGGTAAATTCAAATCAGTTTGATTATCAATAATTCCATAATATGTCGAATGTTAGGGAACGTACCCATACTACGTGACACGTTTAGGGGGGGGGTCTTCAAAATGTCACGCTTGGTACAAATGAGCTGCTGCGGGCTTAGGTTTTTGGTCACCGGGGGGGGGGGGGTTAAAAATTGCAAAAAGTTGGTCGCGTAGTATGGGGACGTTCCCTTACACGTTAAGTACTTCATAACAAAAATTGAGACTAAATCTTCCGTTTACAATACGACACGGGCGTAGCCAGGTTTTAGTATCGGGGGGGGGTTCAAAAAAATCAAAACTCGTGTCGGGGGGGGGGGGTGAGGGGACGACTTTGTATTTCTTGAGCATTAACTAATAACAATTTGTGGACATTTTATGTTGAAAACTTTTTTTTTTCTATGTACATTGGTTAATTAAAGTAACAAATGTGTATGTATAGAAAATAAATCTTATTTTAAGCAGCCACCTGATTAGAAACGGAATTCCAAATAAAAATCAACCGCAATCACCGAAAAAACGGAACTTGCAAGTTAAATTATTTTTTTCTTTCAGAGGTCCCCATTTATCTTTTTAGATACATAATATCATTTTGAGTTATCGGTGTTAAAAATAGCATTTCTTGAAAAAATTGCTTGTAAGTACATCAACAATATTTAAGATTTATGGGAATTCCAAAAAACATATGGGTATATAATACCAGTAATATGCAAACATATGGGTATATAATACCAGTAATATGCAATAAAAAATTTACCAGGTCGAAATTTCCGTAGATTTAGTGCTGATTTCCCTTTTCCCTAAAAAATATTTTTCTCCCCTATATCTAGTCAAATTTCCCTAGACGGTACGAAAATATAGGTACAAAGGTTACCATCGGATAATCGGTACAGAGGGCAAATCCAAAATACATTATTAGTGTAATAATTAGTAATAAAATAAGTTATGCCGCTCTCCGCATCTCCTTATTTTTAATATTATTGATGTTGATATCTTAACTTTTCGGGGGGGGGGTTGAACCCCCACCCCCCCCCCCTGGCTACGCCCATGCAATACGACCATATAATGAAATAAAATTACAATAAAATAATTCGACCATAACTATTGTAATGCATTGCAATGTACAATATTTTTCGTTTTTCCTTCTGAAGAGATAACAAATAGCACCGATGGTTTGCCTACTCTCGAGTACGCAAAGTACAACTAACTGCCAAATTCAAGGTTTATTCCACACACTTCTAACGATTGGCCTTCGGATTTATTAAAAATAATTGTCATTGCGAATGCAAGGCGCACTGGAAACTGGACACGTTTAAATTCAAAAGGAAAGTCAGTTGGCATTAGTGGTATTCTTGGAATAAGCACATTTTCGCCTTTGAATTTTTCTATGATTACAGTTGCTTCAATCAAATTTTTCACATTTTTTTAACAGCTAGTCACAATTTTGGCTGATTCAGATGCATAACATAATTATCACAGAGCCAACCTTGAGTTGTAAATTGTGTGGCGGTAAACCTGGCAAATCCAATGAATTTAGGAATTCAGTAGGATAATTGACTTCTTCATTTGGATCGATAATGGAATCGATCGACTTGAATGAATGCCTCTGTCTTGACTCTGAATTTTTATATTTAAATCTTTTACGTCCTTTTTTGGGTACTAAAACGGTTCGTTCGTACTCTCCTTCGTTCGAACGAGAGGAAGTCGTGCGAAGAAAAAAGGTATGAACAAAAATGGGTTTGATTTTTTTTAAATTCTCTTTCATACAAACCTAACAATAACGAACACAACAAAAAAAAAATATCCAATTTGGTGCAGTCGTTCGGAAGTTATGCGCGTACATACATTTCGAGAATTCGTTTTTATTTATATAGATTACTTGGCTACTATCCGGTCCAAGAGACTAGGACGAAAACTGAAAATAAATGTACGTATTGTACGTGTATGTAAAATGATAAAAAAAAAAACATTTTTTTGACAAGTTGATTTTTAAAAATTAATTTTTATGTCAGCAAAATACTGTGCTTTAGCGCTGGTATTTTAATAAAAGGAAACACCTCTTATAAATGGTAGTTTTCGTTTTGCGTTCGACGGATATCGAACGTGACCTCCCTATAAAAAGCCAGCGTTCTAATTTAAGACACCGGAGGTCACCCACTGCGAATTTTCAGCGTTTTTTTGTCGCTATTTATAAACCAATTAATTATCTGTAACGTAAGAATTGATTACTTACTGCAATTATCGATTTTATCGTTGTTGTATCGATAAAATTTACAGATTGCCGTATCTCAATACCGCCGGGAAATACCACTTTCAGAAACGTAATGTGGCTTGAAATGGCTGTAACGTGTTTGATGACCAGATCTGAATAGCCAGCCACTTCCCAACCTTCATCTATCCATCCCTTCCCTTCCCCACTTTCTTCAACCTCACAATAGGCCACTTGCATCACATTCAAAATAAATCCGATTTAGGCTAATATTCTAAGACATTCTGTATTTTTATTTTTATTTTAATCGTATTTTTGAAACCCTGGCGATTTTTTTAAAATGTCAATCCGAAAAATCAGACCATTTTTTATAAACCGGAAAGACGGGACATAATTTTATAGGTGCGAAAAAACGATAATTACAAAGCCGAAAATCATTTTAAAAAAAAAAGAACGTTTTCCACACGAATGACACAGGAGAATAACGAGGCATACCAAAAATATTAAATATCTTGAACATTTTTTTCCTTGATCCATCTTATTGATCATAAATCATTATAATATACAACGTCTATTTAATCAAATGTAATATACTTATACTTGTAAATTAAAATAATAATAAGAAAATTGTTAAATTTGATTTTGTTAAAATCCGCACCATTATCATTATACCCCTAAAACACGTACGTACAACGTAAAAAATACGGGGTTCTCTTCAAAACATCTGTAAAAAAATTAAACCAAATGATACGTTCGCAGAGAACAAACAATAATTCTAGTGAACGTTAAATTTCAAATTCAAAAATTCGCCTGAAATCAAAGTGATGCCATATAAAAAAAAAAAAACAGTGTGGAATTTTATAAAATTAATAGGAACATTTTCGGAGACGGGACATTTTCATATAGTGACGTCACGAGCACGTCAATGGATTTATTTATTTAAAAATAAAAAAACTGTACATTTCCAAAAATTTTTACTAACATTTTCGTAATCTTAGTAAAAAAAATCTATCCACACGATTTTTTCCAAGTCGTTATGAAGTCCATGCAAGTGGCCTATTATTCACAATCATCCAATTGGGGATGCCATATATATTCCCACAAGCTCCATAAAATTGGAAACAGTTGGACTCTTGTACGATAATTCATTTTATTTTGTTCAGTAATTAATTTTATTATAATTATACTTCAATTTCGCGGCATTTACAATAAATATTAAGTACATACAAACGCAGTCCAATTATTTTTACGTAATATTAGCAGAAATCATAATTTATAGACATGCCCGACATCTATGTGAAATCAAATGAAACTTAGTGCACACATGTTCTTTAGGTTGCCCCCAGAGTCTGCTAAATCGTGTTCCATTCTTCGTTTGTAAACAAAAAATACGTTTTTTATTTAATTACATTATTGCTTTGTGAACGATTGAGGGTCAGATTGGAGAATGTAGCAAAAATTGAACACTTTAAAAAAGATACTAATATTGATTCCACAGTAGTAGTACACGTCAGCTGTATTATAATTTTTTTGTAAGAACTTTTAGACATTCCCGACATCTATGTAAAGTTGATGCAACTAAATGAAATATGTTTCACGACAGTTCTCCAAGCTGCCGCTAGAGTCTGCTAAAACCGCAGAAGTTATACAAAATTATTGTAAGAGTCCATAAATATTTATGTTTGTGCAATATATGCATTTTCAAGGGCGGATCCAGGATTTTTTTCTGGGGGGGGCACAATGGGCGGACGGGTAAAAAAATCAACAATTACTGTTAGGATTTTTTTCTGGGGGGGCACAAGGGCGGACGGGCAAAAAAATCTACAATAAATTACTGTTAGAAATAAACGTAAAGTATCATACTTCAAGTTTATTTCTACAAGTTCAAGTATGTATATGAAGGTTTATGAAAGTGTCAAAACAATAGAAAAATTAAATGTTAATAAAGACAGTTCTCTGTACTGTGATGGAATCTCCACAGTACACAAAAATACTGTCTGGGGGGCGTGCCCCTCCCCCCCCTAAATCCACCCTTGTGCATTTTTATACTATTTTGCTCATAATATAAGTTGCAAAAAAGTATTATGGAACGGTATACCTAGGTGCACAAAACTTTTAGGGTGTTAAGTGACGTACTTGACTTACTTTAACCAGTGATTCCTGACATTATTTCGAGTAAAAAATGTAAATAAAATTTTGGTCATAAAAACATAAATAAATGGTAGGTGTTGGACAGTTGGAGGAGTATATAATACTCGGCTGAGTGACCAGTGACAACATGCGGATGAAATATTTTTTTGTTTAATTTTGAACAAAAAAAAATTGAAAAAAAAAGTCATCGAAAAAGTCACCGGAGACCAAAATTTCATTTACATTTTTTACTCCAAATAAAGTCAGGAATCACTCGTTAAAAAAGTAAAGTACGTCCCTTAACACCCTGTATAAATTTTATTTTTCACACGATAACGCAGTAACTAGGTATTTTGGTATATTATGGAAAACAATATTAGGTTTGTAAAGGTCATTTCAAGAACATTTTCCAACCCTGAAGAGTCCTAAATTCTCCAGTCTTTCAAAATAAATATAAACTCTACTTTTATCACTAATCTTTTAATTAAATGTAATATTAATAATGATGGAGGTGGCAAATGTAAAATCGTGCAATGTCCAGTGTTTTAAATACAATATGTCCTTCACAGTTCGCGTGCAAAGCCGTAGCCTCTCCAAGCGTAAACTTTATCGGAAGTGACCTTCCAGGTTAGTATATTTCTTATCTATTTCTTAATAGTAAAATTAGATTGAATCTAAGAATTCTTAATAAATTGTACAGCGCCCTTGAGGCGATTTTTCACAAAAACGGCGCTATACAAATTATCCAATTATTATTATTAAGGTAGTACTATCTAAAATTATCCTATATTGGTAAAGCTGCCTTGGTTATACAACTATATTTTGTGTGCAAAGTGTGAATTTCAATGATAAATTCTATTATTTTTTCAAAATATACGGTAGTCAAAAAACTTGAAAATATACTTGATATATTTTTAAAACCGTTTATTTAACCCTGCAACACAACCTTCGTCGAATTGACTACACGAATGTTTTTTTTTGTACCGGTTGATACTTATATAGATGCTTTTATTTGTTATCTCATTTGGCACGTACTACATGACAAACGTTTTTTTTTTACATAAGATCCACACAGGAGGCCCTGAGGAAAATCATTTCCCTCAGGGCCTATGTCATCTTTGGGGATGCTGTGTGGAGGGTTTTTTAAGGAAAGGAAGGAGAAGAGAGTTCTGGGAAGGAAAAAGGTTTAAGGGGTGGGTAGGAATCTGGGGTTTAGTATGTCCTGGTCATCCGCCTCCAAGACCTAGACAAACCTCACCCCATGAACCCGGGTACCCCTGCTAAATCACCAAACGAACAAGTTTGTAAGAACGTCACCTTTCAACCAGGCATTTATTTATTTGGGAGGCTGGAATGGGTACCAAAAACCATTTATTGAATATCCTGCACTACTGCCGTAGATCACCCAAGTGGTTTTATACCGGTTATAACCGGTTTTGGTTTTTTTAGTCTGGGTTTAAAAAAAGAAAAAATATTGTACCTAAAATTTAAGAACAAGAATACATTCAAAAATAGTGGGACTATTTTTATTTTTGCTATCAGTAATTATAATTTTCACCTGATCGTTACCGATTTTTATAAAAATACCTATCTACGCTAAATAATAAAGTTCAATGGGCGTATATTTCTTTCAACGTAAAATTTTTAAAATATGTAATGCCTACAATATAAATTTAGGAGAATATATATGTGTATATGTTACATTGTGGTATCATATAATATGTGCTATAGGTACCAAATACGCTCTTAAAGTGATGTACCTAGCTACCTAGCACAAACGTTATTTTTATTATTAATTATTATGCTATTATAATATGTTACAACTTAACATTTTTGTGCGACGCTACGATCAGGATTATAGAATTCCGTACAGTTATAAAATTTAATGAAGTGTACAAATTTTTATGTGACCGCACCAAATTATTTTGGTTACAACTTTAACTGCTTCCTTTTCTCGTGGACAGATGGCACCACTTCCGCTCACAGTTGGAATTGGTATATTTCCACCATGAACATATATAGTCTAGACTTAGCAGATATCGTCACTCTGGTTTCCCTTCAATAACGAATAAATCTTTCGCCTTTTACTAAAGATTTCCGTGGAGGGGAGCACTCAAATGAGTCTATAAACCAAATTTTTGTTCCCTGCTTCTTCAAGCGGGGCCTTTAAAATATCGGTGGGAATAACGGCTATTTTCCGATAACGAATAACACCCCAACTCAATGACAGGTTGTTATTAACAACTTATAGATAATGTAGGTGGATAGATACAGATACGGAACGGAAAACGGCCAACGGGTCGGCATCGTTATCCGTTAGTCGTTGCTGGGGTTGAGTCGATAACGACAAACTACACGTTATATATACGTCATATTGTGATCTTAAATCTTTACCTCTATTAGTCATCGGAAAATAATAATTGTTCAGATCTCTGGTAATATGCTTATTTATTGTTTTTTGGCTACCAAAAATAATGGGATCGAATCTAGAGATATTTTTTAATTGTATGAAATTTGTACGTGTAGGAACAATGGAAGTAAAAAACTTTGAAATGGCAAATAATTCCAGCCTGGAATGTGGATATAAATCCACATTCCAGGCTGGAAAATTAAGCATAGTTTGAATGAGATTTAATGTCTTCCCTCCACTACTTGTTGTCATGGTAACTGGTAACGCGGTAAATGACTGCATTGAGGTATGTTAAATAATATTTTTTTTATTTAACATACTATACTATACCCTGGTTATATCCATCAGCCTTTTTGTCCGGCATGCTGGGTATTAATAGCCTCGCCGAAAGAAGGAAAACTGCTTTGCTGACAACAGCATATAATCTTTTAAACGGTAACATCTGTATTCCCGATATATTACAAAAAATTGAGTTTTATGTCCCCGACAACTTCACAAGAGCGCGCAGACACAGAACTTTTGTTGTTCTGAGATCCAGAACTAACTTACCATTAGTAATGCCGCTCGGAAAAATGATTCTTTTACTAAATTTTAAAATATCTAACCACGACATTGAAGACAAGAATGTCAATATTTATATTTCCAAAGGAATAATCATTCATAACTGGCCTACTTTGGTTTTTCCAATTTGCAATGATAGTTGATAGGCCGATAATGTATTCTATGTACCTATTTGATCGAATTTAATATTACAAGTGGCCGCAGGATAAATACGAATCGATGAATCATCATTACGAGTACAATTACTCGTATATATTGTCTTCTACTTTTGTTAAATATTTATCTATGTCACATAGTTTATTTATACTAGATTACAGATATACCACGGATATACCAAAGTATGTAATAATATTACGTACAATTTATATTATCAAAACCATTTTATTATAATAATTTGTATGATATATGTTATCAAAATAATCTGAAACATGTTTTTTTTTAATGTTACTTACAAGGTACGTATGCACATATATTAAGAAAAACTGAATTTAAATTTGTTTATGAATGCACTTCTGAGCCTGAACAAATATTATATAAATGTAATTGATAATAAAAAATAACCTATTGAGTATTTTTATTATTTAACATACCTCAACTCAATGCGGTCCTTTACCTATTTACCGCGTTACCATGACATTGTTTATGAATTCACTTCTGAGCCTGAACAAATATTATATAAATGTGATTGTTATTAAAAAATACAACCTACTTAGTAATTTTATTATTTAACATACCTCAATGCAGTCATTTACCGCGTTACCAGTTACCATGAAAACAAATAGTGGAGGGAAGACATTAACTCTCATTCAAAATATGCTTAATTTTCCAGCCTGAAATGTGGATTTATATCATATTACCAGAGATCTGAACAATTATTATTTTCCGAGGACTAATAGAGGTAAAGATTTATGATCACAATATGACGTATAACGTGTCGTTATCGACTCAACACTCATCCCCAGCAACGAATAACGATGTCGTCCCGTTGGCCGTTTTCCGTTCCGTATATGTATCTACCTACCTACAAGTTGTTAATAACAAAACAGCCTGTTATTAAATAACAGGTATGATCTTTGTTATTGAGTAGGGGTGTTATTCGTTATATTAGGTATCGGAAAAGAGCCGTTATTCCCACCTCTACTACAATATACAATGGTAATAGCCATACAAGAACCTGAACGTCCTAAACCTACTGTACGGAATACGCTGCGCGGGCGGAATCTCCGTGATAGTTATATTTCGCGTATCCGAACAAGCATAGTAGGTAGAGATGCATGAAAAGTAATCATTCGGTACTGAAGTAATCGGTACTCACCAAGTAATCAAAGTACCGACTACTAAAAACGAAGAGTATCCGTTACTTTCGATATGATTACTTTCATTGATACTTCAAAATGATTACTTTCGATGCGGATACTTCAGTACCGATTACTTGGTTGTTATTTGTGCCGCTAGAGGCGCTCTACGTTAGAGCCAGCTGTTCATAAATAAACCACACTTTGTACCGACTACTTGGTAGTTTCTATTTGTGCCGCTGGAGGCGCTACCACGCCAGAGCCAGCTATTCGAAGCGTAAACGGGTTAGGAACGGTATTGCCAGAGACAAAAAAATACTACGGTGTTTACATCGGTAAAAAAAATGCTTTCAGTTGATATTTAAGTTTGTGTACCTTGCTATCTGATGTAATATATTGCTACCAATTTATACTAAGTATTCAAGTTTTTGACGGTAGGTATCTACTACAATTTTCGAGCGGTATAAAAAATATGAATATTAGATATTATTACGACTATCAAAAGTTTTCGCAGTAATAATTTTAACACTGCTTTTTTTCCTTCACACATTATAAGATTTAAATTTCTGTGGAGTTAACAAAAAATAATAATAATACAATATGCGCTTGATTGATTCATTTTGTGATTATAAAGATGAATTTGGTTTGTAGAAATTTCCGCAAAGTAAAAAGACCCCCTATAACATCTATTATCATAGGTATAATATGATATTATGTGAGATGTAAATAAATAATAAATAAAATGTATAAAAAATTACCATCAGCCTATAATAGTATTTTATTAACTTATCCCAAAGCTTGAAAAACAAAAATCAAAACTCGCATGTAAAATTACGTTTCGAATTTCAAAGGAAAATGATAATTCAATCCAATGTAATTTACGATCAAAAGTGCCTACGTAAACAAAAAAGAACCGGGATCTTGTTGTAACTACGGGGAATTGATTCCATTTCAAATTGTTTATATTATTGTAATAAAGTTGTTGTTGAAATTATTTGGTGGTATTGTGGTATTTGTTTTCGATAAAATAACAATAATATATGCCCGATGATTGCGATTGTGCAAATAAGTTTAATATTATCCAATAACGACTGATGAAAGATGCAGCAATATTTTGGTATGTATCTACACATAAATATAATATATTATATAGCTGTATTCCATATAAAATATCTTCTCCGGTATTCTGATTGTTTGCATAAAATCAAAAATAAACTTTTAAAAAATCTAAACACACAAAACTCTTCAAAACATTCAAAGTACCTATAAATACCTAACCTAGAATCCTAATAATTCATAAACAAAGTACGCGCTATTCATGCTAACGAAATACACAAACGTCAAAATGTAACCAGTAACGATTTGTATCTACTATAAAAGTTTCCAGCGGTATCCGGAACCGAAAGTAGTCAGATGTAATCAAAGCATTCAGTAACGAATTGATACTAGTAGTCGGTACTACCCGAAAGTAATCAAAGCATTCAGTAACGATTTGATAATTATAGTAGTTACTAGTTACTACCCGAAAGTAATCAAAGTAACTAGTAACGATTACTTTCTGTGAAAGTAACGGATACCGACGGGTAGTAAAAGTACCGATATTGAACACTACTAATAGTAGGTCGTCGCCTAAATTATATTATTAAGGGTGGGAGCAGCGCGTACGCAGTCCCAACTACCAAAAATTACGCGCCCGAGTTATCCGCATTAGGGATAATCGCAAGGGTCAGCCGAACCGGAGTGCAATGGAACAGCCTCGCCCTGGGGGTACCGCCTTAGTGATCACGGTGTCCCCTACGCCAGGTAAGTATACCGAATTTTTTTTTTTTTTTTTCATTTACTAGATTCTTATGTATCTTGAGGAGATGAATCATTTAAATTTACTGAATTTAAAGTTAATGTTCTTTATACAAATAGAACGGCGTCATATGCGCCTTGCAATTTTTACCTCATGTGGGTATTTAAAAATAGTACCTGGCTGTTATAGACTTAGAGGTCATGTATTTTGTCGGTAGGGAAAAATTGTTATGTAAAAACCCTACTAAAATTGCATGTTTTGCATAGCTCAACAAAGCAACCGGCATCAAGCAAGGGGAAATATATACATACGTGTGTGTTTGTGTTATGTTGGGAGTGGGAAGGAGTCGGTCATGTCCTTTTATTTGGAGCTCTTCCGCATTTGCCTTTGGGAATAAGGAAACCATGAAAAACCTTATCCGGGAGGAGTCGGCCGTCAGTCAACATGAAACTGTGTGGCCTTCAGTGATTTCAGTAGATGAAATCCTGCATTTTGTGGTGATGGGTGTGGGTGTCTGTTTTTATGTGATATATACTTTATGGGAATTTTTAGGATAAACTTACATACATATAGATAAAATAAATATTATTATATAAATATATACATAGATATATAGACATAAGTTGTGGGGAGGGGTCTGGTGATTGGGAATACCTACCGATCGCTCAGTCATCCGCGTCTGATTCGGGATTGTGCCAAATGTGATTAAGGTCCATCAGAATATGTTTGGGTAGTCTGTGTTTGTACCTGAAAGGGAGATCGCTAGGTGCATTGTATTGACCGATTTCTCTGATGAGTTTATTTTTACTATGTTGAAGTGACTTGTAAAATCGGTCGGTCAGTCTGTGTGTGTATTCAAATAAGGTCGGTATTTCTTCTCTTGCATGTAGTCTTTTCAAGTTTGTTCTGAGTCTTGTGTTGTACGTGATTTTAATGCAGAGATTTTGTAAGGTCTGTAGTTTTGTGTGGTCAGAGTGGGAGATGCTGCCCCACACGGGGATAGCATGAGTCAGTACCGGTCGAATGAGCGAATAGTAGATCAGGAGTTTGGTTCTAGGAAGTAGCGGACTTCTTCTGTTGAAGATTGGCTTCATCGCGCCGACTGCCTTTCTGGCTTTCACGTGCATCTTGGCTACGTGAGACTTCCAGTTGAGACGTGAGTCCATTGTGAGGCCCAGGTAGACGACCTCATCTTTCCATTCTAGGACGTGTCCTCCCATTTCGATGTTGACGTCTGGTGTTCTTATTTTATTTTTCCTCGAGTACATTATGACTTCGGTCTTCGCCTCGTTCAGTTTGAGTCGCCATTTTTTGTAGAACTCTACGAGTGCGTCGAGCGCCCTCTGTAGGTATATGGCTGCCATGTCTGCTTGCGTCGAGGAAACGTAAAGTTTGACGTCGTCTGCATAGATGGAAAGGTTGCATCTCTCGTCATGGGGGATGTCGTGCGTGAAGATGTTGAAGAGGTGAGGTCCCAGTAGACTTCCCTGAGGCACGCCTTTTGGAATCTCACGTAGTGTCGACAGCGCGTTCCTGATGAAGACTTGGAAGGATCTGTTCTTGAGGTATTCTTGTATCACTCTCGTTAGGTATATGGGCGTGTTCAGTCTGTGTAGTTTGTGCAGGAGCCCTTTTATCCAAACGGTGTCAAATGCCTTTTCCAAGTCTAACAATGCAGCGGCGGTGTAGCGATTTTCGTTGAATCTTCTCGCGATGAATTCCGCTACTCTGGATAGCTGATGGGTGGTGGAATGCCTTTTCCTAAATCCGAATTGTTCGTCTGGTAAAGTGTCTTCGTGGTGTGGTAGAAGTCTGTTGAGAATCACCTGTTCAAATACCTTGCTCAGCGTGGAGAGTAGGCTAATCGGCCGATAGTTTGTCGGCTGCTTCTTGTCCTTGTTTGGCTTGGAAAAAGGCAGCACGGTCGCCGTTTTCCAGATCTCTGGGAAATGTCCGATGGTGAGGCAGGCATTGAACAGTTTGGTGATGAAGATGATGGCTTTCTGAGGTAGATGTTTCAGTAGGATGTTATGTATTTGATCGCTTCCCGGCGCCTTATTTGTCTTCAATCGCCTGATAATGACGGCTACTTCGCTCGGTGTGCTGAAGTGAATATCGGCGGCGTTCGTCTGCTCGGCTTGTTCGAGGTTTCTTAGAGACTCTTCTACTAGTCGATCCGTTTCCGGGTCCGATAGGCCGTCCGTGGCTGCGTAGGCTCTCTCGAATCCATCGGCGAGCGCGTTTGCTTTTTCTTCGAGTGAAAGTGCCAACCCTGATCCGTCTAGCTTCTCTAGCGGGGGAATCGCGTGATCCTCGTGTCTCAGCGCTTTTGCCATTTTCCATAGGCTGTTGTCCTTTGGCGTGAGTGACGTAACTTTCTTCGTCCAAAGTTCGCGTCTGAGGTCGGTGATCTCCTGCTTGATTTCCCGCTGTAGAGTGTTGTAGGCCGTTTTGAAGTAGCCGTCGCGCGTGTGATGGTAGATGCGTCGCAGGCGATTTTTCTCCTTAATGAGCGATAAGACGTGCTCGGGAAGCTTGATCGTGAATGTCTGTTCGTCTTTGAGGGGGATGAAAGTGTCTTGTGCAATTTGGATGATTTCGGTCAGAGTGCTTGCGGCTTCGTCGATCTCTTCCTTTGAGCGCAGAGTTGCCGACGTGAGATGTATCCGTTCGTTAATCTCTTTTTTGAATCCTTCCCAGTCGGCGTCCTTGTAGTTTCGCCGCTTTCTGGGGCTCCTTGAAGTCGTTCCTCCTATACTGAAGCTCACGGGCAGGTGGTCCGACGACAGTTCGTCCAGCGTGCGCAATGGCGAGATGGTCTTGGCGTTCTTCTCAAGTACTATATCCAGAGTACTTGGGTAAATTGCGTGTGCTGAGTGGAAAGTCGGTTTGTCCGGCGCCATTATCGTGTAGTTGTGCGTCTGCATATGTGAAAAGAGCGTTTTCCCATTCGCGTTGCCTCTGTAGTTGTTCCAATAATTGTGCTTGGCGTTCAGATCTCCTCCTAGAATGACAATAGGGCGCAAATTAAGTAATTTATCGAGATCTTCTCTAACCAGTAGGTTGGGATGGTTGCAGTAGGCGGCGATGATGGTATGCGCTCTATCCTCTATGGTGACTTCGATAATCGTGGCTTCGGTATGCTTCAACTTCGGAGTAGGGATTCTTGTAGATGTAATGGTTTGACGAACGAATATGGCGGTGCCTCCGCCTGCGCCCTCTAGTCGGTCGTCTCGGTGTACTTCGAAGCCGGGCACTCTCAGGGGAATGTCGGGTTTGAGATGAGTTTCTGTAATGAGAAAAATGTCAATGTTAGTATTGTTTGCCAGAGCGAGCAATTCGTCAATTTTAAAACGGATGCTGTGGGCATTCCACAGGAGGACGTTCACCATCTGGGGATTAGACATTGATGGTGGACGTGATGAGATCCATCAGGATCCATGCCCTCTCCAACTCGTTGGATCCAGCTGCGGCCAACTGCGGTTGCACCCGTCTCAATCCCTGTAGCAGGGCCATCATCAGTTGTGCGTCTCCTGCGCCGGTGTATGCCTCTCCTGCGGGCTGCTGCGTGCGGGGCTGCGTGCGGGGCTGCGAGCGGGGCTGCTCCTCGCGCTGTTGGGGGCCTGAGGCTCCTCCGGCTACTTGGGCCCAGGTGCGTCCATCATTCCTCGTCGTCTGATGCGCATGAGGA
The DNA here is from genome assembly GCA_929108145.2 of Limnephilus rhombicus. Classification (NCBI taxonomy): domain Eukaryota; kingdom Metazoa; phylum Arthropoda; class Insecta; order Trichoptera; family Limnephilidae; genus Limnephilus; species Limnephilus rhombicus. The sequence continues at coordinate 4,656,356 of OV815288.1, read as the reverse complement.
TGTGTCCTGCTTCCTGGCGCCTCTGTCCTGCCTCCTGGCGCCTCCCGGCGGAGCTGTCGCTGATGTTGTTGCAGTGAGGCGACGTATGCCACCCTCTTCGGGCAGCCCCTATAGTTGGCGGGATGGGGGCCTCCGCAGTTGCAGCACGCGGCGGGCTCATCCCTGGTGGTCTTGGGGCACTCGGCGGAGGCGTGCTCCACTAGGCATTTCACACACCTCGCGGTGTGTGAGCAGTTGCGGGACCCGTGCCCGAAGTTCTGGCAGCGGTAGCACTGTGTCCCGTGCTGCAAGTGGTTGCTGCGGTGTTTTTGCAGGCGGATCCTGCAGTGGCATAGGTATTTGACGGCCGCCCTCAGCTGGCCCATGTTAACTTCCTTGTTGAAGTGTACCAAGTACATTGGGTACTCGGCCGTGGTGGTCGTCATCTTGGTGACCTTGACGGGGGCGAAGCCTTGGTTCGTAAGGTCTTCGGCTATTTCTTCCGTGGCCACGTTAGGCAGGCCCTTTATCACTGCCTTCTTCATTTTGTCTGCCTCCGCCGTGTAGGTATGGAAGCCGCGTGCTTCCGCTCGCAGCCCGTTGGTGAGGGCGCGGTGATCTGCCATGCTCTGCAGGAGGATGTTGACCTTTCCCCCTGGTCTGTATCGGATCTCGAAACGCAGGTGCCCGATGTGGCCCTGCACCGCTGAGGTTACCTGTCCATGCGATAGGGTCCCCAGGGTCATCACGACTGGGGGGACGCGGTCCTTCCTGGCGGCGCCCGTGGTACCTGTGGAGGAAGTAAATGAATTATTATTTGCGCGTTTCGCCTGCGACGCGCCGCCGCCTTCGGATACTTCCCTCAAGTTGCCGAAGCGGTTGCCGACAACAACCGCCCGGGGTTCCTGCGGGGATCCTGGCCTCTTGATGGGGTTGGTCGGCCTCGTCCAACCTTCCTCCTCTCTTGTCATCTCCATGTCCTGAAGGGGCTGGAATCTGGGGGGCGGAACGTAGCCTGAAGCTGGGCCTACTGGAGGGCGGCTGGGCCCGGCTGCGGTGGCGGTCTCGGGCATCTTCGGGGGCGGTAGGGGGATGGCTGCCGGCTTCGTCCTCGGGTCAGCGGGATGGGGCTGCAGTGGTTGGGAGTTGGGGACCTTGATGGTCCCAGTCTTTGTTCGGTAGGTGGTGGTATCCTCTGGGATGGCAGAAAGGAGCCGCGCGGGAATCATCCGCACGGCAGGTGTCCTATATTTCCGCTTTAGGATTGCGGGGGTGTTCTTGGGGGCTTCTTCTCTCGGTGGGGCCAGGTCGTCCTTCTTGTTCTTCTTTGCCTTGAAAAAGGCAGTTGGCGGCGCGGTGGCCTAAGCAGTGAGCCGGTCGGGGTCCGGCCGGCTGACAAATAGCAATACAGATTATACAGATAGAAAAACTTTAGGCGTTATCGCTGTAACTTCTTTACTACGATAGTGAGAAATACGTTCTAAACGGTGTTAGAAAGGAAAAATACCAAGCTTTATATTCAAATCTAAAAAAAACAACCGCCAAAAAAGTAAAATTTACACCTTTATGAAACCAAGGTTTTCAATCGAATTTGGAAAAAAAAAGAAATATTGTGAATTTTTTATTAATTATTTTCACATGGAACAACAAAAAGCGAGGTGACAATAACGTTCTATTTATATTATAAAGGTGAAAGCTTGTATGGATTACGTACGTAATAATTGTAGGCAACTGAAAAAGATACAGCGTAGCTACAGCTGTTTCATGTCCGCCATTTTGAAGTACGGAATTCGGGGTTGAAGGGTTGGTCGCAGGCGTCGCAGCGACCACACGATCGGCCAACCTTCCAACTCCGAACTAAGTTCGGAGTTGGAAGGTTGGCTTCAGTCTGGACGTAGCATTTCCGTGGAAATGATGTTCTTTTTTTTAATTAGGCAAATCACCCTAAAAAGAGTGCTTTGTTGGCGTCGCAGTTAATATCTATCTCTAAAAATGAATTGCCGAAATGTATGTATGCGCATAACTTCCGAACGACAATTCTTTTTTTTTTTGTTCGTTATTTGGTACAAAACTACCGTTGAACTCTGCCATTATGGAATTTGTATAAAAATTGTAATAGGTGGCACGCGAGCAGTTTGAAAACTGAATGTACTGGGAATGAATGTGTGCAATGCAAGAGGTGGAGAGGGGAGGGGGGTGTGGGGAAGGTGGTGGGGGAGGGGGAGGAGGATGGGGTGGAGGGGTTTATGGGCGGGAGAGGGGAAGGGAAGGAAGGGAGGGGTGGAGGAGGCTGAGTGGTGGAGGGGGGTGGCGGAGGGGGGAGGGGTTAGTGGAGGGGGAGGAGTGACGGGGAGAGGGGGAGGGGGGGTTGATGGGGGGAGTGTAGTGGGGAGAGGGAAGATAGAGGAGGCGGTGTGGGAATCCTCTAATACCATGCGAGCGAAGCCGCGGGAAAAAGCTAGTTTATAATATGTTTCTCTAATAAAATATGTGTGTGTTTTTAAATTATTTTCGTTCCAGTAATTTTAGTTAGAAAAAACGAAAGGTGAGTCATTTTTAAAACTTTTTTATATTTGCATGCATTTTTTTATATCTCCTGAATTACATGTTTTACGAATTATAAAATTTGAAAACGTAAAAAATCACCTTTCAAAAACAGTTTTTAGTTTTCGGATATGTTTAGAAATATTCCATTTATTTGCATTTTATTGTAAAGCGGAAATATTTTGACCCACTGAAAAATACGCCAAATTTCTGAAGGGAAGTGATGAAACTTCCCTTCCATTCACTCTGTAATGTAGACTTAATCTCTGTAGTCGAAATACTTGACCTAGGCATCATTTTTGACCAGAAACTCTGCTTTGTATCTCATGTAACTTCTATAGCCAACAGGGCTATGAAAATGTTAGGTTTTATTTGAAAGATTTCCAAAGATTTTAAAAATATTCACAATTAAAATATAAAAAATATTAAAATATTAAAAATTCTGTTCACATCTCTCGTTAGAAGCATTCTAGAATATAATTCTACAATTTGGTCACCTGTCTTTAATAATCACATTAATATCATTGAAAAAGTTCAACGCAAGTTTTTGAGGTGTATTAATTTTTTACTTGGAATCCCTTTAGAATCAATAAATTATGACTTTTTACTGCACTCATTGAAATTGTTGAAGATAAGTGACAGAAGAAAAATTTTTGATCTCATATTTTTATACAAAATTGTATAAAATAATAAATAATTGTATAATTGTTGGATAGCCCTGATGTGTTAAAGTTGATTAACTTTTATGTACCTACCAATAGATCAAGGTTCCCTAGTATGTATTATTGTGACAATTATACGTCTGTCGCTGTATATAATTCTGTTATAAATAGAATACTCACCAATGGTAATTTTTATGCCAATGTTGCTGATATTTTTAATATTTCCTTATTAAAATACAAGGCTCTACTTATCAAACATTTAGCCTTACGTTTACATTTAGCCTTACGAGGTTACTTCATAACAAGTTTTTCTTTTTATTTCATTGTATCCTTTTAAAGTTTTCATTACTTGTTAGAAATTTTTTCTCCTTTTCTCTTATTATGAGAAATTAAAAAAAAAATCTTTATTCACTGTACTATGACTGTTTAAATATATTAAATAACACATGTTTGTAAATGGCACTTTGGGCCTTAAATTTTAAATAAATAAATAATATACATAAGAGGATAACAAAAAAAAGACCAATTATTAATGTTCGCAGATAGGTATTTAGAAACATAAAAGTAACTGAATGTAAACGAGAATATTTAAGAAAAGAAAATAAAAACAGGACAAAACAGCAATTAAAAAAATAATATATATACAGGTGTAGATTCAACAAGTGATAAACCTAAATATAAAAACACAGCAATAAAATAAATGCAACTGTAAAGAAAATAGGGTGCGAAACAGGTCTTCGGATTGGGACGGGTAAGGGGAGGACAGGGGTAAGTTGCCACGCAGGTAATTTAAAAATATTAGAAACAATTAATTTAATCATCATGAATATGTGTTATGTATTATTCGCACGTAGAATGTTATACAATGAAATTCTGTAGCGAAAGTGACCAGCAGTGAATATGTCAGCAAGTGTTTCTAAACGTGCAAATTTAATGTTATAGTAGTTACATGTCCTTTGCATAAATTCATTTTGGTTGGAATTGGTGTTGCATCTATCAATGTAGAAAAGGGTATTTTGTCTGCTATATCGAGTTGGCGCGTGGAAATTTATTTTATTCAGCAACTCCGGGCAGTCAACTTTCGAGTTAATAAATTTGTACGGGAGCATCTCATCAGCGACAAGCCTCCTGTCGAGCAGTTTCGTGATTCGAAAATGGTTCTCGATTTCATCGTAAGAGTTGTATACATTGAATGATTGAGGAATTTGAGAAATTGCTCCTGAACTCTTTCTAACCTGTTGACATAAACAATATAGCGCGGGTTCCAAACCTGTGAACAGTGTTCCAGGTGAGGACGAACATGTGAATTGTAGAGAATCAGATAAGTCTTAGTGTTTTTGAAAAATTTGCATGTTCTTAGTACAAAGCCTAGACTCTTTGTTGCTTTGGTAACAATGTTATCGACGTTGGTAACAATGTTATCGACGTTGGTAACAATGTTATCGACTGTTTATCAAAGGTAAGTTTAGAGTCCAAAAGAATCCCGAGGTCACGTATATGATCTTTATTTGTTAACAGCAATCCAGAAATGGTGTAATCATGCAGTATTTTCACACGGTTACGTGTGAATGTGACTTTGCAACATTTAGAAATATTGATAAAAAGCTTATTTCTAAGAGAGTAATCCATCAGTCGGTCAAGATCTTCTTGTAAACGCACAGAACAGTCTGGGGAGCTAATAGGAAGGTATATCTTCATATCGTCGGCAAATAGTAAAATTTGAGCGTTGTGAAAACATGTCGTAATATCATTTATATATATAGAGAAAAGCAAAGGACCCAAAATGGACCCCTGAGGCACACCGGAAGTGATAATTTTCCAGATGGAGGAAAATCCACCCACTGTCACAGCCTGAGTCCTGTTTGATACGTATGAAGGTAACCAACGAAGGAGATCTCCATGAATACCATGATTAGCAAGTTTTCTAAGCAGGACGCTGTGGTTGATCTTATCAAAGGCTTTGCTATAGTCGGTGTAGATTGTATCAACTTGCACACGTTTATCCATAAAGGCAGACAAGAAATTCATAAATGTTATAAGATTTGTAGCAACAGAGCGACCTGCAAAGAATCCGTGCTGAAATTCATTAATCGAATTCTTTACCACAGGGAATAACTGGTCATAGACTATATTTTCGAACACCTTTGAAAAAATGCAGAGCTTGGAAATGGGTCTATAATTATCTGCTTTACACTTATTTCCCGATTTATGAATTGGCGTGATGTAGGCTCTTTTCCATATATCTGGAAATGTACCAGTCTTAAGCGATATATTAAACAGTATTGATAGCAGAAGTGACAAATGATTTGGGCACTCGGTAATAACAGTGGTGGGATACCATCTGGCCCAGCTCTCTTGTTGGGATCGAGCCGATTTAAATATTTAGGTACAAGGTCAGATCTTGTCAGGATCGATAAAAACTGACCCTATCACACAGACCTGCTTAACTACGGAGTCATCGCAGGAAGTCCCCAGAGGGTCAGCCGGTTCGTAGACCGAATTAAAATATTCAGCAAATAAATCACAGACTGCCTGGCCCCCCTCGGCTGTTAAATCCTTAAGATTTAAAATGCTAGGAATAGATGCTGATAGTTTTTTTGATTTAACATATGACCAGAATGCCTTGGGATCCTTGGCGATATTCTCTTCAGCATTATATTCTCTGAAGCCCCCGTAGTAGATATACGAGTTGTAACATATATATTTCGTGAGCAGGTACTGCTCAAAATAGGTACTGTTTATTGTCTATGCTTTATTTTTTTTTCTTTTTTTTAACTTTGTTGGTTGGCCAAACTGCAAGGGGACCGGAAACGTCATTCGAGGAAAAGATGGCGGGGGGATATCAAGTAATTTTTTGGGGCGAGAGGAGATTTTTGAGGAGAGTTTTTTTGTTGTTGTCAAAGATTCTAGTGCGATGTAGCCTAGAAAGAGTTTTATTTTTCTTTCTGTGAGCGTGTGACGACTCAAATGGCATAGAAGCCTGATTATTTTATTTAATTTCTCGCCGGATGCCGAGTGATTGCTTGAACCGCGTGCGGAAGTGAATTTAAACTGTAATCAACGGGTGATGTATTGATTGCTTTGCTCTGCTTTGGCCGGTGAGATTTTCTACACGCCGCTTGATGGGTGTATATCTGCTGTGCCTGGTTGTTGGGTGGAATCCCTTTGAATGAAGCGGCTTTGCGACTCGGGGGAGTGCGCCGACATTGATTGCTTTGCTCTGCTTTGGCCGGTGAGATTTTCTACACGCCGCTTGATGACGTGCTGGACGGTGTCTTGGGGATTGCTGTCGTCTTTTGGTATTAAAATTAAACGTAATTTGTTGACTCTCTCTTTCTACATCAGTTGATAGTTACTCAAGGTATTTATGTTTTGTTTACTTTTCCTTTGTTCAATTTTCCCTTGCAAACTGCAATAAAGTTAACATTAATTTTCACTAGTAAAATAAGCGTCTTTTATATGCATGACCTCTAAATCCTTATCTCCACTATCCTGCGATGGAGTTCTACTTGCTCTGAGAAGACAGCGGTCGGATGGCAAAAGGAATAGGTACTACCTACACAAAATTTATATTACCTTACAAAGTACCCATTACAGAGTACTAAATATGTGTATATATATTTCTTTTTAAATATTTTTAATATTATTTTATTTCTTCTTTTTCATATAATATGTAAATCCAATTTATGAAATGTATACTTTTATATGGCTGACAGAGTATTGCACCCACCGCTCTGTTCGACTTTTATTATTATTATTATTATTATTAATAAAGTCTTCGTGACACTTCTTTGCCAATTTTTTTCTGTCTGGTGCGTAGCCTTGAAAAAGTAATGTAATCGGTAATGTAAAGGGTTCTTATATGTAGTATATAAATGAGCTAAACCACGGGGGGTAGGAATGTTTACCAGTACGCCTCAATGGAACCTTATCCGAGATCAAATTATTAATATTATTGTAAAAATGTGATACTGCAGGATTGACGGAATCGGTTGAGTTAAGTTCGTTCCAATCTACTTGAGCCAGGCTATCTCTTATGTCATCATAATTAGCTTTGTGGAATGAGGGCCTTTTAATTGATTTTTCCTTTGCGACCGGTGATTCAGCGAACTCAGCAGTGATAATTATGGATTTATGGTGAGTATCCTCAGGAACCAACGGATCGTTCGCAGGAGCAACGCGTACCGAGAAATTACAGAGAACGAGATCAAGAATTCTTCCTAACGTATTTTGAACACCATTGTATATATAGAGGTACAGTTGCAAGGAATCATGTTTACCTCACCCACGGGAAGAGTCCAGGTAATATCGGAAAGGTTAAAGTCTCCCATGATAAGAAATTTGTCGTCAGGTTGATTCAAAAGCTTTATACCTAGATCATTCGAGAAGGTGGAGATTCGAGCATTGAAGTTGAAGCTTTTTGTCAGGTAAATACAATAAAGATGAACGCTAATAAATCCATTTTGTGATGAATTGCATTGATCAACAGTGAAAATTAGGAAATATCGTAGCTTCCCACTTTAATTTAAAAAGAAAATATCAATTACTTATAAAACGGACACGTCTACGACATCTATCGGATTAGAGTAAAGTGAATTCATATTTACGGTAGGGATCTATAATTAGACAAGGTGAGACGAGTATTGATGAAAGGATCACAGATGGTATCAACAAATAATCAGAAACAGGGACTCCCCAATATACTTTGGGCCGTGATATATTGACAGCCAATTGAATTGCAGCAAAAGCGATTAAAAACCAATTCAGCCTATCAACGGGAAGAGGGCCGAGCCCATTTTTAGAACAAAGGAACGACCTTTGGACTTGGCAATTAGGGATGTAATTAATGAGTTTGACGTTCCCACCAAACCGAGAGGTGAATAAACTCCATGGGAAGAAATAATCTGTTCAGGGACAAAAGTACGGTGACCCCAAGAAATGTTGTGATTAACCGGTACATTCCAGGGATCAGAAACCCTAGTTCTCGAACGCATTAAAGCATATCAGGTGCGGAAAAAAGGATACACGTAAACACGATGGAAAAGTTTAAGTGAAAAATTGCATAGCAAGTGACGAAAACGTGTTGTAAGGTGTTAGGGAGATTTCCATCTATAATACGATAGTTTGTGACGACCGGAGATGATCGATTCGAGGGAAAACGTGCTAAAGGAAATGGAAATGTTGAAAAAAACAATGGAAAATTATTGTTATCAATTCTAGACGGAGCTAGGATATTACGATGAAAGATTTAGGGAGGAAACGTCAAAAAAAATGAGAGTTTTAAAGAATAGGCGAGGGTATATTTCAGATGTCTAGAGCAGTAACAAGTGTTAGAGAAGAAAATAGAGTGCAGTACGGAGGGGAATGGAAAATGCTGAAAACATTGCGATAGAAAAACTCAGGAAAAGGAGTCATTTTACGTAATTAAAATGGAGTTTATAGAGTAACATAGTACGCGATTGCAGATAAAAATGAGGCATTACAATGGTTGTCGATTTCAGATGTATTTTGTTGTGATAAACAAGGAATATTCGAACATGAAAATTGTTTATATAAGGGCAATTAGTCGTTAAAAGAGCTATAAAAATTATCATGGGTCTTATGAAATATTTACATTAAAGAATTCTCATAAAAGTTAACGACACTGAAATAAAAAAGGATTTATTGCCAGGTGGGTACAGGAATTAATGTATACAACTGTCAAGGCATATGGTTTATGGGATTTTGCGCAAGAATGGGACAAAGTTTGGGGGACGATCTCTATGAAGCAATAAAAATGACAGGAATTTAAGGGCCGAAGTGGGGGTATCTCCTATAAAGATGTTAAAAATGATATATTTATTAATAACAAATAGAAAATGAAATTTTCCAAGAGGCAGCAAACATCAAAAAACGATATGGTTATATCAGGGAAGTACAGGGAAGCGAGGGGAAAGAAGATACGACAGAGAAAAACAAAGGAAATCTTAGATTAACAGTGAATAAAATAAATACGGCTTGAAATATAAAAATCTATAGAGATATGAACAATAACGTAAGAATAAATAAGGAAATTCATGGAAAGAGTGTCGTGAATAAAAGAAAATTCGAGCAAAAATGGAAAATTCAAATATACGACGTAAATAGAGAAAATTCGGTTTTAAATGGAAAGGTTCATATAGAATACAGAAAAACTCGAGGAAAAATAATAAAATAAAAATGAACGATTTGCGAGAAAGACTTCGACATGAAGATATCTCTGATAGGCGAATTTGGGGACAGATTTGGAACATATGGTAGATGCCGTACGCACGGACATGTTACGAAATAGATGAAAATAGAACTTTAAAATTATTAAATTCAAGCTAATTTTGTATGAACACCAGGACAAAGGAAGTTGGGCCATTAAACATGGATCTTACTAAATCCGGATCTTGTAAGTATGGAAGTACGAGACAGAATTTAATGTATCAAACACGGAAGGTACTAAGAGACCGCATTCGACAATAATGGAGAGGTTTCAAGAAATTACGAGTTGATAGTAATTAGATTGGTTTATTACAGGAGATTCAGATACGATCTTTTGGACCTGAGAGGGGTATAAAAGTCTAGACAAATGCCAGTTGAGGACAGTCTACGTCGTGGTCGAAAAGGTAGTAAGTTCGCGGAACGTGACGAAACGGTGGGTGATTTAAAGTTGAAAAATTCTAAGTGATAATTATTTTGATACTTAGAAAAATTTCACATTCTAGTCAGTGATCTACAAAAAAAAAAAAAAAAAATACTTTGCAGTTAGAATCAGTGAAAATAAAAAATAAAGCCAACGCATTAATTACTTGTGAAAAATAAAAGTGCTCGTGATAAATACAATTTGTTTTAGTGGAAAATTCGGATTTTATAATCACTTAATATCGTGTTTTTAAACTTAGAAATTTCGCGTTTAATATTAGTGCAATAAATAACTGAAGTGATGTGATAATTTAGCGTGAAGAAGTTATAATTAAATACGTGTGTTCAATCTAAGTGAAAGTGTTCTAACAAATAATAAATATTTAAATTAATTATCTTAAATAATAATAATAAAACAAAATAATAGTTTATTAATACATAAAAGTTCGGAGGGATAAAAATTTAATTTAACAACAATTTACCATCTCTAAATTAATCGTGAAGTAACTATCATTTAAAGTGTTATTTAACCAACGAGTTTTGAGATAAAATACAGTTTAGAACGATAGAGTTCATGCATCATTTTAATTAATTAGATTAAATGGAAAAAAAAAAAATTGAAGTCAAAAGATTTAATTAAATTTAGGAAAATAAAAATTAATTTAGGAAAATTGCAGCAAGGTCACCGTGTATTTCCCGGTCGGAAAAACCTTGGTAGGGGTAAGTCTTTTCCGTTATAAAATTTTACAGATTCCACGGAGAAAGCGGAATGCAGCAAACATTGGTATTTGGATTAATTATTTGACCAAGATATTACTCTCTTAATATGTGATATGTAACTATATTAAAATATTATAAATATAATAAGTATATTTTATATATTTATATATGTATGTATATAAACATATATATATGTAATTTATTGTTCCCAAGAAAAATTTTAATCAAAAAAGAAAAACACTTATATAAAAAGAGGAAAAGGGTATCGATTCCTACCTCTGAATTCATCAATAACTATTAAAAGTAGTTAAGTGTGATAAATTTACAAATCAATATTTTATATTTAATCTTATGTATGTATTAATATAATTTCAGAAAATCCAGAGCATTTGAAATAAGTTATGATATTAGAAATTATCTCAATCATAATATAATTATACATATCAATATTATAAATTATTTATTGAGACAAAGTATATATAAATGAATAAATATGTATACGTAATCGGGTATCAGACTAGACAATTGCGCTAAGTACATCATTATCAAACAAAGAAAATCTTAGAGTCATCTCACACGTCTCCGGAATGTCTAAAGTAAACATACCTCATACGCTTGAATCTAGGTCACGAGGCCGTCGAGAATGTTTACAAAGCTCAAATTGTTTACAAAATAAGTCGGTCACTGGGACACTAGTTCGAATACAGTAAAAAGAAGAAAAAAAATGACCTTGATTAGTGGATATCGTACTTAGGTATTAACTTCTAGGAACGGGATAAAATTATTATATTGCGCAATTATTAAAGAAAAAAAAAAAAGGAATTAAACACTATCTTTAATTTGAACGTAAAGAGGTATCTACAGACCTAAGCAATTGAAAATTAACAGATTTATTATAGCAGTTCAAAAGGGTGTATTGAAGATTTACATGAAACAGTTTGTAACCGACGTGTTACATACCCTCATTTGTTTTTTCGGCAAAAATCATCGCTGGCGGCATCCTCTACATTTAGTGGTCATTTCTTGGGAATTTCCTCCGAAATTTCTGGCCACTAAGCTCGTTAGTACCATGCCGCCAGCGACGATCTTTTCGCCGGAAATATTTATGTAAAATATTATCATTTATTTCCCTTTTATTATGTACAATGCCCCGGTGCGACAAATAAATGCTTACATGCTAAGGTTGCCACCGGGAGACATTCTAAACTCATATTATTTTAAATATGCTTCTTCACTTAATGTTCTTCCTTTGTTCGGTGGTTATGGCCCTGCAGGAGGCCGACGAGCAAAACAGGCTTCCTTGTCCTTCCTTGCCTTCCTTGTGGTTATGGCCCTACAGGAAAGCGAGCGAAGCCGACTATGTTTTATATACTCTCATTTAATTATACTCTCACAACCCGCAGGACGATGAAATCAACACATTTCATTCCAGAGTCCTGCCGGGCATTCAGGGAAAGAGATTTTAAGCCTCTAACCCTTAAACTCTCAACACTAGGGCATTTTTTAAGTCAAACAAAGGACTTAGAAAAATTCCTTAAAGAATCCGTTTTTTCCCATTTTAAAAATCCAGGGACCTCGCAAGACGATGAAACAAACAGGTTTCAGTAGCTAGTCTTGCGAGGGACCTGGGGAAAATAGTAGATTCCTTATACAAACTTCTCACAATTAACCAAAACAAAAAAACCTAGAATAAACTGTAAAATTACCCTAAACTCACCAAACTAAAAATCTAGGGATAAAGATTACCCCCCCAAATATGTAAACACTAAAACATGTACCCATATATTATAAATGTAACCTACATAATTATGTATAAAACGCAATTTTAAGCGACCACTTTTACGAGCGGCACCGCCAAAATAAGGTGTGACGGAAATGCCGCCCTATTTATACATACGGGCAAGGTTTAACCTCCCACCACAAAAATGTACCACGTGGGCACCTTTTACCCCAAATTTGGGTATAAAAGGACCCACATTTCTCATAATAAATCAGTTCACATCTCTACTTGATAAACTCGTGTTTTATTCTTCGGAAGTTTCTTATCAACCAGCTGCCTCCCGCCGACTTCTGCCTGTCTTCAGTCCTGGTGCCTACCTCCTCCAGAACAGCCGGCCCTACTTAGGCAACCGCCAGGCGCCAGGCTCAGGCAGAAGCATCGGCACATCCAGTGTCCTTTACACATCAGGCACTGGGTGCTAGGGAGGTCAGCCCTTATTATTATTTTTACCATTCCATCATTCTGACGTGCACTAAGACCGCCCCTTTTTTACAGTTCTTGTGAAGACGCTGATACGTCTGTTACACAGTTGATAAATCACGGGATAGTTCAAAAAGGTGTGTTGAAGATTTACATGAAACATTTGATAAATCACGGGATAGTTCAAAAAGGTGTATTGAAGACTTACATGAAACAGTTGGAAAATCACGGGATAGCTTAATAAGGGGTAATGAGGATTTACATGATTCAATTGAGAATCACGGGATAGCAAGAATTTATCAAAAGTTGAACATTGGAGGGGAGGGAAAGAAAAAAAAAAATACAGTTCAACCAACAGAAGACAGTGGTCGCTTCTATAACAAGGACCATTAATCAAACCATAGAGATGGCGGATCTCTCAAACAAAACCGTCAACAAAACCAAACAAAAGCTTGGAGTTATGGCGAATCTCCAGAACACATCGCCAGATAAGATCTTAATGTACTAGTATGTATTTATATCACCCACTATTCTTACGTATGTAGTCGGTATCAATCTGAGGATTGTGCAGAATCCGATGGGCGAGATCCGAGCTCGGGATGCGATGCAAGTAGTTTCGTATTGCGAGTTATAAACCTTCCCAAAACGTATGTTTACATATATATCTTTTTATGTACTGTTCATTGAATGAAACGAACTCACTTACAATTAGTGCTTTAGGCCTGTCGGGTCACTCTCGTCTCATTTCTTGAACGTGGAGGGAGGATTCACGACCCGTAACTCCACACAAACCCGTGAGTATATGATTGCATATAGGACGAAACCGTTTCGCCCTAAGTAAATAGTAAACTTTGGAGGAGTAGGAATTTGGAGGTATCTGGGCTCGGGGGAAGACCTGGAGGCAGCGCATGATGGCGAAGGAAGGTTCATTTGGGACGCGATAACTTAGGTATCAATCAATTGAACCGTGCCAAAAGACTGTGCGAATTTTGGGTTGACTCCTGATCACCCTGCTTACTTGATGGAGGCAGGAGCCAAATTTTGCCAGAAAAGGGGTTATTCTGAGTTCGTCAAATATGCAATTAACTAATTACATTAACCTACTAAATCCATCTTTATATGTACCTTATAGCAGCTGAATCTAAACGGAGGGGCGCCCAGCAGATACGAGATACAATCATAATCAAATTTACTAACATTTAACCATTTGAGTTATATTTAATTATCTGTTCAATTAGTCAAGTGTAGTTTCGATTAGTATTGCTTATTCATGAATTCATTAGGATGTAGGGAATCATAATAAACGTCAAAGGGAAGTTAGTTCATTTAGAGAAATTACTTAAGGTTAAATTTGCAAGAGAGAGACCAATACAGTTTGGAATTCAACACTCTGTTTAGAATCAAGAGGGTTACCACAAAATTTAAAGTAATTAAAGTCCTATATCATAAATCAAAAAAATTACACAACGTTTGATGGAGTTTAATTACAACCTAAATACGAAAATATTTACGTTCAAAGTCGTAAATAACGTATTTATTAGTTAAGTACATATATCGCTAAAGGTATGTAGTACAAGGGAGCTTTAAGTAGCTTTCTGTAGTTATCAGAGGAAATAAGGGTCCAAATTTATAAAGGCTTGTGTGACGTAGGGGAGGAATTTTCCATCCCTACCACACATATGCAAAGCCTTAAGAATTTAAATATCGATCAGAGCCAAGAGAAAAGACAGAACATCACAACTGTCTTGCCGATGACCAGGAGAGTTAAATAAGTATAAAGAGAAAAAGAGGAAATATTACAACTGCACAGCCGTGACAGGAGATCAGAGTTTTACAAGTTGTTTTAAAAAAAAAAAAAAAAACTTTTATTGGTCAATCTATTGCAAAAAAAAAAAAAGTGAAAAAAAAAATAATAATAATAATAAGTAGGACGTTATGTTAAATGAAGTGATAATAAAAATAAAATAAAAATCAGAACAGTGCGCCGTTAAATAAACACGAAAAAAATATATAAATAAATAAATAAACAATACATTTAAATATATAAAAAAAAAGTGGTAACGAATAAACTCTACATGTTTTAAAATAATTTATAAAAGTGTCGATATAAAGTTTAAATCAAGTGACCATGAATTTGTTGATTGCTTATGAGATTATAAATATCGTAACAAAGAATGTAGGTCAGATACAAGCGTAAACAATTTAGTTAAGGCAGGCCATAAATTGACAGAATAATGGTATTGACATTCCTGAATCCAGAATGTTAATGACCGTAATGTAAACAATCTGATACGAGATAACGCGGTGTTTGTAAGCATCGAAAGATTGATAACCTAAGCATCGAAAGTGATAACAAAACATCGAAAATTTTGAAGTAGGCGACATCGGGGGTAACGCGTATCGCTATAAGAGATTGTAGAATAAACAAACTCGAAAATGATATCAACACTCGGTTACGGAAAAAATAAACAGACTTTACAGATAAAAACGGGGGAACTTACCTACATAAAGTGACCCTTTGTTTATAGTTAATGTTGTGGGTTTGTATGTGAGGATTATCACATAAAAAGTCATAACATAAAAGATAAGGAACATAAAATAAAAATAACATAAAATATTTGATTGGGGATAGTGTCGAGTTGAGAACTTTAATATCACAGACGAATGTTTTATAGGTATATACCTATTTAAGGGAACATTTGATCATTCGGACCAAAAAAAAGGAGGGGATTTGACGAAATAACATCAAGATAGGTATTGCGAACTCTAAACAGATTCTGACGCTACGCCAGATGTCACGCCTAACGCCACGCCTGATGCTACGCCACGCCTGATGCTACGCCACGCCTTACGCTACGCCAGACGTCACGCCTAACGCCACGCCTAACGCCACGCCTGATGCTACGCCACGCCTGATGCTACGCCACGCCTGACGCTACGCCAGACACCACGCCTAACGTCACGCCTGATGCTACGCCACGCCTGACGCTACGCCAGACTCCACGCCTGACGCCACGCCTGATGCTACGTCACGCCTGACATACCTTGCCTGACGCTACGCTGGACGATACGCCTGACGCTACGCCAGACGCTACGCCAGATGCTACGTCACGCCTGACATTCCACGCCTGACACGCCATGCCTGAAGCTACGCCTGACGCCACGCCTGATGCCATGCCTCATGCCAGGACTGACGTCACGCCTCATGCCAGGACTGACGCCACGCTTCATGCCAGGACTGACGCCACGCCCCATGTCAGGGCTGACGCCACGCCTGATGCCACACCCGATGCCACATCACGCCTGACGCCACGTCACGCCTGATGCCATGCATACCCACGCTCGTGACACGCCTAGCTCTACAACTGAGATGGCGCGCTCAACAGAAGAGAGCCACAACGAGCAAGCACTGCCCTCTACATCTATTGAGGACATGGTGCGACAACTACGACGAGAGCTGCGCCGTCAGCAGAAGCTTATTGACATGCTGACGGAAACCCTGCAACCACAACAGCATGGAGCAAAAGGGCCGGCACAAAATGGTGCGACAGGGTCCGCTCTACCTCAGCCTGCAGGACTGACACCGCGTGGAGCAAAAGGGCCGGCACAAAAAAGTGCGACAGGGCCCGCTCCACCGCATGCTGCTTCAGGGTTGGCACAACCCGGTGATGCTTCAGGGCTGGCACATGATAGCCAAGCCCCGCAGCCAAGCAGCCATGGACAACCCCCATGGATGCTGCCTGGACCTTCCGGCCCGGTACCGCCCGTACCTCTTGACAACCAGAGGCAACGTGTCGCCGTACGTGAGACGCCCGTTGGACCTGTACCTCTGGTGGACCAGAGGTACGCTTCGCCGGCGCAGCCAGGGCCTGGAGGCCCTCTGCCGCCGCCCCCTCACTATAATGGCAGTCCAAAATGGATGCTGCCTGGACCTTCCGGCCCGGTACCGCCCGTACCTCTGGTGGACCAGAGGCATCGTGTCGCCGTACGTGAGACGCCCGTTGGACCTGTACCTCTGGTGGACCAGAGGTACGCATCGCCGGCGCAGCCAGGACCTGAAGGCCCTCTGCCGCCACCCTCCACATCTACGGAGGACACGGTGCGCCAGCTGCGACGACAGCTGCGTCATCAGAGGAAGCAGATTCAACTGCTGATCGCAGCCCTGCAACCACCACAGCATGCTGCATCAGGGCCTGCACAATCTTGTTTTTCAGGGCTGGCACAACATGATGCTTCAGGGCCGGCCCACGAGAGCCGAGCCCCGCAGCCAAGCAGCCATGGACAACCCCCATGGATGCAGCCCGGTGATGCTTCAGGGCCGGCCCACGAGAGCCGAGCCCCGCAGCCAAGCAGCCATGGACAACCCCCATGGATGCAGCCCGGTGATGCTTCAGAGCCGGCCCACGAGAGCCGAGCCCCGCAGCCAAGCAGCCATGGACAACCCCCATGGATGCAGCCCGGTGATGCTTCAGGGCCGGCCCACGAGAGCCGAGCCCCGCAGCCAAGCAGCCATGGACAACCCCCATGGATGCAGCCCGGTGATGCTTCAGGGCCGGCCCACGAGAGCCGAGCCCCGCAGCCAAGCAGCCATGGACAACCCCCATGGATGCAGCCCGGTGATGCTTCAGGGCCGGCCCACGAGAGCCGAGCCCCGCAGCCAAGCAGCCATGGACAACCCCCATGGATGCAGCCCGGTGATGCTTCAGGGCCGGCCCACGAGAGCCGAGCCCCGCAGCCAAGCAGCCATGGACAACCCCCATGGATGCAGCCCGGTGATGCTTCAGGGCCGGCCCACGAGAGCCGAGCCCCGCAGCCAAGCAGCCAAGGATGGATGCTGCCCGGACCTTCCGGCCCCGTACCGCCCGTACCTCTGGTGGACCAGAGGCATCGTGTCGCCGTACGTGAGACGCCCGTTGGACCTGTACCTCTGGTGGACCAGAGGTACGCATCGCTGGCGCAGCCAGGGCTTGGAGGCCCTCCACCACCGCCCCTTCAGCACAATGAGGGTCAAGGATGGATGCTGCCCGGACCTTCCGGCCCCGTACCGCCCGTACCTCTGGTGGACCAGAGGCATCGTGTCGCCGTACGTGAGACGCCCGTTGGACCTGTACCTCTGGTGGACCAGAGGTACGCATCGCTGGCGCAGCCAGGGTCTGGAGGCCCTCCGCCGCCGCCCCCTCAGCACAATGAGGGTCAAGGATGGATGCTGCCCGGACCTTCCGGCCCCGTACCGCCCGTACCTCTGGTGGACCAGAGGCATCGTGTCGCCGTACGTGAGACGCCCGTTGGACCTGTACCTCTGGTGGACCAGAGGTACGCATCACTGGCGCTGCCAGGGCCTGGAGGCCCTCCGCCGCCGCCCCCTCAGCACAATGAGGGTCAAGGATGGATGCAGCCTGGACCTTCCGGCCCCGTACCGCCCGTACCTATGGTGGACCAGAGGCATCGTGTCGCCGTACGTGAGACGCCCGTTGGACCTGTATCTCTGGTGGACCAGAGGTACGCATCGTTGGCGCAGCCAGGGCCTGGAGGCCCTCTGCCGCCGCCCCCTTACTACCACGTTGGGGGACCAGCTTCATACGCCCAGTGGACACATCCTGAGCCAATGCAGCCAGTACCACAGCACGAAAAGGAGTACCGACGACCAGCGCAGCCAGATGACCAGCTTCCATCTGCTGCCAGTCCAAGCTCCGGCCTGCCGATATTCCCACCGCAACCAAGTGCGGAGGAGACGGCCCGCCAAACCAGAGCCTGGGTCCAGCAGACGGACAACCCCATGGCACAGTTCACCAGCGCGCTCACGGAGGCCATCAGAGCTTCAAGGGCGCAGGACAGCCCTCATCCCACAATTGAGGATGACCCCCGGATGGCTGCTCTCATCGCTAGGCAGTCAATGGCAAAGGATTTGCCTCCCTTCTCTGGTGACCCGCTGGAGTGGCCCACCTGGAGGGCGCAGTTCAACCAATCAACCGCAACCTGCCGGATGACCAGCAGCGAGAACCTCATCCGACTGCAGCGGGCCCTCAAAGGGAAGGCCCGAGAAGCCGTGGGTCCCCTCTTAATGGACCCCACTCAAGTGCCAGAAATACTGGACGTACTGGAGCAGCGCTACGGAGGGACGACTTCGCTGGCTGCCTTGATGCTGGACAAGGCCAAGCGGCTCCCACAGATGACAGCAGAGGCATCACTGGAGGACATGGCTGACTTTTCGGGAACGGTGCAGAACCTGGTGGCATCACTTCGCTCCCTCAACAATGATGGGTACTTAACCAACCCGGCGCTCCTCAGCGACATCGCGGGGAAGATGCCATGCACGATGCGGTTGGCGTGGCTGTTGGAGGCGCGGCACTACAACGCACCTGCTACGATCTGCCAGTACGCCGCCTTCCTGAAGACCATCGCGAACGCCATCACCAAATCGGGTATGGTCGACCCCGCGAGGTCTAGACCGCGTCGCGAGCAGTCGTTCACTACTGTCGAACAGTTCGGGCCACGAAGCAGTGAAAGTTTTCGAAAGTCACCACAATATGACAGTTCGCGAAAAGTACAACATGAAAGTGCGCGAAAGTCACCACAATATGACTCGAACAACGCTCGAAACACAAACCCTAGCGACAGTGACAATCGCGACGGGTGCCTTCAATGCGGTGAAAGGGGTCATTGGCTCCATGACTGCCGCGAGTTTATCACCAAAGATGTGAAACTCCGCTATGAGACAATTAAAAGTGCTGGATTGTGCCGTCTATGTTTAGAAGGCAAACACCCTACAAAATCGTGCAAAAGCCGGGACTGGTGCGGCATCGATGAGTGCCACTACCCCCACCATAAGCTGCTCCACGACCCATCATTCGGGAAACACACCACAACAGCCGACGTCTACCACATATGACGCCAGGCCGACGGCGCCGTGCTCAAGGTGGTGCCAGTGGTGCTGATAGGCCCCGCGCAGCAGATCTCCGCATACGCGCTGCTGGACGAGGGATCGACCGTCACGCTGATTGACACCACCGCAGCAGAGCAGATTGGCGCTACTGGACCCGTCCAAGGACTACGACTCCACGGGGCCAAGGGCATGTGCTCTTCAGATCATCTGTCGCGCCGCGTGCAGGTCACACTGCGTGGCGCCGGCATAAGCACCGACTACCACATCAAGGCAAGCACGGTGAAAGGCCTCAGCCTCCCTGAGCAGAGGGCCCCCGGCGGATACATCACCCCCACCCTCCTCATTGGGCAGGACAACGCACACCTCATTGTTTCGAGGGAAGTGCACGAAGCCAGTGACTCTACGCGAATATTGTCACGGACTGCCCTGGGATGGATCACCCATGGAGGACGGACTTCTGCCAGTGAAGACCCCGTCACCACTCTGACTCTACATGCTGAGAGCCACCAAGGGACCAACTTCCTTGGAGCGGACAACGAGTTGAGGGACGCCCTGAACTCGCTCAAAGATGACACCCGGATGAGGGATCATCTGACGTCTCACGGAATTGAATGGCAATTCATTCCGCCAATGTCTCCTCATATGGGGGGAGCATGGGAACGCCTGGTACGTTCCGTCAAGCACGCACTACAAGCCATCCTGAAGGAGGGGGCCCCAAGAGACGAGGAGCCCCTCACTCCCAACCACTTTCTGCTGGGAGCAGCAGGCAACCGGCCCCAGCTTTCGCTGTACGACAAGCAGGATGAGGAGGTATGCCTCCGCCGCCAGTGGCGCATCAGTCAGCAGCTAGCTGACATGTTCTGGAGGCGTTGGCTCCGCGAATACCTACCCACCTTGGCTACCCGACAGAAATGGCACCACCCCGTCAATCCAATCAAGAAAGACGACCTGGTGGTCATTATGGACCCCGCGATGCCCCGCAACAGCTGGCCTCGCGGCCGAGTCCTTGACGCTACCCCTGCTGCAGACGGCGAGGTGAGGACCGCCCGCATCCAGACGAGCACCGGAGTCTACGTCCGACCTGCCGTGAAGCTCGCTGTGATCCTGCCGGCCCCGCCTACCGATGCAGCCTCTACTGACCGACCTTCAACACGTCGTGATGACTAGTGCAGCACAGCCGCACGGGGGGAGTGTAACCGACGTGTTACATACCCTCATTTGTTTTTTCGGCAAAAATCATCGCTGGCGGCATCCTCTACATTTAGTGGTCATTTCTTGGGAATTTCCTCCGAAATTTCTGGCCACTAAGCTCGTTAGTACCATGCCGCCAGCGACGATCTTTTCGCCGGAAATATTTATGTAAAATATTATCATTTATTTCCCTTTTATTATGTACAATGCCCCGGTGCGACAAATAAATGCTTACATGCTAAGGTTGCCACCGGGAGACATTCTAAACTCATATTATTTTAAATATGCTTCTTCACTTAATGTTCTTCCTTTGTTCGGTGGTTATGGCCCTGCAGGAGGCCGACGAGCAAAACAGGCTTCCTTGTCCTTCCTTGCCTTCCTTGTGGTTATGGCCCTACAGGAAAGCGAGCGAAGCCGACTATGTTTTATATACTCTCATTTAATTATACTCTCACAACCCGCAGGACGATGAAATCAACACATTTCATTCCAGAGTCCTGCCGGGCATTCAGGGAAAGAGATTTTAAGCCTCTAACCCTTAAACTCTCAACACTAGGGCATTTTTTAAGTCAAACAAAGGACTTAGAAAAATTCCTTAAAGAATCCGTTTTTTCCCATTTTAAAAATCCAGGGACCTCGCAAGACGATGAAACAAACAGGTTTCAGTAGCTAGTCTTGCGAGGGACCTGGGGAAAATAGTAGATTCCTTATACAAACTTCTCACAATTAACCAAAACAAAAAAAACCTAGAATAAACTGTAAAATTACCCTAAACTCACCAAACTAAAAATCTAGGGATAAAGATTACCCCCCCAAATATGTAAACACTAAAACATGTACCCATATATTATAAATGTAACCTACATAATTATGTATAAAACGCAATTTTAAGCGACCACTTTTACGAGCGGCACCGCCAAAATAAGGTGTGACGGAAATGCCGCCCTATTTATACATACGGGCAAGGTTTAACCTCCCACCACAAAAATGTACCACGTGGGCACCTTTTACCCCAAATTTGGGTATAAAAGGACCCACATTTCTCATAATAAATCAGTTCACATCTCTACTTGATAAACTCGTGTTTTATTCTTCGGAAGTTTCTTATCAACCAGCTGCCTCCCGCCGACTTCTGCCTGTCTTCAGTCCTGGTGCCTACCTCCTCCAGAACAGCCGGCCCTACTTAGGCAACCGCCAGGCGCCAGGCTCAGGCAGAAGCATCGGCACATCCAGTGTCCTTTACACATCAGGCACTGGGTGCTAGGGAGGTCAGCCCTTATTATTATTTTTACCATTCCATCATTCTGACGTGCACTAAGACCGCCCCTTTTTTACAGTTCTTGTGAAGACGCTGATACGTCTGTTACACAGTTGATAAATCACGGGATAGTTCAAAAAGGTGTGTTGAAGATTTACATGAAACATTTGATAAATCACGGGATAGTTCAAAAAGGTGTATTGAAGACTTACATGAAACAGTTGGAAAATCACGGGATAGCTTAATAAGGGGTAATGAGGATTTACATGATTCAATTGAGAATCACGGGATAGCAAGAATTTATCAAAAGTTGAACATTGGAGGGGAGGGAAAGAAAAAAAAAAATACAGTTCAACCAACAGAAGACAGTGGTCGCTTCTATAACAAGGACCATTAATCAAACCATAGAGATGGCGGATCTCTCAAACAAAACCGTCAACAAAACCAAACAAAAGCTTGGAGTTATGGCGAATCTCCAGAACACATCGCCAGATAAGATCTTAATGTACTAGTATGTATTTATATCACCCACTATTCTTACGTATGTAGTCGGTATCAATCTGAGGATTGTGCAGAATCCGATGGGCGAGATCCGAGCTCGGGATGCGATGCAAGTAGTTTCGTATTGCGAGTTATAAACCTTCCCAAAACGTATGTTTACATATATATCTTTTTATGTACTGTTCATTGAATGAAACGAACTCACTTACAATTAGTGCTTTAGGCCTGTCGGGTCACTCTCGTCTCATTTCTTGAACGTGGAGGGAGGATTCACGACCCGTAACTCCACACAAACCCGTGAGTATATGATTGCATATAGGACGAAACCGGTTCGCCCTAAGTAAATAGTAAACTTTGGAGGAGTAGGAATTTTGAGGTATCTGGGCTCGGGGGAAGACCTGGAGGCAGCGCATGATGGCGAAGGAAGGTTCATTTGGGACGCGATAACTTAGGTATCAATCAATTGAACCGTGCAAAAAGACTGTGCGAATTTTGGGTTGACTCCTGATCACCCTGCTTACTTGATGGAGGCAGGAGCCAAATTTTGCCAGAAAAGGGGTTATTCTGAGTTCGTCAAATATGCAATTAACTAATTACATTAACCTACTAAATCCATCTTTATATGTACCTTATAGCAGCTGAATCTAAACGGAGGGGCGCCCAGCAGATACGAGATACAATCATAATCAAATTTACTAACATTTAACCATTTGAGTTATATTTAATTATCTGTTCAATTAGTCAAGTGTAGTTTCGATTAGTATTGCTTATTCATGAATTCATTAGGATGTAGGGAATCATAATAAACGTCAAAGGGAAGTTAGTTCATTTAGAGAAATTACTTAAGGTTAAATTTGCAAGAGAGAGACCAATACAGTTTGGAATTCAACACTCTGTTTAGAATCAAGAGGGTTACCACAAAATTTAAAGTAATTAAAGTCCTATATCATAAATCAAAAAAATTACACAACGTTTGATGGAGTTTAATTACAACCTAAATACGAAAATATTTACGTTCAAAGTCGTAAATAACGTATTTATTAGTTAAGTACATATATCGCTAAAGGTATGTAGTACAAGGGAGCTTTAAGTAGCTTTCTGTAGTTATCAGAGGAAATAAGGGTCCAAATTTATAAAGGCTTGTGTGACGTAGGGGAGGAATTTTCCATCCCTACCACACATATGCAAAGCCTTAAGAATTTAAATATCGATCAGAGCCAAGAGAAAAGACAGAACATCACAACTGTCTTGCCGATGACCAGGAGAGTTAAATAAGTATAAAGAGAAAAAGAGGAAATATTACAACTGCACAGCCGTGACAGGAGATCAGAGTTTTACAAGTTGTTTTAAAAAAAAAAAAAAAAAACTTTTATTGGTCAATCTATTGCAAAAAAAAAAAAAGTGAAAAAAAAAATAATAATAATAATAAGTAGGACGTTATGTTAAATGAAGTGATAATAAAAATAAAATAAAAATCAGAACAGTGCGCCGTTAAATAAACACGAAAAAAATATATAAATAAATAAATAAACAATACATTTAAATATAAAAAAAAAAGTGGTAACGAATAAACTCTACATGTTTTAAAATAATTTATAAAAGTGTCGATATAAAGTTTAAATCAAGTGACCATGAATTTGTTGATTGCTTATGAGATTATAAATATCGTAACAAAGAATGTAGGTCAGATACAAGCGTAAACAATTTAGTTAAGGCAGGCCATAAATTGACAGAATAATGGTATTGACATTCCTGAATCCAGAATGTTAATGACCGTAATGTAAACAATCTGATACGAGATAACGCGGTGTTTGTAAGCATCGAAAGATTGATAACCTAAGCATCGAAAGTGATAACAAAACATCGAAAATTTTGAAGTAGGCGACATCGGGGGTAACGCGTATCGCTATAAGAGATTGTAGAATAAACAAACTCGAAAATGATATCAACACTCGGTTACGGAAAAAATAAACAGACTTTACAGATAAAAACGGGGGAACTTACCTACATAAAGTGACCCTTTGTTTATAGTTAATGTTGTGGGTTTGTATGTGAGGATTATCACATAAAAAGTCATAACATAAAAGATAAGGAACATAAAATAAAAATAACATAAAATATTTGATTGGGGATAGTGTCGAGTTGAGAACTTTAATATCACAGACGAATGTTTTATAGGTATATACCTATTTAAGGGAACATTTGATCATTCGGACCAAAAAAAAGGAGGGGATTTGACGAAATAACATCAAGATAGTTATTGCGAACTCTAAACAGATTTTGCGAAAATATCATAGGTATTGCGGAACTTGAAGGAATGGTTGGCATTCTAAACAATAAGTAATTATTGGTTGAACGAAAATCACGGGATATTCATTAACATTAGAGTAACAATATTCATTCCGTTTTTTTTTTTTTGCAATTACCTACATTTATTTGAAATGAAGAGTGATGGTAGAGTTGATCTAATTTGGGTTACAATCATCATGCAAACAAATATAAATAATTGAAAATATTGTGTTTTATAGGGGGACAGGTTCCAAAAAAAAAAAAAAAAAAAAAAAAAAAAAAAAAAAAAAAAAAAAAAAAAAAAAAAAAAAAAAAAAAAAAAAAAAAAAAAAAAAAAAAAAAAAAAAAATTATAAATATATATAGGTATATTTATAATAAATAGTTGGTATTGAGTTAAATTCATTAAAAATTTTAAACAGAAAATGGCGGAAAAAAGGAAAGTGGATGCGACGGAATTAGAAGCTAAAGAAATACCGTCGGGAGATGAATTACGGGAGATATTTAGACGTTCAAAGAGGTCTAAGTTACGAGTCGAGGATATGATAGAAGTCGTTCAGCCAGAGGGGGAGACCGACACAAAATCGGAGGAACAGGGCGAAAATAAGCGAGAGTGTGAAGAGAGACTCACACATGATATGTTACAGGAAAAACCCGAGGAAAAGGAACAAGAAAAGTTAACGAAGTAAAAGGAAAAAAAAATAAAATAAAATAAAAAATATAGAAAAACGAGAAAATTGAAAAAAAAAAATAAAATAAGTAAATAAATAGAATAAGGAAGGCAACATAATTTACATAAGGTAATTTAGGAAATTAAAATAGAGATTATAAGGTTGTCGCTTAATAAGATAAAAATATAAACATTAACCAGGCGACACTCGGAAAATAAAGAAAATGGTTGGGAAACGTGGAACAAGTAGGCGAGCCCAGGCTTTAGTGACAGCAATCGGGGAAAATGTCACAACCGAGACTTCAACAATAAACATAGGAGATATAACTACAATAATTCAGGCAGCTTTGGCACCGCTCGTCAATAGGATGCAAGAACTCGAGAAACAATTGGAAAGCCCAGCAACAGTGGCGGTGATAGGAGAGGATAGTGCGCCGAAAAGCGTTCTCCAAGTAGTGGAAATGTTACCACAGCAGGAACGACCATCATTCTCCGGTGGAAATCAAAATCCCATTAGTTTCCTGGAAGATTTAAAAGAATACACTAGAAAAGTGAAACGAACGGATCCTTTAGTCGTCGTACGGGAAAATTTGAAAGGGGAAGCTAAATCGTGGGCAAAATTGTACAATAAACGATGGGAGACTATGTTAGATTTCGAACGAGATTTTTTAGCTACCTATTGGGGAGACATAAAGAAAAATGAAGTTCGCCGTCGTCTTGCAGAGGGGGTATATGATGCCAAGAAAAATATATCCATGCTCACTCATTTCGCAAACTATTGGGAGCTAGCGAAGGCTTTAAAGATTACTGACACACCGTTGGGCATAGTTGACGAAATTATGAGACATTATCCGAAGGAAATTCAATCGCTATGGTTTTCGGGGCAATCAGGAGATGAGATTGTCGCCGCTGAGTTTCTACGAAAAATAGATACAATGGTATGTACACCAGAAGAACGGAACATGAAGAAGAGGAGTGGGGAGGAATCCAGCAAGAAGGACAAATACCGTGACCGTTACCGCGCCATAAAAAGGAGGATACACGCAATTGAAAGTGTGGGCGAAAACGCTAGTTGCAGCAAGTGCACCGATGTTAACAGTTCACCAAAAGAAAATTCTACAATAACTACAGCCGGGAAGGAGCTAGTGGTCGCAGCCAACTCGGGAGATAAAAGGAGATTATAGCGCTTTACATTTAGCGAGATATTACACAAGTAATAAGAAACAAAAATCAGGTTTACAGTTAGTGGAAATCAACGGATAGAGTGCGAAATTTACAAATATTTGTAAATGTTAATAAATAAATAAACGATTGAGAAATACAAATAAAATTATGTTAGGGTACATTATAATTGGGGAGGGGGAAGAAAGAAAAAAAAAAGGAACGCTGAACCAATTTGAGGATAATAAAGGACATTTATAAAAATTTAAATATTAGAGTGGACAACACTTAGGCTAGAACAACTTTGGATGAATTAAGAAATTACAATTAGAAATTAAGAATTATAAAATAAAGTTTAAATAAATAAAGAAAAAAAAAATGCTGGAAAATTTATATGAAACATGTATACCACTGATTGTCGGATTGGGTGAGGTCGTGCGAAAACACACATTTCACAAAAAATATTCATACTTACAAAACAAAAAAACAATTAATTGCACACCAAGAGACCACCCGCTTTTCAGTTGTTCGAAAGGCCGCGAGATTGTAAACAATCTTTACTTAAATCATTGTAAGGGAGGTCTTAATCCAATTTGGTTGGGGACCACCAAAACACGCGAGTCGAGGGGCGTGTTCCAGCAAAAAGAAATTAATTTTGAATCTATCAAAATTAAAGAAAATTTCATAAAGTAAAATCTACGCGAAAAGAAAATAAAGAATACAATGAGATTCAAATTCAAGATTGTTAACAATCCGAGCAAAAGAGAAGAGGGAGATAGGAAGTAATAGGATGCGGAGAAGAGATAGGGGATAACAAAATGAGGAGGGGGAGATAGGAAGTAATAGGATACGGAAAAGAGATAGGGGATAACAAAATGAGGAGGGGGAGATAGGTAGTAATATGACACGGAAAAAAAAAGGGGATAACAAAATGAGGAGGGGAAGATAGCTAGTCTAAATTTGAACACAATTTCGGTGTCTAACAAAAAAAAAAAAAAAAAAAAAAAAAAAGAAGAGGACATTAAAATAAAATACAACGTTAGCCACAGCAAATTGAGTTCAGAGGAGGGAACTGTGATGAATTGCATTGATCAACAGTGAAAATTAGGAAATATCGTAGCTTCCCACTTTAATTTAAAAAGAAAATATCAATTACTTATAAAACGGACACGTCTACGACATCTATCGGATTAGAGTAAAGTGAATTCATATTTACGGTAGGGATCTATAACTAGACAAGGTGAGACGAGTATTGATGAAAGGATCACAGATGGTATCAACAAATAATCAGAAACAGGGACTCCCCAATATACTTTGGGCCGTGATATATTGACAGCCAATTGAATTGCAGCAAAAGCGATTAAAAACCAATTCAGCCTATCAACGGGAAGAGGGCCGAGCCCATTTTTAGAACAAAGGAACGACCTTTGGACTTGGCAATTAGGGATGTAATTAATGAGTTTGACGTTCCCACCAAACCGAGAGGTGAATAAACTCCATGGGAAGAAATAATCTGTTCAGGGACAAAAGTACGGTGACCCCAAGAAATGTTGTGATTAACCGGTACATTCCAGGGATCAGAAACCCTAGTTCTCGAACGCATTAAAGCATATCAGGTGCGGAAAAAAGGATACACGTAAACACGATGGAAAAGTTTAAGTGAAAAATTGCATAGCAAGTGACGAAAACGTGTTGTAAGGTGTTAGGGAGATTTCCATCTATAATACGATTGTTTGTGACGACCGGAGATGATCGATTCGAGGGAAAACGTGCTAAAGGAAATGGAAATGTTGAAAAAAACAATGGAAAATTATTGTTATCAATTCTAGACGGAGCTAGGATATTACGATGAAAGATTTAGGGAGGAAACGTCAAAAAAAATGAGAGTTTTAAAGAATAGGCGAGGGTATATTTCAGATGTCTAGAGCAGTAACAAGTGTTAGAGAAGAAAATAGAGTGCAGTACGGAGGTGAATGGAAAATGCTGAAAACATTGCGATAGAAAAACTCAGGAAAAGGAGTCATTTTACGTAATTAAAATGGAGTTTATAGAGTAACATAGTACGCGATTGCAGATAAAAATGAGGCATTACAATGGTTGTCGATTTCAGATGTATTTTGTTGTGATAAACAAGGAATATTCGAACATGAAAATTGTTTATATAAGGGCAATTAGTCGTTAAAAGAGCTATAAAAATTATCATGGGTCTTATGAAATATTTACATTAAAGAATTCTCATAAAAGTTAACGACACTGAAATAAAAAAGGATTTATTGCCAGGTGGGTACAGGAATTAATGTATACAACTGTCAAGGCATATGGTTTATGGGATTTTGCGCAAGAATGGGACAAAGTTTGGGGGACGATCTCTATGAAGCAATAAAAATGACAGGAATTTAAGGGCCGAAGTGGGGGTATCTCCTATAAAGATGTTAAAAATGATATATTTATTAATAACAAATAGAAAATGAAATTTTCCAAGAGGCAGCAAACATCAAAAAACGATATGGTTATATCAGGGAAGTACAGGGAAGCGAGGGGAAAGAAGATACGACAGAGAAAAACAAAGGAAATCTTAGATTAACAGTGAATAAAATAAATACGGCTTGAAATATAAAAATCTATAGAGATATGAACAATAACGTAAGAATAAATAAGGAAATTCATGGAAAGAGTGTCGTGAATAAAAGAAAATTCGAGCAAAAATGGAAAATTCAAATATACGACGTAAATAGAGAAAATTCGGTTTTAAATGGAAAGGTTCATATAGAATACAGAAAAACTCGAGGAAAAATAATAAAATAAAAATGAACGATTTGCGAGAAAGACTTCGACATGAAGATATCTCTGATAGGCGAATTTGGGGACAGATTTGGAACATATGGTAGATGCCGTACGCACGGACATGTTACGAAATAGATGAAAATAGAACTTTAAAATTATTAAATTCAAGCTAATTTTGTATGAACACCAGGACAAAGGAAGTTGGGCCATTAAACATGGATCTTACTAAATCCGGATCTTGTAAGTATGGAAGTACGAGACAGAATTTAATGTATCAAACACGGAAGGTACTAAGAGACCGCATTCGACAATAATGGAGAGGTTTCAAGAAATTACGAGTTGATAGTAATTAGATTGGTTTATTACAGGAGATTCAGATACGATCTTTTGGACCTGAGAGGGGTATAAAAGTCTAGACAAATGCCAGTTGAGGACAGTCTACGTCGTGGTCGAAAAGGTAGTAAGTTCGCGGAACGTGACGAAACGGTGGGTGATTTAAAGTTGAAAAATTCTAAGTGATAATTATTTTGATACTTAGAAAAATTTCACATTCTAGTCAGTGATCTACAAAAAAAAAAAAAATAAATACTTTGCAGTTAGAATCAGTGAAAATAAAAAATAAAGCCAACGCATTAATTACTTGTGAAAAATAAAAGTGCTCGTGATAAATACAATTTGTTTTAGTGGAAAATTCGGATTTTATAATCACTTAATATCGTGTTTTTAAACTTAGAAATTTCGCGTTTAATATTAGTGCAATAAATAACTGAAGTGATGTGATAATTTAGCGTGAAGAAGTTATAATTAAATACGTGTGTTCAATCTAAGTGAAAGTGTTCTAACAAATAATAAATATTTAAATTAATTATCTTAAATAATAATAATAAAACAAAATAATAGTTTATTAATACATAAAAGTTCGGAGGGATAAAAATTTAATTTAACAACAATTTACCATCTCTAAATTAATCGTGAAGTAACTATCATTTAAAGTGTTATCTAACCAACGAGTTTTGAGATAAAATACAGTTTAGAACGATAGAGTTCATGCATCATTTTAATTAATTAGATTAAATGGAAAAAAAAAATTGAAGTCAAAAGATTTAATTAAATTTAGGAAAATAAAAATTAATTTAGGAAAATTGCAGCAAGGTCACCGTGTATTTCCCGGTCGGAAAAACCTTGGTAGGGGTAAGTCTTTTCCGTTATAAAATTTTACAGATTCCACGGAGAAAGCGGAATGCAGCAAACATTGGTATTTGGATTAATTATTTGACCAAGATATTACTCTCTTAATATGTAAAATATTATAAATATAATAAGTATATTTTATATATTTATATATGTATGTATATAAACATATATATATGTAATTTATTGTTCCCAAGAAAAATTTTAATCAAAAAAGAAAAACACTTATATAAAAAGAGGAAAAGGGTATCGATTCCTACCTCTGAATTCATCAATAACTATTAAAAGTAGTTAAGTGTGATAAATTTACAAATCAATATTTTATATTTAATCTTATGTATGTATTAATATAATTTCAGAAAATCCAGAGCATTTGAAATAAGTTATGATATTAGAAATTATCTCAATCATAATATAATTATACATATCAATATTATAAATTATTTATTGAGACAAAGTATATATAAATGAATAAATATGTATACGTAATCGGGTATCAGACTAGACAATTGCGCTAAGTACATCATTATCAAACAAAGAAAATCTTAGAGTCATCTCACACGTCTCCGGAATGTCTAAAGTAAACATACCTCATACGCTTGAATCTAGGTCACGAGGCCGTCGAGAATGTTTACAAAGCTCAAATTGTTTACAAAATAAGTCGGTCACTGGGACACTAGTTCGAATACAGTAAAAAGAAGAAAAAAAATGACCTTGATTAGTGGATATCGTACTTAGGTATTAACTTCTAGGGACGGGATAAAATTATTATATTGCGCAATTATTAAAGAAAAAAAAAAACGAATTAAACACTATCTTTAATTTGAACGTAAAGAGGTATCTACAGACCTAAGCAATTGAAAAATAACAGATTTATTATAGCAGTTCAAAAGGGTGTATTGAAGATTTACATGAAACAGTTGATAAATCACGGGATAGTTCAAAAAGGTGTGTTGAAGATTTACATGAAACATTTGATAAATCACGGGATAGTTCAAAAAGGTGTTTTGAATACTTACATGAAACAGTTGGAAAATCACGGGATAGCTTAATAAGGGGTAATGAGGATTTACATGATTCAATTGAGAATCACGGGATAGCAAGAATTTATCAAAAGTTGAACATTGGAGGGGAGGGAAAGAAAAAAAAAAATACAGTTCAACCAACAGAAGACAGTGGTCGCTTCTATAACAAGGACCATTAATCAAACCATAGAGATGGCGGATCTCTCAAACAAAACCGTCAACAAAACCAAACAAAAGCTTGGAGTTATGGCGAATCTCCAGAACACATCGCCAGATAAGATCTTAATGTACTAGTATGTATTTATATCACCCACTATTCTTACGTATGTAGTCGGTATCAATCTGAGGATTGTGCAGAATCCGATGGGCGAGATCCGAGCTCGGGATGCGATGCAAGTAGTTTCGTATTGCGAGTTATAAACCTTCCCAAAACGTATGTTTACATATATATCTTTTTATGTACTGTTCATTGAATGAAACGAACTCACTTACAATTAGTGCTTTAGGCCTGTCGGGTCACTCTCGTCTCATTTCTTGAACGTGGAGGGAGGATTCACGACCCGTAACTCCACACAAACCCGTGAGTATATGATTGCATATAGGACGAAACCGGTTCGCCCTAAGTAAATAGTAAACTTTGGAGGAGTAGGAATTTGGAGGTATCTGGGCTCGGGGGAAGACCTGGAGGCAGCGCATGATGGCGAAGGAAGGTTCATTTGGGACGCGATAACTTAGGTATCAATCAATTGAACCGTGCCAAAAGACTGTGCGAATTTTGGGTTGACTCCTGATCACCCTGCTTACTTGATGGAGGCAGGAGCCAAATTTTGCCAGAAAAGGGGTTATTCTGAGTTCGTCAAATATGCAATTAACTAATTACATTAACCTACTAAATCCATCTTTATTTGTACCTTATAGCAGCTGAATCTAAACGGAGGGGCGCCCAGCAGATACGAGATACAATCATAATCAAATTTACTAACATTTAACCATTTGAGTTATATTTAATTATCTGTTCAATTAGTCAAGTGTAGTTTCGATTAGTATTGCTTATTCATGAATTCATTAGGATGTAGGGAATCATAATAAACGTCAAAGGGAAGTTAGTTCATTTAGAGAAATTACTTAAGGTTAAATTTGCAAGAGAGAGACCAATACAGTTTGGAATTCAACACTCTGTTTAGAATCAAGAGGGTTACCACAAAATTTAAAGTAATTAAAGTCCTATATCATAAATCAAAAAAATTACACAACGTTTGATGGAGTTTAATACAACCTAAATACGAAAATATTTACGTTCAAAGTCGTAAATAACGTATTTATTAGTTAAGTACATATATCGCTAAAGGTATGTAGTACAAGGGAGCTTTAAGTAGCTTTCTGTAGTTATCAGAGGAAATAAGGGTCCAAATTTATAAAGGCTTGTGTGACGTAGGGGAGGAATTTTCCATCCCTACCACACATATGCAAAGCCTTAAGAATTTAAATATCGATCAGAGCCAAGAGAAAAGACAGAACATCACAACTGTCTTGCCGATGACCAGGAGAGTTAAATAAGTATAAAGATGAAAAGAAAAACATTACGACTGGTGCCAAGTGCCCAGGAGTAAATAAAATACAGACAAATATACGAAAGTATAAAAAAACGAAATATTACAATTTGCACGTGGGATGCGAAGAGTCACCCAAATGTTTTCATCTGTAGAACACCAAGAGTAATTAAAAATTGCATTGAGTTCCTTTTTGACAGCCAAGAGCACCCCACTACCCATTGTTACACCTTGGATACTTCTGTCGCATAGGAATACATTGTATCTTGAGTCCAAAAGCTTGTCATGAAGTGCTTTCTTGAATTTTAACTTCCCACCCCTATATGATTATTTCCGTCATCAGGTACTAAATATTTAATAATTGTTGTCAAAAGTTTGCAACATTGGCTAGATCTTCTGATTGGCTAAGAATTCGGTGGGAGGGGCTAGGCGGCCAGCCTGCGGTCTGCGGGCTCCTTCACGGGCTCTTCTAGTTTCAGCTTTGCGATGGGACGGTTCTTCGCATCTTGTCGGCCGCCTTTTGGTTTCAGCGTTTGTTGGAACACGTAATTTAAAATATAGTTAATTTTATATATCTAAATCAAGTCAGTGGTGTTTCCGGACGAGGTCCTCTGCCCAGATGAAACCCGAGACGGGTTAACGTACGTACAACTTATATTATTATGTGTTATCATTCAACCCGTTTATTATATTTTAGAATCATTAACCTTGAGTTCACAAAGAGATTAAAAGCTTTTCCTAGAAGCGTCGAGTCATTAATAAATTCACAAATTATTTAAAAGCGACAAGAGATCTTCTAATTTATTAAACCCTATCTTTATTCAATAAATGAAGCGACGATCGTTTTGAATCAAATCCGATCGAATTGAGAACACAATATCCCTGAGAAGAGCTAGCCGAGGTTTGTATTATAATTTGGTTTTGGTAAGTATTTAAATTGAACCATTGTTGTTGAGTCTTGATCATTGTGTTATTTAATTTCAAATTTGCTATAAGTTCGTAATCAGGCGGTTCGAGCCCGTCGATACGTAACAAGCTCCCCATCTGAAATAGAATCTGTAAGCCAGGTCTCTGTTATGCCAATCACGTCATAATCACCGCTCGTAACACTGCGAAGAAATGTATCAGTTTTTGTTCTCAGACCACGTACGTTCTGATAAAAAACACTTAGAGGCAGGGACTCTTTTCTAGTTTAGTGTCAATAACAAAAATATGCAGAGAATGTGTGTACATAATGTGAGGTGTAATATGTATAGAGACTTGAATAGTACATTATAATGGTTGAGCACAGAAAAAGAGAATATCTTGCAGTTGACAGAAGTTGAGAACAGGAAAATATAATAAGGTAAGATTGTACGAATATGATAAATATAATTTCCTTCTTCTTCCCCACCTCCTTCCCCTCCCCACTACCTTCAGCCTCACAACATACCCCAATTGGGGATGCCATAGTCTCACTGGCTCCAGACGGGAGCAGTTGAGATTCTTGTGCGGTATTCACTGTAAAAAAAAAATGGTAATTCAATGGCAATATTATGAGATGCAGATTAGGACAGCGTATAGAGGGAGAGGGAGGAGTATGCAATAATAATCGGATGAGCAGTAGGTATTTTCTTATGTTATTTTCTGGAGGTCTTCTTCCCTCCTGACTAAAAAAGCTGGTGAATTTTCATTTTTTCTCGCCAAGATCTTGCAGTCCTTAACCCAAACAAATTTAAAACCTGCTTCCCGTGCTTTGGTTTTAACCTTTGAAAGCAGAATCTTATTATTTATGGTTAGGTGGTTGTTGACAAAAATTGTAGTTTCTGGTCCAGAATATTTTAAGTCGGTGGTGCTTATCTTTCTGGCCTTTTTGGATAAGGCAAAAAATTCCTCTTTCCTCCGTCTACTAGCAAATCGGATGATTATTGGCTTAACCTGGGTCGTCTTGGTAGCCACTCGCGTCACGATGTCTACATCTTCTGGCTGTAGTGCGAAACCAATCTGCTCGCTTATTTTAGAGTAAGTTCTCTCCTTTCGTTAATGGTACGTTCTTAATTTCAAGGTTTTTCATACGGGAGAGCTGATCCCGCTCGTCGAGTTCATACCTGAAGATGTCCATGCTCTTCTTAATAGATGCCACCTCCGAAACTATCTGGTCAACAGTCTCCAGTCTCTTCTCAACCGCCTCCACCCTCTTTTCCGTATCGGACATGGCTGCTAGTGCGAACTCGAGGCTCTTCTTTATGTCGTATATCTCACCCCACATTGGCTTAATGCGAGTGAGCTCGACATCGATTTTATTTAGCTTCTCCATAATCTCGGCCAGAGAACCAGCTGTTACCATCTGCGACGACGCCGCAGGAGTTGCAGCTGGAGACCCACTGCGGGCTGCATTTCGTGTGCACGGCTTCATATTGTTGTTTATAATTTAATGTAGCTAGTCTTTTTAATATATGTAGTTAAATTGGTTCACTTGTTTTAACCGGTTAGTCAAAATTGAGTTTATTTTATAAACAGATGTTAACAATTATTATAAGCAATAATTATCAGCCTGAAACACTCATCCACATTGAAAAATCTTCCGAGAAAAGATACATGACGCCAACGGGACATGAACCCGTGTCCTTCTGATTGCCGGTCAGCTGCTCTCCCAATTGAGCTACGGCGGCTTATCTTGTACCCGCCAAATGATTCAATATATACTAGTGTTTCATTCAACAATTACTGCTTATTATATTTTTTCCACCTGAAAACAACCAACTTTATTTTTGCGAGAGAAACATTGTTAGTGTTAAATCCCTCGCTAGGTGGCGTCGAGACAAATTATGTCTTCATTTATTGGGGAAATACTTAAACTTGTCAAATATTAATTATTATTTTTAATTGTTAAACTAACGTTTTTTTAAGACAAGATTTTTATGCATGTATCTTTTCTCCGAAGATTTTTCAATGTGGATGAGTGTTTCAGGCTGATAATTATTGCTTATAATAATTGTTACCCTTTGTGCTATGCATAAAAATCTTGTCTTAAAAAAACATTAGTTTAACAATTAAAAATAATAATTAAACAGATGTTAATTAAAAAGATTGTTTATGAACTGTAGTGGCATCTGTTGGCAAGTTTTATTTTGTGATAACAGTATGATAGGCGACTGTTAAAAGTTGACTATTAAAAGTTGAAGTTTATCGCTAGATGGGGTTTATTAATTTGTTTGTAAACTATTTTATTTATTAATTTAAAATAAAACAATAACTTTGTAAACACCA
Source organism: Limnephilus rhombicus (assembly GCA_929108145.2). Classification (NCBI taxonomy): domain Eukaryota; kingdom Metazoa; phylum Arthropoda; class Insecta; order Trichoptera; family Limnephilidae; genus Limnephilus; species Limnephilus rhombicus. Next base: position 4,619,852 of record OV815288.1, on the reverse strand, counting down.
CTTTTATTTTTATACTTTATGCCGACCGGGTTTCGCTACAACCGTAGCTTCATCAGGGCAGTATAATACTCTACTAACATTAGGTTACATTTGTGTTATAATATATATTTTAACAAAAAATGGGCTGGGCTGGACTCGTCATAAATAATAAAATCGTAATAAATAAAATAAGTAAAAATAGTAATAAATAAAAAATTAGTAAAAATAGTAATAAATAATAAAATCGAATTTAAAATCTACCGCAAACCGACGTTCACTGACATAACGATTCACAATTCCTCTAACCATCCCAACTCCCATAAACATTCAGCGTTTCATTCCATGATACATAGATTAGTTACAGTCCCTTTATCAAATACCAACTTTGCAATAGAACTATCTACGATCAAACAAATCGCAATAAATAACGGTTACAACCCAAATATAGTAGACAACATTCTAAATAAAAAATTAAAAAAATTATCCACTAGTAAATTTTTATACAATAGTCCACCTCATAATAATAATATACCAAGTAATAATAATCAACCTCATCAATGGCGTAGAATCCTGTACATCAATAATTTCTCTCAAAAAAGTGTTAAAATTCTCCCATCAGAAATCAAACCAGCATTTTACACTAATAATAATATAGGCAAACTTTTAATGAACGGTAAGGATAAGGAAGACAGTCTATCACACTCGGGAATTTACTCACTTCAATGCAGCGATTGCGCATTTTTTTATATTGGTAAAACAGCGCGCAACATAAACACCCGTGTCAAAGAACATCTTCGATGTTTACACAGCTCTGGATTTTCAGAATTTGCAAACCACTTGATTGAAAACGATCATAAATTTGACAAAAACGCTGGCGCCAAACTTATTCATAAAAACGACATCGGTCTAAGGTTGGATAATTTAGAGGCACTTGAACTTAGGAAAGCCATAAACACTAATAGTAAGGTAGTAAATAACCAACTTAATTTAAATAAAAGTCCCATACTAAGATTGTTCCCTATTGATAAAGAACACGTCCGTTCCCTTCCCAATTCTCCATCTATGCCTCCCTCTTCCTCCTCCACTTGACGAGTCCAGCCCAGCCCATTTTTTGTTAAAATATATATTATAACACAAATGTAACCTAATGTTAGTAGAGTATTATACTGCCCTGATGAAGCTACGGTTGTAGCGAAACCCGGTCGGCATAAAGTATAAAAATAAAAGTGGTGTTTACAAAGTTATTGTTTTATTTTAAATTAATAATGTCACATCACAAAGTATCCGCTTCATATGAACAAATATTTTATTTATATAGTTTAATATACATTGTTTTTAAATTATTGATTAGTCAATCATAATATTTAAAAAAAACACAATGATTTATTTAATCACTCAAATTTATTGAAAGTCGGTAGTTTTATCACTTTAAACTCGAGAAAAGATTTGTACACTCTTGTAAACTTTGCAATCAGAAAATAAGAAAAACAATTTCACTCTGTTTTTTTCTCAAAGAGAAAATGGCAAAAGGTGTAGGATCTTTGTCCCTGTACAAATTGTAACTAGTATAGAGAGGTAATAGTTTGTAAACTTTGTTTTTTAATTAATTTTGCGGGAGCAAAACAAAAACAAACAGCTGTCACTTTGAATTATTGTTGTGTAATTTTATATTGATAAGATTCTTATTCCAACACTATTCCGAAACACACCTGTATTTTTATAAACCTATCAATTCGCAGAATTTTTTTAAATTTCTTTTTGTATTTTTATGACTTGTGTGCATTATTCATCTAATTTTATTTTTATTATTTCTTTACTTGTTTCAAAATTATCAGACATAAATTAATTGTAGATACTTACTACCAAGCATGTGAAATCCCTCTGGGCGTTAAATAAATAAAATAAAATAAATTAAACAATTTAACTTTGTTTGAAGCACTTTTTTATATTTTTTTTATATCTCAAATATAAAAGTGGTTCAAACAAAGTTAAATTGTTTCATTTATTTGTAATGGATAACCACAAAGTTAGAGCTACATTCAAAAGTATATTAAATTAAATAAATCAAATTATTGGTCTGTTGTATAATAATATCTTGTAAAATCATTATCATTTACTTACGCACCAGATTTAAATGTCCGGGTTAAATTTTCCCCACAGGAAAAACTAAACCCTTTCACACACTTCCCCAAATGATCATCTAGTCCAGGGATTCCCAAAGTGGTCGATATCGACCCCTTGGGGTCGATATCGGTTTCCTAGGGGTCGACATAAACGAAAACTGATTTTGGGGGTCGACGAGGTCTAAAAATCGACCCTTGCGCATGCCCGAAAAAAATATTCCCATGAAAACATGTTTGTCTGCGATTTTGACCCATCTATATACAGACGTTGTATGAAGAACAGTGTCAGAATCGCTTGCATCATTATATAACCATACGGCGGGTAGAAATTTTATTCACCTTGCAACCCCAGGATATTTTTAAATAATTTTCTCTATGACATCGAACTGTCAAATTTTGCCGCGATTGTTATCTGTCAAGGTTGATGCGTGTTCCTCGACAAAAACATCGTAAAACCTATTAATTTACGTAATTAACGAAAGTAGTGTTGTTTTGGTACATAGTTTATTGTTTTAGGAATGTATTTCGGTCAATAAAATATACGATAGTTCAAAATTAATCGACAAAATATTGAATTCAAATTTCAAAGTCGTGATTTCGCGGGAGCTTTCGTAAATTTTCGTGATTTTGGACGGCATTTGACCGGTTAACAGTTAATTATTGTTTATTATTTAGGTAGTTTCTTATTTTTTTATTTGCAAGATTACTGAGAGTTTTATGATGGCGGACACGAAAAAAAAAATGCAGACAATACAGTTTGGACTACTTGAAGTTCGGATCTATTGCATCTCCATCAAATCAACACTTACCAATGTGTCTGATATGTGAAAAAGTATACAGTAACGATGCCATGAAGCCTTCAAAAATGGATGACCACTTATCAAGAGTACATGCTGACAAAAAAAGTAAGCCCTCGTCATTTTTAAGATAAACTAGACAAAAGGACATTCATAAGATCGATGTTTGCGTCATCATCTATTAAAGACGATAATGGTTTATGAGCGTCGTATAATATATCTTTACTAATAGCGAAGTCGGGGAAACCCCACACAATTGGAGAGCAGCTTATCTTACCAGCCATTGCGGAGGTCCTTAACAATGTATTGCACAAACCCGCACATGATATTTTAAAGAGAATACTTTTGACGAGATGGGACGTGATGTGGAAAACATTTTATGCAAGTTCTTACAGACCAACAGATTCTCTCTCCAGTTGGACGAGTCTACATTACCCGGCAATGAAGCTCTGTTGTTAGGTTATGTTCGATATATCAAAGATGAAAATATGTGCCAAGAACTGCTTTTTGGGGGGGTCAAAAATCTTCAAAAATTGCGTTACGTAATACTTGAACGGCCCCTAAGGGGGTTGATTTTAAAAGTAGGTAGTTTGGCCATGGGGGGTCTGGGGTAACAGTTCATTTTGGAAAAGGGGTCACTTGTCCAAAATAGTTTGGGAATCCCTGATCTAGTCAATCCACGCTATGCAATTGCACTATATAAGTATTATAAAAATAAAACAATACAAGAACAACATGTCAACCTACCAGAGACCAAATGGGAAAATAATTCACCGACTCCAGATATTTTCATATCAGAGGGTTCGGCTCTGTGTCATCTTTATGCTCACCTATGATGCCGTGTGGATGATTTTTTTAAGGAAAGGAAGGAGAGGAGAGTTCTGGGAAGGAAAAGGGTTTAAGGGGTGGGTTCAGTATGTCCTGGTCATCCGCCTCCAAGACCTAGACAAACCTCACCCCATGAACCCGGGCACCCCTGCTAAATCTGAATTGAACCTATAAATCCTACTGATACCTCAATATAAATATTTAAAAAATCTTTTGTAATCCTACATGTATTTAAAATGACTGATTTTATTTATTTTTCATTATAATTATTATATTTACATTTATATTATATTATATTGTATTGTATTGTATTGTATTGTATTGTATTGTGTTCGCTGAAAAAATGTATGTGCGCGTAGATCTTTTAAACTACGCAACGGATTTTCATGTGGTTTTCACCAATAGATAGAGTGATTCAAGAGGAAGGTTTATATGTATAATACATGCTTATTATAGTAGAGTAACACCGTGAAATTCAAATATTCAATTAAGGCAGCGGGCAGCGGGCAGCTGGCAAGCGGGTGGTGTGGATTTTATAAAGGTTGGGTAATGGCGTTGTGTTTCGTTAGCCACCGCAACGTGTGGCCGGGTCTGCTAGTAGTAAATAAAATAAAGTCAGAAGATCAACAAAATGTATAAAAAAGGGTGTTCGATCAGTGTGTGTATTTTATTTTTGCACCATCACCCCCTGACAGAAAAATATCCTATATCTGAAAAGTGACTTCGTTACAAACATTCGTCGATTCGACGACGCGACAGTGCACGCCTAATGTGCATCAGCAGGTTAGGGTTAACAAATTAAAATAAAAACATAAACATTGCTTCAGGTATTCCTAGTATTTTAATACTTTTGTGGCTATTTACAATATCGGAGTTCTCTTATAATAATCTCATCACTTCTTAAAGTTCATTGATCTCAGAATATCTTATATATAATTTTATAATAGTTTATGTACATTATTAAGGTCTAGGAGTCGTTTTATACAGGCTGTCAAACGACTCGCACGTCGGGGGAAGTGCCCATCGCTTCGCTGTAGGAGGGAGGAGCGAAAGAATCTGAAACAAACAAATGAAATAATTAATATTTGGTGTAAAATCAACAAAAGCTTGGTGTCAACACCACCTCAAGCCAGGCCGGGATACCGAATCAAGATAGCCTCCTATTTATATATGATCATCATGTTATAAAGCATGTTATGAACCATTCTAACCTATTTTACTATATACTACATAAAAAAAAAATGTTAATGCAGTATCAGTCCCGTCGTTATCCTATAAGGACAAGCGGGCACTAGCCCAGGGGCCCCAAAACGTATAGTATAAAAACATTCTTATGTGGCTTTGTTGTTTTCCTGTATTTTTTTTTACATTAGTTCCACACAGGAATTTGTTCCACCTCATATTTAAGGATGTTGTGTGGAGGATATTTTTAGAAAAGGAAGGAGAGGAAGTTTTGGGTAGGAAAAGGGTATTAGTAGTGGGTAGGAATCTGGGGGTCAGTGTGTCCAGGAGTGACAGACGTATGAATCCATCCCCCCTACTGCGGTACAAGACAATGTTCCGAGAGAGTACGGCTGGAGAAGTCAAAGGGACTCCCTCAACCATTCTCTCCCGATTCGGCCTGCCATGCGGCTGGTGGGTAGACGCATCCGCCGCTAAGACCCGGAAAAACCTAACCCCATGAATCCGGGCACCTCTGCTAAGTCACCAAACGGCAGAGGTATTGGTTATCCAATATGTACCTATTTTTTTTTTATATCTATATATTACAGTTTACACATTATTGTTAACATTTTTACATATGTAATATATTTTGAAAACATTTTTAGATATTAATATTACATTTCATTATGTTGGGTGTAAGGTAGGTTTGAGAAGGTGAAACTGTTGGTTGGTAATATTGTATGTTTTGTTCCCCTATTTTTCATTAAAATAAAAAAAATTGCAATTAATTTAATCAGTTATAATAATAAAAATATTACACTAAATAACAATGACAATACGATCAAACTCTAAGTCCGGCAGTAACCTCAACACGGAACTTCTACAACTTTTGGACAACAAGTTTGAAGACTTCAAAACTCATTTTCTAGAGAAAACATTTGAAGATTTTAAAAACGAATTCAAAGAGGAAATTAATCAGCTCAAAATAAAAGTGTTCCAATTGGAAAAACAAATTGAAATAAACGACCAATTTAATCGTTCTAACAACATAATAATAAGTGGTATTCCTGAAACCAATAATGAAAATGTGTACGACATTCTATCCAAGATAGGCGCCATGGCTGGATGCAATATAACCCGACAAGAAGTGGATTTCGCTAGCAGGATTGCCCCCAGGACAAACAGTGATGCAAAAAATGGAAGACCGAGGAATATTGTCGTCAAATCAACTCGCAGGAACCAAGGATGAACAATAAGAAAGCTGCAATAAGAAAGAGGAAAGGGATGCTTGCTTCCGAATTACAGCTTCCTGGAACCAGTTAAATATATATTAACGACCATCTAATCTCAAAAAACCAACTTTTGCTGAAGCAATGTCGCGATATAAGAAGCGCTGGTAAAATTCGCTATTGCTGGATTAGAAATGGTAAAATTTTCACCCGTATAAGCGATGCAACACCCATAATACTTATTCATGAACAAGAAGATGTCAACAAACTCTCAACATTGAAGTCCACCCAAAATTCACCTACCAGGTATGCAGTCCCTTTATGAAATTAAATTCATTAAAATTACTTAAAAACTTCCCACAAACAAGTTACTTTAAAGTTAACCTTTTGGAATGTTGGAATTATCTTTATTATATTCACGATATCTCCATTGTAGTAATTAAAGAATCATTAGAGTGTTTCATTTATTACAAAAAACTTTTTCTAACTTCTGAACATAATTATTCTTTAAAACAACAACAAAATATTTATTATATGCACGATTTCTCCATTGTAGTAATTAACGAATCATTAGAGTATTTCAAAAATCCCAAAAACCGGTTGCTAACTTTTGAACAAAATTATTATTTAAAACTTCATTATTTTTATGTACTATCACAATCTATTAAATATAAAAACGATCGCAACCTATTACAAATAATTGCACAATGATAACATACTTTTATGTAACAACTGTATGCTCAGTATCTTGTTTACAATTCAAAAACCTAACGCTGTCAACAATAATGATAACTGATACCATAGACAAAATCATGTACCACAAACAAACCAAAACTTATGATGTTCATAATTGCCCTCTTTCAAAGCATAATTACTGACTTTTCAATAAATTATTTCCACATCAATTTTACATTAAAACGTATTTAATAATGCTTAATATATTATACTTTCAAAATGGATTCTAACAAAACGGCAATAACATTTTATTATCAAAATGTACGTGGTTTAAAAAGTAAATTAAATAATTTATACTGCGAAGTGCTCAGTTGCAATTATGATTTAATTTGTTTTACAGAAACATGGTTAGATTCCACAATCTATGACCATGAAATAGTAGATGATCGTTATAATATATATAGACCCGATAGGGACATATCGAGTTCTCTTAAAAAATCAGGTGGTGGTATTCTAATAGCCATTAAGAAAGAAATGACATCTTTTTTAGTCTCAGCACACATCTCAAAATCTACTGAAGATTTATGGATTAAATTTAAATTACATGAAACATCCAGACAATCCATTAACTTATGTTTGGCGAATATGCCTCCAGATATACCAATCGAAATTCTCACAGATTTTTTTGAAAAGTGTTAAACGACGTATAATAACTTTTCATCAGAGGATATAACAATAATAATGGGTGATTTTAATGTGCCATCTATTCAATACACACCAACTGTCAATGTAACGCACACCAGACCAGTCTTACATAATAGCCCAAAATCAATATCTCTACTAGACTTTCAAAATTTGACTGGACTTAAGCAATTCAATCATGTCTCTAACAACATGGGTCGAATTTTAGATTTAGTGTTTTTCAATCATAACCTCAACATTAAAATTGCTTCACATGTGCTATTCAAAATTGACTCTTATCATCCTCCCATTCAATTTGATTTTTTAATGTCCAAATACAGACCCCTACCCACCAATCCAGATCATATCAAATATAACTTCAAAAAACGGATTACATTAAATGCAATGAAATGTTATCACTTAATAACTGGGACGATCTTAACACGCTGAATTGTAATGACTCCCTACTACATTTTTATAACTTGTTATGGCTATCAATTGAAAAACACACTCGGCGCTTAAGAATCAGGAATAATAAGTTTACAATTTGGTTTAGCAGTGTTCTGATCCATCAACTCAGAGAAAAAGAAAAGTTTAGAAAGAAATGGAAAAAATATAAAAATCAATGTGACTATGACAGAGTAAAAGCATTCATACGTTCATGCCTTAAGGCCTATGTAGATTCAACAGAAAATTCTCTCCTTAACAGTATCAAAAATCTCACAACCCTCATTAATTCGAAAATAATTTCTAATTCTCTCCCCAAAATCATGCATCTCCACGACAAATCAGCAACAAATGGAGAAGATACATACGAACTGTTATCTACTTACTTCTCTTCTGTTTTTAGCTCACCATCCAATTCTAAAAGTGACTCTAAACTTTCATCCCCACTCTATAATTATCCACTGTCTCATATCAAAATAACGTTAGACGAGGTCAAAGCGAAATTAAACACTGTTGATATCAATAAGGGTTCCGGCCCAGATAGAATTCCTCCACTATTTATTCGAAGTTGTGCAGATCAGCTTGCAATAACCATTACACAAAATATTCATCAAAAGTCTGAACGATGGGGTATTTCCGGATCTGTGGAAGGTTGCCCACGTAATTCCGATCCACAAATCTGGCAGTAAAAATGATGTAACTAACTATCGTCCTATCAGCCTTTTATCTTGTTTTGGCAAAATATTCGAGTCCATTGTATATAAAACCATGTTTAACCATGTTAAACATATACTTAGTCCTTTCCAACATGGCTTTGTAGCTAAAAGATCCACAAATACTAATTTACTCGAGTATATGGACTTTCTGTGTAAATCAATGAATAATAAAACACAAGTAGATGCCGTGTATACCGACTTCAGTAAGGCCTTTGACAAAGTTAGTCACTCTATCTTAATGAATAAACTCAATAAAATCGGCATTCACGGAAACCTGCTTCGTTGGTTAGAATCATATTTATCACATAGAAGTCAATTAGTTACTGTTAACGGATTTAACTCTTCCCCAATATTAGTTACGTCGGGCGTACCACAAGGATCTCACCTTGGACCCTTACTTTTCTTAATCTTTATTAACGACCTTACATATAAACTCCGCTGTAATTTTTCTCTATATGCTGATGACCTCAAATTATATAAAGCAATTAAATCTATGAAAGATTGTGAACTCTTACAACAAGATCTTAACACAATATCTACCTGGTGTGTTGACAATGAAATGGAACTGAATATAGCTAAGTGCAAAGTTATAAACTTCACCAAGAACACCAATAAAATTCTTTATTCATATTGCATATGTGGTCACAATCTGGAAACAGTTGAATCAATAAAAGATTCATGAATTATATTTGACAACAAACTAACATTCAACCAACATATTGAATACATTGTGAGTAAATCAAATAAATTACTTGGTTTTATTGTAAGATCAACGAAACTGTTTAAGAATTCTAATAGCCTAATAATTCTATTCAATTCCTTAATCCGAAGTGTTCTTGAGTACGGGTCAACAGTCTGGAATCCACATTATATTACACAGGTATCTAGACTCGAATCAGTCCAAAGAAAATTTACACGGATTTTGTTTTACCGATCAGGTGTCTATCATCTTCTAAACGGGTACGAACAAAGACTTAAACATTTCAAATTAGAGAGTCTAGTTAAAAGACGTACCATAAATGACCTCTTAATGCTTTATAAAATTGTGAATAATCGTGTAGACAGTAACTTAGCCAACCAAGTCAAGTTATACGCCAGGCCCAAATCTACAAGAACCCGTAACATATTTTGGACCGAAATTTTTACGAATAATACTGGTTATTTTAATCATATGTCTAGAATGACTCGGTCATACAACGATCTTGTTAAAATACACAGTTTCATAGATATTTTTGTAAATAGTATAACATGTTTCAAAAAATATCTCCACAATTTGTGCACTTAACAAAAAAAAAATTGTTTTAATACTTTTCTGTAAATACTTCGTTATAAATATTGTATACTTGTTATTATTGTGTATTTCAATTTTGTTTTCAAGTTATGTATAAATAATACGTGCATTGTTTTTCATGAGTTTGCTTATGTTAAAATGCATATGTTATTACTGCAGACACATTAGTCTAGGGATATTTATATTTGTATTCTAATTTATTATATATTACCCACAAAAAATTTGTATAAATATCCTGTTTGTGTCTCAAATAAATAAATAAATAAACACCTCACTAGGGGAGCCTGTGCTGAGGTGTTTACGTGTTTATGATTAAGTGTGAAAAGTACAAGTATTTATGTGTTGTAGTAGAAAGTTAGTTTTCTTTTTTTTTTACATTTTAATGGTAATTGTACATAGATTATTTAGAAAAAAAAATAAGGTATATATATATGTATAATATATGGACATATGAATAGTTGGTAAATTCTTGAAAGACATGTTTATTTATTTTACACTTTTTATAGTTTGGTTATGTTTGGTTAGGGATTAAAGTATTTTCGGTAAGACAAAATCCGTGTAAATTTTTTTTGGACTGATTCGAGTCTAGATATCTGTGTAATATAATGTGGATTCCAGACTGTTGACCCTAGATGTTGGATTAAGATCATAGATGTTGGAAGTGACTCTCGCCATCTTGGAAGCCGACTTTAAATCATCCTGGGCGGATGATTGGCCTCTGAAGTCATCAGCCTGTCCTGCTTCTGGATGGTCCTTTTGGCTTATAGCCAATGATCTGCAGCCCTGCCATTCTCACGATGTGAGATTCTTTCTACAAAACGAGGAGTTTTCGACAAGCCACGCTTCAGCCACCCTACGACTTATCACGGTATCACCATCGACCCATTATGCCAGAAAGTTTTAGAATTAGGATTGCATTTTTTTAATTGACAATATACTTTTTTATAAATTTCGAATACCTTGTTTTCGTACTAGAACCTAATCCTTGTATTTGGCATGTTGAGTCCTCATTGCTCATAATAATCAACATTTCAATAATCTACATTGTTGCCATCTCATCCCGGGTAACATGTTTATTTTTTGATAAATTTGCGTCATACTACGGTATGTGTGTAATTGTTTGTAGATTTGAAAGACTGTTCACGATATTCTATTAATCATCAACTTTTCATCTTCATATACTCTAAAATGAAATAAAGGAAGTAAATACTTCATTTAAAGATATACGATACTAACAAAAATCAATCAATCAAAAATGGCATTCCAATCTGTCGATAAACACGATAATATGTCAATTTCTATGACAGAATAGGAATAACATGTATAATATTAGAGTGAATAAGCAAAACAACGGTGAGTTGCACATTTTGGACGAAGGGGAATTTTGTACAGATATAAATCATTGTGATAATATAATAGACTGGTGTAATAAAACATACCACACACCACACCACATATACATTGTCTAGTGAGGCTTGTAAAGAAATCATATTATCAAATAAAGAACCTCTTTCTTTTACGCCACTAATTTATTTAATTTGCCAAATTTTTGTTTTTAATTGACCGTTTGCCAGTTCATCTGTCTGTAAATTAGTTTCTACGTTCCGTTTCCAGTTTGGAAAATCTGTTGCATTCACTTTATTATTCGAGCTAGCCTTACTTTGACTAAGAGTTGGCTAACTTTAACTAAGCTTTTCAAAATTATGGTAAATACCATGCCTGAAGAATATTTTAAAAGAGAATAATCGTCACTGTGAAAGTGACGATTCGGAGGACAAATTATTATTTTTTTTTAATGTTCTGAACATTAAATATTATACAGTTTAGGTATGCATTTAAGTACCTACTTACAACACTCTCGATTTCATTGAATGTTTTACTTTTGATTTTTTAATAATATTATAACATTATTTTTTGACGCACGGTCTACTGTTCACAGAACTGTTAGTTATTAATAAGCCAGGTACGCCTCATACGTCATTACATCTGTCTGTTAATGTTGTAGGTAGCTTGAAAACGTTAAAAATGTTTTGTTCGTATTGTATGTTTTAGAAATAAGAGACCGCCTTGATTCATTGTCCTGGCCTGGTTTGAGGCAGTTTTGATCATATATCATCAATAAGAAAAAAGGAGAGATAACACAGCGGTAAGCAAAATAAAGTATATTTGTAAAACCAACCTGGTCCATGTAGTCTGGGGTCATCTCCGGGCCACACTACGGAGTAAGCTGGCGGGGGCGTTTGCATGCCCAGGGGAGGGGTCATCCTGCCGGAGGTGGAGGGAGTTCTAGCCCTAGCGGCCATTCTTGCCGCCGCCCTCTGGTCCCGCGAGCCGACTATGAATACTGAGGGATTGTCTTCGGGCTTTCTACCTGCAATTCAAAGAAAAAATAACTTAGTCAGGTAAACAAACAAAAAACTGGCTCCCAAATATGTTTAAACAGCCCCCATAGGCGTTTTATTAATTGTTATCCAGTTCGTCCAGTTTCCACGAGGATATGTTCATATGGATTCTAGATGAAAAAAAATTAAGTAACCCTCGACACAAAAAAGAGTTGATGACCTTGAAGCGCCTGAACAGATTTTCATGAATTGTAGCTAAGAACCATCTCGATCGCGTCAGCTTTCAAACAAAAAAAACCCGAATCATAATTGGTTCATTCTTTTAGGAGCTACCATGACACGTCAAACTTATAACACCGCTCCTTGCGTCGCGTCTGGGGTTAAAAATAGAACACATTGTATTTTGGTACTTAATTACAATCAGTATGAAAGCAGACATTTATTCAATTTATTTATTTATTTTAAAAAAATAGTGTAATATGTACTTTAAAATATTAAGAGACGTACTTGAATTACTTTAACCAGTGATTCATGACATTATTTGAAGTAAAAATTTTATTAAAATTTTTGTCTCATGTGACATTTATGTTTTTTTGTTTTTTGGTTCTTTTTCTTCAAAATCAAATAAAAAAATCTTAGTCGTTCAACCGAATAAGCCAACCCCTCATCCCAATCCTAACCATTCAATACCTTCCTCCCGATTTTTTTATGAATGTTTTAAGTTAAAAAAAAAAAACTTGAAAAAAGCCACCGTACACCAAATTTTATGCACATTTTCAACCCCAAATAATGTAGGGAATCACTGGTTAAAGTAAGTCCTTTAAAACACTCTGGATTTTTTTTTTTTTTTTTACAATTTAATCATAAAAATCACTAGGTGTTCGGCAGTTAGGGTTGGGTGATGGGGTTCGGGAGGTTACTCGGTTGAGTGACCAGTTTATTTTGTTTTTATTTGAGAAAAAGAAATATATATTTCGTTTACACTTTTTACACTAAATAATATCAGGAATCACTACTGGTTAAAGTAAGTCAAGTACGTCTCTTAAAACCCTGCATACAACTTCACACAACACGATTTGTTTAAGTTACCACACGGCAGAACAAATAAAAATTCTAGCACAGCTTAGCATCACAAGAGGAATGGTGCTATTCAATGAAATTTCTGAAACGGTGGCAATATTTAATTTCTCTTTTAATAACTTTAAAACTTTTTTTGTAAAATTATCTTCCCAAATGTTGAGAATGTCCAAATAATAAGAAATCTTCTGCTGTAACTGGGTGAATAGTGAATAATCAGTCGTACAATAAAAAAAGAAGAGTGTCTGTGCCGGACGGTTATACAAATCTACAGTTTTATTTCGAGATTGAAAAAAAATAACTCACTTGATTTTCAACTGTACGAGATTTTGAACAACGACCTCCATCCCAAGTTCCAATTTTCGAAAACTCTGCCTAAAGCGCGGGCAACACCCGGGACTTCAGATAATTGTGAACAAAATCTATTATATTCTTGATGCTAGTTCTTCAGCTAAGAATTCTCAGTGAGTTTAAAAATTATATAGTTCCCATGTCTGAATAGTTTCAGATATTTAGGAGCTCCAGACCAGAGGTGGCTGCCAAGCGTAGCAATTGGACGTACTCAAACATAGTTAATCTTTCGAATCGTGGAGTCGTGGTATTGGATTTGTATAAAAGGCAAAAGTTTTTTTCCGAGGTTGTGAAATTTTGCACACATGACTCCAAAACAAGAGAAAGGTCACTCTCTACACTTTGAGACCTCGAAAAACCACCCTCTTCCCCTTTTCCTACCCCTTAAAACATAATAAAGCCCGGAAAAGCCGGGTGCTTTAGAGCTAGTTGTGAGTATTTCAATATTATTATAACATTAATATTTTCAACACGCATTTTTCCTTTAACTTCAACAACGCAACGCAACAAATAGGAAAATCCGCATTTGTTTCATACGGTGACTCATTGAGGAAAAACACGTCAGAAAATGACATTTAAATAATTTATGACAAATTAAGGAGGCGGTTATATAAGTTGCAAATTTCTTACAATAGAGTTATATGTTAAATTATTTTTATTATTATCTATTTATAAGTGGTGTTTACGAATTAATATTTCTGTTCACAGACAAATAAAGAAATACCTAATTTAGAACGATGAGCAACAATGAAGTACCTTACCAATCCACTTGCAAACATGGAGTAGTGATAATATTATTGCCACAGTCATAATCATTTCCAGCATAAATAGGCAATGTTGACCGAGTCATAAAATAGTGGGACCATTAGCAGCAGGTACAAAATCAAATAAAAAGGTAGATAAACATTGTGCGCTTTTATAATTAGGTACTGCGGCGTTTCACGATTAGGGTACCGTGACGGCCAAAAGCAATAAAGATACATTCCTTATCGCTATAATGCTGCAGCCCTTTCTTACATATTAAATAAAAGACAGACACAAAATACGTGCCACCCATAGACATATGAATATTACTAGACCAGAACATAAAGGTGAGTGGGAGAAAACCAATTACAGCGGGGCGCAGAGCGGGAAGATGAATTTGGTGATATGTGATTCGTCAATAACTCAATCTGAGAGTATATGGGCATCTCGCATTATAATATCATCATTCAGTTCTTTTTTGTTTATTTTTTTTTTGTTTAAGTCAATTCACACTAAAAAGAGTGCTATGTATTCAGTTCTTAAAAGTAAACCCTGCTTTTGAATGAATCGACCTTTTTACATGGGAGCGTGTATTGCTCGCCGCGTAATGAACGAATTTGCGAATTCCGAATACGGCAAAGTAAAGTTCGCCTATTTAAATAGTCCAATATTTTGTTGACGTATTTAGTTAAGACACTTTTACAAATGTTTCATAATTTCCTTACCCCAATAAACAGCGACGAGCACACGTCATGTATCTCGAGTGATAGTGGTGTTACAAAAACGGCCATATTATGTGATCTTAATAAGCTTAAAATAAAGCAAAATAATGCTTGCCTTTGGAATGTAATACGACAATTGGGTTTATTATCTTTTTCACTTCTATTTTTACACGTTTTCAAAACACAAGCCGTGTTATTTCGTAAAATGCACCGATGAGTGCTCGACGCTGGCTCGCAGAAGAATGATGACGTCACATTTTTTAGGTTCACGCGAAGCCATACTCGATCCCAGCCGGTTCCAATGGAACCGGTATGGGGAGGGGGAAATAATACGCTTAGGGCAGGTCTACTAATATTCATATGTCTGTGGTGCCACCGTTTCCTCGTTTGCGTTGATTGCGTTTAATTTTTTTTATACGTGTGATAGAGATGTATGTTGGTTGTTTGTTTCCTTTGGGGGGTGCAGACATACGTTCACCGTTTGTCTCATTTCGACTTTTTTTATTAAGTGTGTTAGAAAGAGCTGCAGCATTATATGTTTAAGAAAAAAAGCAAAACCATCAGCACATTGACATTTGATGATTTGAATTGTTGGAATTCACTCACACTTCAAGGTCATCCTTGTAATTGTATTCAAAATTATCGTCACGGCTAGTAGTATTGGTAGGGGTCTATAGAAATGTTACGGTTCAGTGTGTGAGAGAGATGCAAGAAAATGATGACTTTTTCCTTTGGAGGAAACAGACCTAAGTACATTATGTATCTCATATTTTGAAACAGCATTATTGTGTTAAGGAACGTATGTTTATTGACTTTTTACCGTCACGGTACCGTAACCGTGAAACGTCACGGTAATTATAAATACGCACAATGGGTGTTTTTATTAGTAGATATCTGTCTGATAATATTCTATTTGCAATGATTAGTTTCACGGAGTTTTAGAATCACAACTTTTCAAACCATCAAAAAAAAATTGAAAACAAATAAAGGAAATCAAATTTAATAATGTTATCGTTCTGTAGGTATTTTAGTTTTTTTATTATTGTGACAGCTATTTCGGCGTTCAAAGCCGTTTTCAAACTGTGGTTAGGCCACTTTGGGATAACGTATTTATATGATTCTATTTACCGATGGTTCCTTAAGTACTCGTAATTTATTACCGGTTAAATCGATTTATTGAGAACATAATTGTGACAATAGATTATTTATGTTTGGGAGGCGGGAATGGGTACCACCGTCCCGGGAACCTTTATTGGATAACCAACACCTCTGCCATAGGTCACCCCAAGTGGTTCGCTACGTTTGGTGATTTAGCGGAGGTGCCCGGGTTCATGGGATGAGGTTTGTATAGGTCTTGGAGGTGGATGACCAGGACACACTGAACCCCATATTTCTACCCACCCCTTAAACCCCTTTCCTTCTCAGAACTCTCCCCTCCTTCCTTTCCCTAAAAAAACCCTCCACACAGCATCCCCAATGATGACAAAGGCCCTCAAGGAAATTATTTTCCTCACGTAAGCATGGTGTGGAGCTCTTGCAAGAAAAAATTCTTTGGGGTACATCGAAATCTGTTTTCCCCCTATTAAATGATAAGGTTTTTTAATAGTTTAATAATTACTATTACCATTTAATAGGGAGAAAATAGATTTCAAAGTACCACACAGAATAGAGAATCTTTTGTCAGAATTATTTTTTCATAAATCGTTTAACCGGTAATAGATTGTTTAAGGTGCCGTAATAATTGAAATAGATGAATAGAATCATTTAAGAAAAGTCGTCCCACAGTTTGAAAATGCCCTTGAACGCCGAAACAGCTGTCACAATAATAAAAAACAACAATGCTTGCAGAACTTAATACATAATAACATTAGTAAATTTGATTTGAACTAAATTAAAAAATAATCATAATAATGGAGTTCTAGGAATTAAACAAAATAGCAATAAAAAAATTTAAAAAAAAAACAGAAAATCTTGGATTCTTGTTGAATAAGGATTAAGTTATCTTGGGTCGTACGGTAGTACTTAGGCTAGGTCAGTTTTACGGTGGTTTTAGAATACGTTTTTTGAGGTTATGTTCATATTACGTCTTTGACACCGGTGTCGCCTATGAAATTTCAAAAATAAAAACTTTTATATGCGATTTTGACCCTTATGTATAAAGAAACTGTATGAAAACAAGGTCAAAATTGCTTGCGCCAAATATCCCTATAAGTAGGGTAAAAGATTTCATTCATGTGGCAACTCTAGTTTTTTTGTAATTAATTTATCTGTGACTTCAGACCTGTCAAAACCGAAAAGTCGTGAGTTTTAGCATTTTTGTTACTTTTTCAAATGCATATAAAGGTATTTATTTATTATCAATCACCTTTGAAACGTGTTTTTTCAAGTAGGATGTCTATTCACGTTTATGTAAAAATAACAACAGCAGTTCATTTTCGTATTTATACGGATATTTAAGCAAAATTCGGGTAGCAAAATTTTTGCGCCTTTTTTCAAATTAGGCCGTGCCCTTGGCTTCCAAGGGGTTGATTGTATATAAATGAATTATCTTTCAACAAATAATTTCACAAGAATGGAGAAAAAATTAGCTAACTTCAGGCAGAAGAACACGCCCAAAACAAACTTGTCTGTTTTTCTCTTCAATGAGACGAACAGGATTTTTATACAAGGAAAACTTTTTATCCCGGTATTTCCACAATTAATAATAATTTCTACTAGTAACAGAATGAGTAAAGCAAGAAAAGTGTGTAGCTTAGGGCCAGTCGATTCGCAGAATGTTAACAATATTATTCATCTAATTGTGAAGTCAATTTTCAAGTTTCTTGAAAGTTCTATTCAAGATCTGTTACTATATCATTTTGGGTCAGTTGCTTCTATAACTAAATTACTAACAAGCCCTTTAACGTTCACAGATCTTGAAAGTTGACTTCGAAATTGGATGAATTGTTCAAATTCTGTGAAAAAACCCGTCTACCCCAAAGGTTTCATTTTGAAAACCCAACTAAGCAAGCTTTTCAAAAATCTTATCATGTAACTAATTTTGGTGTTAGCCGTAATCAATATCAAATATAATCATGTGAGAAATGTGGAAAGGTAAATATTCGTAACAAACGTCAACGGTTATGTAACGGGATTGTGTATGTTATCCTTACTTTAAAAAACAGCCTGCGTTTTTGAATGGTTTGTCTGGCAAAGCAGGGTTTGTGTAGCGGGCTTGTGTATATTATCTTAATTTTAAAAGTTTTATAAAAAAATGTGCGTATTAACCGTTGACGTTTGTTCCGAACTGCAAACAGAGTGATTTGACAGTGTGAAACCAAATTTTCAATTTACGTAAATAAAATTACAAATGTAACATTTTCAACCTCCCCCAATGCAAATAGTTGTCTTTTATGGTAATTAAGAAGAATCTAAAAGTTTTATCAAAAAAAGTGCGTATTAACCGTTGACGTTTGTTCCGAACAATTACCTGTGGAAAACCGCAAAGAATGCGGCTGATGTAAGCGATTTGTGTAAGATTAAGAAAAAAACACTCAGATGTTTTGGGCACACAGATCGAATGAACGAAGGAAGGAGTGAAGGAGACTGTATGAAGCAAATGTAAATCGTAGAAGAAATCGGGGACGCCCGAGGAAGACATGGCCCGAATTAAGAGTCAGAATAATATAAGAGAATGTATGAGACGATGGATGAATGCGAATGAAGCAAGGAGTATGTGCCAAAACCGAATTGTTTTTTTGCGGTTCGTCCAGTCTACCTACCCCTGAAGGAAGCGGCATGATGGTTATTTAGTTAGGTAGGGTTTAGTTAGGCTAGGTTGGGGTAGGTTTAGACTTAACCTTTTTTTTTTTTTTTTTACAGTGAATACCGCACAAGAATCTCAACTGCTCCCGTCTGGAGCCAGTGAGACTATGGCATCCCCGATTGGGGTATGTTGTGAGGCTGAAGGTAGTGGGGAGGGGAAGGAGGTGGGAAGAGGAAGGTTGGGAAGTACCTGGCTATTCAGATCTGGTCACTAAACACGGCTAAAGCCATTTTCAAGCAACGTTTCAATTTTGAATGGTGGTCTTACACCAGGGCGATACTGATAGTATCTTCCACTCTGGAACATGCCGTAAATATACTATGTATTATTTTAAATGAATTAATTGTGAAATAACACAAATTAATCAAATAAAATTTATTTGCGCATGCCGGGTTCGAACCCGCGACCTCCGGATTGTGAGTCAAGAGTCTTACCCACTGGACTACGGAGGCCGTCAAAATAACAATAACCTATAACAATCGATACACAGTGTGGTGAGGTTAGGCTAGGCTTCATTAAGTTAGGTTAGGCTAGCTCGCTATCATTCAAATTCAACCTAACCTAATCTTAACTGATTAGGTAAGTGAGAATGAAAATGTTATCATGAATAATATTAAAACAAGATGAAAATTGCGTAGATAGCTGGTAAAATCTTTTACATATGTTTTTTACGCCGACAATATTTGCGTCGTTATGTTATATAAGGTACATGAGATCACCTTGATCAAAGAAACCCACACACACACTTCGTGCAAATCGTAATAAAATCTATCATCGTTTAACTTACCATTGTTCGACCAATCAGTACAGACTTTACATCCATTAATAACTGTAAGAATCAACAGCATCATTGTCAGAAATAACACAACGGTGCCAAATCCAATAAGAAAATAAACGTACACCATTTTTCACAATCACTTTAACATAATGCTTGCATTTAATATTTGTTTTAATGCTTTAAAACTGCATTAAATGTGCACTGAGGTTCTGTATTACGCGTTAACACTTCAGGTAGAGATAGGGTTATGTTTTGACATGCGATGCAGTGATAGCAGAATGCATACTAGAATCTAGAATCACGCCGAGACGTTAAAAGTTGGTAAACTTCACAATACGAATGACACGAAGCGACCTAGGTATAATTTTCCTGCTGATAAATAATAGCGATGACGTTAGTTATGCAGGAAAGAGGTACTGGTAATTTATTTTAGCATCAACAGCAATGATAAATACTGGGATTAACGAATTAAGATTTATAACTCGTATGATAATATCGCATGATAAATAATTATCATCGTTCCTCATTTGAGTAAGTACCGGAAAATCGAATAGTACGACTAATCGTTATATATTCATGAATCGTTTTGTATGAACTTTTAATTTGGTACATTTTATGTAGATGTTCATTAATTTTTACCCGAATGCGTGAAACGGTGTCGTAAACTATTAGTATAAGAGAAAAATTGTTGAATCTAATCACATTTGGATTTTCGGTGAATTTTTCGAGTTAATTCAGTCCGAAGGAAGAATTTTGGAGGGAGGTCAAATTTGAAGAAAAAAAAAACTTATGAGGCTCATTTCAGCTGTTCAAAGTCTTTTAAAATTGGTTTCGGCTCCAAACTTTTTTATCCTTTTAGTTTTTGAAGATTTACAATTTTGCAAGAGTTTCCGAACACCGTGTATATTAATATATGCTATCGGCATTTTTGTGTAGGTACTCAAATTTATGTAAAATTTTCAAAGTAGGTGGAAATTTTTCAGAAAATTTCAAATATTGAAATTTTTTCAGAAAAGAGAATTATTTTTACTTTTGTCGTCGAATATTTTTATGCAAAATGGTGACCTCAGTTTCCTTTTTAAACGGTAAAGATTCTAGATCACACTTCTAGGGATTGTCGGCTGATGGTAAATATTGACAATATTTAATAACAATCGTTTTTGTCAGCATTTTTTTATGAACTATTGAAACGATTGTTAAAAATAACATGATGTTTAAATGGTGATGAAAAGATACATTTTATGAGATGCATTTTAAATTTCCGCGAAATGTCTGCGTAAGACGTTTGTGACGTCATGCCCGCCAACGTTTCTCGGTGGTCCCCAGTTCCGCTGATTGCTCGTGTTTTGTTCGCTTGTTCGGTTCGACTAAATTGCGTAGGCGTAACCTACGTCATAGAATATAACAAATACTAACCGTTTCAGTTTTACAATTGTAATACATATATTCTTCCGACACTTGACATCATGATCTGAATCATGATTTGACTCATTGGTCGATAACATTAGGTTTTTTGTGGCCACATAATCTACAGTATCACTGACGTAAATAAAGGCAACTGGGATATGGAAAACAAAATTTATTATACTTTTATTATAATAGGAGGAAGGTCTCGAATATAAGGATTAGATTTTGCAATACCCTACCTTTTTGCTTATGACGGCAGTGTAGCGTAGGTACCTAGTATTTACGTTGTAAGATTTGTCATTTATTACAAATTTATCTCTAGAACAAAGGCTTACAATTACGATTACAACTGGGAAATTGTATTGTTAGCTATCGCATTTCAAAATATTATAAATAATTTAGGACGCGGAAAACGTTATCTACGATTCACTTATCATTATTTATCCAAGAAGATCGCGGAAATGTGTTTATTTATATTTTTACGTGACACCTGTCCTGAGCCCCCTCACAGAATAATTTATTTATTTATTTACTAGCTGACCCCGAAAACGTTGTTCTGCCATATAAATTATTTCTAGTGAATATTTTTGTAGTATAACACAATTGTTGGTAAAATGTTATTTATTTAAAGTAAGTTCACAGATCACATATAGTAAAAATAGTCAGAATGTATCAATTCACAATAATAATTATTAACTGTTATCCACATAATATAATACCCACACACAGGCTTCGCCTTTGTGGGATTTTTTTTTTTTTTTTTTTTTTTTTTTTGTTACTTACATTTTTTGTTATTATGTATTTACCCATATGTAAATGTACCAAAAAAACTTTGCTAATAAAAAAAAAAAATAAAAAAAAAAAAAAAACTGAGCAAGGGATCGGAGGGAACCTTGCTGTTTAGTCTTTGGGAACAACAAAACTGACTGTGGTTCTGCTTAGAGGGTCGTACCATAGGACGAAGCGCAACTAAGGCAGCAGTCGGGGTCTGGTTGGTGCTTTACTTATGGTAGTAGAATACTCCTTAGAGGGTCGTGCCAAAGGACGAAGCGCAACTAAGAGAGCGTACTAGTCAAGAGCGAGCTACAGACGAACTGGTTTAATTTAGGGCTGGCAGCTCTTTATATAGGCCATTCCTTGTTGGGGGGCGTGGTTTATGTAGCGACTCGAGAGTAGGAAATGCGCAGAAGGCGTCTGCGCAGCCTGGTTCGCCTAGTTTTGGGTGAGCAGGATGGCGCTGTACGGGAGAAAGAGATGGTGTAGTGGCAAGCGTAAAAACGGCGCGCTACAGTAGTTAAATAAAAAAATAACGAATGTGTTGTAAGTGTGTGGGGATGGGATCAATGACAGAAAGAGGAATGGAGCGCTGTAGACGATGACCGCCGATAAAAACAAAAAACACCAACCATTCATTTTCTCAATTCAATGTATTTCGTTAAAGTAACGGACTTATTCATTGTTTGATCACTTTAAAGTAAAATGTAAAGTGAAAAAGTATTATATTTTTCATCCTAAAGTAGGAAAATAAAATCAGTAGAAATTGTCCTCCGCGGCCCGCGCTGAAAAACCAGTTTGGTATGGGGCCATTCATTAATTACGTAAGACGATTTAGGGGGGGGGGGGAGGGGGTCGACCATGTCTTATTTTTTCTTACAAGGGGGTGGGAGGGAGTCTCTATAGTTCTTATGTAAGATCACAAAAATGCGCAAAGTTAAAATTATTATATTAGTACCTTTGTAAGTACAAATAAGAATTTCTAAAAATTGTTACTTTGAATAATAAACATTAAAACTAGTGACTGACCGAAGGATCGGTTTCGGCTTCGGTTTCGGCAAGTTTCGGGAACAATACTCAATTAATGAGGTCCTTCCATGTACATAAGTGTTGATTATTTACATTTTTTTTTCTTCGTAGAAGTAGTTAACATGTTTGTTAATTTTTAGTAATATCAAAACAATTAACTTTTTTCACGTAGGTACTTCAATTTTTGTTTTTTATTTTTATTTCATTTAACACATGTTAACTGTTTGCATAACTGTAAAAAATAAGCCAAATTTCCGTAAACAATAAATTTTTAACATGTCTAAAAAAGTTTCAGTTTCGGTTTCGGTAGAAAATCCTATTTCGGTCGGACACTAATTAAAACAAACCAAACGTGTATTTATTTTTACTTTACATTTTTACGTAATAAATATTAAACAGGGGAGGGGGTCAGCCTATTCTTATTTTTTCTTATAATACCCCTATTATATTTTCGACCCCCTCCCGAAAACTAGCAAAATTCGTCTTACGTAATAAATGAATGGCCCCTATGTTTGTGGGGGGATGCTTGTAAATTTTGTTAGTAAATATTGTGATTTTACTCAACGATTCCTACCAAAGTAATTAATTACAACTAAAGCGTATTTCAAATACACAAATCTAAAAGGTAATTTTATCTAGTTTTTATAAATGGTATTTGTTTTTACGACACCTTCAAAAATAAGAAGTATATAGAATATTCAAAACACTTTGGGAAAAACTCCAAAATTTCTTCAGAAATCATTAACAAAACAGTCGTACACATGAGATAAACAACCATCTCGGGCTAAGCAATGTGTATTTCTTTCCATGAACAATTTTTTAATTAGTAATGTTTTTTAATTAGTAAAGTAACGTAATACACGCTCGTTTATCAATTGAATAAAATTTTCACGGGGTTTTTTAGTAAGGCTGTTAGACTTAAATCCTTCTGAACTCCACAATTTATCAACTACAGAATGTAGAAGAAATTTATCCCACCAGAATTTATTGTCAAAAACCACCAAAAACCTTGCTGACAACAACCATCTTCTAGAAAACATTAATTTTCCCTGTCCAAAACGAAATTTTTATTTATTTATATAGAAACAAACAGAAGCTTGATGACAGTGGTGAGAAAAAATGTAGATATTAATTTTAGCAGTAATATTTCATGGTGGGTACCGGTTCAGTGGCGGTCCGTTAGTTTTCAGTGAGCTAGAGTGCTAAGAAAATACGACGTTATTGATGTTGTTGTAGCTGAAAACGAATTTTATTATTTTTTCAAAATTTCAACTTTTTGTATGAAGCTATACATACTGAGATGTGAATGCGGCGCATCCCCAAACTGAAAGAATCCTGAAAACCTTCATATAAAATATTGAAAATTTGAAAAATAAAACAAATTCATTTTCAGCTGCAACAGCGTCAATAACGTCGTATTTTTCAATCTTAGCACACTAGCTCACTGAAAACTCACGGACCGACACTGGTGGGTACCTATAAATGTTTCTTTTTCTTTATGGTATGTTTATTTATCAAATAAATGATCAAACCAATTCTTCCACATCCCACACTCAAAAACCAACTACACCAAACATTCATTTGTCAGAAGGACGTGCACAAAATACAATAATATCTTCGTTATTTGTTTTTGGGGTGTTATGCCGTGTTGACCTACCTCCTTCTTTAGCCTACGTTTCGGACCTCGTTGCAGTGTCCATCATCAGGGCAGATCCGGCAGATCCGGACACATCTACCGGACACATCTACCGGATCTGCCGGATCTACCCTGATGATTGACGCTGCAACGATGTCCGAAACGTGAGCTAAAGAAGGAGGTAGCGCAACACGGCATAACATCCCAAAAACAAATAACGAAAATGCTTTTGGCCGTGAAATCTTAAAACGTAACTACAATAATATCTTTTCCGAACGTGCCAATTTTGTGGTGGAACGCATGGCTATTATGATTGTATTTATGAAATGACCGCAATAATTAACAAAATATTTAATAAGCAGGTAATATAATAATGCAGAGAAAAATTGCCGGAAGACGGGGCCCTGGAAGAAGGAGAACCTCATGACTCATGACTGAATAACCTGAGACAGTTGTTTGACCAATCCACTGTAGAGCTATTCCGGGCCGCAGTAAACAAATTCCGCATAGCCAACATGATAGCCAACGTCCGTTGAACGGACAGGGCACAATAAAAAGAAGAAGGTAATATAAATTTCCTGGTAGACCGCACGTTGAACTGTTTTTTTTTTGGCTGGACCGCACGCCCCCTGTTTAAATTTACCGAAAGAACGAGCGATATCGAAAATGTATGGAAATATTTTGAGTTTAATTGAGTAAACTTAATTACAAACACGGAAAAAAACCGTAGGAAGTGATATTCTAAAATGGTAAAACTACGGAAATTTACCAAATGTTACTTTGACTTAATCATTTGCGTGACACTTTAAATTAGTTTATCTGTTTAACCTAACAATTAAGAACGACATCGACATAGATTACTAATGAATTTAGTGGGAAAGGCTTAAAAACAGTGCCGGTTCGCATATTTCCTTTTCCATGTTCAATACGAGGCAACCATGCCTCGAAATCAACACGGGTTTGTAACGCTATTTGTCCTCCAAACCCGTGTCCAGTAGAAGGCAAGCGGCATCCTACTGTGCACGGGTTTGTAACGCCAATCCCTTCCCAAAACCGTGTTCAGTACGAGGCACGCGTCCTCCAAACGTGATTATAACATAAAAAAAGGAAGTGTGTGCATACACGCACAATATAATTGATGGGCAATAAAACACAAAAAGCCTTACTAATAAAATAAAATAAAAACACTTTGAAATATAAAAAAGTAAGTATAATTTAAAAAGTAATTTATTTTATACTTTTTTAATCATTTTTTATTTTTATTAATTTTTTGGTAAAAGTTTGGTAATTTGGTAATTTAGTCCACCTTACGGATAATATGGAACGTTCGTGTTGTCGAAGTTCAATGCGCAGATAATACGGAATACGCCTTTTTTAACTAATAGACAAATATTACATTTGTCGGAAGTACCAATGTTATAAAATAAATTCATATCAAAATAAAAACATAAAAGTATCTACTTCGAATTATTGGGTTGAGGTTCAAACTACAAAATCTGCATGTCATCATAATTTAGATATACATCCCAGGTTTGGAATGGTTTGTTTGGCAAAGCAGGGTTTATCTAGCGGGTCTGTGTAATTATTAATTATTCTAATACATTTATTTCCATGTTCTGCTGTTATAAATACAGGTACAAAATTGTCTATAATGCATTCATTTAATATCATGAATAAATTATTGTTTTACATGGCAATAATATTTATTATGTTTCATGCACCGCCAAGGACGCGTGCCTCGTACTGAACACGGGTTTGGGAAGGGAATTGGCGTTTCAAACCCGTGCACAGTAGGATGCCGCTAGCCTTCTATTGGACACGGGTTTGGAGGACAAATGGCGTTACAAACCCATGTTGATTTCGAGGCATGGTTGCCTCATATTGAACACGGAAAAGGAAATACGCTGCCGGATCTAGCATCGGTGCAGTTAGAAGTGTAAATAGAACCTAAAATCGTAAAGGGCGCCAGGAGATGCTTTTCATTTTTTTTTTTAATGTAAAACCTCATATGAGCGCCCCTGTTTGTACAATGTTAGGACAGCGCCAGTAACATCATAAGTTTGATGAAATAGCTATTATTCAAATTTCTCGGTGACCTTGTTTCCTCTAAAGCAGGGTTTCCCAAATTTTTTCTGCAATGGAACACTTTTTGCAAACCCGTTCATTTTAAAGGAACACTTGGCTTATTTTTTAGGTTGGGTAATTCCTAAGTAAATTAAAAAAAAAAAAAACTATTTCCAAAATACACTTTCCAAAATACACTCGTCAAAGAATACATTACATATTAATATTAAAATATTTTTACGGATTGAATAACATGTGTTCACAATAATGTCCTATGCGTGCGAACTCTATCTAAATTTCTTTAAATGGACAATATACAGTGTTAATTTCAAGCGACCTCCCAGGTAAGTATGGTCCTGTTTTCATTAAATTTTAGGCAGCATCGCGTTTTTCGTATCGGTGATCAATGAACCGATGTATGCAATTTTTAGCCATAAGTTGTTTATAATTGTTTGCCTAGCTTGTAGTTTTTTAGATTTTAGAAATGTATTATAAGTTTGTACAGCGCCCTTGAGGTGATTTTTCACAAAACGCGCTATATAAATCATCCAAATATTATTATTTTAAAATATATATACATATATATAAACTAAAAAGGAATATAAACAAATAAAAAGCATCAAGCACCAAAGTCCCTGCTGAACTCAAGACCAATAGGGCGAAGGAGCCTGGTAAGACCAAGACTAAGATGGAGCGACAACGTCCTCAAAGACATATCTATCTTGGAGCTTCTAAACTGGAGAGAGCTGGCACAAAACCGAGATGAGTGGAGGAAGACTCTTGAGGAGGCCAAGACCCACCAGGGGTTGTAAGCCAATAGTGATGAAGGAAGGAAACCTCTTCATCTACCTACTTTAAAATTTAATTTATTCAAACATTCAAGGCATGAAAACAATCAAAATGATCAGATTGAATTGATGAAATCCAAAAATTGTAATTTTTTTCACTTTTTACGGCACCATGCGCGTTTATAGTTCGAATAATTGCTATATAGGATGTAGTAAGACTGATTGATTTTAAAATTATTTTACTTTAAAAAAAATATGGTTGGGTTCCTTGGGAATTTAGTTTTGTCTGTATTCAGATAAGAGGTGAAATTTTAGAAGAGGTGAAAGAATAAATTAGTAAGATAAAAATAAATAAACTATGGACACGAAAAGAGATTAATGGCAGCATAAATAAATAATTTTAGAGTAGAATCTTCGCTCCAATGTCACATTTCCACGCGTTTACAAAATAACTCTTCTAAAATGGCGGGTTTGCGCATGTCAGTGCGCAGGAACACGCGGTGGGGGTTCTTACTCGCCCGCAAATGGAACGAAATGGATTGAATTTACTAAAGAGCTGACTAAGCCATTCTACTAAAATTATGGTGTTCGGACGCGTTTAGTTACTACCATACTATCCACTCGACTAAAATACCTAGCGTATGCGAATGGCTCCTAAGAACCGGAAAAAAGGTTGGTTATAAAACTTGGAGGATGTTGTTTTGGATTTGAATGACGGTTTGAGGTCTGAAGAGGAATCAATTTTCAACCATCTCCAAGTTCCGGGCGCCATTTAGTTAGGGTTATTTTTAAAGCACAAAATCATTACCAATCACTTCACTTACGGTTATGTGGTGAAGTTAAACAGAATCTACTGTAGAAATAGAAATACACCCCACTGGCTAGGAGAAAAAGAAACCCCATACCCAGCAAGTAAAGCCAGAAATCCATTATTTTTACGTTCACTCAAACGAGAACTAACACTTATTTGGAAAAGGCTCAACTTTTTAAACTTTAAACAATTTAAATACGTTATGTGATCGGACAACAAATGTATTTTTTATTCGCGAATCGAAAAAACATGGCGACGCAGACCAGCTAATATTAAATACGAGTAATTTATCAGATACGCCGGAATACAATGATGTTCGTTTAATTAATACATAAATTAGAGCTCTGCTTTATCTTTTTTATCGTACATAGATTAACCGTTTTGGTTAGATTATGCGACAGTGACAGCAGAAGGTTGGTAAAATAGCTATTTTTTAAATTTCTTGGCAACCGCGTTCCCTCTAAGGGTCGGTTTTATAACAATCTGTTCTTTAAGTTTGATATCATTTTAACAATATTCGTTTGGCGGTAGACCGAATATTTGTTAAAAATAGCAAATTAAAAACTCGATTACATTGAGCGAGTTTACAAGCCACTACCCGGTAAGCTTAAAAGCGGGCGAATCGGCGAGTGCGATTATGATGACGACGCACAAAACTTTCCACACGCTCAGTAGCGAACTAGCTAGCTAAAGTGACGACTCGCGCGCGGACTAATTTTGTCGACATTTTGTAGAAAACTTAGATACTCGCAGCTAGCCCACTAGCAACTATGAAGACACAAGGTTAGTTTACTAGTCAACAAGCTAGTAAACTAAACTGGCTAGCATGTGAGCCAGTAGCGAGAAAAGTAGCCCGCCTTTCAACTTTTTTCGTAGATTGTTCATAATCTGCTAGTTAGCTAGTAAATATGATTACACTGAGCGAGTTTACTAGCAGCTAGTGAATTCGCCAGCTGGTAGCTTGTAAATTCGCTCTATGTAATCGAGGCTTGAGGAACGGATGTTTATAAAACCGGCCCATAATGGCGGTATTACACGGTTCAAACACATTGATTCACTTTGGTTGAATGACGCAGAAGTGAAAGAGTATGGTGTTTACACGTATCCTGAAGAAGTGAACTATTCAATTTATATTGTTGAGGATGTCTTCGAATCAGGTCGTGCGCTTGGGAATAACGTTAATTTGTGATCATTTAATCAACGAATTAATGAAAAAGAAGCGGAGGAATC
Organism: Limnephilus rhombicus; assembly: GCA_929108145.2. Lineage (NCBI taxonomy): Eukaryota > Metazoa > Arthropoda > Insecta > Trichoptera > Limnephilidae > Limnephilus > Limnephilus rhombicus. The sequence goes on along the minus strand of OV815288.1, from coordinate 4,590,364 downwards.
GACGACGTTCGAGGATGCGACCATGGATATTAAGAAGACTGGACAAAGTGTTTATTTTTAGAATTTACAGATGAGCATCCAGATTCACACATTTTGAAATGATTGCAGCAAAATTTTAAGAACTTTTAAAAAAGGTTACTCCAATGATCCAGAAAGAAAATACTGCGATGAAAAATGCTTTACACTTTACACGCATGAATAAAATTGCAATTCGGACACCTTGCTACCGGTGATTGTTTTCAAAAATTAGAATCATTATAAATACTATTCGACGATACTTAAATCTTGAATTAGTGCCATATTATGTTTGTGTGCACACCTTGGATTTCATAATTCTACACTGTAACATTCCTATTCCGCAGATTAGGGTACTTCGTGAAATATTCCAAAAACAGGGGCGTATATTCCTCTTTCCATTTACAAACCATTTTAATTAGGTTGACAACGCAACCTTTCGCTTGACTGCAGCGCACACGAATGAAGATCGAGTGACTCATTCAATACTTATGTTTACACGTTCATTTGTCATTCGACCGCGTTATGTCGAACTTTGAGTTGAATCGAGTTGTATGAAAGATGACATTCAATGACATTGAATCATTTACTTTTTTGAATTTGGTTGTTTCATCCAAATTGAAATGCAGAAGTGAACCCTGTAATATCAGCATAAGGAACCTAGATTTGGCGCCAAATTTTAACCTGCCCTAGGCACCATTTCGTCATTTCAGTTGGACAAGGTTCTATCTGACATTTCTTCAAAAATGAACATTGAATGCAAAACCATTTCTTTCGCTACTTATATACACAAATTAACTTTCAGAACAATATGTAATGTATTTCCGCAGATACTTACATGAATAAATTCTAAAATCACTATCATTTATTTTACAAGGTTCTAACATTACTCACACCTCACACTCTCTAGTTTGTTTGTATCAGACAGTTGATCGTTGTTACGACGCGCATTAGGTTGCGTGTACATGCATGTAACAAAACGTAAAACGAACCACGAAATACGGCAAAGGAATAAAGCAACAGCAAACGGCGCGAAACGCCACTTGAAGTTATTTCGTTTCTTTCCCATCATTTATGGTTCGTTTTGCGTTTTGATATTTGCATGTACACGCAGCCTTATAGATCATCACTTTGGTTGGATAGGGTTCTTACCTTCTTGTTTTAATGGAAATTTATTTAAATAGGACGTTGCCCTAGCTTGGAATTGCACTGGGAAAATGTAATAAGAACCTTATGCAATGAATGATTGTGCCCTAGCTGGTTGCATATGGTTCTATTTGCATGTTTAGGTGTATTCTAAAGAGGTTGGTAAGTACACGTCCCATTTAAATATTTTCCTTTAAAATATGTTCAATTGAAATCCTTTGCCCAAGATTCAACCTCAAAATAAGAAATTGGTAAATAGATAATGAGAAATCGTCTTTGCAAACTTTGACACTTCATATCTCAGAACAAGATAAAGTAAAGTTAGAACCCTATCAAAACGAGGTAAAAAGAAGTTAGAACCCTATCCGATTTGGTTAAGATTATCATTATAACATATATATATAAAAATCTAAATATGCTTGTTTGGGTATACATATATATTTACATGAGTGTATGAGATGTCTACGAGTAGGTATGTATTGCTATATGGATAGGAAATGTTTGAAACTTTCAAAATACCTTCTTTCCACCCTCGCAAAGGTTTCTGGATTATTACAACCACATGAAAATACATCTGAAAAGTTACTTAATCATTACAAAACTCTTGCGAAACAGTCAAAATTGTCAAAATTTGAGAATGACTTTTTGCATAACATTTTTTAATTTAAAAAAAATTTCTTTTCTTTATTGATTGCGTATTATGGTTACATCATTTGCGGATTTTTCGACCACCATTCTAGGCCCGTGTCATGGTGGTCGAAAGAAACAAATGACAATGAAAACAGTTTATTGTTTAATCAAAATTAAAAAAAAAACTGTGATTGTTAAATCAAAATTCAATTTTAAATTTAATGATTTTGTTCAAAGCACTCACCTAAAATTTTAATAGAATCAATAATTATGGATATTTTAAATAGGTACCTACCAAATTTTATTGTTTTTTCTTACAATATACAAAAACGAATGTTTGTAATACATGAAAAAGGGAAATTTGTAAAAAAAAATTACAATAGGTGGCACGCGAGCTGTTTGAAAACTGAATGCATTGGGACTGATATGGAACGCGGGAGGGGTGTTGGCGGAACGAGGGAGCCGGAGAGGGGAGAGGGAAGGCGGGGAAGGTGGAAGGGGAACGCGGGAGGGGAGCGGGGACGCACGGGAAAAGACGTGCAGGGAGATACAATTTATTAACCAGCTAGTCATCATCATCATTACATAGCATAAAATGAAGTCGCTCAAAATGTGTGTGCGCATAGATCTTTTAAACTACGCAACGGATTTTTATGCGGTTTTCACCAATAGATAGAGTGATTCAAGAGGACGGTTTATATGTATAATACATGCTCATTATAGTACATAAAAGCCGAGAAGTTCAAATATTCAATTCAGGCAGCGGGCAGCTGGCAAGCGGGTGGTGTGGATTTTATAAAGGTTTGGTAATGGCGTTGTGTTTCGTTAGCCACAGCAACGTGTGGCCGGGTCTGCTAGTAATAAATAATTTTACTTACGATTATGTGGTGAAGTTATATTGCAACCATTACAGAAGTACATCACACCGGCCAGGAGAATAAATATACCCGCACCCAACGCAAAATACCAGACTACCATTTTTACGATCACTCAATGGAGAACTACCAAATTTTGACGAAAAACCACAACTTTTTAAAATTATAAACTATTTATTTACGTTATTTGATAAGTAATGTATTTTTTATTGGCGAATTGAAAAAACATGGCGACACAAACGAACTAATATTAAATACGAGTCAATTATTAGATATGCCGGAATACAATGATGATTTCGAAAAAATAAGAGTGCTGCTTTATCACTTTTATCGTAAATAGATTCACCTGTGACGTTTTGGTTAGATTATATAAGTTATAAATTATATTATTAGTCGACAAAGAATAGGCTTATTCTAAGAGATTATTAGACTTGTGGCAGGTACCTACTGATAAAGGGCTTACGTATACAAAATAAATGTTTTGAAAAATAAACAATAATACATTTTTTGGGTTGCCAGTGGGTAGGTAGGTATAAATTAGTCATGGGTAGGTATAATGTAATTAACATTGAATATACCAGACAAACCTGGAAATATGTAATTTTTAAATCATATTTTAGACGTATTGACTCTTTTCTACAAAAAATGTAAATTGATTTCGAAAGATTGTTCTTTTATCTAGTAAAGCCGCCATGTTTTAAATTTTGAGAATATATGTTTATTTTTAGTACAATAAGGTTTTACCGTAGGTCATTGGCAGATTTGTTAAATTTTCAAACAAAATTTTGTATTATAAAATACCCATTTAAAATCATATAATCATGCAATAAAATAAATCGATAAATTATCTGGGAAATCTATGTTTCAGAATTTTAATTTTAGTTTAGATAAAATCATTTAAACGAAGATCCGCACACGTGTTTTATGACGAAAATACTTCATTCTGTCAATTTATTATCGGTCTTATAAATATATATTTAAGTTTTTTTTATATTCTTATTTTGATTAAACATTATTGAAAAAATATAAATACTTTTGATCAAAAAATATTCACAAAAGATCGTAATTGTAATAGTTTTATCATCACGCCTTTCAGCATTTTTGAACGTAGGTATAAATTAAAGCAAATTTTGAATGAAATAAAATCGTTATTGAGTTATTATTTAAAAAAAAAACTGGTACGGAGAATAATTAATCCTTCTCATTGGAACCGCCCTGTACGATCGTAAGAGCATCTTTCGACGAAATTTGAATTCTTGGCCGCTGGCTGGTTACTGGTCCTTAAACAAAAAACATTCCCGGATAACGAATAACCTCCCAATATTTGAAAATCTCCTACTACCATCAACTTTGAATAATACCTAATTGAAAACGAAAGATATTGCTCTGCGTGCAATGACGGAGGACTTAGCCATTGTTATCGTTATTAAATTATTACCAATATTGTTAAAATTACAATAAATAAATAATAATATGTAATACATTAAATCTTTATGACTGACATCTATGAATTTTTTGAAGAACTACGAATGATGAAATCGATAAAGTCGAAGGCGAATAAATTGATTGGCTTCATTCATAAAATCTACCTTATTGACTGTATAAATAAAACTTTGGACTTTCAACGGTAGGCGGAAAAGCGTGGCTGACTGCCATATTATATGTAAATTAAATTGTAGACAGAAAATTTATTATAATGAATTTATTATTCCTTCACAAAAGCAATAATAGTAAAAATAACGTATTTTGTCGTATTGTAAGTAGTAGGTACCTATAATTTTATTAGAGGTTTTTAATCAATCTCAATAAATTCTGTAATTTCAGAAAACATATGTGTCAAATTTGTTATCAGATATAGTTCTCCTTCGAGAATGAATCATGTGCATACACGTAAAGTTTTATTAGTAGAAATGAAAGTAAAATCCCCTTTTCCACAGGTATAACGTTTTCTCCGAAAATGGGAATCTCATTAATAATGTATGGGGTAATAATGTATTAAACAATAGTACATAATCTACCGTAAGTAGTTTCCGGGAACAGCTCAGAGAAAATATTTTACTACTAGCTTGTACCCGACATGCGTCCTTTCCCGTGCGTCCCCGTTCCCTTCCACCTTCCCCATCTTCCCCTCCCTCGTCTCTTCCCTCTCCGCGAACCCCACCTTCCCCTGCCTTTCCGCTCTGCCGCTAAAATATACAAAATACCAACATTTTCATTTATACAAATTTCAAAATGCCAGAACTTACCATTATAAATAGCCTATGTTACTCCTTGGTAATGTAGCTTTCTATTAGTGAAAGAATTTTTAAAATCGATTTAGTGATTTAGGCATGAATGTGCAAGGGCGGATCCAGGATTTTTTCTGGGGGGGGAGGGGCACAAGGGGCGGACGGGCGAAAAAATCAACTATTAATGTTAGAATTTGTTTCTGGGGGGGGGGGGGGGGGCAAAAAGGGCGGACGGGCAAAAAAAATCAACAATTACAGTTAGGATTTTTTCCTGAGGGGGGCACAAGGGGTGGACGGGCAAAATATCAATAATTGCTGTTAGGATTTTTTTCTGGGGGGGGGGGGGGGGCATAACGGGCGGATGCGCAAAACAATAAACAATTACAGTTAGAATTTTTTCTTGAGGGGGGGCCCAAGGGGTGGACGGGCAAAACAATCAACAATTACTGTTAGGATTTTTTCTGGGCGGGCACAAGGGGTGGACGGGCAAAAAAATCAACAATTACTGTTAGAAATAAACTTGAAGTATCATACTTCAAGTTTATTTCTACAAGTTCAAGTAAATATCTATAGGAAGGTTTATGAAAGTGTCAAAACAATCGACAAATTAAATGTTTAATAAAGACAGTTTTAGCTTCTAACTATGTAGTGTGATGGAATCTCCACAGTACACAAAAATCTCCCCCCCCCCTAAATCCGCTACTGTGAAAGTGTAACAAACAAACACACGCACTTTCGCATTTATAATATTAGTATGGATAATTATTTTATTATAGATACGGCGGCACTCAAGAGGTTAAAAAAGTTAAATTTAAATTCAAATGTAACATTTTTTTATTTTATTTATAGTGACACAATAGAAAGAGGGTTAGCTAACATAAACAAATAAAAAAATAATAACAAATAATAAATAACAACCGTTCAATAACGGTGTAGGTATAACAATATTTAAAAATAAAACATTATCAGCCTTATTTATAGAAAAAAAATCTTAACCGTTAAGAGATGTTCCAAAAGAATATCAACAACTGGATAAGCGATATCTTTCCATGGACTATTTTTTTCAGATTATGTATTAGTAAGGTTTCTAAAGTGGCGTAGCTAGAAGGGGGCGGTGGGGGCGATCCGCACCGGGTGACACCCAACAGTGAAAAAAAACTTTTGAAGCTAGAATATTGCCACAAAAATATTTTACACATGAAACACTGTCTTGTCATTGGTGTCTTTCTCATTTTTTCGTACGCTGTGATTGGCGTGAAGTCAACAACCTAATGATTGACGGAATTAGTGAAAAAATTGTTATTCTGAAAGTTTTTTTTAAAGTTTTGAAAGACATCTTTCAAAAAACAAGATAAGTGGATTGGATAGTTAATTTTTTTGTAATTAACGGTAACAAATAAACGAAAAACCAATTATGAATACAATTATAGCGATCTATAATAACTGATGAAAAAAAGAAATTCAAAATCTGTCTGTTTTTTTTCTGTATTTCATTATTGTATATACATAAATAAATAATTAAGGAATAATGGTTAGGCATTTACACAATACCTACTACACTTACCTACGTACAGCTACATATAGCTAATAGCTATACTTACCTACATACATCATGTATACAAACATAGCTAAACTTACCTACATACATCTCTATACATCTTAGACCCTGTACTTGTAGCTAATATTGTCACATGTTCCTTCCTACCCATCCCTATATACCTGTCATTTTGCTCATTACCCACCTCAGTCTTTAATCGACCCTCGCCGCATAAACATCTAATATTCCGCTTCCCTGTTATGCTTACCGCATCCGCAAATAATCCCACATACCGCAAGTTAAAGTATCGTGACTAATACAGTCCTACAAGTGCATGTATAAACCCAGTCAAGATAGCAGAGAGTACCAAAAGGGTCCGCAGTAAGTCCTTTTTTCCTTTCCTTATTGCATTCTTTCAAGTTAGTGCATTGGTCAAAACACATGAAAAACACTCAAGGTCCTTCGACACCCGCATCTACATAAATCATACACCAAATAATAATAAAATAATAAGTAATTTGGAGATTTCGAAAAAAGTTTTTATATTACATTACATATACATTTGACTGGGGTAGTTTCATCGTTAATTCATCTACCAAATATAAGAGCGCCCCAGATTTAGTTCAGTTGTCGATTCTTTGGGTAAGACGCCATCCTCGCGTTACTAGCGCCGCCCGCCAGTCATACCACCCAATTTATTTTTTCACTATTAGGTAAACCATTATCCAAAATCTAGATTGAGGAATTCTTGGGTGACACCATGTTCATTCTTGGGGTGACACCACGTTATCCGTACCGGATGCCACTCACGCTAGCTACGCCACTGTTTACGCATGCGGTTATTTATCAATTGCACAAAATATTCACGACGTTTTTTAAAAGGGCTGTTAATATGAAAAACATCAAAAACCCGAGACATTGAAGTTTGGGTCAAATCAAGTGAAAATAAAAGATTCAAGAAGTTCTGCTGGTCCTATCACTACATATGTTCGGAATATTGTCAATACAGTGAATGTTATAATATAGTGGACACGTTCACACAATAGGTTGGGAGAAGGTTAAGTTGATTCTTTGGAAAGGAGTATGGAAAGTTTCGGGGTTTCTTATTGTGACGAAGATGGAAGAATCTACATGGTTCTGTATTATTTTGTAAAAAAATTTTGCCATTCAGCGCAATTAAGATTTGTTGACATTTGAAAGGTTATCGAACTGCTCCACCGGCATCGTCAGTGATTTTTATTTATTTATTTATGTGCTAGCTGACCCGGTCACGCGTTGCTGTGGCTAATAAAACACAACGTCATCTACTGGATGGTTATCCAACCTTTATAACCACCGCCGTCTTTGAGTTTATCGCAAAGAGACAGACAGACTTTAATTTATAATACGTAGAGACGGTGTGAAATATTATAATAATGTGCATGAAATGCTTGGGGTAACTAACGTATTTAAGTTAATAAGGATTAATACCGTATCCGTCTAAATAACTTTTCTATTACCGCAATGCACGTCACCATTTTTTTAGAAGATAGAATGGGCATAGTAAGCTATCCGTAAAAGATAGATATATGCCTTCGCGGACTTTTTTGTTTATCTATAAAAGAGGAATATCCCACCAAGCATTATTTTGTTATATCCCAAAAGGATTAGGCAGCGTTTTCAATGAATGCTACCAGGCGGCTTGACTTTTTCCGACACTTTTAACAATTATCGTTATGTTTCAACCAATTTACACAAATCCTTGACAAATTATATACCTAAACCTTCCCCACGAAACACTCTATCTATTGGTGAAAACCGCATGAAAATCCGTTCAGTAGTTTTCGAGTTTATCGCGAACAGACAGACAGACAGACAGACAGACGACGCGGGGGACTTTAATTTATAATATGTAGAGATAGAGATAGAGAAGAGATGTAGAGATGTAGAGATTGATTAACGCCATTTCTCGGGGTTTTACGTATATGAATGGTAAGAAATATACAGTATTTATTGTACATAACTGAATTGCCGCAGTAACAATATTTTATATTTGTTTAAAGATAAATTGAAGATGTTCACTGACTTCGTATAATTGATTACCTCCATAATACTGGGCAAAGAGAGATACATGTGGTAAACGAGCTTGAAAAAAACGATCTTGAAAAAAAATCATTTGTCAGATATTTGGTTTAAAATTGTGTAATTTCTACTATTTAAGAAATTCTAAAAATTATAGTACTTTATTAAAATTAAATAGTCATAAATACATTGGGAATTCATATGTCAAATATTAGTTTATAAAATGTGTAAATTCTAATTATGCAATTGTAAATGTTCTCTAAAATGGACTGGAAAGAATCTCCTACTTGTGATCTCACCAAAGAAACCACTCATTCACTCTGAATGCAATTATTAATGTTCTCCAAAATGACTTTGAAAAAAAAATCACATCTTTGCGATTCTTTCAAAGATAAAGAAACTATCCCTTCGTTCAGAATTCAATTTTTAATGTTCTCAAAAGTTGTCTTGACAGAAGCAAATTCCTGTGATATCTTGAACGAAACCATTCCCTTGTTAAGAATGTTATGAACTAATTATACAACTTGGCTGTCCTGAAACGGCTGTCCTCCCCAGTTGGACAAAGTATCATTTTGTAATGTATTGTAATATATATGCATGTATAAGTAAATAAATAAAATAAATAAATAAAGTTAGTCCCAGAATTTCTGCACTGAAATAAATCCTGACTTCTAGTATTTCGTGGTGGTATCCGGAAGCTTATCAATTCAAGCAATACCGGACTATCAACTAAATCATTTAGAATTTTAAATAGAAATACCAAGTCAGGAAAATTCTTCTGTCTGAAAATTTGAGCATATTCATATTATTTAACAGAGTGTCGTAATTTAACATAGTTGCTTGAATAGGTACCAATTTTAAAATCTAGAAAACGTAAGAATTTGTTTTGTATTCTTTCAACAGCTTGTACATGTATATTATAAAGTGGGTTCCAGATGGGAGAATTGTACTCAAGTTGACTTCTTACGTAAGCAAAATATAACAATTTAATACATTTTATATATTTATTATGTCTAGTTAGCCTAGTTATAAATCCCAACGTTTTTAAGATCTTATTAGAGATTTCTGTTATGTGGTTAACACATGGAAGATTTGATTGAAAAGTGATGCCAAGTCTTTAATTAGTCTCAAGAGCATTGTTATCAATGTAGTAATTAAAGATCTTTGGATTTTTTTATCCGAGAAACAGTACCTATTTAACATTTTTAGATATTTAAGTAAAATCTGTAGAATAGTCTTACAATATTAGGCAGAAACCATACGGTAGAGCCGATTAGCGCCGAAATATTTGACAGAATCCATTTGAACACGGTGCAAAGCTGAGAAGCCGAGCCAGTTTGATCATTTCGGGTGATGCCAGCCGCAAAAATGAAAATCGGTAGTTGTCAATTATTTATATAGGTTTGTTGTTATATTTCTGGCGGCTGGAAAACTTCAATGACAAAACTTTTCCCAGAATATTTTAGGAAAAGCATCAATCACTAAGTACGTCACTATCGTGAACAACTCGAACTCGTGAACTGAAATTGTATACTAAGTACACAAATGTTCAGCAAATACACCGGTAATCTGTTACATGTTGGTCATAATGGTTGGGTAATGGCGTTGTCAGTAGATAGCGTTGTATTTCGTTATTTATGTTTCGTGTGGCCGGGTAAGCTAGTAAATAATTTTGGTAAATGAAATATTTTTGTTTTTTTTTTGGGGTGTTGTGCCGTGTTGTGCTACCTTCTCCTTTAGCCAACGTTTCGGATATCGTTAAAGTGTCCATCATCAGGGTAGATGTGTTGCAACGATGTCCGAAATGTTGGCTAAAGGAGAAGGTAGCGCAACACGGCATAACACCCCAAAAATAAACAACAAAATTACTTTTGGCCGTGAAGATCTAAAATCGTTAATAGAATATTATAATAATTTTTTAACAAATATTCAGCAAAGAAAGAAACAGTGGAGGAATATTTTCGTTATTTGTTTTTGGGGTATTATGCCGTGTTGCGCTACCTCCTTCTTTAGCCAACGTTTCGGACATCGTTGCAGTGTCCATCATCAGGGCAGATCCGGCAGATCATCACATCTACCGGATCTGCCGGATCTGCCCTGATAATAGACACTGCAACGATGTCCGAAACGTTGGCTAAAGAAGGAGGTAGCGCAACACGGCATAATACCCCAAAAACAAATAACGAAAATGCTTTTGGCCGTGAAAATCTTAAAACTTATCAGTGGAGGAATATTTCCTCCGTGTGCCATACCGTCACATGCCATAATTGTCGAATTCATACTAGGCAGTATGAATTCGACAATTTATGGAAAGCCGATGGCTCGGGGATTTACCACATATGATTGAGGCGAGCCACGACTTTTTTCCACCGAGTCGAGCCAAAAAGTCGTGGCTCGGCTTGGTGGATTTCGGATTCGCCGAATATCATGTTGCTGGGCCAATTCAAGCGACCCGAGTTTCCCCATTCACGTAGAGCCTTGGCTCGGCGCGAGGCTATTTGGATATCTGGATATGAGGCCATTAAGCTATCCAGGTCAAGCTATTGGTCCAGCTTAATGTTATTTCCATTTTTCTTTGTGTTTCACAGAAAATGCTGAAAAATACGAATCTAATCAAGAGATCACACATTAATTATGTTTCAACATTATTATTTCGAAATTTTTCTCTTATCAATCAAATATAATGTGATTTTGATAGTATAAGGTCACAAACTGAAATAAATTGATTGATAATATTTACAGTAGGTACTAGATTTTCTATCCGGCTTCGTACGATGATTGAAAAAAACAAAATGGCGGCTTGTCCTATAGATAGTTCAAAAGTATTTCAAAACGCCGAAGTTCAAGGATGCCGTAAAAAATAGGGTGCAAGGACGAAATTGCACAAATGACCAAGATTACACACAAATGACATACGGACGAAATTACACATAGAGAGAATTATTTATTTTACTTAACTACTAGATGGAGCCGATCCGGAGGCAGGCTCGGCGGAGAACATCTATTGAAGAGCACTTTTTAACTCCTGTGTTCCTGTGAAGGAGCGGTGTTATAAGTTTGACATGTGTCAGGGTGTGTCTGTCGGTGTGTCTGTCTTTGGAATCGTAGCTCCTAAACGAATGAACGATTATGATGCGTTTTTCTTTGTTTGAAGGCTGACGTGATCGAGTTGGTTCTAGCTACAATTCATGAAAATTCAGGCGTTTCAGGGTCATCAGCTCTTTTTTTTGTGTTGGGGGTTCCTAAAAACTTTGAAAATTTTACTTATCAAATACTAGCTGACCCGGCCACGCGTTGCTGTGGCTAACGAAATACAACGCCATCTACCGGATGGTTACCCAAATTTTTAACTCACACCGCCATCTGTTAATTAGCATACAAATCAAATAAATCGGTCGCTCCATTTATATTATTATAGCGAGTTCCCGGTAAGCGTTGCCATGCTACTTAATAAAGAAATTGTTTCTCCTTACGTGTCCTTTACCATTCGTCTCGTTCCCTTTCCGCCTCTCCTTCCTCTCCCGCGTCCCCTTCCCTCTCGCGTTCCCACTCCGCCTTCCCTCTCCCCACTCCCCTCGCCAGCTTCCCCGTCCCGTGAACTCCCCCCCCCCGGAGTTCCCCTCCCCCCTCCCGAGTTTCTCTCCCGCCTTTTGGGTTCCTATCCCTCTTCTCGCATTCCATTCATTCAGTCCCAGTACATTCAGTTTTTAAATAGCTCGCTTTTTTTTTTTTACAGTGAATATCACACAAGAATCTCAACTGCTCCCGTCTGGAGCCAGTGAGACTATGGCATCCCCAAATGGGGTATGTTGTGAGGCTGAAGGTAGTGGGGAGGGGAAGGAGGTGGGGAAGAGGAAGGTCGGAAGTACCTGGCTATTCAGATCTGGTCACCAAACACGGCTAAAGCCATTTTCAAGCAACGTTTCAATTCTGAATGGTGGTCTTACACCAGGGCGATACTGATAGTATCTTCCACTCTGGAACATGCCGCAAATATACTATATATTATTTTAAATGAATTAATTGTGAAATAACACAAATTAATCAAATAAAATTTATTTGCGCATGCCGGGTTCGAACCCGCGACCTCCGGATTGTGAGTCATGAGTCTTACCCACTGGACTACGGAGGTCGGCTTGCCACCTATTGCAATTTTTTAATACAAATTTCATAATGCCAGAGCGCACCACATATTGAAACCTTCGCGGGCATGCACAATCCCCAAAATTTGAATGAAATAGGTAAAGTCGTTCAGAAGTTATGCGAGTAGATACATTTAGGCGATTCGTTTTTATTTATATAGATAGATAGTTATTCAAATTGTGCATGAACAAAAACTTGGCATCACTATTGAAACGGTTGTAAGTGTAGACATATGCACTAATACCCGCAATATTGGTGTGTATGTCAATTAAATGATTTAACATAAAGTGCGTGGTGTTTTGGTCTACTCTAATTGCGCGACCTATAATTTTTCCTTTTTTCAAATCCATAGATTTTATCTCAAAATATTTATGGTTACCACGCCCCCGACTGCAAAGTTAAGTGTGTCGATCTGTAAGATTTTAGCTTCAAATAATATTATCGTTATTTATAATTTACTTACCATTATTTAATTGTCTTCTCGCTCTTATATGAAGAAGAATTGCAAATATGCACCAGACTACTAATACCAGAAAACCAAACACCAACATTAACATTTTACTTAACGAAACCAACTTTCATATTGGTCAAAACATGGCTGATATAATGTCCAACTTCATGCAGAAGAGCACCAGAAACAAGAGAGGAAGAGTAGAAATATTGCTGAACTGACTGCCCATAGACAATAGTGATTTGTTATCAGTATTGACGTCACGATTATCTAATTTTTCGCGTATTTTCACAGATTTAATATCTCATCAATTTTTTTTTTAATTACTAAATCTTATCTTATTTTAATTACAGTGTGTAGCGAATTTTGTAGTATTATTATATTTTCCTCATTATGTTTGGCTCATTTCACACTCCGAGGATTTTCTTGGTCATCAATTCAAGATACGGATAAAGAAATGAGAACTTAAATTTACTTTTACCAAATGTGTTTATTTTTAAAACAATTTGTAAAATTGAAATGCATTCCCGAAGTTCTTTAATCGCAGTTATTGAGATTACTTGAAAAATATGTTCAGCAAAACTCCAAAAAAGATCGAGGTTTGTCGAGATAACAAATTGCTTTATTTCAAATCACTACTTAACTAAACCAGTCTTTCGTACTCCAGGAGGCTCTAAGTTATTCTGAAGCTGGGTACCCAAACACTGTAGGAGCCCAGTCATCTTTCGTGCATTAGACGCGAACGACGATAGCCGACCCTCTCCTAAGATACATTAACTGACATCTGTTGAGATGCCTATTTTAGTAAAGATAATAATTATCTTTACTAACGAATTCTGTTAAAGGATGTTGAAACTACATGTATAAATCTACGAGTATATACCACAGTATTAATAGAACAAGAGCAGATGGAATGAAAATGAGGTAAATTAATAATGAAACGACCAATTCTAAATCTGGTAAAAAATCGATGGTGGACATAAAAATGGTTCCTACTTACGAGTACATGCTAAAAACTCCAACAAAAATCTTGAACATGCACGAGGTAGGTAAATTATAACACATTTGAAAAAGTGTCTAACTAAATATTGTAACAAAATATTCAATTTTGGAAACCAGTCCGAACTTTTGTTTTCCGAACTTAGGATTTGTCTCGTAAATGATTTTTTTTTTCAAATATTTGATCTAAATTAGCAAAACAAATTATACTATGGTCAGATAAGTTTTAAGATTTTCACGGCCAAAAGCATTTTCGTTATTTGTTTTTGGGGTGTCATGCCGTGTTGTGTGTCACACATCTACCGGATCTGCCGGATCTGCCCTGATGATGGACACTGCAACGATGTCCGAAACGTTGGCTAAAGAATGAGGTAGCGCAACACGGCATAACACCCCAAAAACAAATAACGAAAAAAAAATTATACTATGTGTTAATGAAGGATACGGTTGAACCAAACGAAGTTCACAATTTAGAAAAGGAACATAATTTCAAACAAATAATCGCTGATGAAATGAAAAACATAATTACTTTTTTAAAAGAAAATGTATTATCAGGGGGTGATGTAATCTCAACCAATGGAATAAATCATCTCGGTGAAGAAATTGCCTTATCACTGACACTCCAAAAAGACTAAACTAACTAAAAGCACATTTCCCAAGTCCCTTTGAGAAACTACCGTTATGGTCATATACAAACAAGGATGTAAAAATGGTATCAATAACTGTAAATCGACCGTATCAGTAACCGTAAATAACCGTAAAGCCTTAAAATTTTGGATAAAGGACTAAAAAACAACTTATGCTGCATTTAGAAGACAATATCGTAAATATAGGCATGGTTTTAAATAAAACTTGAGTATTGTCTACGCCATAGACGATATTATAATATCACAAATAATACGATGACAAAAAGCTTAGAAAGGGGAAATAATTTTTTGACAATTTTTACATACGTGCAAAAGGCCATTGATATGATAGACTATAAAATCCTTTTCAGGAAACTTAAAACAATTGGGACGTCAATAACAATTCTAAACCTATTAAAAATTACGTGTCAGAATGTTCACGCTGTGTTAAAATTAAAAAGCGAAATTGTAAACCTTTCTCAATCAAATACGGTGTACCACAAGGATGTGTCTCTTGACCTTTTTTTATTTCAGATATACGTCAATATCTGCAATATTGTGACAAAATGATTGTCTAACCACTCACAAAGAAGCTTAACACGGGATTTTCCTTCTCATTTATGCTGTTAACAAAACTAAATATTTTTTGAGGTTTACTATAACGGCCAGAGGATAGCCACTATTTGATTATGATCTCAAATTACATGAGTTTCAAGGAAAAAAAAAATTCCCCACCAAAAGACACTCTAGAAGCATAAAATATCTTGGTACTGAAATCGATGAAAATCTTCGATGTGACTACCATATAAATAGCATTACAAAGAAACTCACAAAGCTCATGTACTTCTTTAGAAACATACACAATATACTAAATAAAAATGTTCTGCATAAAGACCACTATGCTCTTTGCCAAACACGTATAGAATAATACGATAATTTTATTTTAATTTAATTTTATTTTATTTTTTATTATTATTGTACAACAGAATAATTCCAATTACAGTGCAATTTAGTTACCCTATCAGCATTTAGGCAAGTGACTCTTCAATAATGTTTTTACGGCATATAAAGAACAGTCACTTACATCCAAATGGTTTGCAATTTCATTTAACAGCACCACTCCCCTCGTCATGCTATGCTTTGCAAAGACGTTAATGTTAAGATGATGGAAGTATATGGGAATATTGGATGGGATTTTCCACAAACACCCACACGAAGCAGCTCGTTAAAACACAAAAAGGAATTTAAAAAATAATCCTTGTATAACCCATAAGACCGTCTTCAAAGGGGATTGTAATTTATATATTAACTAGCGAGTTCCCGGCATGCGTTGCAATGCCACTAATAAAGAAATTGATTCTGTCTGCGTGTCTTTTCCCATTCGTCTCGTCCCCCTTCCCCCTCCCTTCCTCTCCCACATCCGCTTCCTCTCACGCGTTCCCCCTCCACCTTCCCCGCTTTCCCTCGCCCTCTCCCACGAACCCCGCATTCAATGTATTTAGTCCCGGTACATTGCAGGAATATTTATTTTTATTTAAGTACATAAAACAGGCATGTTGCCCAAAAATTTATATACATGGATGATTTAAATACAGTGTACAACAGAAATTATAACAAAAATAGTTACAAAAATAATTAGCTAATTATGTAAAAATGAATGACAATATCTCTTCTCTACATCTCTACATCTTCTCTATCTCTACATCTCTATATCTACATATTATAAATTAAAGACCTCCGCATCGTCTGTCTGTTCGCGATAACTACTGAACGGATTTTCATGCGGTTTTCACCAATAGTGTTTCGTGAGGAAGGTTTAGGTATGTAATTTGTCAAGGATTGAAACATTAAAAAAAAGGGTTGAAACATAACGATAATTGTTAGAAGTGTCGAAAAGTCAAGCCGCCTGGGAGCTTTCATCGAAAACGCTGCCTAATCCTTTTGGGATATAACAAAACAATGCATGGTGGGATATTCCTCTTTTATAGATCTACAAAAAAGTCCGCGAAGGCATATATCTATCTTTTACGGATAGCTTACTATACCCATTCTATCTTCTAAAAAAATGGTCATGAACATTGCGGTAATTGAAAAGTTATTTGGACGGATACAATATTAATCCTTATTAACTGAAATACGTTAGTTACCCCAAGCATTTCATGCACATTCTTATAATCTTTCACACCATCTCTACGTATTATAAATTAAATGGTTTGCATAATTTCATTATCAAATTGTGACAGAATCAATATTTTTGACAGTTTCGTCAGAGTTTTTTTAATGGTCAAAAAAACTTTTAGAATTTATGGTCATGTGGTTGTAATAATCCAGAAACCTTCACGGGGTAGAAAGAAGCTATATTGAAAGTTTCAAACATTTCCTATGCTTAAGGTTCCGCAACCGGTCTCGAAAAGAAGAAGATGGAGAGATACGAAATTACGAATGTAAGAGGAGAGCGCCAACATTTACAGCGACAAAATCGATGCGAAAATTGCGAAAATGTTTAATAAAACACGACTCGTTTAAAATAGAGCAAAAATCTTGCGAGCATTGTCTTAAACAGCATTTAAAGAAACACTGTGATTTTTTTCATACACATAACGTGTTTATAATAATTTTTGGAGCAAACTTTGCGATTTTTTTCTATCGAGGGCATTTTATATAATTTGCGTTTCGGCGCTGGCAATGAGTAGATATTATCTTCAAGAATAAAATATATATTTTTAAGAGCTTTAAAACTTAACGTGTACGAGAGATATGTAAGAAATCGGTCGAAATTCGGGTTGCGGGCCCTTAATATAGCAATGCATAGACAAATCACATACATAGAAACGTTGATTTTTATGTATGAAGATGACACTACACTTACACTGGAATAACATGGTTCAATCATCTAGCGACAGAGCTGAGGTTAGAACATGATCATAATAAATTTAAAAATAAAATAAACTATTATGTCTTAAATAATTTAACTAATTAGAATCAATTGACGCCTTATTTTTCTTATTCTATTACTTTTTAGTGTATCTGGTACTTTTTAAAATTTTATTTTATTTTAAATAATTTGTTCTGAATATTTAACTTTATATTATTACAAGCTGGTCCCGGCATGCGTTGCTAGGCCATTTAATAAAGAAATTATTTCCCCGCGCGTGTCCTTTCCCATTCGTCCAGTTCCCCATCCGCCTTCCCTTTTTTTCTCCCGTTCCCACTCCGTCACCTCCATCTTCCCTCTCCCCACTCCACTCCCCCCTTCCCCCGTCCCGCGAACCAACCTCCCAAGTTCCCCTCCCCCTCATACGTCCCTTTCCCCTCCCGCGTTCCCCTTCCACCTTCCCCGCCTTTCCTCTTCCCTTTCCCGCTCCCTCGTCCAACCCTCCTCCCGCGTTCCGTATATTCAATCCCAGTACATTCAGTTTTTAAACAGCCCGCCTGCCTCCTTTTACAATTTTTATTCAAATTTCCATTTTTCACGTGTATTAAATTTGGTACCTAACATAGGTACCTATTTAAAATATCTAAAATTCTTGATTCGATTCAAACTATTAGGGGAGTACCTACTTTAAATAAATTTATCAACTTAAAGATTTTCAAAAATAGAATCCTGATTAAAAATGTCATTCTCAAACACGCGAACTGTCAAACGTGCGATAGTCGTTAGGTTTTCTGAAATTATCCAATTTTCTGCGCAATTTTCTTAATTATTCTCTCCGTAAGAACCATCCTCGTACTTCAAGGAATATTCTAAAAAAAGAATTAGCGAAATCGGTTCAGCTGCTCTCGAGATTAGCGCTTAGCAACACATTCAGCGATTCATTTTTATATATAAGAAGATATACAAAAAGTTCTTTTCACTATTATATGTAAATTTTTTGTTTTAATTTTTTCTTCACACTGAATGTTAAGTTATAATTTTTAGTTATTTATTAATTTTTATTTTTTCCCCTTTACACACGAGTTTCTAACTCTCGCAAAGGTAAATATGTCTAGTTTATAATTTGAAATATATATTATCATGTTAATTTAAGTAGCTTTATGATTGTATTAGATAAATAAAATTTAAAAAAAATTATAAATAACATTAATAAGAATAAATAATCATTAACCCCTTATAAGCACCTGCCTAATTCTCATGACCTTTAGTATAATTATAATTACTTACATCTGTTTCTCACATTTATAATTACGATGATAGTCAAGAGAACGAACCACACTGTAATAAATATTGCTATGAAAAATTCCATTTTTAATACAACTTGTTTCACAAATAACTAACTGTGCACAAGAAACCACTTTCCGGAGAAAAACTACTGTCACATCTGCCGGAATAAATTGAATCGTACACTAAATTAAAATACAAAAAAACATTTTGCCAATGAAACTGATAAGTTGTGCAGTTATTTATCTTGGACTATAAATTTATATTGACTTTTTATAATACGTGCTAAGATGTCACAATTTTGATAATAATGAAAACATTTTTTTTGACTTCTAATCTCCTTTTATCTCATTTTTTCTTCTACTAATCCGACGCTTTATATTGATGTTGTCATTTTTATGTTTTACTAGCTGGTTCCCGGCATGCGTTGCTATGCCATTTAGAAATTGTTTCTCCCTGCGTGCCCTTTCCTATTCGTCCCGTTCCCCTTCCTCTCCTGCGTCCCATTCCCCTTTCGCGTTCCCACTCCGTCTCCTCCACCTTCCCTCTCCCCACTCCATCCCTCCCGTTCCCCCGTCCCGCGAACCCCCCTCCCGAGTTTCCCTCCCCCCTCCTGGGTTCCCCTCCGCGCTCCCAGTTCCTCTCACCCTCCCGCATTTCATACATTCATTCCCGGTACATTCAGTTTTTAAAGAGCTCGCGTGCCACCTATTGCAATTTTTTATAAAAATTTCATAATGCCAGAACTCAACAGTAGCTTTATACAAACCTCGTCCTGACATTAAAGAACCCAAAAAAAAGAATTATCCAATTTGGTGCAGTTGTTCGGAAGTTATGCGCGTACATACATTTCGGCGATTCATTTTTATTTATATAGATAGATTTAAAACTACTTATCACTCTCTCTTTCTCTCTCTCTCCGATGGCGCTACACAGCCCAAATCGAGCCTTGGCCTCCCGCAACATTCGCCTCCGTCCTCAGCGGCTGACTTCCAGTTTGTTACCTGGAGAAGCTGTGCTGCATCCCCTCTTACCTCGTTTTCCCACCTCATTATGGGTCTTCCCAC
This sequence comes from Limnephilus rhombicus, assembly GCA_929108145.2. Taxonomy (NCBI): domain Eukaryota; kingdom Metazoa; phylum Arthropoda; class Insecta; order Trichoptera; family Limnephilidae; genus Limnephilus; species Limnephilus rhombicus. The sequence goes on along the minus strand of OV815288.1, from coordinate 4,570,427 downwards.
TTTTCTCCTTCCATCTGGGTATCCAGTCATAATTCTTTTTGGGACGCGTGTGTCCGGCGTTCTCTGAACATGCCCAGCCCATCTCACCCCGAGGGGTCTCATATGGGCTAAGATTGTAGGGACCTGGTATATAACATACAGTTCTTTGTTCTGCCGGATGCGCCACTTTCCCCCCTTTTTCACGGGTCTACATATTCTTCTCAACACTTTTCTTTCAAGTATCCAGCATTTCAGCCATCTTTCCCGTCAGTGTCAGCGCCTCACATCCATATGTGAACAATGGTATTATATACGGTTATTTTGGTTTTCCTGTGGACGCTGACGCTGACGCTGGCACTGGCATCAAAGAGAAGTAGGCTAGAGTGGGGATGGTTGAAACACTTTTACTTTAACTATTTGTAGTAATATTTCGTTTATATTTATGGATAAGATGTTTATACTAGATGATGTATGATCTATCTAGTTATCAAATTAAATTTATTGGAAGGCCACAACTCGTACAGGTAAGCTACAATAACCACTTAAAGACGATGGGGAAATCTGTTTCAATTATCCCCATAGTGTGGACGATTGACACAGTATGTGGGGATAATTGAAACACTCTAAATGTCTTTGGAATAATTGGAGTAATTTTAACCAATGTTAAGCATTTTCATTATTATAACAGTACTCAATGAGATCATGAATAGTGATTAAAAATATTACAACTTGTAAATTTTACAAGTATTTTAAAAACTTCAAACATAAATGTCTTGAAATAAAACAACTTTAAATATATTTTTTATTATTTGTGTTTTAGAGCTCTTAGTTATACTAACTATGAGTATTTCGCATAATCAACATAGTTTTACTGCGAAATTATCGTGGAGCAGAGTAGAACGGTACAAAAAAATAAGTTTTTTGCTTTCATACAAAAGTGCTTGTTTCAACCATCACACTGTTTCAATCATAACAATGTAGAATTTACCTCTAAATTGAGAGAATTTTTTCTGTGTAAAATTCAACAATTAAGAAGTCGAAAAAATAGAAAATAATTGAATTTGTGGTTTGCGATGTGACATCATTATACAAAATAGGGCAATATTTTAGACCAAAAAACTTTAAATAATCGGTTAAGGGGCATTCAAATCTATTAAACAAGTAAATAGTAGATAACTATTTTTTTTTTACATGAGCTCCACACAGGAGGTCCTGAGGAACATAATTTCCCTCAGGGCCTACGTCATCTTTATGCTCACCTATGATGCTGTGTGGAGGGTTTTTTTAAGGAAAGGAACGAGAGGAGAGTTCTGGGAAGGAAAAGGGTTTAAGGGGTGGGTAGGAATCTTGGGTTCAGCATGTCCTGGTCATCCGCCTCCAAGACCTAGACAAACCTCACCCCATGAACCCGGAATCCCCTGCTAAATCACCAAACGTAGCGAACCACTTGGGGTGACCTATGGCAGAGGTGTTGGTTATCCAATAAAGAAAAATCTGAGGATGCAATTCACATGCGGTATAAGTGAAACACACAGAAATCTAAATTAGACAAGAGTAGAGAGACTACGAAGCACTTTTTTTATCAATGTGAAGGATGATTTTTTTCAGATTTTTGTCGGATTCCAGTGCACCTTTTTCTATACATTTGGTCATCTTACTCGTATTTGTGGTTTCTTCTTCAGAGTCGTAAGATGTAGTTTTCTCTAGCCTATTCATTTTGGAATGGTTTGAAGATTAAATATTGATTTTACATTTTTTTTTGATTTCATAGGTTTCGACCGCGATGAATGATAATCAAGTTGTAAAAGAACTTTGTGGTCTCTAGACGGAATGGTATGGCTTTGAAAATGAATCAGAAATTTGGTAAAATTTTCTTCTTGCATCCAGCCAGATATGTTTGCGGTACCGATACTACCAATCGGATCATCTTTTAAGAAATGGCTTAATTGACACGTGGGAATATGAGCATCGGCGGAATTGAGTTGCCAATTACGTTTGCTGCTACAGACAGTTACGAGAGTTCCTCGTTCGGCACCTACTTGCCGAGTTCCTCTCCTGGCTACAACCCGTTTAGGTTTTTGAACAGTTGTGACACCGATCTGGAAAACATAGTCTCCACCTAAACTCAAACGAGAATAGGAAACACCTGATAAACTTTGCAGCATCTCACGATATGGTCATAGGTAGTACGTTATTTCCACACAAAAATATACATAAAGCCACGTGGAAACACCCAAATGGCAGAACCAATAACCAAATAGACCATATACTTATTAGTGCCAGACATAAATCAAATTTACTAGATGTCCGCACCTATAAGGGAGCTAATATTGACTCTGACCACTTTCTCGTTGCAAGTCGACTGCGGTTTAAAATATCAAATGCTGGTAAAACAAGAAGGTCTAAAATCACAAAATTTAATACGAACAAATTACAAGTCCCCGAAACCAAAATGGAATTTCGAACTACGCTCAACAGGATAGCGCAGTGTGACACACAAGATATCAACTCACAATGGACGACCTGCAAAAACCTTTTAACAAGAGCTGCTCTCGAAACCCTGGGAAAAGAAATCCCTATAAGAAGAAACCATTGGTTTGACTCGCAGAGTGCGCAGAGGTAACGAAAAAGTAAAATGAACTCTATCAAAAAACGTTACAACAAGGCTGCACAAGACAACTTATGGACACCTATAGGGAAACAAGGAAGAGAGAAAAGAAGATGCACGGGAAAAAGAAACACGAATATTTACAAAAAGAAATTAGAGAAGCTGAAGCACTCAGGCTTAAATATGAGAGTAGGCTTTTCTACAAAAAAGTAAATAACATGAGAGCAGAGTTTAAGCCAAAAATAAATATATGCAAGGACGAGAACGGAGTGATACTGAGTGAAAAGCCTGACATCCTGAGGAGATGGGTGAGGCACTTATACGGTTACGGATACGGTTCTCAATAACAAATCGGTAGAGGTGGAGCACAACACGGTGGAGAGCACGGGAGATGACTTGCACATTGACAATGCTGAACCCCCTTCACTGGAGGAAGTGAAGCAGGCAATAAGACAGCTGAGAAACAACAAATCCCCCGGGTCAGACGAGCTGGTGGCTGAATTATTTAAAGCAGCAGGTGGAGCAGCGCCGGATCTGCCATACGTTCAAAAACGTGCAAAAACCAGGCGCCAACTCCGAAGGGGCGCCGTGAGAAAATAAATATTGTATTAAAATTTAGTTATAATATTTATTTATTTTATTTATTTATTTATATCTATATATTACAGTTTACACCTTATTGTTAACATTTTTACATATGTAATATATATTTTGAAAACATTTTTACATATTAATATTACATTTCATTATGTTGTGTGTTAGGTAGGTTTGAGAAGATGAAACTGTTGGTTGGTAATATTGTATGTTTCGTGAACACCTCACTAGGAGAACCTGTGCTGAGGTGTTTACGTGTTTATGATTAAGTGTGACAGGTACAGGTATTTATGTGTTGTAGTAGAAAGTTAGTTTTTTTTTCTTTTTTTCTTTTTTTTTACATTTTAATGTTAATTGTACATAGATTACTTAGAAGAAAAAAATATATGTATAAGGTATACATGTATATTATATGTACATATGAATAGTTGGTAAATTCTTGATAGACATGTTTATTTATTTTGCACTTGTTATAGTTTGGTTATGTTTGGTTAGGGATTAAAGTATTTTGAATAAAGTGAATATCTTGATTTTTGATCCAGGCTGTGATATGTTTTTTGTGGATGTTTGTAGATGTATTTGCAATTAGTTGTTGTTTCAGAGTAATGGGCATATAATTAAAAAGTTTGGTTGCATAATACTGAAAATGTCTTTGTCCGTGTGTGGTGTGTGTTATTGGTATGTTCAGGGTTATATTTGTTAATGACCTGGTTTTTATTATTATTTTGGGTTGAATTGGAATATGGAGTTTGTTTTGGAGGAAGTATAGCAGAGCAGATTTGGCATAAAGTTGTTTTATTGACATGACTTCTAATGTTTTGTATATTTCGGTTGAATCTGTGTAGAAAGGCACTTGCAGAATTAGTTTAATTATCGCCTTTTGTATCTTTTGAATTGGGTCAATTGCTACATTTGTAGCACTTCCCCAAGCCAGTATTCCATATGTCGCAATGGATTGAAAAAGTGCAAAGTATATGGATCTGAGTATTGTTAGTGGGAAAATGTTTTTAATGGATTTTATTAGGTGCATGACTCCTTTTAGTTTATTTGTGATGAAAGTTATGTGTTCAGTCCAGCGTAAGTGTGTATCAATAATAACCCCTAGGTATTTTGTTTGTTTGACCCTTTCTATATGCTCGCATTGACAATTGGAAGAAGTTTGTTCACAGTCATGCAGAAGCAGGTCTATGTTTGATGGAGGTTGACCTCTTTGTGTAATACTATGTGTGATGTATTTTGTTTTGATAGTATTGACGGTAAGCGTATTACTGTTTAGCCATTTTTTGACAACTGATAAACTTTTTTCGGCATTTACGAATACATCTTTCCATGTGGCAGCTTGACAAAGAAGAACTGTATCGTCAGCGAAGGTCACGATTTTACCTTCAATTTCAATGTCACATAGTTCGTTTATGTAGATGAGGAATAATAAAGGGCCAAGTACACTCCCCTGTGGGACTCCGTACGTAATTAAGAGTGGTTCACTTATCTTGTTATCAATTTTAACTTGTTGAGTTCGGTCAGACATGAAGCTTTTAATTAAGTTGAATTCTACTCCGTTAATACCTATGCTTTTTAACTTCTTGAAAAGTTTTTCGTGTGAGATTGTGTCGAAGGCTTTACATAGGTCTAAATAAATTGAAATAACTTTTTTCTTAGCATCAAGATTATGTGTGATGAAGTCCGTTACAGTAGCTATTGCATGTTCTGTGCTTCTGTTTTTCCTGAATCCATGTTGGTTTATCGACAGTATTTGTTTGGTTTCCAGATAGTGTTGAAGCTGTTTCTTAATAATTTTTTCCAAAATTTTTGAAAAGGTATTTAGAAGCGTAATGGGTCTGTAGTTGTTTATGTTATTTTTTTGTCCTGATTTAAAAATTGGAATGATAAGACCTTTTTTTAGTAAGCTGGGAAAAATTCCTTCTTTTAGACTAAGATTAATTAAGTATGTGAGTGGTTTGAGTAGTTGTTGGCTTACTGTTAAGATAGTTTTGGAGTCCATACCATCGGGTCCCGTTGTTGTGTTATTCTTTAGTGATTGAATTATTTTATTGGTGTCTTCTAGTGTAATATTTTGTAATTTGAAGTGTCTGTTCATATTTTCATTGCTGATGTTAGTGGCAGTGTTTTGTGGTTCCTGAATATCTTGGAGAGGCTGTGATTTTTTTATATTTTCAGCTAGGCTAGCTCCTATATTAGTGTAGTGCTTGTTAATATAATTGAGGATGCGTGTAGGATTGTCGTGGAAGTGGATTTCCTCATCATCAATAAGTAAATTTTTTATGGTATCATTTTTGTTCTTCTGTGAATGCGTACTTTCCCTCAAAATTGACCATACGCTTTTAGGGTCATAGTTTGCTGCTATAAGTTTGTTTTGATAATACAATTCTTTGGCTTTACGTATTATTAGAGAACAAATGTTTCTGTACCTTTTGTAGAAGAAATAAAGCGGAGTGTCGTAAGGGTTCAGTTTAACTTGTTTGTGTAGTTTGTCCCTTTTTTTAATGCTATTTATAATGCTTTGGGTAATCCATTTTTTAAGTCTTACTTTGCGGTGCGGGATAGGTATGTATATCGTTTTGGTATTTTGGGTAATGAGAATTTGTAGATGTGTTATGAAGAAATTCCAGGCCTCTTCTGCCGTGTTAAATTTTGTAAGATGTTCCCACGTTTGTTTTTCTAAGCATTGATTTAGATTAACATAATCAATTATTTTTTTGGCTGTATTATTTTGGAACGTTGATTTTCTAGTTGGCGAAGTTAGGCCTATCATAGTTGTGTAGTGATCTGTGATTGTGGATTCGTATACAGCACTACATATTTGACTTTTTGATTTAACCATAAAGTGATCTATACATGATTCTGAGTCTTTGGTTACTCTGGTAGGAGTGTTAATGGTGCTTATAATGCCATGTTCCAGAAGCATCAGTTGGTAATCAATATTTTGAGGGTGACCATTAGGAAGTATGTTTATGTTAAGATCACCAGCTATGATGATGTTTTTGTATGAAGTGAGTTTTTTAAGGTAAGAATCTAGAGCTATTATAAATGGTGAAATGTTATGTGTGGAAGGTGATCTGTATATAGCGAGGGCACACGTGTCTGAGTCGATGATTATTTGTAGACAGTTAGTATTTATCAAGTCGATTTCTGAAACAGAGGCGTTAAGACTATCATGTATGTACACAGCAATCCCATCATTTTGATTTTTGTTTTTTAATGAGTGATACGCAGTATAATTTATTTTATGTTTTTTTGTAAAAGCGGTTGATATCCAACATTCCGTTAGGATTATAATTTTGAAATCGGTTTTAAAGTTGTTTAAGAGTATGTCAAGTTCGTCATAGTTACGATTAAGTGATCTTATATTTTGGTTAAGTAGTGTCAGAGAACCTGGATAGTTAAAAATATCATCACATTGTTTTGAGTCACTGATTTTATGATGTTGATGAGAGCTATTTAAGTTAATTGAGAGTAAATCAGCCATGATGTTATGTAAATCAGAATAGTTTTGTAACGAAGTCTGAGTGACCTTCATTAGTTACATAATTTGTTTAAGTCATTTTCATGTTTTATTTGTATCGTTTTTTCCCCCGGCCCTTTCCGGACCAGCAGTTTTCCGGATTTAAACCAAACGAATTGGAAGTTTTTGACTTTTGCTGATTGTTTCGTTTTCCAAAGTAACTCTTTGTAGTACGGTGTTAGTACTTCACCTATGTATATGGGGGAGTTTGGAATTAATGTCTTGGCCGCGTTTTTGAGTGTTAAAAAGGAATCCCTAGTTTTCAGGCTGTGGAAGGCAGCACGGAGTTTGTCCGGGGTGTTGTGTTTCCGGTCCTGTGTTGAGGTCACCATTCGCAGATCCTGCTGTAACAGGGGCATTCCCAGGGAACTGGCGACCCGAAGTATCGCTTCGACAGGTGGTTCTCCCGGCTGCAACTTTACGCCCGCCATCTCTATGCTGTCAAAATGTTTTTCTTGCTCCAATTCTGCCAGACGACATTCTAGAGAAGAGATTCTGATGTTTTTATTTTCATTTTCCTCGCGTAGGTATTTGGTCTCTTTGTGAAGGTCTTCCATTTTTTTAAATCTTGTAAGCAGATCTTCGTATTGGTTGCAGATGAAATCACTGCTTCTCTTTAGTTCATTGATTTCATCTGTAAACATAATTTTTATTTCCGTAATTTTTGAATCGAAGTGTTTCGTAAGGCGCTCATAGAGGAAGTTACTTTCTTCATTAGATTTAGGTACGTCACTCCCATTCGTATTCTGCGGGGCGTCCTTGATCTTTTGTTTGGGAGCAGTCTTGTTTGAAGGTATGTCATTTTCATCTGCGTCGCAAGGTGTCGCTGGTTTTCTTTGTCTGCTCATTTTGAATTATTGTAGTGATTAGTTTTGTAGATAGATGGTGCTATTGTTATTTCTAATTATATTAATAAATGGATTAATTCCAATTATAATAATAAAAGAAGAAAATAACAAAAATTGGTTGGATTCACTCGGGTTCGAACTGAGATCGACAGAACCACAGTCAAATTCGATGACCACTGGGCTATTTCGCTAGGTATCGATATTGACTTTTATTCACAATATAAACTGTGGTGATCTGTTGATGTGAATATGGTTATTATGAATTATGTTGTATCGATCTCAATGTCACTGATATGAAATATATGTATTTTTTCACTTATTTAATAGTTTTTTTGCACAATAAATCTAGAATCACTGTTATTGGGATTCACTTAGTTTTTGTATGTGTTTTGAGAATTACACAGCCACAGTATAATAGTGATTTGTTGTTATTTACTTTTTATTAGTCACTGTATTCACTTGAGATTATCAAGTATGAAATTATGGATTTAGGTATCGGAATCACTTTGTATTTATACAAAAATACACGTAGTCACGCGTGGTAGTACGTTGAATATTTTCTGCACTCTTACTATTTCACAATGGCTTCTAATTAGATTTATTTTACTTTTTTTATCTCTGTTGATGAGAGTTCGCCCGACTGTCACGTAGGTAGTTTGTAGTATCCCAGTATTCCCTGAATCGTTTAAAAATTACCCATAGTAGGTAATAATTATTACGCTCTAGCAACACTTTCCAAAGAAACAGAATGCGCACGCATCAGGTTGGTATCAACGACTTACGAATTTATGGTCAGTTACAGAATTTTTTTACAAATTACATATATTTAGTTTAAACGTAAGATCTATTTTTCCATATATCTTTTACCGTCTTTTACGACGAATGGGTGCGATCCAAATTCAATAACCAATCACAGCGCGGTATTTTTGTCCGTAAGCCGTTGATACCACACGCCAGTGTTTAGTGTTTGTATGGTTATGGTGTTTGTTCGCTCAACACAGGGGAAATGCAAGGTACAAATTTGAGGTTATATTCTTATTATCACTGCTCACTCGCTCACTGTCTCTCGTCGGGACTGCCTGTCAGAAGCTGTAGATGCTATTCTTGTGTTGTACGTTGCCATGAGAACGTATTTGTATTTGCTTTTTCTAATATTCGCGTTGGGTATATACATTAACGCAGTAAATCTCAAGAATGTCTAATGGACCTATTAATAGTTCAGCGAAACCACCCGCATTGTCTCGTAACCTATATTTTAAATCATGGTACGGGCACAAACAAACAATTCGTTGTATTATTTTAAAGCAAAACTTGCAAAAAGAGTTTTTCCTAAAATAATTAAAATAGCACCATAATTTTATGTTTACCCAATAGATTTAGAGAGTATAGGGCTCCTGGCGATCCTCTCTTTTACAAAAAAACGAATATGAGAGCTACCGCCAGGTCACTTGGAAAAGTTGCACCCTTTATATGTCTTGATTTTATTTGATAAATTTGTGTAAAAAAAAAAAAATAAATAAATAAAAAAAAAATTGGGGTGATCATATTTTTTAATCAAAATAAAAATGTAGGGAGGGGGGGGCGCCATCGGTACCTACTGCACAGGGCGCCAGATTTCGTAGATCCGGCCCTGTTCTTAGGTATTATAGTTTTCGAGTAAATTGAGATGTTTTAATCATTAACTTGTTTCAATCGTCCACAGTCTATGTTTTGTCGGCTGATGTTATTCTTCTTCTGATTTCTGCTGGATCCTCATTGTTCTACCAATCTACTTATCACTGCTTAAAAAAACCATTATTTATGTAGAATTAAGAAATCCCACGGGTTTTGGGGAATTTTTATTAAGGGACGATAAATTGAAATAATGCTACTTTTTTACCATTTCAATTTTTTTAATTTTTATTATTTGGTATCAATTATCTTTGGTACTAGCAATCTTTGTATGTAAAAATGAATGTTTCTTTGTAAGCGTTTCTTTGTTTCCTGTAGCATTCATCGGATTGCGGTGAAACATTGCAGAGTTGTTGGGTGCGACTTTTTTGCTTTGATTTTTTTGCTCGCGAAGGTTTCTATATACAACGGTAATATTACCTTTTTCCTTCTCAGAACTTCTTCTCTTTCCTTTTTCTAAAAATACTCTCCAAACAGCATCCCCACAGTATTGAAAATCTTGGTGGTACTTAACGTTTGACAGCGACAGGGAGATCTCACTATTTCGATTTTCTACCGATTTACAACACATTTCTGTCGAACACTTTAAGTTATGTTCATAAAAAAGAAAAAAAGTGTATGTTATTTTATAAGATAATATCTACATATTTGTATTGTCGAAACGTTAATTATATGAAATTCCTTCTATAGAAAAAAAGCGCAAAGTATACTCCGAAAATTGCTAAAAACTCATTTTTTTTGTTGTTAAACATTTTACAGGTACGATAAAAAATCACAGTGTATCTTTTAAATGCAACTTGCCCTATTTTGAACGAGTCGTGTTTAATTAAACTTTCTAGGATATGGTTTTGTTCAGAAGGGGCCCAAATAATGGAGCTATATTCCAGGATGCTGCGGACAAGTGCTTCATATTACAGATTTTTATTATTATTTAGTAATTGAGTGTGACACCATTACTTTAAGATTATGTAGATCACAAAGACCACGATGGGATGGACACTGGACGAGTAAAAAAATTAAAGCCAGATGACAGAACACTAAAAGTTATGACTATGTTACAAGTAACAAACTAGAGACTAAAGGCAAATCGGGGAGAAGCTGAATTGATTGAGTAGAAGAGGAATAAAACCTAATAAGAAGAATTAAGAACTGAAAGTGAATGATGGGGAATCGGAGTCAGTGGAAAGCATTTTTGGAAATGACCTTTTTGACGAAGATTAAAAAATAAATACCGTAGACAGAACTTCTATTTCATCAGTTCTGGGGACAAGGACGATCGATAAAACCCTATATTAGTTAATCGATAAAACCCTATGTCATCTATGGTCAGTTATCAATATTTATGAGCACGGTCAACAATTGATAAGAGATATTCCGATCGACAAAATTTTAGCGCGGCCTCCTGAGTGTCAGTTAAGCTGACAAAATACAAATCATTTTGAATAATGTCAATCGTAATGCAAAATAAATGGCTTATCAATGAATGGAGGTTAACTAACAAAGCTCGTAATATTGAAAGAAATCGTATAAGCGATCCATAAACTTAATTGATTTATCTAAGACGCAATCAATTTATTCCGTTCAATCTTGGAGAAACAAATTGAATGATGTGAACTGTAGATACGAAGCCTTGTTCAAAATTTGCCCTCACAAAACAAAACTACTTGACACTACGTCGATGGTTCCGTTATTATACTATGTCGATGGTTGTAGCAAATAACCCGTAATAAAATAAGGATGGTAACGAAGGTTTTTAAAATTCGCTGTCATCATCGAACACCAGCTAATGTGATGATTGTCAAGCTACCAATGCGTGACGAAGACAAACCTAGAAGTAGAACAGTGATAAGAATCTTCTAATGAAAGGTATCAGTCAATCAAAAATACATAGGAAAACAATATTATTGCAATTTGCCAACAATCACCTGAGATATACAATTTTTTTATCACATACCAAAGAAAATGTTGAACAAGTACGTCATAAAAGCATGTGATCTGGCTGGAGATGTCAGGTTTTTTTATTTATCGAAATACAGTGGCGTTACATGGGTCTACAACTTTGCTGAATCTTAGAAGGGGGTGGACATTTCATCTTCTTTTCTGATTTCTTTTATATCGGAAGTTAGCTACCTGGAATTATCCCCGCGGTACGGCAGAGGAATATAAATTAAAGACATGCGATGCGTTGTCTTTCTTTAGTAAGTTGTCAACAATGTTGACTGCTGGGTAGACTTGCTGATCAGATGGGTAATTTTGTTTTTGTCACTCCTCATTATATTACGGTAGTCGGTATCAGGGCTTTTTTTTCATAAATATATGATACACTTTCACAAGTTTTAGCGATAAAATGAATAACTTCTAAACAGGTTGCGGTGCGCCAAACAGCTTGAAAATAGAAATATCACCAAAAGTTTCTTGCGCGTCAATTCTCGTCCAAATTCCCACGCTAAACCAAAGTATTGATCCTAGGGAACGTACCCATACTACGTGACACGTTTAGGGGGGGGGGGGGGGTCTTTAAAATGTCACGCTCCATACAAATGAGCGGCGGGTTGCTTAGGTTTTTGGTCACGGGGGGGGGGGTTAAAAATTGCAAAAAATTGGTCACGTAGTATGGGTACGTTCCCATTATGATCAATGTTACCCAAGATAATTAGATAAGCTGAACATCTTAATGGGCCAGCTTTAGCCAAAATACTGTGTGCAGTTTACCAGGTTCGTGTTAGATGTTATGTATTCAATATTATTATTATGTATTCAATGTTAAAATGACGATTTTGTTATTATCTTCCCTGAATAAATGAGTGTACAAGTTCCTTACCAAATTCATGGTTAAAAATATATTTGCCGCATTTTAAAAATTACAAATAAGATCTTCTTCAGCCGTTATGGTACTGACAGACATGCTCATTAGTACCAAGAAAGCGTGCTACTAATGAGCCGGTTGATTTGTGAGCATGCTACTGGAACCGGGGGTGGAAGGGGAAGTGCTCTAAGCAAGCTTATGAGCATGCTCATTTCGGTTCACGGCTGCGCATTGTTGGCAAAAATATGAAAAATGGCCCGTTGGGGAGACGAAAAACTCTGCTTTTCGTGATTTATTAAAGGAATCACTGATGTCTTTGAACACTGGGTCACTAAAATACCACAATAGATAGATATTCAAATTCCCCAAAAGTTCCTTTACATCCAAAATGAAACGAGCTCCTATTGAAATTAGCATTGATTTTGTATTATCTAGTCATTTTCAGACCCAAATTAACCGTTTTCTTTTCTTTCGTCAAAAAATTCTTAAAATTGCGTTGCAAGTAATAAAATTATTTTGTTCAATTCTGGACAAACGAAATTGACTACATTTGTTGAAATTTATTTGATAAGAGCATGCTCATAAAGAGCATGCTCATTCACGAGTATATTCAAACCAAGTATGCTGATTTATGAACACTGGACGAGCATGCTCATGGGTGTCAATACGATTGTCAGAATCAGTACTGTACGCCACTGATAGCTGGCTGTATATATTATAAAAAAAGGAGATATTGGAACACTGCACTAGTCTGAACACCTCTATAATAATAATAATAATTTATATGTTAATACGAGAACGTTACTTTTATTAAGTAAATTTGTACTACTAATCCTTTTGGACGGATAATTAGAACCAAGGAAAAGTTTTATGAATATAAGAATCGGGGAAAAGTCTTTTAACAAATATTTGGAAAAATTACACTTAATGAAAAGGAGGAATGAAGATAAGAAAAGCGGAAGATAGGTCGAGGACAGGCGATGGTCTAGATCTAGACTCTAGAAACAACTTGTGTCGCTCTAAATATACCCGTGCACCAATTTATGATTGTATGCAAAACCTCGGCACGATATTTCTGCAAGCTTATCAAAAGTGTGTTGTGTTGCGCACAGAAGCTGGTGTCGGAAAATTAATCCTAAAATTGCTCTCGCTTGCGGGCAAAAATAGGTCATTTTAACAGGTTGCTTCATTTCAAAACAAAACATATTATATAAAAAATGCAAAGAAAAGGTAAAGAAAAATAGCATAATAATAATAATAATAATAACGAAACGAACGTTACCCAAAACTTGATCTATTATAATCTTATGTTATTTTTGATTATCACGGCATAAAGTATAACCATGACTTATGTTTGGGGTATTATGCTGTAATCTTTAGCTAACCCTTCGGACAGCGGTACAAGGCAGGGCAGTTGTTTTGCCGCGGTACCTCAAAAATAAATTACCATAATCATTGAAATTATTCTATTTTACCCATTTTCAGTATTACCAGGTATATTTCAGTATTCATAACGGAAAATGAATTTCAAGTTTTCTGGATAGCGTATTTTGAATCTACTGCAGTAATTCTCGATCGCAAGTCATAAAATTATGAAATACTTCGTTAATTTTTTTTTGGTAATGCTTTGGATTTGCCGCTGGAGTCGTAAGAAAATATTTAATAAATGCTTAAATTGTCACAGAAATCCGTTCGCATAATTTTAAATTAACAATTAATAGTTGTACTTACTTGGATGACTTCGACAAACATGTACAAAACTCACGAAAACCATGACAACTAACACAGCCACAATCCAAAACTCTATTGATGCTACCGACGTCATTTGTGAAGTCCATTAATTTCCCTTGTAACTGAACACTTATGTACCTTGTAAATTTTTAATTAAAATTCAACACCACTCACTTTAGAAACGATAATTTTACACCCTTGTTCATTTGAATGAAATTAGTACTTCAATAAGCTCTTTGAAAATTTATATTTGATTATCTTTCACTCAGGTTTTTAAAAGACATAAATTTTGTTGGACGCGACGTGTCACAGGCTACGTCAAAATAAAATCATACAGTGGAAAAGGTCTCAATCATTTAGTCTTGAATTGATAAAAAACAAACATTTAATTAGAAGACAATCATCGTAATCAGATGCGAAGGAAACACAGTCGTACTTAAGTTCTTATCTGGATTGCAGAAAAACCTTAAACTTTAATTAAACACTGATTGCTACGAGAGATTTGTAGATAAGAAAAATATTATTGCAGGGAAATCGGGGCATGTTTTTTCTTCACAGATTTTCCTAAAAACTAGATTTTTCCATTAAAAAATAGTAAATATAATTTTTTTAGCATCTCATGCAAAAGTCACAACTCTAGAAAAGATTTTTTTTCATCTGCTATCTCATTTCATTTAGGCATTTAAGATCTTTCATTTCGTGGTTTTGACGTTTTAGATACCGTGGGAATGATTTCAGAGGTTCTTTACTAACTTCTCAAAATTTTGAAATATAAAAAATTTCAATGCGAACTTAAAAGAAAAACATTAAGCAAATGCATTATAAATTTTATCGCCAACTCAGTTTTTTGTGGTTTCATGAAAAAATAATTATTAAAAAATTCACACAGTTTCATATATTTTTTTTAAAATACGGAATTAATTATTTTATGGTTAACTTTTGGATTTGAATATAAAGCGTGTGAATATAAACCCCATTTAGATCATATTTCTAACCATGACAGTAAGGAAGACACAACGATTTCTATGAGAAAAAATTCGCCTGCGGGGTTAAGGAAATTTATTAAATTGTTTTCGTCTGCTAGCACATTGACAGATGTTTTGAATGCCCCGACCATGAAATAAAAATGTCCATGAGATAAGGAAAACTTGTCAAATCCAGTCACATTGCACTTGAGAATGGTTCGATTGCCAGAAATACCTACGTATGACAATCAGAGATGAGTCGAATAGACTAATTACACAATTGCATTACTTTTGCATACGTAAAAGAAATTCCGATACATTTATGAATAAAAAGGTTTTAATCTAGGTACCTACCTATTTAATATCATTTTCGATAATGAATGTATTGAAACTCTAAAACGGTTTTACAGTCTCTCATTTGCCCACATTTTTATGAGAATACCTACCGCACAACGGTTACAATTTTTTTTAAACATTATCTCCACACAGCAGGCCCTAAGTAAAATAATTCCCCTCAGGGCCTGTGTCACTTTGATGATGCTACATGGAGGGTCTCTTGAGGAAAGGAAAGATATGAAGTTCTGAAAAGGAAAAAGGTTTGGAATCTAGGGGTCAATGCCTCCAGGAGTCACGGACGCTTGTGTCCATCTCTTTCACTGCGGTGCAAGTCGACCGATCCGGCGTCGACGATCGAAAGAGACCGGCTGGAGAGGCCAAAAGGTCTCCCTCAACCAGTCTCTCCCGAACTGGCCCGCCACGCAGTAGGCGGGCAAAAGTTTTCGCCTCCAAGACAGACAAACCTCACCCCATAAATCCGTGCACCCCTGCTAGGTCACCAAACGTAAAAGCGAAACTTAAATAAATTATTAATTAGATTTGATGTGGAATATTATGGTGAAATTATTGATACGAACATTTTCAAACTTTACCTACCAATATGTACGAGTGTCTGGTGTTATTGGAAGATATTCCATTAACTTTGAGCATTTTCCCGCAAGAGGGCGCTAACTTAACCAAGAAAAAACATTTTGTAAAACATTTTTTTTCGAAATCATGAATATTGTAAAACATCATTTGTACAATGCTTGTTAATTTTATGTGCATTTCATTTTGATTTTTAGGAAAACAGAAATTGTATTAAAAAAATTTAAACCACCGTAGAGAAAACTTTTACAGCCTTTCTGACAGGAATTTTAAGAACAACGCAATTTCTTTAAGCTACTACGAACGATTATAATATCGTCATTGTTGTAAACGATAAATTTTTCATTTAGTGCAGGTCGTACAAAAGAGACAGATGTCCTGCAGTCTGCAGTTGGGTGCAACACAATCTAATACGGAAGATGTATTTAGAGGATGGAGGTGTGCACACATGCTACGTGAGGGTGACTTTTTTTGAATTTGTATGGATTTTGGAAATGTTTCCAACTATCGCGATGTCGCCGCAACTACGAAAGTTAATACAAATATTTCAAATCCAAGGTGGTTTATGGAAAGAAAAACTAATGTAATTATCTAGATTAATATAAATAAATTAAAATGTGGAAAAAACTCACTCTCTATAAAATCCATTACTCCATACAGGCACCTGCAGCAGAGAAAAAGAAAACCGAGAGAAATTACGAAAAAAACGCAACTAAAAATTAATATTTCCACTGCGACATCCATTTTCAATTTTATACAATTGCAACACTTTAAAATTTCCACATTTTTACCACTTCAATTTCACCACTGAGTTATTAAGAATTTCACAAAGTTCTTTCACGTTTCCCATACTTTTGTATAGCAAAATGTTCAACGTTCAATGAAATTATGGTTTTCGATAGTTAGGTTCGAGGTTAGAATTATATTCACGAAATAAATAGTTTTTGAGAGTAACATCCACGAAAACAATGAAGCAATTTATTTAAATTTATGGAAATAGTGGTTTTCAATGCTTTAGTTCGCGGAACTTATTGAAAAATAAGGTATTAATTGACAAAACTCGGTAATAGATACACTGAAATTATATAAAACACGAAAACAGAGTCACTTTGACGTCAGCTCACAATTCAACAACGTGGAAATCTTAGAACAAGTTATTTCTATAAATAATCAAAACAAAATCATCAGTCAATGATAAATCAAAAGACATTACTGTCAAGAACTAATCTAAAAAAATGTTTTTTTTTAGATAACAATTATTAACACCTTGATAAAATCACAGCAATGACTCATTTTGGTTGAGAAAATTCAACCTTTTCATGTTGTTATGAGCAAAAAATATTTAGTTTTATTCTATGCTGTAGTTTATAGACTTCTAGACTAATTTGTGAGGTTTAGAGAGATGATATCTCTCACCCATTAGTGTTTTTTTTTCAAGTACCTGCACTAATGTGTTTAGCCAAAACCATTACTATAAAGGCCCAGTCACAAAGGTAGGCAACATGGCCGCCAATCATGTAATATAAAAATTATTACTGCTTAAAATTTGTTACGGCCGACTTTCACCAAACGTATATCTTCTCAAAATTTATTTATTTATTACATTTGTTTACATCCAAGCACAATACAAAGCATAGACTAAGAACTGAAAAACGCTAGAAATGAACGAAGAGAATGGTAGGTACCTAGCTACAAATTATCTACACCTGAATAAAGAAATGAAAAGTTGCTCAAAAACATACATCAATAATATGTTTTCTGAATATTGTTTTGATGAAATCATGATTCTTGCAATATCATAAGTTTTTCCAGTTTCAGTGTAGTCCAGTCCTGATGAATACAAGGCTCTAAATATACTTATGTAATTATTCATTAGTCTTTCCAATTTGTCAATCCAAGGCAACAATTTTCCAATACCGCGCACAATGCGTTTTATTTAAATGTGTTGTCGATATTAGCTCCGAGCTAGGCAGATTACCTATACTAAGGAACCAAATGCTCGTGAAAATGCCAAATGAAGATGCTGTAAAAATAATATTGTTTTAATTTAAACTATATATTTAAATTTAAGTGGCATTTTATTTATGATGAATGCTTATTTATTTATGATACCATAGTTCTTATCACTTTATCCCTAATACATGGCAGTCATGTAAGAAGCAAAAACCTGAAAAAAATCTTATTCAGTTATTCGTCAAATCAATATAACGCATAAAACGTACAAGGTAGAACCCATTCTGAAGATAAAAGAAAAAAAGTATACATTTTTGTAATTTGGTTGGTAATTGTTATTTTTAAATTTTCATAGAATTCAGAGGAAAGAAACAGATTTTAATGACTACAAAACTTCAACAAGGCTCGTAGGTATATGCTGCTGGAGAGTTTTTAGCCTTTCTAGCAAAGTCACCTGTTAAAATGTTCCATATCAAAATGTTCCTAATTGGAAACAGGTAAAATGTCAGAGACACAGTCAGTCAGCAGTCAGGTCCTAAAATAACCAAAACTAATAAAACAACTAAAGTGTGACAATTAACTAGGATTATTTTGGCAACGAACGTTTTGACCGGGGGCATTTCTGGGAAGATTTTGACTGGGAACATTATTACCGGCCACACCGCTAGAGTCGCTGTGTAGGCTGGCCTTTACATTCCTCTTTGGGTCTTTATGCAGTATACAGGTAATGTTGAAAGTTAAGCAGATATACCTATGATTATTTTTTTTTCAAGTACCATACTAGGCTCGTGCCCCACTTTTGGCGGTAGTACATGATTTAAATACCTACTATATAAACAAATAATTAAATATAAGAAAGAAGAAAAGAAATAACACACTTAAGGACAAAGAAAACCAAAAAAATAAGTAAAAATTTAAGGTAAACTGAATTATAAAAAATATTTAAAGATGGAAATAAAATTTTAAAAGACTGAAAACTAAGATTAGAGTACAAGTAAAATTATAACATTATTTTAAGATAAAAATTTTTACGTAGGTTAATCGTGGTAGGTATTAATCTAGAAGAGTACATGTTTACGGTCACATTATCACATTTGAAATTAGTTACATATATGAAAGAAATTGGAAAAAAAATCGTTTTATTTCTGTCTACCGTTTCAAAGCAATGGCAATGGGTTCAGAATTATTAATTATACCCTTAATAACAATTTTGATATTATTATTCTAACGGAAACATGGTTGAACGACTCTATTTCTGATGCTGAAATTTTTGGCTTGCGTTATGCTTTTAGAAGGGACCGTAGCAGTTCCTCTAACCACAAAAGTGACGGAGGGGGTGTATTGATAGCCATTTTACAAGAATATCAAACTAACCGCTGTAAGCGTTGGGAAAGTACCTTGGAAGACGTATGGGTGACCATCAAATTCAGCCAGAATAAACTAACGAGATGTCTCTACATATGTGCTGTTTATATACCTCCCCCGTTGCTTGTTGATAATTTTGATTATTTTTTTTTAAAAGTTGGCAATGTTATGGATGCCGTTGGTGAATCAAATACGTTAATTTTAGGGGATTTCAACCTGGGAAATATCGGTTGGACCCACAACGAACCAAACCAGACTCATTCCCTATCTCCAGAAAATTATAATACTGACATCGGTAACCATCTTGTAAATTTTCTTGCCCTAAATAACCTCAATCAATTCAATGGCATTGCTAATAGTAACTGTAGAATCTTAGATCTCGTTCTATCCAATTCAAAAACAATACACGTCAGGCAAAGTACCGAAATCCTAAGTCGCATTGATACACACCATCCACCTTTAAAGATTGAATATAGTTTTGATTTCAAATTAACAAAAATGCTAAAAAATAAAAACTTACTTAAATATGATTTTAATAAGAATGATTACGTTCAATTCAATCAGGAATTACAAGAACTGAATTGGGCACTTCTTTTACCTGATTTCATGTCAGTAGACGATATGGTTTCTTTATTTTACACCCATTTGTATCATATAGTTGAGAAATGCATAACCAAATTTGTAAATCGCAACAGGCAGCATCCCCTCTGGTACTCTACTCACCAGACTTAGTTAAATTACTAAAAGAAAAAAATAAATTTCGACTTCTCTATGAAAAATATAAGAATCCACGTGATAGAAATTCTTACAAACTCTTACGCACCCGCTGTTCCAAACTCATTAGTAATTGCTACTTTAAACACATTGAACAAATAGAATCGTGTCTGGTTAATCATAATAACGTTAAAGCTTTTTGGAGATTTGTCAAACACAAAAAACAAAACATAAGTACTTTCCCCCAAAACATGACGTTTGGAGAAAAAAAATCATCAAACGGCGAGGAAAGCAGCGAACTATTTGCCCAACACTTTTCATCGGTGTATGAGAAAGATGACATTAGAAGCAATGAAGAGACTCAACCTCAATCTGAATCAATAGACTATTCGAACAGCTCTCTACACACAGTAAACATTAGTGTACACGATGTAAAAATAGAAATGCTTAACCTTGACCAAAGCAAAGGCCCTGGCCCCGACAAAATTCCACTACTCCTAATAAAAAAAATGTGCACACAGTCTCGCACTCCCTCTGACTATCATTTACAGGAAATCATTATCTTCATCCATTTTTCCAACAAGGTGGAAACAGGCTAATATTGTACCAATACCTAAAAGCGGAGACCTTCACGAAGTCACAAACTATAGACCCATCTCTATTCTCTGTTCATGGACAAATTAATTTTTGAAAAATTAATTTGTCCATATCTGAATTATCATCTCAAAAATCTTATAACTCCAAAACAGCATGGTTTTCTCTCCCAGAAATCAACATCCTCTAATTTACTTTGCTATGTCAATACCTTAACCGAAGCTGTCGATAGAGGTCAACAGATAGACACAATCTACACAGATTTTAGCAAGGCCTTCGATAAAGTAAATCATAGATTACTAATTCATAAACTAAAACAAATGGATGTTCATGGTACTTTGCTAAATTGGTTTTACTCCTATCTAACTGACCGCATACAAAGAGCAGTATTTGATGGCTATGAGTCAAGAGGATTAGATATGCCATCTGGAGTGCCGCAAGGGTCCCATTTGGGCCCAATCTTGTTTCTTGTTTTTATAAATGACTTGTGCCATGTTATTTTGGATTCTGAAATTTTGTTGTTTGCTGATGATTGTAAGATATTTAAAATTATCCATACATTACTAGACTCAATACTTCTCCAAAACGATATAAACAGAGTTTCAAAGTGGTGCAACGACAATAGAATGTTTCTGAATTCTTTAAAATGTGTTCACATAACCTTTACGCGTAAACAAAATTCTATTCCGACTCAATATTTTATCGACGGTACTAAACTCCAGGAAGTCGCAACCATTCGGGACCTAGGCGTATTATTTGATAAAAAAACTTACTTTCACACCTCATATCGACAATATCATTTCTAGATCTATGAAAATGCTAGGATTTATCAAACGAAATAGTAAACATTTTTAAAATCCTACATCAAAAATAACGCTGTACAATTCCTTCACCCGCAACGTGTTGGAGTACGCAAGTGCTGTATGGAGTCCAACCTACAAAGTTCATATTCAGCGAATAGAGCAGGTTCAAAAACATTTTATGTACCACCTGCCGTATTCCGATAAGCGAGCTCGATCACTTCCTCACTACACTGATAGACTAAAATTCTTCGCACCCTTGAACAGAGAAGACTAAATACAGATCTAAATTTTCTATTCAAAATTGTAAATGGTTTAATAAACTGTCCTTTTCTACTTCACCAAATCAGGTTCAATGTTCCTAGAATTGGTTCACGACTGGTAAATTATGTTCCGTTAAATATCAAAAAATATCGAACTAAGCTGGGGTATGACTCAGCTTTATCGAGAATGTGCCGTAATTTCAATGATGCTTATAAAAAACATTCGATTAATTTGACAATGTCAACATTGGCCAACTTCAAATCACTTCTTAACAAGCTTTAAAGCTCCCTATTACGTTGTTCTATAAACTTATGAACCTATAAACTCATTGTTCTAAAAACTTGTTAATTATTATTTTGTAATGTATAGTATGTGTTTGTGTGAATGAATATAATGTATGTATTATATTATCAATGTTGTGTTTGTCTTTAATTAGTGATAGCATCAACCAGGCGCGGCTAACGCTAACGTGCAATGGGGCGCTGAACCGCCAAAAAAATTCAACATCATTTTACAACTCATCGTATTTCTACGTAATGTGTTTATTTATTAAATTGATAAAATTGAGCACAATCTTTAAATTTAATTATAATTATTTATCAATCTAACAATTAACAATGTATTATGGCCAAACAAACGCATTGTTGCCACCCGCCAGTTACGGCGGCTACCCGCTAGGAGCGAGGAACCGAGGTAGGCACAATGCCAAACCGCGCGCCAGAGCTAAGCGCCCCGTAATTTGAATGATGCTCGTAGTAAAAAATCCCAAAACGTCAGAAACATGTCATACTAAAAATCGGCTGACCGTGCGCTGCACGGCCGACCCGAAGAGCTTCGGCATTCTTCGGAAATATTCCGAAGCTTTGGTTCCAGCGGTAGTAAGGTTTGAACAAGATAATATTAAGTAATAATGTTTCTCTTCTAAAATGTAACCATTAGTCAAAGGGTCAGCTATGCGTCTCGTGTGACATTATCTTGTTCGAGCCCTTGGTATGTACCTTTTTGACATTATTATTTGTTTGTCACCCATTGATCGAAGTTGTTACGACAGTAAATGGCAATATTGGCGATCCACGCAGCAGAGTGAAACGTTTCTTGTATGTTAATTATTATTATTGGGTTATTGCGTTATTATTATTATCTTTGGAAGGTTGAGTATTTTTAAATGGATATCACACCCACCCTTTCCACTAATCTTCTAATAGATGTAATATCAATAGTAATGGATTGTAAAATGCTTCTAAAAATATTGATACCAGAATAATTCTATAATAATTGGATAATTACTAGTTTTAGTTATGTTGCGTTGTACAATTTATTATGAGTTCCTAGGCTATATGTATTTTTATTATTTGAATTTACAAACAGATACATAAAACATACCTACTTACCTGGCAGGTCAATTCACTATATTAAACTCTAGATATCAGCATGTTTTTACATCGCACGATATTTTAACTATTACAGTTACACGATATTTTTAGATACTTAGCAAATAATGTAAAATTATGCATGATGTCTAGATTTTTTTTTCAATATAATATCAACCTTTCGTTTTTTATGAATGGCTTGGTGAACCACCTATAATTTGAGGCACCGGCCGCGCCTGGCATCAACCACGTTCAGTGTAATTGTATCTGTGAAACCTTTGATGTAAATCACTGTTGACAAACCTAATAATAAAAAAGAATAAAAAAAAAAAAAAAAAAAAAATACAAAAAAAAAAATTAAAAATGATTCAGATCTTATAGGGTCCTCCTAAGGGAGGAAGAAATCGGTATTTTGTTTGGATAAATTAATAATATTTTAAAGATTTTTATCATCTGCATAAAACAACATTAATTATATTGTATGTAAAAATCGCCCAAGAGCCCCAAATGCTTCCAATTTTCCGAACTATGGAATCCCCATTGGGGATATGTTACGAGGCTGAACGGGTGTGGGGAAGGGAGAGAGATATGGAAGAGGAAGATTGGGAAATACCTGGAAGTATCTGGTCAATAAATACGGATAAAGTGATTTCAAACAAACAACTTTTCGATTCTAAATGATGGTGATAATGAGATTTAAGAACCTTTCTGTTGATCTATGATACAGTCTCTTTCATTTGACCGGTCAGTGGTTGAGTGGGCATAGCGCTTGGGTCCCACCCGAGCGTCGCGTGTTCGATTCCTCGGCTGGCTAAGTCCTCCATCACAACACAAGCAACATTTTCGGCTTTCTGTGGTGGTAGTAGGAGATTTTCAAACATTCTTGGGTTATTCGTAACCCGGGAATGTTTGTCTTTCTTTCAATAAAAAAAAAAAAATTACTATCATTGTAAAGTCAGTAGTGTGATTACCTGCGCGAGATTCGATTGTATCGTGTTCAGATCGGAATTTGGGAGGCGGGTTTGGGTACCGCCGCCCCGGGAACCATTTATGGGAAAACTAACTTCTCTGCCATAGGTCTCCCCGAGTGGTTCGCTACTTTTGGTGACTTAGAAGGTGAGGGGTTCATGGGGTGAGGTTTGTCCGAGTGTGTCACATAAATAATTATGTGACTAATACAGTTCATGCTTAGGTGGTTATTTTGTCTATGGTGTTTTTTGGACTCTGGTAATTTTTGGAAAATAGAGAGCTTCCTTTTTGTTTATGGTCACTTCCTCCCGGATCAGCATGGGCAGCTGGTTCGGAAATTAATCACTCTCCTTCAAGGAGTTTAAATTTACGTTTAATCATGAGAATCTAGGATGATTTAAAACCTAAAAGAACGCGGGGTGTTTTTACGTAACACGCGAGGTTCGTGTACGAGTTATTTATAGTGGATGACGTGAAAGTCCCACTTTTTTCCGATGTGGCTGGTTGGCCGTTTTTGTGGAAGAATTTCTGGAAAAGGAATCGTGAAGTGAATTGGTCCTGGTGTTGGCTACTATAATATGCCTTCACGACCCCGCGTCGCAAAGTCACGGTCTGCTAACCGTACTACCGTAATACGCCAGACTTGGATACTGTTGGGGGCCACGTGCCTTTTGATTGGAGTTCGTCGAGATGGCCCGTGGCTGAATGCGCTCCTTGGAGGTATAGCGGCCTCCTGCCCAATTAGAAGGACGACCTTGGTGCTCTGGATTCCGCGCCGTTCCCATATGGGAAGGCTGAAGTTCCCGTCCCGTCTCGTGTTCTCTCTCTGCGAAGCATGATCGCGTTCGTCTTCCGGGGTTATTTCCGTAGAGTTAGTTTAGCGTGTCCATTAGGAGTCCATCTGGTATGTGTATTTTTTCTATATTGCTTTTGTTACCTTGGTATGAAGATTGTACACTTCCATGTTTGCTTTTTGGTTTGGATTCAATACATTTTTATAAAGTTCATCTTCTTTTATTTGACTGAAAACCCTACCTACATGACAGATAACTACTTGGCCCACTATCCTGAGCCCTGGTCTCTGCTCTGCCGCAAGGTTACATTTTATACGAACATGATACGTTTCAAGTGGCAGGCCTGATCTGGAGAGATTCGTACATCCGTCACTGACCTAAGATTCCTACCCACCCCTCATACCTTATCCTTCCCAGAACTTCCTCTTCTTTCTTTCTTTTCTTTTAAAGACCCTCCACACATCATCCCCAAAGACCACATTAGCCCTCAAAATATTTTCCTCGGGGCCTCCTGTGTGGAGCTACTGTAAAAAATTAATAAATTAAAGCTTACCTAAATTCTAATTGAACCATTTTTTTTAATAAGTTGGTTACTTATATATTTTGGTTACTCAACTTTCGACATCGCCCTCTTAATGACGATTACCAACAAAGCCTATTCGTTAGATACAAGATCAATAACTGATAAAATGGTTTATTAGTTACTCGGAAGGTATCCATGGTTACCTTTGACGATTAGATTAACCGGTCGTTGGGCGGTGCACAGAGGAGCATCTCAACGAAGATAGTTGGCCAAAAGTCGGAAACATTTACTTTGCTAAAAACCCTAAAAAAAGTATATTCGAAATACCAACGCCTCCCTGCCATACTACCTTACAGGCAAACAAGTCTTATTGCAGACATTGTTGGATTGGCTTTTGATTTGTCTCGTCGCTTGCATTTTTTTAACAGTAACTTTTTGAGAATGTTGTCAGTAGAGTTACAAAAAAATCGTTTTGATTTTTATTTATTTATTAGCTGACCCGGCGAACTTCGTACCGCCATATATTTTTTTTTGGTGAATATTTTCGAAATTCCTGAAAGACTTGTTGTACTATTTATGCCCGCTTCGGCTTCACACGGTTGGTGTACAGTCGCGGACTAAGAAAATGTAAATTAATTGTTTTTGTGTTTAATTCGTAGAACTCCATTTTAATTTTTAGAAATTTAATTAAAATTAAATTTGATAATGTTATTATCGAGTTCTGCAAGTTTTTTGACACCTTCAACTCAATCAACTTAGACACATTAAAAATTGACATTTAAAATCTTATAAATAAGTCGTCCATACGTGGCTCCACCACAGTTTGAAAATGACCTTACAAGTCGAAACAGCTGTAACCAAAACACTAACCAAAAAACTTGCAGAACTCGATAATAACATTATCAAATTTAATTTTAATTAAATTTCTAAAAAAAAAAATATATATATATATATATATGTAACACTTCCGGTTAATTCAAATCAGTTGGATTATCAATAATTCCCTATATCGAATGTTACACGTTATGTACTTAATGACAAAAAATGAGACAAAATCTTCTGTTTACAATATGACCGTAAAAAAGAAATAAAATTACAAAGAAATAATTCTACCATAACTATTGTTATGCCTTATAATGAACAATATTTTTCGTTTTTCCTTCTGGAGAGAAAACAAATAGCACAGATGGTTTGCCGACTCTCGAGCACGCAACGTACGCTCATGCGAAAAACAAGGCAATTCAACGTTTATTCCACACACTTCTAACGATTGGTCTTGGGATTTATTAATTGTCATTGGAAACTGGACACATTTAAATTCAAAGGGAAAGTAAGTTAGCATTATTGGTATTCTGGTAATAAGTACATTCTGGCCTTTGAATTTTCCTATGATTATTGTAGCTTCAATCAAATTTTTCATATTTTTTTTAACTGCAGGTCATGTTCCGTTGCACAATTTCGGCTGATTCAGATTGCGTAGCATAATTATCACAGAGCCAACCTTGATTTGTAAATTGTGTGACGGTAATCCTGACAAATTCAATGAATTAAGGAATTCAGTAGGATAATTGACGAAGTACTTCATTTGGATCGATAATGGAATCGATTGACTTAAATGAAAGTATTTGTCCAACAATTTGACTCTGAATTTTTATATTCAAATCTTCTACATCCTTATTTTTCTCTGCTAAAATGACTCGTTCGCTCAACCATGCATGGTTTTTATAATTCACACCTATATTTGGGAACACTTTCGACATTAATTCTTCTTTGACGTTGTGAATTGACAAAAATTTGGTGGTAATGAAATGAGGCCAGTAGAAGTGTCAACAGGAATTTTTCCATTGCCAACGTCTAATAATGCATTTGCAAACACTTCCGCCGAAATTTTTTGTATGACGCATTCCGTAATGTTTTGGCATTTCCGAGTAAAGCTATATTCTGGAAAATGGATCGCTTGCGCATGTCTCGAAGAAGCTTGTCAGCGTTGTCGCTGGTGGTCGTTCAGCTCTTTGCGCTGTGTTTTCTGCCGTGAAATAAACTCGTTGTCCATTCTCCAGGTGAACAGCTAAATGGACTACGGTGGGAAAATGAAAATATTCTCCAAACCGCCTCCTTGCTACTAACATATCTTCCCATCTGATATTTTGAAACTTCGTCGTTATTATTTGAAGCTGCAATACCAAATACAGCCACGTCGTTTCCTTTCATGACGTACCTACTAGCAAACATATTTAATTGCAATTAATGCAATTAAATTGCAATGCTCAACATTGAAATGCGCTTTAAATGTTTTGGAAAATAGCGGCGAATATGGAACAATCCAGCTGTTGTTGACTATAACATCTTTCTTTTTTACTTTCAATGTTATTGTTCTCCCGTTATCTTCTACAGTGCGCCGACGATACAGAGGGTTAACATCATTGCCTGTAATTGTATCAGCCAAAAAAGCACGGAAATGACGCTTCGAGCATTTGTTGTCAATCATGCACGGTGATTCCCGATTGTGTTCGCCACACGGTCCATAAATCGTGTTCTTCTTAACTACTTCATACAATTCTGGGTCTACTTCGGGATCACGGATTTCTGCACAAATTGTTGAGTCAATTTCATTCATTCTATTTTTTCGACCATCCACAGGAGAATATGCGCGTAAGACAGTCATCTCTTCTGCCACTCTACAGAGTGCATCCAACATCGTACGTCTCCGAAGATATGATATTTTACAATGAAGTTCATGAGCGTGAAGTTTATGTCATGACGATCGCTGGATGATTGACCAGGTAATAACAGATTAGTGATTTCGATCCATTTCGGGTTTCACGTGAAAGTAATAAATCTGGTCGACCGTATTGGCGCACGTAAGTCATAGCATCTTTCGCGTATTCATGCATGTGTCTCGGGCTTCCCACATACGTTGCTGGTAAAATAGTAAGTCGGCCGACATTATTTCCACCTGCGTTCATGCCATCGCGCAAATGAACACATTCTCTGAACGTAATTTTTTCTGGTTTAAACGTATATATGTCAGACGTTCGGTTTCAATTTTGACACACATATCAACGGCGAACTGATGAAATAATCGGCGGCATTTCAAATTGTGGTTATCCTCGTTTAGACGAATCATGAAACGGAAAGCATAAAAATTCATCGAGCTGACGTTTTTGTTTGTTTTTTGACCTGTAGAAGAATAATTTACTTTATTTAGGAATCAAAATGAACAACATTTTATAACAATAGTAGGGTAACATTTTAAAACAATTTCTAACATTATTTGTTTTATACTTGCATTGATGCATTTGTATACGTACATACATTCAATAACGCGAGGGAAAACATTGTGAGTGAACTTGTATATACATCTAGATATGTAAAATTCTGTGCCACATTGATGTATACGCCACAACTTAAACATTTTTTTAAAATTTTTGCATTGATACATAGCAGTCGCTGGATTAATCATCTTGATCAAAAAATGATACCCATCCTCTCCTCGGCAAAATATTAAGTAATATTGTAATGCATCATATGAACGATGTGTTTCGCTAATACGCTGAAGGTTACCACCATTCATCATTGAACTACAATGTCACGATACTCCATATTCTCTCCAACAACCACAATGGTAACTTCGTTCAACATTGGTGCGTTGAAGCGTCTCTCATGTTCTCCTGCAGGTCTGTTGTCTATTCTGATCACTATTTTATGATCGTCCGATGGCATCATATCTAAGGCTGTTTTGAACAATTGGATCAACTAATTATGTTCATATTACAGTTGTTGCAGATGTATGATGATCTCTCTCCTAGCTGAACGATTGATAGCACAGCGTTGATTTACTTCATCTTCAGAATTTCCCACGAAATAAATTTGAAGAAATTTGTATTCACCATCAACTGATGGCAACAGTGCACGGTGGTGAATTTGTCCTTGAATCTGTAATATTGAAAACAAGAAAATAATTGTAACCCTGGAAAGATAGTCTAAATAAAATTTACGCATGCGTTTTAGAATGATTGCTCTCTCGTTCAAATTTGTGTTAAGCCATCGCTGTGCTTTTCAGACATCTCACTCGCTGCTTGGGCCTTAGGGAGGTAGGTGTTATCAGTTTTGAGATATAACGACCGTACGAGTCAAAAAACATAATATTGATACGTTCCAAAGCTGTATATTTTTATATAACTATATGCTATTATTAAATATAATATATATATATTAATTTTTTGACCCTTTGAAGACTGCGGCAAGAGAGATGGGTTTGCAAATCAATGAAAATAAAACAAAAATATTGATGCAAACCAAAACCCTTCACCGCAGAATAAAAGATAAAGTGAAATTTAAAGACAATTATAATTTTGAAGTGGTCGAAGAGTTTACTTACCTGGGCTCCATCATAACACAGGACAATGAAGACCCAGTAGAAGTAAGAAAGCGCATTACAGCCGCTAACAAAACTTACTTCGCGTTGCTGCTAGTGTTCAAATCCCGAAACGTCCATAGGAAAACCAAAATAACCTTATATAAAACAATTATCAGAACGGTCTTGGCCTATGGATGTGAGGCGGGAACACTGACAGCAAAGTCAGCGGAACAGCTGGACATCTTCGAAAGAAATATACTTCGAAGAATCTTAGCAGCGGTGCGAGAGGGAGAGGCATGGAGAATCAGCCACAATAATGAGCTCTATGCTATTTACCAAGCTCCCAGACTCTCCACCCATTTAAGACTCCAAAGATTAAGATGGGCTGGACATGTGCACCGAATGCCAAGCACACGAGTACCCAAGAAGGTTCTGACAGGACACCCGGGAGGTAAACGAAAGGCGGGCAGACCTAGACTGAGATGGGAAGATGATGTCAGGAAGGATGCAAGAGGATTACTCCATGTTGCAGATTGGAAGACGACGGCCGAGGACAGAGGGCGTTGGAGGCTTATTTTGAAGGAGGCCAAGGTTAGAAATGGGCTGTAGCGCCATTGAAGAAGATATATTAATTATTTACTACATTAGTCAAAATGGCTGATTGTTTGCGAAAATAGGTGAATTGAGAAAAACAAATTATTCCAAGCTTGGTTGATTATTGAAGAAGTTTTACGTTTCGTTTTTTTTTTTCATATAACCAATGAATATATATTCACAATACGTTGTATTTCTTTTGTCATTTGTTTGTAAAAATATAATACCGATTGGTTTTTTCATTAAGAATTAATTTATCTATTAACTTAAGAAGCAGATAAAACCGGAAATATATCATTTTTAACTAAAATTTTAGCCGTGTCGACTCTTTTCCACAAAAAAGTATAAATTGATTTCGAAAGATTGTTCTTTTATCTGGTAATGTTATGTTTTAAATTATGAGAAAATATGTTTATTTTTAGCATAATAAGGTTATACCGTAAGTCATATGATAAAAAATAATTACAAAAATTAAATAATTTTAATATTTTTATCATCACGCCTTTCAGCATTTTTGAATGTAGGTATAAATTAAAGCAAATTTTGAATGAAATAAAATCGATATTGAGTTATTATTTAAAAAATCTGGTAGGAAGAACAAGTAATCTTTCTCATTGGAACCGCTTTCATCATAATATCATCTTTCGACGAAATTTGAATTCTTGACCGCTGGCTGGCTAATGGCCCTTAAAAAAATTTACAGCTAGTTAAAACTCATGCGTCAATTTTACGTATGATTAACTTACTAAAGATTAGACAAAGTTAAATCCAAAAAATTTAATATTTCATTGCCTATTTCTATCGTAAATTTTATATGATTATGAAAGGAATTTAAAAGGTTAAGAAAGTTGTTGAGTTGGCGTTCGGATCCTGTCCAAATGACAAAGATAATCTCTTCCATACTAAAACATTGCTTAAAAGGGGGGATTTTGAATTAAAAACAGTTGTTTCCAAATCATTCATAAATATATCAGCAATTAGAGAGCTGATGGGGGCTCCCATTGGAAGGCCTTCTTTTTGTTGGTATATGACATTATTGTATTGAAAATAGTTTTGATTTAAAACTAAGTTAAATAAACGAGTTAGGTTACTAGAGAGATCTGTAGGTAATTTAGAATCCTTCAATAATTTGGAAACAATTGCTTTACTTTCAGTAATAGGCACATTAGGAAATAGATTAATGACATCAAAAGACACAAGTTTAGCATTAATGGGAAGTAATAAAGTACATATATAATTTTTTTGTTCTGTATCATAGTTTAGTTATAATATTCTCCTGATGAAGAAAGGGTGCTTCTGAAACCGGAGAGGGTTTATAAAATAAACGTGGTCTACAACAAATTTATATGTGTTTTTATTTAAAATAAATATTCCGATTGCGTTAGAGCAAACGTGACTCTGTTTCAACAGCTGTCCAAATTCACTTGGCAATGGTGCCCGGTGTTGCGCTTCATAACACAATAATAGCATACTAATAACTCCCTTGAAATTCTTCCCATTCTGTTCACTTTGACCTTAAATTGTGGATAAATATTCGATAAAAGATTCGACTATAGGAAAGTATTTATTATTTTTTTAAACATGGGTCATTCCTGAATGAGTCGAGTCAGATCAAAATCGATGGCGACGGGAGAAAAACGCCTTCAAATCTGTTGGATTTATTTTGCTGTTAAAATTAATAGTAAAATTATTTTTGGATGACCTAGTGTCGGTTTTATAATCATAATTTCGTTACGCTTGATACCTACCATTTTTAACAAATATTCGGTCTACCGCCAAACTTTAGTTAACCATACGTCAACTTTAGTCTTTACCGTATATCGAAATATGATTATCTTTCTAGGGTTAAAAAAATCTTTATTTATGAGCCTCAATAGAATTTTCATACATGAAGGTTTATGTAACAATGGATTTATATAATGTGTGTCACAAAAAAAAAAAAAATACCTTAAAAGTTGGATTGAAACCACGTTCTTCAATTATATTTGCACCAAATGATGCCATTTGGAACACACTGTTGTAATTTTGAATATTCTTCAAAAAATTCTTTGATAGAGGTTCTTGCCCTGAAAGTAATGAATTCAGTGGTTCAGGTGGCGTCGTCGGTTGTGTTAATTTGACTTTTCCATTCGCACAACATAATCCCGGCGGTTCGAGTCGAACCCTCAAAACATTGCAATATTGACAAATAGTGCTCATTGTTCTAAAATCGACCGATGTATCGCTGGCGTAATCGATTGTTGTGTCATTTATCTAAACGCCAAACGTTCATTGGTAATTGTTACGTTAGATCGTCTGTTTTGTTGCATCTCGCTTGAAGTCGATGGTATAGGTTCTTCCGGAGTCGCGGTAGATCTCGCTTGAGAAATTCTCATTCTATTTGCCTCCAAACGCTGCCAACTCTCTTCTTCAGTCTCATTGTCTCGAAGATTGTGAACTCGACTTGTGTTACGCGTAGGCCGACCGATATTTTGGCGCCTCACTGGTGGCATTTTCTTATCGATAACAATAAATAACGCGACGGTAAACATCTAAACAATTATTAAAAAAATATTAAAATTATTTAGGAAAAAAAATTCAGTTTGATTTTTTAAAATTTTTCTTTCATACAAACCTTCTCTCGACAATAACGAACACAACAAAAAAAGAATTATCCAATTTGGTGCAGTCGTTCGTAAGTTATGCGCGTACATACATTTCGTCGATTCATTTTTATTAATATAGAAGATTACATTTAAAACAGATCCACTTCCTTTAATATAAACAAAGGTATGATTTTACATTTTATTTTACACTTTATTTAACATTGTTATAAATAAATTTATAATTTTACTAGAAATTCCTAAAACTAGGTAAATTTTTAGTTTCACTAGGAATTTAGCTATACATTTTGATTCCTTTGTAGTAAGCAATTTTGTATTTTGTTAAATTTATTTTCTTAGTCTGATGTTTTTATGTCTTGTATGGCGTATGTGGAAGTTTTGAATGTACGAGTAATGTAGTTCGGTAGTAAATAGTTAAAAAAATTGTTGGCAAAAATTAAAAAGTTACAAAATTCTTTAACCATTTATTGCTCATATAGCCTCCGTGGTTGAGGTGTAAGGCTTTCGACTGTCGATCCGGAGATCGTGGGTTCAAATCCCGATGTGGGCGAGTAAATTTTATTAGATTGATTTGGGTATTTCACAATTTAATCATTTAAAGATCACCACCATTCAGAATTAAAACGTTGCTTGAAATGGCTTTAGCAGTTTTTGGTCTAGGTCTAGATCTGAATAGACAGGTACTTCCCCACCTTCCTCTCCCCCATCTTCTTCCCATCCCCATTACCTTCAACCTCACAACATACCCCAATCGGGGATGCCTTAGTCTCACTGGCTCCAGGTGGAAGAGAGCAGGTGGGTCTCTTGTTCAGTATTAATAAAATAAATCCTTAAGCTTTTTCTGTACGGTTCCATTACAACTCACAACAGATTGGCATTTCAACACCCCTTTGAAAAGTCATCAAAAGTAATGATTTTTTTTAAATACCCCATAACCTAACATAAAGTAACCTATTTAACCAATTTTTCTTTTCGTCACTTTTAATTACTTTTCAAGGGTGGTGATGATGTTGCATGTTGTTAACTTGTCGGGTCATCTTATCTTATTAACCTTTTCACCTTATCTTATTAACCTTTTCAATGTAAATTACTACTTAATGACGTTTATCGCACTTTCGGTTAACAATGATCATGTACTTTGTTTTCGGGACATCCTCCAACACCTTAACATTTAGATTACGTTTAATATTGTGGTCAATATAGTTGTATTTCTAATAATATGCTTGTAAGTGCTAAAAAAAAAATTTGTGCGTAGGCGTCATCATTATAAGTAAATGCAAAAATAGATCAATTCACTCGAGTTTACTTATTTTTATGGCATCGTAACATTCGGTTATTCATAATCAGGTTTAAAAAATACTTGATCTTTCAGAAGTCAAAAAAGGATTTTCTTAATGTCTTACCTATGCATTATTTATTGTTAAGTATTAAAGAGATGGCCAAGTTTTCCAGGTCCATTTACGAGCTTATGAAACAATATTCAAATTAATGAAATAGTGGCCCACTTTCGAGGTTAATTACTGCTCTGTGCGGTGTTAGAATCTAATAATCTTAACTATCTGTTAAAAACTCGCTCAGCATGTTTTTACTGCTAGGCCCTGCGGGAGGCTTTTGATTCGGCTTCGTCCAGTTAGTGTTAGTGACCACTTTATAAATCCAATAGGAACTGGTTCCAAAAATAGTCCTCGAATTCATTATCATCCATTGTAGGTACGTAGCTATGTATATCACAGCTAGCATTGTCATCCATGTCCTCCCCGAATCCATTGTCATCCAGTATAGCTAGTCACCGGGACAAAGTAACCGAGGCAGAGCAATGATCACATGTAATATATAGCCGCTTGTCCGAAAGGCGCGCAAGGTGGATCGGCCATGTAATACGACAAGAAGACCTCTTGCATGTCATAATAGAGGGTATGACCGAGGGGACAAACTCTAGGGGAAGTCCACGCCGAGAGTACCAGGAGGACCTGCTAATGGACGTGCGCTGCTCATCATATGCAGACTTCAAAAGAGCCGCACAAGACTGGGAAAGTGGGAAGTAGGCGTGAGCGTTATTTAACGTCACTAGTTACAATAACTAGTTTCGCGGTATGTAACGGAAATAACTAGTTTCGATAAAATTACAAGTAGTTATTTTTGTAAAAGCGTTATTACTGTGTTGGGTGTGATGTGAGTAACTGAGTGCAGAGTAGTTTCGCCGCGTTTCGCGTTTCGCATAGTTGTGTTTACCGGCCGGCTGAGCGTGCGAGATTTTGAATCGAACATTTTCGAGTAAGCGGGAGTGGGTTCCGTTTCTGGAAAGCGAGTGACCATTTTTTGAATTCAAAGTAAAATAATTCAGTTTGTTTTAGTTCGTCGTTGTACTTGTACAGGTACAATTTTGAGTACTTTCGGTAAATTTTCGATCGCACTGGGGTGGCGGAAAATAATGCATTTTAAATTTCGTGAAGTGAAATTTTATCATAGTAAACACTAATTAATCATAAATACATTTAATGCAGCCAGTCTTAAGCCTGAATAAAGTATGAAGGGAAGTTAATTTCATATATGTTGATTTCACTGTAAAGCTACAAACACTTAGATACTAGATAGTGCTTTCATTTATTTTCGTTTCTTGTGTAACTTTATAGTTGGTGGAGGTATACAGTTTCGTGTGTAACTGAAGCTGAATGAAAATAACTAGTTACAAAAATAACCTGTTTTGAAACAGGTTACGCCGACCAAGAAACTGGTTTCGTTACGTTTCTTGAAAACGGCGTAACGACCCGCGTCTACTGGGAAGAGTGGAAGAGAAGAATAGAGGAAATTGCTGCAAACCAATCCCAAGATTGAAATCAGAGAGAGAGAGCCGCCTGATACAACATGTATTACCGTCGACCCACATCCGGAGAGTTACTTCATATTCACAAATTCGTAGCAGTTATACCTAGGGGGAGACGTCCCCATCCGACCTGCTGACGGAAGTAACGACACCTTGTGACGAATTCTTGCATTCGATACCGAATTATAACAATAGCTTTGTGTGAAATTCCACGTACACAGATGTTATCTGTGACGCAGTGCGTATGGCGTGGCGTCAGACATGCACCCAGAGCTGGGTTCTGAAATTCAACCATTCAGTCGTATAATACTGTTCGATGTTGAATTCAAACATATTAATTATTGTGCTTAAAAACGTGTAAATAAGTAGCACACGATTATGAAATTAGACTACCAGTTATAGGTAAGGGGACTAAAGCAATGGGTTCTTCCAACATTCAACCTGTAATTAGTGTTTAATGTCCAATATTCAATGTTTAATATTTTCAATATTATAAAACTCATATAAAAAAATGCTCTACTCAAATTTGAAGGAAAAAATGAGTATCTTATTGACTAACTCACCCGTTTATACCTACTACAAGGAAAAACTTCAAATCTGCTTAAAACTAAATTCATCTTTTGATGGAAAAACCATAAATTCCTTGCTAAAAAATTGTATAATGACTTTCCAAGTGAAATTGAAAAACCCCATGGAGATAAACAAGTTTAAAAACAAAATCAAAATATGGCTAAGTAAACATGATAAAGAAATCTTTAAAAAATATGAAGTAACACCAACACAACATGAAGATGAGGAAACCAACAAAAGTAGTCAACAAACATGAAGATGAGGAAATCAATGAAGATAATATACAAAAATGGCTGTCAAAAATCTTGACATTGGTCGCAAACCACTTGCTGTTTTTCTCGATCTCGCAAAAGCATTTGATACGG